>OW052023.1:87500-1445770 GCA_932526365.1 Lobophora halterata | reverse complement strand
AATTGTTGTTTGTTTGTACGAGCCAATTATCGGCTCCGATATAAAAAAAATCTTACAGCCTGAAAATCTTTGACATATTTCAGCTACAGCTATTAAAATATTGGGAATGTTTCTTTATGTAATTTAAAGTTATGCACTTGTAGGTATACTTTAAATTGATGTATTCTTTTGCATTAAAGAAAATTGTGATATTTGTATTGCTTTTTCAATATTTTAAACAAACCAGTCACAAGAAATAGCCTCTTGTTTACAGTTGTGTTGGGTAATAAGACTTGCAAATATATTTTGCGAAACTTATTATTATTTACACAAGTCATTTCCGATTTATTGTCCATAAACAATATCCAATGATTCAAACAGACACTGCGAATTATTATAAACTGTCAATATAAAGGAATGATAATAATTTATTTTACGAATAATAAATATGAAATTTGCAATTACGTTCTTTCACTTAAAGTCCGGTTAATGGGATATATCATAGGCGTCTGTTTGCGCATGGCAATTGATTGCAACTTAACAACATGCCTGCAAATTGGTAGAGAGGGATAGCAGAGTGCCATCTTTGTCTGCTACTCACAAGTTAGACAGAGATAGCACGAGTTTCAAAGGGTTGAGCATAATGGCGTAGGATGCAGTGGCGGACTTGAAAACCGTCGTATTTATTTTACGACTTTTATTTTTATTTAAACACATTTTAATCACGATCCGTCACTGGAGATCGTTAGCGTAAAGGTTTTTTCTAAATCATTTATTATAATTGACCAATAAAATGTTAATATTTATAATTATCCTCGTTTTTCATGGGCTAGTGTTGTTTGTGGAAAAAGACGGATGAATTTACGTACCGGAAAAGTCGGATTAAGATGTGATATAACATCAATCAATCAATCTTTATTTGCGTCAAATAAGGGTGCATACAAGGATCTTATTACTAAAAATAGTGTTACCAGCTTATTTCTACCACTGGAGCATGCAAAAATTAATTTATTAAAGATATAACTTTTATTAATTTCAATTCAATATGTATCCAAAAGATATTCATTTATGCTATGCACGCTTTCCTTGCCAACAGTTCCAAAAGCTTTAAACGTGTGGAATTATTGATAAGTTGTTATCGATGTTTGCTGCTATAAATTATTAGGCAGCTTTATCTATTCAATTAAAGCAAATAGTTCATTTAGTAAGTAAAATAAACCGAAAGTAGAGGGTAAAGTGCTAATGTGGTCCCCCATTTTGTTTTTGCTAATAAAAATTGAAATAATACGTCTATAAGTTAATATTATATGGTAAAGGATTCAGCACTTATCTTTTTAGTGGTGTTTAAGTTCGTATTTAAAGATATCCAATATTTTTTAAGAAAATTTATTAATATGGAAAAGTATTATACCTATTTAATGTAAGAGTATACATTGGTCATGCATTTGTCTTCATTCAATCTGCATTTAAACATCATGTAGTAGGTTATAAAAACATTCTCACTCGTCCATTAAATTGATTACCTTATAGGTCGGATAAGATTATGGTTAAAAAGCCGGTTATTTTATCAGTTATCTTTCTGAGGACAACCCTAGCAGGGTCAATGTTTATCGAACGCGTATGGTGTTTTGATGGCGATTCTCTCGTCTTGCTTGATGACTAAATAATTGCCGAGTAATTTAAAGTAATTTTATTGGGAATTGGGAAAAAAATCAGGTGAGATGGTGGTCAAACGCAAGTCTATAAATAGTAAAAAAATTGGTTGTCTGTTAAGTTGGTTTACGGGCGATAGTTTAACGTGACTACCAGCATAACGGGACAATGAACGTTACCGGACAATGAAGTCAACGTTGTCATGCATGCAGCCGGCGCGGTAGCGTTCATCGATTTATTAGACGTAGTCACGTCAAAAAAAAAATCGGCTGTATCTGCTTATGATTGTTCTAAATAAAAACTCAGTTTGTGATATTTATTAATAAGTAATACAAAGATGAAAAATATACTATACCCAAAGAGTTTGGATATATCTATATTAGAGATAATCATAGGAAACTTCAAAGAAAGTAATGCAATTGTCATGCAGGACTTGATTATCCAACCAAGTGTATTGTAAAATGGTTCTGTCGCTTTTCATCTACTTTGACTATCTTTCAAATTTAATCTCATAAAATGTCATTGTTTTTGTTTATTTTTCAACGGGGTTTTGGTTGATTTGTATTGCTTAAAACGTATTGAACTATAGTAAATAGTGAAAAAAACATGTGAAATGTCGAATTGTGCCCTCGTATTATGCCAGTCTTCCGCAAGTATCATGAAAAATCAAGAGAACTTGAATTTTCAGCGGTAAGTATCTATTTGTGTATTTACTCATTAATAACCCATACTAAACACATAATTATTACGTAGAAACATTGAATAACGTCCAATAAGTATAGAAATATGAAGAATCGGCGTTTTTCATGCTAAAATCATGAATAAATCGAGGCTATGATATACTAACTAGGGATGTCATAAAACGTAAAAAGATTGGTCGATAAGGCTATGCAGACACGACGAGTATAGTAAGATTTTTCGAATAAAGTGAGCCATTGAGGGATCCCGTAGCTGACCCATCTCACTTAAACACACTCACACCTTTGTATTATGTTCGATTCATATTTTATTTATTAATATTATATATTTGCCGTCCTGCTTACTGTATCATGGTTAAACACAATATCTATGTGTTCAACCATGATAGTGTAATATACAAAAAAAGAGAGCTTCAAAATAATCACGGAAAATATTACGTTTACACTATTAATATTTCAGGGTGTCTCTTTGGCGTCCAATAACGATCGGCAAGAGTTAAAATGTTCTTCCGGCTATTCTTCAACTTGAACCAAATGCAATGCTCGTGAAGCGTCGCAAGCTAACGGTCAGTACTGAACTTAAAATTGCGTGTATAATAGGTATATTATAATTACATAAACTATAAATAAAATTATAATGTGTTTCAGGATATCCCTTTCATCAATGAACCTAAGCCAGGACCTTCGGATATTACAGAAATAAGTTCATCAGTGTTTTCTGACGTACCACTGAAGAACACTAGCGTAGAATGTACAGAATGTGCGAGATGGTCGATAAAAATCTAGCCTACTCCAGTTTGCTAAAAATTAACTGTTTCAGACAGCGTACGAAAAGCCTTGAAAAAAAGTACTGATAAAGTATACCAAAAAAATATAACAATTATAAATAAAATTAAGGAAAATAAATTAATAGAAATATATTTAGCAAAAGAGTCTTCACCACATGCGTATAGCATTGAGTTAAAAAGATTTGATAAATGAACACTTCTACCATCAATATGTGATCGTCAACGTTATGCTTACCCCAATGACGGGGAAAGTACTCAATACTCAATAAATTTATTGTCTTCACATAGTAACATACTGGTATAATCGCATGTAAGCCCCTTCGGGGCACTAATCTATAGGTAGGGGCAGGCAGAACAAGGTTTAGCTGAAAAAAGTATTAAGCTCAAGTGTTAACTTTTGTTAAGTATAAATTTTGTAATGTACTCATTTACCTGTGTATGTTTTATATTATTTTATCTAATAAAAAATGTCATCTTAATTCGTGGTTTTTAAGTTCAAGGTTCCTTTAATTTATTTTATTTATTTATTGATGAACCAACAGCTTTATACTTCTAAGTAGGTATACAATAGTTTAGCTTTAGAGAGCCAATTACAGGTTCCCACGGATAGACATTAGAACATTAAGAAAATTATGGTAAACTAACTTAAGATTAGTGCTTACATAAGAATAAAGAAAAGGAGAACAACAATATAAAGCAACTCAATACTTAACTAATAAACAAATGAATACCACTGGCATATTATTTAGACATTAATTGTACGCTAAGAAGAAAAGAAGAACTCCCTGCTCAGCCGCGCTCGCGCCGAGGGGGTGCTGGCAGGTGCAGCATAGGTAATCCAGAAGAATCTTAATCCAGAGTGAATCTAGATAACGTTATCATAGTCACTTGTTAGGATTGATATATCGATATCGGTATCGATGGGAATAATTGTGGATCATCGAACTGTTAATATCGATATCGATATTTTATGGCTTGGGTCATCTCTGTGGCTCAACGAGTGACGGATACCCCCTATATTATGACGTACGACAAATGCATGTTTTGTCTCGTTTTATCTAGTGCAAAAAGTGGTTTGCGCAAAGAAGATAGCGAATTTGTCAAATTTAGGATGGATTCTATTTACTTCATTCTTCTGAAACTATACCCCGATTCAGAATTCAATATTTTTTTTGTAAACAAAGGTGTGACCACCCTAAAAAAATACTTATCTAAGTGACGTCTACTCAATATTCCTAAATACTTATAGTATGGTTTATTTTCTAGTCAATATCCATAGAATGGAAAATAGCAATGGTTTTGTACTGATTATTATATTTTATTTAATTTTTTTCAGAAAGTTATAACACGACGAAAAAATATTAGCGAAAAATATTTGAAGACATTGGTATCATCGGAGTAAATCACAGAAGTTCGAAACAATTTTTGGATTATGACCTAAACGTGTGTTTGTAAATTTTATTCGTCTCTTGTCCGTTTACGAAGTCGAATGCGTTCTTTTTTCGCTTCTCGTGTGCAATTGTGTGAATCGAATGAATATTTATTAGGGAGGTATATGCTATGCACCTTGGCATTATTATGATTAATATCTAAGAAGTTTAGATTCACAAATTTTATTTCCTATTCTACCTACTTTTCAGTGTTCTGAAGTACCTGAATAAGTTTGGTTAAGAATTATTTAGGTAAAATAGGAAACTATCGCACAAGCAAAACCGCGCGCCATTACTAGTAATAGTGGTCCGTGGTATAAACTCGTTTTTAACCCTGACCTGTCTCTGTTACAGTGACATATCATGACACTTCTTTGTTTACAAAAAAAATCTTGTATTATAAATCGGGGTATAGTTATATTAATATCAGTATCTAATGATGAAGTGTTTTTAAAGAACTTTTTTCATTGTCTGAGTATCCACTGAATTAAAATAAGCTGTTATAATACCATCTACAATTTTAATACAATTTCGTCATTGTTCCACCAAGAAAAGATAAAAGAATGTTGTAGGGGATACAAATCAAAACACGATTTTTATGTGAAATTGGTGTCGGAAGGCTGCTCAACGCGGTGTACGGCCATGTTGAATGTCCTTCTTTCAACCTTAGTAACTTTACACGTTATGAAAAGTACAATAAATTTGCATAGGTATATTCTTAACTAGGACTAGGATACTAGGACCTCCTAGGATAGGACAGGTACATTCTTAACTAAAAAATAAATAAAAATTCAAGGAACGCGCGTGTGTCGCCTACAAATGTCATAACTACTTTTCCGTCGTTGTTACCCCCAAACCGCGAACTATCTTAGCGGGGCTCCCGGCAGAACTGACAAAATGACGTTGTTCCTCCAGAAAATCTATACTATCATGGATAATGAATGATGTAAACTGAACATAATTTTAATGCCTAATTTGTATTTAGAAAACAGTTTTTACATAAACTTATAGAATTACAATTTAAATCTATTCCTAAGCATCCACTTTAATGTAACATTGCCAACAGCATTTTATTATGTAAATTGATTAACGTTAATTACAGACTTCAGAATGTAATTTCACGTTATCGACTTCTATTTTCTACCACAAAGTATGAAAATGCAAATTTTATTGCCATAATAGCATTTTAAATACAGGCACATGAATCTAACTGGTTTCCGTATATTATTATTTTATGATTTGGTATTATCATAATTATAAATTAAATTATGGCAAAGCGTAATTTCAAATCGCTTTTAATTATTAATTTGGCGGTAAAAAACACTTAACACGTTTTAAGAGTCCATTTAGCGTTTTATAAATTTATAATTAGGCGTAGAAAGTACCTAGTCGAAAGAGACTAGGTAGGTACTTAAAGAAGTGTATCTTTACGTGTCCACAGACCGTATAAAAAGGGCATAAAACCCTGGACACAAAAATTAATATACAAAACAATTATATTCAAATTATAACCAAATAAGAAAAGATAAGAAGTCGTAAAGATGGTTGTAACAGACAGCCACGGCGCGATCCTTCATTAAAAATGTCGTATACAACACACCGCAGATACGCCGTTTATAACAAACAGCACATATTACTTATAAACCGCAACTCTACTATGAGTTTTATTATAAATGTTTGACGACCTAAATTGTTTTTTTTTTTCGACGTGTGTAGGACAAAAAATGTGTAACTAGAGTATTTGACGTGACTACATCTAATAAATCGATGAACGCCGGCTGCATGCACGAAAACATTGACGTCATTGTCCGGTAACGCTCATTGTCCCGTTACGCTGGTAGTCACGTTAAACTATCGTCCGTAAACCAACTTTACAGACAACCAATTTTTTTAATTTAGATATTACTTAAAAAATCTCTACTATGAAACGTAGTTTACGGTCATATTTTGTTTCAGTATTATCATCTGCAGTCAGATTTAACCTCTTTGTTCAAATAATTGATTGATTCAGGCGTTACTTTGCGGAAATCCATAAATATTAATAAATAGTATAAATATATTTAGTAATAAATCTGCTTAAATAAAAAATTATACGTGTTTTTAAGTTGGTAGGGCTAATTTTAAAACGCGTACAAAATCTAAATTAAAGTATGAAACCTTACACTTTATTTGTTGACGAAATCAAAAAACATGGACGAAACGAATAATGTGAATAAATTACTATAATACGGCGTACTTTTTGTGTATTTGTCCGAATAATTTTGTATGGAATTCGGATTTGAGGATTGGCCTTAACAGTCCTTGGCCGCAGTGACAAGCTCCGCTTAACAGTGGAGCACGTGGTGTTCCACTGTCAAGCGACAGAGGAGAGTAGGATCAAGACAGGCTTGCGCAAGTTATTGGACTCCTCTCCACCTAACGTGTCAATAAGCACACTATTGGAACTGTGCTGTCATCAACCCAGGGTCCTGCTCCGTTATTTTAAGGAGCTAGGATGGCTGGGGCAGGGTAAGTAAATATCGGGGGGCAATGCACAACGCACCTTTCAACGGGAAGCCAGTACAGACCGCTGTACCCCCTTTTTAGAATTCGAATTAGAATTTGTCCTTGGCCATCACTCTGTCCACATTAAGACGTTGGAGTAAAGGCCATACAATATATGCGTATTATTTTTTGCAGGCAAAGTGTGCACCCTGCTTTGTTTCGTGCAATTATACAATTCAATTTTATTGATATACGTGTTTTAATATTATTAGGGTCCTGCCTGTCCTACGGAAGATACGTATTTACCACGTTTTTAACAATTCATTTACATTATAAGATTTCTCCAAAATAATTTCTTGCATACGAACGATTTCAAAATCAAACATGGTAACATTAAAATATGTCAAGAAAACAGCTGTGTTCTTTCACAGGTACTTTCTTGTTTGAAAAAGATCTTGTACTTCAATAAATATAGTACCTATCGATCTTTAACTTCGATTATAGATCGTTTCAGTAGTTTTGGCGTGACTTAGTAACAGACATTTAGCCATACTTACTTTTTAGTTAGTTTACTTATGATATTTATTTATTGATATACGTGTTATAGTGAACAGGGCATCAAATATGTAACTTGAATCAAGTTTATCAAGTACTAAATAAGGATCTACGGAACCCGCTGTGTACTTACAACTTCGTTGGACAGTTAATTTAAAAGGGATCTGTTTTGCATTCGAAGGAATTCCTTAACGGCTCCATTACAGTATTATTCGGTTTGGATTCCCGCCTAATTTGTAACTTGAGATTTTATCGCACCGTATAATGTTCAAAACGTTGTTATGGCGGAATGGACTAATTAATCCCGATTTATATGGTCCCAGAGTCTGGCTATAACAGTAGTTATAGTCGTAAAGACTTTGTGCTGATTTATAACTACGACATTATAAAATATGAAACTTCGATATGAAAAACAATAAAAATTAAAAAAATAACTTTACAAGTACATTTAACAGAAGTAATGTAATGTAATGGTCGTAATGTTTCTGCCTGTCATGATAAAGGCCAAAAAATTAATAAAATGAAAAATATCTCCGGATAAGCGAAATAAAGAGACTGTACAGTTCTTAAATAAGTCGTAAAAAATAATTTTGACTTCATAATGTGTTCAAAATCTCATATCCCAAATGATTTAAAAAAATGTTGGTCATTTTACAATATGCACCCTAATTTAAGCAAAAACAGTAAACGTAGGCGTTTTAACAAATCGACCGTCGTAAAGCGATATCAATACGAGATAAAATCCTTTTTATAAATTCACTAACAAACACAAATTAAGATACTTTTATACAAAGGGCGCTGTGACACATTTGCGCTTAGATTACAATCGCATCTAAAAACTACAAAATCTAAACAAAACGTTGAATTTTAAGAGCAGTCTTAATAGATATAAAGTTTAGTATAAAAAAGGCATATGTGGTAGTTACGACTTTATTCTCGGCAATCGTCGGAAATCAGATTGTCACCTTCGAGATGATACAATAAAGCTTATTGTAAAGGTTTTTACATACAGAAGTGACCATTTTTTTGATATTTTTTTATAATTACGTGTAATTTAAGGTAAATATATTAAGATTGTTTTATACACAGCTCTTTATAAAAAATTAAGGCTGTTTTCAAACATCATCATCATCAGCCCGCTTTGTCCACTGCTGGACGTAAGCCTTTCCCATTTCGCGCCACTGAGCTCAGTGTTTATTTCTCCACATCCACTGGTTTTTAAACATTTCTTAATAAAAAACTTTATAAAAGTAGTAATTAAATTTTTGCTCCAGTAAAAAACTTATTTATAGCCCAGCTATTTAGATATTTATTTCAAACAACTCTGGATGGACTTACAGATGAGTTATGTCAAAAGGTGAAGGTATGACTTCTGTAAACGCACCTTACTAACGCAGAGAGGCCACGCTTACCACCTTTATGTATACAGGATATCGTAAAAACCTTAAATATAGTCATTTTTCCTTATAATTAAATAATAAACGTTTGTGGGACGTTGGACTCTGTTTATGAATGTATTCATTGCACGGCGTGAGATTCCGAATTAAATATTTTCAAAATGGATTTGCAATATTTTTTTGTACTTTTGTAGTTTAATTTAGGTTTCTTCTTGGTTTTCGTACAATAATGAATTTATAGCTTCATTATAATGCCTCATTTACAAAAATATTTAAGTAATTGATGTAGGATAAACATTGATTTATAATCAACCTTAGGTGACACAGTGGAGTTTTAGATTTAAAACGTTTATATGAAACCTTGTAGGATTTTTGACGTGACTACGTCTATAATAAATCGATGAACGCCGGCTGCATGCACGAAAACGTTGACGTCATTGTCCGGTAACGGGCAATGTCCCGTTACGCTGCTAGTCACGTTTAACTATCGTCCGTAAACCAACTTTACAGACAAACAACCAATACGAACAAAAGTATTTCCATACATGTTCGTATTGTGAAACTCTACAATAAGTTAAAAAAATTAAGACAACGCGACGCATAAAATATTTCACTCATTCCTAAGAATAAATAAAATGTTTATAGTTCCTCTTTAAATATCGATCCGAGTAATAAATCGAGCCTTCGAATAGTTTTCATCAGATAGAACATTGTTTTCGAGCGATGGAGCCGATTACGGCAAAACCAATTCCACAAGGGCTTATTCCTGTTGTGCCTGATATCAATTATGTGGTCTGTAGGATTAAACATATTATGTAAAGAGATTTTATTACAGCATAAGCTAACTAACTACCACAATCTCTATTACAAAATTCAAAAATTTCTAAGGAAACGATTGGGCCACCCATAGACCGTTGTAAACGATTTATAGGTAGCTCAACTGCTTCAACTCGTTACCTGTTGGCGGGCCGAGGATACTGGCTGCATTGAATTATGTAAGTAAGAATATTTTTAATACATAATATAAACTATATAATATGCAAAAAATTGTGAGAAAGAACGTATAGATGAAACATCCATCATAAAGTAGTTTATGATGGATGTTTCATCTGATTAAACTTAGTATTACTAAACTATTGAACAGATTGATCTAAAATTCAGTATGGATCAGGAAAAACACAATACTTATTTATACTATTACTTTACTTTACTTTACTTTTACGATACTTATTATTTACTTTAGTAAATAATAAGTATCGTAAAAGTAAAGTAAAGTAAAGTAAATAATAATATCGGTATAAGGTTTACCTTATACCGATATTATTATTTACTTTATCACTATGATATTTTAATTAATCATGAATAGTAATAATCCGTCTATACTTATTTAGCAACGTTTTTTTTTGGGTGAGGTTTTCATTAAAGAAATCCTTAAAAGGTTGTTACAAGACTGCAGATTTGTAAAATTATGTATTTTATTTTTATTCATACGATATAATAAATGGAGCTTTTAAGATATGCGCAAGTATTTTCAATGAAAACAAATTAGGAGTAATAATTCGAAAATATAAAGAATACAAGTAGTCCCAATGGGAATAGCCCTCTAAGATCGTAGCATCAAGAACCAATTACTTTTGTCTCTGTTGCTCTTCTCTACACTTCTACATCCGTCTCTCTCGTACCCGCACTAATTCGTATTCCATCCTTTTCCATCGGCATGTTCATTCACACCTGCGCATTATTTGGCTTGTATATATATTTATTTGAATTGTTTTATTTTAGCTCGTTATACGGTCGACACGAATAAGATCGTAACCGATTATGTTGTGAATTGATTCGAAGGTTGCAACGGGGAGCCTTAAATGTGTGTTTTTGAGCATCTACGGGTGCTGTGCTGTGGTTGTTTATTTTTAAATAATTTATTTAATATTTTTATGCCCAAATGCAAAATTGTATATCCAACGGAAGTTATAAAAAAAAATATATGTTTAAGTACTCATATCAAATATAGGTTTATAAACTCATATCGTCATCTTCATTAGGGAGATTTTAGTAAAACGTGATTTGTTAGAGAAGCAGAAAAAGTGAAAATATGCACATACTTACTTTTTACTCCTTACCGAAGTCCCATACATCTCGTTACCGCCCGTTTATAAATTTGTCTGTCCGTCTGTTCATCGAATATATCCTTATACTTGCTCACAATTTAGGTTCAAAAGTATGAACATCATTTTGGATTCCGAAACACTGTAAAAAAACAGTGACTGTACCACAACTCGGTTTGATAAACAATATTGTATTATTATTGTAATTTGTTTAAGAAAATTAGAAATCTTTTATATTTTTGGTTATCATCATTATAAATTTGGAAAAGTCTCTCCTGATTTCTTATGCACACGCCACCGTGAAGTGTGGTGGTTCTCAGGGTTTTCAGGGGGTCTTGTATAATGAAACATCTTCAGGTATCGACACGAGTGTATTGTTCAGTGTTCGGATAGATAAAGTAAAGTAAAGTATTTATTTATTGCGAAATACATGTACAGACAGCGTCATAGATAAGTATCCCCCTTGCATTATAATACCTAGCATCAAATCCCTTTAAAATCACCGTCGCGACGAATGGAGAAGTTTTGCCTTTAAAAAATTGATTATATTTGTATAACCGTATGTAAGTCTAAAAATAATTTTAAGTATTAAATTTTTTTGAAAGGATTTATAGCTGGGTGTCTTGTGCAAGGGAGATACTTATCTCTGACGCTGTCTGTACATGAAGATGAAAAAAATTATAGAGATTCAATGTATTCTACCATCGCGAGCATGCAATATTTGATTTACATTATAAACACGTCTTATAGTAATACCTACATGAAACAAAATAGTAATAAAAATACAGATAATAACTACTTACACTATGCCAGTGTTACATGGTAATCTGTGACACTTTTAGTGCAAAGGCTATGCACACTACACTGTGCCTGATTTTTGGGTCCAACTACATGAAGCTAGTGAATTGACTGGGCTTTCGGGACTGACCATCAAAATGTATCTAAATTCATCGAGCGCTATACTCCGAAAATTTTTAATCACCTTAAAAAATACGCATAATCAGTTGCCGATACTAAACACATAATTATATGGCAAAAAAACTTGAAAAAAATATGTCGAATTTTTGATAAAAAAATTAAGTTTTATTGTTTATTGTTTATTTCATTTGCTTACATGTAAAATCGTCTTATTAGCTTAGGTTCTAATATAGTAGCTAGCGGTGTACATGACCCTGTCAGGTCACTGCAAACATTCTGTCCTATTAAATGATTTTAAATATTTTAGATTACATACAAATTCTTAATGGCATTTTAAATAAAATTGGTATAATAGTTTTAGCATAATAATATTAGTAAATTTGTTTTGAATGTCATAAAGAATTTAAATTCACGAATTACTGTTCGAGGTCAATTTTATCAACTAGAAATTCGTTAACAGAATAGTAGCATCTTTGAATAAGTAAATTTTTTAGTTTTTTGTAAAATATATTGTCATTTTTTTCATTCTTAATAATGTCAGGGATTTTGTTGTAGATATTAATTAATCTACTGTTAGGGCTTATCCTAGCTAAACGTAGATGAGTTTGGGGTATAATCAATTTGTCTTTGTTTCTTCTATTATAGTTTTCTATTTTATTCATCGTTTGGCAAATCCGGGTACCTAGCTCGAGCCAGCTCACAAAAGCTTGGCTCGGGCGCCGCACTCGCGCCGCTGTCACTCAGTCATTTTGTAGAAATCTAAAATTCTGATTGCACAGATACAACGGAGTACCCCTTCTGCATTGTCCGTTTAAGTTTTATTGGTAATTAAAAATTGGTGGTGTAGAAAAGCGCTGCACTGGCCTTTCTATCTAATTCAAAGTCGTGGAGAAACACTATTTTGGTCATCGGCTTAATTTCATAGCACAAGAAAACCATCCAGCTTGCTCGTCTAATCACTGATTTTAATAAAAGAAAAAAAAACATTATGTGAAAGAAATAATTTTCAAGAACTATAGAAAATGCCAGGTATTGATTACTGAGCCGTTAATCATTGTTAATGTTACCAGTGAGAAAAAATATGTAATCGTATCAGTTACTTTCCCACTATTAAGTTATATTATCTCTGTAACTTTAGCTATGTTTTCCCAAACGCCATCTAGCGTCGTAATGGTGTAAACAGTCTGATTATATTGACCCAAAACTATTTTTACGACTACCTCCATAGCCATGTAAAAGTACCTTTAACCTTTATCTTCTATCTATCCGATAGAGTCATTATCATTACGCTCTGTAACGTGACACCGGGTTTTTGACAATTATGAAAAGTGTCGGATGAGACTTTTACGTGCGACTTTATGTCGGGATTTCTCTTCCGTGTCTTAATTTGCTATAGCTCTCCGACTCTCGTTATCGAATGGTACGTCAATTTTGATAATTTGGTCCCCCATTTTCAGCCAAAACTGACGTACCATTCGATAACGACAGTCGATGACAGCTTGATGAATTGGTCCTCTGTACATATTGAAATAGACAAAGTTTTTAGCGAAATTATCACAGGGTGAGTCAAGTTAGCTAGAGACAAGAGTTTTGTAAACGCTAATAATGTATAAAAGAAAACTCGAAAAACGAATAGACGCGAGACAAAGCAAAGCATACATATTGAGACTTTTTTTAAATTTCCATAACAATAAAGAAACTAATAAAAACAGTAAATATCGTACAAAAACTAACGTAACTTAACGAAAACTGTTGAGTAATTAACAAAAACTTAGAAATAAATTCACTCGTACACCGTTATATATAGTTATATATAAACTAATGTACATAAAAGTGTCTACTTTCCAAACTCTACTTATTCGTAACCCTTGCCTAGGCGAGGTCTAACACGAAATGTCGCGTCCGATACTTTATTACAGCATCGAAGCCACATTGATGTGAATGAATGTTTGTTATACGAGGTTCAGACATTTCCTATAGTGAGATGTTTAACATTTTACGACATCGGAGTGTAAGGTGTCTATTTTGAGTGTTTTTTGAAAATAATTAGGGATCGATTTCGTTGGTATTTTATGTAAAAATAAATAAAAGTCTGGACGAAACGGGAGGTCGGAGGTTTCTCACTGTTTCAATTTATTACTTGTAATAGAAATGAACATTTAAATTCTGGTAAATGCATAATAGAATATACAACAACGACCAAATCGAAGATGTTTTGGTTGAAAAAAGTAAGGGAAGTGAAGATAAATATCGTGAAGAGCGTATCTAGAACAGGAAAAAAAAGTTTTTCACACCACCTGCTCGACATTGTCCAATTACATATCATGCAATATCAAGATAAAGCAAAGCATTATCTCCCAAGGGTTGTATATAAAACTCCCAAGGGAGTATACTTATTGATTTGGATTTGGAATGTCAAATTCGTGTGGAAACTCTTGGAAAACTCTTACTTAAACAATGCCCATGGCATTGTAAAGAAGTCTGTTCTAAAATCGATATGGCCACCATAAGCACAACCCAAAAAAAAGAAAAAAGAAAAAAGGCGTGATTTCAAAGAACGTTCTCAACATTTAATTTAATTTGAGTTATTGCAACGGTCTATGGGTGTCCCAATTGTTTCCTTTTGTAAATTTTGTAATATAGATTGTAGTAGTTAGCTTATGCTGTAATAAAATATTGCTCTTCATTTAATTGAATTTATTAATTACAACATTGTTAAAAGTGTCAGTTGTCTAATTACTTGACATTGTCGTCCAAAATCCAATCCCCAAGCACGGTTGCTTGGTCAAACACCATCAAATCCATTTTCACATTAGTCTCGACACGTTTCCTTATACCACCCACTGTTCGATAGGCGATAGTAGATGATGCAATTCGACAGCTATTGTCGTTTCTAATAAACTATCTATCACACTGATAGTTTCACCAAAGAACCCTACTTCCTACCTCCTACCAATATTATAAACGCGAAAGTTTGTACGTATGGATGGATGGATGTTTGTTACTCTTTCACGTAAAAACTACTGAATGGATTTTAATGAAACTTTTCAATAATATAGCATCAGAATAACACATAGGCTACAATTTATAAAGATACCTGCGCAGACGAAGTCGCGAGCACCAGCTAGTATATTATAAACTAGCTGACCCGGGAGCGACTTCGTTTGCGTTGCGAAGTAACTAAATTCCTTTCTTCGTACGCGCTTCTTTTTTTTTCAACCAATTTTAAAAAAGAAGAGGTTATTCTCAATTTGGTTGATTATTTTATGTTTTTTATTTTAAAACTTCGTCATATATCAACCGATTTGGAAAAAAAAAATCATGACTCATGACAACACTGATGTTCATCACACAAATGTTTGTCCTGAAGCGGGAATCGAACCCGCGACACCGACGCGACGCGGCGGCGTGGCAGTCCAACACACTAGCCACTCGATCATCTGTGTCGTCAATATGACTATACACCACCAATTTTTAATTACCAAAAAAAATTAAATGGGCAATGCAGACGGGGTACTACGTTGCATCTGTGCAGTCAGAATTTTAAATATCTACAAAATGGCAGAGTGACATCGGAGCGGGGCGAGTGCGGCGCCCGAGCCGAGGTTTTGCGAGCTAGCTCGAGCTAGGTATCCGGGTTTGCCAAACGATGAATAAAACATATTATCTATTAAATGTACCGCCTGACGCAAATCCATAGGAAAACGACTAACGGTAACAGTTATCCAATTTTAATCAAATTTATTTTGACAAGAATTCGACTTAATTTTTTCAAGTATTTTTGCCGTTTGTGTTCAGCAACTGCAACTGACTATGCGTATTTTTTTTTATGGTGATTAAAATTTGACCGTGCATAATTATTTTCTTGATACGAAGAAACCAACTACACAAGACTTACAACAGGTCAACAAAAGCTTGTTCTTATAAATATAGGTAAAAGCATAGACCAATAATATTGGTCTATGGTAAAAGGTAAGAATGTTATTTTAATTTTAAATCGCTAGTTTCACGTGTAAATCATTCATGTTCCCTAAATAAAACAAAAAGACAGTCAAATGACTAAATCCGTGGTACAAGCCGATTCCAATCGCAGTGCGCGGCGCATGTTTACGCGCGCGAGTCGCAGTTTGTCAGTAACCGGACACCGCGCGACAGCCTCGGAGGAACCTTTTAGAACGAATTGAAATGTATAAAGCTATATCTCATTGGGACGTGGGTCTGATTAGGGTTCTGTGGGGAGTTCCTAAAATCTGAATTAATAATTCAGATAATAGTTAGTTAATTAATTTTTAATTTCGGATAAATTTCTGAATATTAGCACTAAATACTATTTTAATTAAAAAATATTATTCAAGGTATAAAAAAAACGAATAGTTTTAAACAATTTGCATTTAATTCTAATAATAAATTAGTGTAATTAACCTAACCGTAAAATACATAAATTAATAATAGTAATGTTTTATCCGTTTTTGAATTCAAGAGTTTAATAGGATGAGTGATGTCTTTTTTCCCATCTAAACAGATTATAAAAATATGTTTTTCTTAGTTTTTTATTCTCTTTTGTAAATTTAATGGTTTTCACCCGATTTATCTATCTGTTTATTTACCTATTAACGTTGTGTGAAATGTCCTAAATATTTATAACTATTATTAATAACTAATCCTTTTTGAGTTTCAATTACCTTTATTTTTATAATATCCTACGGAACCTACCGAAGAATTTTTCGAGCATACACTATCTAAAACCAAATAACAAGTATATTTTACGGCTGATCGCCCAGCAGTGTTAGATTGAGTTATCCATGTACCGTACAATTTACATTAACCAACCATTGTGGGAATTAAGTAAACAAATTATTTCAACTCATAGTGCACAAAAGGTTGATAGCAGTACGCGCACTATAAGTGATATCTGCTAAAGCTCTACGTAACATCCGAGAGCTCTACGTGACAACTTTGAGAGTTCTACGTGATATCTATGAGAGTTCTACGTGAGATCTGTGAATGCTATAAGTGACAACTTCGAGAGCTTTACGCAAAATCTATGAGAGCTCTATGTGATATCTGAAAAGGCTCTACGAGACATTTGGGAGAGGGAAAAGAAGTTTATTTGCCAGGCGTGATCAAATTGCCGATCAGGAAAGTGCCTAACACGTCTTTTCACACCTTTACTAATAAGAATACACTCAATTTATAGTTCTTACTGTAAGTTATCGTGACTAACATGAGCTTCATAAAGCTCCATTCATTCGTGCGGGTGTTAAGTTACGATGCTTATTAAGTTAGATTAAGTGGATATGGTGTTTGTTAGTGTACATTTATTAGATTGGAGAAATATGGAAAAGCGAGGGTCTCAGGTTACACCTTGAGGTAACCCGTTAAAATCAATGGCTTTATTTTTGAAGCTTAGGAATATTATATTAGTAACATTTTAGTGGCAATCCATGGAAATCGGCTTGTTAATATTGGGTAAGGAAAATATCATAGAAAACCAAAATGTCTTATAACAAAAAAAATTGGTTGTGGTCTGCAAAGTTGGTTTACGGACGATAGTTTAACGTGACAACGTCATAATCAGCGTAACGGGACAATGAGCATTACCGGACAATGACGTCAACGTTTTCGTGCATCCAGCCTGCGTTCATCGATACATTAGACGTAGTCACGTCAAAAAAAAAATTGGTTCCTATTAATTCCTATCTCGTCATTGATTACCGTAGGGACGTCTCTTGCAGGATGCCGTCTGGATGGGTACCAACACAGTGTCAGATTTTTTATCGCAAAGCATTACTGTGTTCCGGTTTGAAGGAAGGAAGGTAAAGACACAGACGACAGCCAGTCTGCACAGCTCAGCACAAACCATAAGTCTCGTCCAATTATCATGTAAAACAAACTGAGAGGGCGCGATACAATGCACCTGTGATTCTTTTTCTGTTTGTAGATTAGTGTGGACATGGCTTGAACATTTTGAAAAAGTGAACCGTCGAGGTTAAGTTTAAAACAACGTTTTCATCACTAGATAACTAGTTGACATCCGCAACTTTGTTTTTTTTTTCAGATGGATGTTTTTTGCAGTTGGCCGCAGATGGCTATTACTGCAACACTGCACCTTTTTTTTGCGTTGAGAAGTGTCAAAATTTATTTTCAATCGACTTCAAAAAAGAAAGTTCTTAATTCGACTGTTTTTTTATGTTTTTTACCTCAGTACTTCGTCATATACATATGTATACGTATAGACCGATTTGAATTAATTAATTTTTTGTTTTAAAGAAAATACTTTTAGTTAGCTTTATAGACATTTCATCGAAATAGTAAAAAAATAAATTCGATAAAAATTGGATAAATAACTGTTACCGTTAATCATTTTCTTATGGCCTTGCGTGAGTCTGTACCCATCAGTGATAATAATTTAAGTTTTATTCATCGTTTGCCAAACCCGGTTATCTAACTCGAGCCAGCTCGCCGCAGCTCGGCTCGGGCGCCGCACTCGCGCCGCTGTCACTCACATATTTTGTTGAAACTTAAAATTCTAACTGCACAAATACAACGAAGTGCTGTATTGCCCATTTAAGTTTTTTTGGTAATTAAACATTTGTGGTGTATATGAGTGTGGTAAAGCGGCATCCACACTATCCTCGCCTCATAGCTGTCAAACGTTTATATTAACTCGGGAATAAGTTATCTCGGTTATCATAATCTAACAAAAGATCACAATAGAGTGTTACACCATCATCAATATATTACAAGCTCTTAGGACTTCATCGTCTTGATACTTAATTTACTGACGTTCTTTTACTTTCTCGCATACTAACCTATTTGAAAACTTACCCTATGTCTATTAATCAGCAAAAAAAAAGCAATACAATTTAATAAGCACGATTATATTTATATCAAATTTTATGTTATTTTTACTTTTTTTTTAATTATGTAGAGTCTACCGAAAACTGTTTCTGTTATTGTATGTAACTTTATGTAAGCCTGTTTCGTCTTCACTAACTTAATTAAGAATGACTTTCTAGAAGCTTCTAGCTGGTATATTTTTTTTATAGTTTCAATAAAAAGGTTGAACACAGTAATAAAATAGACTTAATTTAAAAATGGACTTATCAGATTAGTATTACAACCTTCTTGATATGAACACACTACATGCAAAACATTTATATACCTAACTCTCGACAGTTAAATAAACAAAGTTAGTAAGAAATAAATACTATATAATTTTATAAGCTTATCTAAATATTATTATTAAGATAAAGTATCTTGATGGAAGAGACAGATGACGAGAATATCTATGTGACAATTTCATGACAAATATCTAATAATTTGTGCTGTGTAGAAAACAGAAAAAAAGCCGAAGATATTCCAATATCTCTATTTATTTTTGCTGAAGAATGTTAAATTCTAGAAAATACACCAAGTATCAAACCCACTTGGTCCGTCTAACTCCAAGATCTACGGAGGTGTGAGCGAGAATTACCGCAGCAGCGGGAGTCCGCATCCCTGCTGTCCCTATTCCCCATCCAGTCCCTGTCCATTCCCCACCATTCCCCGCTGTTCCTCGCTGTTCCCCACTGCTCCCCGGATTCTTAGAACGATACCTGATAGACTATCTCATCATCTGGTAGGAGCTGCTATTATTAATTGTGGTTGATGTTTCTTGTAGTTATGAATAAATCTTGCATGAACTTTCTTGCAGAAGGAAATATGAATTAAATCATTACTGTTAATAAATATTTTTTGGATATGTCAGACAACACCATCTAGCCCCAAACTAAGCAGAGCTTGTACTATGGAAACCAGATAACTGATACAATACTTATATATTTTTTCCTGTGAATAAGTTATAATTAAGTTAAAATATAAGAAATGACGTAGAAAAAGATAGCGTTCAGATTCGTGCTAGTTTTAGTGAGTTACTGAGTTCTGTTTTAATTGCTTTAAGGTAGAACCATTTCCTAAGACGAGGTCCTTTGCTTTTTAAGGCTGAACCATTTCCTAAGTATTTGTTCTTCTGAAATCTACTAATAGAGTTAAGTATTCAAATCTTGGTCATGTAAGTGAATTATTGGCTATTTAAAACCATTGATTTTATCAATTCTAAATACGGTTTCTATTCGATTTGAATAAATAGCTTTAAAAATTCCAAATTAATTTGAATAAAGGCATGTTTATGTCGAATTCTGGCGATGTAGCTAAGTGATGACTCTATACCACTAATAAATACATAAATAGGACATCTAAACAGCTTTAAAACTTCATAATTTCATGTCAATTCTATTGTTATTGAAATAAGGGCTATATTAGCAGTGTGGGATAGGACCAATAATTCACGAGTCGAGTGGGCGTTTTGAGTCACTTTTGTTAACAATGTTATCTGTGACACGGATGTGTGAAAAGTATTGAGTAGTGTTCTATCCTACGAAGATTTTGTTTGTGACTAAGTCTAATAAACCGATGAACGCCGGCTGCATGCACGAAAACGTAGACGTCATTGGTAACGCTGTCATTGTTCGGCAACGTTATTGTCCGGTAACGCTGGTAGTCACGTTAAACTATCGTCCGTAAACCAACTTTACAGATAAACAATTTTTAAATAAAAATAACTGAAAAAAATATGGCGTCGAAGAAAACAAAATTGGGTATTTTCCTTCCCTGTGACTTGTCAGTGGTGCCTACGGTCACTAGAACCGTCCTATTGAAGTCGGTTGTTGTATGTTTTTGTTAAACCTTGATTATCTTACTTCCTACTTATATTATAAACGCGAAAGTTTGTAAGGATGGATGGATGGATGGATGGATGTTTGTTACTCTTTCACGTAAAAACAACTGAACGGATTTTAATGAAACTTTACAATAATATAGCTTATACATCATAATAACACATAGGCTACAATTTATAAAGATACCTGTGCAGACGAAGCCGCGGGCACCAGCTAGTGTTAATTAAGATTCAAATTGAAAGATACGATATGTACGTATCAGTAATGAGAGCATTTTAAATTGATTTAATTATCAAAAATTCTAATGCCTACTTGCACCAAACTGTCAAAGTCCCTAAGCAATTACTTTTCTCGCTTGGTAGTTCTTAACAGTACAGATTCTGACCGTTAAGAACTGTCAAGCGAGTAAAGTTGTTGCTTAGGAACATTGAAAGTTTGGTGCAAGTGAGCATTAATAATTTATTTGTTAAATGTACAGCTAGTCAAAGTCAATCAAATTAATTTTAGGAATATTAAGATATTCAAATCAAAAAGATTTCAATTCCAAAATTTTATTTTACCTCATTACACACTATCGTTTTAAAGGCTTATTCCCGAAATCACCACCGGCCATCCCCACCGGTGGGATTTTCGGGAAAAAAGTCTTAAATACCGATACCAACCACCAACCGCAGTGCAGAATATTTTTGGCTCGAAATCCTCATTAATAATATTACCATAATATTATGAACAATGAATGTATGTCCAATAATACACGTCTTTGCATATTTTTTATTAACATCACAGTCAATCATTTCCACCGTAAATAAGTTACTAAAGATGCGTATTATTTGAAGTAATAATGTTCGTTCATTGTTCATCCGCGCTGCGGTTGGTGGTTGGTATTGGTATTTAGAGACTTTTTTTCCCAAAAATCCCACCGGTGGGGATGGCCGGTGGTGATTTCGGGAATAAGCCGTTTTAAAGAAGTATTAATTTGTGGTGCCCGTTACCGAGAGTTTGAAATGGGGTTCCTGGCTATTGAAATATCCGGTGCCAGATAACACTTACTTACCAATAAATTCGTACATCGTTGAGCGTCACCTGATACTTAAAGGCATTTATGTCTTTTGATCGAGTTTAGTGCATTATAATAAACTAAAGAGCTTCACAGAAACTTAAGGCAAGTTCTCATGCAGGCGTGTCTCCGTTAAGACATTAAAATGTGTCACGGTGGAACGGTGGCTATAGAAGTTTAGCTAGCTGAGCACTGACTTAGTTGATTCCTGTATAGCCTAGTAGTAGCACTGTTCTGATCATAGGAGGCGTCACGCGCGATTGTCACTTGTTACCATAAAACAAATTATATAAATTATAACAAAAAATATATACCTATTTAAAATATTTAATACTAGCTGGTGCCCGCGACTTCGCCTGCGCAGGTATCTCTATAAATTGTAGCCTATGTGTTATTCTGATGTATGAGCTATATTATTGTAAAGTTTCATTAAAATCCATTCAGTAGTTTTTACGTGAAAGAGGAACAAACATCCATCCATCCATCCATCCATCCATCCATCCTTACAAACTTTCGCGTTTATAATATTAGTAGGATAGGATTTTTTTATATCTAGAAACTTTTTTTCAATATTTATACCTAACAATAATAGTGCATACTTACTAAGAAAAAAAGCTAACCTAGTCGAAAGGTCAAAGTAGGCTAGATGTAGATTGTAGATATGGCGGAATTCATGGACCCATTGGGAAATGAAGAATAATGGAATCATGGACCTCTAGGAATAAGCCATGGCGAGTCGTTAGACATCTCGTCCACTAAATTTGATCCAATACAGATAATGACGAGTCCAAGAGATATATACGCCAACTCATGCATGCACGAAAAACTAATGTCTAAAAAATGCCTAAGTACTAGTTAACTGAAAATAAAAAAAATAACAAATGTTTGCACCTATAGTCTACTACATCTGATGTAATAAAACTAGGTAGGTATCTATTTCATTTTAGTTATAAGTACCTATATTATTGTATGTCCTATCAGGATAAACTGTTGTTTCCTACTAAAATATGTTAAGATCTTTGTACACAGTTCATACAATAGTTGTTTCTTGATTCTTGAATTTAGAATATCTGTGGTTATGCCTACTGAACACACCCTTATTACCTACCTACATAATTTGGTAACATAATACAAACGAAGAGTCAAGAAATAAAGCCACAAAGTGAGGTAAATGGAATATTAACGATGTTTATTGAGTATTTTAAAGATAAATATCGATTTCGCAGTCACAAGTTTGAATTTTATTGGATCATTATTAGGAACCGAAAATGGTATCAAAATCATTAAAACATGATTATTTTTGGGTGGGAAAATAAAATAAAAAACCAAAATTGTCGTTTTTTAAGCAAAAAAAAATTACCTGTTTATTTTTTTCAAAATAAATGAGGGTTCCGTCGATTGGGACCACTAGGTTTAGGACCGCGGTCCCAATCGACGGAACGATTTAATTTTATTATTTTTCTTCCGTCGATTGGGACCACTCTGGAAATGAATGAAAAAATCTATTGTTCAAGTCAAATACAGTACTGTCAAAGAAAAAAGTATAATGAAGAAAAGTCTTTAATTAAAAAAATATATTAAAAAAACCTGAATTTAAAGAAAAAAATTAAATGAAATAATATCTTTTTTAACAGACTTCAAAAATGCTGCTCAATCAAATCAAATCAAAAATCGTACTAATGTTTATAAATGTTTGTTACCTCAGAACTTTGTTGCCTAAAAACCGATTTGAAAACGTTTTTTGCTTGATATTGCTTACATAGAAATTTCATCAATATCAGCTGTTCGATAGTGTAGTTTAACTACATAATACATGAAAAATTATGTGTTTATAAAAATATGACAAAAAAAATTAAAAACTTAATTGCGTATTTTGTTTCCCTTTGACTATTCAGTGGTGTTTACGGCCACTAAAACAGTCAAATTGAAGTCGGTTGTAGTATGTTCGTCTATGAAACCTACGATATTCCTATTTATTTTTATATATAAAATATTTTTCATAGAACCTTCCTATGACCAGAAAAAGGTGAGTCGGCGTCACCTGAGCGACTATTAATATAATTAATGGCTTAAAATGTCCAACTAATGGTCATTTAAGACGTTTAAGGCCATTTTGTGACCAAATCTGTGTTAATAGTGACATGATGGATTATAATTTCCTTTCTTATTTAAAACCTGCTTTGAAAAAGCCTGTTAGTAAGTTTTTTTTCAACCTGTCCTTTCCCACTACTGGGTGAAAGTCTTTTTTTAGATATCTGCTCTACAATTTGACTACAAGTTTATAAAAATTGAAAACCTGACTACCGAAATATTATTAAGATTTTGGATTTTTGACACTTTTATTTTATGATATTTCCATGAATAAAAAGAATTTAAGTATACGTTATACATTTACCGAAATCCATTATATTTTGATGTTTTTTTTGACACTTTTTAACATGTCATTTTGTTTGCTTACAGCCGTCATTTTGGATTGTTTTACATTTAAGCAGCCTATAGCACTCGCGTAACCTAGACGAATCAGTCATACCATACATAGGTACATACAGTCGAAAAATAAAACCCTCTTTATAATAATGTTATAGCCGGGTCTGACAATTCAACGTGACACTAAAGCGCTCAGTTATAAGATGAAGCACACTTATGGTCCCGTACCCATCCAAATGGTGACCTCACGAAACGTTGCTTCTATTACACGACCCGGTAAAAAATACCGAGCGAAATACATTGTAAGACACACATATTATTATTATTATTATTATATTCTTTATTGCACAAAATACAAGATAAGATGTACAAAAGGTGGGCTTAATGCTAAAGCATTTTCTACCGGCCAACCTTATAGGTATTGAAAAATGTTGGCGTGCTAACTTATATATAACATAAACAATGGTATTTTAAAGACTAATCAAAAGTTACACATATTAAACTAATTTGGTTACAGAGAAAGCAGTAAGAGAGAAAAGTTTATCAGCTGATGAAAATCTAAAATAGCTCCTTACACTAAATAAATAAAATAAATAAATAATAATATGAAAGAAAGATGAAATAGGTCTATAGAATTATATATCAGTAATATAATATCTTAGGCCGGGTAGGAATGAATAACAAATGATTTTGAAAAAGAAGGAAAAATACCTAGGCATTGAAGGGCATCAATATAACATCTAGGAAGCAGAATACACCCTAAGTTATACTCCTAACAATCTGAAAGTACCTAAAGTGTACATAAGTGCACCTGAAGTGCATTTTATGTTAATACTCTTCATTGAAAATAGCCTCTTAAAAACATAAATGTAATTCCCATCCCTATTAAGAAATACCAAACAGAATTATTGTTTTATTAGGCAATACCTTAGTATCTTTATGAGCGAATGAAAATTTTTGTCACAGTATGTGGCCGGTACAGTCACCCAATAATACAACTCACCAGTTTTGAGCAGTGTCTAAATTGGTTTCGGTTAGGTAAACTTTAGTTAGTAATTGTTACAGCCATCTAGCCAAAATCCAAAATGATAGTAATATATGTAGATAATTATAAGCATTAATTAGTTTCCTTTGCTCAGTTTAATAGCCATGTTTAATAGCCATGTTTAATAATGATGTAAGTACTAGTTATAAGTTTTTTTGTCAAGTAATCATTATTATGGTCTCGATAAAAACATAACTTAACTTAAAACAAAATTAATTTTGTTCATGATTCGATTTAAAACTAGCTGAAACCCTTCACTCGCGAATTAGGTAAATTCCTTAAGTACCAGTCTCTACGTTAAGTGGTTTTGCATATATGTACTACGTTGTCTGTCAGTCATCTACGACAAATACATTATACTCTTACTAACTACAACATACAGCAGACAAACAGCAACATAGAACAGACCAACATAAAGCCTTTTTTTACTTAGATATATGAATGATTCCTAGTCAATCGGAGAAACCAAATAAGGGCGCTTGAGTGAGATGACAAAGTAACCCTATAATTTTATGTAGATTGTCAGTTTTACCTGAAATAATTTTTACCATGACATTTTTACCAAGAAAATAGAACATATTTCCAGCGCTTGTGATATATTTATTTGGCTGACTGTACCGACTACTGTCCAAGTCTAACGTCTTTATACCGACCATAAAACAGCGAAGGTGTATATTTTTATTATTTTATACTTATTCTCAGTAGCAGAGAATTAATAAGCTATATTATGAATTATCGAATAGCAATTAAGTGGCCTATTCGGCTTGTTATACGATTATTGTTTCGTTTTGGAATCGTAGAAAATTTTTGAAAATATTAACGTAATTTATTAATATCACGGTTAAGGGGAATCCTCAAATCCGAATTCCATACAAAATGTTTCAGACAAATACTCAAAAAGTACGCCGTATTATAGTAGATAATTTCTTCACACTATTCGTTTCATCCATGTTTTTTGATTTCGTCAACATAAAAAGTGAAAGTATTTGTCCGATACATTTTGTATGGAATTCGGATTTGAGGATTAGTCTTAAGTACGGTATAGATCTAGATATAATTTTAGTCCATCATTCTACATTGCACTTTTTATTATGTACTAGTTAAGATTTCCTAGAAATTATAATCAGGGATACCTTTATCGTACCTATACATATTATCTGTTTAATAATTAAACATCTATAATTTTAATGATTCCATAGGATCAATTATTATAAAGTTTCAAGAAATTTAATTCGATTTGTGATTCGAAATCCTGTACCGGTCATGGGCAAGCAATCTTACTATCAGAAGAGTCCCTAGCTCGTCTAGTCACTTATGTTTAGACAAAAAAGTGCCAAAAAAACCTAATAATCTCGTAAGAAATGCCTGATATTATTCTTAATTAAATTGTGAGTTTTAAAATTATTATTATTTTTAATTATTTCTGGATTAAACGTTTACATATCCCTCACTTTTTTTTCTTTCGAAGAACCTATGTTCTTCGGTTTTGGCTTCACATCAAAGGTACCTACATAGCCAGTGTCAAGTAATTGGAGAGATTATTTTGTCATAAGTCAGAGTCGATAAGTCAAGTCATGCCCCTGTAAAGTAGTGGTGGTTGCGACTTTACTAGAGGCTTCTATGGAGTTTTGGAGGCAACACGAAAAGTCACGTTTTACAGCATTACACTATTCACCAACACTCATACACGTTGACGAGCACTTAATGGATAAAAAACCACCGTTTTTACACTTAAACACTCAAAGTTATACAAGTTTTGTCAATTAATTTAATGCCGCCAATGCGCCATTTTTCATGTTCCCGCCAAAACTCTATCTTCCTCACTTGTGAACATAATCAATTTTTTTTAGAAACGCGCGGCATTGCGCTGTCCGAGGCAAATTCTCGATGATGTCATTAGACATTGTTAAAATTAAATAACATAGCAAACCACATACACATAAAAAATTCACCGAATTTAACTTAATGAAACCATTTAAAAGCTAAAAATAGTGTGCACAGGATACGAATACACATTTTATTGGTCGATTTTTTATACAATACGTACTTTTTAAATACAATAGGTAGTTACTTGTTTCTCTGAAATGTCTGTACGCCTGATCGACCAATGGGAGAGCTCTATAAGAAGATGCAATAAAAAGTCTAAATTATGACAGTTAGGGATGGGACACAAAGGCATTTGCTTGGTTGAATGAAATAAATTGATTTCGAATTGAATATTTAACCAAATGAAGCGGAATGAATGGAGCGGAAGCTGTTTTTTTATTTTGTGAGTAATTTTGATCTTGGTCAGATTTTTGTCTGCAATAAAACTTTGTATAGATAACTTAAAACACATTAAAATTTTGTGACTTATGGATTTTATGTTTACAAAATTAACAAAAAAAATATATCTTGTTAGGTTATTATTATTTTATTTATTAAATTGAATTATTTTGATAGAATATGTAGGTATAACTTGATAAAAATAATATAAAAGTTTTATTTTTACCCATCTGCGAAGATGGAAGTAAAAACATGAATATTTGGTAATCTACATATTTTTTTTGGCATATAAATGTTTATTATTCCTACATTAAAAACAAAACGTCAAAAAATTTGACGCATTTAAATAAAATGCAAGAAAAGCCATAAAACAAAACAACTTGTGTGGCAAACATATTCAAACTCCTTAGAAGCCTCGATTTCGTCTAGTACGTGTGCACCACACCTAAGCTACCGTTAAACTATAGCGTGGCATGCAGTGCACGCACGTCTTTAGTAGCGACCAATAATGTGTGCATATGGAATACTTAATAACCCAAGTGCTTTTGACCACAGAGAAGAGAAAATCCACGAATCTAACCATACCAAAAGATAGATTAGGAATATTTGGAAAATACTAGGTTCTTCTTCTTATCGTGTCACTAGCTCCTTCGAACCAGTGTAGTGAAAGGATTTCAAGTGCGCCTCGAAGAGGCTTCTTTCGTGCACTAGACACGAACTTGTTTTCGAACTTTAGGTTCTACGACATGCCAGTTTCCTCACGATGTTTTCCTTCACCGTTGCGAGAACGTGGGATGCATACATAGATTTTTTTCGACCGAAAAAGGCCATTTACGCATGACTTCCACCGGGGTTCGAACCCGCGACCATCAGATCGCAAGTACTAATACGAGGTAACATAGAAATTGATAAACATACATTATGTACCTACTGTCGCGAATCACCTTCTTACTAGTGGTCGCGAAGCTTAAAGTATTTACTCTGTAGGTATTTAATACTATATACACATAGATAAGTATTTCGATGAATGTATGTTTACCGATACGCTGATGTATTGAGTTAATAAGTGCAGAAGGAAATCAGTGGGTAGCTTGAAAATAAATAGAACATTATGTTACCTTGGTATCAGATGAGGGTAGACCGATGAATATGACCACAATGTCACGGTGCATGACGTCTCGTATGACTCAGCATCGTCAGCACGATGCGAGGATGAGGACATCGACATGACGACCATGTCTCGATGTGGTGATGGTTATGAAGATGAGAACACGAAGACCCGGTGTGATGATTTGTAGATTGGATCATTGTACCTAGATATATTTCTGAGCATAGTCTCGGTGAGAACTATGGAACTTCCATAAATAACTGACTACCTAAAAGTAAGGACACACTGACTGAGCATATCATCACACACTGAGAATATCATCACACACTGAGAATATCATTACACACTGAGAATATCATCACACACTGAGAATATCATGGGGCGACGACGGGCGTGTGTAACGTAGTTTAGCTTAAGATATGAGTATAAAATACGCCAATAATGTTGTGATGTAATACATTCGAGAAACGTAGGTATAACGTACTTATACTTTAAGACACAAGGCACATGGTTATTACACATTAGCTAATCATAAATACCTACAGTGATATTCATGGCCTTGTTACCGAACATGTTGTTACTTATTAGTAAACCGCAACTTAACGTTAACACAGATACATTGCCGCACTTACATCTAAACGTAGAAGTTGTTGGATGAAGAAAGCTCGTGACTACCCGTCGAGGCGTCTTATGGTGGCTTCTCATGGCCTGTGTCAGCACGCAAGCAATAAATATATCGCAAGCGCTTTGTTCTACAACGCATACCATACAACTAAAACCGCCTTAATTATTCGCCTGATCTGCCTTAATTATTACCTTGACCTTAACTATAAAGTGAGAATATCTTCATGCTTGAGTACGACTTAGTTGTCTGAGCGTTTACTCATTGAAATCTAGAATATTCCGGTAAACACGGCTTATGAGGAAAGTTATAGCACTCACCAAATATCCTGAGCTGAATCACTGAGCTGAACCTAGAACACTGATTTGAGTTGATAATCTAGATCTAGATAATAATCTTACGCGTCGAACCCATCAAAATCGATCACGCTTTCGTTAGTGGGTAGATCGCGTGGGGCTGATCACGGTAGACTGACGCCTATGTCTTGCGGCTCGCGACAGACCGGCGCGGCGGCGGCACCACAACCAGTTTTTACTCAAGGCGAACGATCCAGTGTTGCTATGTTTAATCTATAACTACAATTCTACCCGTGCATACTTACATAAAAATAATGCCTTATGAAATTTCTCGCTATGAAATGATAATCGCGATTACGTTTCGCGACACCTATATTCAAAGTACGCGCGAAAAATATTACCCTTCCTTGGCAGTCGGGTCTTCTTTTTATCGTGACACTAGTTAGTTCTTTCGAAAGAAGAGGACCCTTGAAGAGGCTCCTTTCGTGCACTTGACATGTTTTCGAATTTTTTAGACAAAATCTGGTTTCCTCACGATGTTTTCTTTCACCTTAAAGCACGTGTTTTAATGCTCACATATTTTTTTTTTACAAAAATATATATTGGTGTTCGTTCGGGTTCGAACCCACGACCTTCGGATCGAAAGGCAGGGCACCTCCCACTCAGTCAACACGGCGGCGTTTTGTAATAAAAAGCAATCAAATACTAGCTTCTACTAACTTTATAGCTAAATCAAAAGATGACCAATTTGAATACCTACCTACTTTTCCTACAATCAAGTTCATGGTTCATTCTACAGGTAAGTACAGAATATAGATGTTTTAAAAAAGGTTTTTATAGAAAGCTTTGAAAAAGGTGAAAACCCAACTGCCAAAATATTATCGCCAAATTCGATTTTAAATCTATATTTTTGTTCTTTCAATCCCATGAAAAAAAATAATCTAAATAACCTCAATTATCGAAATCCATCAAGGTGATAGTTTTTAGGATTTGTTTGCACATTTGCAAACATTTTTCCAAGGTTGCCTAGAAAATATCGCAGCTTAGCGATAAGGTCGCCCATTGTACATGCTTTTTAATTACCTTATACGTGTATCTTTAAGTTTCCAGGTTTGTACCTGGAAACTTAAAGATACACGTAAAGAGTTTTTTTTCATTCATTCATTTTGGTGCCACGTAGCCGCCAATTGTGTTTTTTTTACATTTAAGGTTGTGTAGCACTTGCTTTTCCTACGCGTTGGTAATGAAATTCAAAATTCAACACGCGCTTTCTAATTCCAAAAGATATGTATGTAAATTGGTAATTGTCTTGTAAACTTGTTTTATCGAGAAATTATTCAAAATGTTTTTAAACTGTCGCCACGAGTTCACTATAACTATTAATTCTAATTCAAACTAAAACGTGATTGTTTTGAATATATCTCTTTTTGGAAATAGGCACCCTTTTTTCTATTACCTCATAAAGAAACTACGTGATATATGTAAAAAACTAACTAAACTACCAATAAGTACAAGGTTTTTCTTTTCCTGACTATTCAAAACCCAACTAATATTCTATATCACAACACATATCTTACAAAAAAAATTATGAATGAAATAGAAAATCCTTATTTATTTTCTGGATTTGGATAAATATCAGAATCTGGAATCCAACTAATAATAAAAACGCAAAAGTCTGTGCGGATGGATGAATTGATTACATAATAATATGTGAAAACTACATAATCGATCGGGCTATTTGGTGTGGATATCCTATCCATAAAATGGAAAAACACAATATTACGCGGGCACAACTAAATTTAAATGATAAATGTGACTTCATTTTATACTAGTACCCAATGAAAAAAAAACGATGAGTGCTCAATAGCATGACAGATAGATAATGCTTTATTGCAAAGTAAAAAACAAGTACATAGGCGAACTTAATGCTAGTTGTCGCATGCACATCTCCATAATACGCAGAGGTTAGCTGGAAGAGAATGCTAACTACTAGTTAGCATTCTCTTCCTCTGCGTATTATGGAGATAATACGCAGTGCATGCGACAGACAGAAGTGAAAACTTCAACACCTTAACGAGCCTGACGGCTCAGTCACATTCAATACCCACAAAGTAAATTGCTCCTTAAGAAGTTTTCACTTTGCAAGTTTCAACATTGCAAGGGACGGTCAAAAGCCTTACTTTTGAAAGCATATTTAAAATTGTCACAAATTGTTTTCATTTCATATCCACACAGTCATAGGACTGTGACAGAAGGCGGGCCGGACCCTACTTTAGAAGAAGAATGCACTAAATAAAAAAATGTTATTGGAAACAATTTAACGGCTATTATTCGAGTGTTTTTCAGAAATCCTGTGACATACCGACTTTTTGCTACTAAGTCATGATGAATGTTTGTGACTGTGTAAATTTGGACTGTGACAAATTTTGGGGCGTTTGAAACGGTGTAAATGAGCATAATTGGGAGCTTAGTGTTAATTTTGAAGGGTGACGTAATAATTCGGAATTAAGTTAAACTAATAAGTGTTAAATTAGAAGTTTTAAGACCATGTGGGTTAAGATCGTTAATTTTGACCCCACACTACGATTCTCTGCAAATTACTGCGACACGGATGGTCAAATGGCAAGTGTATAGGACTCCCGCTTCATAACAAACATTTTGTGTGATGAGCATCGGTGTTTGTCCTGAGTCTGGGTGTTTTCTATGTATGTATTGACAAAAAAAAGTATTTAAGTATTCTATCAGTCATCTGGTTCCCATAGTACAAGCTCTGCTTAGTTTGGGGCTAGATGGCGTTGTGTGAAATGTCCAAAATATGTATTACTAGCTGGTGCCCACGACTTCGTCTGCGCAGGCATCTTTATAAATTGTAGCTAAGTAAAATAATGTGTAAGTTACGTGATTTTTTTAATGCAAACAATTTAAGTTCGGGAACCTATACGGGAGGCGACGATGCTAAATGAGGATTTGCTCGAGCGTCATTGAGACCTATTGGGTTGTAAAGCTTAGGTGATTATAAGAAAAAAATGTTATATAATATATACCTTTTCATCAGTGGGGGAAGCGGCTATAGGCTTTTTAAAATGTAAAAAGAAAACTGTTGCATGGACATACTCGAGCGCGTCAGATATTGATAGCATCATGGTCCGACGTATTTTTAATAATGTAACGTATGTTAATCTGACCGTTTGCATGATGGGGATGGCTGTACTGACGGGTTGAAAATGAAAAAAAAAACTGTATCGAGAGCGTTTGATTTTCTAAGGGGGTGTTAAGTGGACCAAAACAAAAGGTCTTATTCAATAATCTGACGATTTCGATGTAACGCAACTTCGTGGCCACTATTTTAATGTGCAAAAAAAATCGCCATTTTGACTTACTCGAGCGCATCAGATTAAGATATGTATGGTTCATCTTGATGTCCTAGACATGCTGTCTCATAATCTGACGATTATCTAGAGGGATTCGCTTAATCTGACAAAAAGCAATTTTTTTTTTTTAATTTTTATAAATTATTGAACTTTATTAATTGAAAAGCTCAGGAAATAGCATGCAAATAAAGGAGTGTATAATTTTTTAAATAGAATACTTGTATTTATACGAAATTAATAAAAAAAAAACTTGTTTTTATAGTTAATTGAATCTTCTTCTTATCGTGTCACTAGTTCTTTCAAACCAGTGTGGTGAAAGGATTTCTAGTGCGTCTCAAAGAGGTGCCTTCGTGCATTTGACACATGTTTTCGAATTTTTAGTTTCTATGACATGCCAGTTTCCTCACGATGTTTTCCTTCACCACTAAGCACGTGTTTTAAATGCACACATAATTCTTCTTGAACAGAAAAATCCATTGGTGTACAACCGGGTTCGAATTTAGGACCTTCGGATCGAAAGTCGAGGCACCTCCCACTCAGCCAACACGGCTGGATAATAATTATAGGCTAGATTCAATATTCAAGATGAACACGTGCTTAACGGTGAAGGAAAACATCGTGAGGAAACCTGTTTGCAAAGCAAATAAAAGAGTATCCACACATATCAGGGCCATGACCAGGACGTGCTCCTGACGGAGCATGGCCAAAAATCGGTGTCGTACATTTTATATGAATTATGTTTTGAATTTTTTAGTTTAGATCTTACTTAATACCTTATTTTGTTACATAAATGAGCAAGAAGTTGGAATTTGTGACAATAATTAATAAACTTTATCGACGAATTTTTGTTATTTCGGCTTGCGGAAATCGTCATATGTTTTTCGAATTCCTTGAATTATTTCCTTCTGAATAACAAAAAAATTTAGCTGCGCTCGAGAATGTCGAGACGACGTTTTTTTTTACAACTTTGCAGCCCTCCCCTTTTTTTAAAATTTCTTCAAATTGTCAGATTAGTGGAATATACACTTTTTAGCATGTAATCAACTCACCCTATCTTAATCTGACGCGCTCGAGAAAGTCAGATGATCATTTTTTTTTTACTAATCTGATCCTTTATCCTGCACGGGCGGCCTTATCTAGGGGGCTCATATTTGGTGGAGGTACTTAACCGAGTACAAGGTATCCCCTGCATGTTAATCTGCCACGCTGGAGTAACTCCCGAAATCCCCTCTTCGGCTCCCCTACCACTACATACGGTTTATTTTACTAGTAAACATTTTTCACATTAATTTAAGAAAAAAGACAATAACTGAGTCGCAAGTCCCATTTAATAAAGATATCTCACAGAATTTTGTATGTTAATGTAACATAAAATGTATGTATGTTTATTTTATTGTTTGTATGAAGTTTACGAGCGCACATTACCGTAATGCAGGGCAATTGTCTACCGGGTTCCGTTTGCACGATAACTTCCAGAAATTGAGTTAATACGTGTTTGAGGTTGTAGGGGTCCGTAGATATTTAAATTTAAAAATCCGTGTTTTTGATCACCAGTTTATAAAGACTTCAAAGGTTATAATAATGTTCGTTATATCAGAACTTCGCAATTTATCTTCTAATTTACAAAATATTTTTTAATTGAAAGGATATACTTTTGGCGGTTCAGTAGTTTGGTTTTAAAATTAAAAATAATGGAAAAAATGTGTCAAACTAAATAGTGGAATTTATCTTTTCTTGTTGAAGTTAGATATTAGTTTGTAAAAATTTTACTTGTTTTGTAGTAAGTTCAAAAGTATAGGGGCAGAAATGAAATTACATTAATTGACGATTAAAAAAGGACCTATATTTAGATATGTACAGAACCCATGACACTTGAAGACGAAACTGCTAAACGCGACATGCAGTGAAAACGGCTTAATCCTCTAATAGCCCATAACGCGCAAATGGTCGCGATGTGAGATACCATGTAACGCGTTCCTCTTGTTTCGTGAAATGAACACAAGGCACGGTTTACATTGTACAGACTTTCACAATTTTTTTTGAAGTGAAACTGAGTAAAATATTTCGTTGGGAGTAAATTGGACTGGGCTATAGGCTCGCAAAGCTCGGATGCCATCAATACTCTTCCGGTAAAGTCGGCTGGTACAGTATTACTAAGTAAAGATGGTAAAGTGTCTAATGTCTTTTCTTTTACCTGAAAGACATCAAGTAATGGTAGCATAACATTATAATAATGCAAAATTAAGTATTTTTGTTGATGCTGTTGATGTATTTTAATATCAATAAGTGAAGATGGTAATGTGTATAATATGGATAAAGCTGGCTCGAGTCACCTTGATGAAGTTTTCACTTCCGTTATTTGTTTTTTTTTTAAACAAAGTACACAAGGGAACTAGCTTATAGCCAGAACGATGAAACAACAAAATATGAAAGTACAAAGTTGTGTGTAGCATAATAATTTATTAAGCGAGTGAAGCCGTGGTTTGGTGCTAGTTCATACTTTATTGTCACCATGTAAACCTCCTGTAAGGAGGGACTGGGGAATGCCAGTAGAAGTCGTCACACGCCACACAACCAACCGGGGCACGTTACCACTACCCTACAAATACCACTCTCCTTTTTTCTTTTAAATATCAATAAATTTTTTTACCTCATTTTCGTAATTCATAATATTTGTCTTTGTCGTTGAGTGGAATTTCGCAACTCTTTCGAGCACTTCCCGATTATCTGACCCGACTGACACTTTCAGGGAAGCTCACAACTCGATGAACGTATTTTTTAAATTTTAATCTATGTTTATTAAGTTAAGTAATTTTAGAATTTCAATTTGTTCTAATTTTTTTTAGAATATAATTTCTTTCTGGTACTCCGTTCTCTATTATCCTGTATTATAAAAAAATGTGAGATGGATAGTTAGGTGTTACTCAATCAGGAATAAACTGCTTAACCGATTGAGCTAATATTCGCTATGATTTATTAGCTGAGAACGACATAGACTAGGCTTTTTCCCACTTTTTTGCCCGTTCATATCATATCGCGCTACGTAATTGTTTCACAAAGTACACAAAACTCGTCACACAATCAACAGTGGACACAAGCCGGCAACGGTTGTTATCTAAACAGTTTCTAGGTAAGTACGTGATCGGACGAGATTGAGCCAAATGAGCGTGACCTACCCGTCAAGTGTCCTGTGAAAACGACCATTTGGGCATACCCGTTTGAAAAAAAAGGCATAAACTTTACTACCTTCCTACCCATAGTGAAATTTCTACCTAATCGGTAATTTTAAAATAGATAATCAAAATGTATTTTTGCATCAGACTCATCTTAGGTCTAGAAAACGTTACATACATAGCAGGCATATATAAATTAAAAATATTTAACCTAGCAGGGTCGGTTTTGTTATATACTCCGAACTAGTTTGAACAACTGTATCTCGGAGCGCTTAATTATCCACCTCGCAAGGGGTGCTGTTTTTTTACATAGATTTGTGTACTTCACAGATATCTTATATTTATCCTAAGAGTAGTAGGTAGTAAATAAAATGGCTAAAAGGATGGGGTCCTATTTTGAACAAAAAACAGTAAAATTAAGACATTTTGGTAAAAGTAGTTTTAACAGATTCAGTACCTAAAATATGTATGTAAAAAATGTTTGGACCTGACTGACTGACCGACTGATAGACTGACAGACAGACAACGTACAGACAGACCAAACAACTGAACGTAGAGACTTTAAACTTGGAGGATGTGTTCGTCAAGAGTTGAAAGTGAGTAATTCTTCTTCTTCTTCTTCTTATCGTGTCACCAACTCTTTCGAACCAGTGTGGAGAAAGGATTTCAAGTGCGCCTCGAAGAGGCTCCTTTCGTGCAGTTGACACATGTTTTCGAACATTATGTTCAACGGCATGTCGGTTACCTCACGATGTTTTCCTTCACCGTAAAGCCCATGTTTTAAATGCACACATAGATCGTTTTTAGTGAGTACTATATTCGTATATTAATATATTAGTATTCTTAGGAAAGGCATTTTAAAAATTCGCATCAAAAAAAGTTGCGGGTCTGACACCTCCTAGTCCGCAAACCTAGTCTGACACCTCTAGTCCCTAATAAATGCAAAAATGTAGAATCTATTAATCGCTTAAAATTTATTTAAAAAAAAAAGCTCTTCAAATCCTGATGAAGCGAAGCGGACACGTGGGCGGCAGTCAAACAATCACAGGCTAACAGTACCCATATTATCCTATTCTGTGACAGCAGATGCATCTTTTTTCACCCCAATTTTGACTTCAGTGTCGAAACCAATTTGAAGTCATTGTGTATGTGGGCACAAGAATTTGGCATGGTCATTTAAAAAGAGTTTTTTCGGTTCCATAGATAAAAAACGGTGTTCCGATAGAAAACCAAGATGGACAGTATCAAACCAAAATGGAGTCGTAAGTCAGAACCAAAAAATTTTAAACACCTTGTATATAAATATGAAATATCTCCATTTTCAAATAATGTTTGTTACTTTTTACGATGTAATTTTACTAACAATGAAAAAGCCTAGTAGCTTTAACATATAATATTAATCTAGCCCTGTTACTTCTCATTTACGAAAATTGGCATCAGACCAAAATATACTAGAAGTTAGCCAATGTGGCTTCTTTTATTGGTCGCATTTTCAATGTACTACATTGTGTTTCTATACTTTAATACTTCTGTGTTCGGTCCTTACTCTATGTTTTTGTGTCCTTCGCTCTATTCTCTATGCCATAGAGTCTATGGTATTGTTATTTTTTTTTAAGTATCGTGAAATTGATGCTGAGCCTAACCTATTGATGTATTGTACCATTGACTTGTTAAGTGGGATCTTATGAAGCGGTCCTTTGGGACTATCTGGCGCCCAGAAGGACACAAATGGTACAAATTAATCATTGAGTTTAGTAGCGAATATTATTTGACAATAAAACGTATGAGTTATGAGTTACCATAGTTATCCTTAAATTGAGTGTAGATTAAATAAAACATGGTGGAATTTAGTTTTTTCATAATGTTATATAGATATCATATTAATTTAAAATATGCTGAATTAAAAAAAAAAACTTGTATATAAACAAGATAAACAAGCAAACCCTTCCATTTAATACTCATACTGCTATAGGAGAGATTCAAAATAACTTATCCGCCATCTTAGGCCCTATTTAGATTTATCTAGATTTATCCTTATCCTTTATCTACTCAATATTTCATAGATTCTTGGTTTTTCATTTCTCAGAAGTTCTAATTTAAAATTTCTCACAAAAATGAAAAAAAAACTCCAAATTTTATTCCCTACCGTATCATTATACCATCAAGATATTTAAAAAATCAACACTCACAAATAATGACCCAATCGGAACATTAAACCATAATTTATAGTTTTAAAACACCTTTAATTTTTTGTCCCTTGAAACGTAGAGCAAGTTAAAGGTGATGGTAAAACTCTAGTGAGCGATTTAGTTCAGAATACTGTTTATGTTAACAAATTATATAAATATATTTAGTAATAAATCCGCTTAATTTCTAAACAAAGGTTTTAATTAACTTAACTTTAGTTCATCTAAACCAAAGAGTCAACGAACAGAAAACCAAAGTTTAAAGATACGACACGTGTTTCGCCTCTACACGAGGCATCATCAGGAGGTGTGGACTCGCCGAAGTTTGAAACGAGAGTGAATAAACCGTTCGGGTTCATCGCACACGCGCCGGCGGAGCCGGTGCGTGGGGGAGGCAGTTACAGGCTGTTGGCCTTTTCCTGCGGTGCTCTAATCGCCCCCAGTGAATACTGGGGGGAATCTTGTTGGCTTTTTCGCCTAGGTCAAAGGGCCACGAGGTTCGCAGACTGCAACTGCCTGCGGGTCTTCGTCGCTCTGGGTGGTGTCTTCTGCTTCTTGGTCGTCTCCAGTATTGGAGGCGATGAGATCTCGGGGGTATGGCTTTCCTCTGGGGCTCCTGTCATATTGCGGGACTAGTTCCTTCAGGTGGGAGAAAGTAGATTGTTCTAACCGTGTGAACATTGAGTTGGCGAGGCGGGTAATGAATACGTCTACTTCCTCCATCCTGAGGTCGCGGCGTATTGTGTCATTACGCACATATCTGGGGGCACTGAGAATGGTCCGTAGGGTGATGCTCTGCTGGATCCTGAGCTTTTTCCTGTGGGTTTCACTGACGAGGGCAAACCACGCCGGGGCTGCGTAGGTGAGGCGGGGGCGTATGTAGGCCTTGTACAGACCTAGCTTCATGCGCAGTGGGATGTCTGAAGTGAGCAGTGGCTGCAGTGCAATGCGGGCCCCGCGCGCCGAGTTGATGGTGAGTTTGACGTGTTTTGCCATGGTCAGGTGTCTGTCAATGGTGACCCCCAGATATTTTGCCGTGGGTGTCCACTCGATGGGTTTCCCGGAGAGTTCAAGTTTCCTTGGGGGAATGACTTTTCGGGTGAAGAAGACCGCTTGTGTCTTACCGACGTTCACGGAAAGTCTCCACCTGGAGAGCCATTCTGGGAGCTCGTTTAGGGCGCGCTGCATTTTCTCAATGTTGTAACCGATGTTCTGGGAGGAGGAAATGTAAGCCGCGTCATCGGCATATAGGGCGAGCATGGTATCGCCATGTTGCGGGATGTCATCGGTGTACCAAGAGTAACATATCGGTGATAGTACGCTACCTTGGGGCACTCCAGCTGCAATCGGACGTTTCGTGGAGATCTTGCCCTCCACTTTCACTCTGAAGGAACGGTCTGCGAGGAAAGAGGCGATGATTCTCACTACCAGTGAATAAACAACGTTGCCCGGCCCGTATTTATACCCGTTGTGGCAATGAGTCGCTTGTCGTATGATCCGACGTCATAAAAATCCTCAACAAAGGAGACCTTGGAATACTCGTATTTAAATCATTCAACAGCGTAATATTTGTTGTATTGTGTTTTAAAATTTCTAAACACTCCAAAATATTTAACTTAAAACCTTTTTCACATGTATGTAATATATTAAAAGTATTGTTATCGTTTAAAGAATGACCAGTGTCTATTAAGTGCTTTGCAAAATGTGATTTTTCTGGACTGTTATTTCTATACGCTGAAACAAGTTATTTGTAACTTGTCTGAAAACTACGACCCGTTTGACCTACATAAACAGCATTACAATCATCACAAGTTAATTTATAGACACCAGCTTTTTTATGATTCTCTAATTTATCTTTCCCGTTACAAATTGAACGCAATGTATTGTTTGTTTTAAAAGCTACCCTAACCTTATTTTTAGATAATGTTTTTGAAATCTTTTCAGTAATTGTTCCCATATAAGTAAGACTACCTAAATATTTCTCAGACCTATCCGGTGGCAATGCATACAATAATGAACGAACAATGTTTCGACGTTTATTTTTGATCAAATTATCAACCATCTTTTTATTGTACCCGTTATTTTGTGCTGTGTAATAAATTATGTTGAGCTCTTCCTTGAAATCTGCCTCTGACAATGGCAACGACATCAACCTGTGAATAAAACTTCGATAAGCCGCTAATTTGTGTTGGACTGGATGACAAGATGAAGCTGGAATTGTAACATCAGTGTAAGTAGGTTTTCTATAAATTTTAAATTCATGTTTCCTATTGACCCTAGTTATAGTTAAATCCAAAAAGTTGAGAGAATTCTCCGATTCCAACTCTAGTTTGAACCTAATTTTTGGATGAATGTTATTGATTTTTGTCAAAAGATCATCAATTTGACGAAGAGTACCTGTCCAACATACTAATATATCATCTACATATCTATAATAGTAAAGAATATTTGCCTGGTTTACTAAGTATTTATTTTCGAAATGATCCATGAAAATATCTGCCATTAACAGACTAAGAGGCGAACCCATAGCTAACCCTTCTTTTTGCTTAAAATAATTATTGTTAAAGCGAAAGTAATTTTGTTTCATGCATACTTTTGTAAGATCAAGCAATTCCTCTACCTCTTCAGGAAGTAAATGTTTCTTCTCAAAGTGTTCCTTGAGAATGTCTAAACATTCCTCATATGGAACATTTGTGAATAGACTCTCAACATCCAAAGACAACAACCTACATCCTGGCGGCAGATCTAAACCCTTGATTTTGTTTACTAAATCTAACTATTTTTCACTTTCCAAAAACTCTTGGTATTTTTTTTTTCATTTGAACAGTTAGATAATATCTAACTGTTCAAATAGCAGCATTGATATTATAAATGCTGAATGGTCCCATACACGGTATTACTACTTTCAATATCGACATAAATAAAATCGAATCAAAATCCCAAAATCCAAAATCAAAATTTGAGTTTTGGGGTCGAGACCTCTAGGTCTCGGGGTCTAGGTCCATAACTATGCTATAACACTGTATCTAGAGACTTTAAATTTCAAGGATACGTCCGTTTAGGAATTAAATTGATTTGCAACGCAAGCAAAGTTGCGGGTGTAGTATTAATGTTAACCAGTCCCTTGCTGAAAAAATAATACGAATTTTGTAAATGTTTTCTTTTAATTTGTCTTCTCTATTTCTATTATGTGAAAGTTATGGTCAAAACTATAGATAAACTATTTAATAATCTATGGATCCAGGTGTCACCTTTTTGTACCCAAAATTGTCTCTTTCCTTCGCCCTTTTGTACTCAATACTTTGTGTTTTTTTATTCGTTCTATTGTACTCGCAAATGTACATTTTAATTGGCATGTGATGATTCTACAATAGCTATTTGATGATGTGTGAAATTTTATGAAGTAGCTGATTTAATGAATTTCGTATGGTCTGAAATTTGTATGGTTGCATTTTTTTTGTATAGTTAGATGATTTTGTGTTTATGATGTGACTCAATATAAATGTGCAGGCAATGGTGAAAAAAATAATGGATAAAATGATAACGTTACGTAACAAGTTTCGTTATTTTTCATTCAAATGAAGCGTTACAAATTTGGTACTCTATAACTAATGACGTTGATAACAAAATGTTAACTTTCATAAATGTATGTGCCAGTTTTCCCGAGTATAATTTTTTTTCATGTAAATTTTAAGATTCAAATTCAATCTACACCTGAAAGCTTATTTCAGTGAGGATTAATTTGCCATTGGTATATTATATTAAATAAGATGTTGGTGTGTAAGGATGAGGACGTGGTGGCTGAGTGGATGAGGCCCTTGCCTTGCGGTCTGATGGTCGCTGGTTTGAATCCCGGTGGCAGTCATGCGTAAATGGCTTTTTTCGGTCAAAAAATCTATGTATGTATCCCACGTTCTCGCAACGGTGAAGGAAAACATCGTGAGAAAACCGGCATGTCAAAGGACAGAAAAAATAATTCTATGGTATGTGACATTCCCAATCCGCATTGGGTCCGCGTGGTGGATTAAGACCCATTCGCTCTCCTGCCGAGAGTAGGCCTGAGTCCCAGCAGTGGGAATTTTATAGACTGATTATGCTTTATGTGCAAGGATTTAATATTCAAACAGCGGGACCAAATTAGGTCATTTTTTCAAAAAGTGTCCAATACAATGCCTGTATTTTTTTATTTTATTAGTGTGTACCGGCTTGAATAAATTCAATACACAATAGTCGAGAATGCTCATATTGCTTATACAAATACAATTTTTTTAACAAAAAATATAGCCTCATTTTGACTATAAACAAATTTAGATCACCCATAACTCCACATAAGACAATTTAATTAACATAAATACGATACTTTAACATGACAAAAGATGGTTGCATGTAAAAAATAAAAAATGATAAATCTCTCAAAATGAAGTTGCGTCATTCCTAAAAACTTTTATAGATCCACTTAGAAGATATCTTTATTGTTAACATAGTGTAGAGAAGATAGCTAGATCGTTTCTCTTATTTTTAGTGCTTGCTTTGATTCCGAGAGTATGGTGATTGGTGACGCAGTAACGGCCATCTACGGCCAACTGCATTAAACGTCCATCCGAAAAAAAAGCCGATGTCGAATCCACCGCACGCCTTTTTAAATGACTAAGTGTCAACAGTCTCAATGTGGACGGGCGCTAATAGCAGTATTGCACTGGCCTGCGTAGAACTGTTCTGGTAATGAGCAGGCTTGATCTCTTGCCACCAGGAGAGCGCTTAGCTCGTCTCATCTCGTTTCATAAAAATTACGCTTAGGTACTCAAAAGAAAGTGTAGAAAATTAATGGCAAGTATTCTATTTTCTAGCAGAGCTTGCATTTTTGAGTTTTTACAACCATCTGAGACATAGAATATAGTTTTGACGGCCTTAGAAAGCCCTAAATGCCTACTTTTCAGGAATACCTTCCCATAAAGTCTTAAATAAGTTGGAGTATATTAAGTATATTTAGTGAAGACCACGTCTAGGCAAACGCAGTTTAGGACGACTTTTGGCCAGATGGAGCGATGATCTGCGCGCTATAGCTGGCAGAAAGTGGATGAAAAGAGCCGAAGATCGGGCTCAGTGGCGCGCCGCGTGAGAGATCTACGTCCAGCAGTGGACTGCTATAGGTTGATGATGATGATGATATTAAGTAGTTTATTTTTTTGTATGTTATGTTGATGTTTTAGTTCTTTAATTTTATAGAAGATGAATATTTGTGTTTTTATAGAGCTGGCATGAACATGTTATTCACAAGCCCTTAAAAATTGAATAAAAAAAAAATAAGTTGGAGTAACCTAGCTGTATAAAATTAGCTTTACCCCATAAGGTAGCTCAGGGCTACCAACAATAGTCGTAGGAATTACCCAGCAGGGTGTCGCCTATTGAAATGTCACAGTAGGACGAATAAAACTGAATAGCATATTATTCTAATACGGTAGGTTTAGAATGTAATTGAAAAAGTAGGTTGATGTGGTTCGAGTGTTAGATCCAGTTACGAATGCTACAGTAAAATATACTCGAAGATAGATAGAAAATGCTTTATTTTATTGCACAAGGTAAAATATTGGTTGTCTGTAAAGTTGGTTTACAGACGATAGTTTACCGTGATTACCAGCGTAACGGGACAATGAGCGTTACCGGACAATGACAGCGTTACCAATGACAACAACGTTTTCGTGCATGCAGCCGGAGTTCATCGATTTATTAGTCACGTCAAAATATACAAATGTGCAAGCGAGGTAACGACACGCAAGATTCTGGTCCTTAACTAGATCTACTCCGAAAAAGCAATATAAATGTAACATCAATACTCTTAAATAATTTCTACATTGTTTTGGCTACACCACAAGTGAAACTGACAACGGAAAATGAACCTTATTAACCTTGACATACAGTTGAAAATAGAGCGATGAGTTGAAGTCAAGGAAAATGTAGGTATCCAAAATACCTCCATAAACAAGAAGAACATCAAATTACAATCAATTTGAGTTCACAAAAGTCATCGTAAAGTAATAAAGTCGTTTATAAGGCCGCGTCTACACGCGCCTACGTACACCTACGCATAGTACGCTATGATACGTAACTTGACACTCATTGCACAAGCACGTCCTATGATCTTGAAACCAGTGTGTGATGAGCTGCGAAGATAGGGGTGTTGTGTGCCTGTTCTTTCTTTTGTATTTAAAAAAATACGTCTCCATCACTTACCACCAGGTGAGGTAGTGGTTAAACGCTTGTCTATTCCTAATAAAAAAAAAATACGTCTTCGCAATTGTTATTAATAAGCTAACTGCAAAGTAGTTTTACAAAATTAAGTTACATTTGACGACACGGATGGTCGAGTGGCAAGTGCGTTGGACTGCTATGCTGAGTGTTGCGGTTTCGTTCGATTCTCGCTTCAGGACAAACATTTGTGTGATGAGCGTCGGTGTTTGTCCTGAGTCTGGGTTTTTTCTATGTATTCTATGTATGTATTTACAAAAAATAGAAGTATTTAAGTATTCTATCAGCCATCTGGTTCTCATAGTATAAGCTCCGCTTAGTTTGGGGCTAGATGGCGTTGTGTGAAATGTCCAAAATATTTATTTATTTATTTAATAATCGCTTAAAATTATTTTTACATACATCCATTTTGTTAATTCCATAACCTAACTACTACAACCTATATCGCAAAAATAAAACAAGTTTTATATTTATTAAACTGATTTATGAAATGCACCGTTTTGTAAAACGCCTAGGCACTTTGCAAAGTGGCTATTAATACGAACGGCGGCGGGCGGCGGTATCAATACATCAATAAATTTACAAATAAATAAAACCAGAAATGCTCAAACATTTTTGAACGTTCGACCTAGTTGCAATCAATCTTACCTAAATTAAGTATTTCAAACTACCTAACTTCACTGAGCAAAGTGTACATAACCCTCCATCTAGCTAGTCGAATAAAAAGAAAAAACTGTCTACAGGCCTCGCATTCTGGCTTCCCCGCAACATAATAGAGTCATCACACATTCTACAAGGGCAATAACTTATTCAAATTAGCGTAACGCGATAGCCCGCGCGTTTGTGTGTACGTGCCTTTATATCTCTGATTTTGTCTCTTTTGGGTGTTTATGATTTTTTAAGATTATTTTTTTAAAAAGCGCCTTGATTTATATTTTGTTGCTTTTTAAACAATTGTTTTGTTTGTACGTATTTTAAGAATCTGACTAACAACAGACAATAGTAATTTATCAGGCTAGTCCTGACTGACCAATGGCTGACTGACTGACAGACAACGTACAGGCCAAACCTCTGAACTTAAACACTTCAAATTTTTAGGTTGTGTTCGTCAAGAGCTGAGAGTGTGTACTAAGAAAGGAATTAAAAAAAATCACAACGTAAACAAAGTCGCGGACTGCAAATTTTTAATCATCAGAAAAAAGATATATGCATAATCAGTTGCCGTAACTGAACATAGATATATATGGCAAAAAACTTGAAAAAAATTTTTTTTTTTAAATAAATATGTTAGTAAATAAGTTGGAGTAATCTAGACAACTGTTACCATTAGTCATTTTCCTATGACTTTGCGTCAATCGGTACCCATCATTGATTATAATTTAAGTTTCATTCATTGTTTGGTAAACCCGGGTTCCAAGTTCGAGCCAGTTCGCAACAGCTCGGCTCGGGCGCCGCACTCTCCCCGCTGTATCTCGGTCATTTTGTAGAAAGAAACCCAAAATTCTGTCTGCACAACTACAGAATAGTACCTATTCTGCAATGCCTAGGTATATAAGTTTTTTTGGTAATTACAATTTTGTAGTGTAACAAAGGTACCTTTGTATTCTGTCGGTAAACTTAAAATAGTCAATAATAAATAGAGAGATAATATAATCATTATTGTGGAGATTTTGAGCGTGACATCCAAATTGCAGAATTAATTGCGCACGCGTCATATAAATTACTTTACAACAGACTCCTCGTAGGGTCGCTATACAGGGTGTTCAGCAAATGTTTCCACTAACGATGCAAGCAGAAATAATTCATGGACTTTTGTTATGTTACTTTTTATTATGAAAAGTTTTTGAAAAGTCAGACTCGATTTGATTTTTCTTACCACTGTCTAGATGCTCGTAAATAAAACTAGCTATCAATTTTAATTTGAAATCGATGTATGCAATTTAAATGGCCTGCTTTCGTTAACTTAAAATACAATTTAGGTATTATCTTTTGAACAAAATTATTTTTAAAATTATACAAAAATCTAACAATGTAAATAATAACTCAACGACTTTTTTTTCAGTTATTTTGATTTAAAAACTAAACTACTAAACCGATTTTTTTCCAATAAAATTTATGTAGGTCCAATCTGAAGGTACAAACCCTCAAACAAAAAAAAAATCAAGTCGGTTATAAACAACAAAGTTCTGAGGTAACAAACATAAAAACCGAATTGAGAACCTTCTCCTTTTTTGAAGTCGGTTGAAAAATGGGACAAACTCATTTAGTAGGTACGATACAAGAACTTGGAAACATAAAAATAATGGCACAATTTTCTAGAATCAGACACCTTGTATAACCATGGGGGAGGGGATTAATAGAGATTGTGTAGTAAGTGGGTCAATTTCCCAGAACTAGGGGAGATAGAGATAAAGCCGTTTAAAGCAAATGGGAGAGTTTATTTTAACTTTTATAAATTACAGGAAATGTTTTGGTTACATATGAGGGAGGGAAACATTTTTGCGTACCGTATTCCTCAACGGTCAAGCCTATGGCCATAAAACTAGTGTTACTTACTTAAGGGTAATCCTCAAGGCAAATTTTCGTACATAATATTTCGGGCAAATACTCAAAAAGTACGCCGTATTATAGTAATTTCTTCACACTATTCGTTTCGTCAATGTTTTTCGATTGTGTCAACAAAAATTAGTAAGGTATCATACTTTAATTTAGATTTTATACACAGAAAAAAATAACACTCCATATTTCCTTAAACCAAGAAAGCCATTATTCTCAAAAATATTGTTTATATGTAAAACAATATTATCTTAACTTTAAACATTATCCTTAATCTAAGAAGTACACAATTCTTCGATTGACAATAATTTATTCTCATTATAACTACTAAAAATAAGAATCGTATACTTGATTCAAAACTAAGTGGTTTTTATTTAAGAATCATTCATAGTATCAATCCAAGAAAAGTATATGTTTTCCTTTCAAGAATATATGTTTTCATTCGAGAAAATTATATACTTAAACTTAACGATATTTAATTATTTCGGTCTGAGAAAATAAGTATTCTTATTTTTAAAATAAATTTGATGGAGAGTTTTACTTTAAGAATCATACTCTTAAAAGTGAATAATCACATATAATACTCCTTCACTAAGCAATTATTTCTTCATAGAAGAATATACATGTACACATTTTAAGCATATATACTCTTAAATGAAACAAATACTCTAATATTCAAGTTAAGAATATAAAAAGTCTTAAAAGAAGAATCAGTATACTTCAGTTAAGATGTTTATTGTATCACCAAAATCATTTTAAAATTTCTCAATCGAAAACAATACAAATCTTAATTGAAGTTAATGATTCTTCACTGTAGAATGGAAATTGAAAACGGAAAATTTCGTAATAAGAATGTGAAATTCTTTGTAAGAGAACCGTTTTTCTGGAACTAAAAAAATATTTTACTTGGCTTAACTGAGAAATTAGCTTCAAAGAAGACACTAGTGTTTTCATTCAAGAATATTTTACTGGTTTTGAACGAAGTAAATATGCTTTAGTTGGAAAATACACATTGCTCTTTTAACGCATTTATATTCTTGAAATAAAAAATAATTTTATATTTAAGTTAAGAATATAAAAGTCTTACATGAAGATTTAATATACTTAAATTATGAAGTTTGTTGTCTAGTTAAAAAAAATCAAATATATAATAATCGAAAACAATACAAATTTTAACTAAAGTTAGTGACTCTTCATTATAAAATAGCAGAAATTAGCTTCAAAAAAGATAATAGTGTTTAAATTCAAGAATATTTTTCTGGTTTCAAAAGAAGTTAACATTTTTTTTGTTGATGAATGTAATTGCTCTTTTAACGCATTTAATCATTCTTAAAAAAAATAACTTTCATTCAAGTTAAGAATTCAATAATCTTATAAAAAGAACCAGTGTACTTAAATTATGAAGTTTATTGCCTAGTTTAAAACTTCTTAAAATGTCTTATTCGAAAACAATACAAATTTAAATTTAAATTAGTTATACTTCATATAAAAATTATATTGAGAATAGAAAATGACAAAATAAGAATGTGAAACTCTTTGTAGGACAACCGTTATGCTGGAACTAAACTAATATTTTACTTGCCTTTACTGAGAAATTAGCTTCAAAGGGGATAATACTGTATTCATCCAAGAATATTTTTCTTGCTTTAAACGAAGTAAATATTTCTTATTTGAAGAATAGACATTGTTACTTTTATGAAATATTATTCTTGAAACAATAAATATCTGTTTTTATTTAAGATATTTTTCTGGCTTTAAACGAAGTAAATATTTCTTATTTGAAGAATACACATTGTTACTTTTGTGAAATATTATTCTTGAAACAATAAATATCTGTTTTTATTTAAGATATTTTTCTTGATTTAAACGAAGTACCTAAATATTTCTTATTTGAAGAATACAGATTTTTACTTTTATGCAATATTATTCTTGAAACAATAAATGTATATTAAACTTTCAAGTTAAACATTTATAAATCTTATATAAAGAATCAGTATAGGTACTTCAGTTATGTATGATTTTGTTTGTCTAGAAATCATAAAATGTCTCGAACTTATGATTTTTCATAGCACAATATTATAGATACCTATATCTGTAATTTTGAACCTACTCTTTCAAATTCTTGATGTGGCTATTTCTGTCCTCAAAACAGTTATGCTGAAACCAAAAGTTTAGGATACGTAGGTACGTAATGCTACTTATTCTTTGCCGTAACTCTGATTCCCCCTAGCATTAGTTTGGCATAAAGAACTTTAAAGCTATTGACTAGTTTTTTGGACGGTGCGCGAACTGGCCTAAAATAAAAAAAAATCTTGGTCAAAAAATAATTTGGCCATAAAAACATGGCCAAAAAAAATATTTTAATATTATTTTACGGCTTAAATATTTTTTTCAAAATTTTATAATCGGAACTAAAATAAATACCTTGTGTGAAAACCGCATGTCAATACGACTTTTACTTCTTGAGATAGCATGTAGGTCCCGAGGTGGACGTGCGAATAGTCAACCTTCGCTTCGCTCAGGTTAAAAAAAATGTATGGAAATCCAACAATTGTAGGGTGGCAATTTTGGATTTTTCAAAATTGGAACAAAATTAAATACTTTTAGCGCTAAACTGCAACCCTCCACGACTTATATTTTTCGAGAAAGCATGTAGGTGCCAAGGTGGACGTGCAAATCGTCAACCTTCGCTTCGCTCAGGCTGAAAAATTTTGTATGGGAATCCAACTTTTGTATACAAATCCAATTATTTTGTATGGCGGCATTTAGAAATTTTGCAAAATTTCCAAATTGGAACATAAAAAAATACTTTTGGCGAAAACCGCAATGTTCTACGGCTAATACTTTTTGAGATACCATATTTTATCCCTAGGGAGTAAAAGAGGGGTAAAAAGTCGAAGTTTACCCCAACTCACCCCGTGTTCTTCTTAACATTCCTTATATTAGATTTTTCAATGAATGATATCACAGACGAGCTTACTCTAAAGAAATATAGGTGTTGCCTTAGGTAGGTACTCTGTTGGATGGACAGAAAAATAAAAGTTACTAGGTATATATACCTACCTATTTATCGAATAGGTAGGTATATATATAATACCGACACCTATAGCGGCACGTGTTACTGTTATGTGTACTTGTGTAGCCCCCCTCAGGTAACTTATTTTTTACTTCTGCGCAATAGTGCTTAAGTTTCGTGCCGCTAATTGTACTCAAGCTCATGTTTCATTGTTTATCTTCACAGATTAGTCAGAGTACTTTATCTTCGCTTCAAATCCAATCAAAACATGTTTACTTGGTTTAAAAATACAGCTAGCGCCATCTATACGACATTAGACGAAGCATGACAACAGATTTTTTTGAGACACAAATCAAAAATCGTTATTCATAAGTCAAGAATATAATTCTAGAAGGATAATCGCAATGTTGCCACTTGTTAAGCAAATAGTACTCATAATTTAAATACTCCCATTAAAATAAAAAAAGTGTAAAGTAAGTGCCCTGAATTATTATTATACATAATAATCAATCTAAAATAATTATAAAAAAGCCACTTTTTTTGAATATCAAACTCCTTACCTATTATCATCTTGTACCAATATGCTACAGTGCAACGTTCTTTTTGTAAGTTGTCTTTCTCTTTTTGTTTACGGTATTGGTTGATTATGATGATGATGATAGATCTACACCTATTATTCCATTAAATTATACATATACAGGTACGTTGATTCATTAACTGCAAATGTAACTTTGTATCTAGAAAACTGGACGGGTATTACAAAATATTTTAGTTATTCCTTGATTTATACACTAAACACTAATTGCATTCTAAATTTGAAGCTTCTATGTCTGCTAGAAGTGACTTAGACTTTTGATGATCGGTCAGTCAGTCAGTCAGTCAGTCAGTGAGTGAAAAAATTAAGAATTTTGACTAGTTATAATTCTTAAACTACTGGTTCAAATTGAATGAAATTTCAAATATACCGTGTTTATACAATGCCCGCTTGGGTACTGTAAATTCAGGCTTTAAGTTTTATCTACAACGAAGCTATAAGTGGTCGAAAATGGCCTGAACTGCTTCGAGAAAAGGATAGTACGGCCGTGCCACTTTTTGGTGGGGGCACTGCCGTGCCCCCAGATATTATGATTACAGAATTTGAACTTGAACTAGGTTCCTTGTTTAACATGGCAAATCAGCGGCTATCTGGTACCCAAGATACAAACTCTGCTTACTTTGGGGCTAGATGACGCTGTGTGTAATGTCCACATAATTATTTATATTTATTCCCACTGCTTATCCATGGCGATTCCCCTTCATTTTTTACCAAGAGTTAGATAAATAATTGAAAAAGTTTTTTATGAGTTAAAATTTAATTTGGGGAAAATTTGGTAAGGGACTAGCAACACTAGCGCCGCTGGCCGGCAATCCCACCATGCGTTTTTATAAATCATTGTCCGTTGAAAATCTCTGTGTTTCATTACATTAAAAAGCATAACTTTGGATTTTACTGCTATTGCCTTTATTTAAATTTAAATTGTACTGTTGCTACCGTGATAAAAAAGTGTAAGAAAATGGAAGAATTACTATCAGATTGGAATATTCCACCAGAAGTTATTAAAACTTTTAGAGGTGAGTATTTTATGTATTATTTTATGTAGACCAAAGATCTGAGATGTGGATGTGATTATTGTACGAGGGTTGTTTATCCTATAAAATGATATACCTACCATCGAAAAGTTCATGGGCTCGTGATTTCGAGACTATCGATTCTCAATTTTGAGACATTCCTTCTTGGTTTCAGATAATAGTATAACTATAGATCAACTGAAAGATTTAATAGAAGGGGACCTGCTCAAAGAACTGTGCCCGTCTATTGGCATAAGGATAATCCTAAAAAACAAGATCCAAGAATTCCTGACTTCGATGGTATGTATACGATTAGTAGGTAGGTTAGAATTAAAAGAAAGCGAATTGAAGAAAATGAAAATGATGATCCTGTTATAAAACAAAAACTTGTCCAGAACTTGAAAGGTTTCCATTTTATAATTTAAGTTCTGTAGTGTTGTGAGCCACGAATACTAGTTCTGTATTTTATTTAGGCATAGTCATTTCTTAGTTATAGTAGAATTAATTAGACGACCCTAGAATTCATTAGAATATATATTATTTAAAAAAGTTAGATTAGATATAGACTGCTATGTCCGGGTTCGATTCCCGCATCAGGACAAAAAATATGTGATGGAAATTGGTGTTTATCCTGAATCTGGGTGTTTTTTTTTCGGCTATCTATCTATGTATGTTTTTACTTAGTTTGGGCTAAATGGCACTGTTATAAATGTCTGTTTTTTTATTTTTTTAAGTAATGTTTATAGTTTTTATAATAATAAATATCTGGAGTGTAAGTAGTTTAGAATGTAGTTAAATAGAGCTTTCTCTTTCACTAAACTTGATTTAATACGTTACTGGTACACATTTCAGATATAAATGAAGAAAAAATTGTATGGCTCCAAAACAACAACGAGCCATGGCAGAAGGTTATTGATTACTGGACTGATACTTACAGCGTACGCAGCGCTACAAATTAGTCAAATTACAGTACCGTTGCAGATTTCGTAAACGAATGGAAAATTGTCAATGATATACGGGGAGAAGCATTGGTGAGTTCAATATAATAGAGAATGAATAATAGGTATAATATAGAAATGAAATAAAAAAAAAACATTTCATTGAAAGAAATAATTAAATCAATTTGAAAAATTATTTATTTATTAACTTTGTATATCAAATTATTATTTTGTGTTGTTTTATTTAATAGTTTTGAACTTTGTTGCAGGCAAAAAGGCGATCAAACAAATAATGCTGCTTTGCCGGTTAATACCGCCGAAGGGAAGGTTGAATAGAAAAGCAAAATTTTCCACTGTTGAATGCATTGAGGGCATAGTTGTGAATGCTGCGGTAAGTTAAAATTGCATACAACCAAAATACAGGATGTCTCACGCCACAAATTTATTTTTCTATTATCATTTAATTCTTAGCCTCCGTATCGATCACCTTCTTCTTTTTGTCGGTTACTAATAAATGAAAGTGTTTATTGAACAAAAGTTCCTGTCCTTATCCTTACTAATATAGGTATTACTAGCAAAAAGCTGAGCTTTATATTTCTACCTGGGCATAATTTTTGTGGTTGGACATATATATAATATATACATATATATAGTATTTTTCCACGCTAATCGCCTTAACTATCACACGCTATCCCGAAAAATCATACATAACGTTTCTGTAGGCTACTTTATGTCCCGGTACCTAACACGCGAGCTGAGCCGCGGGCGCTAGCTAATATTTTAATATTTAAAGTATCTAATTCTCCTCTCATGTGGCATGGACGTGGAACATCCTTTGTGTATAATTATTGACTTGAACTGAATTATAGTGAAATAATTATAAAAATATTTCCAGCAACCTGGCGATTTAAAGAAGACGTTTAAATAAAGGCAATAGCAGTAAAATCCAAAGTTATGCTCAATCTTCTAATGCAACACAGAAATTTTCAACGGACAATGATTTATAAAAGCGCATGGCGAATTGGCGATTAAAAGTTTGTTATAAGATGTGGGCTAAAACTGGATTAGAAAATCGGTTAAAAATTGGCAAACCCTCTATTAAAGGCACCTTAAAATTGCCAGACGACGTAAAACGCGATGAGTACATGAGCGTTAATTTTAAATAAAATGGCGTTAAATATAGTCATATGGACACCCATTTGTAAAAGTATGAAAATGACAATCCGTTATTTTATATAATTCGAAGCGTGTTTTTGAAAGAAACCAATAACGAGGAGCCTGTGTATATTTTTTATGTGACGTTTTACACACATTAGGTTACAATGCTCATTTTATGGCATATCATGTAGAAAGGTCCAATAAAACTGATTTCATTTACTTGAACAATTGCCATAGTGTCATGCCAAACGTTATTCATAATATTGATCAGAGTGATAATGTTGACTTAAAAATATAAACTTAATAAAATAAGCTTAATAATTGGTATAAACAATACCAATGTGCAATCGTTGTATAATTGATAATTACTAAGTTGTTTTTAAAATTTGATTTCTTTAGGTACTAGCTATCAGTAGTAGTTAACTAAGTTTAGCTAGGCGTTAGGTATATTTTAAGAATTATTTTTTTTTTTCTTGTAACCAAATGTCACGCTTTATGCAAGCCATAATATATGATTGTTGAATCTTGTGAACTTGTAAATGTGATAACTAGTGACTATGATACCGATTCTGTTGTAGATAATAAGGTACAGTCAGCTGCACAGATATGTATACACTTCCAAGCTTTCGTATTTATACTAAACTCTTAATTTTGCAATGACATTATTTTTCTGGCAAAATTCTGACATCTAAGATGACAGAATTTTGCATGAATTTGAAAATGATTGTGTGCACTTTACTTTGCAAAATTAAGAGTAATATAAATGTAAAGGCTTGGAAGTGTATACATATCTGTGCAGCTGACTGTACATACTTATCACTAACTTTTATTAGATTTTACTGATTTAAGACTGCAAAATAACTGTAAGTATTTGAACTGTACCTACATACCTCCTATGTAAGAGATGACCATTGATATAACCATTTCCTTATTCCATAATAAATGATCAACTGAACTTTTTATGACATTTTATTTGATAGATTACTTAGTCAGTTGAGATTATATTTTATTGCATTGTAAACTTTATTTCCTAGTTGTTTTTAGATAATTATTTTAACTGTCTTTGTCATTTAAATTATTGTTTTAGCCTGAAATTGTGCATGTATGATTGAGCCTGTTGCTATAATTATTGTTGTGTTGGATTAAATTGAAAATAATTTATAGATTATAATTTCTTGAGTTTGGAGTATTTGTTATCTGCAGAGTGTATTTGATTTTCTTATTTTAGTATAGTGTTCCGTAGGTGGTAATTTTGCCTTTCATCTTTTGAGTGATATGAACGGTAAAAATACTATCCCACCATGACACTTTTCGCATAGCAATGGTATGGTTACCACTGGCGAGTGTTCTGCCACGGTAACCCACTATTTTTATGCAGAAAGTATCGCATGAATCTGTACCAAATAAGATAATTTAATGCTCAACTGAAGAAACAATGTGTTTCAATTCAAGAAATTATATTTTCTGTTTAATCCAATACATTTTTGATTACAATGCGCTCATGATCTTACATTAACAATAATTTGTTTTAAATTGAGCATATGATGCTATTAATTGAAGAAAACACTTTATTTACTGAAGACATTACAATTTTTCACTCAAAAAAAATATAATCTCAACGGAAGAAACCCATTCCTTTAGATTAAGAATCAATACATACTCAAATTAAGAGTACGCTATAATTAACATGAAACTTAATTTTATTGAATGAAAACAACTAAATTTTTATTAAAAGAAAATGTATTCTCAATATAAAACATATAATAGTTTTAACCAAGAATACATTACCAATATGAAGACACAAAAATCATTAGTTCAAGAAATTTGAGTCTATAATCAAAAATAAATTTTCTCTCACCAAGAATATAATTGATTTATTTTTAACCTCAGTTTTATTCGATGAAGACCTAATAATTCTTACAACAACAATGTTATATTCTCAATTCGAGAAAATGATGCCTTTGATCAAGAATTAATTTTAATGCATCTGAGAATTCATTTACTTGAAACAAAAAGCATATTTTATTCATAGTAGAATAAAAAAACTTTATTACAAGAAAAGGGTGTTTTAACTGAAAAAAAATATACATTCATTAAGAATAATAATGTTTCAATTTAAAAATATAGTGTATTTAAATGACAATAGATTTTATCCTATACAGACATTATAATTCTTACAATGAGATGTTATATTCTCAAATAATTTTGAATCAAGCAATATTTTCAATTCATCCAAGTATACATATTATTTAATGAAGACAGAGTTTTTATTATTTCGAGTATATCCTACACTTATTCCAAGAATTTTATTATTTTGTAAATAAGACAATCATGTTTCTTGTATTAGAAGAATATGGATATTCTTGGGATAAGACATTTAATGTATTTGAAACTGATTCTTATAACAAGAGAATTATTGTTCTTAAATAAAAACACATTTTCTTAGATTTAAACAGTCGATTTGAAACAATAATATTCTTAAGACAATAATACATTGTTTAGGCCATATATAAATCATTATTATTCTTGGTCAATAGATTTGCTCTTCGATTGAGAATAGTTTTTTTTCCGTGTACGTGTTTTAAAACTAGTAGTGTTAATTTTGTACGGAAATTTGCCTTGAGGATTTCCATTAAGTTTGAAGTATGGGAATAACTTGAGTTATTAAATATGTATGTTTGTTTTTGACTTAATTTTTTCAAGATTTTTTGCCATATAACGGCTGATTATGCGTATTTTTTATGTGCCTACGTCTAATAAATCGATGAACGCCGGCTGCATGCACGAAAACGTTGACGTCATTGTCCCGTTACGTCGGAAGTCACGTTAAACTATCGTCCGTAAACAAACTTTACAACAACCAATTTTTTTTTTCTGGTGATTAAAAATTTGCGGTGTATATCTATGGAACTAATAGGTACATACTTTGTTTTGTATGGAAAATATTAAATGTAAAACCTATTATTAAAAAAATATATAAAATTACGTTTTTTGCTTTCATATTAATAACACAAACAAATTTTTTCTACATCTTTGTTCTCACATTTTTTTTTATTGAGAGCCTACTTTAAGATTATTAATATAGTTAGTAGGGCTTTATAAACGGTCAGTTTGACGTGAGGTATCGAGCAGTTTTAGACTAGCGTTTTTTTGAGCGCGTATATGGGCGTTTTGTCATACGCTCGGCTTCAAAAGCCCAACTCGCGTACCCACACATAGGCTTACACCGATGTTTGCGCTGGTTTTTGGTAGCAAGTTAGAGGCGTTAGAGTTCAATTATTCCAAATGAAATTTAAACAAATAACTTATATATTATATTTGTAATTTTCTTTAAAATACCTTCATTTTTATAGGTACCCTACTCGATGGTCGATGGGAACTTTTTTGTTTAAACAAAAAAGTTTTAACGACTTAATATGTCCAAAAATCCGCCATTTTGATTTTTTAAACTCATCTAAGAACACTCAGGTGATTGAGATGAATCTTACGATACCTTAACTGTCGAAATCCATCTAGCTGTTTAGAATATACAAGGTAACACAGAAATTTACATACAAGATACGCGCGAAAAACATAACCCTTCCTTGGCAGTCAGGTAAATATGAAATACGAGCGCGAATCCACTCGGTTAAAACGCTAGTCTGAAACCGCACTTAGTGGTAAGGACTGGACAGACGAAACGGCACCCCGCTGTGAGGTGTATATTGGGATCAGGACCAGGGGTGGATTCAGGTAATTATTGATTTAATTTAGAAAATAAATAATAAATGTTTTTTGAAATCCAGGTACACTTTGCATAGGTATTAGGTATACAAGCGATACAATTCAGGCGCAAGAGAATGAAATGAGTGCACGTGACTTGCCTGTTTATATTGGACATGTAAAACACAATATATTCTTATGTAAGTACTTATGTTGGATGCGCGAAGAGCTTTGGACTGTATATGTAAAATTGATAGATAAATTTGGTCGACGCTGTGTGAAAGGAAAAACTGGATCAGCGTGGAAGATGACAAGAGTTTGAGCTGTTCCAGACAAAGTAAGGAGTGCACAGTACCTGGGATGATGAGGAGGCAGCTTCACCGGTTATATTAGAACACCACACAGCACAGATAGATTCTTGAAAGTTTATTTTGTTGCGAATTGAGAGCGACACGACACGTTAGGCTTTTTTGTTAATCAGCCATCTTTTTTCTTCTCTGTTTGTTTCCGTTTTGGTGCGAACAACGTCTCTTTCCCACATCGTAGAAAGGTTATGTGCGGGAGTAGGATGGGAGATAGGATATTACGTCGACCTGATTATTTGCAAATTCATTATACGCAAAATTAGATTGAATCATGCCGCGCAACCATATGTATTTATTTATTTTCGAGCAATTATTATTATTGAGCAATATATTGCAATGGATTAATTATACTTATCAAAATTAATTTAACTAAACCTAAGCATACTATGTGAATACATGGACCTGGTCTTAAATAAACAAAAAGTTGTGTGCTTCAAACCACACGACAGAAGTGAAAACTTCTTCAAAGGCAGGCAGGATTAATAATACGAAATAAAGGGTCTTTCGTTAAGTGTTTCCTATCTTTAAATTAAATAAAACAAAGTGTGTGTATTTGTAAATTCTATATCAAGTAAGAATTAATAGTTATGTTTTTCTGTCAAATTAATAATTTTATTTTTCGTAAAATTGTTATTGTTTTACCCAGTCCAATTACTCCCTATAATATCCCAATTTTACTCAGTGCGCATAAAGAAGTTTTCACTTCAAAATACTCATCGATCTCGATACCAAGTGCGTCCACTGTCATTTCCAAAATAAACCTCAAAACTCGAGTTTCACTAATTACCTCGAATATAAAAGCCCCCATAATTTACGACTAACCCTAGACCATAGACTTTTAATAATAAGATGAATGGGCTTTTAATGGCCTGTCAATAGCCACAGCCATTGTCTTGTATAGGATTCCAGAAAATGTCTGTTTCAATTATGGTTTCAATTTAATTGGTTTTATTTGATTTGGTACATAAAATTTGAACAAGGTCATAAATAATGGCGTATTTTATTTTATTCGTTTGGTTTATTGGTTAAATGAGTATTTTAAGTATAAGGTTTTACAAAAACATACAACAACCGACTTCAACTTTCTGTTCTAGTGACCGTAAACATCACTGAATAGTCACAAGGCAGCAAAATACGCAAATTTGTGACCAATCTTAAAGTATCTTCTCAAGCAAAAAAAGAAATAGTTATTCAAATCGGTTAATAAACAACAAAGTTCATGAGGTTACAAACACAAAAAAAAACATTGAATCGAATTGATGATGTTTTCTCTTTTTTAAAGGCGATTGAAAATATTTACGAAATGACTTTTTTGAGTAAAGGAAAATAATTACTGTACAGATCTACTACCTATTATTTTTAGACACGTCCATGTCGTCTATATTATATTCGTTCTCATAAATTGTCTCGTCATTTTTCTATAATTTATATTAAAGTATCTCCTTTAAATTTAACGGTTGTCGATTCTCAAAAAGATCAAGATAGCGTGAAAATTATTATTTGTCAAACAGCGTCATATGGTTGACGTTTTTTTTAAATTAATTTTATATTAGCACAACCTTGAAAAGGGATCGACGTTCAGATGTATCGGTTTCCACTTCATGTAAGCATTGTGTTGTAGCACTCAAAATTTGACAAATTTTTCACAATTTGATCAACGTCAACCGTTGTGTATTTCAACGCGGTAGAGTCGAAATTTGAGTAAAGTTTAATTTGACAGCTGAAATCTATCGACAAATAAATCAATAGATTCGACAAAGCCGCATGTGTGAAGGGATTTTTTTTTCTTTTTTGACTTTCGACGCGCAACTGCCAGCTTCCAAGAAGGTGTAAAGTGGTCCTTATTTTGTTATTTATTTATTGTATTGTTAATAAGCATGCTAAGGGGACGGCTGTCGGTTCGTAAACTATTAAATGCTTATTTGGAAGTAAATAGAATATAATAGCTGTGAATAATCATTGAATGGCACCGTGGCAATCAACAGGCATTGTATTCAACCAGCCAAGCCGACTGACGTCTCCATTGACAATGACAAACATAATTTGACTGCTGTCACTTCGCTTTCAAATTTCGAATGCGCTAAATTCAAATTCTGCGACATTTGGAATTTATTGACAGATTTTAATGTCGATTTAATACAGATTGGCGCCTTCTTAGAAAGTGAATATAATTTGTTGCGAATAAAAGTGCTTTTGTGGACATTTTGTAGATCTTTTGAGTATGTGCTTAACAATGTGCGTGAGATGTGATGAAGTGGTCGGTTTTTTGACCATTTCATTGAATAACAATTTGAGTAAAATACTCTTTACATGTTTTTTTTTATATGGAGGGAAGAATTTAACATACAGTTTAGTGTTTAATTACTTAAACGTTAAATAGGAAAACAAATTAGAAAGCTTTACATTTTTTACTATAGTTAAAATAAACACTATGAAGGTGGCAAACTGACGCAAACGGATTTTTTTTATATACCTAGGTTTCATATTTTGCTACGGAATCCTGAAATGCTTACTTATTACGTATAGTGTAAGATGAGCTATAAGTAAGCCATACATTTTTAGAATAACTAAACAAAGGTTCATTGATGTTACGCGGAACCACTTTTATCGAGGTTATATTTAATGTTTTACACATGACCAGCTTATAATTGAGCAAAAACAATAGCTTTCTTATCAGCCATCTTTATTAGATTAATTCCAATGAGGTGCTAATCTATGATCTAGCTTCCAAGTTGCACGCGATAATCACCCTTATTTATAGAGTAGTATGGTTGAAATTAGCGTTTCAGCTTCAGTTGGATATTTGGTGGCCAATTTTGATAGTATGATTGATACATGCTAAGTAGATAGAACCTTGTGTGGCCAACGTGTGCCATTAAATTTCAAAGACGATTAAGCAATATGGAAAATTTTCGCTAAATACACTTTTTCAAGAAGATACAAATATTATTTAAAAAAAAATTGAATATTCTACACATCGCCATTTAGCTATAGGTATAGCATATCAAGGTTTTTCAAAAACATACAACAACCAACATTAATTGGACTGTTTTGGTCCCATGGAAATTTCATAAAAATCGGTTCAGTACTTTCGTATTGATATCAAAATAACTGAAAAAAATACGTCATCCATGTACACTAAATTGCGTATTTTGCTTCCCTGTGAGTCGTGTCGTCACTAGAACAGTCCCGGTGATGTCGGTGACACACGCCTTTTTACAAGCTGATTGTTGGTGTTTTTAAAAGTTAGCTTTCGGGAAGGATTGTCAACAAGCAGATTGTAAAAACGCCGATGACACTGGGCGACTTCACACGCTACAAGCGTAAACGCTGGCTTGTAGCGTGTAAAAAAGCTTGTCATCGACGATTAAGTGAAAAATATCTATGAATTCTATAAACTATTATTCTCTCCTGTGTACCCACATTAATTACCAACCCATGGCGCCATATTGCATGCTAAACGCAACCACCGGGGCACAGGAAGAACCATACGTGTGTATTAAACTATTACACATTAATACAATGGCTTGGTCCTGACTGAATGACTGACTAGCTGATAGAGAAAGGACATATCAAACCACTGGACATAGAGACCTGAAATTTCAAGGGTACCTATGTTTGTCAAGGAGAAGGAGCGCGAACTACAGACGTTAATCTTATCTGATTAATAAAACTATCCTAATTATATACACAAGTAAATAGAAATTAATAAAAAACTTAAAACCGTAAATTTTAATCATGTGGCATAGTGCTAAGAATGAGCCAGCCCTCTTGTTACCAGCGGTGTCGATTATTATAGTACGATGAGACACGGCTTTTTTACACGCTACACGCCAGTGACTTCACTTGTAGCGTGTAAAGTCGCCCAGTGTCATCGGCGTTTTTACAATCTGCTTGTTGTCAATCCTTCCCAAATGATAACACGCTCACACGCTAGCGTTTAAAAACGCTAACAATCAGCATGTAAAAAAGCTTGTGTGTTATTGACTCTTTAGACTACAGACTCTATACGCCCTTACATCAGTTACGTGATACAATTTTGTAAAGTCAATAAATCAAGACTTTGTAGCTAAATCGTAGCACTTTTTTCCAATTTTCATACAAAAGACATCAACTCGCGCACACTTTACATAAAAAAAACTATATTTAAATAATTTTAATAAAAAAAAAAAACCGTAGCGCCAGAGTGAAAACAATTAATTCAATAACAATAAATAAAAATTTATAACCACAATGTTAATCTAGCAATAAAAATAAAATTCGAACTCAAAACAAAAAAGGTTTCACGTAAACAATAGCATATTCAAAACGCACAACAGTAATAAACAAGCAGCATTCAATTCAAAACATCACAGGAACAGACTGTGTGGTCAAGTAGGGTGTAACTATGCACAGAGCAACAACAAGACGCATTTAAACATAACTAATTCGTGTGATGCAGTCGGAATATTAAAAATAATGCAACTGTTTTAAATCACTTGCAACGTGCATTAACGAGACGCACGTCACGGGCGGGAAAATTTACACCTACTTTTTATCAACTGACTTCAAAAAATAGGTTATCAATTCGGTTTTTTTTTATATTTTTTACCTTATGTAAGTAAACGACATTGCGTATTTTGCTTCTCTGTGACTTTCAGTGGTGCTAACAGTCACTAGAACGGTCCCAATGAAGTCGGTTGTTGTAAGTTTTTGTGAAACCTTGATTTTTATTTTAAAAATACAAAACTCAATAATTAGAAATATGCACTAGGAAACACTATATAGGTTAGGTAGGTATCTACTTAACAAGGCGTAATTTATTAATCCCTAAAGGTGAAGCAAAATATTAAATCCGAAAACAAATTAATACATGCGCCTTATACTTTAGGTTGCTCTACATTTTTTTAACTTGTTTTCAAAGTGTAAGTTACAAAACACAAGAAAAAATCCTAACAAAACATAATTAGGAACACGAGACGGGTCCGAAAGTGATCTCTTTAAAACTTCCTAAAAGTAACAAAAACTGTTATTTTAGAGAATTATAGAGGGCGTTTCTGACAAGATGTCAGCGGCCCTTGTAAGCCAAATTGCTATTTTAATTGGCCGTTTAGATGTTTGGATTCGATTTTCGAACGAACAAAAAGTTTTAGAAAAAAGGTTGGAATGCCAGCTGTCATAATTTTTGCGAGTGGCCAGTGTCAATCTGATCGATGGGTTTTTAAAGTAAGTATACATCCTATGTTAGAAACTTATAATCCACACAAACTTATATTTCTAACAAACAAAAAACTTGTAATATACAAAAAAAGGTATTAGGATATTTTAAGTAGAAAAACCATAAGTTTTTAAATGTCTGGTTTTATAAATTACCGAAAACTAAAATGATTTTATTATTATTTAGATTTTTTAAAATAAAGAAGTGAATGAGAACGAAGCATTGTCATATTCTATCTCTCTTTGTCGAGTGAGAACTTAAAAAGATTTTCGCATGTATTTTAGGACAGGTATATTACAATATTGAAAAAAAAAAATTACATGGGCTTGTATTACTTTGAGTCAAATACTTTACGTAAACAAAATAATAATCTATTTATTTAATAAAATTGTAGATTTATTTTAATTGAGTCATCTTCCATTGTCTCCTTATCAGGAATTCTTGTAACGATGCAAGCGTCTTTCTAATGCCCCATCGGTTACTCAAAGTGCGTGGATCGATTATCGATTACTAGAGTTGGGATTAGTTGGGGACTGAGAATATTAAACAAAGGTTTGGTGTTGCCAGTATTATATAAAGTACCGTAAAGTAATTATTACAAAAAAGTTACTATTACAACTTTTTTATAGAACTAACTACTCACTTTACATTTTAATCATTATAAGTCTGTCCTACATAAACTAACTTAATTTTGAACACCTAAATAATGATAAACAACTCAAAATAGAAAATTTTAGTCATGTGGCAAAGTGAAAACCTACTTGCTTGTAATATTAAAACGTTAGAATTTAAGTAATGTTCTATGTAGAGTTAAGCTCTATAGCTAATTTGAAATAACTTACTTAAAAATATTGAGAGAAAAAATTGATTTATATGAAAATTGGAAAGTGTACAGAAAGCTATAATATAAAATAAACGTAATTTTACAAAAAACATTTTAAAAAGGAACTTACGTGGTAAAAATATGACATTTCGCCACTAACGGATTTTTATAGATTGGTATTAGCTAAAAGAGACTTAGAAAGTTACTTAAATTATTGTGGTATAATGACTTTGCCCATCACTAAACCAAAGTCACTTAATGCAAGTGTAAAGTCATCGACTGATCAATTTATAGCATCCAAAAAATCCATACCATCTTATTCACTATTCTTATTGGAATAACCACTATTATTGTCTGAACTGATAAGATTATTGCTTTCTTATCTGATTGGACTAAACTATAAATATACAGAATACAGAATATAAATATAAAAAATTAAAAACCCGACTACAAAATAAATATGATTTGTTATGTTTTTAGACATTTCACACAACGCCATCTAGCCCCAAACTAAGCAGAGCTTGTACTAAGGGAACCAGAGGTCTGATAGAATACATTAATACTTGTTTTTTTTTTGTAAATATGTACATACATAGAATGCATAGAAAACACCCATATATGTACATTCATTGCCAATTCATTATAATTGCTAATTGATAAGTTTTTATAAATATTTATGTGAGTCTCTAAGGTATATATCATATGGGCCCTAGTTAAGCTACATTGTACTTTTCTTGTGTCTGAAATAAAATTATTTTTATTATTATTATTCCAAAAAATAATTTAAACATATAACTTAAGTATATTTTTATTATCTCCTTTAAAATACCTTTATTTTGATACCCTACTCGACAGGTTTGGTTAACAAAAAAATTATTAACGACTTACTATTTAGTTACAAAAATCCGCTATTTTGAATTTTTAAACCCATCTAATAACTCGGGTGATTGAGACGAATCTAACGATTCCTTAACTGTCAAATTCCAGCTAGCCGTTTGGAAGATACGAGGAAACTCAGAAATTTACATATGTAAATACAATATATTAATATGTATGTCATACAAGATACGAGCGAAAAACATAACCCTTCCTTGGCAGTCGGGTAATAACAATGGTCCAATGATGAATTTACCTCAACCCTTTCTATCTAACCATCTCTCTCTCATCATTATGTTATTACTCCGAAGAACTGTAATTAGCAGGTGATTAGACCACATCCATCCAACATAATCGTGGTTTTTTATGGATGTTTAAAGGTAAGTGTGTTTTGTGTACAGTGTACGGATGTTTAACAGACAATAGCGTTATTTTACTTTATTTTAAGTGGAAAATAATTTAAAAAATTTGAAAATAACAAGATGTTAATAAGAATTTTGCTTAAATTTGACTTATGTATTGAACGAAATTGTTTCTATTAAATAGAAAATATAATATATTATGTACCTATATACGATTAAATTATGAGCTTATTTAGTTTCTAAACTAATGTTTTGACGTGACTACGTCTAAGAAATAGATGAACGCCGGCTGCACGCACGAAAACGTTGACGTCATTGGTAACTCCGTCATAGTCCGGTAAAGCATTATATTGTCCGGTAACGCTCATTATCCGGTAACGCTGTCATTGTCCAGTAACGATCATTGTCCACTAACGCTGGTAGTCACGTTAAACTATCGTCCGTAAACTAACTTTACAAATAACCAATTTTTTTTTGTCTGCCTGGGGGAAATGTGTCTCAAAAAAAATAGTTAAAAGTAAACAAGTGACGTAATGATTACTGGAATTAGTGAGATTAACGTTTATACTAAGCAACAAACAGTTGTCCTCTGTCGAACCACGTGACGAAGATGCGCAGAACGCAATTCTTAGGTCAAATTGGTTCTGCGCATCTTTTTCACGTGGTTCGCCAGAGGACAATTTGTTTGTCGCTTATGATACTAGTCTTCGAATTTAAAAATATTTTGTCTGCAATTTGAGAACGTACTGTGGGTTTGTGTGATGAGCCACGCAATAACAATATCTGCTCACGATCACTAATGAAATGAGCAAGACATACACACAGACGGAGAGATAGACACACATTCTTACTAATAAAACTGGAGGTACAGTCAGCTACACAGACATGAATACACTTCCAAGCTTTTACATTATAATATAAGTACATTTTGACAAATAAGATGACAACATTAATTTGATTTTTTTTTGCAAAATTAAGTGTCTTATAAATTTGAAAGCTTGGGAGTGTATACATGTCTGTGTCTGACTGTACTTTAAGATTTGACTAGTATTATATAACAATAACAACATGACTTTGACAAACACAGACGGACGTACAAGTAATATAAATATGTAGATATCAATTTATTTTCAGGTATAGATGTCAATCTATCCCTGAAAATCTCTCAGAGCAAAAATATAAATATTTGTATGAAGACTATATGGCTATATGTCTACAAGTAGGTATATTTTTTTTAATAGAAATAAGCTGGAATTTTAGTATTTTAGTAGTTTAATTTAGGTTCACCCTTATTTGATGCAAATAAATGATTTGAATTGTTGATTGATTAATTAAAGGTACAGAACAGTGCACAAAACGTGATACACTTTATAAGTTCGCCAACACTCACGCCAGTGTGCATCAACATTAAAACGAGTAAAAATAACCGGAATCGAGCAGCATTACCAACATTACAGAATTAAAAACAAATAACATCGTCTATGGATGGCCTAATTCTAGCTTATTACGGTTTATGGAGCAGCTGAATAGTTATGGGTTTGAAACAGTCATAACTTTTCGAAAGCGCGGGTTTTATTATCAAAGGCAAAATTTTGTATTGATAGAAAGATGGAAAGTCCAGTTATTTCACTAGCCACAGTTTCTTTAAAACGGATCACAAAAGTTTTTGGGGATGGATATACACCGCAAATTTTTAATCAAAAGAAAAAATACGCATAATCAGTCGCCGTTACTGAACACTGTTATGGCAAACAAACTTGAAAATATTTAGTAATTTTTTTTCAAATCCAATATGATAAAAATTGGACAACTGTTACCGTTAGTCGTTTTCCTATGGCCTTGCGTCAATACCATATTTGTAATAATTTCCCAGCTCGAGCCAGCTCGCAAAACCCGCACTCGCTCCGCTGTCACTCTGTCATTTTCAAGCGCAAAATTCAGACTGCACTGATACAATAAAGTACCCCTTTGAAGTGTATATTTGCTCCTCAATCGCACCAAAACTACTGAACCGATTTAACTATTAATTGATATAGATACATTTTATGAGGTGGCAAAAGACATAGCTTACTTTATATTCGGATACAGAAGTCGGGTAAAGTCGGGAGCATCTTCTAATTTAAAATATGATAGTTTGTAAACTATCCTATTTATTATTGTTAGGAAAGCTTTATGCGTCTGCTTACATGTATTAAGCGCGTTGTTTAACATTTTTATAAAAATCTAGTTGTGCATTTAAACACGTGCTCAACGGTGAAGGAAACATCGAAAAGAAAACGGCATGTCATAGATCCTAAAAAGTTCGAAAAACATGTGTGAAGTGCACGAAAGTAGCCTCTTCGAGGCGCACTTGAAATCCTTTCACCACACTGCTTCGAAACAACAAGTGACACGATAAGAAGAAGTTAAAATTGTATTAATAAATAATAAAGAGTCAATATTAAAAAAAATGTACTGTTATGCAGAAAAGCTATTACGCTTCGCTGTCTTTTTTTTCTTAAACGGGTTCAAGCCACCGCGAAAAATCTCTCTTTATTATTACCAAGAAGATGTTTTATCTTTTTTGCCGCGACGTATCCAAACAAGCCCCAACAGGGTGCTATTAAATCATTTGTTACCTCGTTAACAAATAAGATGGGCCATTATGTTTATGTTCAGATTTAATTGCTAACCACGCTGTTAACATTTTTGGGGTTTGTGCGTATTCCCGTGACCAGAAAAGTGCTACACCGGACTAAGAATCACATGGGTCAGTGCATCACTGCTAATAGCGCTCGTCTATTTTGAGTCATTTTGATATATTTTGATGGTCAGTCTCGAAAGCCCAGAAATTTCACTAACCCAATATCCCTTTAAATGGAACAGAGAATGCTTACACATTAGTGCATTGCTGATTTTTTTCTGGATTTATCTGGAACTGTGTTGGTACCCTAGACGGCATCCTGCAGGGAACGCCAAAAAGTATATATCATTTGACTGTTGTATTTTAATTTTGTTATGTTCTAGTCTCTATACTTACCTCTAGCTATTTTAATTTGTATTATAAAAAATATAAAAAAAAATTACACCTATATACCTAGTTGCCGTTACTGAACACATATATGTATGGCAAAAAAACTTAAGTCGATTTGATAAAAATTGACAATAACTGTTACCGTTATATTATAGGCCTTGCGTTAATACCTACGGGTTACATATATACCCACATTGATAATAATTTAGGTTTCATTCATCGTTTGGCAAACCCGCTCGGACGCCGCACTCGCGCCGCTGTCACTCTGCCATTATGTAGAAACCCAAAATTCTGACGGCACAGATACAACGTAGTGCATTTAAGTTTTTTTGGTAATCAAAAATTTGTGGTGTACAGGTACATACGTATATAAAAAATTAAATTCTACTTATAACTTTTAAATAGGCTAGTTTCCCAAAAGGAGCTTGTACCAATTTATGGCTGACTGACGTTCCCCGAAACCATTCAGCCGTTTTGTTTCGTTTATTGCCTCCAATGATTGGTTTACTAGCGCCTTGTTATGTTCGTTGCGGTGTAAGCGACAGCCTTGTTAGGCCGGCTGCAGTCACACCGTAATGTAACCTGAACAATAAAGGTAGGGACATTTTTGTCTATTTATCAGTATTATTATTATTTTTATTTATTGAACACCAACACACACACATGAGTGTACCTCATACATTTTTAGGAACAACACTTAAAAGGCCAAGTTCCACTGTAATTACACTACAATCATATTTATTATCCCACTTTAGTCCACTGCTGAACGTAAGCCTCTCCCATTACACGCCACTAAGCCCGCCCTTTGGCTCTCCGTATCCACATTTTATTATACATATAATTATGTGCATCGTATTAATAATGAAAAAAATTGAATACAAAATACGGATTGTATATGTATTTAATCTGTGATTATATTTAGTCGTAATTAATGTTTCCTCAGGTGTAAATCTGGTTGAGTAAAATAAGTAGTCAGTATCAATTATATTGGTCTCAATTCAGTCTCTACCACGAATTTATTAAACACCATTTAGTTTTATACCAATAATGAAAATAACTTAATAATTTCCTGCAAGTTAATTATTATTATTGCAATAAAAATAAAACCTCAATTATAATGTTGTTATAGTTATTAACCTTATTTATAAAGATTTAATGTATTATACGTTTTAATTACTTTAATTACCAAAATTCGGCATGCCAGCGGTATAAGCGTTGAATCTGAATGAATTGACCCGGATGGTCGAATGGCAAGTGTGTTAGACTGTCACGCCGGTGTCGCGGGTTCGATTCTCGGTTTAGGACAAACATTTGTGTGGTGGCGATTTTGGAGGATGTGTATGTTTAGACTGATAGATCCTATATAGGTTAAGAACATAGACATAGAAAATATTTTATAAGCTTATATATTTCAAACTGTATAACATTTTTTGACTTACCAGAGTTATGCAATGTAACATTTTGGCCAATAAATGATTGAATTGAAATGAATTGAAGTTTTTTTTGGTAAAAATATGGTGTATATGATAATAATTATGGTGTATACTTTTTATTTCTTAATTGTTCATACATACAATACATAAAAAAACACCCAGACAATCAAGCAAACAAAGAAGTATCCACTTAAAAAAGTTCTAAAATAATCCCAAAACATGATCATCCTAATCTTGGCAACGAATATTGTTCTCATTATATCCAGTTGTAATAATCGTGTCCGAATCTAGCGGAGAAGCCGAAGGTGCGAACGGATCGGACCAACAAAACTGTTCCAAAAAACTTATTGAACCTGTGCTAGAGTGACCACGGTTTCGTAAAACTTAGGATTCTTGATCGTAATATGTAAATATCTCTGTGAGACAGCTTTATTAATAAGCTAATTTTACACCAACCCGGCCTTTTCATTATTTTTCTCATTATGCGCCAAATTTATCGTCTAATAAATAGTTTTTCACACCACCTGCTCGACAATGTCCAATTACATATCATGCTATCATCAAGGTAAAGCAAAGCATTACCTCTCTAGGGAGGTAATGTTGTATGAAACTCCCAAGGGTTGTAATGTGATTTGAATTGAGAACGTCAAATTAGTGTGGAAACTCGTGGAAAACTCTGAGTAAAAGAACGCCCATATGCCATTGTAAAAAGGTTGGTTCGAAAATCAAACTGGCCACTCATAAAAAAAAGAAAAAAGGCGCGACTTCAAAGATAGTGAAACAAAAGACGGTGCATATTCGCTGCTGCCGCCCTGGCTTTTTATTGCCTCGCAGAAGGTGTGAAAAGTAGAGTATGCTCCTCTGGGATAAAGCCTGTCTTCGTCTTGGGTAACTTGAACCGCTCGCGTCACTCAGGACTCTACATAACTCCCTCGCTTCGCTCAGGAGTTAACTGAGTCCCTCGTTAGCTCAGGGTTCAATATGCCACCCGCGACATAAGACACTGCTTTATCCCCTTAGTGCATAATCTACTAATAGAATGGTGGATAGATCTACATTTTTGAAGACATAAAAAATATTACATGTAGATAATTGCGGGAAAAAAAGACTTTCAGGCCCTAGAAAATAACATTCCAAACGTTCAGTAAAAAAACCAACTTAAACCAAATCAGTTTTATTTCTATAAAAATTGGCCTCAAAGATTTTTTTCTCTGTGCTGTGATCACTTGTTTGGATTGAAATGGATTTTTTCATGTTATTTTCTGGTGCCTGGAGGTCTTTTATTTTCGCAATTACATGTAGTAATTTTTATATCTTCAAAAATGTAGAAACGCGCAAGCGAGAGGGCTGGTACTTTAAGCTAAAAGTACTGCTAAAAGTACCAGGAGTACTTTTAGCCTTAAATTAATTTTAGATACTGTTGATTGATCCTGTATAATTTCAAAACTGTGGTCACTTTACTAACTGAAACAAAAAGCGTAAGGGGACAATCTTACGGGATCTTAATTGGGGCGGGCGGAATGCGTGGAATCCTCGCGTCGCCATTTTGTTCCTTTTGCTCCTTTCCGTCCCTTTAGGCTCCTTAAAGGCCAGTTGGAGACAGTGGACAGTTGTCGCCAGCTTGTCTAGAAATATACACCACCAATTTTTAATACAAAATTGGTGGTGTATATTTATATATAATATTGGTATTATAATATATTGGTTTTATAATAATTGGTAGTGTATATTATAAAAATTATGGGCAATGTAGACGGGGTAGTAGGTTGTATCTGTGCAGTCAGAATTTTGGATTTCTACAAAATGTGCGAGTGACAGCGGCGCGACTGCGGCGCCTGAGCCGAGCTGCAGCGAGCTGGCTCGAGCTAGGTTTATATATTTATATAATATATTAGCTAGGTTTATCAGAAAATTAGAACATTTTATTGCATAAACTCTAGTACTCGTAGGTACAATAGCTCTTATACACAGTCAATTTTTATTCCCCAGAAAAAAAAATACACATGGTCAGTTGCCGTTACTGAACACAGATATGGCAATAAACTTGAACAAATTAAGTCAAATTTTTGACAATTTTTTTTATTAGAAATGGATAACTGTTACCGTTAGTCGTTTTCCTATGGATTTGCATCAGGAGGTACCCTTTACTGATAATAATTTAAGTTTTATTTATCGTTTGGCAAACCCCTATATCGAGCCAGCTCGCAAAAAAAAAGCGCCGCTGTCACTGTGTCATACTGTAGAAATGCAAAATTCTGACTGCACAGATACAACGTAGTATATATAATAATATTACTTATTCTTTGGTAGTCTGTCTGCATTGCCCATTTAATTTTTTTGGTAATTAAAAATTGGTGGTGTATAAGTATAGATCTTAGGTATAGGTACTAGCAGTACTAGTAATAACAGTTTTGACCGTTGCGCATGTACAAAAAGTTTTTTATCTCCCAAAAAAAAAATACCTGTACAAAACTCTTCCCCCCTGGTTGATCCACACTTGTCACTCGGTCGCACGTTGTCCCACGCTCGTTCGTCTCCGTCAATCTTATCTGTCTGTCCGTCTGTCCGCTATTTCACTTTTAAATCACGCCAGTGCGAATTTCGTTTGTGAAAAAACGGGGATTTCTCGGACTGTTTTTTGATGAAATTCCTGCAAATTTGTAAGAGTTTAAACGCCGTTATTTGGATTAGGGCTTTCGCTTTTATTTATGTTTGGAATTTTCTGGATTCTGAATGCATTTGTTAGCTTGCTGATTTTTGGTGAACAAAAAATGTATGTAGGATGGTGAAAAATATGTATGTCCCAAGTTAAAAAATCAAATACAATATGTACTATGTCTGTCTGTAACTAAATAACATATAGGTGGTGAAAAAAATAACAAGTTAGTATTCAAGATTAAAGATTCAAGATTTTTATTCGCCAGAACATAATATACATAGTATGTTGTTAAAGAATATTATTAGTGCCTTATGTTCTACCATTTATGGTGTGCGAGTTACAGTGAATGAATATAATACTATCAAATGGTATTTAAATGTCAAAGTGAATTTAAATTTTAACGATACCTACTACTTACGACACAATCCGCGAATGGTTAGGGAACGATGGACGCGGCGATTGCTGGAGTGTAGACCGCGACAGCACACGAGACCGCGAGGAAGACCACCAAAGAGATGGGTTGACGACATCCGACAACACGCGAGACGAGATTGGATGGCGAGGGCTCAACACCGTCAATACTGGAGGTGATTGGAGGAGGCCTACATCCAAAAATGGATACTATAAAGGCCGGAATGATGATGATTTATTAAAATAGGTACCTAATCAATCACACAGTTTCTGAACAATTAAATTTAAGTTTTATTTTCATTCACCCAAATATAGACTTCAACTTTCGTTTTTTTGTTATTTGAGAGGAACATAAAATAACTTATCTTCATTTATCCGCTCAAACGACTTTTTATTACCAAGAAGTCTTAATTCCAATTCTTTTATTCACTAAATATTATTTGTCGTAATAATTACTGCTTCGACGGGACTGTTCGATAAATTTCATTATGAGAATCATAAGCCGGACTGGTAACGGCGATCATCATAAATTATTATCTCGTTGTCGTTTTGTTTTTATAAACAATTGAATTGGAGTACAAAATAGTTAATTTATGTACACATTTTTTATTTACATATTTTATGAACAGCAACATTTTGGCCCGTATCACACAATGTTTTTGACAAAACCTGAAAAGTACGCCAGTTTTATAATCATTTCCAAATCCTTTATATTGATATGATCCAAAATTTTGAGACCCGAAATACAAAGTGAATACAAAATACAAAACCGAAATACAAAACCTAAAGTTGAGCTTGATTAATTCTGATTTCGGCTTTGTCGTGTGTGATATTTATTTACAGTAAATATTAATCGATCGTGTTGTGTCGAATACGTGGATTTTTTATTAAATTTTTCACTTACGCACGGTCACTTTGCAATTTGTCAAACGGATTGTATGAGACGCGAACATTTGTATGGGATTGTGTGAGAGTTCATACAAACAGACGGCGCGGAAAATTAATTGTATGGTTATTGGCCACTGAACTTTGGAGGACTTTTTATTCAGTTTCTGTCTTTCATTCATTTTTTAATTTACCACGCTTTTCAACCGATTTCAAAAAAGGTGGAGGTTATCAATTCAGTTGAATGGTTGAACTTACAATTCTAATTTTCGTCAAGAGGTAAGTGCATACTAAGAAAATAACTTTGTTAGGGGGCGCAGTCCTGTCAAAAAGGCATATAGGGTTGTCACAAGCCGCGCGCGAAATATTTCGCGTGGACTCAGCTGCCGTGAACTCTGAATGACCCCGCCAGGAATTACAGTACAAAAAAAACCAGTAGGATAATTTTATTTTACTTTAGAAATGCATATTTTATGATCAAACTTTGTTTATAGTAGTGATAAATTAGAATTTTGTTTGAATATATAGGCTGGTTTTTTGAGAGGGGCGATGATGGCCAAGTATGAAACCTTTTTTACCTCTCTTAATTTTAAATTCAAATATTTTTTTATATTTTAATTTACTTATTCTAAAAAATTGTTAAAAATTTATCGAAATAAGTAAAATGTGCAATCACCTCACCTAAATCCATAAAACAAAAAATAAATGCACATTTGCAACTGACCACCATCTTGAATTTAAAATATAACACACAATTCTTAATCATCATCCCTTTATCAGTCAAAAACGACTCCGATGAGCAAAAATTAGAAAAAAAAATGGTATATCCAGTTGGATTTAAAATCCGACACAAAATATTCAACTCCATATTAGTCAAAAACGATACCCCTAAAATAAACTACAAACAAAAACAATTTGTCATCTTGGATCTGAAACAAAATTATTAATCCTCAACCCCTAATTAGTCAAAATCGACATTCATGATAATAATTTGAAAAAAATAAATTATCCGCCTTCTTGAATTTGAATTTTGACATCAAAATCCATATCTTTAACTTGAAAAATACACCCATAACTGCCAGGTACTTGTCTCGCTACGCTCGGGTGGGGAGCTCGCTTTACTGAAAAGCAGCTTTTGAGCAAAGCGAGCTCATCTCGATGTTACCCGCAACTCCCGCAAGCAGCGAACGGAAAACCGTTCAGTTCATCAGTGCTGATATCTGTCATCGCGGGAAAACTGACACAGGTCCGGCCTCCGTAAGCGCCAGCGCGCGACTGAGTGAGCCTGCCAAGCCGCCGCGCTCGCGAATTTGTAGTTATTTAAACTTAGTAAAAAAGAAAATCGTTTTATCAAGTCAAATTCTACGAAAATGTCTAGAAATATTTATTGCCTATAGTTACGTGCAAAAATTAAAAAACACTACAAAGAGGGGTAACTTTGGGATTTTTTTTTATAGAGTGAAGTACTAATGATCTTGTAACTGGCTACGAATTTGGCTAGACTATATCCTCAACTTATGCATAAATTTTTGTCAGAATTTATAACACTATTTTCGATTTCTCAGATGGTTTTAAAAAACTCAAAATTGCGGCCTAAGTGTGACTGCGCCGCCTTAATTCACATCGCTAAAAAAGTTGTAGGTGTCTACTATTTTATAAAATTAGTACCATATTTCGTACCTACCGGTTTGTCCCAGCTCAATAGAACAAACCTCTTGAACATTCCTACTTCAATATTGACGGGAATCGAACCCATGACTCCGTTTCCGCTTGCCTGTTATTACAACCGTCAATTTGTGAAGCCGAAAGTTAGGTCAATGTTGTTTTACGAAATAACTTCCTAAAGTCAACAGTTTAGGTAGCCGTGTGGAAGCATTCTATAAGTTCTTTTGATGTGAAAACTTCTTTAGGCGCGCTGAGTCATTTATTTTGTGGGTTATTGAAAGAGACTGAGCCGTCACGCTCGGTTGTGTAATGCTCGTTCGGGTAGAGTCGACTGAGGAAATGAAGTTCTCACTTCTGTCGTGTGGAAACGTGCTTAAAACGAGTTTAAATAACATGCTTAAATTTTTTTTGACTAGATTACGTCTTTTCATGGATGAACGCCGGCTGCATGCACGAAAACGTTGACGTCATTGTCCGGTAACGCTCATCCGTTACACTGTCAATGTTTTGTTATGACAACCATTTTTTTTTTATTGTAATACTTTGTTTATATGTTTGTTTTGTGTGTGCGTCCATCACGTAAAAACTATTTAACTGAAACTTTACAATATCATAGGTACGAAGCCTGAAAAGGACATAGGCTATATTTATATTACGCCATATCTCTTCAGAAGGTAGATATAGGAGTATAAACTGTATTGATTGATTTGCTTAGTACTGACACTTTGCTATTCTGTGACGTTTCTTCCGCGGGTGGAATAAACAACATCGACAATAAAGAAATCTTCAACGGGTGACGAAGTCGCACGCGGGTAAGTAAACTTCTTAATTTCTTAATAAGACAGACTTGAAAAAACTTGATTCAGACTATTGATAAGTTTCAAAATCTAAATGTAAGTAATTAGAATACCTTCCAGCTCTAAATTACGAACAGTTTAGGGTCGTTTCACACAGCTTGTTTGTTTGTTAGTATGTGTGTAGTGTTGAACTCAAATTGGCTCCCACTTGCCTCTGAGCATGAGCCGCGGAGGTAATGGGCGGGGCCTCAGCGCAGGGTTGTCTACGTTGGAATGAAGTTGTGTTAGATGTTGGGTAAATTACGAGATTAAAGAGTCAGTCACCCACTTGTTTAATGGTAAATTTATAAAAAAGCCATGAAAAGGCTGTAACAAAACCTTTTGGAAAAAAAGGTAGGTACAACCGATTTCAATTGGGATTCTATAGTAACCGAAAACACAACTGCCACGGGATAGCAAAATTTCGTTTACTTAAATGATATATTTATTTTAGTTATTTCGTTTTAAAAACTAATCGACTGAAACTTTTAAATGCTTCTTCTTTCCATCTTTCTTACTAACTTTCAAATGTTTCTTCAAATCGGTTAATAAAAGACTAAGTAGGTATAACATTATGACCATGGACCACGGCACATAACCATTTTAGATGAGAATATTTGCTTGTATTTTCTTTTCATTTTAGACCGTGGTTTTTAAGTAGTCGAGTTTTAGTTTTTGAACCTTTCAAGTGTTGTGAAATCATAATATAAATGCATTAATTCCATCATACTGTAAGAGTGAGCGCGTATTTTTCATATCTTTCAATTGTAGTGACAGCCCTATTTTCCAGACCGCAGGGCTATCAATATAACAATTTAACAGGAACGCTCCTCCAGCTATAAATTAAACGAGTTAACAACCCTACAAACTCTCAAAGAACTATTGTACGGGACCTTCCTTCTAAACTCTGGGCAGAGCTATAAGTTCCTACTCATTCTTATTACCCGACTGCCAAGGAAGGGTTATGTTTCTCGCGCGTATTTTGCATGTATGTATGTAAATTTCTTTGTTACCTCGTATCTTCAAATAATAATCAACGTTTTACAAAAACATCGACTACAATTGGGCCGTTCTAGTGACCGTAGGCATCACTGAAAAGTCACGAGAAAGCAAAATACGCAACTTTGACCTTTTTTTTAAATACATATGTCTCCTCAGAAACTTGTACAAAAAAATATTTTATTAAAAACAAAAACCTATTTATTAAATTCTTTTTTTGTTTGAGATGATATATTTTCAGATTGATCCCATTCAAATTTCGTCAAAATCGATTCAGTAGTTTAGTTTTTATATCAAAATAACTGAAAAAAATATGGCGTCGAAGTATACAAAATTGCGTATTTTGTTTCCCTGTTACTTGACAGTGGTCCCTACGGTCACAACAAGTGCATGAAAGGAGCCTGTTCGAGGCGCAATTGAAATCCTTTCACCACCCTGGTTCCAAGAACTAGTGAAAAGATAAGAAGACGGCCACAACGGTAGAACAGTCCTATTGAAGAAAGTTTTTGTAAAACCTTCTCTCTCTAGAGATACTCTATCTAGGTTTCACCACTCTGTACCGCCCTACAGACATCCACTATTTATAGTGGTAAATTACTCGCTTTCAGCGCTTTTCAGTCATTTGTTCAGCTAATTTTATCTGATCAACCCATTACTTATCTAAATAGTCATCTTTGAAAACAAAACAGATAGATAAATTATTCCAACTTAGTTGCAAATAAGCCATGCAAAGAGGTACACGCAGCCATCGGGTATAGAGTTGGAGCAGTTGAGCTACCTATAGATCGTTTGCAACGGTCTATGGCTCCCAATTCTTTATTTTTGTTCATTTTGTAATAAAGATTGTAGAAGGTACGAGTACTCGTAGTTAAAGTATGCTGTTATAAAAAAATCCTTATTTACTCTGCTTAGTTTAGAGCTAACAAGTGCGAGTGAAATGGTGAAACGTTAAAACGTAATGCACGAAAGGAGCCTCTTCGCACTTGAAATCCTTTCACCACAATCTTTGACACAATAAGAAATTAAAAAAAAAGGTACCTATAAGGATCACCATAACCAAAACACAGGACAGACAGAATCATTTTTGGACAGTTTTGAAAGCGCACTTACATATATAACTAGCTTTATATTTATAGAACTTAGAAACCAGAAAACTGTAATAAAAAACACTTTACAAAATATTATCTTGCACTGTATTGGAATCTAGCACGGACTGAATCCTGCAGGGTACAACTTTCAACGGTAACAAGTACAAGACCGCTTGAGACCTATTCGCCGATCAAGTAAAATTAGATACATTATCTCCTTACATCATACACAAACATATTAAAAACCCGAAAATTTGTTAACGATCAAAATAACTTACCTGCGGGCATTCGATCATTATTTTATGGATCCCATATTTGGGCCCTAAAGCCTATTATTTGGCCCAATATCAGGGCAATTATTGGCCCTTCTCGGAACGCTGGTGATTTGTTGGAGTTGCTTCGGGCACTTATGACTAGAGCCACTGTGAATTATTGATGCCGAAGGAAGCCATACTGGTAAGACCTAGAATCAAGAATCAAGAAATATTTATTGTATAAACTGTGTACAAAGATCTTAACATATTTTAGTAGGAAACAACAGTTTATCCTGATAGGACATACAATAAGATAGGTACTTACAACTAAAATTAAATAGATACCTACCTAGTTTTATATAGCGCGCTTTACATACCATTTTACACCTTTGTACACATTCAATGAATATATAACCAATCAATTAATCATTGAATTATTTATTCGAAGCTTGTTTTTGACGGTTTTGTGTAAAATAAACTTTGATGCCTAGATCACACGTACCGGTACTCGGCCGAGACAATGCTTTCAGTGCCTACTCGGTACGTATAAACATAGCGCCGAATTGGTACATAATATTACTTATTCCTTGGCCGAATGCTCGGCTGAGCGAGTGATGTAAACTTTCACTGTCTCGGACGAGTAATATTTTACTGTCTCGGCCGAGTACTCGGTACGTGTGATTTAGGCAATAAGATTGCAGTGTCATGGTTTTAATTATGAAGCATTCATGAATTAATGTGGGAACGCCAAAGTTAATTCAGTTATACCTAAAATTAGCGTATTTCTTAACCTACGAAAAAAATACATACGTCTAACGGCTTTTATGACATCAGCTAATAGCGTTTGTAGACCTAATATTTGGTATTAACCAAAAGAAAATCTTATCAAATTATTAAGCAAATAAAGTAATTTCATGGTTTTTAATTTTTATTTTGTAGTGATGAAATATTGAGTAACGAAACATGACAAAGTTGATTGATGTTTAAATTCTTATTTTGATCGATTCCAAGTGCTGTCTAGCTGTAGTTGGTCGACGGTCGATGGTATGTTTTATCACTAATACGGCCTGGTTAGAGGCGTTTGATTAACAGTGGCTGCTCGATATAATTTTGACCATTAGGTTGTGAAATTGGTGGGTCGTAACGAGATGAAACTTCATTAGTTTATAGATGGGGGGGTATAAATTATTGTAGTTTATTATATCATTGTGTTCATTTGTATTGTGGATTATAAAGAACACATAACGGCATGTCCAATCCTCCCCTTAATTCTGTACACTGTAAGAAATGTGATATTGGACACTTTCTTGATATAAAACTTTATAATTTAGAGTTTGGGGTCGAGACCCTAGGTCCATAGGGAATGGAAGCCTTCCGCGGTTTCAAAATTTTGTCAGAGCGTCTGGTCGAAGCGACGCGTGATCAGAGGGCTGGCAGCTATCTCGGCCAATGAATAAGCCTTGCAATACAAAGAGGCAGTGCAGCCAGTATCCTCGGCACGCTGCCATCGGGTATCGAGTTGGAGCAGTTGAGCTACCTATAGATCGTTTGCAACGGTCTATGCGCGGCCCAATTGTTTCCTTTTGTATAAATCGTAATGGATTTTAGTAGTTAGCATATGCTGTAATAAAGTAGTTAGTTGATTAACTCATTTGCCTACTTTGGCTAGATTGTAATAGTATAAGAATACATTAACATGTAATTAATGTGCACTAAACAAAAAAAAGTGTATTTCGGGTTTGATTCTCGCATTGGGACAAAAATTTGTTAGATGGAAATCTGTGTTTGTTGAATGAGTCAGTAATAGAATAGTGAGTGAGTGAGCTAGGATTAGCTAGCATTCTAATACATACGTTTCGTCATCTTGAGGTATGGAAATTACGTTGATAATAACGGGAGAGAGAGTGATGAGTGAGTCAGTATACTAGAAAAGTGGGTAAGTGAGCTAGGATCGGCTAAGATGGTACAAACGTCTCGAGGCAAGGAAATTAAGTTGATAACGAGACAGTGATGAGTGAGTCAGTACAATATAAGTAGATGAGTGAGTGAGCTAGGATCGGCTAAGATGGTACAAACGTCTCGAGACATAGAAATTACTTAAATAATAACGGAAAAGGAGAGATTGATGAGTGAGTCAGTACACTAGATGAGTCAGTGAGCTAGGATCGGCTAAGATCGTACAAACGTCTCGAGGCATGGAAATTACGTTGATAATAACGCTGGTAAGTATCGGGATGGTGCTTAACCAACAATTGTCGAGGTGATTACAGGCTATCATTAGGGAGAGGTATATCGTGAGCTCTCCTTGTACTGTAGGGTCGGAAAATAAACTCATGTTCTTTTGAAACTTTATGTCTCCTTTTTATTGAAATTAAATTTAAATTATCAAGGTTTTACAAAAAAATACTACAAACGACTTAAATGAGACTGTTCTAGTGAAAGAAAGAAAAGGAGTTTATTGCTCAAATAAAACTCAAACTAAATTATACCTTATGAAAGGTAGTGAACGTAGGCATCACTGAAAAGTCACAGTGAAGCGAAATACGCAATTTTGTGCTGTTCAATGACTTTTTTCTTCAGTTATTTTGATTTATAAACTAAACTACTGAACCAATTCTGATAAAATTTCTATGGGACGAATCTGAAAGTATAACCTCTCAAACAAAAAAAATATTTTTTTCATGCCATTTCATAAATGGCTTTAGGATGCTGATGGGGCTGCCTCGCTTCTGCAGTGCATCTACCATGTTTGCAGAGGCGCGGGTCGACGGCTTTCATGCCATCATACGCAAAAAAACCGCCTCACTGCTCTGCAGAACGTGGAACAGTACCAACAGCATCCTACAAGTCATTGGGCGCAGATACGACTCGCCCATCATGCAGACTTTCAATCGAGTTTTGATCCAATAGGCTGCTCCACTATTGGATTAAAGCTCGATTGGAGGTGCTCATGATGATAGGTTTAAATATATTTTTCGTAATGTTTTATTAATGATTTTAATTAATTAATTAATGTTTTTATATGGATCTACATTTAAAGTTGTCCGAAATAAATATTTTGATTTGATTTGATTGTCATGGTCCGGTAACGCTCATTGTCCCGTTACGCTGGTAGTCACTATCGTCCGTAAACCAACTTTACAGACAACCTATTTTTTTTTGCATGGACTAGTGTTGTGCTGCTATCGATACTAGGGCGTGTCCGGTATAACTCGCGCGGCTATTACGAAGCCGCATTAACAAATATTTAAACTTTCGTCGAAACGTGCGCGCACGCACCTCCTTCGTGCCTTTTTAATTTAAGAGGAATTGGCCAATAAATGTGTTTTGTTATTTATTGTTTTTTGAAGCAGAGCATCTTGCCGTTGTATAAAACAAGAAAAAGGTAATTAGTAAAACTTATTCCACTAATCAGTCTAAAATTTATAAGTATGTTTGCTCTTAAATCATGCCAAATCAAAGTGATCGAGGTAACATTTATATTAGGGGTTGCTTTTGAACTGAAAAAGAACGGAGGCTACTTGTTACAGCAATTTCTTTATTTTTATCCAACTGCACGAAGAATAAGGGTTATGTTTTTCGAGTATATGTATATTTGTATCTATGTGGCTCCCTGAAGGCTAAACGGCTAAACGGAATTTGATAAATGAGGTGTCGTAGGATTTGTCTATGTAACGCATAGCAACGCAATATCAAAGGCTACCTTAAATGTCACACAATCCAATATGGCGGCTGTAAGCTAACAAAATGTATTAAAGTGTCAAATAACATACAATTTTGATGGATTTCGGTTATTGAGGTATCTTTAAATTCGTTTAAGTAATGCCATAGAATAAAATTCAAGTGTCAAAAATCCAATATTCCAATAATATTTCGCCAGTTGGGTTTTCAATTTTTATGAAAATTAAGCTCGTTACATAATTAACGTTAGTATTTTTTTAATCAAAATAAGTACACCACCATGTAAATTTAATGTTTAATATTAAAAAGTCACACCATCCCAAATATTAAAGGTGGAAAAAATATCAATGAATATTAATGTATCTGGCATCATTTATTTAACACTCGAAAGTGAAAAAAAGGAAGCGATCTCATAACAGATTCATATTATAACGAGTTATCAAATAAATATCTTATTAATAAAAGTATAATCCATAAAACAGATTTCGACAGGCCCGTTCGAAACAAAATAAAGGCATGCACACATAATTGGCCCCGAACAAATTTCCATTGATATTCGTGATGGGAAAAAAGTACAAAATGATTGTCGATGAGATGTGTGCGGGGTCGATATTCGACGCAGAGCGATTCGACAAAACCATCGATACGTTTCAACCGACTCTACTACAAGGTGCTAAGATGTATTTTTGTGTGTTTGACGAGTAAAATTATGTTTGTAAATTTATAATGGGCCACTTACGGGCACCGCAAATTGTCGAGAATTGCAACGGGTTAAACAAGGTGTCAATTTGGCGGAGTTATGAAAGTTCGATTCTTGGAACTATTTGTTTTAAAGTTTTGTAGAGAGCCTCAGGTTTGCACTTTATTTGTGTACGAGAGTGGGCGTTCTGCTATGTTTTATTGACACTGATGTCGATAGAAATGACGTGCTGCTTTTGATTAAACTTCTATGTTAGTTATGTGTCTGGTTTCTTCAGTTATTTACTGGTTTAGTGTTATCGTTATGAATATTTTGTATTGTAACTCTGAGTAACAATAACAATAATTGGTAGCAACTAACGGAGAGAGTTTGTTTATTAGAACATTGGTTTATTTTAATAATCAACAATTATTTGCGTATCCTAATGGAAAGTTGTTGGTTTTAAAATATTTTATTATACACTACACTGATAAAAACATAAAATATGCAGTCTATTAATAAAGCATCGATATTATAATATCGACACTTCCCAACTCTACCACTCGAACGAGATTTATATCATGTCATTATGCATAAAATATTTCTTTTAAACATATAATTAGATGTTATTAATATTATAAATAATGCTCTGTCCGCCTTAAGGTTTCATGTTTGAGATAGGTTTTTTTTATGGTGTCGGTGTTTAACTAATGAAGGATTCTAATAGTTAATTTTCTTAACGCATTCTTCTTTTTTGTTTGAATTCTGAGGCCAAAGTTTGATTTCTTAAAGGATTGTTTGATCTGTACCTTTGGACGCCGAAAATTTCGAATAGAAGAACAAAAAACGAATTAACAGAATAGAAGATCTAATGGGATTAATATATATTTTGCTTACTATCATTATATACTTAATATATACGAAAGAGTTTATTTTATAACTTTAATGAGTTATAAAGTTAGTCCAAAAAGAGAGCTATCATTATTTCTACGCCCAAATAAGATTCATAAATATCACCTGTTTTTTGTTATTTTTATCGACCTACTTTACTTTATCGACAACATAAATTCCAATAAAATGCACCTACGATACTAGTTATTTAAAAAAAAATTACGCGACAGTATCGATATAACAGGATTTTATCTTAACTGCCATCTTTATATCTTTAAACCAAAATTATAGAATCTTTATATCTTAAAACAGCTGTCAATAACACTACCATTTACTCCGTACCATTATACCATACTGGACACATTAAAAGATACCCCGAAATCTCGAACAATTACCCTTTACGTGGGTAATTTGCAATATTCTGCCAACACCGGTGAATATTACCCTATAACACACAAGGAAACTCCCCAATCAAATATACAAACAAAATTGAACCGTATTACGAAGAAATAAGTTACTTTTTACACGCAAAAACATTAAATTTGGTTGTAAAATTTGTTCAACAATATACAAGGCACTCAGAGTTTTATTGGTTTGAGATAAGGTTGAAAATTGAATAGGGTTGCGATCGCATCAGCAAACATACTGGCGCTCGGCCATTATTGAATTTACTTTATATAATAATGGTTAATCACTGGAAAGCATCGCCCGATGCTGCCTTGTTACCGAGAGCTAGTGTTGGGGTGCTTAATACCCCTGCTAATTTGTTATCGATAAACTTATTTTTCCTATTTTTGTTAGATGTAGAGATTTTTCAGTCAGAATACACGCACTCCTTGTGCGATCAGGCGTGCATTTTTATTTAAACTGCAGTTGAAATGTCTCTACTAAATATACATAAGAAAAAATAGTTTGTATCCTTTAGCAAGGTTACTTTACCAGTTATTTGAGCCACACTACCTGCAATTGACGAATTATACACCTTATAGAATTATCTTCATTTTCTTCTCTCTTAATTTTTTTATCTTCATTTTGGTTAGGTATTTTAACAGATTTATTGATTTTACTCCATGAAACAAACAGTATAGAAATTATCGTACACTTTAAATACATAATACCCTACATGTATTGTACAGTATACATACATTTAATTTCTTTTCTAAAGGAATAAAGCTTATAAAATAAAGTGTATAGTTATCATAACTAGTATCTGTCTTTTTTGAACACTTGATAAAAACATCGATAAGGACTGTGATTTTCATCGACCCTGTCCCATCTCTACCGCCCCGGGCGCAGAGCAAGGCGTGCCTTCATTTCCCCCCAATAATTTATACTCACATCGTAAAACAATCGAGTATGAACAGCACTTTACCATCTCATAAACACTAGCGTTTTAATTATAACTCTAACTGAAGCGCTATAACTTAGATATAAGTGAGGTCATTAATTTGTTTTAATTGTTTAATTTTAGTTACGTAGATTTTTTTATAAATTAAATGGGTTTTGTGAAACTGTTTATATTATTTTTAAATTATGAGTAAAGATAGTTTTCTACTATGGGTTTTGACGTGACTACGTCTAAATCGATAAACGCCACCGCGTCGGCTGCATACACGAAAATGTTGACGTCATTATCCGGTAACGCTCATTGTCTCGTTACGCTGTTCGTCAAGTTCAACTATCGACAGTCTTCTTTTTCTTATCGTGTCACTAGTTCTTTCGAACCAGTGTGGTGAAAGGATTTCAAGTGCCCCTCGAAGAGGCTCCTTTTGTGCACTAAACGAAACTTTACAGACAACCATTTTTTTTCTTCAGATATTAGAAATGGCGCCCGCAACTTTGTTTCTGTTGCAAAAAAACAAAAATCCGTTCTTACTACGCTCTTACATTTCTTAACGAAAATACTCACGAATTTTCAATTCTCTTCGATTAGTGGTTTGATCTGTGCGTTGTCTGTCTGTCAGTAAGTAACATACGAATGTAAGTAGGTAGGTACTTTACTGTATAATTAAACATTAAACATTAAACATTCACACACTCACACCCCTGCAGGTGGCATGGACACACACAACACATCACAACATCCAAGACCCGAGAACAAACAAACATTTGTGTTCTATTATATAATATGTTATATATTATGGTATATAATTATGTGAGCATTTGTTTTTTTCATACCTAATTTTTTGTTCCTATTATTTTCTTAGTACCTATATTTTTAGTTATTACTAGCTGTACCCGCGTGCGACTTCGTCACCCGTAGATGAATTGTTTATTGTCAATGTTGTTTGTTCCACCCGCGAAAGAAATGTCATAGAATAACAAAGAGCCAGTACTAAGCAAGTCAATCAAAACTTGCACATTTTCAAACCCTCTTTTTAACCACTCGAACATTGAATTTAGTAGATAACTGAAAAACATGGCGGTATTTATCTTTGGAAATCATAAAAATGCAACTTTCAATGAGATATTGTGTATACTTGAGGAGACAGGCTCATTCAACTTTAGGTCCAATAACTCCTTCATTCCGTACTTTCACATCTTTTACGGCGTACTTTTTGAGTATTTGTCCGAAACATTTTGTATGGAATTCGGATTTGAGGATTCCCTTTAAGTATTATTTACTGGCAAATTAAAACATTTTCTTTCTCTCTTCTTTCTTTTCTTTCTATAGTTATACAAACGGAAACTCTTTATTTTATTTCTAGAACTTATAAAATCTCACATAACAATTATTTACTTCTGAAAAATACATCAGTTTCCTCATTTAACCCTAAACACCTACAATCGGTATCTGATCTCTTATTCAAATGAGTCCTCTACAAATTGGACTCATTTAAATGAGTCCTACAAGTAATTGCACCTCATTCATTCGTTTCGAGACAGAGATGGAACTAGGGAATGTCGGGGGGCAACTTTGATTGAAAGCTCATCAGTGACAGTTTATTAATAATTGATAATATAAGTGATTTCTTCAAATTTATTTGAGCTTTCCATGAATAATAATTTTGTAAGTTGTTCTGTTTCCAAAAAAACATAATTAAAAATATAGCATCGTATGTATGTTTAAGCATTCGATGAGTAGTTTTATATTTTTTCATTGTGGAACTATTTTCTGTACAATTTCTTCATTAATTGCAGTAAAATATAGTATTATTTCTTTACTCATTTATGTTTTACTTTAAAATTTTTAACAAAGTATGTAAAGTTTTAGCACTAGATAACCTGTTCAATTTAAATGTTATAACAATTACTAACAACCAAATGATAATATAATGATCTTTCCTACCTAAAAAATATCATATCTCATAATTTACCCCCTTTTAACAAATCCTTGATCCACCTCTGTGCAACTCGTTCACTTGGGCAAATTAATTCGTTTACATTCGTTCCGATCTTAATGAGCTTCAGCTTTAAATAATTATTCATGACTTGAGCGTAATGTGATACGTTCCGTGCACGATCTGTCATTTTGATGACTTGTTTATGACGAAGACTAGCTTCCGTCTACGGTTTTGTCTGCGTTTAAACTAGTCTCTTTTAGTTAGTATAGAATCTAGTTTACCATATTCAAGGGGATGATAACATTTAACGTACCTACTAATATAACGCATTTGATGGCTTACCTTGGTATTATGCAACAATAAATTAAAATTTGAAAAAAATCTATTTACCTCATTTTTCTAAAAATTGTACTGTCTGACGACCAACTTCCTGTTACACACTTCCGTCGCATTTCTCATGAAAATACCCCAAAAATTAAATTACAAAGAAAGCGAGAGGAAGGATGTTACACGTTTTACAACTAACATCCATTAATTTTTACTAACTTTAGTACAGAATCGTCATTCCTCATTAGGGAATTTTTACTCATACCTTAAATTCTTTCTCCTCAGTTCCACAGAAAACTAGCGCTCAGCAGCATTTTATGCTTTTTTGTATCAATTATTGTTTTTATCTAATGTGATGTGAACTTATTACGTACAAAATAAAAAAAATATACTATTCTATCATGTTTGAACATCGATGTTGATTGCTCAATGGATACAGGAAATGGACATCAGTTACTTTTATCCTGATAATATGCGGGCTAAGTCGCAGGCAAGTGAGTCTTAAGAAAATACTTACCATTTTATTAAAACTCGTCATTGTCGCCAAGACAAAACATCTCAAACAACAACCGCAAAGAAAACGCATTTTATAAAAAATATTTAAAATATTTTTATTATTCAACAACAAAACTAGGTAAGAAACCACCCATTTTCCATTTTCCGGAACAGAAAGAGACAAAATAATACGCTTTCTCTACACCTGAAAAGGATAGTAGTACTTTTCACAATAGTAAGAAAGCTGAAACGCGATTGGTCGTTCAAAACATTCCAATTATTTTTTAATGCGCCTGAGTACTTGATATCGTGTCCACATTAATTTAAACTGTAATTTTAAACCGTATAGCGGAGGAAATAAGGTTCAAAATTGATTTTTCAGTGTTCAACTGGAAAGTTAAAAAGTTTAATTTAATGATTGTTAGATTTGTAAGGTTTAACAGTGAGAAGTTAATTTGATATTTAACGTAAGTTTTGATTAACTGGATAACATTGTGATGCTTAATTGTGAGTAGGTTTGAATGAAGAGATGGATTGTTTAGTATATCGTGCAATCACGCCTAAACCACTAAACAGATTGATCAGCCACTTTATATTAGAAGATTACATATTTATTTTTAAGATAACGCGTACCTATAGTACAGATCCATAATGGGGTAAATCAATATATCTATGTAAAATATGTAAAAGACTTAGTGCTGACTGACTGACAGACAACGTACAGGCCAAAATACTGTACCTAGAGACTTGAAACTTGGAGGATTTGCTCGTAAAGAGCTGGAAGTGAGATAGTACTAGGAAATAAATTTTGAAAATTTTGCCAAGCAAACGAAGTTATAATATTTATAATCATCTGATAGTTATAATATTTTTTTTTTACCTATTATACTACACCACCAAATTTTAATTACCAGAAAAAAAAACGCATAATCAGTTGCCGTTATTCAATACAGATTCATTTGTCAAAAAAACTTAGGACGATTTTTTTTCACAATAAATATGAAAAAAATGGAAAACTGTTCACGTTAGTCGTTTTCCTATGGCTTTGCGTCAATAGATAGGTATCATTTATAATAATGTAAGTTTCATTCATCGTTTGGCAAACTCGGGTACCCAGCTCGAGCCAGCTCACTGCAGCTTGGCTCGGGCGCCGCAATCTCCCCTCTGCTGTCACTCTGTCATTTTGTAGAAAAATTCTGACTGCACAGATACAACGTAGTACCCCTTCTGCATTGCCCATTTTAGTTTTTTGGTAATTAAAAATGTGTGGCTTAGTCCTAACTGACTGACAGTCAACGTACATTCCAAACCACTGAACGTAGAGACCTGTTGGTTGATGGATCACAACTGATTTGAACTGATGTGATCTCCTTGACCGGTCTGTTTGGAGGCGAGGATCCATGTACTGCCACTTGTCTCCTGCTTGAACACCTTCGAGCTACCAACTCTGCACTGTATATTAAAATAATATATTATCTATCTTCAATACTATAATTAATAGGACTTCGTAGAGGTTTATTACGTCTTCCTTCTATAGATTGTAGACTAATATTACTCAAAGACGTGCTGAGACGTAATCACGTAAGCGTGGTCTATCGGAAACGAGGATCCATGTACTGTCGCTTGTCCCCAGCTTGTACACGTCAACCAACCTACGATATACCAACTCTACTGTATAACAAAATAATATATTCTCTTACTTTCATTAGTAGGTAGTACTTTGTGGATGTCTTTCTTCTATAGATTGTAGACTGGTATTACTCAAAGACGTGCTGAGATGTTATCCCGTAAGCGTGGTCGATGGAGGCTGTGATCTCCTTGACCGGTCTATCGGAAGTGAGGATCCATGTACTGCCGCTTGCCCCCAGCTTGTACACGTCAACCAACCCTCGAACTATCGACTCTACACTGAGGAAATAACAATATAAAGGGTTTACAAAAAAATACAACAACCGACCTCAATCAGACTGTTCTAGTGACCGTAGGCACTACTGAAAAGTCACAGGGAAGCGAAATACGCAATTTTCACTTCGACTACTTTTTGTCAGTTATTTTGAATTAAAATCTAAAGTACTCAACCGATTTTGATAAAATTTATATGGAACGAATATACAGGGCGTCCCACGGCTATGCCACATGGAGGGAAAGTACCTTGAATATTGTAGATTTTATTGAAAGATGGAACATTTTACTGAAAGAATACATTATTTGAATTTAAAAAACAATTTAAACTGCATATATAGATATTTATATTGCTTTTTAAATTCAAATAATGTCTTCTTTCAGTAAAATGTTCCATCTACAATATTCAAGGTATTTTCTCTCCATGTGGCATAGCCGTGAGACGCTCTGTATAAAAGTATAACCTTTCAAAGAAAAAAAAAATAATTTTTCAAATAGGTTTATAAAGAAGAAAGTACTGAGGTAAAAAACATAAAAAAACATCCATTTTGAAATCGCTTAAAAATAGTTGTAGGTAAATAAAGTTATCTTGATATTACTAGAAATAAAGAGGAATAGAGAAAAAGAGACATTCTTAAAACGTTCTTATATGAAAAACATAAGAAGTATCTCGATTAAAACACCCAAAACGTAAAATTACCGCATTTAAATACGTACCTTTGCGCCGGTAGATTAGCTACTTCATCAGGAAGTGTAGCCTCCATGGTCTTGTCAAATGTAGCGACATTGCCGGGATGCATCAGAGGTGTGTCATACGCCCCCAGACACACTGAGATGACTCTTACTCCAGTCCTCGAGAAATACTCCTGCCTCTAAAAAGAAATACGACGTCGATGAAATATTATTTTCAGAGGCAATGCAGCCATAACCTCGGCACGCCGCCATCAGGTATCGAGTTGGAGCAGTTGAGCTACTTATAGATCATTTGCAACAGTCTTTGGGTGGCCCAATTGTTTCCTTTTGTAAAATTTGTAATATAGATCGTTGTTGTAGTAATGATGTAATAAAATTGAACTACTGAACAGATTTTGATGAAACTTCTATGAGATTAATCTAAAGGGATGTCTTCTCAAACAAAAATATCAAAAGGAATAAAAAAATGAAAAAAAAAACAATCTGAACTATATACTCATAAACAAGAACTGGATAAATGTTCAAATCAGTTTACAAACATCAAAGTTCTGAGGTAACAAACATAGAATAATCAAGGTTTTACAAAATATGTATATAGCAACCGACTTCAATCGTACTGTCCTAGTGTCCTAGTGACCGTGGGTTCTAGTGATTTTGTGCACTACAACGACTTTTCTTTTTCAGTTATTTTGATTTAAAACCTAAACAAAAAAAAAATGGTTCCTACGCGCGATAGTTTAGGTATTTCCTTCGTACGGAAAGATTATACGATATTTCGAAAATCTAAAGTACATAACACCTGTATTAAAGTAAGTTCAACCATAATGCCAATTTTCATAATCTTATGTTCGGTATTTATGAATAGGGCACTGTCATTGGTAAATTTTGAAGGTAACTTTGCATTTATTTTCAATCGATAAAATGTTAAGCAATTGTGTTTTCACCACACACAGCACTTAGTAATAATCAAAATCTATAATAATTATTAATTACAACTTGGTTGGTGCAGTTTAGTGAGTATGCTGCAGTTTTGTAGGAGAGATCATTCATCAAATTGAGGTATAGTACACTCTTAACCGATTTTGATAAAACTTCTATGAGACTAATCTGAAAGTATATCCTCTCACACAAAAATATCAAAAGGAATATAAAAATGACAAAAATATTTAACCTAATTGATAACCTCCTCCTTTTGCCGTGACTACGTCTAATAAATCGATGAACGCTTGCTGCATGCATGAAAACGTTGACGTCATTGTCCGGTAAGTCCGTTGTCCGCGTAAGTGTCCCGTTACGCTGGTCGTCACTTTAACTATCGTCCGTAAACCAACTTTACAGACATTCAATTTTTTTGAAGTAGGTTGAAAAATCAACCAAATTGAGAAACTTTTTTTGAAGTCGGTTGAAAAAGAAGTTACGTATACCCCAATACAATTGCTGAACCGTAGAACAGCGGCTTTGCTGGCGGAGTAGATTGGAAGCAGTGGAGACTGGAATAGCGCACTTATGGAGCCAACGTTGATGATCGCGCCGCCTCGGCCTCCAGCCTCCTTGCTCATCACCTCGAGGGATTCCAACGTTGAAGCCACCAAGGAGGTCTGTAAGTGCACGCACCTTTACATACACTTTATGGGAAATCTTGGAGAAGAACTGATTTACTGCTTATTTATAAATTACCTATCAATTAATCAATATACATCATCACAAATTTTTAATTACCAAACAAAATTTAATGGGCAATGCAGAATACTGCGTTGTATCTGTGCAGTCAGAATTTTGGGAATCTACAAAATGTAAGAGTGACAGCGGTGCGAGTGCGGCGCCCGAGCCGAGCTTTTGCAATCTGGCTCGAGATAAATTTCTTTTTCTGTAATAAAAGAAAAATTGGCCCCTATGTCTCTCTTAAAATCCGCCGGCTTAGGCTTCAGCCTTCTCAGCCTATATGTAATTACCACCTGGTTCAAAAACATTTATGTAAGGCACTTACAAAGTTCGTGTTTATCATCCTTTTATAGACTTTCTTGCTGTCGTTAACCAAGCAGAGATAGTTTACCACCACATCTACAAGACCTTGTTCTGAGACCACCTTCTTATAACATGCTGCGAGTTCTTCTTCAACAGAGGCATCGCACTTCAAGAATTCCACTTTATCTTGCCTGTGTTTTGACGTTAATTCACGTTGTAGATTTTCACCAGCTTCTAGGTTCACATCGAAAATTGTTACATGCTGCAATATATAAGTAGAATAAAATAAAAATATTTTATTTCGGACTACTAAAGATCCATACATCAAATTACATTATAATATTAAATTAAAATTAAATTAAATTAAATTCAATCAAATTGAATAAAAATAAATTAATTTGAATGGAATTAAATTGAATTGAACTGATCTGAATTATTGAATTGAGTTAAATTTCATAAATATTCAATTAAATAAGTTAAGAGTGAAAAGAAGAATGAATGAATGAATGAATGAAAATGCTTTATTGTATACCATAAGACATAAAAACAATAACATAGAGAAGAAACTACAGGTGTGAAAATATTAATTTCCAAAGTTTCAATTTATTTCAGTTTTCGAACAGGTTTTTCTATATTTTTTCTAAAAAAAAATATAAATGCAAAAATTTGAGCGCAGTAGCTATTGTTATGAAGTAGGATGATGTTGAAACTTGCCTTAATCCCTTCATCAAGTAGAAGGTTAATCAGTTCTGCCCCAAAAGCCACGATTGGAGCATTAAGAACCACCACTTTGTCTCTCCATTGAGTCATGTCCGACTTATCTTTGCAATATCGAAACGGTAGTAAGTGCGGTTTCAGACTAGCGTATTTTTGAACGCGTATACGGGCAGATTAGTACTCGCGAATCTTCAAAAGCCCGTATACGCGCGTATAACGGCGTTTACGCTCGGTTTTTTCTTGTGAGTGTCAGTAGAGAGTAGAGACGCCTTAGCGTCTCTTGCGGCTTGTTGCGCGTACACGCGTAATACATTTTTATTAATTTCGTACTGGTCATAAATACTCACGTCTATGTAAATATTTATATGTGCCAAATATAATTTTGAGTGATGGAAATCCTTACGGTATTTGACTTGGAATTATCAAACATGAGAAAGTACTTATCGTAAATGGTAAGCGATACAAAAGGTACCGTCAGCTTCATCGAGAAAATTTATTAATTTTGAACTAATTATATAAAACAAAGAAATAAATAATGAACTAACGAAAGTAATAAAAAGAAGTGTGCATCAACTGTCTGTATGTCACTGATAGTGCCGAAAACCCGTGTTGGCCGAGTGTGTCGTGCCTTGACTTTCGATCCGTACGTTGTGGGTTCGAACCCGGTTGTACAACAACGGATTTTTCTGTTCAAAAAATCTATGTGTGCACTAAAAACACGTGGTTAACGGTGAAGGAAAACATCGTGAGGAAACCGGCATGTCATAGAACCTAAAAAGTTTGAAAACGGAAAAAGGAGCCTCTTCGAGGCGCACTTGAAATCCATTCACCACACTGGTCCGTAAAAACTAGTGACACGACGTAAGAAGAATAAGTAGAAATAGGTAGTAGCACCATCCATATTGTTAATATAATTTTAATAGCAGTGTTGTGTTTCTCAGCACCGTTCTGGTCATGGACAGGCCTGATCTCTTACCATCAGGAGAGCGCTAAACTAGTCTTGTTACATCCTACATTCAAAAAAACATGATCCCTAGATTCAAATCTCTACGTTTAAGAGGAATCAAAATTGATGCCATTCCAGACTTTAAAATCAAGTGTAGCACTGTTTTGGTCTTGATCAACGGCGTGATCCCTTACCACCAAGAGAGCGCCTAGCTTCTTGACATGAAAAAAAAAAAACATTATCCCAAGATTAAAATCTCTACGTTTAAGAGGAAACAAAATGGATGCCATTCCAGTCTTGAAGGCAATGACAATGTATAACCGATTCATTAATTAGCCAGATCCCAGTGCTACCTCAGAAATACCTCACAATTAATCATTAACGTCACATTTTATTTGGACAATGCTGATTGGTGTTTGCTGAGTCACTGGTCGGTCATTGAGTCGCGTTTAAGTCATGGGTTCCGTGCATACTCAGAAACTAGCCTACAGTCTTATAATGATCAGGCTATCGCAGTCCACTGCTGCGGATGATCGGTCGTAAACCAAGGGATTTTTTTGTTCAAAAAATTTATGTGTGCATTCTTCTTCTTCTTATCGTGTCACTAGTTATTTAGAACCAGTGTGATGAAAGGATTTCACGTGCGCCTCGAAAAGGCTCCTTTCATACAGCTTTAGTTACAGGGAAGCCAAATACGTAATTTTAGTTTCCTCAGATGACGTCATTTTTCCAGTTGCATATTTTGATTTCAAAACCAAGTACTGAACTGTTTTTTCATGAACTTTCTATAGGGCTAATCTGAATGTACATAATAATAATAATAGTATACAAACTAAAAAAAAAAATTCACAAAATTCCCAAATTGAGTACTTCCTCCTTTTTTCAAGGCAGTTGAAAAGTAGCAAACGATTAAACCGTTTTTAACCCGTTTTCGTAAATTGAAACGGAACTACAATCGTAAAAATCATACATCCAAATAAAAACACAGAATCATTAGCAATCATTACGAACGCGATCCTAGTCGTTAATCATCACATCATTATAATGAGATGATGGTTTACAGATTATTATCCATCAGTTGACCATAGTAATGCAAGCAGTAGCGCAACTACAAATATGTAAAACTGGGTACAGACTAGTGTAACGTAACGCAATAGTAGATTATGCACTAAGGGGATAAAGCAGTGTCTTATGTCGAGGGTGGCATATTGAACCCTGAGCTAACGAGGGACTCAGTTAACTCCTGAGCGAAGCGAGGGAGTTATAGAGTCCTGAGTGACGCGAGGGGTTCAAGCTGCCCAAGACGAGACAGGCTTTATCCCAGAGGAGCATACTCTACTTTTCACACCTTCTGCGGGGCAATAAAAATCCAGGGCTCCGAACTAAGCAGCCAACACCGTCTTTTGTTTTACAATCTTTGTACCTAGTCGCGCCTTTTTTCTTTTTTTTTATGAGTGGCCAGTACGATTTTAGAACAAACCTTTTTACAATGCCATATGGGCGTTCTTTTACTTAGAGTTTTCCACGAGTTTCCACACGAATTTGACGTTCCAAATTCAAATCACATTACAACCCTTGAGAGTTTCATACAACGTTACTTACCTTGGGAGGTAATGCTTTGCTTTACCTTGATGATAGCATGTTAAGTAATTGGACATTGTCGAGCAGGTGGTGTGAAAATTCTATTTGTAGACCGTACAAGGAGCATTGCATGTAACGCTCGGGCTGGGGCGCTCACGGTGATCTATCGGTTGTCAGTTTCTATGCAGTACATCATCATCTATGTCTCTCTCCATCTTTGACTTATGCTCCATTTTTTAGTCGAAAATTTTGTACGGTAGTAAATTAAGAATTACACTGATCCTAAATAAAACAATAAAGGAGACAAAAGTTTGTGATAAAAATAGGTGAGTAAATGTTTTACTTTAAAAATGCACGCCCTTTCACTTTAGCAATCAGATCAAGAGCATTAATTGTTTGGCGTCAATATCGACGCCAAACAATTAATGCTCGACGAATGTGAATTTTTAGATTGAAATAAACTTTTTATTTGCAACTTAGAAATCACATTATCGCTGAAAGCGATCAATTCCTATTTAACGTTAGATACAGTTTGGGTAGACGTTTCGGAGATGTGTCGTAGACTTTGCGTAGATGCTGCGTAGTAGCTAGAGATCTATGGGCGAAGCGAGAGTAAGTTTTTTATTCTATCAAGTTAGTAATTTAAGTATGTCAATTTCTTCATGATGATTCTTTCACCGGTCGGTACGGAGTTTTCCTACTGATTTAATATCTTACTGTGGTTGCAATATTTGTCCAGTCACGACGTTTAAATTTATTTTAATATATGCCAAAACATTTTTATTATCATTAGTTATCTGTGGGTCATCTTGAGATGGGTTTTTAAGTAATTTTAGTTTATTTAGGTTTAAACCATCTTGATTTAATTATGATCATATTTTTACTGTCACGAATTTTAGAATGGAAATAGATAAGAATGGAATATATGGAGGGTGTATCTGGCACAATTATGTCTTACCTAGATTGGTATCATCGATTGCTAGGTAGTTTACAGTAAAGTTGTCGTGTAAGCATTACTGTGTTTCAGTGTAACAGCATTATAGTTTAAAATCACTGAGCTTTCAAAACTGACTGACCAAAACCTTTCAAAGTTGAAAAGCGGTAGAGCTCTGAATTATAATTCAAAGTTTTGGGTAGCATTGTTTTGAAAATGAGTGAAATTTACGCCTCGCTTATCTATATACTTAAAAACAAGGACTTCAAAAAGTATTTTTAAGTTGAAAAATAAAATAAAGTGTGTAGACATCAGACAAAGTATTAGGAGAGTAAAATTACGTAGTATCTTATTACTCTGTGGTAAAATAAAGACATTTCAATGCGTAACTTCATACAATGCCTAATTTATGAGTAACAAATGACGTCACACAATGACGTACACAAATCACCTGTCAAAACGAGGCACCCCGAGGAATGAACTTCACAAGTAATTTGAAAACGGAACGCACTTTGTTTGAGAATGGAACGCAGATTGTGTTTGAAGGAATAGGGTTGTTCGGTTCAGAAAATCCGGAAAAAATGCATATAATTTTTTTAAGTTTATTTTTTACAATGTGTTCGTGTTTTCGACAAATAAAATATCTTTATCTTACCTTTACTTCAAGACCAGCACTTGTGTGATGAACATACATTTCTGTCTTAAGGGGAATCCTCAAATCCGAATTCCATACAAAATGTTTCGGACAAATACTCAAAAAGTACGCCGTATTATAGTAATTTCTTCGCACTATTCGTTTCGTACATGTTATTTGATTTCGTCAACAAAAAAAGTTAAAGGTTTCATACTTTAATTTTGACTTTATACGTGTTTTAAAATTAACCCTACTAACTTAAAAATACGTAATAGTGTGAAGATATTAATTTAATACAGGGACTTTTTGAGTACTTGTCCGAATCATTTTGTATGGAATTCGGATTTGAGGATTAGCCTTAAGTCTGGGTATTTTGTCATAATTTTTTTACTGATTTTCTTTAAGCCTTGTGTGTGAAGCCAGTACCTAGGACTCAGCTGTTATGTATGTATTTACAAAAAAGTATTTCCGCCGCTCATCAGTTTGCAATAAGTAGGTATAGTGCAACGTTTTGCGTTCTCTAATTATTATTTACTTAAATAGAACTCTCCCATTATTCTGATCACTGAAGATCTTTAAAGCCGTGTTGGAGGAGTGAGAACCCGGTCGTACACCAATGGATTTTTCTGTTCAAAAAATCTATGTGTGCACTAAAACACGTGCTTAACGGTTAACGAAAACATCGTGAAGAAACCGGCATGTCGTCTTTGAGGCGCACTTGAAATCCTTTCACCACCCTGGTTCAAAAGAACTAGTGACTCGATCAAAAGAAGAATGAAGAGATCACGTCTGTTTAATATCAAGCAGTGCTACGCGGAGTTTTGAATCACAAAATTGGCAGCGCACTGCGCAGCTACACAAACACAAAATATTTTGTAGTGATTTAAGACTTGGCATTTTCATTTCAGTTTTAATTTTTCAAAGAGTAAATTGTGAATCAAGGTAGTCTAAAAACGTCAATAGATTGAACTTAGCAAATGTCTACTAAAAAAAGTATACCCGTATAAAAAGTAGAGCCGGAAAAATCATACATCTCGCATCTTAGCGCATCCCTACAGCATCTTTTTTTAAAAACCGTTCTCATTTTGTAGTCTCTACAACTCAATATATCAACATCGTTCAAAAAAGCGTTAAATAAACACTCGTAACGCGTGACTTTTAATATCTTTATCCGTTTTAAAATATCAAATTATAATATTAAACATAGTGAGTGGGGCGTCCATTTATCTGAGGGTACAATGGCCCCCTGGCGGGCTGGACGGGAACTACGCGAGATGGTGAAGATTGCTTTATAGGGGTGCCACAAATTATATTGATTTTATCTGTGATTTTGAGAAAAAGTCAATAATTGATGATATTAATAAGAATATTACTTACGTATTTAACAAGACAAGCGATTAATTTTGTCTATTTATTATACACCGCAAATTTTTGGTGGTGAATAGATTGAGTCTTTTCCACTATAAAAAAAAAATATAGCCGGGTACTAATGTAGTTTCTGGTCTAGTGGGTACCCAGTTAGTGTAGGTAATAGGGTAGTAGAATTATTACCTATGTATTTTACATTACAAGCGATTGATTTGGTCTATAGGTTTTTTGAGTTTGTAGCCATTATCTTACTACAGCATACGATGTATATAAAAGAGTCTGTAGTAATAAATGCAAAGCTTGTAGGTACAGTCAGCTGTATAGACATGTATACACTTATATATACGTATACGTATACAGTTTTCACATTTATATTACTCTTAATTTTGCAAAGAAAAGTGCACGCAAGTATTTTCAAATTTTACTTGTCAGTATTATTGTCAGAAGAAGAATGTATTTGCAAAATTAAGAGTATAATATAAATGTGAAAGCTTGGAAGTGTATACATGTCTGTGCAGCTGACTGTACTATGCAAACCAGATGACTGATAAAATACTTGAATACTTTTTTTGTAAATACATACATACATAGAATACATAGAAAATACCCAGACTCAAAACAAACACTGATGTTCATCACATAAGTAAGATGTGGAAGTAACACACACGACAGATGTACTGTCTCAAGTATGTGATTTCAAGAACCTCATTAAGCCAGGAATGCCTTCATTATAAACCTATAGGATCATAAAACACTTCTCATCAAATCTTTGGAATTAACCCGGAGTTCATATACATTATTCTCCGAACCCACACTTACTGTGACAGTTGAAAAATGCTACCGAACCCACTAGGCCAGTAACAACATCATTAGTACCCGGCTAGTGGAAAAGAGCAAATAGCCAATAAGCTTATGCCTTATTATGTTGGGGTGGCCATAACTTCGGAAATCCGTAGATGAACAAATTAAGAACATTTTGCCTCGGCGTGGATCAAAACTTACACGGAGAAAAAAATTTGATAACAAAATCTTGTTATCCCTACTTCTACTTACTTACTATATAATCTGGTTTACTATATAATCATATAGTAAACTATAATGTAAGTATTTTCTTGTACTTTCGTTAGCTAGAACTATTATATTTTACTAAATCGTTACTAAATTATTCTCACTGTCACAAATTCAAACAGAATTGAAGTAACTATAACGATTTTTTTTTCTTCGTGTACGCAGTGTGTTTTTATGGTAAGTGTAGAATTTTAAAACTTTTGTATAATACAATTTTTGTTTTATATTACAAAGAACTAATAACCACCTTTATTAGATACTAGCAGACTCCTTTTACGTTATAAATTAAGACATTCCTTTCTTACTACGCGCTTCAGTGGTATCGCCTGTACGAACTACGATGTCTGTCATTCAGTCAGGTCAGAATCTTCTAATATTGTACTTCTACATTTTTGAATTCTGAATGATGATAAAGATCATGGTTCTTAGTCCACGGTCTCAAGACTCCCGAACTCATGGTCACACCTACTTAACTGCTTGAATAAACATCGTTAACAGTGATAGATAGGGGTGCTTATGAAAATAAACCAAAAGATGGCCATCCTAACGAGTTGATCTGCCAGAATCCACCACGCGACAGCTCTAATGCTTAAACCTACAACCATTGCTGGTTTTGTCCACATCTTTTGGTGAACGCTTGAAGTAAAACGCAAATGGTTGTGTTGTATGTAGTTATGTTCGTATACATTGATGATAAAGTGTGATAAGGTAGTGAGAAAGGAAGATGCCCCGCTGTGACGTAATAATTCTAAGTTTATCCTTCTCATATCAATTGAAAATATTGTTTGTCTCTTTTTCACATTGATAAACAGTTTACTGTCGTGATTGCATCGGGGCACTAAGAAAGTATAGACATGAAGAAAAACCTTTGAAACAGAAATTTAAAAAAAAAACTCAAAACCTTGAATTTATTCCTGAATCTGACTTTTTAACAAGTCATTTTAATTGTTTTTTAAATTTATTACTGAAGGTACTGTTTAATTTTGACACAAGTTAATATAAATATTTTTTATAATTTTTTAATTTTTTTTGTGAAAACAAAATGCAAAAGTGTTACGGATGGTTATTTTTTGAGAACTTTTAGTAATATTATTAATACAAATATTGGTGAGAATGAATAGAGAGATACCTAGACTTCGTCACACAACCACGCTGAAACTACTGCACCGATTTAGCTGAGTTTTTTTATGTTTTTCTATACCACGAGGTATGGATTATACACTAATGAATGAATGAATGGGTGAACGAATGAAGGAATTGTTTATTTACCTAAGTATTGTTAGTTACAGACAGGTCACAAGGACTCCAAGATTTGTTTTCGATTAAAGAAAATGGATCAATGATTGAATGAATTATTGTCTCAAGTATGGTTAGCTGAAGAATACAGTAATGTATATATTTTATCTATTCATACAATATACTTTAAAAAAAACGGTATTTTGTCGTCGACCCTCATCGTATGCAAGCTGAGGAATGTTGTGATCATCGCATCGCGTGCGAAGTTGCAAAAGTTATGAATTAATCGCGCGCCGATCGAGTGTTTATTTTATTGCGATAATGCTGCCCAATTGTGGGCAGTGATTGCACTTTTATGGACCCTAAATTATGGACCAGAATGAATCACTGCTCTTTATGGCTAATCCTCAAATCCGAATTCCATACAAAATGTTTCGGACAAATACTCAAAAAGTACGCCGTACTAAAATTAACCCTACTAACTTAAAAACACGTTTAAAATCTGAATTATAGTATGAAACCTTTCACCTTTTTTGTTAACGAAATAAAAAAACATGGACGAAACGAATAGTGTGAAGAAATTACTATAATACGGCGTACTTTTTGAGTATTTGTCCGAAATATTTTGCATGGAATTCGGATTTGAGGATTAGCCTTATGGCAAAACACTGTATGGTGTTATTGTTATGACAAAACACTGTACGTGACATACGTACAGTGTTTTGCCAAAATAATAACACCATTTACAGAGGACTGAGCGGTCCAGAAGGATTGTCAACTAGATTACTTGCAGATTTTAAAAGAGCCGATGACACGGGGTGTGCTTAGAAGCTACTTGCGAACTCGCTGACTTGTAGCTTGTAAACTAGCCATGTGTCATCGAGACTTAAGTGCCTGTGCGTTGTCGATAAGTCAGTCAGATAATAAGCCTTTTATAGATATTGATACTGGAAAGACAAATGCTGAAAATTATGAGTGATGATCTGCGCGCTATAACTGGAAGAAGGTACTTATATAAGAAGGTACGTTGGTGAAGACTCAAAAAAAATGTGGAAGTCACACAAAAATTTAAGTTTCGTAATATTGCAAAACAATACAGGGTGAATGTCCCATTCACGGGCCTTATAAAGTCGTCACCGCGGGGGACGTCCGAGGCAGCCTGGAGCCTTTCAATTAACTCCACAGATTATACAATGAACTGTCAGTGTCAAAAACAACAAGTACTTGACCTCAAAGCAGTTGCTGAGATGGGTTTATCCTGGAAATGTATTTTTTTCTCTTTTTTAATTTAAGAAATGAAAAAGTGAAATAAATGATTCTTCTTGATTCAACCCAGTGACAGTTTGACCCTAAACGTACCAAGTACCCAATATTTTTTTAAGTTGCCGTAATTATTATTTGCACATTTAACTAGGTCGAAAGGCCATCTTCAATTAATAAGTAGGTATATTCTTAATTATTTTAATGAGACAATTCAGAAGAACAACAGTATAGGTAATTAACAAATCTGTCAAATCGATAAGCATGTTAATTTATCAATATGCAAAAGGCTTAACCAAAATGGAGATGTCTTATTTATTAATGATTGAATGAATGCACTCTTCAACTCTTATTTTACTTACATAATTATTTTAAAAGATGTTAAATTGTTAATGGATTACTTACATTGCATTTTTTTTATGTGCTACCTAATAAAATAACCATACCAATCAAGATTCCTTTTCTGTCCTATAATCATTAATCAACCTGGTTTTAAATGAGGACTCAGTTATTGTATTTTATTGGTATTTAAATTCAATGTCACTTTTAATCAAAAAGACATGACTGGCACTAAAATATTGATGAATGGATTCAAAAGACAGCTTCCTCATTTCGATAAAAAAAATTCACGGCGACATAGATCTTAAATTGTTTACATCATAGAATGAATCAATGACACATCAACTTTTCTGACGCACAGATAATAAAATCTTTTCTTGATAAATTATCGTAGTAGAGTTTATTATACCTACCTACTAATTATCATTGAACCCCCAACCAACCTTTCTTTTTGTTTAGTTATCTCTCCATCCGAAGGTTGTCTGAAAGAAATCGCTTCTTAGCGATAAGACCGCCCATTGTGTTTTTGACGTGACTACGTCTAGTAAATCGAACGCCGCCGCGCCGGCTGCATGCATGAAAACGTTGACGTCATTGTCCGGTAACGCTCATTGTCCCGTTACGCTGGTAGTCACGTTAAACTATCGTCCGTAAGCCAATTTTATAGACAACCAATTTTTATTTTCTTTGTTAGAATTTAATCATTAGTTTTGATGTTCTAACAATAAAAAAAAAATTATATCTATCTATACTCATAGTAATTCTTATTATAACGCAAAAGTCTGTGAAAAAAATTAGGTTTATACTTCAGGTAAAACTAAAAAAAAATCATCCGTAAAAAGTGTTTTTTTACAAAATACATATATATATAACAAACTTTACGAGTTTAATCTCAAAATGTATCTTTTAAATGCATGAATTAATTTTTTATTGCCAACCTTAAGGCTTCTGTGACACATAAAAAAATAATGATAATAACTCACCGGACCGTTTAGGAAGATTTAATTATGTTTTTAAGTTTTTAATTGTTTTTGATGTGGCTATAATTCGGGTTGATTACCCTATTCTCGGAAATGTTTAAACCTTTGAAATAATTAGCTTGATTATACAAAGTTTTATGACCGTTCCGTATGAGGTACCTTTATGTATTTAGATATACCTATTTAAATAGGTAGGTATGATAAAGTTACCAAAATTTCAGGTAAAAACTAAAGGGTATTTTCAAAAACTTATGGTAAAACTTATGACGTGGTGGCCGAGTAGATGAGGCCCTTGCCTCGCAAACTCGCAGGTTCTAACCCCGGTGGCAATCATGCGTAAATGGGTTTTGTCGGTCGAAAAAGTCTATGTATGTATGTAATGAACATGACACCTGGCTCGAATGACGTTTGTGCAAAGTACAGCGTAGAATTGGATAATCCAAGCCAAGTTATTAAGAAACAGTCTAAACACAGTGGGTACTACTTACAAGGTATATTAGCAAAAGCTGGCATGAACACATTCACACTACTAGTTCTTTTGAACCAGTGAGGGGAATGGATTTAAACTGCGCATCGAAGAAGCCATCGATGTGAAGAAACTCCTTTCGTGCACTTGCCTACGATTAAATAAACATTCACACACTCACATCCCTGCACTAGGATTCCCTGTGTCGCAAGTGGCATGGACACATACGAGACATCACAACATCCAAGACCCGAGAATAAACATTTGTGTTCGTTACAAATATTTGCCCTGGCCGGGGATCGAACAGCCGGAACACCAAGCTTCGTAGGCAGGGTCACTACCAACTAAGCCACGGTGTCGGCAAAACATGAATGATTAAATAACGCAACCACAGAATTAAATAACTATACGAGTTAAAAATAACTCAAAAGACTCGTTTTCATACAAACAAAAACATTGCGGTGATTATTAACATCGGTATTGTCTCCTTCTCTTCTGGATATTCGTCTGTCATACTAAATTGACACGAAATTTGGAGTAAGACTATTACTAATAATATTATTTATTCTTTGCTATTACTCCAAATGTCGTGTGTAGGTATGGGAAAAGTCAGTTAGCAAGACTAGTTTTTAGTAAATTTTCACGAGTTATTTATTCACAGATTCTAACTTATTAGGTATGGAATTTACTACTCGGGCGAATGAACATGACACCTGGCTGTCACGTGGCTCGGAACTTGATGCCTCTCCCGCTGCCTCTCGCGCGGCACCCTCCGTATTTTTTTTCCTCTAATTGTGAAGCCTTATCATTACTTATCATTGCCAAGTATCACAGGACCTCTTCTATTACTCTATCAAGATTATCCAATTCTACGCTGTACTTTGCACAAACGTCATTCGAGCCAGGTGTCATGTTTTTTTTTTTTTTTTCTTTCGAAGAACCTAAGTTCTTCGGTTTTGGCTTCACATCAAAGGTATATAGCCAGTGTCAAGTAATTGGAGAGATTATTTTGTCATAAGTCAGAGTCGTTAAGTCAAGTCATGCCCCTGTAAAGTAGTGGTGGTTGCGATTTTACTAGAGGCTTCTATGGAGTTTTGGAGGCAACACGAAAAGTCACGTTTCACAGCATTACACTATTCACCAACACTCATACACGTTCACGAGCACTTAATGGATAAAAAACCACCGTTTTTACACTTAAACACTCAAAGATAAACAAGTTTTGACGATTAATTTAATGCCGCCAATGCGCCATTTATCATGTTCCCGCCAAAACTCCCAGGTGTCATGTTCATTCGCACGAGTAGAATATGACGTGTGTGACGCAAGACTAGTTTTTAGTAAATTCTCACGAGTTTAGAGTGTGGCTAAAGCCATAGATTCTGACTTATTAGGTATGGAATGTATTTATCCGACGCGTGGTTCCGAGAACTGATTTAGCTGATGTCGTTAGATAAACACCTGCGGGTCCCGTCATGATGTATTGACCATCGGAGTATTTGTGTCTTTAGTATTTTAACCCGATTTTAAGTCTGTGGTTTCATCTAAACTGTCTATTTGTGTCCCAAAAATTTTAAAGTCAAGTATTATACACGGTCAATTTTTAAGCACCATAAAAAAATGCACATAGTCAGTTGCCGTTACTGAACACATATACGGCAAAAAAACTTGAAAAATTAAGTCGATTTTTTGTCAAAGTAAATTTGATTAAAATTGGATAAATGTTACCGTTAGTCGTTTTCCTATGGATTTGCGTCAGGTTGTACCTTTAATTGATAATAATTTAAGTTTTATTCATCGTTTGGCAAACCCGGGTAGCTCGAGCCAGCTCGCAAAACCTCAAAAAAAAAAGCTCGGGCGCCGCACTCGCTCCGCTGTCACTCTGCCATTTTGTAGAAATCCAAAATTCAGACTGCACAGATGCAACGTAGTACCCCGTCTGCATTGCCATTGCAATTTTTTTTGGTAATAAAAAATAAGTGGTGTATAGTCACATTTTTATTGTTATTTTTATTTAGGCTGTTATTTTAACAAAATCGTCTCAGTCTTATGATAACATACACTTTATGTTTATCAATCCGTAGTTTTTTCTTTACCACGAGAGCATTACAAGAAGAAGCATAAAAAATAAAAAGATTGATGAGAATAATATACCTAATACTTCTTATTTATTTCGGTTTACTATATGTGAAAAACAGGACAAATGAATCGCAAAGTCCTTGCAAAAAAGTAAAACGCTTTTATAATGTCACCTACCTATATCATTTACAATGGACCTAAGATCTAAATTTAGCCTGATCTATAATGTACTTATTTATTAATATGAAAGTTACGAAAAATGTTAATGATATTAACACTTTTCTTCTTGAATTGAATAGGTTCCCCTAGATAGCAGAAGTTTCACAAATTCCTGTACCATAAACATAAAAAGCAGTTCTACATATTCAAAAAACAATAATTATCGAAAGGCGATCGGAATTCTATACACAGAATGCCAAATGAGGTAAAAATAAACAATTTGGTTTCGCCTGAATGTTCGTCGGTTCAACTTGAAATTAATTGAGATGTTCAGAATCTGATCAAAATACCAACAGCTTGTTTCGTTGCGCGTCTTGGGACAAAAGGTAAATTCAAGGTGCCAAGCAAACAAGTACAAGGTTTGAGATTAAAAAATCCCCCTAAAGGTACAAAAATACTAGCCTACACTGCCTACACTTATACATATTTGATAAATTGGTCGACAAAAATCTGTGATATTTACTAAAGCGTCGATTACACGGGGCTAGTTTACAAAGCTACAAGCCAGCGAGTTTAAAAGCTAGCAACAGAGCAAGTTAGCGGTCCGGAAGGATTTTCAACTAGCAGATTGTAAAAAAGCCCGTGATAAATGGCATGCGGCGACAATCCTTGTAGCTTGTAAACTAGCCCTGTGTCATCGATGCTTTAGAACGAAGCCACTTTGCTCCGTTGCGTTGCGATGCGTTGCATTCTTTTGAGGTAGGTATACTAGAATTAACCAAAACTATCCTAGTTCTGTTTACAATATTAAAAATTCTAGAAAAATAAAAATTGACTCATCTATTTAACTTCAGTTCAGTTCAGTCCTTCAGGACTGATCTAACCTCTATTATTAAATAAATAATAAATATTTCGGGCATTCACACAACGCCATCTAGCCCCAAACTAAGCAGAGCTTGTACTACGGGAACTAGATAACTGATAGAATACTTAAATACTTTTTTTTTGTAAACACATACCTACCTAAAAAACACCCATACCCACTCAGGACAAACACCGATGTTCATCACACAAGTGCTTGTCCTAAAGCAAAATCGAATCGAACATGCATCTAGCACCAGTAATCTAAGACGATTTTTTCACTCATAGAAATACTTAAATTTAAAATTTGACAAGTGACACCCGAAACCTTTAGTGAAACGGCGGCCATTTTACTACTTTAGTAAAGTAAATTTGAGTTTGAGACAGAACACATTTGTGTTCACACACACACACAGTTGTGTGTGCTTATTTAAGCACAAATTAAATTATAATACTATTTTACACTTGTACCTACATCATGTCCCAAAACATTCAACATCGAAATCTAACATTTATAAAAAAAAAACTTAAATTCTTGTCGAGGCGCGGAGAGAGCATTCTTTATCAATTAGTTTATTGGTCGAGAGACCTTCCCAGAACGAGCTGATAAAATCTAAGGAACGTAGCACACGACAAACTTTAGAAGGCGAACATCAGGTTAATATTTTTATAAGTTTTTTATACTTTTAAAAAACTATGTCATAATAAAATGTAAAAAAAATATAAAAATCTATGTAATGTGTGTGTGTATGAATATAACCTTACAAATAAATATAACCTCGTCTTAAAAAGTACTTATCAATAAAATAAAAATTATCTTACATGTATGAAACTTATATGAATTATCGTTAGTTATATATTTATGAGTTTTTCGATATTATTTTTTTACGATTTCGATAAATTGTTTGCATCTAAACTTTGTAGGTTAGTAGGTATGTTATCTAATAAATTATTTACATAATGATTTCCTTATTGTAAATGCAAAAATATTCTCTACAAAAAAAACTATAATTCAAAATACTTGACATAACAAAAATAGGTTTTAACATGAACAAATGAACATCTAATATTTAATACTATCAAAAACAAAACTGTAAATAAATACCCACTGCTATCAATTAAAGTGACATAATCATCAATCTATTAGCAAATTGGCTTTAAAATATCGATTATTTAGCAATAATCAAATCATTTATAAAACATTGGCAGTTTAATTATAATCTAAACCATTTATCATATTGGTTTTACATATATTTTTGACTATATGTTAATAACCTCCTAATTGGCATCAATGCCGCAAGTTTTGTACGTAGACGAATAACGGTGTTCCTATAAAACAACAAGATGGACTGTATCAAATCAAGATGGAGTCGTAAGACAGGACAATAATAAAATAAATAAAAATAAAATAAGATTCTTTATTTCTCTCAAGACATTTTAGTATAAGCCCTAGTTATCAAACTAAGTTTGAAAAACTTGTACTATGGTAAATGGTGCCATCAAATATTATTATCATTTAACTAGTACAGACTTTAATTATTAAACAAACTGATTAAAACTTCTGGACATATTAAAAACGGATACCTACCTACATAACAAAGTTTTTGTTTATGTATTAGATTTAATTTAACAACAATACATATAATCAAGGTTGTACAACAACCAAACAAAACAATCAACCAAATTGATAATCTCCTCCTTATTTGAAGTTGGTTGAAAAAAATTTAGATACCTCGTCAATAAAAATGAAATATCTCTATTTTCAAATAATTTTTGTTACTATTTTCGATGGAGTTTTATTTTCAATGAAAAAGCTTCTTTAGTATTCTACTAAGTACTGTTCCTTCTCTGTTTCGAAAATTTGCCTAGGACCAAAATGTATTAAAAGTTAGCTAATTAAGATCCTTTTTTAGACGCATTTTCAATATACTACGTTGTGATTCTGTAACTTTAATACTTCAATGGTTTTGTTATATAACAAATGACCTTTTTAGGAGATTTGACTAACATATTCGCTTACCAAATGCGTTTCTGTATGTATTCCTTTAGTTTTTTTTTTAAATGTTAGATAGTGAAAAAACGAGCTAGACGCTCTTTTGATAGTAAAAGATTACGCTGCTAATATCTGGTACTGTTGTGTTACCTAGCAATTTGACGTAATCCTGCAGGAGACTCTTCTCGACAGTAAAATTAATTCCTAAGGTCAAAAGAACGAACGAAGCCGCCAGCGTGCAATAGTGATAGAAAACATATGATATTTTATTTGAACATGTGCTATCAGATCCAATACCCAATTAATAATATAAAAAAATACCATTATCTTTCTTTTGTAATGTTTTGTTAAACATCTAAATTTGGAGTCGTAGAGCAAGAGACTGGACAGGTTTCTTACAACATTTGTTTTTTTTTAAATATAAATATGGGATGAGACGAGCTAAGCGCTCTATTTATGGTAAGAGACCACGCCTGCCCAAAACAGTGCTACACAGGACTTTAATTCAAATAGTCCGGTGCAACACTGCTAAGGCGCTCGTCCACATTGAGACATTTTGATGGTCAGTCTCCAAAGCTCAGTGATTACACTAGTTACAGGGCCTTCCTCTTCAAGTGTTTCTCTCTTCTGTCTGTCTCGTAGTTATCTGGGTAAAAAGTTTATTTTAGACTAGTTGACTTGAAACCCACAAATTCATTTGCGTTGCAAATTAACAATATTTCTAATACGCGCCTACATATCTTGACAAACATACCCTCGAAATTTCAAGTCTCTACGTCCAGTGGTATGGCCTGGGCGTCGTCTTTCATTCAATCAGCCAGGCAGGACTTACCCTTTTAGAGATATTGATGTAATACATCTTTAATAACTTTTGTGGTAAACCAAGAGGTGCACACCAAAAACCAATTCACGAATAGTTGCAGAAACATGAAAAAAGGTCTTAAAAGACCCGTAACTTCAAGAGTCTTTTAATGACCACTTTTATGTTTAACACCTAAAACAATAACATTCATCAGACGAGCGTCTTGGTCAATTTAGTCAACTAGTCACATAAACAAAACAATAAAGTAATCTTATTGATAAATAGCATAAATTCTAATTTCTTAACAAATTTACAGTCAGCTCTTACTCTATGTAAAAAAAAGTGCTTGTTAAAAGGAACTTTGGGTATATTTATTTTGACAGCGCCGTAAATCGGGCGGTTTCTGTGGGTCTACAAGATTAATCACCGTTGATTCCCGTAATTTTAATAGGTGTTGGGTCTTTTTTGACCCTGTATGTTTTATTAGGAGTATGATTGTAATCGGGTAGAAAAATGGCTGTCGGCTCTCGTAACTTTCGAAGATTCGAGACAGATTCAACCGATATCTTAATAATGATGTTGGTTCATCAATAAATGAATTGGAATTGATTTAATTAGGATTATTTATTGGGATTTGTACATATTAATTAAAACATGTTTAGGTTAGTTCTTAATGAGTGAAGTTACAAAATAGTGTATTTTCTAATGATAATTTGTTCAAATCAGAGTGTAAATTTATCTACATCTGATCAATAAGAATGCCACACGTCTTGCTTTGTAGGTTTTTGTATTTGATGTACTTTTAGATTAAGTAGGTACCTGTAAAGATTTTTTATATTATCTTTTTTTACCCGACTGCAAAGAAAGGGTTATGTTTTCGCGCGTATCTTCCAAACGGCTAGATGGGGTATCGTTAGATTAGTCTCAATAACTCGAGTGTTTTTAACGGATTTTTAAAATTTTAAAATCAAAATAGCGGATTTTTGGTGCTAAATAGAGCCTATCGAGTAGGGAATAATAATAAAGGAAATTAAAAAGACATTACAAAAATATATATAGGTAAGTCATATGTTTAAATTTAATTTGGAATAATGAATTGGAAATCAATGCATAATATTTTGAGAACGTAGTGGCCGAGTGGATGAGGCCCTTGCCTTGCGATCTGATGGTCGCGGGTTCAAAAAAAAATCTATGTATGCATCCCACGTTCTGGCAACGGTGAAGGAAAACATCGTGAGGAAACCGGCAGGTCAAAGAACAGACAAAAAAATATTCTATGGCATGTGACATCCACCAATCCGCATTGGGTCCGCGTGGTGGAGTAGCCCTGAGTCCCAGAAGTGGGAACATTATAGGCTGATTACGCTATATGCTATGCATAATACTTTCAGAGTCGGATTTGGATTTTCAGTTTTTATAAAAGTAATCACAAATGATCGATTATTTACCTACTTAAGGTAATACGATGCAAGAATGTATGGATGAAATGAAAATAATGGACAAAACGATAAAAACATAAAATTCTGAATTGAGTGAATAAATCCAAAACAAAGGCTTTCGCGCCACGCTGTCTGCATCCTCTCAAAAACGGTTTCACAAGACAAACAGACGAACAAAATTACCGTTACGTATCCCGAAAATCTTTTCAATTGTGTTCAAATCAAAGACAAGAATGTTAAAAACACCAGATTCACAGAGTCGAGTGATGGTGGGAAAAGCAGAGTTTAAAACTAAAGCAATTAAAAAATGTAAAAGATATTTGGTGCGTTAAAGTTAATAATATTCTTATAAAGTATTTTTTTGGAATTTTAATTGTATTTAATAGGGAAAATAAACAGCTGTAATATACATTTTACATAATGATTATAGTACATAGCTTAACAATACTACAGCCCACTGCATTATCCAGATTATAAATAAATTTTACATCTGAAGACCATTAGAGGATCGGTAGGTAACGGTAGACAATGAAATTGTAGTAGGTATCAGGAGCTTTTACCAAAAAAAAATAAACCTAATAATGTAGTATACAAGTACTTTGTAGATATACATAATATAAAATTATCTGAATCAAAGTATTGAAAACTAACTTTTTTTCAGATACGCTTCTGCGAACCATTGCGGTTAACTTCACCAATATAACGCCCCCATGCACCTACTGATTACCTTTGTACTTTACCACACAACAAATACACGACACTGATTCTCTAGATCCAAGATTTAAATTAAACTTCCGAAAATCCGCCAAAAAACGGTTTTCGTCGTCCAGATTTTTCGGCAGTGACAATCACTTCATTAGTGCGGTTTTTTGTGACGAAAGTCTGTATTATGTTGTCAACTTGATGGAAGGTGTGGGGAAACATAAATTAAATTCAAATTGGAGGTCTTTGTGATAGAAACCCGAACATCAGCGCTACATATAAATAAAGGTAAGCGATTACCTCCAAACTTAGAAACCAAAATAAAGACTTTCGAAAGAACGAGTAGGTTAAGAGTAGGTTAGCAGTTGTTGTAGTAGCAGTTTAAATTTGGGTATTTTAATTATAATCAACCTTTTACAAAAACAAACAACTACTGACTTCAATTGGACTATTTTAGTGACCGTAAACATCACTGAAAAGTCACAGGGAAGCAAAATACACAATTTGTTCACTTCGACGACAAATTTTTCAGTTATTTTCATTTCAAAACCAAAGTATTGAACCGATTTTCATGAAATTTCTATGGAACTAATCTGAAACCATTTTCTTTCAAATATTATATAAATTTTATACGTGTTTTAAAATTAACCCTTCTAACTTAAAAACACGTATAAAATCTAAATTAAAGTATGAAACCTTTCACTTTTTTTGTTGACGAAATCAAAAAACATGGACGAAACGAATAGTGTGAAGAAATTACTATAATACGGCGTACTTTTTGAGTATTTGTCCGAAACATTTTGTATGGAATTCGGATTTGACGATTACCCTTAATCAATGAAAAAACCTATTCTATCTTATTTATTTTCATGTATATCGTAATTTTAAGGTGTGCATTAAATAATCTATCTATCTATCTGTCTTATTATTAGACCACAGACATAGCTACTTACTATTTTATCTATGGTGGTCTGTGAAATAAAAAAAGGTTGAATAAAAAACCCGTTTATGGTTTAGGTTATAATTTAGTACTTACCTACTAATAAAACAAACCAGAAAATCTAAATGAGATATCGTTAAACAAACTATTTTTTTTTTCAAAGTAAGTGTCCATTTTCCCACTCCAATAGTCTCATTAGCCATTCGCAGCACTGACCATAGACAAAAAGCTCCTCTCATCTCCTCACATTCCTCCTCACGGATTAATGAAAAAACGAGGTTACATCGATGCTATCATTTAACAAATGACGATATAAATTATACATAGAATCGAGACGGGAGGAAAATCTCAAAACAAGTTGTACGGCGGCGGTAAACTTACTTTCTTACCTTTTTAATATTTTTATCGTTGATTTCAGTATTTAGACATATTTATTTTATTTATTTATTTATTTTAACACTTTAACACTTACATAAGTGAGGGAGGACTTAATGATATAATAGCATTTTCTACCAGTCAACCCGGGCGTGCAAAAAATATGGTGTGGCGTGTCATTTAATACATTACAAAAACAAAGAGTATATATTACATTACATATTCATAAACATAAATTAATAACATTGTTCCTTTAGAACACCAAGATACTGTCTATCAAACTAAAATGTAAAACAGAGCAAAAAATGTAAGACACCTCGTCAATAAAAAAGAAATATCTCCGTTTTCAAAAAAATAATTAAAAACGTGTTTCTTTTTACGATGGAGTTTTATTAACAATTAAAAAGTCTAGTTATTTATACTTCTAATATGTCTCCGGCCCTGTAACTTGATAACATTTTCGTTTACTGGTTCATGGGTTGAAGAGAGTTTTTCAGTTTAAAAATGCACTAATCAGTCTAAGGGCGGTTTCAGACTAGCGTATTGTTGTCGAGCGTACTCGCGAAAGTTCAAAAGCCGGACGCGCGAATGCCGGCGTTTACGCTCGGTATTTTCTAGCGAGTGTCAGTAGCCTGAGGCGTCTCTCGCAGGTTGCTGCACGTATGTTGTTGCAAAAAACAAAACACGAATCTGCAAATCTGAAATCGCACTAATGCTGTGATCACATGTACCGAGCAAACGGCCGATACAGTGCTCTTGGCTGAGTACTCAGTACATATAAACATAGCATCGAGTGCTCGGGGAGCTCGGTGAGCGAGATAAGTAAGCTACTTGCTTACATCACTGTCTCGGCTGACAAACATTTTATTGTCTCGTCCGTTTGTTCAGTACGTGTGATCTTTTTTTTTTTTTTTTTTTTTTTTTTTTTTCGGATGGACGTTTAATGCAGTTAGCCGCAGATGGCTGTTACTGCGTCACCGGACTCTCGGCGAGCGCAGATGGCGCTCTACCTTAAAATTTAGGTTGGGGCAAACAGCACAAGGGTACCCAACGGTGGGTCGAACCTCGGCTTGGACTGTTGCCAGGGGGATGATTGGACTATTGACCCAAGGCACCGTTAGGAATCGAACCTAACGATGTAGAGGGCCTGTAAGAGAGATTCCGACCACGCCGGCGCGGTCGGTAAGCGAATTGTGGAGTGTTACGTCTGTCGCGAGATGACTGCATTTCCGCCACCGGATTGGCGGCGGTGATGTCGTCATCTGGGTCGCCTAGAATATGTTTAGGCCTACGGAGGGATTATTACGTGTGATCTAGGCATAAGTAAAGGCACTTGTATGTCAGCGTTTTTGGAGGGGCGTGCATTTTTAGACTGAAGATCTCTGAAACACTTTCTCTACCTCTCTTTGTGTTTCGCAAAAATGATAGTCGCTCACATAAATCGGTTGTTGTATAAAAACGGTGTTTCGGTATAAAGGTACAAATGTTCTGCCGCCATTACCTCGCGTTTCACGGCTTTTTCTATAGCCTCATGTATCGGGAGCGGCGGTGAGCGTCTTTTATCTTGGAGTGTGGTACAATTTAAAGCGGAAAGCGGGTTACTAGCAATACCTTCTTCTTCTTCTTATCGTGTCACTAGTTATTTCGAACTAGTGTGGTGAAATGGTTTTAAGTGCGCCGCGAAGAGGCTCCTTTCGTGCACTACCTCACTTGATGGAAAGCGAAGCGACTGTGGGGTCTTGTAATTTTGACCAATAAATAAACTAGTTGTTCGTTCCGAACAATGACCTCACGAAGAAAATCTTGTCATCAAACCTTAATTTTTAAGAGGTACAGGAAGGTACGTTGGGATGACATAAAAAAAATTGGTTGTCTGTTAAGTTGGTTTACGGACGATAGTTTAACGTGACTACCAGCGGGACAATGAGCGTTACCGGACAATGACAGCGTTACCAATGATATCAACGTTTTCGTGCATGCAGCCGGTGTTCAACGAATTATTAAACGTAGGCACGTCAAAAATTGGCAGACATGAAATAGTGATAGGTACTTTCATGCTACGTCAGCTGAATAAGATCTCACTCTTAAAAGAAAGGTTTGATAACCAAATTTTCTATCAGCTTTTCTTCAGACTCTCGTTTCTCACCAATCCCAAGACTGTTTTGTAGTCAATTTATAATAATTGATAACTATCTACCGCTACCGCTCATCGATTAAACCACACAAACAGATATGTATTTATTTATGAACGTCGCGTTTCGATGTCGCGGCGGACGCGTTTTTGTCGCGCGTGTATAATGAGCCTAGTTTAGTCTGTGGTGAGATTTGTGCGCGGATCGCCGATGTCCGTACACGGTGTGAATTTGAGATTTTATACCGGCATTGTTATACATTTTATTAATGTTCCTTCGTTTTTGAACCACCGATATGTGGATTCGCTTGCGTTATTATAATTTCTATTGACGTTCTATTATTATTTCTAAATATAATTGTTTTCTTTTTTAAACTGATTTCTATTTATTAGTATATTTTATTAATCTTTATTAGGATACCCAAATGTGTTCGATTATATTTTAGACTAAAATCTACTTTAACAATTGTTATTATTATTCTACTTTAACAATTGTTATTATTCTTAAACTTCTTAATTTTAAATATTTAAGTTAAGTAAATAATTTCGCTTATTTTATATACCTACCGATTGACATCATAAATTATACGATACCTAGATAAACCTAATGAAATAACCAGATAGACCTTAGATATAATTGAACTCAGAAATACCATGTTGCATCGCCCTGACATGCCATGTACTATACCTAGTCTGTAACTACTACAGACCTTATATACTAATTGTATGCACATGGCACAAATAGTCAGACTTTAAACTTATATTTTACATTCATACAACATACAAACATGTACCTATTATACTGGAAACCATAATTTTTCTGTGAGTCGGTAAAATACCACTTCAGCTAATAAGATTATAGGAACCCCCGACGCGACCCCATAATCGAATACTGTAACGACGGTGTTGGGCAAATCTACGGGGCGTGGGGTCGAGATCCCACCCGTGGGACTAGAGCGATTTGTGAACGTTATACAGGGTGTCTGTAAACTAGAAATAAATTTACAGCACAAAAAAATCTAGTACTGAGTTTTGACAAACAGTAAAATAGAAATTATAGAGTCATTTTCGTACTCTACTAAGCCTCCAAAGCACATAAAGAAATCAAATTAGTTATTGTTGCTCTGCTTAGCCTTGTATAAGTATCTATTAAGAAGTTTATTATATTTGTTTTTCGTATTTCCTTATAAGAGTGTAATGCGCTCATCCTTCCACTTATCTTTATCATTGCAGCACTACCTTAAAGAGGTCGTTTACAGAGATAGATAGATAGATCTTTTAATATTTTGCTTTATGTATTAAAATAAAAAAAAAACGGTAGTTGGAAGTAATACATTTAGTGCCATTCACTGTGCTGTGTGAGACACAAGAGCCAACCTCTAGCTCACAAGTAAGCGACTCCGAGCGATCCCCACTAGTGGAGATTTTGGAAAAAAATACCGAAATCTCCACTACCAATCGCAGAATCCCAAAATCCCCAATATTATGAAAAATGAATATCTTTAAAGTAATAGTATGTAATAATATTACTTATTCTTTGGTAATATGCACACGTCTTTGGATACTTTGCTATCCAGATGAGTGTTCTTAACAAAATATGATGAAGGCGTTATGCGAACATCCTGTATTGTATACCTACTGCTTGGGGGTAGTTTGAGGGTGACTTTATTGGTGAATATAATTAAGTGGGTGATAAGTCAGACAACTTATTTTGTAAAGGGATGAATTGTGAAATTTGATCTTTATTGGAATTTCATGTTTTTAAGAAATAGCTTGGATGTTAGATTCCTATACATAGGTATACATCTATTTTAACCAATAGCTTTCGTAGGTCTTTCGTTCTTCGCCATCGTTTTGGATTTAGCTTTAGTTAATTATATTGGTAAACAAATTTAAACAATTTCTAAGTAACATTTTCTTTTTTATTTAACAATTTTAAATAAGACACTGACCCTTATCAAATAACACAATAATTGAACATCGAAGCGAGAAATTAATCGTTGATAAATAGTTGCCAATTAAAAATGCTCTACGCTGCGCTACGCCGTATGTCTTCGCCATTTGTATCGTTAAAATATAAATATTAAATATCTACACAATATACCTACAAATTAAATTACTTTTGACACATATGCCAAAAGACACAAAAAAAATTAAGATTAAAAATAAAATAAAATAAACGACAATATAAATAATTTAAATAAATGGCTTCGGCTATAATCTAGATGGTGTTCAAGATTCCCAAATCCATATTTACAAAGCTCAATAATGTATTAGACATTATGTAAAGTGATACGCGCAGTTCAGGCGCGGCGAGCGACGCCGTCCGTCACACCGTGACGAGCCGCGATTGTTTTCAAATGGACGTGTTCGCTGTTTATGGATGTGTATAATGCGCCTGTTTAGTGCAAAAGGATATTGTGCATTTGGTCAAAAGAGAACATAATTTTACTGTTAATATGAAAAAGAATATCAGTATTCATTTTTATTTGAAATAAAAATCAATAAGGTACAGTCAGCTGCAACAATAAACATAAATACACTCTCAAGCTTTCACATGTATACTCTTAATTTTACAAAACATTCTTCTTTTGACAAGAATATTCTGACAAGTAAGAGGACTAAATTAATTTGAAAATGCTTAGGTACGTACGTAACGTACTTGATGTCTTTGCAAAATTAGGAGTAATATAAATGTGAAAGCTTGGGAGTGTATACATGTTGGTGCAGCTGACTGTACATTTATCATGCACTCGAGTCCACAACCTTTATTTTCAACCGACTTCAAAAACAGGGGATGTTATCAATTCGGTTGAATGTTTTTTTTAAGGATGTTACCTCAGAACCATCATCATCATCAGAATCATCAGAAGATGTTAGAAAACGTTCTATTTTTTGTTGGTTTTAATAATATACTTTTCACACCACCTGCTCGACAATGTCCAATTACATAATCATGCTATCATCAAGGTAAAGCAAAGCATTACCTACCAAGGGAGGTAATGTTGTATGAAACTCCCCAGGGTAGTAATGTGATTTGAATTTGGAACGTCAAATTTGTGTGGAAACTCGTGGAAAATACTAAGTAAAAGAACGCCCATATGGCATTGTAAAAAGGTTTGTTCTAAAAACAAACTGGCCACTCATGAAAAAAAAGAAAAAAGGCGCGATTTCAAAGATTGTAAAACAAAAGACGGTGTTGGCTGCTGAGTTCGGAGCCCTGGCTTTTTATTGCCTCGCAGAATGTGTGAAAAGTAGAGTATGCTCCTCTGGGATAAAGCCTGTCTTCGTCTTGGGTAGCTTGAACCCCTCGCGTCACTCAGGACTCTACATAACTCCCTCGCTTCGCTCAGGAGTTAACTGAGTCCCTCGTTAGCTCAGGGTTCAATATGCCACCCGCGACATAAGACACTGCTTTATCCCCTTAGTGCATAATCTACTATTAAGATTGGTCCCGGAAATTTCATCAAATTTGGTTCTATAGTTTTGTTTTTAAATCAAAATAACTGAAAAAAATACGTTGTCGAAGTAATCGAAATTGCGTATTTTGCTTTCAGTCTATAACAGTCACTAGAACGGTCCAATTGAAGTGGGCTGTTGCAAGTTTTTTGTAAAACCTTGAAGTTTCGATTATACAAAGGTGAGGCTACTACAAGCTTAGTGAAAAACCTCCTTTAGACAGTAGTAAATTCAAATTTTAACCAAATGTGTGTTGTTTTGTTATCGATATGTTGTCGCGGTGCACCCGGACATTTGCGAGTCTAATCTTCTGATAGCCATGTCGTAGCGACGCGGTTAGCGTTTGGGGACACACGGGTACCAAAACTGGACTATAGAATTTAGATTTTTTTTAATCGATATCATGCACAGTCAACTGCATCAACATGTATTCACTCCCAAGCTTTCATTTATATTACCTATCTTAATTTTGCAAAGACAAGTGCACGAAATCATTTTGAAATTAGGTGATGTAGTATCCTCTTGTTAGAATTCTTGTCAGATGAAGAATGTCAAAATAAAGAGTATAATATAAATGTGAAAGTTTGGTAGTGTAAACATATTGGTGCAGCTGACTGTACATGTGAAAAGGTCTTAACTAGTTACTTGCTTAAATATATTACACTAGCTACGCACGTCCGCAATTTCGTTTGCGTTGCGAATTATCTAAATTCCTTTATTAGTACGCGCCTACACTTCTTGACACACTCCAAATTTCAAGTGTCTAGGTTCAGTGGTTTCTCCTGTGTTTTGTATGACAATCGTCCTATAAACAAAAAAGTGTGTTTTGAGACTGAGTCATCAAAACTGTTCGCGTTCAAGCCACAAGCTGCGGGAGTTATCAGCGCTCGCTTCTCGTAGCCGCGTTTAGTGGCCGTCACTAGTGATCCAGTGGACGGCAGTCAAGTGGTCACCCATCTCATCATCATCAGGCAGATAGGATCCACTGCTGAATATAGGACTCCTTTCGCTTTAGCCGGCCTCCACGGTCTTGTGCATCTCTGATCCAGATAGCCCCACGACCCTTGCGACGTCGTCGACCCACCGGGCTGTTGGCCGGCCCGGGTTTCTCTTTCCTGTCCTTGGCCACCATTCGGTCAGAACCTTACTCCATCGGTCATCACCGCGTCTAACAGGTAATATCGAATCTTTTACCCGTGTGTTGGCCCCTATTATAGTGGATCTGTCCATGTTGGTCGTGTCTCGTTTGGGCCGCTCTAACAACTTGTGAATTTGCTGCGCGCGTCACTTTGATTAAACCCTCATGAATATTATCTGGTCTCAGAACTAAGTATAGGGAGTTCATGATAAGATCCTTGGTTTATCTATTTACCGACTGCGAAAAGAAGGGTAATGATTTTGTGGGTATGTTGTATGTATGTTTAGAGCGCTTTTCTTTGTTGCGTACAGAAGCACTCTCTTGAAAGTAGGACCTTTAGGACATTTTGATAATCATTCTCGAAATTTCAGTAAATTAACTAGCTATACACCGCAAATTTTTAATCACCAGAAAAAAAAAACGCATTATCAGCACAGAATTAAGAAAGCACTGGAAACAACGCCTACAAATAGCCATTGTCGCCGCGAAACAGCCGAATATCTGTCAAAATTGGTGCTGAACTTAATACGAGATGAACTGAATAAGAGATGGGCAATGTTGGACTACTATAGGGGATTGCCGTTTCTTTGATTTGTTTGTATCATAAGAGTACTATTTGGTGTAAGGCCTGGATGTTCCAAATAGAAGAAGGCTTAATTTAATAACAAGTAGGTACTTATCTTCAAGTTCTTTTGAAAAAAAACGTGATAGTTTCATCCATCGATATTACATCGTTTTATACGATTTAATATCGATGGATAGTTTACTCTGTAATTGTGAATACATACAGAAAATAAAACGTAAAAAGTAATCAAATAACTTTCTAATAGAATAAGGCATTTCACTTATTTAGTTTTCCGTAGATCTGAATGCCGAAGTTTCGTAAATTCTTAGCTCCAAACTCATCGGCCCAACTCTATAACCTCTTTTTTTAGAGTGATTCATTGTAATGTTAGATAGCACTCCGTCTTGTTGAATGAAATGAAAAAAGTCTATGATTATCAGTTGCCGTTACAGAACACAAATTAGGCAAAAAAACTTAAAAAAAAATAAGGCGATTTTATATCAGATTAAATATGATAAAAATTGAATAACTGTAACCGTTAGTCGTTTTCTTAAGGCCTTGCGTCAATCGGTACCCATCATTGATAATAATTTAAGTTTTATTCATCGTTTGGCTGGCTCGACAGCTCGCAAAAGCTCGGCTCGGGCGCCGTACTCGCGCCGCTGTCACTCTGTTATTTTGAAACCCAAAATTCTGACCGCACAGATAGGTACAACTTAGTAACCCCTACTGTATTGCCCATTTTGGTAATTAAACACTTGTGGTGTAGAAGTATTATTTTTCTTCCTATCGTGTCACTAGTTCCTTCAAATCAGTGTGGTGAAATGATTTCAAGTGCACCTCGGAGAGGCTCCTTTCGTGCACTCGACACATGTTTTCGAACTTTAGGTTCTACGACATGCCGATTTCCTCACGATGTTTTCCTTCACCGTTGCGACGACGACGTTGAGTATAAAAGACGTCAGTACCTACTCGTATTTATAGAAAGACAGAAAATACTAGATGCAAAAGCAAACTGATCGCGAAACAAATCAAAATGATTTAATAGGAAATACCCCATAACTTACCCCATAGAATAACCCCATAGCTTGTAAACTTACCCCATGAGACATCCCCATAGGGGTAGGGGACATCATTGTCCAATTAACTTAACAGTAACTTCATACAAACTATTAACTTAACGATAAGTTACACATTAAGCACAGATAACTTTATTATTCGGTAATTGTTCGGTTGGTAGATAATGTGGGTAGATTAAATGGCTTTTGATTTTGGATTTTTGATTTGTGATGTTGGATGCGTTGGTTTTGGATTTGGATTTCGATATTGAATTGTGGCAGTGGGTAGGTAGGTAGTGTAAGTAACTTTGTGGTAAAACCATAGAAAAGAGATTTTACAAAAAACATAGGTTTTATTATTCAACTAACTACCTAGACTAGAGTTTAAAGGAGATAGTTATAAAATAGGCTAATATTACGAGAATTAAACGTAAAATTCTTACAGATACAGCAGCAGCAGCTGTCATTTATGTCCAGATCACACGTACCGAGGAATATTATAAACATAAAATAAACATTTACCTGTGTAAGAAAATATGAAACAATCAACTTATAATGTTTCCACTGTTGGAACTGTGGCCCACACTCGCTAAGAGAGCAAATGGGTCGTAAACTAGATTAAAATATTGAACGAAAACATTTTCTTTCAACACTACACCCTGAAATACATAAAAAGTACCTCTAGAACACTCCATTTTGTGAAACGGCGCCCTAAATCTTGACTAACTGGAGAGATTACCCTCAAAATTGCATTATGCTGATTTTCTCCGCCATTGGGAAAATCAATAAAGCCAGAGCAAGACGCCTGTGTTTATACACAAGAAGAAAAGAGACGAATAAATATGGCACTTTCCTCTAGAAATTGAAGCTGGGAACTGCTTTTGAAATGACAACCTTCTGGTACAAAAAATAAAGTTCTATTTGGTATAAAAATTGTAGAAGGAAAATTGAGTGAAAAACCATTATTCGAATTTTCAACTTTAGTTTAAGAGCCATAAAGTATACTTTTCTTTGGTAATAGGTATCGAAGATAGTTTTCATTTATTGAAAAATGTACTCTATGTCCCAAGGTATAAAAAACACTTTCCTTTGTATGTATTGAGAGCAATTTCTCGCAGTAATTGGGTTATAATGGTAGTGATAAATGGTACATTATATAATTTCGTCGTGAACATTCGTAATTAAGAGACTGGAGTTTCTTTATTGTATTCGTTGGTTTGTAGAGCGATTTGGGGAAAACTATTTTCATTTAATGCGCCTTCTCGTCATTTTACAATTTTCTAAATAATAAAATAATTTATCAAGGTTTTACAAAAACTTACAACATACGACCCCAATTTGTCCGTTGTAACGACCGTAAATAACACTGAAAAGTCGCAGGGAAGAAAAATACGAAGCCTTGTTTAGGTATAGGTACATCAATGACATATTTTTTCAGCTAATTTGATTTTAAAACTAAAGTACTGAACCGATTTTGTTGAAATTTGTTGAATTTAATTTAAGTATTTCAAATATTTTTTTCAAATCAATTGATATACAATAAAGTTCTGAGGAATACGAAAAAAAACATTCAACTGAATTGATAACCGCCTCCTTTTTGAAGTCGGTTGATAAAATTACGATTAATTAGACTGGCAAGTTATTTTGAACCAGTGTGGTGAAAGGATTTCAAGTGCGCCTTGAAGAGCACTTTCACGCCTTACTTGCACTTGACACCACGTTTTCGAACATTTTAGGTTCTATGATATGCCGGTTTCCTCATGTTTTTCTTCACCGTTAAGCACGTTTTAATGTACACATAGATTTTTTTTCAGAAAAATCCATTGGTGTAGAAAATCGTGGCAACACGGCTTCCATTAAAAGCTCGGATTAAAACATGGAATCCAAAAAATCCATACACAAACCAAAAATATAACCACACAATATAAACTACTTCATATGCGTATGACATTACAAACACCCTCTAGGTGCCATAAACCGTTCTGCCAATTACAAGGAATAACAATATTAAAGTTTAATTGAGTATAAAGTTCGCGGGTGGTAAGTCCCTCCCCTAAGCTAACACACAGGGGGAATGCTCACTCACACATAGAAATGGGAGAACTCATAAAAGACGTAACGATGAGACAGTTTCGTTACAAAATATTGAAGGAACAGCTAGTCCATTCAATCAATACAAACCTTTGTAGTAACAACTTATACAATCGCATGTATAGACTGCTACTAGGCATAGAAATGATTGCTACTTCTAATTAATTGTCACATGGTGATATGTTTTCATTTTGTTACAGTAAATTCACCGGTGATTTTTCATCAGTGGCCTAATGTGATAGTGTCAAATTTTGTTATAATAAATCACGCAAAGCTCCAAACTAAACAGAGCTTGTACCTACTATGAGAACCAGATAAGTTATAGAATAATTATAATTATTTTTTTAAATACTACACCGGGCGTAGCAGTCACACGTACTTGACATTTGACCTATCTTGTCGTTATTTAATATTATTGAAGTGAACCTACTGTTTTTCCCTCTACACCTACACAATGGCAGAATCTAGTCACCCACACAATGGGAAAAGCCTTCCCATTGGCTGGATTATCTGCGCACTTGAACACCACTTATGCTATGCAGATTTGAAGTACAGTCTGATGTTTTTTTACCATGATTTTCGTCAACTTACAAACTGCTTATCGATGTTAATTGAGTGCTTTTTAGCTATAAGACTGCCCATTATTGACGTGATTACGTCTAATAAATCGATGAATGCCGGCTGCATGCACGAAAACGTTGACGTCATTATCCGCTAACGCTCATTGTCCCGTTACGCTGGTAGTCACGTTTAACTATCGTCCGTAAACCAACTTTACAGACAACCAATTTTAATAATTATATTTTAAGTTTTTATTAATAAGTTTTCGTGTGCAATAAATAAATCCTTATATTACTTATTTTTAGTACTCAAAATTTTGCAGGCGATGAGAAACAATGCATGAACCATTTTATTTCGAGAACAATAGCCTTAGTTTCATTAAGAATAACCCAACAATCTATCGATCTTAGAATAATCTCAATTAAACCTACCGTGCATATTTTTGGAAGTGAAGATTTATACTCTTTTTGCATCAGGGTTGAGTATAATTTAAACTCTACTTTTGTAGAGATTAAAAACAGCCTGTAGCTATAAAATCCTGAGCTAATGACACGTTTAACCGACACGTCCCAGAAGGTAAGGGGGGGATATCCCATACCCATAAGTTGAGGGGGGTTCAATACTGTGAAAATATAGGGGGGTACGGTACCTACCTAAAGTGTTCCAATAAGTGATTAGGGGCGTTACGGGGGAACTCTTTGGGGCAAAATGGTTTAGAACTTTTTGCTCGTAAATGGAGAGTGGTAGCGATTATCAAGAATAATATTTTTAGGTTTGTAGGTATGCGTTTATTTCTGCAAAGTCCCTAGTTAAGGTATTTTTTCAACCGACTTAAAAAATGGAGGAGGTTATCAATTCGGTAGAATATTTTTTTTAATGTTAGTTACCTCAGAAGTTGTTTATAAACTGATTTGAAAAAAATCTTTCTATTTGTAAGGATATACTTTCAGATTGGTCCCATACAAATTTCATGAATCGGTTCCGTACTTTCGTTTTTAAATCAAAATAACTGAAAAAAAAGTCGTTTAAGTGAACAAAATAGCCTATTTTGCTTCCCTGTGACTTTTCAGTGGTGCCTACGGTCACTAGAACAGTCTGATTGAAATGGGTTGTTGTATGTTTTTGTAAAACCTTCATTTTTCTATCAGGAGAATGCCTAGTTAATCACCTTACATAAAAAAGTATATGATGTGTGTGTAACCCGTTAAGTTAAAAATACTATACTTTACTCAATTCAAAATAAGGTTTTTTTTTATATTACAGGATTTTTTAAGAAACTATCAAAACACTACATAAATATAATCAGAATACGTATGAAAGTTCAATATACCAATATACCCTCACATTTGCAAGAAGGTTAAGCCTTCCCCCTCTCCCCCCACACACCAGTTAGATCAGCTAAGAGCTCGTTAATGGAGGACAAATACTCCTCCCCCACTTCGAGTAGGGAGGAGGGGTATTTGTCCCTCTAGTTAAGTGCTGGGGTGAGACTGGCAGGGAAAAGATTTTCAGGGTAGAACCATTTGTAAGTAACTATAAGTATAAAACGATTCAAGCTTTTTCGTGGTAAGTAGAAGTTAAGCATTATTATAGGTAGGTCCCACGAGCCATTGTGTCCGCTTAAAAAAAATTAAAACATGAAATATTGCAAGTGTGAGTGTTATTCAAAATAATTAAAAAACAGATATTTAAATCTTTATTATTTATCAAACGAATCTAAAATTATTACAAAAAAAATGTAAGGCTCGCTACAGTGGTCGTATATTATGATATGTAACATCTGACATATCGTTTAAATTTTGACTGATTATATTTACTTTATTTTCTGAGGACCATCGGCTAACTGTCTTCCTGTTATACATTTCACGAAATCGAGAAGAAACAAACTTTAAAACTCATCAAAAAAACTTTTCCGTCAATATCATCCCTTCAGATTGATTAAACGTATTTTCCCTCACTGTACACATCCGGGAGATATTTGCTAAACAAGCTCCACTGCTAGGAAATGGGATCCTGACGATAGATCTTTCATCTCCCTTACTCCAACTTCGCTACAATACCTGTCTCGCTCTGTTTCATGCTGTAATTACTGAAATTAACGCATTGGGTCTGAAACTTACGATCACTTTGTTAATATCTTTTTTCAACCGTCCTCAAAAAAGGAGGATATGAACCGATTTAATAAATCCTTTTTATTTTTTGAGAGAATATATGTACTTCCAAATTTTTTTTTTCAGAAATTTCATGAAAATCGGTTTAGTACTTTGGTTTGGAAAACAAAATATTTGAAAAAAAGTCGTTGAAGTGAACAATATTGCGTATTTTGCTTCCCTGTGACTTGTCAGGGCCTACGGTCACTATAAAATTCCGGTTGGAGTTTTAGCGGGAACATGAAAATTTCGGTTTTTTTATTTTATTTAAAATTATATTTTAATATTATTTTATTTTCAGTATTCAGACATTTATTGCCATATTGGGTAGGTAGGTAGGTTACATCTCAGTTTTTAATGAGTTGTCTAGAACTATGAGCAGCTACGCAAAATTACCGGTTTTGGGTGTTGCAATCAATATAGGTGGGCCGATATTAGTAGATTTTAAGCAGATTTATTTATTTATTTATTTAATTAATTAGAACGGTTTTACACCACTTACACTAACTAATATTATATTATACATTACAGAACAATTCTTTACATATAGTCACACATAAAAATTAAAATCATTTAAAAAAATAAAAATTCATGGCAGTAATTATAATTGATAAGTCAAAAAGAAAATATCAGTGAAAAAAATTAATTACAGAAATAGAATAAAAAAGATAAGTATCAAGATATAAAATTACTTTCATTCATCGCTCTCACAGACAATCAGACACTCTACCATCAGTTTCAGATATTTTTTTATTTATTAGCCAAAGTTAAATTCACTTTTATACTTAAGTTTGTTAATCTCATTACGTAATTTCGAGCGAAAAGTGACACCTAATTTCTCAACAACCCAAAAATACCCATTTTAATGTTTATCATTCACTAAAATAAACACCACTCATCGTCTCATAACGCTCTTTATTACCGTCATAAATATTTATCTGCATTTTACTAAATGGACTCTACATCGAACTTCAATATGGCGTCGAATAAAGCTGTCATCGGCCGATCGAATCGCGCCATTTTGTTATGACGCATAGTAATGTGAACGCATTTTGTATCTTTCGGAACGCATCGGTTAAGAGCTCGCGTTGACAGATAGACTGTTGCAATCAAAAGTGTTATCTTCTTCTCCTTCGTGTCACTAGTTCTTTCGAACCAGAGTGTGGTGAAAGGATTTCAAGTGCACCTCGAAGAGGCACCTTTCGTGCACTTGACTCATGCTTTTCGAGCTTTTTATGTTCTATGACATGCCGGTTTCCTCGCGATGTTTTCCTTCACCGTTAAGCACGTGTTTTAATGCAATTTTTGAAAACTGTTATGAAACTATGATTTATTATGGCATGGAACTCTCTCTTACTCACTTTAACCTTCTGTACCTACCTAATTGATGTGTGACATCTTTCCTCTAGCTTTCGGTCAAATTTTTGGAGTATTTCGTGAAAATGACCATAACTTCTTTCTAGTTTCTGTCACCTGATTTTTTCAAACATATTGTATACACTCCCGATACTCCTAATTTCGCAAAGACATTCTTCTTCTGACAAGTAAGATGACTACATTAATTTGAAAATGCTTGCGTGCACTTTTCTTTACAAAATTAAGAGTAATATAAATGTGAAAACTTGGGAATGATTAATATATATGTGCAGTTGACTGTACCTACATTCATTCTACGTTAATTTTTTTTTTTACAAATCTAGTTTCAAACACTTTTCTACACAACAGTAACCCACTGACTAATAAACTAATGCACTTAATTTTGTATCTGTTACGCGTAACCGCTTTTTTATGATAATCATATTTCAGCATTTCAGGTTTGATGTTTATCCATAAACTAAGAGATCCCTGAGTAGATACTTGAGCAATGATGAAATGGTATTTTGTAAACATCATAAAATATTTTGCTTTTAACCGTATTTTGTACGAGTTTTTTTAGTAATATAGAGTAGGTTAAACATATAGAAGTATTTTATTATAGAATCACTCAATAAAAATTTAAAATGCACCAAGAATAAGGGAGCCACATTGGCTAACTTCTAGTACATTTTGGTCCGATGCTAATTTTCGAAACAGAAAAGGAACAGCGCTTTGCTAGGCTTTTCCATTGATAATCAAATTCCATCGTAAAAAGTAACAATAAATATTTGAAAATATTTCTATTACGTATAATATATTGTATTATCCAATATTTTGAAGATATTTCATTTTAATTGACGAGGTGTCTGAAATTTTTTGGTCCTGTCTTACGACTTCATCTTGATTTGATACTGTCTATCTTAATGTTCATGAACATCATTATTCATCTATAGTTAACAGTATTTAGGCTGAAAAATATTTAAGACTAGGTAGGTACCTACGTTAATCTGTAGGTAGATAAATATGTAGGTAGTCAACAAACTTATCAATATCAATATTACCTTTATAAAAGGCTTGGACCTGACTGACTGACTGACAGACAACGTACAGGCCAAACCACTAAACGTTGAGACTTGAAACTTGGAGATGTGTTCGTCACGAGCTGAAAGTGAGTACTAAAGGATTTTTTTAAATACGCAACGCAATCGAAGTTGCAGGCTAGTAGGTACAGACAGCGTCAGAGATAAGTATTCCCCTTGCACAAGACACCCAGCTATAAATCCTTTCAAAAAATGTCATATATGAAATTATTTTTAGGTTTACATACAAATATAATCTATTTTTTAAAGGTAAAACTTCTCCATTCGCCGCGGGCGGTGATTTGAAGGGATTTGAAGCTGGGTATTTTAATGCAAGGGGGATACTTACTTATCTATGATGCTGTCTGTACCTAACTAGTTTGTTCATAACGACAACTTAAATAAATAAACAAAGCTTTGATAAAGTGAGTGAATGAATACCAGGATGAATGGGACCAAATAACGTTGCTTATTTTTACGTTTATGTTAAGTACGAAAAACCAATAGTTATTCAAAAATAGAACTAACAAAAAGTCAAGCTTGCAACACAACAATCGTCGATTCTTTTTTCAGAGGCGTTCATTTTTTAATTCGTTTCCCGCGTTCTAATTTATCAGGGTGTTTTTTGGGTGCGTTCTGTCATTATAACAATTATTTTGCCGCGTTATCATGCTGTCAACGTTTAAGAAAAAAGTTTCCTGCAACGCGTTAAACGCGAATAGATTTTCTAAAAAAAAACGCTCATTTCAATAAATTAGCTAAACACTTAGTTCAAATTGCTGTGTTTAAGAAACGATCTTTTAACAAATTCAGTCTAAAAATTCTACCTAGCAAGCTAAAAAGCAAAGTTTTACTAATACTTTTTTTATTAATACTAATCAAATACTTTATTAATACTAAAATACTTTATTAATAAATTAATTGGTAGTTTCACTCGCACTCTATTTTTGATTTATAACATTAGGTACAGAACAAAAATGCCCATAAATTTTGAACTTTTTGCGTGTATTAGTGAAGAACACAGTTTGAGCACGCACCACAAGATGCAAAAAGCCTCATTAGTTATACAAACAGGTTGGATTATGTAGGATCAACTGCGAACGCGACCACCCGTGTGAATCTGACAGCTGTCAATATCAATATATCTATAGAGCTTTTTGGGAAGGCACAGATTAAACTGTTATGCGGAGTTTTGGCGGGAAATAATTGACAAAACTTGTATAACTTTGAGTGTATAAGTGTAAAAACAGTGGTTTTTTATCCATTATGTGCTCGTGAACGTGTATGAGTGTTGGTGAATAGTGTAATGCTGTAAAACGTGACTTTTCGTGTTGCCTCCAAAACTCCATAGAAGCCTCTAGTAAAGTCGCAACCACCACTACTTTACAGGGGCATGACTTGACTTATCGACTCTGACTTATGACAAAAAAATCTCTCCAATTACTTGACACTGGCTGTATACCTTTGATTTTTTTCTTTGAAGCCAAAACCGAAGAACTTAGGTTCTTCGGAAGAAAAAAAACTATTATGCGCCTCTCCGGATTATTTAGGTAGGTCACACTAGTTAAATAAATCCATCAAGTTAGTGTTTTTTGGCATTTTAAATAGCCTATCTATGTCATTTCTATGACCTAAAGCGTCGATGACATCAAATGGTATCAAAATGAAGGTATTTTAAAGGAGATTAAATATATATATAAGTTATCTATTTGTCTTAATTCAATTTGGAATAATGGATTAATAATTACAGTTTAAATATTTCGCAGTCGGGTTTTCGTTTTTTTTAAACTTTAAGCTTGTTTCCCTTGGGCCTAAAATGCAGTTTTACTTCCCGCAAAGCGTACACGAAGTTGAATTTTCACACAAACAAAAGCCCGAGAAGTGAAAATAATTATTTCTAACTTAAGTGCTCTACAAATACTTAACTCTCAACAGCTCTACCAAATCTCTCCCACCCAATTAAAACTAATTTTAAAAGAAAAAAACTTTAGAGTTTTTGTTCCATTAATTTTAATCTAGTCAAAGCTCACGACAAATTAGTTCCGTGAAGTGTGGCGAAGTTGCTATTGGTTTTAGGAAATAGGGTCGCGGGTTCGAATCACAATCGTCACCGTAAAATTATTACCTAAAAAAATAAAAGGAAGGAAAATGCCTTTTGTTTTAGTAGATATTAGATGAAAACTGTGCCAATATCGTGATATCTTACTTTATTTATATACTTAAATAAACTGTAGGTACCTATTAATTCTGGCTTTATAAAACTTGTTATTTTCTCTATAAATATTGATAACTAGGTACATTTGTTAATTACTTTTGTTATTCTTCTCTTTCTTATCGTGTCACTAGTTCATTCGAACCAGTGCGGTGAAGGGATCAAGTGCGCCTCGAAGAGTCTGTTTTGTGCACTAGCTATAGACACATGTTTTCGAACTTTTTGGGTTCTATGACATGCCGATTTCCTCACGATGTTTTCCTTCATCGTTAAGCAGGTGTTTTATTAATATTGTAACAACACGGCTATAAACTGCTCACTTTGATAAATAATCCTCAAGTGGTCTTCTTATGAAAAAAAATATAACCCTGTGGATAATGTAGTGGATTTCATTTAATTTATTTCAATCACAATTTCACAATCGTATATGAATGTCTCTATAGTAAATAAAAATACAGAAAAAAAAAAGGAATACAATTTCAAAATTACTACCTAAACTACTACCTAACAGCAGCAAATCTACTAACTACATACTGTCCTATGTCACTAAACCTATCTTGTCATAAACTCGTCAATTGTATAGAAGCACCCCTCCAACAAAAGTTTTCTCAGTTTATTTTTAAACACGTTTGGACTGTTAATTGTTTTCATCTCATTAGGTAGAGCATTATAGAGAAGAACCATAGATGAATAATGGTGTTCCTATAAAACACAAAGATGGACAGTATCAAAGCAAAATGGAGTCTTAATTCAGGACCAAAAAATTTCAGACACCTTGTCAATAAATATAAAATATCTCCATTTTCAAATAATGTTTGTTACTGTTTACGATGTAGTTTTATTAACAATAAAAATGCCTAGTAGTTTTAACATATAATATTCATCTAGCCATGTATTCTTTACTTCTTTTTTTCGAAAATTTGCATCGGACTAAAAAGAAGGAGAAGAAGTTAGCCAAAGTGGCTTCTTTTATTTGTCTCATTTTCAATACCTACCTACTAATTTTTTTATTTTTTATTATGTTCTTTACTATTAGTTTACGAAAGTAACGCCAGATTCCAATCATATATGTATGTACGTCACGTATCTACAAAAAAACCCCAAATCGAATTCTCAAAACATACGAGTGTAAAACAAACCTCGGAATTGAAAGAACCAATTCGAATATTCGCCAATTCAAATAAAATAAACGAAAAAACAAATTTCAATCTATCGGGAACCAATTTGCAAAAACAATATAACCCTAACCTTTTGCTACCATTTTGTAGAGAACCCTAATCTTGTTATTTTTAAGGGTGGTTCGTGAGTTGGTGGGGTCTACTATTATTGGTCGCTATTTTGTGTTTATTTTCGTATGGAATGAAGTGAAGAAAGTATCCCGAATATTAAAAAAATAACTGATAAAAGTAACTGTTTAAAAAAACTGCTAAAAGGCAACATTTATCATTATCATTGTAGATGTAGAACATTTTAACAAGGTACAGCAGATTTTGTAAAAATCTTTGAATTTTAGATATCTACAAAATGACGGAGTGACAGTGGCGCGAGTGCGGCGCCCGAGCCGAGCTGCAGCGAGCTGGCTCGAGCTAGGTACCTGGATTTGCCAAACGATAAATAAAACTTAAATTATTATCAATATGGGTTATCTATTGACGTAAGGCCATAGGAACGGTAACGGTTGTCCAATTTTTATCAATTTATTTAAAAACAAAAACCACGTAAGTTCTTAATTTTTTCAAGTTTTTTTGCAATATCTGTGTTTAGTAACAGTAACTGATTATGCGTATTTTTTTCTGGTGATAAAAAAATTGCGATCAACTCGAAATTCGATTTAATTACGATCCATAGGTAACAATGTGAATCACACTGATGTCTGAGCAAATCAATGTTCATTATAAAACAGGATAGAGAAAAATTGGATAAGTACCTATGCGCAAAGTCTAGAGCCATAACAATATTTTCACTCACGTAAGAAAATGAATTCTAACAAAAATCTTGTAATTATTTGAAATCATATAAGTACATTATAATTTACGCAAAGTAAGTCCAAGCCTCCCGTGCCATACATTTATTTCAGTAAAATCTTTTGTCGTCTGGTCGCGAGTGTACCCGTGGGCCGCGTAAGATCCTGAAATATAGGTTTTTGGAGGGAATGGGTCGCCACTCATGAAAACATTTTATGTCCTGAAAAAGGTAAATAAGATTCTTATATTATTGTATTGAAAGAATACGAATTTAATATATTAGGACACAGGCGATGAAAAACATCTATTAATACTTATTGGGTTTTTTACTACCCGACTGCCAAGGGTTATGTTTTTCGCGCGTATCTTGTATGTTTGTATCTTCCAAACGGCTGGATGGATTTTGACAGTTATGGTATCGTTAGGGCTCTTTCAATTTAGACGTTTCAGCGGCGTTGGCACTCACGATTGAACGACGCCGCACGGTTGCAGCACCGTGCGCTTTGTATGAAAATAAATGACCGTCCGTACGCCGCTCAACAAACGAACCGCTTCGGCACTGCAGCAGCGGTCCGACACAAAACGTCTAAATTGAAAGAGCCCTTAGATTTGTCTCAATCACCCGAGTATTCTTAGATAGGTTTAAAAAAATCAAAATGGCGGATTTAGTAGAGAGAGTCGAGTTAAATAGTCGTATATTGTTTATATTTTTTTTGTTTACCAAACCCATTGAGTAGGGTATCAAAATAAAGGTATTTTTTAAGGTTATTACAAAAAAATATACAAGTTATATATATAAATTTAATTTGAAATAATTAATTGACAATGAATGTATAATTTATTTCGCAGTCGGGTTTTCAGTTTTTTTTAAACTTTAAGCTTGTATAAAAAACCCATTCATAATGGAAGATTCTCATAGACGGAAAAAACAGTATAATAACCCGAGCATGCAATGCTTGCTATAAATCAGTGCAAACGTTACACGAGGTCTATGTGGTGCTACGCTGTACCTTTGACGCTGTACCGCCGGTTCTACGCAGTCTACGAGGCGCTACGCCGTCTCAGCCCAGTTGCTACGTAGGGTCCTCGAATAAAATTGATAAGCAAACTTTGCACGGATGTTACGAAATATCTACAAGTTGCTACGCTATCTCTGTGTGGTTGCTACAATAGGTCTACGAGGTGCTACTCTATCTCTACGCGGTTGCTACGAAAGGTTCAAGTGCTACTACAAATTTTTAGTACACATACTTATACAGCGTGTCCTTAAATTCAACGTATAGCGGGTAGCGGTAGGGTGGGCCTGGTCGTGACTATTCGAGAAAAAGAAAGAAAAAATAGAAAACTTTTTTAATTATAGTACAATGAAATCCATCGAAAATTAACCCCATTTCTTCAAATAATACTGAATTGATTTTGCATCGGCAACCTAAATAGTAGGTACTACTCGGGCGAATTAACATGACACCTGGCTCGAATGACGTTTGTGCAAAGTGCAGCGTAGAATTGGATAATCTTTATAGAGAAGAGGTCCTGTAATACTTGATAATGATAAGGCTTCGCAATTAGAGGAAGAATAATCACGAAGGGTGCCGCGCGGGGCAGCGGGCAGCATCAAGTACCGAGCAAGAGTATCAGCCAGGTGGCATGTTCATTCGCCCGAGTAGTACCTACTGTCATTCACCGTACCCCTTAAAAATACCAGAATGCCAGAGGGTTTTACACAATTTTAAAATCGGTTGACAAACAACAAAGTTCTGAGGTAACAAACATTAAAAAAAACATTCAACCGAATTGATAACCTCTTTTTGAAGTCGGTTGAAAATATGGATGAATAGGGATAATAATCGCGAGAATCTCAGTCTTGGTCTCTCGGTTAGATTTACGAGCGCCTCCGAAATTGCTTCCCGAACATAAACCGTGATTGGGAGCATCGTGTTACGTTGTTTATGTTCTACTACGTGAAGATACGTAGTAGGTACGAATAGTGATAGAATTGACTAGAATTTAGAGTCTGATATAGAGTATAATATAGCCTCAAAGGTTTGCTTGAATACCACACATACAAAGTAGATAGATAGATACTTTATTGCTCACCATCTTAATACTTACTAATACCTACATTATAATGGAAAATAAAGCTAGGTATATAACAGTGGAAAATGGGCGGTCTTATCGCTAAATAGCAGTAGGTATTATAGTTTAGAATCACACTGTAGACTACTACATACATTGAAAATGTGCCAAAATAAGAGGTACCTATCTAAATTGGCTAACTTGTAGTAGGTACCTACATATTAGTAAGAGGTATATATTTCGAAAAAGATAATTAACAGGGATAGATAAATAATATATGTTAAAACAACTAGGCTTAAAAGTAACAAAAATTAGGTAGGAAAGTATTTGAAAATATAGATATTTCATTTTCATTTTAGTCTGAAAATTTTCTGTCAGTGTATTCAGCATCAATTTTGCATTGATACTGTCCATCTTGGTGTTCTATAGGAACACCGTTAATATTCATTTATGACCACACACTGCCCCTGTTACGTTGCGTTGCGTCGCAGTTTTGTAGGTATGTACTTAGGTACTGACATATTTTGTCACTGAATGCGTCCAAATCTAGCGCTGCGGCACAAACGCCAGTACAAAACTGCGAAGCAACGCAACGCAACGGAGCAGTGTGGCTTCGCCTTATGTCGTCTATTCTGTTCAAAAATATATCTCTGAACAAAACAATTCAGCTCGATTCGTCCCGCGGTGCCAATAGGTGTCGCATTTCAGTCATTACGTTTGTTTGTCATTGGATAGTGCCATAAAATACTGGATTGAACTAAAACATTTTTGTAGATTGAAGTGTCAAGCTATTTTATTGGAGAGAGAAGCCGCGGTGTCGAATTTTACAAGCGGTGTTTAGTTCCACTGTTTGGATGGGTGACCGCTAGTGGGTGCTTCTGAAATGATTGTTATCTATTATTCTGAAATGGCACGTGAAATTAGTAGGTACCTACCTACCTACCTAGTTAGTACCTAGTCATGTAGTACAAATCCTCTAACTAGTGGTCTCCTTATGTAATTTTTTTTTTAGTAACTGTGGATAATACTGTAATATTGTTAAATCTCAGTACCTACTATAATTATTAAGTAAAATGTATATTGCAGTTGTTTGTTGTCCCGATTAAATAAAATTAAAAAGTAAAGTAGGTAATTTATAAAAATTTAATTGTTTAATTTTTCTTTTTTTAAACCCAGCTCACACAAATTGGAAGAATATAAGAAATGAATGAAAATCACCTCAGCGTAGTAGGTTAGGTAAATGCCTAAAATTCAAGCAATAGACTGCTTGTATATAAACCCTAGATTTTTTTTCTCTAAATATGACATTAGTAACGCCATCTGTGATGTATAAAACAAATTACAAAAATAAATTTCTGTCGTTAGCGTCACCTATGTTTATCATTCTATAGAGTAAATAAGTGCCACCAGTTCCTTGTGGGCAAATGCTGTAAGTTCCGACCAAGTTCGACAGATGTCACTATAACGCATCGGCAAAAAACAAGCGTTGATGGCAACATTGAAACGTTCCATTTTACGGACGATTCATTAATAACATAATATTGCACGACGACGCGGAAAAGCCCGGCCATAGTACGCCACGGAATCTATGAATAAATGATTTTTATTCCGGGCTGTATTACAAACGCCTGATTGGTTGCGCTCACGTCATTCACACTCAGGTAAAAACAAAATTCCTGAACATATTCCGATATGAAAAGCATGGTTGCGGGTGGACCGCAATCTTTCGGAACTGGAAGTTTTCCGGCTGAGACATTTTCTAGATAGATAAAAACTGATAAAACTTTTCATCATTGTCTGCTAGGCGCAAAAAGTGTTCATGTTCGGAATTCAAATTCGTATCAGGTTGCATGAAACGAAACGTGTTATTGCCTAATAGTTGCCAGCTGCAAAAATTAATTCAGAAATAACTTGTCGAAAATCCACCATTTTCCTTTGTAACTAACCGGTGTCCAAAACACGTGCGTACGATCAAGTTACATGGAAAACTTGTGTGATCGCGATTAAAAATCTCTCCACAACTTTACTAAAAAGTGCGCCGTGTTTCCGTCGACAAGTGACGCGTATTCATCAACAGAATGAACACTGAGAAGCTAAAAAAACTGCAGTCGCAGGTCCGCATCGGCGGCAAGGGCACTCCGAGACGCAAGAAGAAGGTGGTTCACGTTACCGCCGCCACAGACGACAAGAAACTCCAGTCTTCCCTCAAAAAGCTGTCAGTGAACGTAATTCCCGGCATCGAGGAGGTGAATATGATAAAAGATGACGGCACAGTGATACATTTCAACAACCCAAAAGCGCAGGCCTCGCTCGCGGCGAACACATTTGCCATCACCGGCCATGGCGAAAACAAGCAAATCGCCGAGATGCTTCCGGGTATCTTGAGTCAGTTGGGGCCCGAGGGTCTGAATCAGTTGAAGAGGCTGGCGTCGAGCGTCGCCGCGCCCAAACCGCTGGATGAAGACGATGAGGTTCCTAACCTAGTCGGCAACTTCGATGAGGCCTCCAAGACTGAGGCTAAAGAGGTGAAAGCGGAAGAGAAAGAGGCAGACAAAAAACCCGAACCAGAAACCAAAGCAGACAAAAAGACCGATTAAACATCTCTCAATCTATAGTTTTTAATTCTGCTCACCCGACAGTGAACAACGGATTTCTAAAGTCACAGTGTGTCTCAAACAGAGTATTGTTGTGTTCCTAATAAATGTATTTTGAATTATCTTTTGGCATTTATTGAAAACTGTATGTGATGGTGTCGGCGTTGTGACGAACATTGGTTTAGTTTTTATTCTGTGACTTTAGGGATCCCCAGCCAGCCATCGTCTTTTCTTGTTGCTTGTCTGTTCTGCCATGCACTAATATTTAGTTTTTACTGCATAATGGGTTAAGAATATGTCGATTCTCATGTTATAGGACTTTAATTAAGTGTTAAAAACCTATTGAAATATTTGGCTTTGTAAAGATTATCTACCTATTTGAAAACTACTATTGAAAGTGCACACATTATAGGAATTAAATTATGTATTATAGTAAGGTGTAAACCTTTTAAATATTTTAAAATAGTATTTTTTTAAATTGTTAATTCATGTCCGACGTAAGAGAAGCCTTCTTCTAAAAATAGGATGAAAAAACAGAAAATTAGTCACAGGTAGCTCTTTAGGTAATGTCAGAGCTATATAACAATGTATAAAAACATAAAAATTGCAAAAAATGTAAATGATTGAGGTTTTACATGTTGTATGACATCGAATAAACTTTAGTCGCACAAATTGATTTTCATTCTATCTAAACTTGCTTTGACTGTCTTTTGAATTTAGTTTGGTCAGATTTTAAACCTACAAATTGTATATCTAGTTTTTTAAATATTTACCATCAGATTCTAATATTAATTTTATTTTGCCTTTTCCTTTGAAATCAATTACTTATTTTGAGCTAGGATGTAGTCATAGCTAGGGACAAAAGGTTATGGTCTGCAAGAAACATTTTCTGAACAAAGGCAAGCTAGCATAATGTTTTTTTTTTATTTTGTAGAGCCAGTTTGCCTTATTCATACATTATCAAGGTTATCAATTGGTAGGTGGCTATATTTTACCATATCATCATGAATCATATTTTATTAGTCTCACCTCAAATTTTGGAGGTAGGTGTAGGTAGGAGGTACCTACCTGCCTACCACTAGCCTACATACTTAGTACCTACCCATTTATATTAGTTTGGTAAAGTTAAGTACCTACTTTTGTGGGTAAAAGTTGCTACACACACCTCATTCCTTTTTATTTAGCATTTTATGGATATTTTATCCTATAGTTTGGTAGGTTAGGTATTATTATTAGCTACCGCAATTTCCCTTCACATGCCTGGCTATATAATAGGTAGGTTACTACCTATAGCCAAGCATGTGAAGGGAAATTGCGGTATAATACATTATAGATAAAGTAAGTACCTAGGTTATGTACAGTGCATTATTTTATCTTTTACTGGAAAGGTATGATAGAAAATGCGAAAGTTAAATGTACCACACCGAAACTACTGAACCGATTGAGCTGATTATTATTTTCTTCAATGTTTTCTCTTTGTTATGAAAGAACCCCATATTATTGAGATATGTTTTTTAGGGTTCCGTCCTATAGAGGTTTGAAGTATAAAGGTTTCAACGGGAACGGGGGGCAGCAACATTGACTCCTTAACCCTGTGGCCAACCACAGATCAAGCCCATTCCTATGCCATTAGTTAGTGACTTATAAGTGACGAACAATGGTCTGACTCCCAGGATTTGTGACAGCCCCGTTCCTGAGATATCAGCGAAAATACCTGGCCCACGGTTCTGGATCCAGAACCCTGTGGCCAAGTACTTTTGCAAATAATACACAAACCACTGCATCTTATGGCCCCAGATTTTTAATTTGTGTTAGAAACGCCAGTCACTAAGCCCTAGACAAAAAACTAACTTCCTAGGCCCAAGAATACCGAAGTTAAAAAAGTCCAGTCTAACATTTTGAGGTTATTTTTATAACCTCAAAATGTTAGACCAGCTACCCGAAGAAAGAATGCTAGGAGGTTGATTACTATGCCGAACCTTAGTGACTCATTTGTGACTAACAATGAACTGAGTCCCGGAATTCGTGACAGCCTAGTTGCAGAGATATAAGCGAAAATACTTGGCCACAGGGTTCTGGTCCAGAACCCTGTGGCCAGGGCTTTTAGCTAATTTCTCAAAAACCGCTGCATATTATGACTCCATTTTTTGTATATGCTTTAAAAACGCCAGTCACTAAACCCTAGACCTAAAATTAGCTTCCTAGGTTGTTTAATAATAAATCCTAGAAACATGTTTTGAGGTTATAATTTATTAACAGAGTGACCATATATTTTGCTTCATTGAGACTTTCCTTGTTTTGTGTTACGTAACATAACGTATTGTTGCTTAACGTAAATGCTATAATTACCTATTGTCTATTGCATTCACATTCTAGCCTAGACTATTGTAGAAGACTACTGTTTTAGGCAGGTAAGCATAGACGGATTATCCTTAAGGCAAACTATTAAAATTATTGTGGTGTGTTTTTATCTACGCAATAGAACTCAATCATGAAGGCGGTCAATAATAAAGTGGAGCTGCAATAATAATAATCCCACATTGAAGCTGCGTTTAAGACAAAATCACAATAAAGTTCGAAAATAAAGCACGCATCCGGAGTATAAAATCTACACTCATGGTCTACAATATAAAATGAACACAAAATCTACACTCCATGGTCTACACAAGCTCCAAGTCACTGTTGTACAGCAGTTTTCCGCCAAAAAGATAATTCAGTTCAAGCAAAGTTTAAGGTAAATTGGCAGTACTAATTTATGACAATAGCCGTCCCGACTCATATTAAGAAAAATGAGAAAGAGTCGTTATATTTCAGAATTTGTAGTACATTTAAACTTTTATTGCGTGCTAATTCAAAGTATTATATTCACATGATATCCACATGAAGGTTTATTACAAAATTTACGAATCAAGCAAAAGGGCAGTGTAATGGAAAGTAAGTTTATTCACCAACGTAGAACGATCGGCACAATAGAGGAAAGATTGTAAACAAAACAAGACTGATATACCCTATGTATATAATAAGGACTGAATCAAACTTTAAATGTAAGTATTACAAGTCTAGCTGACTACAGTAGGTACAAAGAAGTATAATAATAAGTATATTTTCAGCATTCCTTCTACGGGAAGAAGCAGCAGCTAGATCATCGTGAGCACTAGCGGCAATCCAGAGCAAAATATTATATTTTAGTTTTACTTCCAAGATAGTGAAGGGGCATGCATATTTAGACTGAAAGATCTCTACATAGGTACTTGCCTGCCTAAAACAATATTCTAGGATGTGAATGTCATAGACAATAGGTAAGTATAGCATGACGTAACGTAACGCAAAACAAGGAAAGTCTCAATGAAGCAAAATATATGGTCACTCTGTTAATAAATTATAACCTCAAAACATGTTTCTAGGATTTATTATTAAACAACCTAGGAAGCTAATTTTAGGTCTAGGGTTTAGTGACTGGCGTTTTTAAAGCATATACAAAAAATGGAGTCATAATATGCAGCGGTTTTTGAGAAATTAGCTAAAAGCCCTGGCCACAGGGTTCTGGACCAGAACCCTGTGGCCAAGTATTTTCGCTTATATCTCTGCAACTAGGCTGTCACGAATTCCGGGACTCAGTTCATTGTTAGTCACAAATGAGTCACTAAGGTTCGGCATAGTAATCAACCTCCTAGCATTCTTCCTTCGGGTAGCTGGTCTAACATTTTGAGGTTATAAAAATAACCTCAAAATGTTAGACTGGACTTTTTTAACTTCGGTATTCTTGGGCCTAGGAAGTTAGTTTTTTGTCTAGGGCTTAGTGACTGGCGTTTGTAACGCAAATTAAAAATCTGGGGCCATAAGATGCAGTGGTTTGTGTATTATTTGCAAAAGTACTTGGCCACAGGGTTCTGGATCCAGAACCGTGGGCCAGGTATTTTCGCTGATATCTCAGGAACGGGGCTGTCACAAATCCTGGGAGTCAGACCATTGTTCGTCACTTATCAGTCACTAACTAATGGCATAGGAATGGGCTTGATCTGTGGTTGGCCACAGGGTTAAGGACTCAATGCAGCAACAGCAGCAGTGCTATTCATTAGCATGTCATTAGTTCTCGATATCGAATTTGATGGTCAAGACTGGGAAAAAAATGACGTCATTATCGATATCAACTCGATAACGAGAACCACAGACATGATAAAAACGAATGATTCGATGAATGAGTGAAGTTATGAATGAGTGTCTCGGTCGGACCTCATTTTATATTTTTGTTTGTGAGCTACAAACGAGCGAGACACACAATCATTCGTGTTTTGACGTTACTTCTTGTAAACAATGTTTTAAGTACTGCTAAATTCGATGTTTTTTCGTGTATTTTTGCCAAAAAAAAAGACAGTACGTTGTGTAATTTTGTGATGCAAATGTGGTCCAGTGTATACGATGTGAAAACCAACTAAAACTTACTCTAGCAACCTATACCTACAGCATTACGAAAATAATCCGCTTTCATAAAAGTAATGGTTATATAAGGATGTTTTGTATCGTTTATTGACTCAGCAGTTTAAAATAAAGTGATTGGTATTACATAACGTGCATAAAGTTGTATAATGCACAACATAAGTTACAAAATATGTGAATCAAACATTCGTCAATATTATTGTTTGATGTATACTTTGCCTACAGATTTTGATACTTTTACCTATGCCTGGTGCTATCTTTCGAACCAACTAAGGGTTTTAGGATTCATTAATCATTATTTTCTAAATTGTCGAAGGGAAATAAATAATTTTGACAAAGCTTTAACTTTCTTTTATTTTATTTAGGTAACCTAGGTGTGACCAGCTGAGAGAGATGAACTTTCACACAGTGTATTTGTATTGAAATCTTCTGTATAAATTCGCAACATTGACAGCGTTATTAAAGTAATTATTAATGAGTAGGTAGTATGGAACTGTAAAAGCGCGAGGCAGACTCGTACTTAGCCGACTTAATTGCACTGAAATCAATATCAGCCACTATTCCACCAAAATTCTGTTTCCGAACGAATCATGTTATGTCAGTGTCTGTCAGTCCTGAAAAAAATCTGATGGTCCGTTCGTATCGTAGTGTTTATTTTCGGAATTCTGGAGAAAAAGGGTGATTTTCTGCATTTCTTCGCATCTCAATTAGAAGATTATTAAAATGATTGCAAGGCCGTGGACTGACGACCTACCAAAATGTCGGAATACATGCGTGGCATCGTATTTCTCCCGTCTCGGGGGCAACACAAGTACCACCGACGACTATTTATGTTTTTCTTGCCAAACGGAGGACAATCTTTTGTGAGTATCTTATCCCAAATGCTTCTAAAGCCTGTAGATTTTACCAACCAATAATCTCCCAACCTTAAATAATCAAAGCTCATAACATACTGATTTAATAACTGCTACAAAGGGCGGCATTGCAATATTTAACAAAACCCGTATTACTATGTGTGTTAAAGTGCAAAAACAGTGTTATTTTGGTCATTAGGTGCTCGTGAACGTGTATAAGTGTTGGTAAATAGTGAAATGCTGTAAACCGTGACTTCATTTTGCCTCCAAAACTCTATAAAAGCCTCTAGTAAAGTCGCCACCACCACACCTTTACAGAACTCGACCACAATTGTGATAAATTACTTGACACTGCCACTACACTAAGTGTGGAGCCAAACATGAAGAATAATGAATACTGTTTCAGTTGCCTGTATGGAGTGTTTGAACCTCACAATGGGTTGGACGCGGCTCGGTTCATCATGCAGAGAATGGCCGCAGAGATCCTATTCTCAAATCCATCCTCTACTAACACTGATGAGGAGATACGGGATAGATTGAGGTATGTAATTCTAAACATCTCAGAATACATTAAAGTATTACTGTCTATCACACTTTTTTACACTAATTTATTAGTTATAATGATTTGGGTAATCTATAAGCCCAATGATTCTTTTGAACTTACCTTCCTACTCACTCACCTGTCTAATTTCATGAAGATTAGTTCATTTTTTTGTTGGACTTTTTGCAGCAAGCCATAGATGGCTATTAATACGGTGTGTTTATAGTCTGACAAATGTAAAATATAAATATTGTCTGTATGAACGCAGATTTATCAAGTACCTATCTATCTATCTATACCCTTCTCTTTGACTGGTCAAAAGGTAAAATTTGTATGTGTTATTCAGCTTTTGTCCTAAAACTTTAAATCCTATTATATGTAGTGTGAAACAATTATTAATTTTATTTCAGGAATGCATTTCTCTCAGTGGAAAAGGCCTACATAGAGAACTACGATGGAATGATAGCGGAGAGAACCAGTCTGCAATACCAGCTACAAACGCTCACTGATGCTCAGGTACCTACTTTTATACTATTCCTTAGTATATCTTGTCCTTGTCTCAGCAATAGACCCACCGTTGGGTACCCTTGTGCTGTTTGCCCCAACCTAAATTTTAAGGTCGAGCGTCATCTGCGCTCACCGAGAGTCCGGTGATGCAGTAACAGCCATCTGTGGTTAACTGCATTAAAAACAAAAAAAAAATAGACTTACTGCACTGGGCGACTGGACTGCGCTGAGAGAAATCCTGGATTCGGCTACTGAAGACTACTAGTAAGACAGGAAACTGGAACACACTATCCACCAACCCAGGGTCCTATCATATTTTGATGGCCCATTGATTACGGCTATTTTTCAACCAACTTCGGTATTTATTTTGTTTCTTGCCTTAGTAATTTGTTTTTGAATAACTGATTTGAAAAATTCAATTTTTGTTTGAGATGATATAATATGTACTTTCAGACTTTGGTCTCATAGAATTTTATCAAAATCGGTTCTAAAAAGGTAGGTTTTAATTAAAAAAAACTGAAAAAAATGTTGTTGAAGTGAACAAAATTGCGTAGTTTGTTTCCCTGTGACTTTTCAGTGGTGCTTACGGTCACTAGAACAGTCTCATAAATATGGTTGTTGTATGTTATTGTAAAACCTTGATTATGTTTTATGTACAGAAGATGAACAGCAATATTCTGGCTCGCCTCAAGGAGATTGATCAGCATCTGTCGGGCGGCGCCAGCGTTGTGTTAGCGCTGGTCTACAATAACAAGCTGTTTGTAGCTAACGTCGGGGAACCTAGGTAAGATTATAAGCACAATAGCAATGTTACTCCACCCTGTCCATGACCAAAACAGAGCTACATGGGATTTTAAATTACTAAATTCAAATCCTCGTTGTCACTTGCTCACTCCACGGGGATGTGGTGGCCGAGTGGATGAGGCCCTTCGTTTGCGATCTGAAGGTCGCGGGTTCGAATCTCGGTGGCAGTCATGTGTGAATGGGTTTTTTCGGTCGAAAAAATGTATGTATGCATCCCACGTTCTCGCAACGGTGAAGGAAAACATCGTGAGGAATCCGGCTTTTTGTAAAACCTAAAAAGTTAGAAAACATGTGTCGAGTGCACGAAAAGAGCTTTTCGAGGCGCACTTGAAATCCTTTCACCACACTGGTTCTAAGGAACTAGTGACACGATAAGAAGAAGACTTGCTCACTGAAATAAGAATAGTTATTATTTAAGTACCAGAGTATACGATATGGGTGCATTACTGAATGATATAGCTGATAAAATGTAAATAACATTCGTTTTTCATGGACTTTCGCGATTATCACGCATAGTTATTTGATTGTAACGGCTATTTATCGCGCTCACCTTATCTATTTTTGTCCCGACGTTTCGACTGTATTGCAACAGCCGTGGCCGTAATGCGTCGGGACAAAAATAGATGAGGTGAGCGCGATAAATTCCTCTTACAATCTTATAACTATGTAAATAACATTATTTTCAGAGCATTGCTGTGCAAAACTGACGATAACTTCGTACTAAGGGTGGTTCAATTGACAGTGGACCACAGCTTGCATAATGAAGACGAGCTATTGAGGCTTTCGCAACTAGGCTTGGATGTTAACAAGCTCAGAAATGGTAAGATAGTCTTACTATGTTACAAAGAAACATCAACACTTTTTTTTTACCCAACTGCCAAGGAAGGGTTATTTTTTTGATGCGTATCTGTATGTAAAGTTCTTTGTTACCTCATATCTTACAAACGGCTGGATGGATTTTAACAGTTAAGGTATTAATAGATTCGTCTCAATATAATCAGAGTGTTCTTAGATGGGTTTTTAAAATATATTACCAAAATGGCGGATTTTTGGCGCTAAATAGTAAGTCGTTTATAAATGTTTATTAACCAAATCTATTGAGTAGGGTATCAAAATGAAGGAAATTAAAAGGAGATTACAGAAACATAATATAAGTCATATGTTTAAATAAATTTGATGTAAAATTTAGAATAATAAATTGGCAATCATTGCATAATATTTTCGCATTCGGGTTTCAGTGTTTTATAAACTTTGTTTTTTTTTGAGTTGTGCTTAATGGCCATCGTTCATCATAGCCATATGGCATTATAAAGACAATGCCATATGGGCTCTTTAACTAACTAACACTTCTCACTTCCAGCGCAATACCTCGGGAATCAAACCGGCACCCGCTGTCTCGGCAACTACCTAGTCAAAGGGCTGTACAAGGCCTTCCCCGCGCTGTCGGCCGCGGCCGCCGAGCCGCTGGTGCACGCGCCCGAGATACACGGCCCCGTGGCTTTGGACGACAGCTGCAGGCGAGTATGGGCCTTATTCTGTAGGCGCTAAGAGCTAGTGTTCGTTGAGTTCCCGCTTGTCGGGTGTCAGATCCGTTTTTTAGGGTCGTAGCACACATTTCGACTCGGAAAGGGATTGTCAGTCCGAAGAACTCATTGTTCCAGCATTTATTTAGTTGGGCTCGACACCTGACTAGTGGAAACGGGGCTTATTTTCAACAGACTTCAAAAAGATTTTCTTTTCGGTTCAATGTTTTTTATTTTTTTATATTTGTTACCTCAGAACAATTTTTTTTTCTTTGAGTGTATCGATATACTTTCAGATTGGATCGGTTCAGCAGTTTAGTTTCTATATCAAATTTAACTGAAAAACATATTATGTCGTTGAAGTAAACGAAATTGCATATTTTGCTTCCCTGTGACTTTTCAATGGTGTTTACGGTCACTAAAATAGTCCAATGGACGTCGTTTGAACTGTTTTTGTAAAACCTTGATTTGTTTGTCAATTTTTATTTTTTTCTTTGTCATTTATCAACCAATTTGAAAAAATATTTTTTGTTTGTAATAAATAGTACGGGAGGCGACGATGCTAAATGAGGATTTGCTCGAGCGTCATTGAGACCTATTGGGTTGCAAAACTTAGATGATTATAAGAATTTTTTTTTATATAATATATATACCTTTTCATCGGTGGGGGAAGCGGCTATAGGCTTTTTAAATACAAATACAAATACAAATCATTTATTGGCAACACCATGGTTACAAGTCATAAAAAGAAAATTGTTATTTATACGTATAAATAATTTATATAATTCAATAAAATAAATTTTGCCCTAACTTATGGTATAAGAGGCAAGTTATAAAATTCATTAATATCGTAGAACACATGTTCTAAGAGCCACTTTTTCAGTCGAGATTTGAAGACGCCGGTGGAAGGAGCATCGCGGACAGTACGTGGCAATCTATTGTGTACGGAAGGGCCCATTATGAAGACGGACCTTTCTGATTTGGCTAGCTTGTGCGCAGGCGTCACAAGGTGGTCTTTTAGTTTGTTACTACGCATATTCCGGGACAGGTTAACTCCTTTACACTGAAATAAATTTAAGTGCGTGTAAGTGTATAGAGCTATCTGGTAAATTAGTTCGCATGGTAGAGGGAGGATTTTTAGGTCCATAAATAGGTCTCGACATGACACGTCGTTGGAGACGTCAGCGATGGCGCGAACGGCTCGCTTCTGCATCACAAACGCTCGGTGGGTGTCTGTCGCTCGACCCCATAGCTCAACACCATAGGTGATGGAGCTATGGACGGTCGCGAAGTAACACGAGCGAACCACGGCGCGGGAGGCAGTGCTCGCGAGCCGGCGCAGCGCGAAGCACGAGCGGCCCAGCTTACCGCACAGCTCATCGATATGGATGTCCCACACCAACGCACTGTCGATGTGGAAACCCAATAATTTTGTGCTCTGGACTTGCTTGATCGCTACACCGCCTGAGACAATTGCAAGGGGTTCAGAGACTCTACCATTTAGATTAAATGTAAGAAAACATGTTTTATCTCTATTCAGAGCCAGCCCATTCGATCTGAACCAATCTTCGAGTTTTTGCACCGCTGAACTTAGTTTACTCTGCAGCTGACGCTGATTCGGGGCGGTGATCACACCAGCTACATCGTCAGCATACATGTAGATTTCTGCATCTTCGATGGCCCCAGGCAGGTCGTTAAGGAGCAGGCTAAATAGGGTATTGGAAAGACAGGAGCCTTGTGGGACCCCCATCACGTTTTCTAACTCTGAAGACATCGTTCGACCTCCATCGCCTACAACTACTTGCGTTCTTTTTGACATAAAGGAAGTTAGCAAAGACGTCGCTGGTCCCCTGATTCCGTAGAATTGCAGTTTGTCGGCGATGAGGGCGTGATCGGCGGTGTCGAACGCACGCGAGAGGTCGCAGCACAGCAGCGCGACGTGCTGGCCCGCCTCGCGCGCGGTCAGTACCTGCCACACTACCTCGCGCACCAGGTCAGTCGTGGCGCGTCCTGGCCGGTACGCATACTGCCTACTCGATAACACGTCTCGACCACCAATAAAAGAGAGAAGTCTCTTATTAATTCCAACTTCGAAGATTTTACTTACCGCCGGGACGAGTGATATAGGACGGTATGACTTCATTTCACTTTTTTTACCCTTGCCCTTATAAAGGGGGCTAATTTTAACCTTTTTTAGTGCCTTAGGGTATATGCCGCTACGTATGCTCAAGTTGAATAAGTAACTGATAACGCTTGATATTGGTTCTATTGCGGATCCTAGCATTTTAGCAGACAGTCCGTACAGATCGGTGCTGTTCTTAGAGGCGATGCTCTTGGTAGCTATTTCGAAAATCTCGAACGGAGTGAACAAGCATACTCTCATAGATATATCGCTAGCGCTTGCATCGGTCCTTAACACTGCAACAGCACGCTGGCTGTTAGCTGCTGGTGCGCCGCACCTACTCGCCGCCGTCACGAATTCAGAGTTTAACGCATCTACGAGGTCCTTTTTTTCAGCGTATTATTTCGGCTGCCCATTACCGTCACGTACGAGATCCGTAAAATCCACCCTTTCACGATTACCGCGGCCAAGCTCGGCATTTACTACGCGCCACATGCATTTCGACTTGTTCGGATTTACACGAATTATGTTGTTATAAAAATTTAAACGTTTATCTTTCAGTAGCATATTGTACTTATTTAAATAAGAGTCACATTTATTTATTAAAACTTCGTCACTAGGAAAGAGTCTTTTTAAGTGTAAAATATCGTAGAGCAAATGTTTGAAATTATGGGTTTCCGCGTCCACCCAATGTTTAGCTGAAATACACTGCTTCTTCAAAGGAAAGCAAATTTGAAATTTACTCATGAGTATATTAATAAGGGACTCTGCCAGTTGATGGCAGCATCCACTAGATTTATCTACTATAGCGGTCCAGTCTACTGAATCGAGAGCTCTTAAAAAGTTATTGTAGTTGTTAGAATTGATGATACGCATTACTCTAAATGTAGGAACATTTGGTACGTTCCTGGATATGGTCAAGCGCTGGGCGTAATGGTCACTGAGGTGCGTGTCAACACAGGTGGCGGGGCCGACAACGCGCTCCTCAGCCATGTTGGTATAAATGTGATCCAGTAGCGTTTTACTGCCTCCCTCTACCACGCGAGTTGGGGAATCAACCAACTGAGTGAAGTTATAGGTAGAGAGTATATCTACTAACTGCTTTTTGGAGCTAGAATTATCTAATAGATTAATATTAGTGTCACCCAAAATTACACAGCATATGCCGTCCTCTGTCACTTTTTTAAGAAGGTTCTCAAAAAGCTTTAAATAATCAGAAAGGTTCGTCTGGTTGGAGTGATATAGTCCGATAACAATTATATCATCCTCAAGAAGGTGAACGGCGCAAATATCAAAAATTTGTTCGTGCGATAGGTCGCAGTAATCCTGTCTGTTTACTGTCTTTAGGCCTGACCGGACGTAGATGCAGCTACCACCGTGCGCAATACGTTCCCTACAGCTATAAGATAATAAATTAAAGTTACAGAGCGTAACAGATTCGAGTTGAAAGCTTCTAAGCCAATGCTCGGTTATAATTAAAATATCGCAGGCTAATTCCTTTGTCAATAAAACCTCTAGGTTTTTAGTCTTATTTGTTAAGCACCTAATATTTTGGTGGCATAGAGTAAGTGACGATAGTCTACTGTACGGTGAGCTGTCCGGCGCAGGCGCGCTGACCGGTGGGGGCGCGTGACTCGCGCGGCGTAGTGCAGGCACGCAACGCGCCCGAGGAGGAGATGGTGGCAGCGGCGGCAGTGACGCTGGCGCTGGTATGATGCGTGCGCCGCTGGTGGCGTCGGTGGGGCGCAGCTCCCGCGCGCCCGGTGCTCGTACGAAACCACTCACTTACTTCTGTGTTGGCTGGCCAGTTTCCGGGAGACATAAAAAACTCAAAGTGGCTAGTCGGAACGGTTAGAGCGAAAGATGAGTAGTGGTTGTGAGCTAATTTCAGTTTTACGACATTGTAGTTATTGTCGCATTCTTTTTTACGTCGCATATACGACTTTATTGTGTCGGGCGTTGTTTCTGATTTAAAGAAACACGCATGAATTTTACGTGTTCGTTCCACGGTCAACAGTTCGCTATCAACAGAACCGCACCCTTTGACGACGATGCGCTCCTGCCTGGACTGCTTCCTTGACTTGCGGTTCGCTACCACATTCCATGGTCCATTGTCTGCATCGGTGTCTGTGGGCATATCATACTGAACGGCCGCAAGCGGCCGTGGGTCGTATTTTGTAGTGGTCGCCTGAGCGGGCGGCCGCGTACTGGAGAACGCTCGTCGGCCGGACCTCGTCGTCGCAGGCGCAGCGGTGGAGGGAGGTGTCGCTGTGTGCGTGACTCCTGTGTCCGCGTTTGCTCGTGTGCGGCGTTGGCTCTTGACCGCTACGTCGGCGGTGGCTGGTTGTGGGGGTGGCGGTGTAGCTGTGTGCGCTGGGTTGGTATTTCTCTGCTCGGCGGCGGGGACCGCTGCCGGTATTGGCGCTGTTTTCTTCTTACCCACTTCGTCAATAATATGATTAGATTTTTGTGTAGCTTGGAGTTTATCAACTTGTTCACGAAGATCCTTTATTTCTTTGAGAATACAATTAAACTTCAGGTCTAACGGGGCGATGTATTTCGCCAATAGTTTCTCTAAAGATTCTAGGGTTGATTTGGCCATTTTTGGCTTTAATAACACACGTTAACACAGTGCTCTAGCGTAACGATCCGGCAGTCGCGAGTGACCGAACGTAACAGAACATAAAATGTAAAAAAAAACTGTTGCATGGACATACTCGAGCGCGTCAGATATTGATAGCATCATGGTCCTACGTATTTTTAATAATGTAACGTATGTTAATCTGACCGTTTGCATGATGGGGATGGCTGTACTGACGGGTTGAAAATGAAAAAAAAAAAAAATGTATCGAGCGCGTCTGATTTTCTAAGGGGGTGTTAAGTGGACCAAAACAAAAGATCTTATTTAATAATCTGACGATTTCGATGTAACGCAAACTCGTGGCCACTATTTTAATGTGCAAAAAAAAATCGCCATTTTGACTTACTCGAGCGCGTCAGATTAAGATATGTATGGTTCATCTTGATGTCCTAGACATGCTTTGCAATGAAAAGCTCAGGAAATAGCATGCAAATAAAAGAGTATATTTTTTAAATAGAATACTTGTATTTATAAGAAAATAACAAAAAAAAAACTTTTTTTTATAGTTAATTGAATCTTATCTTATATCGTGATATCTTATCGTGTCACTAGTTCTTTCAAACCAGTGTGGTGAAAGGATTTTAAGTGCGCCTCAAAGAGCCGCCTTCGTGCATTTGACACATGTTTTCGAATTTTTAGGTTCTATGACATGCCAATTTCCTCACTATGTTTTCCTTCACCATTAAGCACGTGTTTTAAATGCACACATAATTCTTCTTGCACAGAAAAATCCATTGGTGTACGACCGGGTTCGAATTTAGGACCTTTGGATTGAAAGTCGAGGCACCTCCCACTCAGCCAACACGGCTGAATAATAATTATAGGCTAGATTCAATATTCAAGATGAACACGTGCTTAGCGGTGAAGGAAAACATCGTGAGGAAACCTGTTTGCAAAGCAAATAAAAGAGTATCCACACATATCAGGGCCATGACCGGGACGTGCTCCTGACGGAACGAAAAAAAATAAATTATATGTTTTTCGTTATCCTTGAATTATTTCCTTCATAATAAAAAAAAATTTAGCTGCGCTCGAGAATGTCGAGATGACGTTTTTTTTTACAACTTTGCAGCCCTCCCCTTTCTTTACCCCGCGCTCAAATTGTCAGATTAGTGGAATATACACTTTTTAGCATGTAATTAACTCACCCTATCGACGCGCTCGAGAAAGTCAGATGATAATTTTTTTTTACTAATCTGATCCTTTATCCTGCACGGGCGGCCATATCTAGGGGGCTCATATTTGGTGGAGGTACTTAACCGAGTACAAGGTATCCCCTGTATGTTAATCTGCCACGCTGGAGTAACTCCCGAAATCCCCTCTTCGGCTCCCCTACCTGTTTTCAGACTATATTTTCAGATTGGTCCCAACCCAAAGAAATTGTATTAATCGGTTCATCAGTTAAGTTTTTGTTTTTTAATGAAAATATCTGAAGAAAATATATCGTATCAAAATTAACGAAATTACGTATTTAGCTTTACTGTGACTTTTCAATGGTGTTAACGGTCCAATTGAAGTCGGCTGTAATATGTTTTTGTAACATTGATCATTATTTAATGTTTCAGGTTCCTAATACTAGTCAGTTCGGGCGTCTACAAACGCATCCAAGAAGCGAAAGGCAGCAGCGAACAGACCAACAAGCAACTCGCTCAAATCATAGTCGAGAATTTCAGGAAACAAACCGACTTTACCCAAGTCAGCCAATCAGTGCTCGGTGAAATCGAACAAGAATTCATAACTTATTGCGTTAAAAATAACCTCTCACCACGCCCTAATACCCATATTTCCCTATTAATAAGGAATTTCAATTTCCTAGCACCTATAGAAAACCCCATCCCTAAGAATAACTCGGTCAGATTCAACCCTATAGTACGAGCTAAGTCTAATACGTTACTTAACTCGGATATTTACTCGTCGAATTCGAATGAAGAGACGATAGTCGATACTAATCGGTCGATTGAGTCGAATCGGTCGATCGAGTCGAGTTCGGACGTCGATCCGAGTGGCAGACCATTCGATAGGGATAGGAAAATTAAGCCGTATGTTGATTTTTCGTGTTATTTCGATAACGTGGCAAAAGCGAGACGAAATGGGACTCTGCCTGATTTTATAAAGTAGACACCCATATTTATATAATTTGTTGATAGACACCCATATTTCACTATTAATAAGAATTTCAATTCCTAGCGCCTTTAGAAAATCTGATCCTAAAAATAACTCGGGTCAGATTCAATACTATAAGTACGAGCCTAGTCTATAACGTTACTTAACTCGGATATTTACTCGTCGAATTCGAATGAATGTAAACAAATCTGATTATTTTAATATGTAAAAAAAATAATTTAAGTTAGTATAAAAGTGCCTTTCTTGTCATAAGCTAAGTAAATAAAAATTGTTTATTACATACCGAAAAAGATTATTTATTATTAGAATTAACCTACATTTCCGCTCACAAATAAACATTGAAGACTTGGAGAAAAAAAATATCCATTTTCAAACAGGTAGAAGAACATCCCTATTCGGTCTTCGTGGTGGATTTAAGACCCCCATTCACTCTCCTGCTGAAAGTAGGTTTGAGTTTTTGTACAGTTCCAATGTTTATAAGCAAGTGGATTAATAAATGATTAAAATGCATTAACTAATTATTTAGACAGGTTTGTAGTCCAGTTTACTCTCAAGCTTCTTGTTGTCAGCCACCTTACGTACGGCCTTCATTAGATCCTCCTGAAAATAAAAAAAAAAAGAATATATTTACTGTCTGGCTGGAGGCATCTCTGCAGGATTCTACCTACATTACTCTCAAAACAGGCAGATGTCCTGTCGCCAATTAATACACCGTCAATTTTTAATCACCAGAAAAAAAATTCGCATAGTCAGTTGCCGTTACTGAACACAGTTATGGCAAAAAAACTTGAAAAATAGATGTCGAATTTTTGTCAAAATTAATTTGATTATAATTGGATATCCGTTACCGTAAGTCGTTTTCCTATGGATTTGCGTCAGGTGGTACCCTTGTTGATAATAATTTAAGTTTTATTCATCGTTTGGCAAACTCGGGCACCTAGCTCGCCGCAGCTCGGCTCTGCTGTCACTCGCACATTTTGTAGAAATCCAAAATTCTGACTGCACAGATACAACGTAGTACCCCGTCCGCATTGCCCATTTAATTATGTTTTTGTGATTAAATTGGTGGTGTACATGCTATGGGTATGATTTCAACTAAAAGTGCCATCGCTAAATAGCGGTGCTGCACACAGTCGCCATATTTTTTTAATAGCAGCATACAGGCGCCATATTTTTTTAATGGCAGCATACAGGCGCCATATTTTTTTAGCATCATACAGTTGCCATTTTTTTTTCTCACGTGTCACGTATAAAAAGTCGTCACCTTTGACAGAAAACCAGCGCTTTAAAGTAGCTTTTAGTATTACTAGTACTAATATTCTTACGGTCGCGGCAACCGCGCCACCTACACCAGGGATGTAACGGAGGTGGTTTTATCGGAGGCGGAGTCGGAGTCGGAGTTTTTAATTTTGTCTTATCGGAGTCGGAGTCGGAGTTGGAGGCGGAGGCGGAGTCAGAGGTGGTGGCAGAAGAGTGATGTGTTGAGGACAGGTCTAATAAAATAGAATGGTATAAATAATCAAGTTTTCAATAGGTATCTTAAACAGTTGGCAAATAATTTCAAATTAGTTGACTCCAAAAGTAAAAGTATGTACTTTTAGTTAACTAAAAATACCTAACTACTATAATACTAATAATGTCTTTCTAGCAAATAAAAATCAATTTTCTTTCTAAACAAAATATTCGTAGATCTGCCTCCGTTTAATCTTTTTCTTAACGGATCATAAAGCCAGCACCACTAAAGTGGTTCCCTTGCTACTGAGCCTGGTGAACACGACAAAGATTTCCAGGCAATCATTTTAATAAGGGATTGTAACGTCAATACATATTTCACTATTATTGTACTCATTAGGTAAACACATCATTAATAATAAAATGTCCAAAACTGCATGTTCTTCAGATGTGATTTTAATCGTCATAATCGCTACTCGACAATTATTATTATTATTATTGCCCTGACATGTCCCATTGCTGGGCAAAGTCCTCCCTTTTCTCCAGTCTTTTTTACCCGAATGCCAAGGAAGGGTTATTTATATACTCGTCAACATAAGTATGTATTTGTAAAATTGCTTGGACATTACTAGTTTTTTTTTTGGAGATGTCAACAAAGTCAGTTTTTCTAAAAAATAATCGACGATCGAAAGTACAAGGGGATTCCCCGCGCATCATGCATAAACCTGTTCGTACTCTCTGACCACGGCCTCCCTCTCTCGGTACCAACACCGACCAAGTGCTAGATATTCCACATCTACAGGGTCAAGCAGATTCAATTTCTTAAGCGTCGATGACACACGGCTTTTTTACATGCTACAAGCCAGCGAGTTTAAAAAGCTAGCGAGTGAGCGGGTTAGCTTTTGGGAAGGATTGTCAACAAGCAGATTGTAAAAAAGCCGATAACACTGAGCGAGTTTACAAGCTACAAGCGAACTCGCTGGCTTGTAAAAAAGGCCTATGTCATGGATGTTTAGCTCTATGCTTGCATAGTGCATTTTAAAATATTTAAAATAACATTAAAAGTGTATTTGAGCTCAAAATAACACTTTTTTTTACAAAACACTAGCTCTAAGAAAAACAAAATACTTTACTTGAATTATATCCTGTTATTTGGATTCAAAACCTAACGACTAAACTGATTCCAATGAAATTTCTAGGGGAGCAATCTAAAAGTAAATCCTTTCAAATAATAATTTTCCAAATATTTTGATATTTCTTCTGTACAGTATAGTCACCTGTATGATGTACTCCCTCTCTAGTGTACAGTATAGTCACCTGTATGATGTACTCCCTCTCTAGTGTACAGTATAGTCACCTGTATGATGTACTCCCTCTCTAGTGTACAGTATAGTCACCTGTATGATGTACTCCCTCTCTAGTGTACAGTATAGTCACCTGTATGATGTACTCCCTCTCTAGTGTACAGTATAGTCACCTGTATGATGTACTCCCTCTCTAGTGTACAGTATAGTCACCTGTATGATGTACTCCCTCTCTAGTGTACAGTATAGTCACCTGTATGATGTACTCCCTCTCTAGTGTACAGTATAGTCACCTGTATGATGTACTCCCTCTCTAGTGTACAGTATAGTCACCTGTATGATGTACTCCCTCTCTAGTGTACAGTATAGTCACCTGTATGATGTACTCCCTCTCTAGTGTACAGTATAGTCACCTGTATGATGTACTCCCTCTCTAGTGTACAGTATAGTCACCTGTATGATGTACTCCCTCTCTAGTGTACAGTATAGTCACCTGTATGATGTACTCCCTCTCTAGTGTACAGTATAGTCACCTGTATGATGTACTCCCTCTCTAGTGTACAGTATAGTCACCTGTATGATGTACTCCCTCTCTAGTGTACAGTATAGTCACCTGTATGATGTACTCCCTCTCTAGTGTACAGTATAGTCACCTGTATGATGTACTCCCTCTCTAGTGTACAGTATAGTCACCTGTATGATGTACTCCCTCTCTAGTGTACAGTATAGTCACCTGTATGATGTACTCCCTCTCTAGTGTACAGTATAGTCACCTGTATGATGTACTCCCTCTCTAGTGTACAGTATAGTCACCTGTATGATGTACTCCCTCTCTAGTGTACAGTATAGTCACCTGTATGATGTACTCCCTCTCTAGTGTACAGTATAGTCACCTGTATGATGTACTCCCTCTCTAGTGTACAGTATAGTCACCTGTATGATGTACTCCCTCTCTAGTGTACAGTATAGTCACCTGTATGATGTACTCCCTCTCTAGTGTACAGTATAGTCACCTGTATGATGTACTCCCTCTCTAGTGTACAGTATAGTCACCTGTATGATGTACTCCCTCTCTAGTGTACAGTATAGTCACCTGTATGATGTACTCCCTCTCTAGTGTACAGTATAGTCACCTGTATGATGTACTCCCTCTCTAGTGTACAGTATAGTCACCTGTATGATGTACTCCCTCTCTAGTGTACAGTATAGTCACCTGTATGATGTACTCCCTCTCTAGTGTACAGTATAGTCACCTGTATGATGTACTCCCTCTCTAGTGTACAGTATAGTCACCTGTATGATGTACTCCCTCTCTAGTGTACAGTATAGTCACCTGTATGATGTACTCCCTCTCTAGTGTACAGTATAGTCACCTGTATGATGTACTCCCTCTCTAGTGTACAGTATAGTCACCTGTATGATGTACTCCCTCTCTAGTGTACAGTATAGTCACCTGTATGATGTACTCCCTCTCTAGTGTACAGTATAGTCACCTGTATGATGTACTCCCTCTCTAGTGTACAGTATAGTCACCTGTATGATGTACTCCCTCTCTAGTGTACAGTATAGTCACCTGTATGATGTACTCCCGCTCGGCGCGGATGGCGAACAGGCCGGCCTCGGTGCACACGTTGCGCAGGTCGGCGCCGTTGAAGGTGTCCGACAACTTCACCACCGCTTCGTAGTCCATCTCGCCGTGCTTCGCGATCGGCGCCGCGTGGATCTTGAGGATTTCCAGTCTGAAATACATAGAGATTATAAACATCATTCACATCACATACTCACATATTCACCCTAGCCGGGGATCAAAGATGTAACACCAAGCTTAGTAGGGAGACCCTCGCTGCAGAATGGCAATTAGCCGAATAGTTATTCAATTCAATTCAATTATATTTTATTTTTCAGATAACACAGTAATGTAGGTACAGTACAGATCCATGGTTATGGTGTTACAAGTATGTTACGTTTTCGTAGACTTTCGCGATTATCACACATAGATATCCCTCATATATAGATTGTAACGGATATTCATCGCGCTCACCTCATCTATTTTTTTCCCAACGTTTCTACTGTATTGCAACAGTCGTGATCACGGGTTGACTGACGTTACGATCTATTAACTACAAGTATGTTGATATGGCTTACTATGTTAGTGTTACTAACTATGCTATGTTACTAGCTTTGTTGTAATGTTTACTAACTATGTATTGTAATGTTACCAGCTATGTTAGTGTTACTAACTATGCTATGTTACTAGCTTTGTAATGTTTACTAACTATGTATTGTAATGTTACCAGCTATGTTATGTTACTAACTTAGCTTGCGCATTATTAGGCAGTGGTATCTCCGATCATCCTGTCGAGCGTATCGGGTCGGTTAGTGTTACTAGCTTTGTAATGTTTACTATCTATGTATTGTAATGTTACTGGCTATGTTATGTTACTAGCTATGTTATGTTACTAGCCGTGTAATATTACTAGCTTTGTAATATTATTAGCTGTGTAATGTCACATATTTTTATAGTGTTACAAGTTATGTTAGTGTAACTAGCTGTTTAATGTTACCAGCTATGTTACTTACCTAGCTTGCTCATTAGGCAGTGGTATCTCGATCTTCCTGTCCAGCCTGCCCGGGCGCAGTAGAGCCGGGTCGAGTGTGTCGGGTCGGTTGGTGGCCATAATCATTTTGACTTGGCCGAGGGAGTCGAATCCATCCATCTGGTTGAGTAGCTCCATTAGTGTACGTTGGATTTCACGGTCGGCGCTCGTGCCTTCGGAGAAACGGCGACCACCTAAAAGAGGTTTTGTTTCAGTTTAGTTTTGAGATACTATCATACTCATATTTGAACAACTATAATTAACTACACATAGTTTGTTCTAAGGAAGGTGCTGTCTGCTGCCACAGTTTTATTTTAACTTTTACAATGGTAATCGCTTCCATTTTATCATGTACTCCTTTTTATGTTCCAAATAAATCATTTTGAATTTGAATTTTCTTTTCATAAATTAAATGGGAAAATATATTTTTTTGTTTTTATCCACACAAGTACCTACATATGGGAGGTAATTAATAAATATAAATAAAATGAGCTTTTATTTCCTTTGTGTAGGGACCTATAGCGGTGAAAGCCACTTTCAAGTTTTCCATTCTGTCCTGTGTCTAGCTAGTCTAGGCCAGAGTTTTCCAGCCACCTTTACTTCGTTGTCACTCCAGCGAGTAGCTGGTCTTCATCTTCTCAGTTTCGTGTCTTAAGGAGTCTAATTAGTAATAATTTGACTATAGAGGAATCCAATTAGTGATGACCCTACTGGAACATGCCTTCCATCAACCCAGTTTCCTTTTCCGCTATTTTGGGGAGTTAGAAAATCCATCACGGTACTTGTAGAGCAAGCCTTGGGCTGTGGCTAGTGTGTGCCGTGTGGCTAGTGTGTGCCGTGTGGCTAGTGTGTGCCGTGTGGCTAGTGGGTGTCTTGTGGCTAGTGTGTGCCGTGTGGCTAGTGTGTGCCGTGTGGCTAGTGGGTGTCTTGTGGCTAGTGTGGCTAGTGTGTGCCGTGTGGCTAGTGTGTGCCGTGTGGCTAGTGTGTGCCGTGTGGCTAGTGTGTGCCATGTGGCTAGTGTGTGCCGTGTGTGTGCACCTACCGATGGCGTCGATCTCGTCCATGAATATGATGCAGGGTTGGTGGTCGCGAGCGTAGTTGAACATCTCGCGGATGAGGCGCGCCGACTCGCCGATGTACTTGTCCACTATCGCAGATGATACCACCTGGAAAATTGTTTTTATTTAACTAATTGCAAGTACCAATTTAGGCACATTTAAACTGAAAAATGCATTATTTCAGTTCAATATACGCCACTTCTCTTGAATGAGAGTAGCTGATGTAGCATTAGGTTTTGTTCTTTGGCCTAGTTATGAATACTAGATGTTAAATACTAGATTCATTTTCGAAAATACATCTGCGTCCATGTCTGATTCCCCGTTACTTTATGATATTCGGCTTAACTATTTTTTGTTTATAGATCTATACGTTAACAGTTCAAGCCGTGCGGCGTCGTTTTGTACGCCGCACGACAAACGCACCGCTTCGGCACTGCTGCGGTCCGACACGAAACGTCTAAATTGAAAGAGCCCTTAAGGTCACGCTTTTTTATGTGTATAAATTAGTCAAAATAACATCAAAGTTTGTAAGGTATGGGGGCATCCATTAATTACGTGAGGCTTCAAGGGGGGTGAGGGGGTCGAGTCAAAACTCACCCAATCTCACGTGGGAGGGGTGGGTGGTCTCGGCAAAACTCACGTAATTTTATTTTCCGCACGAAAAAGTGTAATGCTGTGAGAAAACGGCGTGAAATTCAGGAAAAATGTTTCTTCACTAAAATACGTCAAATCTCACGTGAGATTAGGGGTAGAGGGAGGGGGTCGAGCAAAATCTCACGAAATATCACTAAGGGGGGTGGAGGGGTCGAAAAATCGCCAAAATTACCTCACGTAATTAATGGATGCCCCCTATTAAGTTTCATTCAGTATTATTCAACTATATATTATTTTCAAGCCAAATAGAGTATATTTACCTTGAGGAAGTTGGCGTCGAGCTGCGAGGCCACGGCGCGCGCCAGCAGCGTCTTGCCGGTGCCGGGCGGGCCGTACAGCAGGCAGCCCTTGGGCGGCGTGATGCCCACGCGCACGAACAGCTCGGGGTTCATCAGGGGCAGCTCTATAACCTGGAACATATACATGTTATGTGTAACAAACTTGTAAACCAAATATGCATATACACCATTAATTTTTAATTACCATATAAAATGAAATGGCCAATTTAGACGGGGTACTACGTTGTATCTGTGCAGTCAGAATTTTGGATTTATACAAAATGGCAGAGTGGCAGCGGTGCGAGTGCGGCGCCCGAGCTGAGCTTTAACGAGCTGGCTCGAGCTAAGGGCCCGGGTTTGCCAAACGATGAATAAAACTTAAATTATTATCAATAAAGGGTGCCGCCTGACGCAAATCCATAGGAAAACGACTAACGGTAAGTTATCCAATTTTAATCGAGTTTATTTTGTCAAAAATTCGACTTAATTTTTTCAAGTTTTTTTGCCATATCTGTGTTCAGTAACAGTAACAGTTCAGTGACTATGTGTATTTTTTTTTATGGTGATTAAAAATTGACCGTGTATATACCATACCGCTCATCAACACGTGCTACCTGTCAACGTACAGACTATATTTGTATAACTATATTTGCCTAAAAATAATTTTAAGTATTACAATTTTTTGAAAGGATTTATTGCTGGATGTCTTGTGCAAGGGGGATACTTATCTCTGACGCTGTCTGTACATTGTGTTTCTATACTTTAATACTTCTGTGTTTGTAAGTATTTATTTTAGGTGTTACGACTTTGAGGCCATCACTAATAGGTAACTGAAGCATAAGTACGTGTAATTACACGTACACCATAAAATGCCAACATTACTTATACATCCTCAAGTTAGTTGTGTAAGTTGTTTGCACACGCTCCCTGTAAAACGAACGCAGGTGAACGAGCACCTTTGCATAGAATCACAAACTCATTCAATACTCATTTCTCAGAACTTCAATTCTTTGCAACGTCACCTGCTTCGTTCAAGAAAGCCATAAACCAGATCACGTCTGACTATCATAGCGCACCTAGTTAATTATAATTAATGTTGTAGCTAGATATAAAAAAAAAAATCCAATTAAATCGTGATCTAACCAACACCCTTACGGCTCATCACTTCCTTAGCAACAGAGTGGTGCACAACTGGAATATACTGCCAGAGGATGTTGTTTCTGCAGCATCCACAAACTCGTTCAAGAACAAACTCGACACTTGGTTACGAACCAACAAGACTATGTTAAAAAAAGTGACACAAAACTATTAAAAAAAACCAACACTGTGTGATATAGACACATCAGCGGAAGCTGCTCGTCTATCAACAAATAATAATAATAATAATAGATTACTTTAAAGTAACTTATTAGGTAAATGTTTTCATAGGATACCTACTACTATCTACTTACATAATTTAATAATGTACTTTACCTACTTACCTAAATAATAGCCCATTATGTTTAGTAATATGTGTACAACGGGGTTGATTACACTACAAGAAATACTATAAATACCTAAGACTGCTTATAGTTTATATATTATTGTAATTGTTTGAGGTCCTAATAAATAAAAATAAATAAATGTTGTACTATAGTCAAATATGTCATCTACAAGCTTGCCCTAAGTTTGTAAGAAGAAACAAATGTTCTCTAATGGTGATTACGAACCGGGCACAGCCGCTGGCTCGAAAGGCTCGAAACTGCTCGTCGTGGCGTCTTAAAAGCCTCTACACACCAAGGCCTCACACCAAGGCCTTAAGGCCAATCCTCAAATCCGAATTCTTTCTTCAAAAACATGGACGAAACGAATAGTGTTAAAAAAATACTATAATACGGCGTACTTTTTGCGTATTTGTCCGAAACATTTTGTATGGAATTCGGATTTGAGGATTCCCCTTATGTAGCCTAAAGGGGGAGTGCACATCCAAAGGCCTTCGAGAATTCAGCAAAGAGGGGTTATAGGTCAGAATCTGCTAACATAATTTTCTGCCATTTTTGACGGGGGACGAGGTAAACACGCATTGCACACGCGCCTATCAAAACTTATTCATGTAAACGCACACTATAATAATCTCGCACACCATCTTAAAATATGCACACAGTTATCAAATTCAGCGTATAGTTTTATTTACGTGAATGGCCAAGAAGGTTATTATGGCCAGCAGAGGGGTTCGCCTTGCGTTAACCCTTAGATTACGCTTAGATTCTCGAAGCCAAAGGCTGTCATTATGATGATATTGGTGAAGAGAAAAATAAATGAAATGAAAGACCAGCTTGTAATTTTTTTACCCGTCGTTTCATCTGGCTGTAGGGGAGTGTTATGTGATTGAGGGAGAAGAAGCATTTTACAATATGATCATCACCTCTCGTAGTTGTCGGATCTGTTCCTGCAGGCCTCCGATGGCGGAGTATGTGACGTCACCGGGGTCTTCATGACTCATGTTGTACACCAAAGGATCCACCTGGAAAATGTTACCAGATTTATCAGTGATATGGGTATGTTTTAACATGATTATTGTTACATACCCCTTACCCAAATTAAGAATTATGATTATTGTTTTCAAGCAACTTCAAAAAAGGGAAAGGTTGTCGATTTAGTTTTATTTTATTCGAAATATCAAAGGATTTGGAAAATCCTTATTTGAAAGGATTTACTTCTAGATTGCTCCCCTAGAAATTTCATTGAAATCAGTTTATGTATTTTGTTATTTTAGAGCTAGTGTTTTGTAAAAAAAAGTGTTTTTTTGAGCTCAAATACACATATTTTAATGTTGTTTTAAAATGCACTATGCAAGCATAGAGCTAAAGCGTTAATGACACAAGGCTTTTTTACAAGCCAGCGACTTCGCTTGTAGCTTGTAAACTCGCTCAGTGTTATCGGCTTTTTTACAATCTGCTTGTTGACAATCCTTCCCAAAAGCTAACCCGCTCACTCGCTAGCTTTTTAAACTCGCTGGCTTGTAGCATTTAAAAAAACCGTGTGTCATCGACGCTTAAGAGATTGAATATGCTTGACCCTGTAGATGTGGAATATCTAGCACTTGGTCGGTGTTGCATTTCAGCCTCATGTTTTGTAGCATTTACCTCTCTGGGGAGGTGACGCATGATAGTCAGCGTGGTCATATCGAGCGCCACTCGAGTGCCGCCCTTCAGTTTGTTCTTGTCCAATTGGCGACGGCAGCCGACGACATAGCGAGGTCCATTGGTGGCTTTTACGATGACTGTAAATAAAATACCTTCAATATAGTACCCTGTCAAAATCATAACCAGCCACTGTGATCTCAACCACCTTCTGGTAAGGGTCTGGGTGCGACGCTCGGCGCGATCTGTTGCCGTTGCTTCACAGAGGAGGAAACAGTTAAACACATGGTTGTACAGAAAGAAGACTGGACTGAGGAAAATCCTGGATACGGGCCCAGATGACCCTACCGGGAAACTGGAACACACCATCCATCAACCCAGGGTCCTGCTCCGCTATTTTGGGGAGCTGGGCTGGCTGGGGCAGAGTTAGTACAAAAAGGGGTCAATGCACAATACACCCCACAGCGGGACGTCAGTGCAGATCACATGTAACCCCTTCCCCAAATTAGAATTAGACATGGTTGTACACTGCATGGCTAGAGAAGAAACTAGAAAGACGAGTGTGAGAGAGTGGGCTGAGAGAAATCCTGGATTCGGGACCCTTCCAGGAAACTGGAACACCAGTATTCAGTATTTATTTGCAATATTGGGCAGGTTACATTTTAGGTCTTTGTAAGTCAAATAAATAAAGTACAGCTACACAATATTATATATATATAGGGTAGGGTGTTGCAAATGATAGAAATGGGCCGATATTTTTAACTTTATTGTTACATCACTAAATGAATCATTCATAAAATCTTAAAACACACTACTCATCTTATCAGCCTAGAGTCCTGCTCTGCTATTTCTGGGAGCTGGTCTGGCTGGGGTAAAGTAAGCTTAATAAATGGTCTATGCACAATAAACTCCACGGCTGGACGTCATTTCAGACCTTTGTTACCCCATGGTGTCCTTTAAACCAGAGTATTATTCCATTAAATTCTCTAAGTTTTTTTTATCTCACAAATATAGTTTGACGACACCGTGGCTTAGTTGGTAGTGACCCTGCCTACGAAGCTTGGTGTTCCGGGATCGATCCCCGGACGGGGCAAATATTTGTGTGACGAACATAAATGTTTGTTCTCAGGTCTTGGATGTTGTGATGTGTTGTATGTGTCCATGCCACCTGCGACACAGGGAATCCTAGTGCAGGGGTGTGAGTGTGTAAATGTTAAAAATGTTATGTGATTTCATTGTTCAGTTGTAAGTATTTTTCCAACATAAAAATGTATTTATTTTTGCAGATAAATGAAATATATGAAAAGTACAATAATACTAACACAACTCTGGCAATAGAATACTTGGCCATTTTGGTAGAGATCTTTCAGTCAAAAATGCACACCCCTGCAATATAGCTGCCACATGACAAAACCCCTTTTAAGGCAAAATTTAATTAATAAAAAATACAATGGCCTAATTAGATTGATTACGAGAATGGTGGGGTATGCATTTTGAAACCGAGATCTACCCGATCAGAATCAGCTAAGGCTTTACAAAGTGACTTACATTTCTCTTCAGTAAGCTGCTTCAGCACTTCACCGACAATCTGACCAACACTCTGCAGCGCTTTTAGGTCATTCTCACTCTTATCGTACTGTTTTGTGAGATCTTTCAACTGCTCTCTCACTGGAAATAAAATAAATCAATTAGATGTCAGACTAGCATTGATTGTTTGTGCTTGTATGGTTCCGGGATTATTGAAGGAGTAGCTGTCGCCAGCAACTTCGTTTGTGTTGCAACTTTCAGCTATTGACAAATATAATCTCCAAGTTTCAAGTCTCTACATTCAGTGGTTTGGTCTCTTTGTTGTTTGTCAGTCAGTCAGGTCCAAGCCAACAAATTTTGATTACATTGCGTTAGAAAATTGCAATCATGTTAAAAGTTCAGGAGCGTTCATCTTTGTTGACAAGGGTAGGTATTTTTTTCCTTTTTTTAGCATCCTATTTTTGAGAAAAAAAATATTTTCTTGGACTAAGCATAATTTAAATCCATAATGCGACTTATCAAATAAGAAGACTAAAATATTTATTAGATTTAAACCCAAAAACACAGAAATTGTGTGAGATGATTCGGCACAAATCGACGAGGAATAGAAAACTCACTGTCTTTCAATCGGGACTCCACCTCCTTGTGTTCCATCAGTTTTTTCCTGTAGTCCTGAAACGCCTTCTCCCGTTGCGTATCCATTGGGATACCTGATCCTGAAGGAGGCATTTTATTTTTGATAATTTACACGGCGTTGCACAAAATCCAAAAACCGAAAATCACGAATCACCAATTGTTTGATTATTTTGACATTGACAATTTGTGCAACTTTGACATTGACACTGACAACATTTCTTGTTTTTTTTTTCTCCGGTTAGATGAAACAATAGTACTTAGCCTTACTGCCACGTCTTGCGTACTCGAAACTTGTTTTTTTTTTCATTTCAAAAAAACTTTTATATCTTTACCTTAAAAGTAGGTATTTGGTTGTTCGTAAATTGTGCTTCTAATGGACACTACTGGGTCCTTGCACAAGTTTTAGTTATCTAGTAGGTTCTATGAGTTCGTCTCGTGTATTATTATAATTATATCCCAACTTACTTCACTTTACTTTTTTCAGTTCCCACCCCATCTATCTTCAGGATTACCCGGGTCGGGTAGCCTTTGAGGGAAAACAACTGGAGGCCAGGCATCTACATAATAACTAAATATTAACCGTGTTACCTACAACTAAAAATGCCTACATTAGGAACAAATAATTAATTAAGTAGTAATAAATAATTAGCCTACTAACCACATGTTACGTACAGGTTTGGGACCTTTATTAGGACGCATTGGATTACCCAAAATCAGAGCAAATATTTTTTTTTAATAATATAATAAAGTATCTTGGTACCTACCTAAATAGTATAATACCTATATTATGTATATTATCATATTTTTAACATTATTTTCTACTCTGTATATTTTTGTTTATATTTTGTAATGGTGTGCAATAATGAATAATCTATCTATCTATCTTTCGAGAATATAGAATATGTATGTATGGTCTGGGCTTTTAGTTCATTTATTTAATATTTCTATATCTATATAATAAGTACCTACATTTTGCGGAGATTGGCAGAATAATGCCCTTATAAGTACCTTGTTTATTGTTAAAATCCGAACGGGTTTAACTCTAACTACCAACATACCTAATCAATATTTTATTGAATTTTAAGTAAGTATTTCTCATGACTCTAGTTATTATACCTCAAAGTCCCCAGCGGATCTTGATTAGAGATCCTCTTAGCTCCAAATCCGCTCAGCAGAGATTAGCCTTCTTCCCGCAAAAATAGCCAAAACGAATTTAAAATTCAATGAATTTTCGCCATCCCTATTTGTTAAAATCTCTGATAGAAACGGTACAGTATAGTACTTACATAGATTTTTATCGGTGTTCCTATAGAACAAGAGTAACATATTCAATCCAAGATAGAGTCGTAAAACAGGCCAAAACATTGACGGGGATTTCATTTTGTTACTTTTTACGATGGAATTTAATTATCACCTATTTCATTAATATTTTTATTTCAATATAATTCACTTGCACTGGTACTTACCTACTTCTGTTTTTCGTAAATATACTTACCAATATTTGAAGTCTTCATCATTTTGACTACCTCCGTAATCTATGTAGGTACCTATGTACAGACAGCGTCATAGATAAGTATCCCCCTTGCATTATAATACCCAGCTTCAAATCCCTTTAAATCACCGTCGCGGCGAATGGAGAAGTTTTGTCTTTAAAAAATAGATTTTATTTGTATAACAGAATGTAATCCTAAAAATAATTTTAAGTATTAAAATTTTTTGAAAGGATTTATAGCTGGGTGTCTTGTGCAAGGGGGATACTTATCTCTGACGCTGTCTGTACATAAAAAGTGCCTTAGATTTTTCTACATTCAAGCAGTAAAAAAACTGAACAAGTAGATCTATAAAAGTTTGCTTTAGTTTAGGATAACAGGACATCATGATAATTTGGTGTTTGCAGAAAAAGAATAAGAAGAACTACGATTAAGTTAAAGTTTTAGTCAATTTTTTGCAAGTTTCAAAGCTGTTTTATCAGTTTTTAGGGTTGCGAGTCCAACAAAAAACCCTTAGATACTTAGATTATATAGTTTTACCGCGTCCATATGTTCGTTTGTATAGAGTCCGGTGTCGCAGTAACGGCCATCTGCGGCCAACTGCATTAATCGACCATCCGAAAAAAAAATACTGTCCGTTTCTCACAGATTTTTGGGCACTTTATGTAAATATGTTCTTGAGTGGAGACTGCGTCTAGGTTAGCGTAGTGTAGGACGACCTTTGGCCAGATGGAGCGATGATCTGCGAGCTATAGCTGGCAGAAGCGCGCTATAGCTGACAGAAGGTGGATGAGAAGAGCCAAAGATCGGGCTCAGTGGCGCCTTGGGAGTGACCTACATCCAGCAGTGGTCTGCTATAGGTTTATGATGATAATACATTAGTTAAGTACCTACCTTACTATCTAGATACCTCACTTACATGCATAAAAGCCGTGTTGGCTGAGTGGGAGGTGCCTCGTTTCGATCCGAAGGTCGTAAGTTCGAACCCGGTCGTACACCAATGGATTTCTCTGTTCAAAAAGATCCAAGTGTGCATCCGGAAACCGGAATGGTATAGAACTTAAAAGTTCGAAAAAACATGAATTGTGTAAGTGCACAGAGCAAAGGAGCCTCTTCAAGGTGCACTTGAAATCCTTTCATCACACTGGTTCGAAAAAGAACTATAATATGAAGAAGAAGACTTACATGCAAAACTGAAAGTTTTTCTACCAGAGTTTAAAACAATATTTTTTTAGGCTAGAGTCAGCCACTGTCTTACCTGTTAAGGAAGGAAGGAGCAATCCAGTTGCCGTGAAGTAACTTTAACTTGCACGATAAGACTTGCCACTTTGGATTTTAAGTTAATAAGTAGGTAAGTTCTAAACTATGTACGGAACCTAACTTTCAAGTTCAAGTTGATTTTGTTTCAAACCGGTTTATCATTGGCATAACTTTGAACTTAGCTTATCGCTAACTTACAAACGGACGCTCAGAAAAAAGGATTTTCTTTTTTATTAGTTTATTTTGGTTTTAGACTAACGTATTTTCGTCGCGCGTAGACGGGCGGATTGGTACTCGCGAACCTCAAGAGTCTAACGCGTGTTTACGCGCGTATTCCGGCGTTGACGCCCGGTTTTTTCTAGCGACTGTCAGTAGCACATAGACAACGCGCGTACACGCGCTGCAAAAAACAAACCACGAGCGGCTCTGAAACCTAAATGAGATTTCGTAAAAAGCTACTAGGTATTAAAACCCTGCGTGTCAAAATCAATCTTCCTACAAATATTTAAACCTACTGTGTATGATTAATCGGGTGTCGAAGTTTTCAAAAGTGAGTACTAAGTAGTACATACTTGAGCCGAATCTCACCTAATCTCACGTGGGGTTTCGGCATATACCACGTAATTTATGCAAGAAACGGTTAAAAATTGCGGGAAAACTGTGGTATATTGAGTAATAAAATGTTTTCCGCTGAAATATGGCTATATCATTAATTACTTACATAAAATAATATATACCTCGCTTCCCTCGGTCAATAAAAAGAATAAGCAAAGAATGTTTTCAAATTAACCCAACGCTATCAAGCACATAAGTATTAAGTTTTTTTTACAGTATTTATTTATTTATTTTGATTCAAAACTTAATGAAAAGGCTCAGAAGCGCAGTTTTGAATGTGAATGGGAAGTAAGTTGTCATCTGTGGCACAACTTTTAACATGGCTGCTTATTATTTTTTAAGCGTGAAAAAAGTTAATGAAAAAAATGTATTAAAAATATACTTACTATCTTGATATATATTACACTAGCTGTTGCATGTGGCTGTGGCTTAGTGATTGCTAGATTGGAGCTTTTTCATCATACTTAACAAAACATGATTCTTTTCAGGTTCAAGTTACATACGGACCACATTTTCAACCCATTTTGTTCAGAACCTAACCTATAGGTCGCGCAACCAGAGTCGGTATGAACATTGAACAAAAATTTCTAAATTTGTCAAAGTGTAGTGAAATTGCATGAGTGTGAGAACTTTGACAGCGCCAACTCTTGTTGCGTGGGCTGGTCCCCAGAAAACCCAAGAATTTTGAAATAAAACGATCATAGCTTGACCATGGTACAGACGCGAGTAATAGCAAAATAGCACAAAATACTCGAATAGCACAAAATCTATGTGTGTATAAACACGTAGGAAAACATCGTGAGGAAACCGGCATGTCATAAAACCTAAAAAGTTCGAAAACATGTGTCAAGTGCACGAAAGGAGCCTCTTCAAGGCGCACTTGAAATCATTTCACCACACTGGTTCGAAAGAACTAGTGACACGATAAGATGAAGATTTGAAAAATCTCACGTACGATCAGAGAAATGGTGTTTAGTAAAATCTCACGATATCTTACAAAGGGGAGGAATACAAAAATCGTCAAAATCACCTAACGAATAAAACAGTTTGTTGCTAATATCTGGTTAATTATATAATATTTATTTCGTTATTCTCACTATTATTAGTGGTGCAACACGTTACTAAACACGGACATTACTAGAAACAGGCAAACAAGCAATAAAAAACCCTAAACAACACGGAAATACCACCAAATATAGAGGAAAGCAACCCATTTTGATCCCACCTAAAAAAACTAATCACAAGAAACTAAGTTTAATTTCAAAAAAGGCTGTTGTACATACATATTTTCAAATCCATAAATGATTTTTTTGATGGCAGCTTTAAAGCAAACATTATAGTAATTGTGCTTACTCTGTTATGGATCTTCTTGGTTAGGTTCGCCACAGTTCATACAACGCTTACAGCATGGCACACATGATTCAAAAGGTTTAAGCATGAGCTTGCAAAGGTAGATACATAAGCAACACATGAGTATTTCACGCTAAGCATAATCGTGCTTACTTTTATTTTGAAATCCAATTACTCTGGGTCTTTTTTCTCGTCAGAAACAATACAGTTCATACAACAATCACAACATGGTATACAAGACACGAATGGGCTTACGATCAATGGTAAAATGTATACGAGAAGGCACATTTCATTTCTATGCTATCTCATTTATTTTACAATACCGAATTGAGCTGAGCACACTTCGCTGTTGATAAAGAAAATTATACCTCCGTGACCAGAATGAAGCTGGTTAAAATTTGCTCAGAATTCTTGGTGTATTTTCTAATAAGTTTTTCAGACTTTGTGCTTCGAAGTTGTTCCGGAATTTCGCTCACGTTTTCAGTTTCTATTTTGCAGAAACTAAGCACAATTTTGTGTTTTCTGAAGCTAGACTGGTTTCTTGAAAGTTTTCATAGCAACAGAAATGTTTTAGTTAACTTTGTGAGCAATTTTGTTTGCGAGAATGTTGTTACGCTTTGGCACGGTTCAATTTAGACTGTTGCGTTTTTCATACAACTAACTAAGCTCAATTTTGAGCTTATTTTTTATCTTCTATCTTCACCTCATCAGTTTCAGGTTCTCCACAGCCAAAGAACTCGACACAAACAGGTGGAATGATGACCAGACAACTTGGGCAGAATTCTCTAGCGCAGAGGATCCACGGGCAGATTATGAGTAACGGCAGAATTGCTATCCAAGCACAAACAGGCAGAATACAACACATACATTCAATATGTTATGCACTTCTTTATATTTATTTTTCATACGTTTTTAGATAGTAATATTTAGACTAAGTAATTGTGTGCATTAAGTTGTTTTTATTTAGGATTCGGAGAATAATATCACGGGATGATTTGGGTGTGTTTGACATTGATCATGACATTAACAAAATAAAAGCGTCAATTTTATATTATTTATAGATTAGACGTTAAAAGTTCTATTTTGAAGAATATAGAAAAGAAGTAAAGATAGTATATAACTGGAGGTACAAATTCTATATGTTGGACTCTTCGAGAATGTAGCCAAGATGGACTGGTGGCATATCCACTACTAGAAGTCCACTACCTCTTTCAAAATGATCAAAATCTAAATAATAAAAGGCTCAGTCTTACTCAGACTGACTGACTGACAGACAACGCACAGGCCACTGGATGTAGAGACTTGAATAGAGGGTATATTCCTATGAAGGCGGGTATAAGAAAAGAATTTCGTTAATTCGCAACGCAAACGAAGTTGCGCGTGTCAACTTGTTAGCACTAAAATTAATTGTAGCACTTTACTAGTTACTATGTTGTAGCATCGTAACTTATCGTAGAACATAGTGCTACCTACAGCGTTACACCACCGTAGCGGACGTAGTTAGTAGTTACTACGTCGTAGCACCGTAGCAGTAGCACAGTAGTGCTTCTTACGGTGCTACCGAAGTGATACATACTCGTAGCACTGTAGCAGCGTTACCGTAGCAAATCGTAGAATATGCCGTAGCAGATTGTACGTAGGACCCTGTAGTACTGCCTACGGCGTAGCACCGAGATTGCTATGCTATTTACCGTACTTCATCTGTGGCTTTTAATAGTAACTAGCGACATAGCACCAAAGTGGTGGCTTCTGTGTTTCCAAACCTCCACAAACTACAATCGGTAGCTCAATTGGATAAAGTGATTCTGCTAACTCCATCTCAGCTACTTGTATAACCAGTTTCGCTCCCGGTAAGTTTTCAGTTAACTTTGTAAGAGACGTAACTATGTTCACCGTTCACAGGAACTTGAAATAGATAAGATAACTTTAAAACTATTTATATAATGTCTCTAGCAACTTAACTTAACGGTTTGCCGAAATAAATGCAACTATAATTATTTACTATTAGATATAAAAAATACCCTTACTAAGAGCGAAGCCACACTCTTCCGTTGCGTTGCGTTGCGTTGCGTTGCGTCGCAGTTTCGAAATGGCATTCGGCACTGAATAAGTCCAAATCTACCGCTGCGACGCAAATGCTAAACAAAACTGCGACGCAACACTACGCAACAGAACAGTGTGGCTTCGTTCTAACTGACCGATTCTTCTTCGCCGAGCCTAAACTGATATACTTTTCTGATATTCTAAATTTCATTGACGAACCAAATTATTAAATAAATACAGGGGCGTTAGTTTCCTCGTGTTTTTAATTCGGTTTATAATCTAAAAACGATTTGGTGCAATAGTTACTGTAATGTTATAGTCTAATGTCAAAATCTTTGAAATCTTATTGAAAAGAACACAGAGTATTACCTAGAAACTTACTTTTTGAAGTTTTCTTATTTCTGTCACCAAAGTTTTGTCGCAAAGTAATTTAATATTGGTGCTAGTCTTGAAAATAACGTTAGGGATCGAATTTACAATTAAAAATGTTTCCTACTTACGTAAAACATTTTCAAAAACTTCAAAACAATCTTAAATGGGACCTTCTGAAATAGTTTTTTAGTTGATGTGTTTCTGCTTTTGCGTGCCGCAATTGTGCTGTTTTCCGTCTATATTGTGCCCTTGCTTAGCTTGTCTACCGATGTGTATTAAAGGTAGGTCACTATTAAAAGGAGTTCCGCAGGATTCCGTCTGTAATCTAAAATCAAATTAGATAAGCACTAAAGTAGTGTTGTACCACACATACACATAGCCAGAAAAGACAGCAACAACTTAGAAAAACTGGTTGTAACTGGCAAGGTGGAAGGAAAACGGCCACGGGGGCGGAGCCCACTGCGTTGGAGCGTAGAGCGGATTTGGTCGCTACCAAATCCGCTCTACGCTGGAGTCCAGCGTGGGCGACGCCATTCGCTCTGCAGAAGACAGATCCCGATGGAGACACATCATCCACACAAAAGTCCTTCGTAAAGGTCACGACCCTCAGGAGTGAGGATATCGACGCAAGGAGGAGGAGTGTTGTACCGGCCTTTTTGAATCAAAGTCCTGTGTAGTACTGTTCTGGTCATGAGCAGGTGTGATCTTATACCATCAGAAAAGCGCCAAGCTCAACAGTTTCTCATTAAAAAAATTTAACATTTGCTAGAATGCAAGTGAATGCTCAAGTGTAGATTTTATACCATTCAACATTATATTTTATACACTGCAAATTTTGGATTAACGGAAAAAAAAAATACGCATAATCAGTTGCCGTAACTGCACACAGATATGGCAAAAAAACTTGTTGCTGAAATTTTGATAAATTTTGGATATCTGTCACGTACACGTAACGTATTGTTACGTAAGTACCGTTTGTCGTTTTCCTATGGATTTGGGCCAGGCGTCATCATTGATATTAATTTAAGTTTTATTCATTGTTTGGCAAACTCGGTTACCCAGCTCGAGTCAGCTCGCAAAAGCTCAGCTCGGGCGCCGCACCTGCCCTGTTACTCTGTTATTTTGTAAAAATCCAAAATGTTTTCTGCACAGATACAACGTAGTTCCCCTTCTGCATTGCCCATTTAAGTTATTTGGTAATTAAAAATTTGTGGTGTATTTAGTTTCTACAAGCAAGCTTTGCCAAAACTAATAATATTTCTCAACCGCTATGCAAGAAATATTTCTACAATAACATTTTTGCGACCGGCGTCGCACGTTCCCCAAAATCTTGGCATCCAGTACCGACGTGACTCTATAAATAAATAAAATGTTCCAGCCGACTTGGTTACGTTGAAAAAATTGGTGTTTTATGTTAGGGAATAACTTGAATGCACATGAGACGCAATCTACAATTTTATAGGCCAGCCGGTTCGAATATTTCGTTAGTCATAAAAATCTGTAAAGTTGGTTTACGGACGATAGTTTAACATGACCAGCATAACGGGACAATGAGCGTTACCGGGCAATGACGTCAACGTTTTCGTGCATGCAGCCGGCGCGGCGGCGTTGATTGATTTATTAGACGTAGTTACGTCAAAAATGAAGTGATTGTTGAGCTCACGGCAAAGTTAGCTATTTCGTTTGTAGTAGGTAACAAACAAACATAGATGAATAACGGTGTTTCTATAGAACACCAAGATAGACAGTATCAAAGCAAAATGGATGCGGAATAAACACAGGACAGAACATTTTCAGACACCCTGTCAATAAAGATTAAATACTTATCTCTATTTTCAAATATTTTTGTTACTTTTAACGATGTAGTTTTGTGAAATGAAAAGCCTAGTATTAATCCGCCCTGTTACTTCTCTTTGTGAATCTTTTCCTACCAAAATGTACCTACTAGAAGTTAGCCAATTTAGATCCCTTTTTCTTAGCGCATTTTCAATGTAGTTACTACAGTGTAGTATGGCATGTCTATACTTTAACACTGTGGGTATAAATAAAAAGCTTGGTTCTGACTGACTGACTGATAGACACCACACAGGCCAAAACACTGAACGTAGACTTACTTTTGCACTTTGTTAAATAAAGCTTTTCCTTGCTTTATACAAGTGCTTAACTTAAAATAAGATAATAAATCAATATCGGTGTCTTCAAGTCCAGAGTGAATCAGTTTCTTTTAGCCAAGCTTACTCCATCCTCGACCACACCGTCACTGTCCATCAGGTGAGGTGGTGGTTTGACCACCACCTTTGACTAAGTAGGTATATTATATATTTATTAAAATAAAATAAAATGCAACATTTTGTGTAAATTAATTTGTGTATTTTCAGGTATGAAGTGCTGTCAATGTTTTGTTGTGAATTTGGACGTGGATGAAGAATACCAAATCAATGAGACTGCAAAAGATAACAGGCCTCCTCCAATATAAAAGTAGGATTAACTGTATCTAAGTAATTTAACGTAACATTAAAATGATTTTAAAAGATACTATTAATCGTTTTATTAATTTTTATTAACTAGGCAGTTGACGATTCTGCTCTTTGTGCAAATAGAAATTTGTAATTTTAGTTTCTTAATATTAAATTAAACCATAAACTAAGCTGATACTGAAGTTACTTCAGCAAATACATTATACCGACTTGCACCAAACTGTTAAAGTTCTTAGGCAATTACTTTACTCGCTAAGAAGTTCTTAGCGGATTGAATTTGGACCGTTAGAGATCTGCGAAGCAAGAAAAAATATCAGCTTAGAAATTTAGACAGTTTTATCTAAGTTTTGCGTTAGTTTTCCGTTGGCGCGGTGGGTCGACGACATTACGAAAGTCGCGGGCAACTTTTGGATGCGAAAAGCTTTTGGATGCGAAAAGCACAAGACCGGAGAGAATGCGAGAAAGCGTGTACAGAAGGAGGCCTATACCCAGCAGTGGGTAGTTATGGACAGTGGGTAGTTATGGGCAGTGGGTAGTTATGGGCAGTGGGTAGTTATGGGCAGTGGGTAGTTATGGGCAGTGGGTAGTTATGGGCAGTGGGTAGTTATGGGCAGTGGGTAGTTATGGGCTGTGGATGATGATGATGATTTGCTAGATTTTCGAAGGTGCCTGAATTACGTCAGAAACATTTACCTAATTATTGTCTACTACAGAAATAGTGAACATAGTATTTTATTCTATTGAATTTATCAACAGGAAAGTGCCTATATAGCTCGGCTCAACACTTGTTTTAATGAAAACAGTCAGGAGAATTGGTTCTGCAAAGGATATGTAGTATATGTATGGGATAAGTAGAATACCTAATTATTTGGAAAAAACTTAGTTTTACTCTTTTTAAATATGTAATAAAAATAGCAAACTGTAGTGTTTTATAGCTACTCATTGATCAATTTAATGCTATAAGTTAAATTCACTTGCCTTAGCCGCCAACGCTGCACTATAATTGTAACTCTCCTTAGAATAATAACTATAATAATATGGGTACGTAAGCGTAACGTTCTTGTTGTTTTCAAAAGAGCTTTCTAATTTCCCCCTTTACCGTTAAAACCTCAACAGTATTATCAAAGTACCTGCCTAAGTGCTACTTACATTATAATCATTCGACACTGCCATTATCAAGATGAGAGCCAATATATTTCAACTTTACTCAAATCTCCAGTTATATTAATCAAATTGTAAATTAATTTTAACTCTTGCCAGTTCGAGATGATTTCTCGAATTGAGTCTTGTTTCCAGCTAAACTCTCAGATAAGAATAAATATTACGTTTATACAGTACACACACTCCGAAAGTACCTATGTTTATCTTATTTATAGTTTCAGCTGACACTCAAAACTGAGTTTGCGTGTCGCATTTAAGAAATTCCTTAGTTAGTACGCACCTAACTTACACTTCTTGACGGACATACCCTCATCAGGAAGTTTCAAGTCATTTTCATGTCATTTTTTCAAGTCACGTTCAGTAGCATGTGGGTTGTTTGACAATCATTCAGGACAAAATGAAGACCACCAGGTCTCAGATAATTTAGGCTGTTGCCTCTAACTTTACGGTTTTGACTTATCTATTTTAAGTATTATTTATTTCATCTTCCACTCATTGCAGAGGCAAGACGCACCGCCAAAGTGTGGTCTTGCCAAAAGCCTTCAAAATTATTACATCAAGGCCTAAAAACAAATCACCTCTTGCAAGTACCATGCAGACGCTTCATTTAGTTGCTGATATCTTTCACGATTCTTTGAATGATTTCGAAAGGCCACATTGTATATTTGATCTTATTAAATGTGTAGTATGTTTTTGACAATATAGATACTGCACTACTGCATTAGGATTACCTGTAATAATAGTTGTAAGCAGATTTCAATATACGAGTATACTAAAAAATACTAATATAAATAGGTACCTACTCATAGTGAATTTATGTCATCATTTATTTTTATTATTTATTTATTTTAGTGTGTCATCATCATCATGGACTTTGGACACTGCTGGACGGTTTTAAACCGCCCTACTTCCCGAGTGTCCATACTGCTTAAGAACAATCCATTGCTCCCGTGGCTTAAACTTAGCGCTTAACCGAATTGCAAAGTTTGGAGTTTGCGTGAAACAACTAAACATTTTCCAAATTGCGTGTTTGTTTAATCGTCGTCTATCTTTGTTGGCTAAAAGGCGTTAATGGGTGCCTTTGTTTATTATAATTCAGTATTCAATTGAAATCTAGAACTGCAACTTAAATAAAATGGTGGGATAAATTAGTTAATTAGAATATTTATATCGGAAACGACTTTTCGGTTCATTATTCTTGGCTAGACTGTGAAAAATTAAAATAGAATTATGAAATTCTATCTATATATCTACCTATAAACGTAGGTATTTAAAAAAAAAATATATCATTATAGTGCTCACAGATTACTGAGATGTTAAGTAATGAAACGCCTAAAATAAAGAAACTAATGCCTACTTGCACCAAACTGTCAAAATCACTAAACAATTACTTTACTCGCTTGGTAGTTCATATCTGTCCCGATTCGGCATAAATCTTATTATACACTTAACAATACTTATGTGAAACCAATATTTATGTTCACTTCTTTGTGAATTTTGAAATCATAATAGGAACCTAATGAGTAAGTTGGAGTTTACAGAATTTTCAGAAAATACTTAATTGAAAAAGTGTTTTTTATAGTCGCAAAGTTTCAGTTATTCATCTTTCGTCCAGTAATATTAACTGGAATCATTATTAACCGAAAGAGAAATTGTGGTGCCAAGTTATAGCGGTGTGAGCATAAATTCCAAATCATATTTTCAATTATGCTAGGATAAGTTAGCGAGACATTTCCCTAGCGGAATAGTCGTTGACTTACCGCCGCGACGGTTAACGAGGTTACACTGCTCTAGAATCCAGCGAGCATATACACGAGTATTAGAATTAAAAATATTGTGAATCATCAATCAATAGATATAATATTAGTAATCAAAGTTTTACAAGTATACAAAAACCGACTTTAATTAGACTGTTCTAGTGACCGTAAACACCACTGAAAAGACACAGGGATGCAAAATTCGCAATTTATTTTACTTCAACGACATATTTTTTCAGTTCTTTAGATTTATAAACTAAACTTCTAAACCGATTTTAGAATAAACCTTTCACTTTTTTTGTTAACGAAATCAAAAAACATGGACGAAACGAATAGTGTGAAGAAATTACTATAATACGGCGTACTTTTTGAGTATTTGTCCGATACATTTTGTATGGAATTGGATTTGAGGATTAGCCTTAATTGTGGTTTATTTATTTTCATCCGGCCTCAGAGCCCTTCAGCCTATAGAATAAGAGGAGGATAACGCAGGTCATCATATTCTGGTCCTTTTCCCACTTACGTGGTATCGGCTCAACATGTCTTCTTCTTCCATTCGTCTCTATCACCCGTCATCTCTGTACTTACACCTTATTCATATCATCTTTCATACAGTCCATCCATCTTTTCTCTGGCCTTCCTCTACTCTTATATCCATCCACTTCCATATTCAGCACACTTCTAGTCACATGACATTCTTCCTTTCGCATAACGTGTCCATACTAAGCTAGGTATTCTTAGGTAGGTACTCCTAATAATTCAGTCCCCAAATCTTATCCGACTAACTTTTGAACCGTGAGTACCATCTCCCAAACTCCGGCAAACTCGGTCATGATTGTTCTACGTATATCGCGATGGACCTGTATGCTTTATAAGTTTATACCAGTGGGACTTCCCCTCGCTTATAAATATAACTAGCACTTTGCCCAAACTTTGACCTGACGCGCCCAAGCCCTTTGACTGATTTGGCTCATTTATAAACTCAAAAGTTGTTTTAAATTTACCTACCCACCTGCCAATTTTTTTTTTATTATGAATAGACAAGCGTTTAACCACTACCTCACCTGGTGGTAAGTGATGCTGTGATCGAAGATGGAGCACGCTTGGCTAAGTAGTTGTGTAGGTACCTAACGATATACATACCAACCTTTTATTTATTATATTAGCCCACATCCAAAACAGCATCAAAAAGTGTGTTGCCCGAGTCGTCCTTGAACTTTCGATCCGAAGGTCGTGGGTTCGAACCCAGTCCAATCGATTTTTCTGTTCAAAAAATCTAAGCAAAATTGGAATGATTCTACATATTTACCTACTTCATTTTTCTGAGGTTGGTATTATTTGACGGCCAACATCTTGTTACACACTTTAGTCCACTAAAGCTAAGCGTCCACAGACCGGCATCGGACGTATCGGACGCATCGTACGTAACGGATTAATTTGACTGCGTCCACTGTATCGGCAGCGATCGGATTGCCGACGCGAGTATTAGCAATCGGATTGCTGATGTCACCTTCATTCGGATTTTTGTAATGCCTTATGACATTTCTCGCTATAAAATGATAATCACGATTACGTTTCGCGACAAATGGCCGACAATGCAGAGTGAGCGCGCGGGGCGCGTCCACTGATCAGCATTTCGTATGACGTCATCGGTACGCATCGCATGTAGGCATTGCCGATGACGTCATACGGAATACCGATCAGTGGACGCTGTTGTATGAGTTTTTATACAAGGCAACCTAAAATGCGTTACGTGCGATGCGTCCGATACGTCCGATGCCGGCCTATGGACGCAAGCCTTTACACTAAATTGACAGGAAGCGAGAGGAAAGAAGTTACTCATCAATAATTAAAATTATAAAAAAAATGAGAATTGAAACAAAGAAGTAAAGATTAAAATTTGTATATTTGGTACTTCGTATATTTTTCATTTACATTTTGAGTCGATAAGAATTATTAATAGTTACCTAATCGTATTATTTTAGACGATTAATTAATAATTTTCTCATAAAGAACAATACAAACATAACGTATTTAGAATATTTAAATTAAAATATTTAACAAATTCTATATAGGTTACAATAAGTATAAATAGTTTTAGTTAATTTAGAACATTTTTTTTATTATTGAACGATTTTCTAGTTATATAAGATAGCCACCTAGGAGGTAATATTTTAAAACTCTCTAAATAGGGTATTTACTTATTATTTATCAAATGTAATGGCATTAGTATAATTATTTTGCATCAATAGTTCATCATTATAACGCTGATTAACTAAAAAAAATTAATATAAATGTGACACCTTATTTTGTGATACTTCTTAATAGAAATAAAATTTATAATTAAATACTTACAATAACTTGCACTTCTACTGACCACATCGTGATCATTCAGATGTCTTTACCCAAATGGTAAAGTGTAGTAAGATTTAATTCTGATTTAGCTCAGAATCGAACCAGATAACTTTAAATAGAATCATCACAAGGAGCAAGGGCTCTTTGCTTACTTGTGTGTTCCTATTTACTTAATAAAAAATCTATTGTTACTCCGTATATTAAAAAAAAATATAAAACAATATTTCTACAAATGATTTAAAGACATTTTCAGAAATTGATCTCAATTCAGATGTCTCCAAAATTAAACTTAACTAATTTGTAAAATATAAACTAAAAATGTCGCTGTCCCTTTTATAAAATCGAAATAAAAAGGAGCATAATTTTTAGTGCTGTCAAATTAGTTTAGTTTAGTTTAGCGACATATGAATTGACACCATTATCAATCAAAAAACTCTACATTTTGATAAAAATGTTTTTATGTAAATCAATATACAGATAACTACCATTAATTTGATTAAAATCACGCACACATTGGAAGACCTTATCGAATCTTAGAGGAAAAAGTAAAAAACCAAATTACTAAACTTAATAATCTATTGCTCTTGTTTTCAGTACAATAATTTTAATAATTAATAGTTTTATATTCTAATAAAGTTACGTTATAAACTAAAACGGCCATGGTGTTGCAGTGTATCATAATATTACTTAAATTTAACTCTTATTTAAAATTCAGTATATTTTAAATAGTAATTTGAAATCTTTCTAATACAAGAATCTAAATTTACACTGATTTAGAATTAAATTGTCGTTGTTTTTTACTAACAATATAAGTTATTATTTATATTTAAAATAGATACAGTATTTACACGCATGATGAAAAGATTGTAAAAACTATTATCAGTCATAGGTATAGTTGATAAAATTTAAAATATTTTAAACAATGGAATTCCATATTTTATAAGCATTTACTCTAATCATAAGTTTTGGATTTTTAAAAAACTAGAAAGACATTTTGAGTAACAAAACTTTGACACCTAACTCTTTGTACAATTTTGAAAGAACCTTAATATACACTAGTCACATAAAAATCGGCAAGTATAATATACATAAATACGAATAAATTACGAACTAATTAATTCATAAGATTAGAAATGTACAGGAAGTATTTGGTGTTCTTTTGGTATTAATTTTAAACTAATACTAAGTCTTAAAACTAGTAAATTATACGATACTTATTTACAAACATAAAAAGCGACCCGCGCTATTGTTTGAAATTTACGAAATAAAAACTCTTTGCTAGCATGCAAGCTAAAAATTTAGAATGAACTTACGTACAAATTTATATTTACAATTAAACAAATTTTTTAGTGCATTATATTATGTAGTGCGTGTTAGAGAGGCACACAGGCACAGTCGTTTATATTACTTTTTTTTTTAATTAATTAATCACGGCAACCCGCTTTAGAATCGAATCGTAGATTCGTTAAAATGCTAAAAATATATTTTAAACCATTTCCAAACCCCTTAATGTGCTGATAAACTTGAACATTTACTTGTTATGAGCATTCTAGCGAACTATATTAGAGGTGCATAGGCTCCTCTCGTAAGCATTACCTATAACAAAACGGAAGTATGTTTTGCTTCTAAAAAAAAAAAGAAATGGAATTTTGCTAGAATGATCGCGAATTGTTCGTAGCGATGTGTGGCTCTATTCTTGGCTCTGATTGTTGTTCAGATCGACAAGTTTAGAAATGACGAATATTTCGCCGCAAATGTTCTATGTTCTGTTACAAGTTAATGTTCAAGTTCAAACCAACACCATTACAAAACATTAAACTAAACTATACCCTCTTATAAAATCTAATACCTACTTTTGTTTCAGATAGTATCACTTGAAACAAACTTGATAGACTCTTAGATTGTAAAACGGGCTGCCGGCAAAGTTTTGAACTTCAAAAGTTTTGAATATCTTGCGTATAGTTTTAAAGTTGTACCTATAAATTAAATGTCAAGTTCATCGTCTTCAAAACAAGACTATTTGAAAAAATACTTATCGATATTATTTTGGAAATTTATTTTTTTTGAAAGGAAGGGATTTCAACGCATAACAGACAGATATTGCAAAATATCGAACGTAAAATAGCACCTTCAAATAAATTAGCTATAATTATTTATTTGCATAACACAAGTATACTTTGGTCTTTAATAGGTACTTATTTAAAAATATAGAATCACCTTATAACCTTGCGATTACCTACAAGAAATTCAAAGCTTATTTGAAGTTCTAGTCATTTGTTTTATTTTTACACCGCATCTTTACAATGATTTATTAATGCGCTAATTTTATGAAACGTACGATGTTTTTTTTCACTTGCAAAATTAAAAGGAATCTACAACTCAGTTGCTTAAAAAAACACAATGTAAGGCCCACTTGAGTTATTTATTTCTTACTAAACTCTACTAAAGTTTTAAAGTTTTCTTTTATTTTTGGTGAATCGTAGAACATCATCATCATCATGTCAGGCTCTGGAAGTCCAATGCTGGATCCCTATCCATTAGACGTCGAAAGGAGCGGTCTCGAGCCGCTTCCTTTTTATCGACTGCCAACTACCGCAACAATGTCATCGGTCCATCGCGTAGCAGCAGTATCGTCTTACTGCGTCGTCTAGTTCTAATAAAAGCTCGTAAAACAAGTAAGTTTTGTAAATTATTATTAATAGGTATTATTTAATTTTAAGATGTCATCTAATTTAAATTTCGTGCTACACAAATTCTTCAAAAAAATTAAATTAATGCATGATTCTAGAGTTTATTTTAATCCAATTCCTTTTTATATGGTACATAAGGAAACTTGTAATGTACCTACTATTATAATATTCTATTTTTCAAATCCGTAAGTGTTGCAGTATCTTTTTAATCTATGATACAATCTATGGTTTGCTACTTAGTCGAATCTACGGAAAATTAGTTTTTTTTACAATTCAGATCTAATGTTTAGCACAAATAAGACCACTTGTTTATTGAATTTTATTTTGTGAAATTTATTCTTCTTTCTGCCTTTTGATGACTCGAGATATTTTAGTCGTAAGAACCACAATATAAAACTAGAGGGAGGGTAGGTATGTATGTACCTACCTATTTGATAAATCGAAACATTTTAGTTTTTTGTCGATAGAACCGAATCACATTCAAATTCTAAAGGGTAGGTTTGGTATGTACTTCGATGAAGTGGTCTCTAGAAATAAAAAAATCTATGAATAGATAAAATATAGTTCCGAATATAACATGTTCTAAGTACATGATTATTATTTTCATCAATGCGAAATCACCATTTTTATCGAATGGGTAATTATGAATGTCGTACCTACAATCACAATATTTTTTTTTATAAGTAACTATTTAATATTTTAAGAATATTCTTTGGAATTTTATTGAGAACAATTTTTAGTTTACCAAAATCCAACTAATTGCATAATCACCCATCCAATCACGCACTGCCTAATATTGTCCAAAGAAACTAAATCACCGCCAAAAATCACCTCAAAAGATAACACCAAAACTGTCAGTTTTCATTGAATGAGTGAACGATTCACTGAATGAGTGAATAATTAACGAACATTGTAAAGACCCGGTGCTGCGCGCCTTTCCGCCATCAGGATTCTGTTAGCGACGCATTTATAACAGCACAGGTAAGCCAAACATCACTTGAACAGTATCCTCCGAAACGCTCTTCTGAAATCCTTGTTAAATATCGTGTAAATGACCGGATTTAACACAGAGTTCATGTAGCCGAGCCAGAACGCTATAGCGAACGCACTGCCTGGTATATCACATGATCTGCAAGCCGCCTTGAGGATGTATAGGAAGAAAAACGGAAGCCAGCAAGCTATGAAACTGCCCATGATTAAACCTAAGATCAACGTAGCCCGTTTCTCCTTCTTTCTCGCCAACCTCTTCTTCTCTCTTTCAGGATCTCTAGGTTTATGAGGTTTGGGTAATGCTGGTTCCAACTCTGCTTTGCTTGGTTGAGTTTTCTCCTGTCTTCTGTCAGTTTTCTTGAAGAGGCGAAGTTTGAGAGGTTTGACGCCTCCACAGCGGCTGACTACCCCACTGTCTGAGGAAGAAGGTTCTAGTTCTGAGACCATATCTGCGTCGATATTGACGCTGGGCGCTCGCCCCCTGGTTTGCTGGAGGGCTAGCTCACCATTTACAGAGAGCGTGGAGCTTCTGTGCGGACAAGACGCTAGGGGGTTTTTCGTCACTTGCGCTGTAGTTGTCACCTGGAAAAATAAAAATAATAATGGAGCTAGATTTTTTAAATTAATTTCCTTAAAATCAGGGCTTATATAGCAGCAGACGACAATGGCACGAAAACCATTTTTTTTATCTCTTAAACCATTGGGCAATAACGCATCGAAACCGGACATAACGTTTACAATCATCTATATGTATACAATATTCATACAGGGTCGTTTTTCGAGAAGGGCACTGATGGCCAAGTCCGATGCGAATGATTTAAAAAAAAAGGCACCGTGTATTCATTAACCAATGGATTTTGTTGTTGATAAGGATCATTCTTTGCAAAAAAAAATATCACACGTACGATAATTGATTGATTCAGGCGTTACTTTGCGGAAATCCATAAATATCAACAAATTATATAAATATATTTAGTAATAAATCCGCTTAATTTCTAAACAAAGGTTCTAAAAAAAGGTGGACTCGCCGAAGTTCGAAACGAGAGTCAACTCTCGTTTCGAACTTCGGCGAGTCCACACCTCCTGATGATGCCTCGTGTAGAGGCGAAACACGTGTCGTATCTTTAAACTTCGGTTTTCTGTTCGTTGACTCTTTGGTTTAGTTGAACTAAAGTTAAGTTAATTAAAACCTTTGTTTAGAAATTAAGCGGACTTATTACTAAATATATTTATATAATTTGTTGATATCACACGTACGACCAAACCGACAGAACGACAGACAACGTACAGGCCAAACCCCTGAACGTAGAGACTTGAATCTCGAAGGGTGCGTTCTTCAAGAAGTACAAGCACGTACTAAAAAAGGGATGTTATTAATTCACAATCCAAAAGAAGTTGCAGACTTCAGCAAGATGTAAAATAAATGATTAAAATCGAAATTGGAAGAGACTTTCGTCCAGTGGTAGTGGTACTGCTATTTAATGGTGGTGTAAAGAAGTGGTACCTTCAGGGTGTCCTTCCTCTCGTCTGGTGGTGGTGGGATGGTGTCTCCCGCCTCGCTGGTGGATATGTCTGAGGCCAGCTCGCAGGTCACCGTTGGGATCTGCACTTGTGCCGTTTCTATCGTTGCTATTTGGCTCTCGCTGGAATCAAAAATAGAAACAGCAAAATAAGTGTGACGCCATAATACAGTTACCTAATCTTTAAAACCTTATTGACATGACATGTAGTGAATATCTCAATCATCCTCATCATCATCAGCCTATCGCAGTCCACTGATGGACATAGGCTTCTCCCAATGAGCGCCATCGCACCCTATCATCGGCTTGCCGCATCCATCTTCTGGCTGCAACCTTTCGCAGATCGTCATCCCACCTGGCCGAAGGGCGTCCTTTACATCAATCAATATCAATCATCCATCAATAAATAAAATAAAGAAATAAATATAAAAGGCTTGAATCTGACTGACTGACTGACAGACAACGTAGTTACAAGCCAAACCACTGAACGTAGAGAATTAAAACGTGGTGGATGTGTTTATAAAGAGCGTGAGTACTAAGAAAGGAATTTTGAACATTCACATCGCAAACGAAGTTGCGGGTGTCAGCTAATGTATAGATATAAAATTCTTATTCCTGACTGACTGATTGATAGACAACGCATAGGCAATAAATACCACTGGACATAGAGATTTGAAATTTTGAGGGTATGTTCGTCAAAATGTGTAGGTGCGTAAGACCCTAAGGCAGTGTCCTAATAGAACACGATGAACCATCGCAAGTTCGCGCGAACGTCGATCGCGCGATTCGCGGGATCGCGTTCTATTAGGACAACGCCTAAGAAAGGAATTTTGTTAATTCACAAAGCAAACGAAGTTGCTATCACTAGCTAACTACTAGTTATCAATAAAAACTATTAGGTATGACTATTAGTATTATTATCCTGAATTAGGTTTGGCTGCTTTGGCAATTTGATTGATTTTAACGACGAAGTGACAGACGGCCATACGAACATGGCTAAACTATGGGTTTCTTAACAAACTCAGAACCTTGAAAAAGGTATCTTACTAATATTTTATAAGCCAAATTTTTATGAGATTGTGATAGGTATATGGACTAATAGGTGGATGTTTATTCCTTAATAACGCCAAAACTATTAAACTACTTTGGCTGGAATTCAATATTTTTTTTTTAATACAGCATAAGCTAACTACTACAATCTATATATAGGTATATTACAAAATTTACAAAAGGAAACAATTGGGCCACCCATAGACCGTTGCAAACGATCTATAGGTAGCTCAACTGCTCCAACTCGATACCCGATGGCAGCGTGCCGAGGATACTGGCTGCATTGCCTCTTTGTATAGCAAGGCTTATTCTTTGGCCCAGATAGCTGCCAGCCCTCTGATCACGCGTCGCTTCGACCAGACGCTCTGACAAAAATATATTTATTGTTTCTGATCTGAAAAAGCACATAGGCTACCTTAGGGTCAGTTCAGGCGAAGCAGAAAAGGCCACGCAATTAACTGGCTACATTATAATATTATAATACTCGCGCAATTTACTGGCTGCATCGAAAATAGTACAGTATTAACATAGCCTAAAGTAGAATCGCGAAATCGGTGCCGAGCTATTTATATTTCTCCGCTTGGTCAAAACTGACCCTTTAAGTCCAATACCAAGCGAGTAAACCCATACGCAATGGCTAGTATCAAAAGTTTCAACACACAACACAAAGCTCTACATAAAATATGAAGCGCGTGTCATCGCAAGATCTAACTTTTGCAACATTCCACCGTCCTTTGTCCTTCACTGAAATATTAAAGGTATGCGAGTGTCTACTGTGCCCCTCTGTACCTACATCAAATATAATGCCAAAGGGCCAAACATTACATAACTTTGCGATCGAAAATTTCCGCTTCAATCAATAGGTTCTCTTTGATCGCTCGCGGTACAGTCGGATACAATGTTTTTATGAATATTGTAAAAATACTCTTTGAGGGTAAAAAAACATGATAGGGTCATATTATTCATGCGATGGATGGTTTTTAAATTAGGTACGAACAAAACTGTAAGGGTTGGCTGGTAGAGAATGCCTTTAGGCATCAAGCCCGCCCTTTGTGCAATGTAATTTTTGTACAAAAAATATTTTAATAATAATAATAAACTTCTTCTTCTTATCGTGTCACTTCTTTAAAACCAGTGTGCTGAAAGGATGTCAAGTGAACTTTTTAGGTTCTATGACATGCCGGTTTCCTCACGCTGAAGGAATGAAATCGATGTGTGCATTAGCGCACATCAATTTTTTGAACAGAAAAATCCATTAGCGAACGCCTAATAGATTTTTTTTAAAAGGATGTAATAAGAATAATAGAAAACTCGAGGACGTGGTGGCCGAGTGGATGAGGCCCTTACATTGCGATCTGATGGTCGCGGGTTCGAATCCCGGTGGCAGTCATGCGTAAAAGGGTTTTTTCGGTCGAAAAAATCTATGTACATGCATCCCACGTTCTCGCAACGGTGAAGGAAAACATCGTGAGGAAACCGGCATGTCGTAGAACCAAAAAGTTCGAAAACATGTGTCGAGTGCACGAAAGGAGCCTCTTCGAGGCGCGCTTGAAATCCTTTCACCACACTGGTTCGAAAGAACTAGTGACACGATAAGAAGAAGAAGATAGAAAACTCAAGTTTATTATATCCATAAATTATATCGATTAATCTTTTGTATATAAAATGTACCTTTGCTAAATTTTAACAACAATGTCAACCATTATTTTTCATTATATTTCATAGTCTTACAAAAGTTTTGTTATCGACCCTACTCTATACAAAATAACTAATAACAGAGTACGTCGATAAGGGTAAGGGGTACCTACGTCATGTCCGGAAACCGGCATGTCGTAGAACCAAAAAGTTCGAAAACATGTGTCGAGTGCACGAAAGGAGCCTCTTCGAGGCGCGCTTGAAATCCTTTCACCACACTGGTTCGAAAGAACTAGTGACACGATAAGAAGAAGAAGATAGAAAACTCAAGTTTATTATATCCATAAATTATATCGATTAATCTTTTGTATATAAAATGTACCTTTGCTAAATTTTAACAACAATGTCAACCATTATTTTTCATTATATTTCATAGTCTTACAAAAGTTTTGTTATCGACCCCACTCTATACAAATTAACTAATAACAGAGTACGTCGATAAGGGTAAGGGGTACCTACGTCATGTCGGAGTTAATTTAAGAAGTGAGTGTTGATGACTTACGAGTACAACCTAAAAATGATAATTAATATCAGTATCAGGCATTGTGATACTCTACTTCCATGTTTTTCATTAAAAAATTGGTTGTCTGTAAAGAGCGTAACGGGACAATGGGCGTTACTGGACAATGACGTCAACGTTTTCGTGCATGCCGGCGTTCATGGATTTATTAGACGTTAAAAAAAATATTAAAAAATTTGCGCATGTCATGTCAAATGTTCAAAGTAATGTACATACGAGTACATTGTAGGAATATGGGAAGAAGGAAGCTGCTAGTATGTCACAGAATCAAGAGAAAATAGAAAACCCAGGATTATACGTCAGAATCTGCTAACATTTGGCTAGATTCTCGAAGAGAAAACCCAACTGGTTAATAACGATCATCTAGTCCACTTCTGGACGTCCACTGCTGGTAGCTCAACTGCTCCAATACAATACTCGATTGCAGCGTGCAGAGAATACTGGGTGCATTACCTCTTTGTATAGCAAATTTTATACTCATGAATAAATACTTTTTTCTAATTTCTTGTACCCTAGTGTGCATTCTGACACTGAACGATCACTACTAATATTTACAAAAAAAGTGAAAGGTTTCATACTTTAATTTTGATTTTATACGTGTTTTAAAATTAATCTACTCTCTTAAAAACACGTATAAAATCTAAATTAAAGTATGAAACCTTTCACTTTTTTTGTTGAAAAATCACAAAACAGGGACGAAACGAATAGTGTGAAGAAATTACTATAATACGGCGTATTTTTTGAGTATATGTCCGAAACATTTCGTATGGAATTCGGATTTGAAGATTGGCCTTAAGTCATAATGTACTTTTTTTTTTATTGTATCTTTCCATGGCCTCGCTCTAACCTCAGAAGGTTTGCTGGAAGAAAACTCTTATTAGGGTTAAGCTCGCCTTTGTACATGTCTTTTATTTCATGATTTATATTCTAATGTGTTTGTGTGTACAATAAAGAATTACAGAATTACAGAATGTAAACTCGTTGCAATAATTTTTAAATCGATGAACGCCGGCTGCATGCATGAAAAAATTGATGTCATTGTCCGGTAACGCTCATTGTCCTGTTACGCTGGTAGTCACGTTAAACTATCGTCCGTAAACCAACTTTACATACAACCAATTTTTTTTATTATTGTGACTCGTTGGGAACTCTAAAACTAATAGCAAAAGGCAATGGTATCCAAACCTACTATCGAGCAAGAGTAAGCTTTCCGAACCCACAAGAGGTTAATGTCCAACTCAACGATATTCACTGGAACGTACCTAATGGGTCGGCACTGATGTCTTAAACATACCTAAGGGTCTTGTTAAATAACTTAATTTTTACTACTAACCCTAGGTAACCCTTGTAATACATACTGCTTAGACGTGACATGTTTCAAAAAGGAAAGCCTACACGCAAAGAGTTAAGATTATTTTTGAGATAGAAAGATATAGAGAAAAAAATATCTCTTATTTTTGTTGCTCAATCATGCACAAACTACTAATCCTATTGAGCTGAAATTCGGTATAGATACAGTTTGTGAGCTAAAAAAGGATATACATATGTTATTTTTATCTCGATACAACGAGGTCAAAGCTGCGGGAACCAGCTAGCAACTAAACACTGCTATCACATGCCATAGTTGACTGAACAATGACAGGTCAGAAAATCTGGATTGGATACTAGGACAAATAGGCGGTTGTATGTGTGTATGTATGTATGTATGTATGTTTGTTTGTTCGATACCTCGATACGATAACTTTCAAACCGCTCATTCAATCGTCATGAAATTTGGCAGGTGAGTAATTAGTTTAAAAGAATATTTAAATTCATATACGAGTTATCAATTTTTTTTAATTTTACATTCCACTTTACTTAGAATATAATTTATACATTTTTTTTATTATTATTTTTATTTTAATAAAATGTACCTCTTTAGTTAATGTAATTGGCCGCTGCCTTAATTAAAGTAAATAAATAAATACGAGCTAAATCGGTTCAGGAGTTAAGTAAAGTTTGGGCCAATTTGCTAGTTTATCTGTTCTTAGTTTGAACGAATCACGTCGAATGTTTGTATAGCCCAGTCGTTACTCGTTACGTTACTACGGAGTGTCGTTAAATCGTTATTTGCTGATTGGTATTGAAAGTGCACTTTGGGAACGGTAAAGTTTATGATCGGTAAAAATGGATAGTGTGTTATATATATTACCTGAAGTGAACGGGTATTGAAGTGTGGGTATGCTACATAATAGGCATATAAAGTATAAAGAGTTACATGTTATTTATCATGGTATAAAGCTGATCACACATAACACTTGTTACTTTGACACCTGACTCGAATGACGTTTGTGCAAAGTACAGCGTGGAATTGGATAATCTTGATAGAAAAGAGGTCCTGTAATACTTGGTAATGATAAGGCTTCGCAATTAGAGGAAGAAGAATCACGGAGGGCGCCGCGCGGGGCAGCGGGGGAGTAGACTCGGTAGACTCGGGCGAATCAACATGATACCTGGCTGACGCGTAGCTCGAAACTTGATGCTTCTCCCGCTGCCCCGCGCGGCGATCTCCGCGTTTCTTCTTCCTCTAATTGCGAAGCCTTATCATTACCAAGTATTACAGGACCTCTTCTCTATGAAGATTATCCAATTCCACGCTGTACTTTGCACAAACGTCATTCGAGACAGGTGTCATGTTGATTCGCCCGAGTAGTAACTCGATATACTCTCCAATCTCCATGCCTAATAGAAACACCGTTTTGAATCTATGGCCATTATTTGTTCCAAAAGTAATGACCTAAAGAACGTGACCTCTCTGAGAATTATAATCATTCTATACCTTAATTCTTGTATGATAAAGGCATAAATTACCCATTATTGTTACTGCTAAGGTGCCCTGAAGGCATGGGGTGCGTCGAGGGCATCGGCCGTGTGCCCTTCGGAACGTTGCTGAAGCTCGTCTGCTGCTCATTCTGAAACCAAATAAATACTTACATATTATACCTATTATTTATTACAGCATAAGCTAACTACTACAATCTATATTACAAAATTTACAAAAGGAAACATTTGGGCCACCCATAGACCGTTGCAAACGATACAGATCCCGCGATACAGGTCTGACCTAGTGCGGGGTCCACAAGTAACTCGGTTCTATAATTATTTGTTTTTGGTAAATAAAAATATTTGTATTTGTATCTATAGGTAGATCAACTGCTCCAACTCGATACCCGATGGCAGCGTGCTGAGGATACTGGCTACATTGCCTCTTTGTATTGCAAGGCTTATTCTTTGGCCGAGATAGCTGCCAGCCCTCTGATCACGCGTCTCTTCGATATTATTATATTAATAAATAATATAAGTAGCACTTATCCGCTTACTTTTGTATTGTATTCATTTAACCTTTTTGATCCATAAAGCAAAATTATTAATTAAATCAAATTCAATTATTTCAATTTAAAAATAAATATTCAAAAAAAAACCTTGCTTGCGTCGTACTTTACGTGATGTATTTCTCCAGCTCATAAGCATACTGTGTAGCATTATTCTGGTCATTGGCAGGTGTGATCTCTTACCATCAGGAGAGCGCCGAGATTGTCTCATCTATTGTTTAGATATAGAAAAAAAACGAGTGAGCCTTAAACGTCGATGACTCATGGCTTTTTTACATGCTACAAGCCAGCGAGTTCGCTTGTAGCGTGTAAACTCGCCCAGTGTCATCGGCTTTTTTACATCTGCTTGTTGTCAATCCTTCCGGAAAGCTATCTTGCTCACACGCTATAAAGGATGTGGTGGCCGAGTGGATGAGGCCTTTGCCCTGTGATCTGATGGTCGCGGGTTCGAATCCAGGTGGCAGTCATGTGTAAATGGGTGTTTTCGGTCGAAAAAATCTATGTATGCATTCCACGTTCTCGCAACGGAGAAGGAAAACATCGTGAGGAAACCGGCATGTAGTAGAACCTAAAGTTCGAAAACATGTGTCGAGTGCACGAAAGGAGCCTCTACGAGGCGCACTTGAAATCCTTTCACCACACTGGTTCGAAAGAACTAGTGACACGATAAGAAGAATCTAGATAGCTTCAGCTTGTAAACCACCGTGTAGGTACCATCGACGCTTTAGGCAGTGTCCTAATAGAACGCGATGAAGCGACCATCGCAAGTTCGCGCGAACGTCGATCGCGCGATCCCGCGATCAAACGTACTAACGTCAAATAGGCGTCCCAATTGGCCTCGCGTCGCGTCGCGCAATCGCGCGAATGCCAATCGGGACGCCTACTTGAAGTTAGTACGTTTGATCGCGGATTCGCGCGACGATCGCGTGATCGCGTTTTATTAGGACAACGCCTTACAGTACAGCAGTCACATATGTGTAACAAACATCGGGATATAGATTCTGGTTAACTTCCTGTAACACACTTCGTTAGCGGAAAGATGTAATCAAAGGTTTTAGGTTTTTAGATAACTCACCGGCCTATTTCTAGGGTTTTTTCTGATTCCCCGCCTCGCCCGCGCCTTGGCCGCGTAGTATATCCTAATGTAGACAAACACCATGATGCACGAGGGTATGTAGAAGCTGCCCAATGCTGAGTACACGACGTAACCAATGTCGTCCGACACCTGGAACAAAAGGGTATGAATGAATGAATGATTTTTTTTTTTAACTGACTTCAAAAACATCATTGTGGTACATCCCATCATTGTGGCCATAACATCATGGGTAGGTACAGTCGGCTCTATAATTGTCTTTACACCCAGCTTACGCCGGTTTTTTCCTGTGATTAAACCACTCACAGAAACTCATCACATGTTTAAATGTGAATAAACTACTGATGTGAATAAACAACTTAAGATATACCCCTAATATAAACTACAAGTAGTTTAATCACAAAAGAACATCGGCGTAAGCTGGGTGTAAAGACAATTACAGAGCCGACTGTACATCCCCATCAACCAAGAAATATTTTTTTAAATCGGTTTATAAACAATAATGTAACAAACATAAAAAAAACATTCAACCAAATTGAGAAACTCCTTCTTTTTGGAAGGAGGTTCTCAATTTGGTAATACTTTTAAATTGGTCCCATAGAAATTTCATCAAAATCGGTTCTGTAGGTTTTTATATGAAAATGACTGAAAAACATATGTCATAAAAGCAAATGAAATTGGGTATTTTGCTTCCCTGTGATTTGTCTATGGTGCCTACGGTCACTTGAACCGACCGATTGAAGTCGGTAGGTACGTTTATGTTTTTGTAAAACCTTGATTATTAGGTACCTACCTAGCCAGACTTACCGACCATGACCAAAAAAGTTGGTTATGGGTAATCCTAAAATCCGAATTCCATACAAAATGTTTCGGACAAATACTCAAAAAGTACGGCGTATTATAGTAATTTCTTCACACTATTCGTTTCGTCCATGTTTTTTGATTTCGTCAACAAAAAAAATGAGCGGTTTCATACTTTAATTTAGATTTTATACGTGTTTTAAAGTTAGTAGGGTTAATTTTAAAACACGTATAAAATCTAAATTAAAGTATGAAACCTTTCACTTTTTTGGTGACGAAATCAAAAAACATGGACGAAACGAATAGTGTGAAGAAATTACTATAATACGCCGTACTTTTTGAGTATTTGTCCGAAACATTTTGTATGGAATTCGGATATGAGGATTCCCCTTAATTTAAATTTGGTTAATAAATATCAAACATTAAAAAAAAAACATTCAACCGTTTTGATAATCTCTTTTTTGAAGTTGTTTGATAAATGATTTGTAATTTATAGTGTTATAGTATTGTTACGAAATAAAAATTTGATTTCGATCGCAAAACACAAGCCACAAACCAGCCTTATGGATTCCTAACGTTTTGGCATAATAACAATCTCCTGGAACCGACCTACAATTTCACTTACTCTACCAAACGTACAATACTCGAGTCTTGTTTACACGCGGCGAGTACTCAAGCGAGTTACTAAACAAATATAATGTAAACCTCAAAATAATATAGCCTAGATTATTATGAAGCAGGCCTTACTGTGTTTATTCTTGGTTATATTGCGATTGTGTTGTTTGAACAGTAGGTTCTAGTGGTTAATTAGTAAATTGTGTGTAGCCTCAAAAGAGGTGACGTAGATTAATTAATTATAATAAAGTGTCGACAAACTCCGTCGCTTTTGTGACCCATATTTTTGAAGGTTCATTGTTTTAGGAATTTCAACAAGGGAAAAGATTTTGGAGGGCAAAAATTTTATGTATACCTGATGCCGACTTGCAACAAACTTTCAAAGTTCCTTAGCAAAGCAAGTTAAATGTACAAATGTTTGTGCTCGGGTCTTGGATGTTGTGATGTCTTGTATGTGTCCATGCCACCAGCGACACAGGGAATCCTAGTGCAGGGTGTGAGTGTTTGAATGTTTATGTTTATGTTTTAAAGTCCAGGCTCTTCAGGGTCAGGGACGAGTTACTAGCAGCAAGCAGAGTGTAAACGGAGCATAACAATTCCACCTTCGAAACGGTATCATTGTCGGAAACTTCTTCTGAAATGTAATCACAAAACCGTCCCCAAAGAATATCGACCTTACATTACTAGACATTAAGTTGAAATTGCGTCGTTCAGCTCTGAAGGAACATCCTAGTCCTTAATAGGAGGTCTTCCGTTTGCAAAACGAGTTTTTGTCTCCAACGAATAATGAAAATAGGGCTTGCGTGAAGGAGGATGTGGATGACCGGTTTACGGATAGTCTATCCGGTTTCCGGACAAATCGGACCCGAGGGCACAGTATCGTGAGTGCTTCTACGACCTATTTGTAACACAAACCGTATCTTAGTAATCAATGAGAGAGGTACAGGATCGAGAGGCATGGTTTTAGAATAAGAAGGGTCAAACCACAGAAGTATTAAAGTATAGAAACACAATGTAGTACTTGTGTTTGTGTATATCTTAGTACTCTGTGGTAGTTCATTGAAAATGCGACCAATAAAAGAAGCCACATTGGCTAACTTCTAGTACATTTTGGTCCGATGCAAAGTTTCGAAAAAGAGAAGAAACAGGGCTAGATAAATATTATATTTATGTTAAAACTACTAAGTTTTTTCATTGTTAATAAAACTATATCGTAAAAAGTTACAAACATTATTTGAAAATAGAGATAATTCATATTTATTGACAAGGAGTCTGAAATTTTTTGGCCCTGTCTTACGACTCCATTTTGGTTTGATACCGAGTTCGGTACATCTGTAGGAACACCGTTATTCATCTATGGGTCAAACCATAAATTAACAACGGTGTTCCTATAGAACACCACTTTATCACACTAAAATGGAGTCGTAAGACAAGACCAAAAAAATTCAGACAGTTAAGAAATACTTAATCTACTTTTACTGTATTTTTTAATAAAATATTAATTATAATTACCTACCTGCTTATTTAGTTTTACAAAGAACGTGCAAGGCATCTCCAGCTATTTTGACGCCGGAATGAGTCTCTGGAGTCTCACCGCAAAAAAACCGTAAATTTGAACCCTCTATCCCACCACTAGTAAATTTTAATGAAACCGTCATTTCCGAAATTTGCAATTTAGACAAAAAATATCACAGCAGTTAATTAGGTATTCTGAAAGGGAATTCCAATTCTATCGGAAAATGTCGTATTATTTTTAATTAAATGTTTGAAATTAGAAAATGTGGTGCTATGAATTTTCAGGATTTAGGAAGTAAGTTTACTCAGTGGGTCTTCCTATGAATTAACTACCTAGTTCCTGGCCATTGCTTTGCTCGCATGTTTCTAAGATATATGCACAAAGTAAAAATCATGTAAAAAGTCTGAGTTTTTGTCAGGTTGGTGGTAGACGTTCGGGCGATCGAATATGAACGCAAACAGCACTCAATCACCAGCCAATTTTCAAAACAATCCTATGTGTCGTTTTGTCCATTATTGTAATTTTGTACGTACTTCCCCTTCACAGGAGAATTTAATGCCAATTTATCAGCATTATTTTCCAGCTAACCTCTGTGTATTGAGGGTGACGTGGTTATGGTACATAGATGTGTTGAATGGTTCAAGAGTCAAGAATCATCGTCACTTACTATCAGATGAGAATTAATGGTGGTCAAACGCAAGCCTATAAATAGTAAAAAAAAAATTGAAGTTCATTACGTTCATTGGCTTAGCCTAGGTATAAGTTATATGTCAGTCAGTAATTCAGTAAGTCAGTCTGGACCAAGCCTTTATATAAACTTGATTTAATCAGCTGAGTGTAGTTTTAAGCTTAACCGACTCTTAATTGTGTTTACCAAAATAAAAATAATCGGGGTCCTCCGGGACCAGGGCCTCGGAGATCAGGGTATTCAGGGAATAATCTGATCCCACGTTGTGGGTGTCAGCTTGTATTTATTGATGGCTAAAAAGCCTATAAGCCCGTGAAATCGATATTGATAACCGATCTCATTTCGACAACAAAAGCTCGAATCAATTCGTTTATTCAATAAGGGCAGAGCGTCAGCTATTGTTGTAGGTCAACCTATAGATTAAGTCACCTACTGTGGGACAACCTATAGTTTAGGGACCCATTGAAAAAGGTTCTTATATCACAATAGTTGTTAATTGATTTCTGTAAATCGTAAATGAGATAATTCTGAATCTGGGATATTGTGTAAAAGTTTAGGGAACTATAGGGTATATTTTAACTATAATTATTTTTTTCAGTCATTTACTTTTTGAAGTAATTTTATCAATTACAGCCATGAATGTTTTATTTTTTAAATGATTTTATTTGTTATGTGCGACTCTATATGTAATGAACTGTTCTGTTATGTATAATATAATATTAGTAAGTGTAAGTGGTGTAAAACCGTTCTAATTAATTAAATAAATAATAATCATTATTATTTAGGCATTGCTTGTTATTTGGTTTCTGTAAATTATAAATAAGATAATTTTAACTTCTGACTAATAGTACGAAGACACACGGCTTTTTTACACGCTACAAGCCAGCGTTTACACTTGTAGCGTGTAAAGTCGCCCAGTGTCATCGCCGTTTTTACAATCCGCTTGTTGACAATCCTTCCCGAAAGCTAACACGCTTACACGCTAGCTTAAAGTTCTATTTTTTACATTCATTGTATGAGACTGGCATGAAAAATGATAATTTAAAATCTCCCTTTGAACGCGTTTTTACAAAAACACTTACAGCGGGACCTTAGAATTCTCAGATTCAAGACAAAATTACAAAATTCTTTATCCAGCTATATTCTGAAATTAGGCATTATACTTTGCCATCATTTTTCGACATTCACAGAACAAAAATACCCAAAAATGGTGATGAAAACCTTGACTTATCCCGGACTTAAGGCGACCTTATTGCTATAGCTTACATTTTTAATTAAACAGAACACAATGTCGCGTACGAAAAGGCGGTTAAGGCTATACATTTAAGTAATGTGCCATTCCAAGCGCCCTTTGTCTCGGTACGTTTGCGTTAGTCTAGCTAGCTAGTAGGACAATGTGAAAATGGAGGAGAGAGAGGAAAAATTTAGGTCGAAATAAAGGAAGTGCTGCCATTAAAACCTGCTAGCTGTAGCCTACGGCTTTGCCTGCGATAATAACGAAATTCTCATCATCAATACTTATAGGTAAAAGGTTTGGTCCTGGTTGACAGACAACGTACAAGCCAAACCACTAAAAGTAGAGACTTGAAACTTGCAGGATGTGTAAGTCAAAAGCTGGAAGTGAGTAGTAAAAAAGGAATTTTAAAAATACGTAACCTTAACGAAGCTGCGGGTAAGTATATTAAAAATTACTTTGACTTCTCATTGTAGCAAAATCAGTAGGCAAAATGTGAGGAAAACAGTATGAATAATCCGGAAAATCGAGAAGTTGTATATTTTCATACCTTCGTATGCTATTCTTGTGAATTCAAGACACGGGCGTGTAATAAATCAGCGATTCCCTTACAAATTCCCACTTCCCTTATTTTCTAAGGTGTAAATCACATAAATCTTTACCTATTGTCAGATGAAATTAAAATTCTGATCTCCTGATAGCTAATCGGTCATCCTTAGAGCTAGGCCTCCGATGCCTGCCCAATGCAGCTATTGTGACCGAACAAAGGACTAAGATTAAATTCTTTGAAAGGCACACTCAAAATACGAATGGACGTTTAAGGGTAATCCTCAAGGCAAATTATCATGCAAAATGTTTCGGACAAATACTCAAAAAGTACGCCGTTTTATAGAATTCGTAATTATAATATATAATATAAATTCGGAATACACTATTCGTTTCGTCTATGTTTTCCGATTGTGTCAACAAAAAATAGTAACGTATACTTTAATTTAGATTTTATACGTGTTTTAAAACATTTTGTATGAAAATTTGCCTTGAGGATTCCCCTTAAGCCAAGGGTCTAAAGCTGACAGAGCGGCGTGGATTGGGACTTCTAAGTGATGAATATGGGTGGAACCTGAACCCGATGAAGCTGAATATTATTATTAGAAGAAGATGAATATTATTGGGCGAGCGAAGTGCGAGCCAAGGTCTCCGTTTCTGCTTGGACAAAAATGCTTTCGTATGTCTGTCTGTATGGCGTCTGTCCGGCGTCTATTTAAAGACCTAATGCGTTAGGTAGTTAATACAGTGAAATTAATATTTAAAAAAAAATGTTGTCTGTATCGTTGGTTTACGGACGATAGTTTAACGTGACTACCAGCGTTACCGGACAAGTATCATTACCGGGCAATGACAGCGTTACCGGACAATGAGCATTACCGGACTATGATAGCGTTACCCATGACGTCAACGTTTTCGTGCATGCAGTCGGCGTTCATCGATTTAAAAGACGTAGTCACGTCAATAAAAAATAAATACCTACTAGACTACTACTTCTACACCACAGACTTCTACGGATTAGGTACTACTACTAGACTCGCCTCTTTCAGCTTTCAACAAGGTTTGAACATACAACTTGTTCACACAAATAATCGTAGAAAAGCTATGTCATGCAAAATGCCAAGCCAAAAATATGACCGAACATTTTTAATTCAAAACTTAATGAAAAGGCTCAGAAGCGCAGTTTTGAATGTGAATGGGAAATAAGTTGACATCTGTGGCACAACTTTTAACATGGCTGCTTATTATTTTTTAAGCGTGAAAAAAGTTAATGAAAAAAATGTATTAAAAATATACTTACTATCTTGATATACTTATTTTACACTAGCTGTTGCATGTGGCTTAGTGATTGCTAGATTGGAGCTTTTTCATCATACTTAACAAAACATGTTTCTTTTCAGGTCTCAAGTTACATACGGACCACATTTTTACCCATTTTGTTCAGTACCTAACCTATAGGTCGCGCAACCAGAGTCGGTATGAACATTGAACAAAAATTTCTAAATTTGTCAAATTGCATGAGTGTGAGAACTTTGACAGCGCCAACTCTTGTTGCGTGGGCTGGTTCCCAGAAAACCCAAGAATTTTGAAATGCTATGATCGTTTTCATAGCTTGACCATGGTACAGACGCGAGCAATAGCAAAATAGCAATGACCTACTCGAAACTAGGTCGAATTAAAATGACACTTGCTCGAATGACGTTTGTGCAAAGTACAGCGTGGAATTCGATAATCTTGATAGAGAAGAGGTCCTGTAATACTTGGTAATGATAAGTGATGATAAGGCTTCATAATTAGAGGAAGAAGAAACACGGAGGGCGCGGCGCGGGGCAGCGGGGGAAGCATCAAGTTTCGAGCCACGTGTCAGCCAGGTGTCATGTTAATTCGCCCGAGTAGTACATACCTGCCACGTAAATTGCCGTGTTTATGTACCACATATCAATGCATCTACTTTCACTTTGCTGTTGAAAGTACCACTTCATTTCCTTTTTTCAAGCTCTAAACGAGTTATTTTCCTATCCATCAACGACATTTTCGTCACATCACTTCGTAAAACACTTTTTCCCCTACATCCCTAAATATATAAATTAATACCATACATATTGTGCTTTTACGCTAATCTATTGTGGGAAAAAAGCGAGTATCTCTCCGAAAGGCTGTACAAACGCATTTGTAAAATAAATTGTTATAGACGTGTTAGATAGGGATGTGGTACAGTCGATGTTTGGGTTATCGATATCGATGTTTTGAATGTTTCTTCGTACAGGTAGTACCTATATTATGTCACTAACGTTAGCACAAAAGTATGACTAAAGAAAGTAAGTTCTCCGATCATTCGTTTTATTCTAAGACCTGATGATTTTTCATAATATTTTTTTTTCATTGCTTAACTGAGGCAGTTGTATGAAGGAGGTTTTCATCGATTGGGATAACTATGTTTTGGACAGCGGTCCCAATCAATGGATCGATTTAATTTTAATATTTTTTTCCGGCGATTGGGATGAATGAAAATATATAAAGTTCATGTTCAAGTCAAATACAGTACAGTCAAAGAAAAAAGTATTAAAAACAAAACTCTTATTCAAACCATTACTACTATTGAAATTTTGAAGGAAACTAATTAATTAATAAAACATTGACGTGCACCCCATCTCTACAAAAATTCTGTAAAGAGGCTAACGCTGTAACGTGATGCACGAGTGCGATTTTTAACGGTTTACCCGGCTGTCGACCGTACTACGTGGTAGATAAGCCGGGGTAAGGCCGGCATTACACTGCCAACTTAGAATGACAGCTCGAAAGGGATTGTACTGTAGACTGTACGTCATCGGTACATCGAGGCGGGGCGCGGCCGGAGTAAAGGTATTTCATTTTCTCAATAGCTTTATCAGTTTTCGCTGTACGAAAAAATAATAACACAGTTTTTTAGGACTTTCAACAGCCTATAAGCCCTCATACTCAGAATAATATCGTGTTGTCTGTCATTGTAATAGGAAGACAGGCGCGCGCCTCGTCGGCGTGTTAGGTGGTTGTTCACATGAGTAGGTAAATTGTATTATTTCATAAAAAGGTAAAGTCTTAAGGTTGGGTCACTCTCTTCAAAAAAGGTTGTGATGAAATTTTTTTAGTTTAGTTCGGAGCTAGCAACAAGTAGGTAAGTAGTATATTAAACCGTATTTGCACCGATAGTACCGTAGTACAACGGTACAATATAGTACGGTGTAATACTAGAATATAACACCATATACTTAAGTACAATGTTACCCGGCTGTTACGTGCCGGGTAAGGCTGGCATTACACTGTCAAGTTGGAATGACAGTTCGAAAGGGATTGAAGATTGTTGGAAGTGTTATTGGAAGTGTTGAAGCTTTGGATTAAAGTTGATTTTGAAAAGAAATTTATTGAAAATATTTCAAACGTTCTTAAATAGATAATCGAAGATAAATGTGCAATGCTCTAGCAAAAACAGATTTAATTATTTTTTTTAAAGTCCCATCTAAGAGTACTTGGGTTATTGAGATGAATCTAACGATACCTCAACTGTCAAAATCCATCCAGCCGTTTGGAAGATACGAAGTAACCCACAAATATACATACAAGATACGCGCGAAAACATAACCCATCCTTGGCAGTCGGGTAAAAAATCTCTGTTCTTTTCCAGCTTACAAAATAATACCCTTGCTACATTTTTAACAAATTGGTTCAGTGGTTTTGGCGTGGTTGAGGTGAGGAGTATCCACCTTCAAATAAATCTATTGAAATGATTGGTTTGTGGTTTTACTAGTACCGGGTCTTGTACCGGGTAACAAGTAGTTTGTTTTAGCTCAAGGAGCCAAAGTGAACAATTTATTCTCGTAATCGAATTTCGATGTGAGTGGAGACAAACAATTAATTGAGCTAACAAGAAACTTAATGCTCTCACGTTTTCAGATAAGTTGGCTAAGTAAAACAGCGAGATCATTACCTTAGTGCGGTTTTAGACAAGCGTATTTTTGTCGCGTAGATACGGATTGGTACACGCGAAACTTCAAAAGCCCAACGCGCGTATTCCGGTTTTTACGGTAAGTGTCAGTAGCATGAGGCGTTGTCCTAATAGAACGCGATCACGCGATCGTCGCGCGAGCAAGTGATGCGACCGTCGCGCGAATCCGCGATCAAACGTACTTACGTCAAATAGGCGTCCCGATTGGCAATCGCGCGATCGCACGACGCGATGCGTAGCCAATTGGGACGCCTATTTGACGTTAGTACGTTTGATCGTATGATCGCGCGATCGACGTTCGCGCGAACTTGCGATGGTCGCGTCATCGCGTTCTATTAGGACACTGCCTGAGGCTTATCGCGTGTACACGCGCTGCAAAAACAAAACATGAGCGGCGTATCCAGTTGGTTAATCCGCTAATGTGAAACCGTCCTTAGTACTGAAAAAAATAAAAAATTGCCTAATTTTGTACAAGTAAATTTCTAAAAATTACAATGACATTGTAAAGTAACACTGCTATTAATATCAGTGTTAGACTCTAATAAAACAATGCTATTATAGTATTGCTAATGATAAGACATTGCGATTCAAGATTTTGCCTAACACACGTTTCGTGGTCCCTAGATCCCTAGCCGCCTCCCAACAATTCAATTTAATTGAATTAAGTTATAAATACCAGCTGATTTCAATAAGCTGTGATGTGAAGTGATTGACGAGTAATCAATCATTTTAAGTTGCAAATCTCATTATCTTCGAGTAGTTCAATGGAACTATGTTGATATAATTTAATTGTGTTGTAGTTTACTTTAAGCAATACCGTTGGGAGGCGTCCCCTGCAGGATGCCGTCTAAATGGGTACCAACAGTGTCAGATATTCTGTCATAAAGCATTAATGTGTAAGCATTACTGTGTTCCGGGTAATTTCACTAGCCTTTTGCTAGTGAAATTACTGTGCTTTCGAGACTGTCCATCAAAATATCTCAGGGCTTCTTCTTCTTATCGTGACACTAGTTCTTTCGAACCAATGTGGTGAAAGTATTTCAAGTGCGCCTCGAAGCGGCTCCTTTTAAAAGCTAACACGCTCACACGCGTTTAAGAACGCCAACAATCAGCTTGTAAAAAAGCTTATGTGTCATCGACGCTTTATCTAGGTACAAGCTCTGCTTAGTTTGGGGCTAGATGGCGTTGTGTAAAACGTCCAAACTTATTTATGTTACGTCTCGTTATTTATTGTCCATACATCAACTCACATGGAACAAAATCCATTAGCTAATTCTATTTAAATTTGATAAGCCCGAAAGTTATATTTGTCCCAACAAGTACCTACAACGTGTGTGGTTTCTCCCTAAGCCAAATTTGATGCTGTTTATGACCTAAAAATTATACCTAAATGGTAATGAGAGTTTGAGTACTTTGCCTTAACCGTTGAAAGGTCTCCCCTGGATTTTGTCTCTAAAAATTAAGTCAAATTTTTGTTAAATAAATTCGATAAAAATTAGATAACTGTTACCATTAGTCGTTTTCCTATGGCTTTGCATCAGTCGGTACCTATCAATGATAATAATTTGAATTTTATTCATCGTTTGGCAAACCCGAGTTCCTAGCTCGAGCCAGCTCGCAAAAGCTCGGCTCGGGCGCCGCGCTCGCGCCGCTGTCACTCTGTCATTTTGTAGAAACCCAAAATTTTGACTGCACAGATACAACTTAGTACCCTTTCTGCATTGGCCATTTGAGTTTTTTTGGTATATAAGTAATGTAGGTATAAAATACATACCAATACACATATATACTTCCAGAACACATTACCCACCTTGTTCACAGTCGGGTAAAAACTGTCAAAAGCTCATTCAATTAACCCTCAGCTATTTTCATACAATAGTTTTGTTCAATTTAATAACACATTGCGAACCATGTTCGCCCCGGGCTAATCTTGTTACCATATAAATGAAAATTTTCATATAACGTAGATTTAACTATGTTAAAATAAAATTTTGCCTCATATCAATTATTTTATACGCGAAAGTTTGTGTTTTAATTTATATTCAACAAATTAATTTGTAACTGGGTCTGAACAAAATTTAGATCCTAAAACATAATAATTATTTTAATTATGTAATATTCAAATTATTTAGAGTAACTGGCAGGTTTAAAATGTTGTCTCTGGCAACACTAATTGTTTTGAGGGTTCCACGTCCGATGATAATCCCTTATAACGTTATTATGAAACAAGTTCTACCTATGAGATTTTCGAACATAAAGAAAAAGATTATGATAATTCAATTTTCAATCGCCTTCAAAAAAAAAGGTTCTCAATTTCGTCTAGGTATGATTTTTTTGGAAGTTTGTTACGTGATTACTCCGTTAATTATAAATTCATTTTGATAATTATTTATTTGTTTGGTAGATCATACTTCAGAGATGGTTTCACATAAATTTTAACAAAATCGGTTTATTAGCTTAGTTTTTAAAGCGTGTCAAGTGTGTAAAAAATTGTGTCATCAAACTGAATATAATAAGGTATTTTGCTTTTCTGTGACTTTTCAGTGGTGTTTAGAAGTATGTTTATAATAAAAACTTTTATCGTAATATACGTATAATAAGTAATACGATAAGATTAACCTGTAGGTAATTGCTCAACCGACCATAACTGCCTACGACTTATATTAATACCGAACTTCAACTAATACGTTGCCGAAACTTTTGCTTTCGCCATGACGAAATTCTCAACACAAAACTTTTGGCGGAACCCTCTAACCCTTATGTAATACACAATAAGACATACAATCCCGTGGCAAGTTTTGTACACAATACTCACTAGTAAGTTCTCGAGAGTGTTGAGTAAGGATAGAATTTTGTTTTGTTATAAATATAATAATACTTTATAGTTACCTATATAATTGCTTAAAAAAGGAATAAAACATTTAGAAATTTAAAATAAAAAAAGAAATTTGTATATTAAAATCTAAAAACCACGTTATTATGCTTTTCCTCTATCTCGCTTCCTTTAATTAATAGATATACTATAGCTGTCTTTCGAGTCGAGGCGCACTTGAAATCCTTTTACCACAATATTAACTAGTGACATGATAAGAAGTAGAAGAAGCGGTTTTTTTTTGTTTTGTTCTGACTTAGGAAAAGAGATTTTTTGTTGTGAGAAAAAACTAGACTACTCTTAACTTCGTTTGCTTCCATATTTTGTAAATCAAACAGATTTTTGTTTTTTTTTTAATTTGTTAATATATGATTTATGATTAATTATGATTTTAGCTACATATTATCAAAAAAAACAGTTCATTGGGGTTGTTTCGGCGTGATGGAGGAGCAAACATTCATCTACATCATACATCATCTTTACAAACGAAAAGATTAATTAAGGGGTAAAGACAACGATTCTCAAGATTATACCTAGTGTTTAATGCTTTCTAATTGTTATAAAAAGTAGCCTTTATCTTTTTTCAGTTCAATCGGGTTGTTTCGGCGTGATGGAGGAGCAAACATTCATCTACATCATACATCATCTTTACAAACGTTTTCCTCTTTTAGATTATTAGGATTATTTTTGTTGTGCCGTATGCCGTACTTTATTTTCCCTCCTGAAGAAGATGCTGGCTATCTATTCTATTTAATCTCAAAGCCATTCCCATATTGTGCAGTTCTATTGTTGGGCATTCAAAGAATTTCATTAAGAGGACAAAAGAAAAGTTCAAAATGGCCCCTTTATACTTATTTATTAACTTAGTTATTTTTACAATGACTAAAGACTTTTCAGTCTGAAGATACCTTCTGTAAGATTGTTTGTTTTTGGGCTTAAGGCTAATCCTCAAATCTAATTCCATACCAAAATGTTTCGGACAAATACTCAAAAAGTACGCCGTATCATAGTATTTATTTCACACTATTCGTTTTGTCTATATTTTCCGATTGTGTCAACATAAAATTAGTAAGGTTTCATATTTTAATTTAGATTTTATACTAGTTTTTAAGTTAGTAGGGTTAATTTTAAAACACGTATAAAATCTAAATTAAAGTATGAAACCTTACTTATTTTATGTTGACACAATCGGAAAACATAGACAAAACGAATAGTGTGAAGAAATTACTATAATACGGCGTACTTTTTGAGTATTTGTCCGAAACATTTTGTATGGAAACCTGAAGGGTAATCCTCAAATCCGAATTCCATACAAAATGTTTCGGACAAATATTTAAAAATTACGCCGTATTTCACGAAATCAAAAAACATGGACGAAACGAATAGTGTGAATAAATTACTAAAATACGGCGAACTTTTTGAGTATTTGTCCGAAAAATATTGTATGGAATTCAGATTTGAGGATGCCCTTTAAGATGATATTTTCTTTCTCAAATAAAAGGTCCAGTTCATAAACTCACACAGTTTTTATTAATTTGATAAACTAATTAATATTGATTATATTTTCGTAAAATATTCGTGGGTAAGGTGGTTTTATAAAAACACAGTTTAGGCGCACCAGAAGCACCTATCCACGATGTTTTTTGTAAATGTATGGTGTGTTAGTAAATTAACTAAATTATCAGAAATACTAATTGATTTAAGTGGTTCCATTAGTAGTTAAGAAATAAATAGGTTTACCGGTTAGTACCAACACTTTCTCTACTCTACAAGTAAACCTAATCCCAGTTACCTACTTATTGCATTCAAAAAGTTAACATAAATCACAAAAAACGAAACGTGTAACGAAATCAAACCAGTGAAAACCAGAGTAAACCGCTTTCAATTTCAACTTAACCAGTGTAAACCGCCTGTAATTTCATGTTTTATTTTAATATTAAACGCTACGAAACCTCATTTTGTTTTTGACTAATAAGAGCTACACTTGTGCATGAGTTGGCAATTAGCATTAAAACCTTAAAGTTAGCTTTTCCCGGCAGTTCTATCTGCGTAGTGTGTATTAAATAGTTTAGCTAAAAGCTTCAAGCCGTGTATAAGCTAATACCACTTTTTTGGAAGTAGACAGAGCAAAAGAGCGCGAGAGGCAGAGCAAATCATATCAATAGCAACTTTGCTCCAAACTTAACCCATCCCCACGCATCTAAACCCCTGAAAAGATTTGGCTCATCTACGAACTCAAACATTTTTTTTAAAATACCAATTTTTAAATTATGACGATCGGATGAGCGATTCGAGAGTTATTGTCGACAAACATACATACACATATACCAACTCTGATCCACCCAAATATTTAACCTGCGAGATCACTCTTAGTTCAATAAAAAAAAAAACAATTTCAAGTCTTTTATGACGGTTTTCTGAAAGAAATCGAACAGCGAAGTAAAGTAAAATAAGATAGGTATATACTTGATAAGTAAATTTTCCAATCGATTCTAGTTAGTTTGTAAAATAATTGAATCGTAGAAACTTTCTTATACTCACATTTTAAATGTAGTGGAATAAAATTGTGGGGTGATGTTTGATATAAATACGAGGGATTCCGCGGGAAACAACTATACATGAATTTGTTTACCGTTCAATAAATAATTAAACAATAGAAATCCAAGGCATTGTACAGTTATTGTTCAGTATCACAATATATCATCGCAACTATCCTATTGTGTCTGATTAGTTGGATAGGTAAGTCGATTTATTGTACTAGTTTGTCTTTTACTTAACCTCGACATTTTATCAAAATTACCTAGTTACATCTATCTTTTATCCGAAGGCTCAAGGAGGGTTAAGTTTTTCGAGTGTATGGTATGTATGTATGCTTGTTTGAGTGTTTGTCTCTATGCTGCCGTGTTAAGCCAATACACTGTATGTTGAAAAAGTGTCTGAGTAAACGCGCAAATAAACTTGATTTGGTTATTAGTCGATTGTTCTTTCTTTTCCCTACTAAAGAATATCGTGTGTGGTATCTTATTTAAGGAATTACAATTATCTACCTCGTCGTCTGACTATTTATGCGATATTAAAAAAATAAGCGGAATATCATTACAAAAGTGTTTTCTCATGATATAGTTCTCTGTAAATGGTATTATTATTGTTATGGCAATACACTGTACACTACATAATTATGTTTCTAGGTTATGCGAGTTAGTATAGGCTACCTCATATATGTCGGCTGTAAGCTAACAAAATGTGTGAAAATGTAACAACAAAACCCATTAAAATTTGATGGATTTCTGTAAATATTTTGGCAGTCGGGGTTTCAGTTTTCATAAGCTTTAATCTTGTTGAATATTGATGAAGTGCACAAAATGGGCCTGACAAGAAGGCTCCCATTTTGTTCACTTTTTTCAGGCATAACGCCCGCCATGTTTGTGCAGTTCAATACTCTAGTCAATTTTAATGAGTATTTTTATTTTGGGAAAATTATTGCGTTTTTCATTCTAATGTTTATTCCATTCGGATTAAAAAAAACATATTCTTGCTACCTATGCTAATCTATTAGGCCGATCCTCATCTCGTCTCTATTTATAGTAGAGTTAGAGTGAGTTAATTTAGAAAAATAGTTTATTCGGTAGATCCAGAAAGTGAAACAAACTTAAAAAAATGCAGCGCTCAATAATCTTCACTTTTTTCAAATAAGTGCAAATACTTTTAAAATAACACGTTCAATTCCCTTTCAGAACAGAAACTGCACTTCGCTTGTACAAAGAAACGTAAGGCACACCTCACTTCCAATAAACCGTCGATCTGCACACAACGACCGATAAAATGCTGATTTTATTCCTTCTTATCGGAGCTCACGAGGTTATAGGAAGTAGTACGGATCGAGTCGCGTGTGACGGCATTATATTCAACGACGTTTACTTCGACAAGGAGCTACTCTTCGAAAATCTCGGCAGACCGTACAACCTTGTCATGCACAAATTCTCCGGGATCCTCTTCTTCAGTCACACTATACAGAACGGGACGCACGTTGATTTTGGAATATCTTTCTGCCACGTTGAGAAGAGAAAGTGTAAAGATATTCTTGGAGTGCCTGGTGGTTACGCCATAGCGTATGATGGAGGAAATGATGATATGTACTTCGGAGGCCATGACGGTATCTTTAAATACAATTTTCTTACCAAAAGAGCTGATTACTTCGCAGAACAAGGAAAATCCATATGGGGTATTTTCGTAAAGCGGCATTTTTACTACATTGAATACCCCAGTCAGAAACTTTACGTGTATCAAGATGATGCTTTTGCACGAGTAATTGAATCTAAGAATATTGAGATCGATCACTTTTTCATTTCAAAGAGCAATGATATATATTTTTCTAACAAAACAGCGGTGTATAAAGTCGAAAAGTCTGCAAAAGATGCTCTCCCTTTAGATGATGAAATGATCATAAGACAGATTGTTGAAGACGGTTACGGTGATGTTTATTTTGTGGCAAGTGATGGCATATACTTAGAAGATAAGCCTTACCATAGAGTTAAGAAAATTGCTGCCATAGACCAAGCATTTGGGCTTACGTTCGATGAGAACGAAAGAATTATATATTCAGATAAAGACGCAATATACAGACTAAATCCTAGCCAATACAATACACTGTGCTATGAGGCTATGACCAAACCTAAGGAGGCAGAGGAGCAAATAGGCGCAGATCCCGTAAAATTAGCCAAGAAAATGTACAATTTAGATTATAATTTCTAAACACAAAGACAAAACACAATAGTCAGTAATATTTTATTTTTAAAAGGTTAGTGTTTTAAATGCATTAGTTTAGTAATGTGAAGTGTGAAAAAGTATAAATTCTACCAGCTGATTTAGATAAAGATTTGTTGTTAGTTCTGAGATGCCAATTTTATTTATTTTATTCCGATATTTTCAAAATATTTTCCACACAATGAGGACGTTAATGTAAACATTTATCAATTTACCAAACATTGATTTTAAACATTGTGATCTTGTATTGACTCCGATCTCATTCTTCTTTCTTGTATAAGCCAGTGGCAGGCCCTGGTGTTGGTGTTCCAAAAATAATTATTATGTATCATAAAGATGTGGAAGCAAAATAATGTGATTAAATTCAAATAGCATTGTGTTTTACTAGTTTTGGATTTATTTAAAGTGAGTAACTTTTTGGACTAAAGATAAAACTCTATAGTTTCTTTATTAGCTAAATTAAATGTGTATTTTTTTAATTAACTATGGAATAGTTTCAACAAACTACGCTTTGAGATAATTTAAATTACTGGAAGATATACTTTACTCAGCGAAATTGGAACATTTTTCTCATTTTCACTGGAGAGCCAATATTTATGTTAATTTTAATAAAAATAATAATAGACACACGAACAATATTATATCTAATAAGTTTTTTTAGAGAAAATAACAATTCAAATTCCAAATAGCAAAAGTATATTCCATCATATTTGTATTGATTCGTGTAATTATTGAGTTTAAATTATATTTATTGTATTTTTTTAGATAAGACATGGCGTTTCTGCCATTGTTACTAGCTATATCATTAGTCCAGTCCCTACCAGAGAAAGACTGTAACAGACTAAAAGTCGGTGATAGTTTCTTCGAGCGAGAAGTTCTGTGGGCCAATCTTGGAAGACCATACAACTTGAACATTCACAAAGCAACGAATATTCTGTTCTTCAGTTACACTGTACCAGAAACTTATTCTGACACAGATTTCCAACTAGCATTTTACAACATCGATACGAAGGATTACCAAACAATTGCTGGTATTAGAGGAGGATGCACCACTGCTATAGACAATTCCAACGAAGACATATACATGGGTGGTAGCGACGGAATTTATAAATACAATATGCTAACATTACTTGCAGATTTCTACAAAGAAAAAGGCAAGAATATCTGGTCGTTATTCTACAGAAGAAACCTATTCTACATCAGTTATCCTGAACAGAAATTACACATGGAGGTTGACGGAAAGTTTCCTATTGTCAAGGAGTTTGAGAACGTCGAAATCGATCACTTTTACGTGAGCAACAAAGAAGAAATATACTTCGCAAATAAAACGGGACTTTATAAATACGATAATGAAAATAAGAATATTGAAGTGATAGATGAAATGATGACTGTGAGGCAAATTGTTGAAGATCAAGAGGAGAATTTGTATGTGTGTACAAATATTGGAATATTCAAGAACAGAAGATATGAAGGGTTAATAAAAATGGTTGAGTTGAAGAATGTGTTCAGCTTAGCGTTTGATAAGGATAACAACTTTATAATATCTGATGACAATAAAATTATGAGATTAAAACTTAGTTCGGAAAGTTGCGAAGGTAATTCACATTGGTGATTTGTGTTAAAGTATAACTAAGTAAACATTTTTATCACTTATTTTAATTGAATATGTATTCGCGTAGTTCTCAACATCTCCTTCTTATGGTTCCACACCACAAAACCTCTTTTTATACCAACTCATTTACAGTCAGCGCGATCCGACTGTGGAACTCTCTTCCTGTAGCTATCCGCAATTCCACCTCCATATGGGTCTTCAAATCCAGACTATCTTGTCACTACATGGCATTCCAGAATACTTGAGCATTTTATTTATTATTTATTAGTGTATTTTGTATAATATCGTAAGTATTATGTTAATAAAATAAGCTTTATACTATTTTCTAGCACTACCACATCTCCATAATACGCAGAGGTTAGCTGGAAGAGAATGCTAACTAGCATTAAGTTCGCCTATGTACTTGTTTTTTACTTTGTGCAATAAAGCATTTTCTATCTATCTATCTAATATGTTATAACCGGATGTCCGTATTTGATGTGAAACAAAAATACAAACAATCATGGGTCAGAGGTCACAAAAAGGGCCGCGAAGAACTATAAAAAAAAAATATTATTTCGGACTACTAAAGATCCATATTTCACATAAACATTACACTTACTTACATAAAATTAAACTAAAATAAATTAAAATTAAATTGAATGAAAAACTATACCCACAATTTTTTTTATCTCGTAGATTCAAAAATCTCTAATCTTTTTTACTAATTTTCAAAAAAGTTAAGTAGTATTTTATTACTGGGAATATTTAAACACACCATTGTTACTTAGATTGTTGTTTAGAATACTCAATGTGCGTAAATTTGCAATTGGCGAATTATTTTGTATTGAGTCTCTCACTCTTTGTTGAATCGTAGCTTGCAATAATAGGTATATGGATTTTCTCTCAACGAATAAAATATATTATTTTATCAACTGTTTTTCATTTATTCATGCTGTTATTTTGCATAAACCGTAACCACCGACAGGAAATCTCAATTACAGAATTAAAATTAAAACACGTTGTGGTTGTGTCTGCATTTCGATGGAGTAATTCTTGCGTAGCACTGTTTTGTTTCAATCGGTATCAACTTTCCCATTATTCGAACGATATTTTTCTATTATCAAAAATATGAAGTTCTGCTTAAGTTTTTTGACGTGACTACGTCTAATAAATCGATGAACGCTGGCTGCATAAACGAAAACGTTGACGTCATTGTCCGGTAACGCTCATTGTCCCGTTACGATGGTAGTCACGTTAAACTATCGTCCGTAAACTATTTTTTTCTATATTGAATTGTGATTTTTACAAAATCTGATTCTTAGGCTAAAGGCGAGTTGAATAATTTAAACAAAAATATATATTCCTGAAAACTTTCAACTCCTGCACTGTTGGGCAAAAAATGATCGACGGACATGTCACCAAAATTGAATTGGAATTGCCGAAAGCCGATGAATTATTTATTATTATGATTTTGCGACGATCAAACGCATGACTAATTTTCATTGAACTGTTAATTTGTATACGATTTCAGTTTGGTGGCATATGGAAATTATATTTAATTATTGGAGGCCTTGTTAAAAATATATTAATGAAGTCAAATAAGCAAAAAAAAAAGGCCTTTTGAGACAACTTTTACAACGATAAAATGACAAACAAAGTTATCTTCTATAGTTTAATTTTTTACTTCTGGGAAAGAATTTAACTCTTAATTGACTGGATTTTATGTTTTTTGTACATGCTTGATTTCGGAACCTATTTGTATAGATTAATTTGTACCTATAGCCTAATTTAAAAAAAATATTAGATTGGTTTTTGTGAAATAATAAATTGAATGGGACATATTCAACAATTCTGTGGGGGTTATAATAATAATAAAAATATTAATTTGCGAAATAAGTGTCAGTTATATATATATATATATATATTCTCTAAAATAAACAAAATGGAGTATAGAGTTTCATTCAAACACGTTAGAACTCCGCTTCAAATTCATAGCACATTTCCTAAACGCAGTATAAATTTTAATAAAAAATCAAATAAATAAAATTTGGTGTGACCGTGCACATGAAATAGGTAAACCGCACATAAAAATAGGTTTTCTATGCAAAATGCGCACGTTTCATAGCTAAAAGTGCGTTAGGCTGCACAATTAATTATAGCGAAGCGACAAGCTGAGCGTATCTGATGGTGATTCTATTGCGAGGTCACGTCTTTTCACACGAGACAAGTCGTGTGAAAAGTAGCTGTTTTGCAGAGTTTAATCTTCTTATAGCCAAATATTTATATGAGTAAATCCATTTTAATTTTTTTATATTTTTCGTCTTATCACACGAGACAAGTCGTGTGAAAAGTGGCTGTTTTGCAGAGTTTAATTATTTTATAGCCAAATGCAATGTATTTGTACAAGTAAATACATTTTCACTTTTTTTGATATTATTAGAGCAAATATAATCGACAAAATAAATAATTTGGATTCCCGCTCACCGCTCCGCTCAGCCGCAACCCACAGCCTAAATTTGAAATGGAAAACTTTTTACCAACACGGACAGTATTTTGGACGAAAATTGACAACATGAATGCCTCCAGCAAGATTGAATTAAACAATGCCACGTGAACTGCGTTTTAGAACGAACCCATATTCCCAATTTTCACTCGCCTTTTTTATGCACTTTTTTTTGCAAAAATGTTACTTGTTATATAAAAAGCCTGGTATACAACTAACTACTAACTAAATGCTATAACATAAAAAAAATTACTTAACTAGCTATAAAAATATAAAATCGCTTTAATTATAAAAAAATATACAGAATACTGTCCGCGGGCAAAGTACAATAATTATAGTAGTATTAGTCTGGTATATGATTCCTATAAAATATAAACAAAGAAATTTCATCAAAATTGGCTAAGTAGTTTAATTTTAAAATCAAAATAACTGAAAAATATGTCGTTGAAGTAGGTAAACGAAATTTTATAAAAAGTCTACAATAACTACTTGGTATACAATAACTACTGACTAAATGCTAAAACTTAAAAAAAACTAAAATTACTTATCTAGCTATAAAAAAAATCTTAATTTATAAATAATACACAGAATACTGTCCGCGGGCAAAGTACAATAATTATATAATAGTAGTCTGATACCTATATGACTCCTATAAAATTTATAGCTACTTAGAAATTTCAACAAAATAGGTTCAGTAGTTTATTTTTAAAAACAAATACCTAACTTGAAATATGTCGTCCAAGTAAACGAAATTGCGTATTTTCCTTCGCTGTCACTTTTCAGTGGTGTTAACGGTCATTAAAACAGTTCAATCGAAGACGGTTGTAGTATGTTTTTGTAAAACCTTGATTAATATTATAAAGTCTATATTTTTACAAACCACTTAGTTATTTAGATCTCCGAAAATCCCCGTCGTCAAACTTTTGCAACAGACTATGAAATTCAAAAACAATTGCGATAAAACTCCTCTTAGCTAGTTTTTCATACGGAACCCGCGTAAAAAATACCTCACGCAGACTTTGTCAGCTGTCAAATAGATTTCAGCAGACCGGAAGTTTTATGAAATAAGGCTTTGCGCTAGTTTTTCAGGGGTTATTCCCGAAATCCCCACTTGTTGGGATGGCATAAACACGCGGTTATTAAAACTTGATTGTTGGTAGAAATGATTGTCTTAGATGGTAATAAAAAAATTGGTTATCTGTTAAGAGGATATGTGAAACTGTCAGAAATGACAGCTGCCGAATTGTTAGACAGTGATAGTGCAATTAGACACCTAACCCGGGGGGAAGAGGTTAGATATAGATTTTTGTCGCTCAAAAGTAACGGACGTAAGCGACAAATGATAAAACATCGTATTGCTTGAAAATTATTGAAGTAATAAAAAAATCCTTTTACATTTATCTAAGTTCTGTGATTACTCACTCAATAGTATAAAAATAAACCGTAAATACTATCTAAATTCGGAGGATGGATGTAAATCAGATTTTAAGAGGGCCTATTTCAAAAAATAAATCTATCGAGAAAAGTTTAACCAATCGTGTTTCTGTCTTACATTTATTTAGATTATATTCTCAAGTAATCACTGTATTAACATCAAGTTTGTAAACAGTACCGTTACCGAGTAAGAATGAAACGCAGCGACTCCAAATTTTCACATAGCCTCTTAAGTTGGTTTACGTGATGGTTTAACGTGACTACCAGCGTAACGGGACAATGAAATCGTTACCGGACAATGACGTCAACGTTTTCCCGGCGTTCATCGATTTATTAGACGTAGTCACGTCAAAAATATCCTAATATGTGTATTATTTGATAAACCTATGTTAATTGTTCATAAAAGTGAGAACTTCGTGAAAAATATCCCCGAAATTTCCACTACAGTTGCTAGTGGGTATTTCGTGATTTTTTCCCTCGAAATCCTCTCTAGTGGGGATGGTTAGTGGGGTTTTCGAGAATAAGCCGTTTTTCAGTAGGCAAATAACCTCAATTTGTGCGCTTTTTGTGGCGTTAAAAGGCTTAAACGAGACTGATTCTGATTTTATTAGGTAACTAAAGATTTTTCTTTGATGGACTTCAAAGATTTTTTATTTATTTTAGAAAGCGTTTGACTACAACCTCTTTGGTTGGTGAGGGTTAAATTTTAATTTATATAACTGCTTGGCGGCAGAATATCTGGCACTGTGTTCGCACCCATCTGAAACGACGTTAGATTGTTCTAGTGACGGTAAACACCTCTGAAAATTCACAGGGAAGTGTAATACGCAATTTTGTTTACTTCGACGACATATTTTTTCAGTTATTATGATTTAAAAACTAAAATACCAAAACGATTTATTATAAGACCAATCTAAAAGTATAAATACATAATTAACCTCTCAATTTTTTTTTTTGACGTGACTACGTCTAACAAATCGATGAACGCCGGCTGCATGCACGAAAACGTTGACGTTATTGTCCGGTAACGCTGTCGTTGTCCGGTAACGCTCATTGTCCGGTAATGCTGGTAGTCACATTGAACTATCGTCTCTAAACCAACTTTACAGATAAGCAATTTTTTTTCAAATCGGTTTATAAACTATAAGTACTTAAGTAACAAACAAAAAAAAATCAGACGAATTGACTGCCTCCCCTTTCTTTGAAGCCGGTTGAAAAATAATTTGACCACAAAGAACATGAAATAGCACTCGCGGTATAATTGAAAAAGTTATATTAATGTAATCCAAAGACGACGTTCATTACAAGGCGCTAATTGGTTTTTAATTACGTTTGTAATGAGTAACGAACATTTTGAGAGAAATTGCTCTGTTGCTGCTAAGGGGAATGTGGGACACAGGGTATGTCAATCTGGAAAATCGGATGTGACATGGTAAGTAAAATTTATTAAAAAAAAACTCTTTTTACGTTATTTAGACCACCATTTTCATTAATTATTTTAAATTTTATAAATATTTTATGTACCTAGTATTTGTGAAGTTTTTATTTCTTTAAAAATTATAAGCCCGAGACGCCAGGATACATTGATACTGTATTTATGTTCTCGACTCTTTAAACATGTATTTCAAGCAATAAATACCATACATTTTAAAAAATTAACTTAGGGGAAGAGGAGGCAAGACGGGGTAGCGGGTAAGACGACCCCGTCTTACCCGCTACCCCGTCTTGCCTCCTTGCGTCTTGTCTTGCCACCCAGCGAAATCCACATTTCAAATTGACCAATCGCGTTCGTTCATTGTTCGATGCACCGCCATGATATTTATCAGTCACCTGGTGTTTAGTGGATACCACGTGCACAGTGTCGAAAAAAAATCAAAAAAAGTATTTTACTACAAATTGCTTATCATATTTTCTTCTGGTTTGACACGTGACTGTGGTTTTTTAAATAACGTTAGCTGGTGAGGTGTTGCTGTGATTGACGCTTAAACTAACCTGAAAAATAATATGGTAGGCATTGTGTTTCCTTAAGGTTGTTGGCTGTTTTTACTTTTTTTTTTTATAAAATGGCTATGCAGGCGAGATGTTGTAACGGGGTTCCCCATCTGAATAATGAGGCCCCTAATGAGAATAATTTTGTTTTTGTTTATTTTCCGTATAAATGAGTTGGTTATTTGTGAGCTTATTATAGTTTTTCTTTTTATAATGGTTCGTGACTACAAACGCACGACTGACAGAGGGTCGTGGTCCGAAGAATTCATGTGGAAAATAGGTCCAGCGGTTTTGGATGGAAAAATGGTTTATTATAAAGCAGCTAAACAATTTAATGTGCCACAGACGAAGTTAGAGAGAAATATTAAGGCTGCTCGCCTAGTATTGAACGAAACATCTGATGAAAACTTATCCATATCAATTAAAGTACCATTGGGTCCTAGGCAGCCTGTTTTTCTGTGTCTGAAGAGAATGAGCTTTGTGTTTATTTATAAGAAATAGAAGAAATATTATATGGACTTACGGTTAAAGATCTAAAGGCATTAATAATCATCATTCTCAGTCATCATTCTCATCACCCTATCTTACCTCAAGGGGGTACCCCATCTTACCAGCACCATGGGGCAAGACGGGGAGAAACACCTGTTTTTTATTTTATTTTTTTTCTCTAAAATTTGTTAGCAAAAGTTCCTAATGACAGCAAATATTAGAATAATAATAATTAGTTGTTAATAAAAAAATAAATATGATTATTTCACTATGTATTTTTTTATATTATTGACCTTTAAAGCTTAAGTACCCCATCTTGCCACAACCATAAGTAGGGGAGAGCCCCTACTTAAATAAAACTATCCTTATTATATAAACACATAAATAAAAATTTATAAAAAGCTCAAAACAGTAAATGTTGTTCATATTTTATTTTGATATAAAAACTGAACCGAATTTAATTTAATTTAAATTTCTGTGGCACTAACCTGGAAGTTCTCCTCTCGGTTGATAAATTACAAAGTTCTGTGTAACAATCGTTAAAAACACAACTGAATTGATAACTTCGTCCATTTTGGAAGTCGTTTGAAAAGGCTACTTGGGTTCCCGATATAATTAGGATATCATCGTTCAAATAATATGAGCAAAAGTGCTCAGACTACATAATGAACGTAATCTTTTTAATTATAACACAAACATAAAAACTGGAACCAAAGTAATTAAACAAGTACCTACCCAAGTACTACTAGAATACGTAATTACAGGAAAATTACGACGTTTCTTAATTAAAATACCTCAGTACGATTTGCGCTAATTTCCTGAAAACAAGAGTCGGTCATTACTAGTGATGTGACTCCCAAAAGTCGGTTAAAGTAATATTTTCCTGTTTTTTCATGAGTTTTCAAAATCGGACCTTATTATACTGAGTTATAACATATTTCTAAATGTTTCAACAAACATCTTCTTAACTTTATCTTTTAGCATTTATAAATCAAGTCAAAATTATTTATTTTAGTTTATTCAGTGACATTGACACCATATTTTGTTAGTACATAAGACTTATTCTAATTTGGAAAAATATGAAGAAATTTCTGATTTTCTTGAAAAATAATAATAATAAAATGTTCAGTTTTATTTTCTTGTTACATAAATAACTCCTAACTACAAATACGGCAAAAAGCTAGAAAAATCTCGCTACCCCATCCCTAGTCCCTCATTAAGCGGCCCTCAGCGGACGTTGGGAATGTTAGGGTCCTATGGGACTCTGAATGAAAGAGCAGTAGACTTTACACTGGTTTGTAATCGGGATAAAAGAGTATATAAGCTCTCTTGAAATCGAGGTTGTAAGTATGGATGCTGCAACTGTAGGGCGCAGAGGGCGCGGTAGGGCGTAACGGGCGCGCTAGGGCGCAACGGGCGCGCTAGGGCTCAACGGGTGCGTTAGGCGGCGCCCCGCTCGCCTGGAGATTCCAAGTGATGATGGAACTGTTCGAATTCGTCAAGTTATATTTCGATCATAGTTAATTGTTTTAAATACAAATAAAATAGCCGTAGGTAACCGGGAATTTAGGGTAAAGGATTTTTGAAGATATAAATTGACTAAGTTAAAGTATAAATTGAGTAAGTAATATAAAGTTAACAATTTGTGGATCGGTAATTTTGTTACAACAACCTTACGAAATGTTTTAGTTTATAGGTATTTTATATATCCTTTGTCTATGTATATAGCCTTTGTCCAGCAGTGGGACAGTGCAGGCTCCATATAAATAAAATGGGTTGTCTGTAAAGTTGGTTTACGTACGATAGTTTAACGTGACTACCAGCGTAACGGGACAATGAGCGTTAGCGGACAATGACGTCAACGTTGTCGTGCATGCAGCCGGCGTTCGTCGTTTTATTAGACGTAGTCACGTCAATATTAATAATAAGATAAACTACTAGATAATATGATCAGATTGATAATTCAGGTGTCAGCTTTTGGTAACTGAAATGTTCATGATCCGAAAGGTTATAAATCACTACATTCGCAATACCATCACTATGCATGGATCGGGGCGATAGTTCAGTTACGGCAAATGATTGATGTCCAATCAATTTCTTTGTTGACAAACACTCAAAATGGATTCGGAGGTTGGCCGCAAACTTTATATCGTAAGCTTGGTTTAGCCACAGATAATATATACTATTTATTACTATTTATTTGTTTAGCTAACTGTAGGTTACGATGCGTAGATTTGTGAGATGCCAGTCATTAAACTTCATCAAAGGCTTTTAATGCCAAATTTCAAGTTCGGAGCTTCTATAGTTTTGTAAATATAGTGATTAGTGAGAGGGTCAGTCGTATTTCGCTCTACGCCTCTATCTCAAAAACGGTTGCGCGCATGGAAAAATGTTTGATGCAAAATCTATTGAAAACGTTTTACATACCTATTTATAATTAATAGTTAGTAACATCATCGGAGCCATAGAAACCGAGATAATCGAAAAACCCGACGTTGGTTACAATTTGACCTTGAATAACTTTTTTTGCACACGTCAGATTTTTGAAGACTTTTTGCAGTTCTTTTATAACGGTGTCCCCAACATTCGTACCAATTTTCAGCTCTGTCCGAATTAATGCAAGGTCGAATGTCTAACTTGACCGGATTGTTTACAAAATAAGCGACTTCTTAAATGATAATTTTATATTTTTTAGGTTTTGCAGACAAAAAAAATGGTTGACGGACGATAGTTTAACGAGACTACCAGCGTAACAAACAATGAGCGTTACCGGACAATGAGCGTTACCGAAAAATGACAGCGTTACCAATGACGTCAACGTTTTTGTGCATGCAGCCGGCGTTCATCGATTTGTTAGAAGTATGCCTACTTGCACCAAACTGTCAAATTCCCTAAGCAATTACTTTACTCGCTTGGTAGTTCTTAACAGTCCAGATTCTGACCGTAAAGAACTGTCAATTGAGTAAAGTAATTGCTTAGGAACTTTGAAAATTTGGTGCAAGTTGGTATTAGTCACGTCAAAAAAATTAAGATGTTCTTATTTCACTTTATGGTCATTGTGAATCAAGTCTTTAAAACAATTCCTAGATGTTACGTATAGATTTTAAGAATGTTATGCATGATTAGTTATAAATTAATACGAGTATATTTTGCACGCTGTCACACGGTGGAGTATGCGAAACCAATTATTATAGATTAGAACTTGTACACCATAATTAATTCAATAAAGCATTTAATTGCATTTGTTCTGACTGATTGACTGACTGACTGACTAACATACAATGAACAGCCCAAACCACTGAACGTAGGGAATTAGAGTTAGGGGATACCTACCTAAGTGTCAAGAACACTTATGGCCCCTTGCACCAAAGTCGAAAAATCGAATACTTTGATAGGTATTTTTTAATATAAGTACTGCCTAAAACTTTACTTAGATCAATTTCCATTGCACCAAACAGAACACACTATGAAACTCCCAAGTCTGGTGATATCTAAATAAGTGAATGAAAGAGCGATTAATCTCGCGACCATCTAGATTTTCTATGGTTTATTCTGTGGGTTTATTGGTTCATTGACCTTAGACAAATAACCAATATTATTTTATGCAAAATATATTTACGATATTTTCCGAGTTTTGTGTATAAAGCGAACAATTATTTAGGAAAATAGGCTCAGATATTTGGAAAACGAAGCTGAGATGGACAAAAAAGTAAAAACAGTCGGCGTTTTTCTCAGAGTTATATATATATATAAATTAAAATATGTAGTTCCTACTCCTACTTACAACAAGAAAAGGGAATAATACTATGGAAATTAACGTGCATTCAAGAACAACAAAGTCAAAGCTGAGAAGAATATAAATGCCAATTTCAGCGGCTCTAGTGATTATATTTGTGATTATACGTAACATGTTTGTTGGTAAAATTATAAATTTTTGGCTTATCAATGTGTTTTATACGGTTATTATGAAGGGCTATGTAGGTAAGTGAAGAGTTGGGGTCCGTCGTTGTCTAGCTAGATCATCTAGGAATTCTAGATTATCGTATTTTAATTTCATATGGGTAGGTAAGTAGATACAGTGCTGCCAGTACTAATGCATAAAAATGTGCCTACAAAAAACTGCTCAAAAAGGTACGTTATTTGACTGAAAGATACTTAATTTAATTATAATAGGAGTAAAAAGTACGTAAATCTAACTTTTTAGTACGTACTGGCATTGCTGGTTTAGAGTAGTACTGATATAGTAGGTATGCTCAATAAGAGTGAAAGAGACAAATATGTATTCTGACAGAAATGACATGACAGCTCATTGGGATAGGGAATTTCTAAGTGCTATGAGGTCGAGCAACGGGCTCCCAAAGTTAAGGAATTCTTTAGGCGTTCGATGAATACTTATAGTTGGTGCAATTAATTTGGATCGTAAAGATCTCCCTAGCAAGTAAAATGATCGTTTAGGATTTTTTTAAGGTTGGTGCAAGGGGGCATTAAGCTTGGGAAGCAAGTTAATTCGCATCGCAAAAACCAGTTGTAGATGTAAGCATTATTTTATGGATTTTTCATTCACCATAATGTTTTAACGAAACATTAAAAATACCTGGTTTTGTTATCTCACAGCTGCAGTTGGCGCTAATATTTTCAAAGACACCTTTCATGGAGATTCAAAAAGCGCTTTTTGAAGTACAAAGCGCTTTTTGAATTTCTTTTTAAACGACATTGATATTTTATTTTGGTATTTTTCACCTGGATTCTAGCGCTAAAGAGGGTAAATAAAATTTTAATATCGCTTTAGCTGGATTTAATTCGTTTTAACGCGTTGATAGTCTTTTCTTTTTTAAGTTGTTTATGATTTGAAATTTTGCATTTTGAGTGGTAAGTTTCCATAAAAGTAGTTGATATAGCACAGATAAAGTCCTGCAATGCGATGGATCGACGACTTTGCTGCAGTCTAAGTCTAAATCGTGGAATAGTAGATTATGCACTAAGGGGATAAAGCAGTGTCTTATGCCGCGGGTGGCATATTGAACCCTGAGCTAACGAGGGACTCAGTTATGTAGAGTCCTGAGTGACGCGAGGGGTTCAAGCTGCCCAAGACGAAGACAGGCTTTATCCCAGAGGAGCATACTCTACTTTTCACACCTTCTGCGAGGCAATCAAAATCCAGGGCTCCGAACTCAGCAGCCAACACCGTCTTTTGTTTCACAATCTTTGAAGTCGCGCCTTTTTTCTTTTTATTTATGAGTGGCCAGTTCGATTTTAGAACAAAGCTTTTTACAATGCCATATGGGCGTTCTATTACTTAGAGTTTTCTACGAGTTTCCACATGAATTTGACGTTCCGAATTCAAATCACATTACTACCCTTGGGAGTTTCATACAACATTACCTCCCTTGGTAGGTAATGCTTTGCTTTACCTTGATGATAGCATGATATGTAATTAGATATTGTCGAGCAGGTGGTGTGAAAAGTCATATATGTATGCATTAGACGTCCTACAGAGTCTGACATGAAGATAAAGACGATAATTAGATAAGTTATACTTATACATAGGAAGTGCTGTTGATTCTATGATAAATACCTAATCAAAAAATAGCTAAGACGATCAGAAGATAAAGCTGCTGGCCGTAGATTTGATTTGAACTTATCGTCTTATCGCCGAATTTCAACGTGTTCTCAAAAATAAACTTACATGATCTTCAACTTAAAACCAACTTATAAACTGAATTTTAAGCATTCCATCCCAAGACAATAATAATAAATAACGTTTATCTCTAAGTTCTATGGTAAATTGTGTCAAAATCTTTGGTGCATTGATTTGATATGATCCTTTTAGCATTACATCATTGCCCTGAAGCAATCTCTGCTAGAAACAGGCCTCCCTCAATGTACGCCATTACACCGAGCCTCATGCCGCATCTATCTTTCGCCAACACTGATTTGTAAGGGCATAAAGGCTACAAACACCGTATTTCACCCTCCATAAATATTTATTAACGGACAGCCCTCGAAAGCGGGCGCGCACGTTAAGATATTATAGACTTCTTCGGAGATTATGGCAATTCTTGTTGTTAAGGCAGAAATGACGATAAGAAGATGGTACCATCAGAGAGAGAGTGGTGTAAGGAGAAACTCTAGTTTAGGTCATTGACCTCAGAGGTGGACCACACCAGCTAAAGTTCAAAATCTATCAGATAAAAGCTGTTATATTTTTTTTTAGTTTACACGCGAGCGAAGCCAGCGTTCACAGCGTGCACGAAAGGAGCCTCTTCGAGGCGCACTTAAAATCCTTTCACCACACTGGTTCGCAAGAACTAGTGACACGATAAGAAGAAGAACGTCAAGTGAGTTTTTGATTTCAAAGGCTAGGTACACTTAAGCCCACCTAACAACGTACTTTCTTTTAGTTATGTATTGTATTGGAAAATATATGTCTAATCATAACAAAATTTTGCATACTTAATCGAATAAGAATGAGCTATGTTTGCAGCCTATTCGTTTTTAAAAAAAAATAATTTTCATAAATGAGAGAAAGATGAAATGAATTTGCCATATTTTAAGATTAAGTGATTTTTAACCATGATAAACACTTTGTTTCAAAAATTTGGCACGCTAAAAGCATCGTATTAAGTTATGTGTATTAGGAAACAAAAAACATTTGTTAATAAATATATAAAGTTCAATAAATAAAATACAATAATGTAAATTACAAACTATATGAAAAAAAAAGTATGAAGACTTACTGGATTCAGACGGTACATATTACTGGCTTAGCTTATGTCTTTGAATTTAGTATTTGTGTCCGTTATGTTCTCGTAAACTATGACAGGTAGGTATGTTTCGAGAGAAAAATAATAAAAAAACAGTGATCATTCATGAGGCCTCACCCTGTATGCCCAGTATTATAAGTGTCCAAATGTCAAAGCTGCTTATTTCCGGTTTCCGTTTAGGTCATTAGGGCTATGTTTATCCTCAACAAATTTGCTTTGTGGGTTGTATTGCTTACGTAGTGATTTCCTTTGCACTCGATATTGATACAGAAAATCAGGAACGAAAGATACACACAATTTGACCAAAAGGTTTGATCAGAAAGAAATATAATATGGTTCGAATTGGGGAACTTATGTTTCTGTCTAATCTTATCTAATCTTATCTTTCTCTTTGAAGACTGACTGATTGACAGACAATGCCAAGTTAAACCACTCATCGCAGTAACTTGAAATTTCGCGGGTATGTTAGTCATGAAGTAAATGTATATAAGCTCGTATTAAGAAAGGAATTTCGTTATAATACGTAACGTAAACAAAATTGCGAGCGTCAGGTCAAATATTTTATTTTCCCAAAGTCACATCAATTTAAGGCTAAGTTAAGTTAAATTAGTAGTATTTAAAGCAATATTAAATTCAATTTCATTCCATTTAATGCAATTTAATTCAATTTATTTCAATTCAAATTGATTAAGTATATATCAATTTAGTTTAATTTTATGTAATTTAATATTATAATGTTATTTGATATGGATCTTTAGTAGTCAGTAAGTAAATAAGTCAGTAAATATTTTTTTAATATTATAATGTTATTTGATATGGATATTTAGAAGTCAGTAAGTAAATAAGTCAGTAAATATTTTTTTATTTAATATTTAGGTGTCACTGACTTCCATCATGAATGTATGTACGTACATAATAACTTTGTCCTTACTGACTCACTGATTAAAATATAATTCACAGACCAAACCACTAAACGTAGAAACTCGAAATTTCGACAGTATGTTCATTTTTCCTTAATATAATTCGCAATGCAAATTAAGATGCGCGTGTGAGCAGGAGAAGATAATTATTTAGCAAAAAGCAAACATCCCTGAAGGCAGTAGTACCTACATTACGAAGACGGTATTTCCGCGGAACCTCACCTTCCTCGTAATCAAAATACCTAAGATTCCCGTCTGTCGGTCTGTCCTACAGAAATGCACAGTTATTTTCACTTACATCTACTTGGTATTTTGTTACCATTGAATTTTTTTAAAAAACGTAAAAATAGTATTTTATCTTTCGAACATAAAGTTATGTTTTGTAGATAAATATTTAATGCATGTTTTCTATTTTAATGATGATATTTAATGATATATAAAGTCAATTTACTTGAGCTATAACGAACATGAGAAAGAATAAAACTTATTATAATCAAAAAATATTTTCTTTTTTACCTGTATCAATTACGTAGCAATTAAATTTTGGCGGAGTGATAGAAACGGAGTGACAGAGTCACAAAATTTATGATTGGCAAACCAAACTTCGCACATTATACAGGTTGCTCTCGTTTAGCTCAAAGTTGGCCAATTTAGGAACACTCTGTATAAATATCAGGCCTGGAGGTCGCATAATTTTAAGTTGCGTTCAAGTTGTCTAATTTCGAGGCTCTTATGGGCCTTTAGGGATTTTCTTTAAAATCTCTCTGACAACGCTCTGACAAGCTTAAATTATAAAATGCCACGTTAGTGTCGCAAGTTCGATTCCTGCAACAGGGCAAACAATTGCATCGATGTTCATTTGTTTAATGAACATCGGTGTCTGTCCCGAGTCTAGGTGTTCTCTATGTCTCTTAGGTATGTACATATTTAAAAAGAAAGAATACCTTATATACATGTTCTATCAATTATAAGCTAGGTGGCGTTGTGTGATTATAATTATTTATTTATATTGATGTTCTTTATGTTAAGGGTAATCCTCAAATCCAAATTCCATACAAAATGTTTCGGACAAATACTCAAAAAGTACGCCGTATTATAGTAATTTCTTCACACTTTTCGTTTCGTCCATGTTTTTTGATTTCGTCAACAAAAAAAGTAAAAGGTTTCATACTTTAATTTAGATTTTATACGTGTATTTAAGTTAGTAGGGTTAATTTTAAAACACGTATAAAATCTAAATTAAAGTATGAAACCTTTCACTTTTTTTGTTGACGAATTTTAAGTTTTACTTTTCGAGTATTTGTCCGAAACATTTTGTATGGAATTTGGATTTGAGGATTCCCCTTAAAAGTGTCTTCTTCCTTTCAATAAATAAATACAATACGATACATTTTTTGAATTTTTGGTCCCACAATAACTTGTAACTTAGCCATAAACATAGATTACGTAGGTATTCCAACAAGAGGATAATTTGGGGTCAGCTGTAACCCCTTGTTCAGACCCTCGAATTCCTGGTCTCCATGGACACATTGTCTAGATTTATAGCGCAATTTAAATTTTATGTAGGCGCTACATACTAATTCGGCTTCGGCTTAACCAAATTGTACACCAATTAAGCAACTAAACACATACAAAAAAATTGGTTGTCCGTAAAGTTGGTCTACGGACGATAGTTTAACGTGACTTCCAGCGTAAAGGGACAATGACTGTTACCGGACAATGACGTCAAAGTTTTCGTGCAAGCAGCCGGCGTTCATCGATTTATTAGACGTAGTCGCGTCAAAATAATAAAGTTAAAAAAATATAGGCAGATACTAAGTATTACACTACTAGCTAGCTGCTAGCTACTACACCTTGAACTGAGATCGTTTATAATTTTTTTAAACTACCCAATGTATAGGATTAAAACTAAAATAAATTTGTCAACTACTTATTTTAATTCTGGTCCAAACAATTATCGTTAAATGGATATAATCGTTAGGTTAAAAGCTTGAAAGCTAGTGACACGATAGGATGAAGAAGGTCGAAAGTTGGCTGATTCTTAAATTCATCGTCGACTCTACATCACATTTTCTCACGTCGGTGCTTCTTTAGTTCTGTACCGGTTTTCTCATACCTCATTCGAACATCGAAGGTTCGAAGCAGTATCGAAGAAATGTATAGCCACCTATGTCTTTTATATGTTATGTACCTATATATTACCTACTTATGTAAGCTAAGGGTTCTCTACTTTGTAAAGGTCTTTGAAGGAATATCTAGTCCTCAATTACATAGATACGGCTATTTCAGCTTCAGGCTTTAGTCAAACGCTTCTTTGAAAATGTTTGGGTCTGCCTCAAAATCCTTTGGTTCCAATTTAGAGGAAATATTTACGGAATTTCAGAGCTATTTTTAGGTTATTTAGTTTCAAAAATAGGTTTAGCTAGGCTGTTTAGGCGCTCGTCTACTTTGAGACATTTTTAACCGATAAAAAAACGGAGGAAATTTCTTAGTTAAATTTTATTTTATTGGTTACTTTTAGTATGATTTCAAGTCAGTTAAAGTATTCTTTGATGTAAAGATAAGTTTATTAAGTTTATTAATAACAAAAAATCAATTTATTTTACTAGTTTAAACATTTACTTTACTTGTAATTCAAAAGATTTGAGAAACTGTTTTTAGTGTGCGGAAATAAATAGGATTAAATTGAAATAAAATTAAAAACGGTCAAGAATATTTCCAACATTTGCAAAACGTAAAATTATTTTAATCTATGTCATTATCTGAATGGAAGTAACTTGCATAAATAATGCGAAATTCAGTCTTTGTATATTTTGATTCAAATTCAAGTAAAGCACATTTCGAGAGATGAAAAGATAGATTTGTACATTTCCATCTTCATTCAAAAACTTATATTTTCTTAAGGACTAGCTGCAGTAGGTGGATTCGTTCGCATGTTGTTGAAAAATAAAGTAGCCATTGTTTTTCGTTGCTCAAAAATCATCAATATACACGGTAAATTTTTAATCACCAGAAAAAAAAAAATACGCATAGTCGTTATTTGCCGTTACTGAACACATACGGCAAAAAAACTTGAAAAAATTAAAACATATTTTTGTCAAAATAAATTTGATTAAAATTTAATAACTGTTACCGTTAGTTGTTTCCCTATGGATTTGCGTCAAGCGGTATCCATCATTGATAATAATTTAAGTTTTATTTCACCGTTTGGCAAACCCGGGTACCTAGCTCGAGTCAGCTCGCAAAACCTCGGCTCGGGCGCCGCACTCGCGCCGCTGTCACTCCGCCATTTTGTAGAAATCCAAAATTCTGACTGCACAGATACATTTAATTTATTTTGGTAATTAAAAATTGGTGGTGTATAAAAAAGGTTTGGAACTGACTGACTGACTGACAGACAACGTACAAGCCAAACCGCTGACCGTAGAGACTTGAAACTTGGAGGATGTGTCTGTCATGTAGATTCTGAAAATAAACTAACCACTAAATAAAATAAAAAATAATAAAGACTAAGTAGTAAAAATAAACTATCATGTATTTCAGTATTTTCAGATTTTTTTTAACTGAAGGGAATTGGTTTTTTATATGGATTTGCCAAACCATTTGGATTTGATTTGGAGTCTTCAAATCCAAACTATCTTGTCACTACTTGGCACTCCAGAATACTTGAGCATTTTATTTATTATTTATTAGTGTATTTTGTATAATATCGTAAGTATTATATTACTAAAAATAAACTTTATACTATTTTCTAGCACTACCACATCTCCATAATACACAGAGGTTAGCTGGAAGAGAATGCTAACTAGCATTAAGTTCGCCTATGTACTTGTTTTTTACTTTGTGCAATAAAGCATTTTCTATCTATCTATCTATCTAAACCACTAAATGACTTGAAACTTGGAGGATGTGTTTCTCTAGAGCAGAAAATGTGTAGAAAGGAATTTTAAATATTCGCACCACAAGGGGTCCAAACGGGGCGGTTAAGTTTAAACTACTTTAAGTTTTAAGTTTTTACATAAATGCCGTACATCTGTGGATCATTCTCCACTAATTTTGGAAAAAATAGACTTAATTTTTTTTCCATATCTGTGTTCAGTAACGGCAACTGATTATGCGTATTTTATTTTCTGGTGATTAATTTGCGTTGTACACATAGGTAATTGCAGATCATAATCGGTTTAGTAATTCATTCGTGATTAAGCAACTAAAATCCATATCCATCCATCCTCACCAACTTACGGCTTTATAATATTTGTGTTATTGCTCAGTTTACGTTCCAGAACAAATTAATTCTAAACACAAACAACCATACACACACACGCACACAACTTTGAGTTATAGGTAAGTATTTGTTCTCTCAACAACATACAGGGATGAGCAAATAAGAAGTTGCGCTAAGATCTTGCGGTTATAAAGAACAGTGCCAACCCTAATTTGGGGGTCAAATTGCTTGCATAAAAACGAAAATGTACGGAGGTAAGAAAAGTCAGTGATACTTTTTATACCTTTTTTATTTCAGTTGTTATAAAATTCGTAAAAATGTTTTAAGTAATAATGTCTCAACTTCAAAGCTTTTTGTCGTCTGGAGTTTTTCTATATAGGTTTGAATGCAGATTCTATCATTATAGATACTTATAAGAAAATACCTACTGAATTAGATAAACATATTTTGATACTAATTTACGTTGACAATAATCAATTCAAATTTAATTTAATTTCATATGTTATTCTCTCTATTTAAGAGAAATGGTCCTTTTGTATTCTGAATTGTATATTAAAACAGTATGTATACAAGAAGGCCAAAATACTAAACTTAGAGACTTAAAACTTCGAAAGTATGTTCTTCAAGTAATTAATGTAAGCGCGTACTATGAAAGGATTTTTTTTTATTCGCAACGAAAACGAATTGCTAGCTCCAGCTAGTAATATAATAATAAATATGCGGAACCCTTCAATATATTACGAAATAACATGCTTCACCACACCCCATGCCACATACGAAAAAGAATAGATCGTTAATGTAAGCAGTACCTACAACGTAACGACTATATGCTTTTAGCAGTAACATTACGAAAAATAACGAAATTTAAGGGCGTAAGTGATTTTTTTTGTCGTAAATGTAATAACTTTCAGCGACATATGGTTGGAAATAAGGTGAAAAATTTACATATATATTTACTTAGTTGAATATTATAAGTGTTTTAAAAGAGAATAATGGCTGCATAAGCAACAGAGAATAATATTTTTTCTCTGTTGTTCTAGTAATAATAATTAAATTGTGGTTTAAACCTTTAGAAAAAAAACACGCAACACCAAAGTAGATAGAGCTAATAAAAGGTAGAATTTCCCATTTCGAAAAAATAATAATTCGCAAGGTCTTGTGACTAGTTTCGACATTTTCTAACTCATAAAATTGCAATATAAACACAATTCTCATCAGAACACCGTCAGAGGAATTCTCACTCAAAATACTCATAAAATATTCTCTCTCAAAATTTAAATTACCGTTTTAAAACGGGCCATTTTGCCGGCCATATATTTTGCAAAAGCGTAGCTTCGAGCAGTGGAACGTAGCCTCAAACAGAGCACGACTAATGACGTCATCATAGCTTTTAATGCTGCTCTGTGAAACTCTGAATTTATTTAACCACTAGTTGACGCCTGCAACTTCGCTTGCTTTGCGAATTAACAAAATTCCTTCCTTATAGTACGATGACACTCGGCATTTTTACACGCTACACGCGCGTTTTGCTTGTAGCGTGTAAAGTCGCCCAATGTCATCGGCGTTTTTACAATCTGTGATTTGAAATTTCACGTGATTCGTTTATAAAAAATAAAAAAGGAATATATTGACGTGACTAGGTACGTCTAATAAATAGATGAACGCCGGCTGCATGCACGAAAACGTTGACGTAATTATCCGGTAAAGCTCATTGTCCCGTTACGCTGGTTATGACGTTGTCACGTTAAACTATCGTCCGTAAACCAACTTTATAGACAACCAATTATTTTGTTCAATTCGTCAACATTCTATAATTTTTTTTTATTAATAACTTACAAAAACAAATATTATTTTATAACTGTATTTCAAGCACGTCATAAATTATCTTCTTTTCCCTCCAAAACCGTATATTTTCCTCAAAAACTTTCCACGCACGTCTTAAAAACAAAAAGCTCTGCAAAACTTTTGACAAACTCAATTTAAGTCTTATAATTTTTCTAAATAACAACCACTGTGGCTGACGTTAGGATATAACAACACAAGTTTGTAACATGTTATAGTACCCACATAAGTTTATATTTGTTCTACGATGTGAGGTGCATTAAGGTGCTTTATATGAAGTTTATCTTTGAGTTACAATTTTACGTTGGCTTTAATATTTTATTAGAAAAACACAGGAAGGGCTGACATATTTCTCCAAACCGCCCAAACTAGTCACATTGATCTATATATCTATACATATAATAAAGCAGAAGACCCGGAATTTCTGTACATATGTTTTTTTTGACGGAAACGTGTTCAGACGAGATTAATTAACAAGCCCTAATTTTTTATTTTATTGGAAGACTTTGTTTGTTTGTTTGTGGGTTTATGTGTTCGCCCATCACGTATAAACTACCAAACGGATTTAACTGAAACTTTACGATATCATAGCCTGAAATGGTTATAGGCTATATAATATGACGGTAAATTCTTTCAGAGGGTAGATATAGAAGTTTAAAGTTTGTATGAAAACAGTTTTTTTTTAGTGTTTTAATCTCAAACTTTGGAATTATATTTTGCAAAACAAATAATTAGATACGGGTTTCACCGATTTTCAAAATTAAAGTTAAAATATGTAAAAGTACGGATTGAAGGTGTTATTAGACCAAGAGTTGAATGATGCTGTCTCCTCAGGTTAACACAATATTTAATTGAAAGTTGGAATTTTATAATCTCCGAAGATAAGTACCGCCATGTTCTTCAGTTTTCTACTAAATTCAATATTTGAGTGGTTAAAAAGAGGGTTTGAAAATGTGCAAGTTTTGATTGACTTGCTTAGTACTGACACTTTGCTATTCTGTGACATTTATTTCGCTGGTGGAACAAAAAACATCGACATAAACAATTCTTCCACGGGTAACAAAGTCGCACGCGGGTACAGCTAGTTGTTAATAAAATTTAAAACCAAAATAGTCATGTAATAGATTTATTAAATTAAAAAATTAAAATGATTGAAAATTAAGTATATGTTCTATTACAGTTAAAAAATATAGAATTTTAGGAACTTGCCTGTGTCTGCTGCGCACTGATTTGTAGAAAGATCTTTTTTTAACCCTTTATTGTCTGCGTTACTCATAACAATATTTGTTCACACCAAATTAGTTTAGAAACAATTAGGGCGCCTTCAAATTAGAGGCGTGAGGAAGCGCCACAGTGGCGCCACAGCGGTGCTTCCTCACACCTCTTATTTGAAGGCGCCCTTAGGCTCAACTCACAACAAGGTGGCAGCGGCCGTAAGCGACGCGACAAACACTGTCAGTGTGAAATAATTTTAAACTTTATCGACATACTTAAAAGACTAGTATTAGCTTGAGAAGCTCAGAAAAGTCACTCGGCCGCCCGCGGCGCCGCGATCACGGAAAGAAGCAATTTTTATAACATTAAAGTATCGTCGTCGGGTCAAGTGACAGTATAAATGAGGTTTTGTGTAACCGTTGACGCATAATACGTGATCAAATTTTTATATAAATTTCTAGCGTACAGTAACCATTAAATGATGCGTAGGTATACTTTCCTAAAACACGCAAAATTGCCAAGGACTTTAATCGAACCGCGGGCAGCCTAGTTAGTAGATGGTTAACCCTCCAACGCTGACGGACTTGTACAAAAGTTGTGGGACACTATGTCATTGTCTGGATTACTTTGCCGTTGGCATAAATTCTTAAACATATTCGAGAAAGGGACCTAAAACTTTTGGTGTAACGGAAAACGGAGTTGCTAAAACTAGTAGAATTACTGGAATTTCAAGACTGACCATCAAATGTTTCAAAGTGAACTAGCGTATAACGGTGCTGAACCGGCATATTTATACCATGGCCAAAACAGCTTGGCATAATTTTATGCCAAGCTGTTTTGGCCATGGTTATATAAAGTCTCATACCACCAGAGTGTCAAGCTTACCTCGCCACTAGTATAAATAAAAAAAAATGGCTGTCTGTTAAGTTGGTTTACGGACGATAGTTTAAGGTGACTACCAGCGTAACGGGACAATGAACGTTACAGCACAATGACAGCGTTACCGGGCAATGACGTCAACGTTTTCGTTTATGCAACCGGCGTTCATCGATTTATTAGACGTAGCCACGTCAAAAATTGTAATAATATAAAATAATAAAAAAACATGGTCTCTAATATTTACATATTATCTTAATAGCACCACCAATCCATTCTAGTAATTCGCATTAAAAAATGCTACTCTAACACCTATCCTTAACTTTGTTTAATTACTTTACCGACAATATAAATTAAAAATCCTTCGCAGGCGGGCAAAAATAGTATTACCTAGCACCTATAGCACCGACACCCTACCAAAATTCCTGTCGAAACACAAAACATTCAGCGACATACGTAACCGCAGGCCGAAATAATTCAGTAAGAGAATAAAATTGAAATTTCCCGACCCCCATACATCATGCGAGCGCCGTTTGCGCGCAGCGGCCCCGCGAGCCCGATAAAGGGTAACAGGTTCTTATTTATACGAGGCCTTGGCAGGGTTATTTGAATATTGTTGTCTAATATTTGGTTAACAGTTTGTTTTAGAAACTACTTATATACTTATCTACTCACTCTTAGGGTGAGCTGTTATATGGCAGGCTAAGTGCAGTTTCTGAGGATTCACCGCTTGTGTTTTGTTATATTCAGCGCGTGGTCGCGCGATAACGCTCGTTGCAGCGAGAGACGCCTCATGCCCCGTTTTGATTAGGGGACATTTGTCCCGCGACATTGTCGCCCGACACAAAATCTACGTATCGCGCGACGTCGCGGGGGACATCGCTCGACATCGCAGGCGATATCTACGTGTTGCGGGACATGTCGCGTGTCGACGCGTCTCTTGAGCGTCGACCATGAGCGATTTCCTGTCCCGCGACAGCAGTTCGACAAAATTTGACGAGTGAGGACGCGTTTCGCTCTATGTTCCGAAATAGCAGTACCTAGTAATACTTCCTTGGGCGACGTCTCGACCACAACTTGGTATGTGGACGTGCAAAATGTTGAGCGACATTGTCGCACCGATAAATAGCGATAAATTAAAACCAGGGCCTTAAAAAAAAACGTCAGCGAGCCTAAAAAAGGCTCAATGGCGTGTCAATGGTATATTATTATACCATCAATAGATTTAACCCTTTAATGTTCTAACCCAAAACAAAAATATGTAGAAACCATAATATGAAAAATGTTATTTCAAAAGTTTTAATCAAATCACACTAAAACAAGACTTCGTATTTTATAGTTTAGAATAAAACACCGTCCATCCACATTTCAAAACAAACATAAAAATTCCATTTCAAAATTGACTCAGCGGATTTTGTCTCGTAAAGATATTATTTCTAGTTCTATCCACAGTATGAATACCTAGTTGACTGCAGTACCTTGAGTCCTAAAAAAATATGTTATATACTTGACAAAATAATGCAAATAACTGTAACAATTGGAACAGTATTTTTTAAAAACAAAACCGAATTAAAGCTATCTATTACTTACTTGTATGGACTCGTAGAATATTATTACTCTGTGCTATTGCTGAGAACAAAATAATGCTATCACAAAGTTTGTTCATGCAGAAGATTATAAATGCAATACTTAATTTATTATTACAACTATACCACAAAAATACAATACATTGTTTTATACAGCACATAGTTTACATACCGCTCCCAGTTGGAATTAAGATTATTTTATAGACTAACATAATAATAATTAACAAATATAATACTAATTGCATTCGACTGTATTATCAACAAGTTATATAAATATATTTAGTAATAAATCCGCTTAATTTCTAAACAAAGGTTTTAATTAACTTAACTTTAGTTTAACTAAACCAAAGAGTCAACGAACAGAAAACCAAAGTTTAAAAATACGACACGTGTTTCGCCTCTACACGAGGCATCATCAGGAGGTGTGGACTCTCTCTCTCTCGTTTCAAACTTAGGCGAGTCCACACCTCCTGATGATGCCTCGTGTAGAGGCGAAACACGTGTCGTATCTTTAAACTTTGGTTTTCTGTTCGTTGACTCTTTGGTTTAGTTAAACTAAAGTTAAGTTAATTAAAACCTTTGTTTAGAAATTAAGCGGATTTATTACTAAATATATTTATATAGTTTGTTGATATTTATGGATTTCCGCAAAGTAACGCCTGAATCAATCAATTATCTTATTCGACTGTATTGTTTTCCTATACTTTCAGCTTTTAATTTTTTTCTGTGATCCAGTAATAAAAGTATAACTGGTGTCCAGGTGTTCCAGTACATTTGTAATGCTACTATTTTATTCAGCTTAGAGCAGGACTCTTGTGGTTTTGTGAAACTACGAGTAAGTGGATAGATTTTGTAGTAGCATTATACGTGCTATATTGTTACATTTTAATCATAAAACTTAGTTTTTTTTGCTAATTAGGTATCGAGATGAGCTAGGCGCTCTTCTGACGGTAAGAGATAACGCCTGCCTATAACCAGAACAGTGCTAATCAGAAGTTTGATTCGTATAGCCCGATGTAACATTGCTAATCACTCATCCACTTTGAGACATTTGATGGTCAGTTTTGAAAGCCCAGTTATTTCACTAACAACATGTTGCCGCTTTGCGGTAGGATACCTGGTACTGTGTTGGTACCCATTTAGATGGGATTCTGCAAGAGAACGCTGCTCAACAGTGCAATTTTAAACTAAGTTAGAATTTTTTAGGAAACTTTTTTTACAGTTTACGCCGTAAGTCAAATAAAAAGACACAAAAGCTTCAAATTTCAATCTTCATTGAGTTTATTGATCAAATTTGATTTCTAAAGATATATTCAAAGTGCTTAATTCGAGTAATTTTTCACTGATATCCAACTTTGCTCTACCTTCAGTTGAACATCATTTCATAAATTTCAGAACACCTGTGTTGTTGGGAAACTTGCAAAATGTATTACCGCCATAATAGAATCATAGTCATTGCAAAACCAACCATATTCCAAGTGAAATAAAGTTGAAAGTGAATGGAAAAATATTTAAATAAGGTGACAAGAATTTTGAAAGAAAATTTGTGCTGCTCAAGTGTTTTAGCTTGAAAAATGTGACTTTCGCCCATTATCTATTTGGTACACATCTTTTGAAAAGTTTGTAAAGATGGGGGAGTCTGTCTCTTCTTAAGCTAACCCATTAATTGGCACCAGTGTATTTTAACAGTGTTGGTATGGTAATCAATGATAATAATGCTGATTTATTTAGATTGCGAGTTTACAAGCTACGAGCGAACTCGCTGGCTTGTAGCGTGTAAAAAGCCGTGTGTCATCGCGTTAGTACTCACTTTCAGATCTTGACAAAACCGTCCTCCGAGTTTCAAGTTTCTACGTTCTGTAATTGGCTTGTACCTACGTTTTTTATCAGTCAGTCAGTTTGTCAAGGTTTATGACTGACAAGCTGAAACCTACAACTTCGTTTGCGTTACGAATCGTTAACAAAAAACCTTTTTTAGCACGGGCTAATTACTTTTTGATACCGCAACCACTGTTTTTCAAGTCTCTACGTTCAGTGACTTAACCTGTGCGTGGTGTTTGCCTTTGTGTAATATTAAATAAACTAATTAATTTAATTTAATTTCTGTTATAATTTAATATTATGTTCATTTGTATGATTTTACTCATTAAATAAAATACTCAAAGTAAGCAAAATGTTACATCTACGAAATCCAAAACAAATCCCGATATTACAGGTTCCAGCGGCACAATATTAGAATACCTAGAACCTGAAATTCAGCTTACCTCTCCGGAAATTTGCATAGCACTCAGATCGCTTTGTTTTATGAGGAAAATGTGATTTTGTTTGTAAACGGCTAAAGCAATGAAAGTGGAAAAATATCTGATACTGCGTTTTCGCGGATTTTCAATATCTTCTGATTTTTACTCCTTCGTAATAATAATAATAATACAATTTATTTATTCAGACAGCAAGGTCCACAAGTGTTAGTAATACCTACTTACTATCTAATCTTAGAACTAGGTGTTAGTATTTAAAAACTAAGAGAGACTTAGTCCTCTGAATGAGTTACCACATCAGAGGACTGTCGTACCTATTAGCTATGACGTTTAGGATCCTGTTGCTGCTCCCGCGCACTATGCGTAACAACGACGCAGATTTTTTGCGCCAGATGGCGTCAAAGCCATCAACGCGAGCTTCAGCAAACATCGCCGATGCGCTACAGAAGCGCGGAAGCCGCAACAGTGCCCTAAACGTATTATTATACTGGATCCGCAGAGCACTGTAAGCCTTTTGAGTATGCCGGAACTGTAATGCATGGCACATCCAACTAAAATTACAGATGCGAAATTTCATGAGGACGGATGGATGTCTAATGCTCAATGACGTTACGTAACGTAATGTATTAATTAATTGACGTCATTCTAAATCTAATATGGTGGACGGCCCAAGATGGTGGACTAGTTATTTTTTGTTTACGCATATGATATGGGTATCAAAGGAAAGATATGAAAAATAAAATTACTTTACTCTAAATCCAATATGGCAAACCGCCCAAGATGGCGGACTAGTTATTTTAAGCCCTTACATTTATTGTTTTAACATGTTAATTATTTGCTTGTGATTATGTGTACGACTTTGCCGATTTAAATGATATGTGACACACTTTAGGATTAAGTTCTAAATTTTTAAGAAGTTATCACATTTTACGTACTCTTTACAGGTGTGTACGCTTCTTAAAAATCTTGAGCGATACAGGGTTAACGATTACAAATCTTCATTATACGTGATCGTAATAAGATGGATCAAATGATTTAAATCACAAAAAGCTTTATTCATTTCATAAGCTTATGATAAATGATAAAAATATTAAATTATGTTGAAGGGACAAATCATCATCATCAAAAGTGATAAGAATTTAAAAACTATTTAATATATTTTGTACAAGCTAATATGTACCCAAAACTTAGTTCAGCGAATTATAAAAATCCATTAATCAAATTTAATATTTCTACGTTTAATAATTTAGTCTGAGCGATGTCAGTGAGACAATGTCAGTTATTATTTTAATGACTTTTATGTTTTAAGGCTAATCCTCAAATCTGAATTCCATACAAAATGTTTCGGACTATACTCAAAAAGTACGCCGTATTATAGTAATTTCTATTTTTGGTTTAGTCAACAAAAAAAGTGAAGGGTTTCATACTTTAATTAAGATTTTATACGTGTTTTTAAGTTAGTAGGGTTAATTTTAAAACACGTATAAAATCTAAACTAAAGTATAAAACCTTTCACTTTTTTTCTTGACGAAATCAAAAAACATGGATGAAACGAATAGTGTGAAGAAATTACTATAATACGGCGTACTTTTTGAGTATTTGTCCGAAACATTTTGTATGGAATTAGGATTAGCCTTAAATATAATAAGTAGTCTTTTGACAAGTGTAGACTAACTTTAATTAGTATAATTATTATTGGTGTAAGCCGTTCTAGTTAACTTAAAATAAATAAATACATATACAAATACAAGTTATTAAATTTTAAAAAACTTTGTAAGTCAAAGATACAGTACTTTAACTTACTTTATCATAATACATATTTACTACATACTCCATACGACTCGGAAATAACACCATTTAGAGGCCGGAGAATTGCACAACTCCAAACATTATGCTTAGAATTCAGCAATTCAACTGTGAACTCACACAAAACATCTATAGGGCCAGATAAAACAAATAGGCGCTTTATTCATGAGAGTTATCGCGCACCTTAATAAATGCCACCGTATAACTCAACTTGTATAAAGTTAGAGCATTTTCCTAGGTCCCAGAGGATCTCAAACTTACACCCCTACTAGACCCTACATCTACATATTTTTGACGTGATAACGTCCAATAAATCGATGAACGCTTGCTGCATGCACGTTATTGTCGTCATTGTCCGGTAACGCTCATTGTCCGGTAACGCTGGTAGTCACGGTAAACTATCGTCCGTAAACCAACTTTACAGACAACCAATTTATTGACGTGACTATGTCTAATAAATCGATGAACGCCACCGCACCGGTTGCATGCACGAAAACGTTGACGTCATTGTCCGGTTACGCTCATTGTCCCGTTACGCTAGTAGTCACGGTAAACTATCGTCCGTACATCAACTTTACAGACAACCGATTTTTTTTTAAGATGTTATCAAACATGAAACATAGTAACATATTTTCAGAAAAATATTGTAAGCTTTCTTGTAAAAGTTTTTCTTTCTTTTGGGCTAATGATGGTAAGCTAAAAAACTAGCTGCACACAGCTTATCTAGAATATCTAGTTTTCGGGCTAAAAAGCTCGTAATGTCCTTTTTCCGGTCCTAAACTAGATCGGTATTTACAAAATGAGTTTAACATAAGACAGTTCAGTAATACTGGCATGATTGAGGGCAAACTATGTGATTATCAGAGAAATATATGATTATAGAGGACGTGGTGGCCGAGTGGATGAGACCCTTACCTTGCAATCTGATGGTCGCGGGTTTGAATCCCGGTGGCAGTCATGCGTATGCATCCCACGTTCTCGCAACGGTGAAGGAAAACATCGTGAGGAAACCGGCACGTCGTAGAACCTTAAGTTCGAAAACATGTGTCCAGTGCACGAAAGGAGCCTCTTCGAGGTGCACTTGAAATCCTTTCACCACACTGGTTTGAAGAACTAGTGACACGATAGGAAGAAGAAGAGAAACAGAGGAGTCTCTGACAAACCCACGACAAACAATGAACTAATTTGGGCTAATGATGGTAAGCTAAATAACTAAGGTTTTACAAAAACATACAAGAACCGACCTCAATCGGACTGTTCTAGTGCCCGTAGGCACCACTGAACAGTCACAGGGAAGCGAAATACGCAATTATGTTCACTGCAACGACTTTTCGGGTTATTTTGATTTAAAACCTAAACTAATGAACCGATTTTGATAGAAATTCTTTGGGATCAATCTGAAAGTATAACCTCTCAAAAAAATATTTTTTCAGATTGGTTCATACACAACAAAGTTCTGAGGTAACAAATATAACCTCCTCGTTTTTTGAAGTCGGTTGAAAAGGGGCATTAATGAAACATTGAGAGTCACTGCCATAGTTCATCTTCCTAGTCAATTGGAGGTGAGAAATTCGTAGAGACATAAGTATCCAATACATTATCTGGTATCTTTCGATATTGGGACAGATAGACGCTTCTTGGTTTTTTGCTATTTTTATTAATAGAGATTGGCTTGCGCCTACTGTTCGGCAAAAAAAATTATTGAAAAGTAAAAATAATTGGTTGTCTGTACAGTGACTATCGTCCGTATACCAGCGTAACGGGACAATGAGCGTTACCGGATAATGACAGCGTTACCGGAAAATGACGTCAATGTTTTCGTGCAGCGGCGTTCATCGATTTATTAGACGTAGTCCCGTCAAAAAGTGCCGGTAGAGTCTGTTCTCTATAATTACGATACATCACCAATTGTCTTCTTTGATTGTTTTTTAACATAATATGTATGTATTTTGTGTGTGCATGAAAAAATCGTTTCGCAAATATCAAATAATTATTCCCATCTGTCACGGGGACAAATGGGCCAAAAAAGTTCTATCTGTCCCCCTTTCAGCAACAGGGTGACAGATGGAATAAGGACTATTTCTAGCAAATTTATTAAATTTGATTAATTGATTAAAATGATGCATCACTTTAATCAAAGACAAATGCTCAGAAAAAATAATCTGGTAGGCTTTTACCTCTCTCGAATCTTTACACTATTATTTTCTACATAAGTATGAGATACTTATCCCATATTTTCATTATTAATTTTTATAACGATTCGGATCATGCAAATTACACATAAAACCCATAAAAACAGCAATATAACTCTTATCGCATTGAAATAGGCGTCATTTGCTTACAAACGACGCATCTGCGTTCATCAAATCATAAACACATAAGAGTGGAGCAACCCATTCGAATTATTTCATATTTATTTTCCTACTTGACCCATTTTTTTTCGAAGAGATGGCGAATTTTTTGTGCAACGCTTGGATAGATACGAATCAGGAAGCATGTGGGTACTGTTATGCATGCAACACTGGTTTCGAATCCCGCGTAAAGACAATTTATATGTTTTTTAGTTTACTCATACTCATATTGCTTATTTATTTACCGTAGGAACAGATACACACTTAGTAACGTCATAAAGCTATGTTTACAAAGTTTTTAACGTTTACATTGAACAGAGAGAAAAACGTAATGAAGCTGAAGTTAAAAATACTTTAAATACAAAATAACAAGGTTCTATAGCTGTAGAGAGGCTAAATCATAACAATAGTTTCAGGCTGTGTGTAATATTGTAAGAGATAGCTCATTCAGTTCTTAACACTAACTTCATGATAAGCTAAGTAGGTAATAATAAAGAAAAAAAAAACGGTGTAAATACCGCTGGTTCCATAATTGCTTAAAATCCAAAGAATTTCGAAATAAAACAATCTTGTCTTGACCAAAAACAATATACTTTACAAAACTGCGACGTAAAAATTTAGAAAACATTTAGAAAAAAACACGAAACTAACATTTACATTTTGTTGTTCGCCTCTATGTGTGCTAACTCTAGTCGAATCATCTGACATACTCTGTGAGCATCGTAGATATGTGCTGTCTGTCACGTTTCTGCTATTTACTATCTCGGTATCGCAATAATAGCGTCGCTTCGAGTACAAATGAGCCATTACATTGAGGCCTATTATGTTTGACGGTGAAATATTAATATTACCAACCATATAAATTTAATGTTAGAACTAAACTAGATAGACAAATTACCTCTTTCTTGGACAAATAAGATAAGATTTGACTCCATCCTGCTTTTTAGGATAAAAACTTACCACAAACGTAATATACCACATGACTAAAAATACCCAATAAAATTCGATGATATATCACATTCTAAAAGCAAAGCATAAATAATTTATTGAGGTTTTACAAAAACATACAACAACGGACTTCAATCGGATTATTTTAGTGACCGTAGACACCACTGAATAGTCACAGGGAAGCACAATACGCAATTTTGATCATTTCAACGAATTTTTTTTCCAGGTTTAATGATTTGAAACTTCTGAAACGATTTTGATAAAAATTCTATGGACTAGTCTGAAAATATAACCTCTCAAGCAATAAAAAATGAAGTCGGTTTACAAACAAAAAAGTTCTGAGATAAGAAACATAAAAATAACTTATGATGGATGAAATAACTTATGATCAGCCTTAATGGTGCATATCGATAGAATTTTCGATAATAAAAAAAATAATTTTCATTTACATATTGCACGAAAGGAGCTCTTCGAGGCGCACTTGAATTTTTTTCACCACTCTGGTTCGAAGGAACTCATCTAGATGGAATCCTGGGATGCCCATCCCACGATAAATCGCCTGAAACGTATCGTCTCGTGTGAAGAACAGTGTCTGTTTTTGAACCGTCCAAAGCGTGGTGATAATGCTAGTAAAATCTATGAACGAAATCGGTGAGGGATTTAAAAATCAGTTAAAAGCCACACTGTGCAACCAAGCTGTTGGCAGCCGTCCAATTTAACAGGTGTCCGCACAATGTATGCGCATATTTCTGAAGGAACTCGCCAAATCAAATTCAAATTTGAGTTTTTGTCCAGGCTCAAAAAAAATATGTTACAAAATATTTATGAATAGTCCTTCTGATATTATGAATGCGAAAGTTTGTGGACTTGGGTGTATAGACAGAGATTTATGGACGTTTGTACTGAAGCACGCTTAAGCTTATTAAAATTACCGAGAGTTTTAGGTATCTTGGCCATGTTGTGACGTCGAGCCTGAAAGATGACGAGGATATTGAGTGGCAACGCAGAGCGTTATGCGTTATCGGCAATATGATAATACGCAAATTCAGTAAATCGTCTTACGACGTAAAAATAACATTGTTTAGATCCTTCTGCCAGACTTTTTATACTTGTCAGCTCTGGACAGATTACACAAAAAAAGCACATAATGGTATTAGGGTTGCCTATAACAACATCTTTAGGCAACTAATGGGACTAGATCGTTACTGCAGTGCCTCTGGTATGTACCTAGAAGCACGAGTAGATTCCTTTAATGCCATCCAAAGGAACAGAGTTGCTAAATATATATCCAGAGTTGACAAGTGTAAAAACTCTATTATAGCGAGTCTGGCAGACAGGATTCTCTTATCTAATGTGTACAGACGATGGATGCAAATTGCATCCTAACAAAAATTTTACTTTGTATTTTATTGTTGTATTTTTGTGTGTACTTACTGTGTAATGGATCTTTGTGTCTGAATAAATAAATATTATTATATATATTATATTATATTATTAAGGCCCAGAATCCCGCGCGTCGCTATCTCACTCGCGAATTTGTACATTTAGAAAGATTTATATTGATTGAGTACAAATTTAAAAAAGCGGGTAAGTTCTTTGTTACTACAACCTCAAAACGGTTTTAGTCAAAACAAAAATATACTTATCTCGTGAGATTGTAGTAACAAAATGACCAATTCACTTTTTTAATTTATTCTTAGTCAATTGATATGTTCAAAAATGTACAAATGAGGAAGTAGTGTGCCGGATTCTGTGCCTTGAACTAATAGACAGGGTATGTTAAAATTGTAGAAACATTTTTCTGTTTGAATTAAAATAACAAACTTAATAGGTACTTTAACAAAACTTAAATTTTGTAAAAATGGCTTAAACACCACCTCGTTTTGCAAGGATGGTCAAGTAAGGGCATCTAATTATAAAACAAAATAAACATCAAACATTTTTATGTCTCAATGAGTAAGTATAAAGTGAGTATAAAGGTGATCTTCACCCTTCCCAAGCCCATACATAAAACATAACAGGGGTGATCAGGATAGTACATTTCAAACATACACTTCCAGCTGAGATGTGTGCAAGTACAGTCAGGGCAAACGGCATCACACTTCATCACGCGCGAGTGCATCTTCTTATTGTGTCACTAGTTCTTTCGAACCAGTGTGGTGAGAAGATTTCAAATGCGTCTCGAAGGCTCCTTTCGTGCACTTGAAACATGTTTTTCGAACATTTTAGGTTCTATGACAAGAAACCGTCTTCACAATGTTTTCCTTCCACGTTAAGCAGATGTTTTTCTACCACCCAGGGGTCCGGCTGGGTTCGGGCCAGCTCCAACAAAATTAAATGATGAAATAGAAGATAATATTATTATTTTTATTATGAATAACAAGCGTTTGATCACTACCTGACCTGGTGGTAAGTGAATGGTGTGGTCGAAGATGGAGCATGCTTGGCTAGTATGAACTTATTCACTCTAGTCTTGAAGGCTCCAAGATTATAGTGGTGCGGAAATAGAGACGCAATATACCACAAAATCCAAGCTTATTTCGAGGACCTTACATTATTCCCCCGACAGTCCAAACGACACAGAAAGGCGGGCGAGCGTGAATCGCCGGCGGACCGCGATTGCTTCAGTATTTATATTACGCCGTTATACGTGTACGTTTGATGACGTAAATACACCTTAACCCTTCATCATTTCAAAAGGGGTTAAAAAAAAAAAGAGCAAGCCTCACATAGTCGCATATGATGTGTTTCATCTGACACCTACCTTAAATTTGGAAGTTGATGGTACCAACCGCAGAAAATTGAAGTAATCATAAATTTTCTGAGGTTGGTACCATCTGACGGCTAACTTCCTGTTACACACTTCCGTTGCATTTCGGAAAATCCTTACCTACCACAAACTGACATAAAGCTAGAGGAAAAATTTAAAATATAAAAAAATCAGGGTATTAAATTGTTTACCTTTTTAAAGATTCAGATAAGACGGCAATAATAGCGCTTGCCACTTTAAGACATTTTGGTGATCAGTCTAGAAAACCCAGTAATTCCACTAGTTACTGTACCTTACAAACCGTAACATAGTAATGCATACACATAACTCCTTTGAGGTCGAATATTTGGCACTGTGTTGGTATGATACCCATCAATATGGCATCCTGCAGGGAACGCCTCTCTAACGGTGAAAGTATTTAAGACCTTATTATTTAACTAGAAGTTACGTACGGCTTCGCCTGCATGATTATAAAATTAAAAGTAGCATAGATAGATAGATAGATAGAAATACTTTATTGTACACCAGAACTTATGATTAAATCTTAACATAAAAAATATAAAGTACAATGGGCGGTCTTATCGCTAGGAAGCGATTTCTTCCAGACAACCTTTGGATGGAAAGCAAATAAACAAAGAAAAAAGAAAGCTTGGTTGGGGGTGTACTAATAGTTAAGTTAGTTGGCAAAAACGAACACTAATGTAAAAATAAAAACTAACTTATAGTAGAAATAAAAAGTAACAAAGTTAAGTAAAAAGAACCTGATATAGATAGGTATAAATATAATAATAGCATAGCTACCTTTGCAACTCATGAACTATACTTATACTGAATTTTAATTTTGATTAAAGAGTTTTGGCGTGATTGAACAAGAAATCAAGAAATGCATATTAAATATGTAAAAACAACGTTTATGTGATTTTGCTCTATCTCGCTTATTTTACAAGATGTAGTAGTTTTTATGGTTTTAAAATGCATTGTCATCAAGTTATGAGCTACCCTGACAGTTTCAGCCCGATAGCTAAACGGGAAGCGCTAGAAATTTGAGTTGCAAGATTCCACTCATTCATCTATTCTCACAAACTTTTGCATTTTATATTGCTTAATAGCTTCCTTTTAAAAAGGTTCAATTAATATTAAAGCTTCTTGAAAATAGCTTCGAAAAAACAGCGAATTGAAATAAATAATTCGATAAAACCCATTGACTCATTTTATGAACTAACTATATTTCAAACGACTCGAATGCCGTTATACTACGGCGTAGACGTTACGAGGCTACGAGAAGTCGTAGCAGTGCTACGCGCCGCTATTTCTGCACGTTCGTCGTTCAACGGTCAACGGATTGCTTGGATTGATTGGATGTGTTACTATTTTAGGTTTTATTTAAACAGTTTTTAACAAACCTCTCATATGGAGAAGGTTGTCGACTGTACGTTTTTTATGTTTATGCTATATCTCGGTTACTTATGTTTTGACGATTTTGAAAAACGAAGTATAAAATACAAACAAGATTCTGGAGTAGGTAAAACAATGTATCCCTTTTTTTTAGGGTTTTGAGCGGTGCCAATGAAACCCTAATGGAACCCAATGGATTTTCGGGAATTTAGTATCTATTTAGTCGCTCATTTGATCATGCTAAAATTAGTCAAACAAAATGTAAGCATAAGTTCGAGTAGAAATTTTAAATAAGGTACATAATAACGTATAAATAACTCTCTTTGTTCTTTGTGTCGTGAAAATCGATTTCAATTAAAGTTCACAGAAACTTTACGAAAGAGTTTCCCTAACAATAAAACTCGAAAATAGTTGGTATGTTCAACTTCTTGTAATTAAAGTTGGTGGTTCAGAATTGTGGACAAGCACGGGGTTTTTACGGTCTCGTAACTCTTTACAGGAAATAAATTATCTCTTAAGCGTCGATGATACACAAGCTTCTTTACAAGCTGAAGATTCTTGACGTTTTTAAATGCTAGCGTATGAGCGTGTTAAGCGTCGATGACACAAGCTTTTTTACAAGCTGTTTGTTGGCGTTTTTAAACGCTAGCGTGTGAGCGTGTTAGCTTTTGGGAAGGATTGTCAACAAGCAGATTGTAAAAACGCCGATGACACTGGGCGACTTTACACGCTACAAGCAAAGTCGCTCGCGTGTAGCGTGTAAAAAAGCCGTGGGTCATCGTACTATAACATATAAAAACTGAGTTAATCAGAGGATAATTTATTTATATTAGTAAGTGTTTTAGGTAGCATATTTTTGCATATTACATGATATTTTTATTTTATTGCTGTTAAATAAAACGATCAAAGGGCTGGTGCTTACCTCGGTTAAAGAATTAGCATCGTTTCAACGAGGTAACGTCGCTAGCTTTTTGGGTAGGTACTTTCCCCGTGGACAGTGACTAAATTGTATGTATTATTAACGTCTATTCTCGATTGTCCCTACGCCAGCGTTCCTACTAGGAACAATCGGATTTTTTTTCCCGATTGTCACTACTAGAGACAATCAGGAAAAAATATTCCCGATAGTTCCTAGCTTCCGTATTTACTAGGTACATACAAACGGGAAAATAAATCCTCGACTGGTCAATGCGCGAGCACATACAATCCGATTGCCTATACGATTTGTAATAGCTTGTAAAGTAATTTTAGTACAATTATATTATTGCATTTAGTAAGTCGTTAAATGTTTACAAACAACTACTTGCTAAATGAAAAAAATATAATAATTACTTAACTGATCGTTACGTAATTTTAGTTCGAATCGTCGTTAATTATGTACCCGTATAGGTATATTAAATGTTATTTCTTAAAAATTCATTGAAAGAATCTTAACGTTCATTTATATTGACATGGCCCTTGGCGGAAAAAGAGAAAGGAAATAAGAAAGGCTTTTGCCATGCAGTGAGACACGAGAGGTTGAATAATAATAATAATAAATGTATAGGATCTGCAGCATGACGTATGAAAAAAAACAGAGCTAGCCGGAAGTTATTTATTGGTTGTGCCGACTTAGCCATAGCCCCATGGTTTACTTACAGTTAAAATGAAGGACCCGAAACGAACCCCATTTGTCCTGAAATCATGAGTTTTCATACCTGAAACAAAACATAAAAAAATTGGTTGTCTGTAAAGTTGGTTTACGGACGATAGTTTAACGTGACTACCAGCGTAACGGGATAATGAGCGTTACCGGACAATGACGTCCACGTTTTCGTCCATGCAGCCGGCGCGGCGGTGTTACTCGATTTATTAGACGTAGTCACGTCAAAATATCATGTCTGACTATGGAAGTGCAAATGCTCGGTCAATAATAACCGTATCAAGGTTTCTTGGCAAGAATAATTTTTTAATTGTACCTGAATAACTTTATTTATGAATGTCGAACACAACATCTGGTAATAAGTATAGTATTTTAGAGTTCTGTAGGTGCCAAGGTGCCAGCCAACAGCTAAGCGGTATTGTGTCTGTAGGATCAGATCATTCATGATATTCATGATTCATGATCAGATCAAGATAATTGTTATTATGTCAAATTTCTCAAGGTAAATTTATTTTAAATTTAATTTCTACTAAATTTGTTTCACAAAATGTATTAAGTTAGTTAATTTAAAAAAATAAAAATGGTTGTCTGTAAAGTTGGTTAACAACCAATTTATTATTTTTGCCTTTACCGACAAAATGGCCGCTACTAATACTGTGTTCTGAGAAGTACTCTTCAATTTCCTCAATCAAAATGATTAGAAATAACTCCCTTCCATTAATTCAGCGTGATACTCCAGGAGCCACAGACAGTCTCCATTAAAACTTGAATTATTAATGAACCTTGGGTTTGAAGGAAACGGTTTAGACGCTGGACGCGAAAATAATTGACTGGTTTTTTAATTATTTCTAAGTAGGTAAGTTAAACAGGGTTGAATGCTCCAAAGGAATAGGTACCCTTTCCTGAAAACCTTATAATCGAAAATGAAATAAAAGTAAAATAGTTAATGTATGAAGCTTAAAAAAAAATCCAAAAACTTTACCTATTATTTTTACTCCCATTTGATTTTAGTAAGTAAGGTTTCTAAAACGCTGAACTGAGAGGATATGATCGTCGAGAGCTGAAAGTGAGTACTAGGAATTTTGAGTCCATACGGGGCGGGGGGGGGGGGGGGGGGGAGTGCGGGGGGTGGTGTCAAAGTTTTCACATACGTGCCGTATATCTCTGAAACCACTCTACTCAGTCTAGTCTAGAAGCTTGAAAGCAAGTAGAGAATAAATGAAGGAATTTTAAAAAATCGCATCGCAATCGCAAGTTGCGTGTCAACTAGTTGACTACATTATAAAGAATTGAGGATAAGAAAAACTTTATTTGCTTACACACACATAAGTACAACATTAAAAACACAAAGACATATTGTAAAGAGAAAAAAAGTGTACAAAAAGGGAATCACTCCGTATTTGCCTCAGAAATAGTGGGACCTACTTCTGAGAATTTGATCTTAAAATAATATATTCTAAAAAAAAATTTTTTTACCGTGCTAAAAGGTGACTGTTGACTAGGTACAAATCTGATTCCACTACCAAATCCTTCTAGATCAAGCCTTTGGACTCCAAGCCTTATTTTTACAGTTTAAATCCAGATATTAAGATTAATGTTCCCTTAATATTCCGTTTTGTTTACAGGTAGAGATTGTAGCTTTGCAATATTAATGGTCGGACTCAGATTGAAGGTACACAAATTGTTGTGCTATGCACAAAGCTATCCGTTTCGGTTTGATGGGGATTATGAAATATTCAATCGCACTTTATAGTTAGTTATGAATTATTGGTATTTTATCAACCGACTTCAAAAAAAGAGGAGGTTACCAATTCGGTTTTTTTTTATTTTTGTTACCTCAGAACTTTGGTGTTTATTAACTTCTTTGTTTGAGAGGGTATACTTTCAGATTGGTCCCATAGAAATTTCATCAAAATCGATTCAGTGGTTTAGTTTTTAAATAATATGGAGTAAAAGTAAAAAAAAATGCGTATTTTGCTTCCCTGTGACTTTTCAGTAATGTTTACGGTCACTAAAACAGTCTAATTGAAGTCGGTTGTCTATGTTTTTGTAAAACCTTGATTATTTTAATATATATTTTCAATTTTTAATTTAATTTAGTTTTATCTTTAAGGCCTTTTGCTCATAGTGAAGAAAAACATCGCGAGGAAACCGGTGGCAAATCACAGAACAGAAAAAATGTTATGTCCGCTGCGTGGTAGATTTGAAATCCAGTCGCTCAGTTGAGTAGCACTGAGTAAAGTGGGAAATTTCGGAATATCCAATAAATAAAAGTCAATAGACTGTACCTTTCCCTACTTTAGTTATAGTTCTAGTGCCTCTTCGAGGCGCACTTGTAATCCTTTCACCACACTGGTTCGAAAGAACTAGTGACACGATAAGAAGAAGTTATAGTTTTAGTAAGTTGAAAGCAACACTAATAGAAAATGAGACGAGTTTAATCAGAAACTCTAATTTGCTCTCTTTCCGAAATCCTTATTAGAATTTCTGACTTATCAAAAAAAAAATACTTAAACTTAAATATCAATACAACAGCCACAAAACCGATACCTGTTATCGGCATACCATCGAAGCAAACTAGCAAACTGCCAACTTGACTGCCGAGTTTCCACTTGATTGATGCTTGCTAACTTAAAACAATACCTGTTTGTTTGAACTTTCGGTCTTTGACACTTGCTGTCACTGCTTCCCTTATCACTTTGAGCGATTTTAGGTAAATAACAAACTTTAATTTAAATTATTGGAGCAATTCTAGGGGTAAATGTAATCGACTCTGGAATTGTAGGTACTTGTAAGCCATCGCTTCGCCAGTTTGCAAGGGAAGACATAAAAACTTGAATATTACAATGTACGAGTATAAGATGAATATAGTAAACAACCTTAAAGTTTAAAAAAATGAAAACCTGACTGCGAAATAATTATATATTCATTGTCAATTCATTATTCCAAATTAAATTTAAACATATAACTTATATATTTATTATAATCTCTTTTAAAATACCTTCACTTTGATACCCTACTTGATAGTTTTGGTAAACAAAAAAATATTAACTACTTACTATTTAACTCAAAAAATCCGCCATTTTGATTGTTTTTAAACCCATCTAAGAACACTTATTGAGAGGTTATTGAGACGAATCTAGCGATACCTCAACTCTCAAAATACATCCTTCCATTTGGAAGATACGAGGTAACCCAGAAATTTACATACATACAAGCTACGCGCGAAAAACATAACCCTTCCTTGGCAGTCGGGTAAAAATAATTTAAAAATATTATTTATCGCACAAATTTCGCTACACCATTCGTCATAACTTATGATGTAACCGTGATTCCCACACATGAGCCACATTTGTAACAGTGTCACCTCATGTAGATGACCTATTACAGAACGCTGTGACACTTCAAGCGCACTCGTCCATGCGCACTCGCTACGCGGCGGTGTCGAGGTAATATTACTGAGACCATTCAGGGAACTATTTCTCATGGTACAATGACACACAAGCTTTTTCACAAGCTGATTGTTGGTGTTTTGAAACGCCAGCGTGTGAGCGTGTTAGCTTTTGGGAGAATAACACTGTTATGAATAACATCACCAAGCCTACCAAAATAGGCAAAAACTTTTAATTGAAATAAGCTGTTCAGAATCTGTATACTTTACGAGTTACTTTCGCAAAACCCATTGACATTTGAATACCAAGAATACGCTTCTTCAAGTTACTCTTGAAGTTATTAATAAACTGTCCTAAAGAAGAAAGTAATTATGCCCTACTCAAAATCGTATTTCTGAAATAAAACTGATTTAATGTGAATCAGCGCGCTATATTTTTTTGTGACTAGAGTATTTTTAATTTTTATGTTACCATTGTTTTTTAATATTTTTTGCAATGGTTTTTAATAGACAAAAATAAAAAAAAACATTAGAACCTGTTTCCCACATAAATGTTATAAAATCAAATTAATTTGTTTTATTAGTCATGCATGATACTTAGTTAAAATGGCTATGCGTCGCCATTGTTAATATCCTCTGGTGCTGGATTTCGATCAAACCGATGTACAGACAGCGTCAGAGATAAGTATCCCCCTTGCACAAGACACCCAGCTATAAATCCTATCTAAAAATTGTAATACTTAAAATTATTTTCAGGCTTACATACGGTTATACAAATACAATCTATTTTTTAAAGGCAATACTTCTCTATGCGCCGCGACTGTGATTTAAAGGGATTTGAAGCTGGGGATTATAATGCAACGGGGATACTTATCTATGACGCTGTCTGTACATAATGTGTCAAGTCAAAGATTTGTAATGGTTGTATCTCCAACACAACCCGTTCCTCTTTTACTAAGAATATACTCCATTCAAAGTCGTAAAACCGACTATAAATAGATAATAAGAATCCTTTAAGTATATATAAAACGATAGAGCAGAAACAAACAGCAATATTTAGAAAAAGAGCAATCGATTGACGCAAGAGCAATCAAGAGTAAGCAAAATCTCCTGATGCTTAAAACTGGTAAATCAACTGTTATGAACCAACTACTCGGGCGAATGAACATGACACCTGGCTCGAATGACGTTTGTGCAAAGTACAGTGTGGAATTGGATAATCTTGATAGAGAAGAGGTCCTGTAATACTTGGTAATGATAAGTAATGATAAGGCTTCGCAATTAGGAGAAGTAGAAACACGGAGGGCGCCGCGCCGGGCAGCGGGGGAAGCATCAAGTTCTGAACCACGTGTCAGCCAGGTGTCATGTTCATTCGCCCGAATAGTACTTCTATTATTGTTAAATTGTTGAAAAAATCAACCATGATATATTTATAATCATATCACTTTCACAAAAAGTCCGCCATTTTGTTTCTTTTAAACGTTAAAGAAACTTCAAAGCAATGAAATGATTGAGAGAATATTAACGGGTCTCTGTAAACACATAAGATTAAACCCTTAAGTAGTATTAAGGGGCATAGCAAAAAGCACCTTATTCCCAACCAGATAATAATCATTTTAGACCTCATTACGTTTTTTTCGATAGGTCACGAATTCTATTAAAGGTATTAGCATATTTCATTAACCGTTTACGGGTTCAACCCTTTTGTGTTGGGGCTATTTTGACCCGGAGTGGGGCCTTTTCGACCCTCAAGGGTCAGTGAACAAAAGCAGCCCTGTGATCAATTTGGAATTGAAAAGATTTCATAGTGTTATGAATGTACTTCGAAGGAATGATTTCTTTATGTTCCGTGGGTGAAAAATTGGGAAATTTATTGTTACAGGATTTTTTTTGTTTGAACGTATCTTATGTGATGAAACGTAGATACATATGTACAGACAGCGTCAGAGATAAGTACCCCCCCTTGCACAAGACACCCAGCTATAAATCTTTAAAAAAAAATTAATACTTCAAATTATTTTTAGGCTTACATACGGTTATACAAATATAATCTATTTTTTAAAGGCAAAACTTCTCTATACGCCGCGGCGGTGATTTGAAGGGATTTGAAGCTGGGTATTATAATGCAAGGGGGATACTTATCTATGACGCTGTCTGTACATGGGCTTTCAAAGATCTTGTAAGATTGTGCATAGATTTTCATAAAAATGGATAATTGGGTTTACAAACGAATTGATGAAGGCGGATTAGCCCCAAAATAAATTAAAAAGAGGTCTGTGTTTTTCAAAATATTTGATAATTATAGACTTCATCATGAGAACAGGAAAAATAAAAATGCAGATTAGACATCTTTTTAGCATGTAGTAAGAAATAAATAAATAAAATTAGTATTTTTTGGACATTTCATACAACACCAGTTAGAAGAGCTTGTACTGTGGGAATCAGATAACTGATAGAATTCTTAAATACTTTTTTTTGTAGATATATACTCGTACACAGAATATATTGAAAAGGACAAACACAAATGTTCATCACACAAGTGCTTGTCCTGCGGGAATTGAACCCGCGTCATCGGCGTGGCAGTCCAACACACTTGCCACTCGACCAATCGTGTCGTCTTTAGCTACCTAATGATAAAGACTGCTATACCTCCGAAACAGCAGGATCGGGACTATAATTAGGTTTAAAAAAACCTACATGTGAATCGAAATTATTTATTTATTATATAAACAATTTTAAAGACATTAATTTATTTATTTATAAACCAGGATCTCTGCATTTTTGACATGAATAAGTCATTAACTTATCATTAAAAGAGACGAGGCGTTACAAAATCCATAACTTTATCGTAACTTTTCACATAACTTTAGCAAAATTTCGTATTTTCCTCCAAAACTTATTCCCTAAATAACAATTCATGCCCGGGGCGTTTAACAACGAGCATTTTCAGCCTAATTAATAAATAGGTTTCATACATCACGCGCATTGAACGGTACCCTAAAATTATGTACAAGCACAATGGTGTGTTATTTATGGGAGCTGTGTTCACACCAATATGTAATTCTTTGTTTTCTTTTACATTTAGCTAATATATCAAGAAAATATATTTCCTATAAAAACCTATTTTTTTTAATAAGATTCTATTGCTCTGGTTTTATGTATGAATTGTTGTTGTTTTTATATAATAAATAAATAAAGAATTTTTTTTATAAAAGAAGAAACAAACAGGTGAATTGGTGATAGTGATAGAAAAAGTGCGCTGTGTATTTCAAAAATAAATCATCTGAGTACCTATTACAATTAGTAAGAAACACACTCACTAATACTTCCAGTTTTTAGAAAAAGTCGCAAATTCTGCATTTAAATATTCAAGACAGGTTACAATTTGCAAATACTCTACCAAAAGTTCAAAGAGATACCTTTTTCTCTGACGGAGAACTTTTTTAACATCATACCGTATCGGATACCCGTTGAAGCTTTCGAAAATGGGACTCGACCGTGCTCTGAATCGACAATGAGGTTCGAACAGCGATGGTTTATAGTTAGAGACACACTCACCGAGTTAGTGTAAGGATGTACAAAGGCATGGTGACTTCACGTAAGAAGAAATTATTCATTTTATAGGATTTATCAAAATCAATTTTATTTGTTAAGCTGAAAAATATGGGTAAGCACATTTTTGAAAAAAAGAAAGACATAATTTTTTTGATTCCTATGTGTTCTATTTAAGATGAAGCAAACATTTTTAGATGTGGCGATATCTAAAACCTTTGCTATGAATCAGATAACATATTAACTGACCACTTATAATCATAAAGCACTACAATAAACTCAGTCCGCTGTTAAAATATCAACATTGGCTAGATATAAGTCTTCGAATGATATCAATTGATTTTTTGTATGGTTTTTATCGACATCTATCGCTAATTTTAGTGGCACAGAAACGTGCGGTGTCATTACATTCATAAATTTTTAGTATAGAAAGAATTTTAGTAGAAATATTTGAAGATATTTCTTTAATATTGAATTTATTTAAATTGGAACTCGAATAACGGGCTGAGATAATGCGAGACTAATTTGATTTCATTTAATATTTTGATATATCACTTACTATTTTGTAATTTATATTTTAATTTATGTCTTTTTAATAAAAAAGGTAGGTAAATAGTAATACCTGTGTTATTACTTCGGTTTAGTAGTTCTCTATATTTTTGTTATACATTTTTGCGATACATATCTACTAATATTTTTATTCATCATGTACTTACAGAACTATAAAGCCAAAAAAGCAATTTCATTTTAATTTTAATTTATTTTGAAATGATCGTTTCGGTGTGATTCGGCGCCATCTCAAAGCGAGATTAATACAGAGGTGTGTAAGTGCAATTTCGAGAAGAGCGCGCACGTTTCCACAATTAACTACTCTTATACAGTGTAATTACGGCAGCTAGGTAACATAGTACCTATAAATAAATATTCATATTTTTATTGGTTTTTATGCTTACAGGTACAGTACTCAGGTGTTAGGTGTAAAAAGCTTAGATACACATTGCACATGGCATGGACCTTATTTTCCTAACCTATGAAAATTTCGCATTCATTAGCTCCAAACAATGTTAAATTAACAATAAGTTAACAATTGTAAATAAAATTTAAAAACTGCAATGTGGATGTAAATTCTCTTGGTGTATGTATGCTGGAGACATGCACATGTTAGAAAAGGGATCTTAAATGTAAAGAATATTAGTGAAATAATGAAAATAACTACAGAATGTGCACAATTTATTTTAAAACTACCGCTTGTCTCGCAAATTATTACACTTGATGGAGTATTAATCTACTTTTACGCTAAATATTTTATAATGAGGTTACAAGAAATAAGACAGGAACTACGAAACATAAAACTAGGAAATATTATTAGTTTACTATGAAATATTCAATAAATTGAAACAGATGAAGAAGAAAATAGATGTCTAAAAATGTTTAGTTCTCCCAATTAAAAAGGTAGATACTAGGTAAGAGGTAGGTAGGTACATCACCTTTTTCAAGTAGTTATTCACTTTAGCTGCCAGACGAAGACTAGCCCGATAATGGACGCACAGCTGCTTTTAAAGCAGTCTCATTTACAATGAAGGTAGTCTATAATGAACAACCGACCGAACTTATCCTAAAACCAATTTAAAAAATGAAGTTGTACACAATCCAATACAACATTACGTTTTATTATACGGTAAAAGAGAATTATGAAAAACGTTCCAATATCTATCAGTTATCTGTTCCCATAAAACATGTTTGCCAAGTTTGGAGATAGATGGCGTTGTTTAAAATGTCCAAGCTTATTATGATAATTCAACAATAGATAAAGGATTTTAACGAACAATTAATAATTTCAAAATTACAATACTTACTTCATAATAAATACCTACTGTTTACAATAATCTATCACACACGATTTTTCGAACTGTTTTAGTAAAACAATTATATTTGACTATGAAACTTTACGAGTTACGGGTGTAAATTGGTGTCGTAATCAAATGAAACCTATTATTTTATTTATTTATCACAATAGGTAAGAAGATAAAATAGTGAAAAATATTATCTATACATATAAAAGGAATAACAATAGTAGAAGAACGTAAGTTCAAATTATAAAACAATGATTGATTGAATGAAATGGAATGAGGCCGTTGTTGACGCTAATCCAAGTGCAAAACATCGTGCTACTTTGACGACCTTAAAATTTCGACTAAATGTTCGAGTTTTTCTAAAACCCGCCTGATGTATGATCTTCAAAGCCCACATAATGTGTACTTACAATAAATTCTCGTAAAGTCAATTTTCAAATGCACTAGCTGTGATTTAGATGCACTTTGCGCAGCCATGTTGAATTATAGCTTGATAAATATCGATCGCACTGACCGAACACCCAATTCATCCTTTACTGGCTCCGACCGCTGCTTGGCCAAATCGGTGCTTGATAAAAGTATGTATTTATTTAATTATTTTAAAACTTTAAACACTTACATAAGTGCGGAAGGACTTAATGCTATAATAGCATTTTCTACCAGTCAACCCGGGCGTGCAAAAAATATGGTGTGGCGTGTCATTTAATAGATTACAAAAACAAAGAGTGTAAAAATAATCAAAATGGTAACTTATTAATGTAAAAAAGCGTACGTTTTTACCCAACTGCGAAGAAGGAGGGTTATGTTTTTCGAGAGTACGTATGTTTGTCTAACAATGTGACTCTACGCACCGCCCTGCAGGCTCAACAGCTAAACGGATTTTAATAAACGCGATGTCGTTGGATTTGTCTGGGTCGCGCGAGTGTTATAGCTACTTTGAATGTCAAAAAACATAATATGTCGGCTGTGAGGCACTAAAATGTGAAAAAATTACAAAAAACTCCATTAAAAGTCGATGGATTTCGATGAATGGTATCGGTATTATGGTATAATGGATTTGTTTTAGACATTGTGTCATAGAATAAAATTAATGTGACGAAATCCAATATTCCAATAATATTTCTTATGTGTAGCTTGCTATGTATCCCTGTGTAGTTTGATAGTGTAGCTTGCTATGTATCCCTATTCAGTTTGATAGTGTAGCTTGCTATGTATCCCTATTCAGTTTGATAGTGTAGCTTGCTATGTATCCCTATTCAGTTTGATAGTGTAGCTTGCTATGTATCCCTATTCAGTTTGATAGTGTAGCTTGCTATGTATCCCTATTCAGTTTGATAGTGTAGCTTGCTATGTATCCCTATTCAGTTTGATAGTGTAGCTTGCTATGTATCCCTATTCAGTTTGATAGTGTAGCTTGCTATGTATCCCTATTCAGTTTGATAGTGTAGCTTGCTATGTATCCCTATTCAGTTTGATAGTGTAGCTTGCTATGTATCCCTATTCAGTTTGATAGTGTAGCTTGCTATGTATCCCTATTCAGTTTGATAGTGTAGCTTGCTATGTATCCCTATTCAGTTTGATAGTGTAGCTTGCTATGTATCCCTATTCAGTTTGATAGTGTAGCTTGCTATGTATCCCTATTCAGTTTGATAGTGTAGCTTGCTATGTATCCCTATTCAGTTTGATAGTGTAGCTTGCTATGTATCCCTGTTTAGTTTGATAGTGTGGCTTGCTATATATCCCTGTGTAGTTTGATAGTGTAGCTTGCTATATATCCCTGTGTAGTTTGATAGTGTAGGTTGCTCGTATCCCAGTGTAGTTTAAATAGTGTGATGTGAATGGATGTAGCTATCATTTAAGAGCTGTCATTCTGTTTTTGAGCCATGTTGAGCTAGCGTCTTTTATACATTTCTCATATGCTCATAACTTAGTATTAAAGCAGGTTTTGCCAGCATAATAATAATTTAACTAAGTATGTATCGAGTTGGAGCAGTTGAAATGCCTATAGATTTTTTGCAACGGTATATTGTTGGCCCAATTGTTTCCTTTTGTATATCATCAATGTAAACACTTAGTCCTGACTGACTGAAAGGCAATGCAAAGGCCAAACCACTGGACGTAGAGACTTGAAATTTTGAGTGGATAATTGTCAAGAGCTGAAAATGCGTACTAAGAAAGGAATTTTGATAATTAGAAACGCAATCGAAGCTGCTGGCTTGAGCTAGTTTTGTAATAAAAAAATCCCGAGATGGGGTACGTATATGTTATCTGTTAGTTGCTATGGGGCCACATATAATATGGTGATTCAATGCCATATTTATCATGAATAAAATAATTATTTATAAAAGGTTTTGCCTAACTAACTGACAAACAACGTACAGGCCAAATAATAGATCACAGGCACTTGAAATTATGAGGGTATGTTCGTCTGTCGTCTGTTATAAGTAGCAATAATACAAGTACGTATTAATATGATGAAATGGGGCTAGTTTTTTCCCCATTCCTCGGCGGACGGCTCTTATTGCATTCCCTGTCCGAGATGGGGCGGGCGTGTAGTTGTCACGGGGCCAGTAATATAGCGATTCATAGCCTTATTTATTGCAATAGTAATATATTAGATAATACTTATATTATATTACAGAGGAAGTATGTCAAATCACACTAGCATAGTACCATAAGTTATTAATTACCGGAAAAAAATAGGTTGTCTGTTAAGTTGGTTTACGGACGATAGTTTAACGTGACTACCAGTGTAACGGGACAATGAGCGTTACCGGACAATGACGTAAACGTTTTCGTGCAGGCAGCCGGCGGCGCGGCGGCGTTCATCAATTTATTAGACGTAGTCACGTCAAAAACATTATGCATAGTCAGTTACCGTTACTGAACAGAAACATGGCAAGAAAAATAAAAGGTTTTTTTTTTTTTTTCAAAATAGAAATGGTAAAATTTGGACATACTTTTTCCGTTAGTCATTTTTTATGGCTTTGCGTTAATTGGTACGCTTTATTGTAAATTATTTAAGTTTCATTCATAGTTTGGCTAACTCGAGTAGATCCCTTTTTTACATGGGGAAATCCTCATGTCATACCCACCGCCTTTGGGGGTGGTACATACATACATACACTTGCAAAATTTAACCCTTCATAGCGGGCGGACAAAAATCCTCTCAAAAATAACTGAAAATACTCTCTATAAACCTGTAACATCAGTTGTGTATAAAAAGTAAATATCTAAATAAATTACTCGCGCCCGCTGGCGACCTCTACCGTCATAATTCAAAGTCAGGGGCGCAAACCTTTTTGTAAATTTATTAACTTGTGACGTGTGGGCTCGACTCCATCTTGACGCATTATAACTGTGTTAGGAATTTGCATTTATTAAAACGTTTTGAGCTTACAATAGGATTGTTTTTGCATCGCATATAAACATTTGAGAGATGGGTTTAACTGGTTTTTAGATATGAATACGATACCATATGTATTTACGTACGTTTACGTACGTTTTAGATACGTACGATAAAATTGATAATATTATATCATGAACAATAAATAATATTTAATGGTTAATAAACAACAAAGTTTTGGTAACACGCATAAATTCAATAATTAATGTAAAATTTATGTAATTTTTAGATACATTGATCAAAATTGAGATTATGAGAAACTTAGTCCATAAGTACAAATAAAAAAAAAATGTATACTGTATTCTACAGTGAAGTATGTGACTCTACTTTATACATTCATAAGACTAGTCTGTAACTAACTATACTTGAGAGAAATAAATAATTCATTCATTACACAAAAAAAAACATTTAACCAAACTGAGAACCTCCTCCTTATTTGAAGTCGGTTAAAAAGGAAATAACTGCAGCCTTCAAGAAACTTACAAACTATTCTCATTAGAAAAGTTCATGAAAGAATCAATTTTAAGTTGCGTCGATCGAACGGAGCACAAAGGGCTTCTCGTTTGAAGTCAGTTTAACTTCAAACTATCGAAATCCGTTTTAAACTAAAACTACTTCCCTATTCTAGTTTTATTTCTCTTCACATTTATTTAGAAATTCCAATTTATTTATTTTTATAAATACATATTTTGGACATTTCACACGATGCCATCTAGCCCCAAACTAAGCAGAGTTTGTACTAAATAACTGATAGAATACTTAAATACTTTTTTTTGTAAAAATAACTTTTTAGGTTCCATCACAGAGAAACTATTTATCATTTTGAGAGCTCATACCTTAATTTCAATTAAAAGCCATCTATTGTGTTCAGTTAGGATTTAAGTATGTTGTGTGATTTGTAACGGCGGCGCCGCATGCAGCGTGGTCGCGCGTCAATGTTTGACGGTACAACACAACATGCGGCTTGTGGGACACAACATTTTGATTTATGGCGCTATTTTAGATTAAACGCAATATTCGGCTATAGGATTATCGGGTACAACTTTTGCAATAGTATGTTTTTGAGGGTTACAATATTTTTATTAGACCAGATAGGCAGACTTTGGCAAAATGTAATCTGATTAATGATTAATTGTACTACTAAAAGTAAAAAAGCCTTTATTCTATACTTAATTAATTACAATTAATTCTTAGTAATTTACATTGATTTAATTAATAGTCGCCTCTAGCGTAGGCCTCCTCCATTTCATTCCATACTTATCTATCTCTGATTAAAATTTCCAGAATGATAAAGAATGCATGTACAGACAGCGTCATAGATAAGTATCCCCCTTGCAAGAGACACCCAGCATCAAATCCCTTCAAAACTCCGCTGCGTTGTACAAAAAAGTTTTGCCTTAAAATTAAATCATATTTTTATAATCATAATTTTATACTATTTTTTTTAAGGTATTTCAAGCTGGGTATCTTGTGTAAATGGGATACTTATCTATGACGCTGTCTGTACATTGTTTCGTCCCAAGGTGCACCATTGAGTCTTTTTCTCAGCTATTCTCGTCCAATAATTGCTAGCTACAGATCATACGCTATCTAGGTTTTACAAATATAATTTTGTCAAAATGACAACCAATTTACCCAATTTAATGGGTATTATTAACAAAATAATCTATGCCATAAATCTGGACATTATTATTCATAAATTGCAGCAATTAATGCATTAAATAACGAACAATATTTTGGTTGGACCCGATCGTCGGTCGTTAAATTATTTTGTGCGTTGCTAAACTAAATGACGCGCCAAACTGTGCTGTGTTTACTATGTTTTAGCCAACTGGACCCTTGTCTGAACATGCTTAAAGATTAAAAAACTGAAAACCCGAGTGCGAAATAATTACCTACACCTACATTGATTGCCAATTCATTATTCCAAATTAAAATAATTATAATTATAATTAAAATTAAACATATGACTTTTACATATTTTTGTAATCTCCTTTTAATTTCCTTTATTTTTATACCCTTCTCGATAGGTTTGATAAATTTATTAACGACTTACTATTTATCAGCGAAAATCCGCATTTTTTTTTTTTAAAAAACCCTACATCATCCCTACATTTAAGAACACTTGAGACAAATCTAACGATACCTTAACTGTCAAAATCCATCCAGCCGTTTGGAAGATACGAGGTAACACAGAAATTTATATACATACATACAAGCTGCGCGCGAAAAACCTAACTCTTCCTTGGCAGTCGGGTAAATATCGAAATTCCATGCAAGCCAAGTTGTTACATACATAAACTAAGGAGATTGTATTATAAACAATAGGTAAAACCAAAACACAATGGCTCTGTTTTCAAGACACTCGCGACATAAGACAGTCAGCTTCTCAAGTAAACTACAACTTAAATAAAATATTGTTTTAGCATTATTTTTAACGAAATAATGTTAGGTTTTATGATTTTGAATCATTTGATGCATTCCGAGTTCTTCACAATGATAAAATAATTTTGTTAAATATTCTGAGTTTTTTTTCTTTACAGTCATGCTAGGATTACCCTCACCCGCAGGTAAAGGATTATCCACATTTTACATATACACATATACACATTTATTGCATCATTTACAACAGATTACTGATAAATTTATAATATAATGATAAATACTGGGAAATTTTACCTTTATTTCAAAAATGTTTCTATTTAATTGTAAATCAAAATTATAGCCGATAGAGCTAAATTTCGGTATAAATACAGCTTTGAATCAAAAACAATTCTATGATAAAAATGACGCAGGTAACAGAAAAATAAAAAATAATTTTAATTTGTAACGCTTACCTGCCCGATTGTACGATATAAGCTTCTTAGCGTAGAGCAGCACTAAGCTCCTGAGATAAGTCCAGGACAAATAAAAAGCACTACAAATAAACTTTACTTACAATAGCTTAGTTTTGCTTAAGCTATTCATTCTAGTTTATTGTTTTAAGTCAACAAACCAACGCTCCCCAGAGCGCTACCGTCGCTGACAAACATTACTGTTGTAACTAGGTAGGAGCTTTTGTGACCACGATCGTAATATGTGGAGGATAATTTCTACTGGGTAAACGTTGGTTTTTATTTTAAGAAAAAAATAAGATTTCCGCAAAGTTTAGTAATTGAAGTAACACGTAAAATCATGCCATTTTAAACTAAAAAATCCGGTGTATGAAAACTATAATAATAATAGATAGATAGAAAATGCTTTATTGCACAAGTTAAAAAACATGAACATAGGCAAACTTAATGCTTATTAGCATTATCTTCCAGCTAACCTCTGCGTATTATGGAGATGTGAATGACAAGGAATAATTTTAATAAATTTTATGTGACGTAGAGCTTATGAATGGAAAATATTGTGTAAAAATCTTGATATTTTTAAATATAACTTAGTAGTTACAAATTAAAGATAGATGCATCATGATCAGAGAGCCGTAATACAATAATAATAATTCAATTTTATTAGACAAAAAGGCGTCCATCTATTTAAAAAAGAAACAAATAATGTCTAAAGTGTGTAGGATTTTTGTATGAACGATACCTTCCGGATAGCTCAAATCAGAAAGAGCATAATACAGAAAGTAAAGGTTATAATTTTTGGTATAAAATTTTAAAAACTAGAATTAATTAGGACAATAATTAATACAATGACTGCTCTAGCATTAAGTCCTCCTTTTGTACTATATTTAAGTTTGTGCAATAAAGTATTAAATAAATGACCGAAATTACATGTTACGAAATATTTTGGGATCCATTACCATTTAGTTACTAAAACAAGCTACTTGCCTAATGTAAACACTCCTACGAGGCTAATTATCCGCAAAAATAAACAAGGTTGTTGTATAAATCTAAGAACTATTAGCGGTCCGTAAACACTCGGTTTCTCGCTAAAGCTAAAGGAATGGGCTGATTTATTTTGGTATAAGTGTAGCGAAAATAACGTTTTACAAAGCTAATGACTTGAAAATTAGTTACTAAAATCGTACAATGTGAAACGTAAATGTTCACTTATTGCATCCCTACACTGTAAAACAAAAAACGTACATTTTTCGCATCCCTATACTGTGAAATAAAAAATTGGTTGTCTGTAAAATTGGTTTACGGACGATAGTTTAACGTGACTACCAGCGTAACGGGACAATGAGCGTTACCGGACAATGACGACGTCATCGTTTTCGTGCATGCAGTCGGCGTCCATCGATTTATTAGACGTAGTCACGTCCAAAAACGTTCACTTTTTGCATCCCTACACTGTGGAAGGAAAAATAATAGTGGTCTAACAGACTATTATGGGTTAAAAATCAGAAAAAAACTTTGTTTGCATCAAAGTATTCGTTTCTCTAGCTAGATCCTGCATCCTGTTTTATAGCAAAAAAGCCAAGTGAAGTGAAAGTTGTAGAATAGTTGTATGTATGTATGTACTACAAGACAAGGGGATAGTTAGCTGAACGCAAATACTTGACTTGCTCACAGCGAATACAGAGGAGGTGGGGTACAAGGTATAAGCGAATTAACCTTTTAACCCGACTGCGAAGGGTAAAGCAAAAAGGGATTCAGGTGTGTGTAGGTAGTGTTTCTGTTCAATTGGCATCACGCCCTTAGGAAATAGGGAAAAACTACAACAGTTTTGCCCTATTTCCTTCGCTTATGTTAAACATTTGATACAATAAAAAATATACTAAAATATTTTGTGAGGTTGTAGTAACAAAATGACCGATCCACTTTTTTTATCAATTTATACTCAGTCAAATTTAATGTCTTTAAAAATGGACAAATGCGCGCGCAAGATAGCGGTGTGTTGAATTATGTGCCTTAAAGTCTCAATTAATTTCGAGAGATGAGGTTTCCATTCATCTAGGTCACGCCAGTGACATAGGATACCTAAAGGGTCGTTGCCACGGTGCGCGATGTTGCGGACGGACGCGGCCAGCCAACGACCTCGGACAGCCACATCGCACCGTGGACCTAAGTTACCACGGATGATACTCATCTCATAGTGCGTCACCGTCGGTGCTTGTCCGTCATCAATATCGTGCACCGTGGGAACAACCCTTTAAATGTTGAGAAATTCAATATGTGGACTGTATGCGGCCGTTTTAATGGATTTCGACAAATGAGGTATCAATGGATTCTTGGCCATAGGCCATAGGTTATAGAGTGGTTATATATATATAGAGTGTTATTGGTTTTAATTAAAATACTTATAAAATATCCAAAATGGTGGTAGTTTTCTCGCCTCCGCATATAACTTGCTCTCTAATCCGCTCCATCAGGCGGGTTAGCTGCTGTGAATATCTAGACTGCATTGTATCGAAACGAGCTAAAATAACTTCTAAACTTAAACAATTTTCTAATATCGGAAAATGAATATTTTGCATCACGTATACTGTTCAGTTAAATCAAAATATTTTTGAAAATGATTTGTTAAGACTGAACTGCTCCCAAAAAAAAAACAAAACAATTTATGAAAAACATAATATAAGTACCTTCTTATTAAAATGTTATGCTGTTAACATTATCATCAACTCGGAATCATCTCGGCTGGGTAAATAGGCCTCTCCACTTTTGTGCTACTCTCGCTGTTAATATAAATAAAAAAAACGAACTTTTATTCTAGGCAAATTTTTAAGTTAAATAGAATATAAAATAGCCTCTTCCTTATTCCTATTCAAGGTTCCTATATTTGGAAAATTTTAGTCTGTACATACATTCTGTAATTAACGATTTTTATTGTTTGATTCCTTGCATATGCGTAAATTGTGATTTTTATATAACAAACTATTTGATAAGTTTTTTTCTTTTTACATATTGTATTCACGGTAAAGTGAGTTAGACCATTACTAGTTTTAAACCATCGATGTAACTAATAACTTTACTTCAGGCAAAATAAATCATTTCATTTCAAAAATGTTCAGGGTGATTTGATAGGTTTTTTTTTACATTCTGTATTCACGGTAAAGTGTGTTAGACCAACACTAGTTTTAAGACCATCGATGTAACTATACTTCAGACAAACTAAATCAATTCGTTTCAAAAATGTTCAGGGTGATTTATTTACATCCATCTGTGCTCTCCAAATTTTCCCTATCCAAATACAGAAATCATGTAATTACGCATACGAATATCACATTCGTTCCGCCTAATTTTCCCGCCATAAATCACGACAATAAACAATTAGACATCTAACTTGCCTCGGAATTGGGGCCTCTAGATGCCTCTAGTTTAAGTCGCGGAGCGTAAGGAGGCCTCATCCCAGATATAAATCACGCGAAAGTGGAAAATTTTCACGCGCCTCATTAGGGCACGTTGAACACTTATGAGGCTAGAGATTCAAAAACATCGTTGAGAAAACCGGCATTTTATAGAACCTAAAAAGTTCGAAAACATGTGTCAAGTGCAAGAAAGGAGCCTCTTCAAGGCGCACTTGAAATCCTTTCACCACCCTGGTTCGAAGGAACACGATATGAAGAAGAAAACCAAATAAATTTACAACATGTATGTAGATTTATATTGTGGTCCCCGCACGAGGATGAAGCCTATATCGCCGGTTTTACAATTAGACATTTCATTATTATAGAAACGTAAATTCAGTTACATAGTTTTCTTTTTCCCAATTATTGTGCTCTTTACAGATAAGAATGACCAAGTCTAGGCTCTATCTCCGTTATATTAAGATAAAAATATATAGCCTATAATATATATGACTAAGTCCTACACTATATCCATGACTTATTATATCTATTAACAGTCCAACTTGTTGTGCTTTCAGTGTGATTAAGTAACAAGCATCAATACAAACTTCTAGTATGATGTTAGTGATATATTCGTCAAGGCAACTGACGCGTATTCTGACGGCTATTATCGAAAAAGAAAGTATTATTGTATCACATTCGAGAAAAGGATAGTACGGCCGTGCCACTTTTTTGCTCGACTTGGTGGGAGCCCTGCCGGGCTCCCAGATAATGTAACAAAGTACAAGTATAGTGAAAAATATATTCAATATAATGAGTAATAGTTTTTGTATTGATAGATATATTATGCATAGAAGGCGATCTTAAACTACGCACACATCTATTTTGCAAGGATTACAGTCTAGTTATAAATGTTCGTTGGCTGAACGGAGATTTCGTTTGACTTCAGATAGCGCCAGGTGTTGGAGAAGTTGGTGACAAATTACTGGCGAGTAGCGATGTGAGTCGGCAAACGTGCTCGTTAGATGTGGCATCTTAATTAATATTTTTATTTTTGCAATCTACACTGGTACCACAACTCTAACTCAATGCTACAAGGCAGACAGCAAGAAATTAAATTATGTAAAAAAAAATATATTTTTGCAATCTACTTGGGCTTGTCGTACAGTCGGCAATTTCCGATAGAGTCTTTCCCCGGATTTACTTACGTGGTTTTAAATAAGGCCCTTATTTTTGCTTGAAAAGGACCAAATTGCAGCCAAATCGTTACAGTAAATGTATGTCAGTTAATGTCGAGATTTGTCATAATAAATATGATTTAAATTGGACATACTATTTTCGTTAGTCGTTTTTCTATGGCCTTGTGTCAATCGGTACGCATCTTTATTTCATCGTTGGTAACCTAGCTCGAACCAGCTCGCAATAGTTCAGCTTGGGCGCCGCCCTCGAAAAGAATGACAGCGGTATTCAGTATTTTGTAGTAGATAACCAAAAATTCTGTCTGTAAAAACATTAGTAGGTTTCCCTATTATGAAAAAAAAAACTTTACCACCTCCAAAATTTTAACATTCACGATAAACGTTCGTGTCTGAAATTTGTCTCACACCGTCATTAGGCAAAAATGGGCAGAAGTTGCTTCAGCCTGCCTCATTAATCCACGTACAACTCCAAATTAGGACACTGCAGGTAGCTCTGCCAGGTTAATCGCTTTATGAAGGGTTATGTTACTCTTTTGACGTGATTACGTCTAATAAATCGATGAACGCCATTAGACGTCATTGTCCAATAACGCTCCTTGTCCAGTAACGCTAAAATAGGTCTTGCTAGTCTCGTCATAATGTATTTTCAAAATATTTATGTTTTATTTTTGTATCAAAATATTAGTACAGTTTCAGCGGATTCGCCGCTCGTGTTTTGTTTTTTGCAGCACGTGTACGCGCGACAACGCTCGTTACCGCAGAGATGTCTAATGCTACTGATACTCGCTAGAAAAAACCGAGCGTAAACGCCAGTGTACGTGCGTATACGCGCAATCCGCCTGTATACGCGCGACAAAAATACGGTATTCTGAAACCGCACTTAGAGATTTTGACATATTAGGTACCTATACATAACTATGATTGTATTTGATTTGGTCAAGGGTCATAATTAAAGTATCAAAATTAGTAGTCAGGTGTCTATTATGTTGTCGTAAGTCGGTATGTTCAACTAATATTTCATTAGGGCTTTTTCAATTTAGACGTTTCGTGTCCACCGCTGCAGTGCCGAAGCGGTGCGTTTGTCGTGAGGCGCACGGTCGGTCATTTATTTTCATACAAAGAGCAATGTGCGGCAACAGTGCGGCGTGGGTACGAACGATTAAACGACGGAAATTGAAAGAGCCCCAGAGTCGATGACAGACGGCTTTTTTACACGCTACAAGCCAGCGAGTTCACTTGTTGCTTGTAAACTCGCGCAGTGTCATCGTTTTTACAATTTGCTTGTTGACAATCCTTCCCGAAAGCTAGCTCGCTCACACGCTAGCTTTTAAACTCGCCAACAATCAGCTTGTAAAAAGCCGTGTGTCATCGCATCGACGCTTTAGTGAGGTAATTTAATAAATAAAATATAAAAAGTGTGGTAAGCCAGTACTAGTTAGTAAATCCGCTTAATTTCTAATTAACTTAACTCTAGTTTAGAATTTTAGTATCTAAACCAAAGCGCCGAAAACAGAAAACCCAATTCAGAACTCGACACTTGTTTCGTCTCTACACGAGGCATCCTCAGGAGATGTTGACTCGCCGAAATCTAAAACGAGAGTGTACAATCACCGTCGCTCGGCTCGTATTTATATCTATTGCGGCGGATTTATTACTAAATATATTTATACTATTTATGGATTTCCGCAAAGTAACGCCTGAATCAATCAATTTGTAGGTAATACAGTTTGCACCTCAATCTTCGATCTAGTCTAGGACCTAGATTCTAGGTGTATTGACTTCAGTGCGTGTGGAGTGTAGCATTTAGTACATTGGTATGTTCTGATTGACTAGTCTAGTTGAATAGTGCAAATTGGTTGTAGCTATCTTGAATAACTTAGTGTAGGGTATAGAGCTATGATTTTATAGACAAGTCTACTTTCTAGAGTTTGGTAATATATTACTCAGGTTACTTTTTAAATATTTCCAATAAGCTTTCAAAGGTTCTCTAAATTATGACTCTAAAAATTCTACGCGTGGCCAATTTGTGTGTATTCTTTTGTACCACAAAATTTCATGAATGAAAGGTTTCTACTTTACTAGTTCACACACTTTGAAAAGAAGGTACCCACTACACAACCAATCTAAAGGTTACGATACGATAAGGTACGAACTTATGAAAAACATAGATTATTTATATAAATCTTGTTGAAAAAAATTGGTTGTCTGTAAAGTTGGTTTACGGACGATAGTTTAACGTGACTACCAGCATAACGGGATAATTAGCGTTACCGGATAATAACAGCGTTACTGGACAATGATAGCGTTACATTAAAACTTAGCAAGTACGAGTAATACCGATATCTCATATCCTCGTTGCTCTTCGTCCAATCTATTAGATCACTTCGGCATATGGATGCGGCACGTCATGTAAATGGAGCTGTATATATTAGCGTATAATTTTAAATGCATAGCTATGCAATATGTAAATCAACCAACATTACACATTGGGTGCTTCTTAGGACCTATTGGAATAAAGCATTGAGTATTGAATATTGAGTATTGGTATTTAGGTGCTTACCTACTGATTTTTTGACGTGACTATGTCTAATAAATCGATAAACGCCCGTTGCATGCACGAGAACGTTGATTGAACGTCATTGTCCAGTAACGCTGGTAGTTTAACGTTAAACTATCGTCCGTAAACTAACGTTACAGACCACCAATTTATATATATAATATGTATTTCTGGATAGCACAGTTATCCAGAAATACTTTAGCAAAAAAAAATTATGAAAATTCCAAGATTTGTAACCAAGATTTGTAGCAAAAACAATGGACAATGGTAAAAAAAAATGGAAGTTTCTAAAACGTCCAGTAACTCGAAATCCGTGGGATTTTTACTGGGTACATATTTTTATTTTCTGATCAGACCTGAAGTCCCCCACCCGCACCTGAAGGATTATCCACTCATTACGACACACCCTGTATATACCCTCTGAGCTGAGTGGAAAATCTAAACGGCTGTAAATTATTGTAAAATAGTTACGGAAATATGTTGTTAGGAGGTTGAGTCGTTTTGTTCTATCTAGGTACCCGAGTTTGCCAAACTATAATTGAAACTGAAATAAATTATCGATGATGCGTACCGATTGACTTAAGGCTAATCGAAACGAATTGAAAAACGACTAACGGTAACAGCTATTCATTTTTTATTTAAAAAAAAATCGACTTCGTTTTTTAGGCCATACTGTGTTCAGTAACGGCAACTGATTATTATTAGACGTAGTCACGTCAATAACATAAAAAATAATAATTACCGAATTGAGAGCCTCCGTCTTTTTTGAAGTCGGCGGAAAATCCAATCCAGTGTTATAGCTTATCTCAGTAAGCTTATCCCACCTTATACTTTCACACACTTCAAATTCTTGCATGAATAATTTCAAATAGTAGGTACATACCTACAATGAAATCCTTTCTTTGACCGGAAACCAGCATTTCTACCGGAAGCAACCGCAAAGGCAGTAATCGTCGGTCGACGCAACCACTTGTTGAATCCACTTGCGAGTCTAAGTTATTACTAGACTGTTCTGTGAGTGTGAAATAACACTTCTTGAGTATAAATTTATGAGGACGCATGAAATTTCGTGATGGTTTCTACCTGCATCTTCGGCTGGTAGTAAATCCACTAAAATACATTCATATTAAAAAAAAAATTATAGACGAGATTTTTTAACGACAAATTTGAGTTACCTGAATGAAATGATACAACGATAATTTTTAATTACCAGAAAAAAATACGCATAATCAGTTGCCGTTACTGAACACAGAAATGGCAAAACAACTTGAAAAAATTAAGTCTAATTTTCGACAAATTCGGTTAAAATTGCATAATTGTTACCGATAGTCGTTTTCTTATGGCTTTGCGGCAGTCGGTTCCCATCAATGCTAATTAAGTTTAATTCATCGCTTGGGAAACCCGGGTTTTTTTACATGGGGAAATCCTCATGGATGCCCACCGCCCTTGGGCGGAGGGGTATGTCGGACTCATACCGACTAAAACCCCATGGTGGCCGACCTCTGCGCATTAGAGGGACCCCGGGATATCCGAAGAACACGTACCGGTGTCCCTCACGCACGTTGCTGTGAGGCCCATCCCAGGGAAGGCTTGCGCTAACCCCGAGCTCCGCTTGCAAAACCCGGGTACCAAGCTCGAGCCAGCTCGCAAAAACTCGGCTCGAGCGCCGCAATCGCCCTGGTGTCACTCCGTCATTTTGTAGAAACCCAAATTCTGACTGCTCAGATACAACGTAGTATCCCCTCTGCAATGTCCATTTAAGTTTTTTGGGTAATTAAAAACTTCTGGTGTATAATTACGTTTAATTTGATATTTAACTATCAGAAGAGCCTCTACCTAGTCTCGCTACTTGTTAACATAAAAAAAATCCTCAGAAGCCTTAATTTTTATAGGGCTGAAAAGTATGGAAATGAAATGAAATAGTTTTTTGCATGAAATATGGTGTAAAGTTCTAAATTATAATATTTCGTTTCACATACTCTACCGTGTTCCGGCGTGCTTTATTATGCATTATATGTAGTTAATTTATCAATTTTTTTGCTGCCAAAATTATGATCTAAGAAGGCACTTATATTTTAAAAACAATAAATAGGTATAGTGTAATTGTCAGCCAGCTTTCCGTGGATATGGTTTAAGACTCGAAAATGACTTATAAAGCTACTATTTATACTGACAGTCGCTTGTTTAAATAGTGAAGTGATAAGTTAAATCTCAGTTGGCAGCCTCCAAGCAATCAATAACGCCGCATTGGCAGCTTCTGGCAGCTGTCAACAAGTGCTAACCGGAAATGCAACCGTTCACCGAATATTAGACGATTTGGACCACTTCCGGTCTGTTACAGTCTCTCTAGTGGTTAATCTGGTGGTTTTGATGAGATTAATTTTATCTGGTCAAAATATTAGCACTGAATACTGAATACTGAAAAGTTGTGAATAAAAATGGATGTTTGGCTCCTCAATCATGCCAAAACTCTATAGTTTTTACCTATTTGGCTTGAATATAGTTAGGGGTTGAAAGAAGACATGTTTAGTGTGTTTATAATAATAATTTTATATTATTTTTATTATTGAACAGATATTTAGTAATAAATATTAACAATTAATAAAATCATTTATTTCAGTCAAGTCATAATTGATAACCAACCCAATTTTTTTGTAATATAGAAAAGTAGAGGAAGAAATTTGGTCATTTGGTGGAAGAAATTTGCCAAGCAGTCAACTAATTTTTCAGATGACACGATTGGTCGAGTGGCAAGTGTGTTTGACTGCCACGGTGTCGCGGGTTCGATTCCTGCTTCAGGACAAGCACAATTGAGTATTTAAGTATTCTATCAGTTATCTGGTTCTCATAGTACAAGCTTTGTTTAGTTTGAGGGTAGATGGCGTTGTATGTCCAAAATATTTATTATTTATATTAATATTCATTGCTAAATTATAATTATTTATTAATATTTACATTTATTTGCTGTTACTTACTAATTAAGTAAACTTTTCAGTAAATTTTCAGTATAATCGAACGCTGAATTAAAAGTTCAAGCAATAATTATTGAATTAATATCGTTTCGTACTCCGGCAGATATCAAAATTTGATTTCAGTTCACGATAAACGCACAGTGGAAGAAGGTTAAGCTGGAACACTCATTTTTCTTTCGTTTGGGCGTTGGTCGCTGTGATAAATTATCTGTTCACATCTATATTTAAAAGCTTATTTCGGTTTCAATCTTCAATTAAATTTCAATCGTTGATACTCCGCTGTAAACTTAACAAGCAACATGTCAAGTTTTGCGCCCATCACTTCTAAGTGCTTGTGTGCACTTACACTACTAAACTTTTATGCTATGAACCACGATCTGTAAGATTTTGTTTTGACAAATTTGAACAAATGATTTGAATATAGTTTTTACCTACTGTTCACATAATTTCATCCTGCCTAAAATCATTTGGTCATAATATTCAATAATATATTACAACAGTTGCAAAACCCATTACATAAATTAATTAACATATGAATAAATTATGTACCTATATTACAATGTGGTTCCAAGTCCATTAAAGTCGAGATCATTTAAAATTTTGGAATGTGTATGCTGTTAAGTTTTCACTGTGCCGTTTGTAAATTATTTCGATTCTCGTTGAAGTAAGAGTGTTAAATGCACTTGTTGAGAGTAAAGCTTTAATTTATAGAGCCTTCAATTCAGTTTTAAACAAATAAAACTTTAAACGTTATTTCTGTGAGCATTACGGAACATAATACAACATTAGGTATGTATATTATTAAGGTATTATATTATCGATTACCTATTAACTGGGTTGTTGAAGAGAAGCGAAGCGTTTCCTACCTGAAAATAAAGAAAAAAACTTATTAGAGTTAAAAATGGTCACAATAAAATAAAGGTAAATTCAGACCTTAGAATCCCATATGAACAATAGAAATATACAAGAGCCAAAATTTGACATTAACGACCACAATTAGAAAAATGCTGCGCTTTTAAGTAGAGGGAAGAGTCTTAGAAACCTTGGTCTTCGAGAGGCTTTCCCTGCAGGATTCCATCTAGGTGGCCAAGCCAACATAGTGTTAGGTAGTTAAGAGCGGGTAGAGCGTGTTAGGCTTTTTAAAAAGACACAAATTACTTAAAAGTGACTTTATTTGCCACTGCTTAATACATAGTTACATTTAATTAAAATACAAGTGTCGCGCAAGACGACCCAAGACAGAATGACGTATCTCTGAGCCGGAGGTACAGGACAGATCTGTAGTCTAAACAATCAGTTCCCCGAACATGGGATAAACAGCGTGGGCGAAGTACATTGTATGCGAGTTTAATAATGGTGTAAGCAGTTATGAGAATATAACTCCTCCATCCTCAGACTGAAGTTTACGGAAAATGGAATTTTACGGAAACTTCATTGTACGCCATTTTGCCATTTTAAGTTTACAAAATCAAATTAAGAAATATATTTAAATAACACAATAATAGAATGTAAAAACACAAAGAATAAAAAGTAATAATAATAAAAGGAATGTAAAAACAGTTTTATATAACAAAGTAGGTTTGTGAGTCTGTCCTAACAATTCATAAGAACGGTTTCGGCCATAGCCACAATAAAGGAATATAAAATTATTTAAAACTAAGTCAATCCGGGAAAATAGCATTTATTGTGCTAATAACAAGGGGGTAGGATTAACCCTTACTTGTTCTATGGGTATCGCTTCCGTTTGAGGTACAGGTTTGTTAAAACACCTTATTAATGCCGTTTTCCATCGGTATGCTACAAAACAAAGGGTCAAAATTATTACGATGAGGTATAATGCTATGGTAGCTCCACTGACTCTACTGATTTTTAAAACACTATCACTAAATTGCCCATTTTCACTTAAAACACTTTTCTTTAATAGGAAGTTCAGGTGTTGTACGTCATCTAGATTCACGCCTTTGAGGTCTACGGAGGGTGCTACGTTGTTGCTGTGCGGCTCTACTTCAAGCTTCGGTAAGTGTAATATAGGTAAAGGGGTATGAACGTTCTTAAATGGATGAAAGCGTCTTCCATGGATATGTATTTTGTCGATTACTGCGTCGCATTGATCCTTGATGGAAATAAGATAAGTACCTTGCAATGATTGCTTTACCGTATCGTCTCCGCAGGTTGTGGAGAGGATCTTATGTTCTCTAGAGTGTACAATCCAATTGTTTGATGTAATTTTCTGTACTTTCAGGTTTTCTGTAATAACACGGTTAGGACAACACAACGTGGCGTTCTCTTCAAAGCGCATCAGCTGTTCAATACACGTTTGTCCTGCATAGAGTACCAGATCATTTGGGGTGCACAAGAACTCATCATCGGTGATCTCTTTGCAGCTTCTGGTAATTGGACGGTACGTCAATCCTTCTACTATGAGGTAAGGGAATTCGGGAATAATTATGTATGTATGGTTACCAGGTAGGTAGGAAACAGGAAGGGAATACAATTTATAATAGTTGTAAATTGAACTGTCTACCACAGGGACGTCAATAATGAATCTAATTTCGTCATTAACAAGGTAAGTTTTCACTTGAAGTGTCTCCTCTAAATTAATTAAGTTTTCTTCCTTTACAGGATACATCAATTTTTCGTGCTGACTAATCTCCGAGAAGAGAGTAAGTAATTCATTTGAATTTATAACAGATTTATGTAATATAGATAACTTACTTAATGCTAGAGATGTTTCTATTTCATTCAGTTTTACATAAATAGTCCTAAAATTTATAATAAACATGTTGTAGAGACCCATAATATAAGACAAAGATGAAAAGCTGTTTTCTTTCTTTGTTACATTTAGTATAACCTCAACACGTCTAAGACGTTCATCAATGACCTTCGTGTTTTCGTGAATGATTTGACTTGAGTTAAGGAAATGATCCATCATTTCAGATACCAAGGTGATTTTATTAGAAATGGCTTGTTCTTGGGTTTTAATACCAGAAATCAGTTCGTCATAGCGAAGTGCGTCTTCATTATCTAAATTACCAGTTACTAGTTTGACTATTGCTCCTAATGGGTTAATAAGGCCACGTTTGACTCGTTTAGATGGAATCAGCTGTTGCAGTTTTTCCATAGTCTCATCTCGCAAATACTCTACATGTGACCGCATAGTTGTTAGTTCATTTGTGTAAGTATTATTTATTTTTTTATTAGCTAATATTTTATGGAATTCAGAATATTTATTGATATTAAAGGATAGATCATTTTCAAAGCCTTTTAGATTAATGGATTTCACAATTGACCATTTGTCATGCTGCAGGTATGCCTTTCCTAATTTAACTGGAAGTAATCCAGGATTATTTTCAATTTTCAGCACTTGAAGGTCCTGGCCTAGGTGAAGCTGACCTAGGATTGTCGTCGTCCATGCCACTAGGATGAGTAGCACGCAGAACCTGTGGAGGGCGTTTAATATTTTTAACTGGAACTTTTGTGTCCCTATTATTAATTCTGATCGGAACAGTGTTTCGCTCTGCCTGACCTATAACCTTTGCCTTTTGATATTTAGGCTTATCTTTAGCTTGTCTTTTATTTACAGCTTTAGCGTAAATTGTCTGTCCTTCTGTAAACTGCGGAGCTGTTTCTCCACCACGTTTTTCTTGGACCTTCTCTTTAGCTTTTCCTATTTTCTCCGATAAATACTTATATAGCTCTCTTGTTCGTTTTCTATGGTCTATTATTAGTTGCTGTTTGTAATTTTTATCGAATTCTAAATCAAACGTAGAGTTTAATTCTGTATGTCCAAATACTATTTCGAATGGTGTTAATTCGGTTACACTATGTATGGTGTTGTTGTAGGCCATGACACTGTAAGTCATTACTGATGCCGCATCAGTATACTGCCTTTCGTACTTTGCTAATCGGTAGATTTCTATAATCGTGGAATGGAAACGTTCGATTAATCCCATGGAATTGGGATTATTTGTGGTACCTATGTGTAGTTTTATTTTATGTAAGTCTGTCAGTTCTTTCAATAATTCGTTGTTAAATTCTGTTCCAGGATCGCAACTGATTTTACGCGGGATCCCATAAAAGGAGAAATACTTCATCAGCGCTCTAACTACTTCCGGAGTTGATCGTGATGGTATTTGGATAGCTTGACCTAACTTGCTGAAGGCATCTATTACAGTCAAGTAGTGTATGCTTTCTATTGAAAAGATATCAATAAAAAGTTCTTGAAACGGTGCGTTTTGTGTTTGTGTGAGCTGCAGTACGGGGTTAACAGGTTTACGATCGTATTTAGATGTTTTACATTTTTCGCAGGAATTCAGTATGGCTGACACAGTTTCCTGTATATTGGGCCAATAATAATTGCGCTTGATTCTTTTTACTGTTTCTGTAATACCGCGATGGCAAGTCTTCCCTTCGTGCATTTTAATGACTATGCTCTTTTGTTCTTGTTCGTCATCGCAATAGATTACTCGTTGCGTGCATTCGTGAAATTTGACAGTACCTTCTCTAAATAGTGTCAACACTACGCTATTGAAGTCCTTCCTAAATTCAGGGTTTTCAAAATATATAAAGTACTTTATTTTAGGCCTAATATATTCTTTCAGGAATTGTTTGACTAACTCCTGGTTATTAATGGGTATGAACACTTCCATTATTTTCTGATTATCTCGTGTCGAGTTTTGAACTTGTAACTTGTTACGGAACCAACTGAATACTAGTATTTGGTTTGGTTTCGTATCAATAGCTTCGTGTAAAATAGGTATACCTTTGGAATCGAGATTCTCACCAGAACGGATAGTTGATGTGGAATCAGAGTCAGAGCCAGATGGAATGTAATAGTCTGGCGGTTCTTTGTCTATGATAACAGTCTCAGTATCTGATATTACAATGGGACTGGGGGTCCTATCGGAATCTGGTAAGCTAATAGCTTTCTTCGGATGCGTCGATAACATTTCTACTTGCCTAACAACGTCTTCTAGATGTTCCTGCAATCTCTTTTCTTTTTCTTTTTCCTGATCTACATTGACTACCATACTGGACCTATCATCCAGGTCACTGTCATCTACGTTCACTTCCATGCTGGAATGGTCGTTATCATTCTTCATGCCTATCAAAGCGTTTGTTTTAATCCGCGATAATGCGTCCGCGTTAAGGTTTTGTTTCCCTGCTTTATGTATGATGTTAAAATCGTACTCCTGAAGGCGGAGTCTCCATCGTGTGAGTTTACTACTTGGCTCCTTAAGTTGGTATAGCCAAACAAGAGGTTTATGGTCAGTGTAAATGTCAAATTTATGGCCATAAAGGTACGGTCTAAAGTGTTTAGTGGCCCACATTATCGCTAATAGCTCTCTTTCTATAGCACTGTAACGTCTCTCGGTTTCTGTTAGTGTACAACTGGCGTAAGCCACCGGCTTGTCGCTACCTATCGTACCTTGTGATAACACAGCGCCTATGGCTACCTCTGATGCGTCTGTTGTTAGTATGAATCGTTTATCTAGGTCAGGGTATTGCAAAATAGGTGCATTTATCAATAATTCTTTGCATTTTTGGAATGACTCTATGAATTTTTCTGTTAGCATTTCATCAATTTCGACGTTTGAATTGAATTTCATGGTATGTGATGTTATATAGTCTCGAGAGACTTTTGTTACTTCGAAAGGTTTGATTACTGTTAATTTTAACTCTTCATCGGTAATGTTTTGTATAACCGTGGTGGCAACATTGTTCATGCAATGTACCAATGCTGAGGGCATTCGTACACCCTTTTGAAATTCAAAGTAGTTTACAATTGCGTCACCGTTTTCACAATTTACAGGAATCCTTACTCGGTGTTCAGAGCGAGGCTGAATTATGAAAACATTTTCAGGTTCGTCATTAATGGGTATACTTGTTTCATTTGTATAAAACTTTTGATCTTTTAAAGAGATTTCAGCTTGTAATCGCGTCATTAAATCCCATCCGATAACGCCATCATAAGCTTCGTCGACATCGTAGAGATAAAACTTATGATATCCGTCATGGTTGAGAATATCGAAGAGCGGTATGCTCACTACTTCATTATGAACACTAGTCGCATGGGTGCTGGTTACCATGAACGGCTCATAGATTTTAAGAGTTGGGTAATACTCATCAGCCTTCGCGGGGCTAAGGAAAGATCGTGTGCTTCCTGAGTCTAACATAAACTTTGCGTCTATTTCTGGCACATATATGTATGGAAGTTTACATGCGCTACCTGAAGCGTTTAAAGTTATCACTTCGGTTTGATTTGGGACTGATCCATACAAAAATTTGGATGTTGTTCTGTTTCCTCATGTTTTTCGTATTGTCTGTTCCAATTTTCCTGCTCAACTAAGTCCTGCTCATACTGTCGAGTTTCGTCAGCGTTATCATTGTAATTGCAATACAAATCTTCCGGGTATTCATTAGAGTACTCAACAGGATAATCTTCCTGGTACTTACCTTCTACGTCGAGCTCGTGCATCGGTGCTGCCTGCGGCTTAGCATGCGGTGCAGTCCTCATCGATACATCGTTTGGGTAAAAGTTTGGTTTGGAACCTTGGTGCTGTGGAGGCTTATAACCAAACTGACCTGCTTGAGGGCGGAACCCTGCTTGACCTTGAGGTCGGTTTCCGAAGTTCTGTGGTGGTCCATAGTTGAAAGCCGGTCTGTATCCAAAGTTCTGTGGTGGTCTATATCCAAAACTTGGTCTTACCTGTTGTTGCTGTTGTTGTTGGAAGAACCTAAAAGGTTGTTGTTGTGGTTGCTGTTGCTGAAAAGACCTAAAAGGTTGTTGTAGTGGTTGTTGTTGCTGGAGGGACCTAAAAGGTTGTTGTTGTTGAAAGGTCCTAAAAGGTTGTTGTTGTTGGAATATGTTCGGTGGTTTGAGTGAATTTCCGGGTTGATTTGGGTTTGCCTTTTGTAGCATTTTAGTTCTTTGGTTGTACTGATCCTGGAAATTCACTTCCTCTAAAACATGGCTTAAGGCATCTTCCAAGGTGAGTGGGTTTTTAATTCTTATCAACCTAACGATGTGTTCCGGTAGGTTGTACAGGAACACATTCAGGGAAGTGTGATTATAGATAATCGTTTTTGCTGTTTTTAATGAATCGTTGTTCTCTTGGTTAACCTTTGATAGTAAAATCGCTCGGACGTCCTGGATTCTACTACAGAACTCTAAGAAAGATTCAGAACTTCTTATTTTAAGAGTTTCCAATTCTATTGCTACACATTCTTCACTCCTAGGATCGCCAAAATGTTGGATCAGTAAGTCCTTGAACTCAGTATATGTCATGAGGTCACCTCTCTCGCTGATGAGAGCAGCAGCTTTCCCGTTTAGCTTGCTGGTGATCGCTTGCATGATGAAGTCATTCATGGCCGCGTCGCCTTGATAGCGTGTTATTACATACTCGCATTTTCTTAAGAAAAGGCTGAGTAGTTTAGTTTCCCCATTGAATTCGGGTATCAGTTTTAACGCGTCTCGGGGAATATCAGCGCTATTAACGCGTTCGGCTATTAATGGCATCCTGTTAGGTGGCTGTTGATCGGCCGGATTTTGAGGATGAGCCATGTTGGTTTCTTATAATTAAACACAAAATAACGCGCAATAAAATAAAATATTTTTATTGTGCGTTTACACAAAACACAGAAAATTTAAAATACACACAGTAAACACAATAAGGTTTTAAAGTTTTAACTACTGCTAATTATTCGCCTGAGATTTTATCAAACGCTTAACTTAACTAACTTATTCCCTTTGAGAGTTTTATCTAAGGTTTACTACTTATAGCCTTGAGATTTTATCGAGACACCAAACTTAACTATCTTATTTCCCTAAAGAGTTGGATTCAGGGTTTACTACTTATGACCTTGAGATTTTATCAAGATACCTAACTTAACTATCTTATTTCCCTAAAGAGTTGGATTCAGGGTTTACTACTTATGACCTTGAGATTTTATCGAGATACCTAACTTAACTATCTTATTTCCCTAAAGAGTTGGATTCAGGGTTTACTACTTATGACCTTGAGATTTTATCGAGGTACCTAGTCAATTTAAAAGGCGTTACAATACTCAATATGGGAATCGGAGAGGGAGAGTAGAAGGATTCTGTGACTTACCACTGTCCTTTCACCGATTTTCTATCCATTTCCGCTGGAAACGTATTTATTTGGTTCGACGGACTCTTCACCAGGTGATTCGCGCACTAATTTACGATTTTTCAGATTTTCGCAGATTTTTCGATTTTTGCGAGTTTTCCGAGTTTTCCGCGCGTTTCCCGGATACACAAAGAATCCGCTCCGGCTGCGCCAGTTAAGAGCGGGTAGAGCGTGTTAGGCTTTTTAAAAAGACACAAATTACTTAAAAGTGACTTTATTTGCCACTGCTTAATACATAGTTACATTTAATTAAAATACAAGTGTCGCGCAAGACGACCCAAGACAGAATGACGTATCTCTGAGCCGGAGGTACAGGACAGATCTGTAGTCTAAACAATCAGTTCCCCGAACATGGGATAAACAGCGTGGGCGAAGTACATTGTATGCGAGTTTAATAATGGTGTAAGCAGTTATGAGAATATAACTAGGTATTCTACCGTCATGCTATAATATGTATGTATATATTACTGTGTTATAGCTTAAAGGGTACTGTATTTCGTGAAATTACTGGGCTTTTGTGGCTGGTCATCAAGATATACGTATAGCGCTTTATGTATAGCACATAGATGAATAACGGTGTTCCTATAGAACACCAAGATGGACAGTATCAAACCAAAATGGATGCGGTATATAGGACAGAAAGTGTTCAGACACCCTGTAATTACAATAGGTACTTACTGATATTTTCTCCTTTTTGGTTTATATGAATTTTTATTTTGTTTCATACCTTGCATATCATTTCATTTTTTGTTGTTCATCTTGTTTGTTAGGTTGCTATTTTCTTTTTCCTTTTTTTTTTGTTTGTTTTCATTTATTGATTGTTTATTAGAATAACTAGGTTAATAGTCATAGGTCGTGTCGATAACCTTCACAGGGCTCAACTGAGAACCATGAAAACAGCTGGATAGGTGGGTAACCCCATCTATCCAGCATAACGCTGAGTTGTTGAGTTGAGTCCTTTTTTGCCATATAAATACATACACTTCATATACGAGTAGGTTAGAATAAGTCTTTTAAGTTAGAATTATTTAGATAAGTAGTTATAAGTTTATCTATTTGACTGTCATTGTATTGTATAGGCAAATAAATACCATTTCATTTCATTTCATTTCTGTCAATAAAAATTAAATATTTCTATTTTCAAATTATGTTGGTACTTTTTACGATGGAACTTAATTAATAATGAAAAAGCCTAGTAGTTTGAACATACATATAATATTTATCTAGCCCTGTTACTTTTCATTTTAAAATTTAGCCTTGAAACAAAATGTACTAGAAGTTAGCCAAGGTGTTCCTTTTTTGTGACGCATTTGCAATGTACTACATTGTGTTTCTATACTTAAATACTTCTGTAGTATAGCAGTGTTGAACCGGGCTTTGTGATCCAAAGCCGTAGGATTATTCTGGTCATGGGCAGACGTGATTTAAGAAGTGGATCTAGTACTTCTCATGACATTTTTACATTAAACAAAAATTTAGAACAATAAGTACACTAAAATTTTGGCTATAAGTAGCTAAAAGCTATCTAGGTGAAAGCAGTTTTATACCTTATGAAATGGCTGTATTTATGTTGCAAAATGTGCAAGGTTCTTGGTTGTAACACAAAATTACAAGTTCATGTTCCAAGTGCATTTTTATCGCCCCCACGAGATTGCAACATCGTGAAATTCTGGCACGAATGAAGGACTTTATCTACTGCTTTGACGTGTCGCGTTCAAAGTCCCGTTCAAAAATGACTCCTATGACCATCCATAATACGATGACACACGGCTTTTTTACACGCTACACGCCAGCGCCTTCGCTTGTAGCGTGTAAAGTCGCCCAGTGTCATCGGCGTTTTTACAATCAGCTTGTTGACAATCCTTCCCAAAAGATAACACGCTCACACGCTAGCGTTTAAAAACGCCAACAATCAGCTTGTAAAAAAGCTTGTGTGTCATGGCCGCTTTAGTGTCATATTCTTAGTTTTATCGGGTGAAATTATATGAAATAAATCACAAATCTTATCTGCAAAAAAGTGATAACGTGTCGTCACTAAAGGTGCTATCAGACGGTTCACTCGAATGAATGTTCACTTCAGTCAATGCTTCATTTTTCTTTCATTTCTTGTTCACAAGGCTGAACTAGAATTATATCAAACCTGTTTACCTGTTCTTTTCTTTCAACATGTCTTCGAATGAAGTCGTGCGTCTCGGAATTAGTTTAGTGACCAAATCCGAGTAATTTTTTTTTTGTAGTTGTGTGTTAGACTCTTTTTTCGTTCATTCAGAGTGGAAGTGAATAATGCGAGTGTCAATATCCAATACCATTGGCTCGGTTCAATAATAGATTCATTCAGAATTCGTGTTTCATTTTGTGTTCAGATATTTCATTTCGAGTAAAGGGCACCGAATGAAAGGCGAAAATGAACGAAAAATTAATCGTTTGATTGCACCTTAACACTAGGGTTGAGGTAATTTCGTCATTGGACCATTTTTTATCGTAGTTTTTAGTTCCACACTTCAAAGGTAAAATCGTCATCGTTAATTTTAATGGGTATCTTTGTCATCGGTACCATCTATGGTAGATCTTGTACAGATAGAACGAAAATATGATGAAATAAAACCAATACTAGTCGTGTGAGGCATCAAAAGAAAGGGCTTAATCGTGCTTCATACTAAGCAGTGAGTCGCGCGACCCAGTTACGGTCGTGGGTCGCGGTCGCGGTTTACCTTTAGAAGGGTTTCAGACTTTTGTCGAACGTATCACGTCGAATGATGATGGTGGCGTCAGAATTTTCTGCATAACCCATATCCGTGTTATAAAAATGTTGATGGTGTCAAATAGAATAGAAAATAGTAAATATTTATGATATTTTAGTACAACCGACAGGGTTTGTGATTCCAGATACGGAACTTTTATAAACACTTTGTAGTGATGTGTTTTTATCGATGAAGGTTGCGATAAAAGGAACGTCGATGTTTTGTGTAATAGCAAACTAAATTGAACTGACTCCAAACTTCTACTTTGATTGACTTTTTGCTTATTTAATAAATATATAAAGAAATTAAATTCAAACAAAGCCAGTAAATTTTTAAAATATAGCTTGGCACTAAACTAAATACCAAATGAAATTAATATTTTTTATACTTATTTCCTTGTTCTTCTGCCAACATAGACCATAAATACTATAAGAACTTTAAAAAAAAATCGTTTGAAGGTGATTTTGGTCTGTATCGATTGGTCTTTATTTTTTATTTTATTTTATTTTATTTATTGAACACCAACACAGTGTACACTAATACATTTTTTTGATTACATGATATATAGCAGGCCAAGTGCCACTGCAATTATAGGTGAAGAAGACATTCTTTCTTTCAATCCTTTTAGGTTCAATCGTATACATAGTTATCGATAAATCGTGGGAGTTTTTCTCATCACTAGTTCGAGTAACCCCCAGCGATATGTAACCCCTATGAATACAAAGTAACATACAATGCACTTTAACCCAACCTACTCTCGCTCAACCTCTGCATGCCATTCCTCGTTTTCGCGTTGGTGCGTTCTGTATTAGATAATGTACCTTGATGCGATGATCAGGGAATACTAGCTTCCGGCAGCGACTTTACTTGCATTTTAAACCGACTTCAAAAAAGGTTGATAACCTCGGTTGAATGTTTTTTATTTATTTATTAATGTTTGTTACTTCAGAACTTGTTGTTTGTGAACCGATTGTCCCGTTACACTGGTAGTCACGTTAAACACTATCGTCCGTTAACCAACTTTACAGACAACCAATTTTTTTTTTATCATCATCATATTGTGTCACTAGTTCCTTCGAACCAGTGTGGTGAAAGGATTTCAAGTGCACCTCGAAGAGGCCCTTTTCGTGCACTCGACACCATGTTTTCGAACTTTTAGGTTCTACGACATGCCGGTTTCGTCACGATGTTTTCCTTCACCGTTGCGAGAACGTGGGATGCATACATAGATTTTTTCAACCGAAAAAACCCAATTTCGCATGACTGCTACCGGGATTCGAACCCGCGACCATTAGATCACAAAGCAAGGGCCTCATCCACTCGGCCACCACGTCTTCCCGTTTTTTTTTTAATAATTGCGTCTATACCACGCAGGCTACGCCAGAGGAAGTTACCTACTTACTAATAAATTGATTTTACAATTCAATCTCTCAGAATAAGAACGCTTAAATTAATACTACGGTAATATACCGTAGCATTAACGATTACTAACGGAACTACGATTAGGTAGATTTGAAATAACTAGGTATTTAGTAATTGCCTCTACATCAGGAGCGTAATTAATTTTAACGGGGTTAAAGCGGGACTCAGGTACGTGTACAGGCAAGCGGTAAGCTGTGAGTCGTTGGAAGAGCGCTAAGCGTTTCGAACAGCGGTAAGCGGTTGGAACAGCGAAACGCGTTACGATGCAGCGGTAAAATAGAACAGAGAATAGTCGTCTTTTGTTGCGTTTTACTTACTTTCATATATGTATTATTATATGACAAAATATATATATATATATATATATTTGTCAGCCAGTGACGAATGATGGAGAAAGAAAACGTGTAGTACCGACCCTAGATAACTGGGATACTATATTGAGATTGGTGTGGAAAATTAAGATTTTTGCTTTTTATTATCTCTAATTTCAATAATTTACGTTTTTTTAATGATCTTAAAAAAACGTAAATTACGTTTAATGATGCTCTGTCCCCGGAGCAGGGTGACAGATGGAACAAAAAAGTTCTATCTGTCCTCCTGTTTTCTTCGGCATATTACAAAACAGCGAGCGTTTGTAAACGGACGATGCTGTATGTAAAATGGCGAGTTATACAAAATGCCTGCGACATAGGTACATCAAGATATCGTTATCTACGCAAAAACGCCACCGCTCTCATTCCAGAAATTAATGCTTGAGCACATGACGGATGGCTGTATCCGTGAGTGAGGCAAGAAACTATTCCCAAGCGAATGTTCCTATAATTTATGCGATTTAGACGTTTTACTCGGCATTAGTTGAGTAATGGGTTGGTACATAATTGTGTTTGTTCCGAGCCTGGAATTCGCGAATTAATTTTGTTTTACTGGTTATTTATTGCTTGATATTTGGGATTGGCTAGGTGGCTGGCTTATATTTTTATGATTTATAGGTGGATTAAGTGTTGTTTGAGTCGGATCTAAAAAATATATTTTGTATAAAAACTGGATTAGTTTTTATTGAGTTGTGCAATATAACATTTTCATTAATATATGATTGAATTGAATTTAAATAAATAAAAATATTTACACGTCCGAATGGTCTGTTTAAATATACCTTAAATAAAATAGTTACTACAGGTATTCAATATCAAAACTGTATTTTTTTTTTATAATATTAACTTGAGCTCTATTTACCTAATAACATTTCCTTTTGTGGATTCAAAACACACTATTTTTATTTATTTTGTAAGGTTGTTGTACGGATTGTTAGTTTAAAAAAAATCATCACTTTGTATTGCATGTGACTGTCCCCCGAATTGCCAAGATTAATGAATTGCATCTAATGAATTACGCAATACATGTGCGTATATTATTAATGTTTTTTTCTGATTTTAGCTGAAGATAGCTTAGAAAATTAAATTAAAGAGTTTTTTTAATGATCATGAAACAATTGTTATTTTTACAAAAATAATAAACGCTTCTACCTGATTTCAATTAACGGAACCGTTATTCAAACTTCGTTATTCCCAAAAATGGTAGACGAACGGCGTTATCCATCACTTGCCTCTATAGGCACGAAACTAATTTAGAAACTACATTGAATTTTGGTTAGTAGATATATTCAGCTTGTGTATAGAACAAAGCCTCAAATATATTGTTACCATCTGCCGTTTAAGCCGTTTTGGCCGAGTGGGAGGTGCCTCAAGTTACGATCCAAAGGTTGTGGGTTCGAACACGGTCGTACACCAATAGATTTTTCTGTTCAAAAAATATATCTGTGCATTAAACCACGTGTTTAATTGTGAAGGAAAACTTCATGAGCAAAAAGTTTGAAAAACATATGTCAAGTGCACGAAAGGAGCCTCTTCGAGATGCACTTGAAATACAGTCTATTTTATCCGACTTTAAAAAATGGTTAAGCATCTCAATTTGCAATTATTAATATCGTAAAAAAAAAGATTTATTTATTTAAACACTTTAACAATCACATCAATATGCGAGGGAGGACTTAATGCGTTAAATTAGTCAACCCGGGCGTGCAAAAAATATGGTGTGGCGTGTCATTTAATACATTACAAAAAAGAAAAAGTAAAAAGTAATTAAAGTGGTAACTTATTAATAAGGTAAAAAAGTGTAGGCACGGTATAACTATAGGTAAGTGCTTAATATCTATTATGAATAATGTACTAAAATAATATATACGTATAGTTTTTTGATTATAACGGGTATTTATCGCGCTAACTATGAACGTTATTTTCACAAGAGGATGGTCCGGGAAGCGATTGAAATAAAGAAGAATCTAAATTTCAATCGTGAAGACGGATACAGACTCTCAACGTCATGGAACTCAGTGATTGCAAAGTGCACGCGGAACGCTTTTAAAACACCGCTTAAGTGTCCGGATGTCGTCAGTGTGGTGTGCCGACCGAACATTTTTAACGACCAAAATGAGGGTAGTTCTCTCATTTCACGGCGACGGTAGCTCCAATACGCCAGTCAACCCGTGACCACGGCTGTTGCAATACACTCGAAACGTCGGGACACAAAAACATACGAGGTTAGCGCGATAAATACCCGTTATAATCAAAAAACTATGGGTGATAATCGCGAAAGTCTACGAAAAACTAATATATACGTAGTAATATACATACATACTTATGATATAATTGTCATCTTGAATAACAAAAAGAACTATCGAAATATCGTAAATCAACAACAATAATTATAAATTCTCATCTTTGTTCCAGAGATTTATGAGGTTAAATATTTATCCGGTTATTCATTTCCCGGTTATCCGTCGGATCAACCTCATCCCGGTAATCCCGGTTATACATAACATCATAATATATCACAACTGTTACTTTCTCATTTAAAAATACGCAACGGATAAATGTTGAACTACGAGTTGAATAAAACTAGAACGTGTTTGATTCCTGATATACAGACGCTTTTGATTTCTCAAATTATTTCGTGAAATGATCCATTTCCACTTTAAGGTTTCACACAACTGTTTTCAAACAAATATGGAAAATACAAATGTTAATAATATTTATTACAACATAAGCTAACTACTACAATCTATAATTGTGTTTTTCAAGATTTTTGTCTTTTTTACAGTAGAAAACGCTGAAATATAAAGCTGAATTTTAAAATTAAGGGGCATCCTCAAATCTGAATTCCATACAATTTTTTTCGGACAAATACTCAAAAAGTACGCCGTATTATAGTAATTTCTTCACACTATTCGTTTCGTCCATGTTTTTTGATTTCGTGAACAAAAAAAATTAAAGGTTTCATACTTTAATTTAGATTTTATACGTGTTTTAAAATTAATCCTACTAACTTAAAAACACGTATAAAATCTAAATTAAAGTATGAAACCTTTCACTTTTTTGTTCACGAAATCAAAAAACATGGATTAATTGTGTTATCAAAAGGTAGGTGAGTGCTAAAATTGAATGAATAACGTCATTTATCATTATTCTATGATAACGGCTAAAGTATAATTTATAACTGTCCAAACAAATCCCAAATCTCCAATGAAATTTGAATAAACCTAAATCAAACACAACTCATTGGTTTTTAGTAATGACGTGGGTTTTCCAAAATTGACGTTGACGAATTGAATTATGGATTTTGTAAGTCACACAACAATTCAACTTGCCAATAAATAGGTACAGATTAATACGTTTTAGGAGTACCTACATTTATTTGTTTAATTTAAAATAAAAACCATATAGTGGGACGGTGGGGGGGTTATACAACGGTAATATTCGTTAGTATCCGTAGATTATCCTAATTTATATATTCAACAATAATTGTGCTACAACCGACTTCAATTGGACTGTTCTATGACATTTTTTTTTATTTCAAAACCAAAATACTGAACCAATTTTCATTAAATTACAATAAGTTCTGAGGAGAAAATTGGTTGTCTGTAAAGTTGGTTTACAGACGAAAGTTTAACGGGACTACCAGCGTAACGGGACAATGAGCGTTACCGGACAATGACAGCGTTACCAGACAATTACGTCAACGTTTTCGTGCATGCAGCCGGCGTTCATCGATTTAGACGTAGTCACGTCAAAACATACCTACAACCGACTTCAATTGGACTTTTAATGGCCTCTAGTGCACGAAAGGAGCCTCTTCAAGGCGCATTTGAAATCCTTTCACCACAAAAGAACTAGTGACACGATAAGAAGAAGTGGCATTTAAAAACCAAAGTACTGAACCGATTTCCATTAAATTTCTGTAAAAACAATCTGAAATATCCTTTCCAAATATTTTTTTTAAATAATTTTTCATATCTGTATATAAATAACAAACTTCAGAGATAACAAACATTAAAAAAATAATATTTAACCGAATTGAGAAGTTCCTCCTATTTTTAGGTCTGTTGAAAAATAAAGCTTTCAAGTCTCCAAAGCTTTCGGGCAATTTGACATTAGCTACTGTCACAAAAGCACTAAAAACTAAACACTTTGGACAAAACGTCCACTTAGCGCTTTTCTACTCGCCAATCACCAAGCCTCTGCTTCAAGCTACAATTTCAACCTTATTGCAATGTTATAAAGTTCGTTTTAGCGTTGCTTTGTAACTTAAAGACATAAACACTCGATCTTACTGCCTGGAAATAAAGATTCTGTTCGCACGAAATACAATAGCATTCCAAAGAGCATAAAGTACCTTAGTTCTTTCCAACAAGGTGTATTTTTGCATTGTCCTTTGGAGTTCAAGAAAATCAAAAGCGACCTTATTGTCTTAGTAATAGGGTTGTTTTCTAAGTTTTTTGTTGGGTGGACATTATAACAATGAGTCCTTATTCCAGTGATTGTTTAGTTAGCTGAGTTTCCTTAATTTGGCGGGTTTTGTTTCGTTTTTCGATTACTTTTGTTTTTATTAAGTTGGTAGCCCCATTTCTTTCAATTGCAAGTTGTAGAGAGCGGAATTAGTTCAATTCGTTTATTTTGCAATCTGATTCAGCTTGATATTCGTTTTTTAATCTTACATTTTCGAAATTCTGAATCCTTTTGAAATCCGATTCAATACAAATTGATTCGTAATAATTGCTTTTTATTTTCAACCGACTTAAAAAAAGGAGCAGGTTATCAATTCGGTTAATGTTTGTTACCTCAGAACTTATTGTTTGAGGACGGATTTGAAAAAAATATTTTTTCTTTGAGAGAATATACCTCTTCAGATTGGTCCCATAGAAATCAAAATTGGTTCAGTAGTAACAGTTTTAAATTAAATTACTGTAAAAAAAAGTTCGATAAAGTGAACAAAATTGCGTATTTTGTTCTATTTATGTAAAATCTCTATCTTAGTTTTGTAAAGAAGAAAAACTTAATTTATTTTAAAACTTAAATTTAAACGAACTTCCTTTGTGTTTTATAAATGAAAAGTATTTCAAATAATTAGGTCTAAAACAAAACTAAAAACACTTTGTCAACTTAATCCAACTTTAGACAATTAAGAGTAAGTCTAAAAGTAAATTAATACAAAAGCTATAATCAAACAAGAACTCTACTAAAACTTGTTCATTTAGTATAAGACGAATTGTACTGAATTAATGAAGTTTTTTGTACGCCATGTTTATAAATAGAAAGCTTTTAACTTGAAACTTAGGTACTTATAATTTAGTAGAGAGAAAATATAGAATAATTACGCGGGTTAAATAACTTCTTCTTTTCGTGTCACTAGTTCTTTTGAACCAGTGTGGTGAAAGGATTTCCAGTGCGCCTAGTTGAGGCTCCTATCGTGCACATTTTTCTAACTTTTTAGGTTCTATGACATGCCGATTTCCTCACGATGTTTTTTTTGCCGTTAACCACGTGTTTTTAATACACACAGACATTTTTGAACAGAAAAATCCACTGGTGTACAACCGGATTCAAACCCACGACCTTCGGATCGAAAGTCGAGGCACCTCCCACTCGGCCAACACGGCTTTAAAACGTTTGAAGTCATTAAAAGCGCAGGCAGTACTAGCTTTACATAATAAAGTAACCACAATGTAAGTAATATTAATATATGTATACACCACATTTTTTTAAATATCAAAAATACTTAAATGCGCATTGCAGAAGGGGTACTAAGTTGTATATGTGCAGTCAGAATTTTGGATTTATAAAAAAACTAGCTGGTGCCTGCGACTTCGTCTGCGCAGATCTTATAAATTGTCTAGCCTATGTGTTATTCTGATGTAAAAACTATTTTAATGTAAAGTTTCATAAAAATCCATCCAGTAGTTTTTACATGAAAGAGTAACAAACATACATCTATACTTACAAACTTTCGCGTTTATAATATCGTAATATTATTTATAATATTAGTAGGAAGTAGGATTACAGAGTGACAGCGGGGCGAGTGCAGCGCCCGAGCTGAGCTTTAAAATGCGTATATTTCTTTCTGGTGATTAAACATTTTCGGTGTACGTATACCTACTTGATACATACCTACTTCATACTTACTTACCTAAAAAAATTCTCCGAATACAAGGTAAATAAAAATCTCATCACCGTAAAGCAGCACACCGGTGGATAGGAACAAAGAAACAAAATCGGATACACGAGATATCAATAAAAATACAATTGTTCGGGTACGCGGAGTCGCGTGGCGGGACGATCCTAACCGAATAATATCCTATTCGAATGTATTCGAGTTTGTTGGAAGCTACTCATGAAACTCGATCGCAACTCGAGAGTTTGTTAGGTAGATACTTTCAGATACTGTTGATGATATTAATTAACAAATATATTTTTATTAACCAAACGAAATGGATTTTTGAGTTTTGACGCATGATTGTTTTTAAAGGTTCAATAATCAACATAATAAAAAAAACCAATAAGATGAGTATCATCTTAAAACACTTTAAACACTGTTTCAGCTCACTTATAGCTGAATTTGGAATCCATTCAGTGAACACCAAACCAAAATCAATATATATTTGCCAAAAATAGTCAGTTTAACTTGGTTCTGAAAATATAACGCACAGAACGGTAAACTGGTGACTCGATAGCCTGTCGCACCTCTTAAGAGACAAAGTAATAATTTATGTACAAGTAAACTTATTGAATCTTTAATAATTTTAAGGACTTACTGTCTTTACATTTGCATACGTGCACTTTGTAAGTGCGCGTTTTTAACTAGATACTAGACGAATAAGTAGTGCACGAAAGGAGGCTCTTCGAGGCGCACTTGAAATCCTTTCACCACCCTGGTTCGAAAGAAAGAACTAGTGACACGATAACAAGAAGTGGGACTATGTGGTAGTATGCATGTATCTATATCCGATGATAATTCTCTAACCGATTACCGGTTTTTGTGAAAATAGGTTCAATAGCCAAAATATGAGGAAACAGGAAGTACATTTTTCTCGTCTAGTATAACCTAACTTAGCTGGTTTTGATGTCGAAGTTTCTGCCCCCACTCGAAGCCTCCAACATTTATTTAGTGATTGGAATGAAAAAAAAGGTCTGCTTTTTTGGATAAATGGTATCTCCCCCGCCTAAGGATATTGGTTTATGCAAATACGGTAACGCGTTGAGCGCAGGAAATCGAAGCTCGCCTATAGACGTGTATCGAGTGTTAATTCCGAGCGGAAATTTAGTTTGTATAGGCTCTAGATAGGTGGGGAACATTCCAATACGTGATGGAGGCGGTTGGGAATATTCTTAAAACAAATGGTATGTGTTGCAATAAAACTATCTAGGTTTTACAAAAAATAGTGCAACTGACTACGAATAAGACTGTTTTAGTGTCCGTTAACATCACTCAAAAGTCATAGGGAAGCAAAATACGCAATTTCGTTTACTTTCAAGGACATTTTTTTTCAGTTAGGTATTTAGATTGAAGGCCAATCCTCAAATCCGAATTCCATACAAAATGTTTCGGACAAATACTCAAAAAGTACGCCGTATTATAGTAATTTCTTCACACTATTCGTTTCGTCTATGTTTTTTGATTTCATCAACAAAAAAATGAAAGGTTTCATACTTTAATTTAGATTTTATACGTGTTGTTAGTAGGGTTAATTTTAAACACGTATAAAATCTAAATTCAAGTGATACATACATAGTTCTGAGGTAACAAACATAAAAAAAAAATCAACTGGATAGCGAACCTTCTTTATGAAGTCGGTTAAAAATAGATAGGTACTGTGCATGGCTTTGCCTACATTGTATCAAAGGTTCTTCTACCGAATTTCAGTTCAACCGATTCAGTAGTTTCAGCATAATTCTGGATGCGTAGTTTAGGAATCTACCTGCGTGTTTCCTACCAAATCTAAAAAAACTACGAGTAATAGTTTCAGTTATCACTGGCCAAAAAAAAATCTAGAAAACAAAACCGGCTATTAATAAAAACTAGTCTGTTCAACTCATCTAATAAATCTCCCAGTTATGATAAAGATAATTTACCGCACTTTTTGCCAACCCTTACCTCCCAACCGCAATCAAAAACACGCCTTATTTCATACGTTATAAGGTTCAATATAAATTGTAGTAAAATAGGGTTGCCACTGTTCGTAATTGCAAGAGTTTAGGGTAATAATTTTATTTACTTTCTCTCGTTTTCAGGGTTTTAGGGGAACTATTTTTTGCGCGAATTCCCTCATACTCAGGAACTTATGGAAAAAGTAAATGGAGTTTAAAGGAAAAGGTTGCGGAAAGTGAAAATGAAGCGGAGTTTTCATTTTGGCGACAATTTTGCAAAATGTAAGCGGAAAATTATACGTTGTATTGTGTTTAAACGTATAATTTAGAAATATTCAACCAAAAATGTTATGCAAAAGTCTTTTGTGGCTTTTCTTGCAAAAGATAAATTTAATATAATGTATCAACATCCTCGTAGAGGTTAGAATAAAAACATTTTTTGACGTGACTACGTCTAATAAATCGATGAACGCCGGCTGCATGCACGAAAACGTTGACATCATTGTCCGGTAACGCTGTCATTGTCCGGTAACGACCATTGTCCCGTTACGCTAGTAGTCACGTTAAACTATCGTCCTTAAACCAACTTTACAGGCAACCAATTTTTTTATCTCTTACAATTACGTAGGTACAGGCAGATCAAATGATAATAAAATATTATTTTAAGTCCTGTGTAGCACTGTTCTGGTAATGAGTAGGCGTGATCTCTTACCATCAGGAGAGCGCTTAGCAAGTCTCGTCTAATGTTTAAATAAATAAAAAAAATCTTGAACTTCCCACAGTCACGTAGAAATAATAGTCCATTAAAACTTCCCAGCTTTGGACAAAATTCAATATCTCGGAGACCCACATTTCAACATTGTTGAAATCGACAAGTCTGTAAGAAAGTTCGCCATTGAAAAATTGTTAATTAGTCCAGGAGTAGAGAATAAAAAATCACGTGGAATATATCCGACTGAAATCGGCAAAGTAGACAATATTGATTCAAAACCAGTTATTAAAAAAAACAAGCTATAAGATCACTGAACAATTTTTTTTTAAAAGATTAAACGTGTTATCGAGTGGAGAGCGCGTCTAAGGCAGCGTTATAGCTGTTTTCATCAGCTATTTTCATTTACATATTATTCACATTTTTTTTTCTAAAATCGTATATGAACATCTTATGCCTAGCTTAAAATCTAAACAAAATAATATAATAAACAAGAAAATTTTTTTTAATATGATAATATTATTTTCATTACAGCAAGCAGATTTATAGACGGAACTAATTTAGGATCGCAACCATTAGGAGATAATTATAATGAACTTTGATTATATTAATATAATAATGTAATAATCCTATCCCACTAAATAAGATGTTCAAAACTACCCAAAGAAAATTCTTAGGGAGAATAATAAAATTGAAACCCTAGCTCCTAGTTCAAATCTATCGCCATCTTGCCTGTAAAAATTCGGTCAAGTGGTGAGTGTAACTCGAGCTGTGATGATTTTCAATGATTATCTTTTTTGTTTTAGAGGATATACTCTGAAATTGGTCCCATAGAAATTTTATTAAAATCGGTTAAGGTTTAGTTCTTAAGTTAAGTTACAGACGATAGTAGTAGGCAACGTCATAACAAAACCTTCCATAACGGGACAATTACCGGTTACCGTTACCGCGTTACAGGACCGTAATGGGACAATGAGTGTTACCGGACAATGACGTCAACGTATTCGTGCATGCGGCTGGCGCGGCGGTGTTCACGGCAGGGAGGAAAAATTGCTAGACTGCCATCTCTTCCGAACGTTTACGAAATAATTAAGTAGTAAAAAAAACTTAGATTATCTACATTTTCCTTCTACAATGTTGGTTATAATATAATGCAATAGTGGTCCAACAGCTCAGAACTGATTTGCCGACCCACATAGAGTTGGGCTAGTTGTACATTTCACTCAGAGTTTCAAGCTTTAGCGAAGTACGTTCGTTTCGTTGTACATTGTTGAACGAAACAAATTGAATAACCAGAGAGAAGTGATAATAAGTAGAACATCAGGTATGAACAGTAAGCAAAAATATTTTTGGCATACAGTTTGTTAGAGTATTTGTCGTTTTGAAAGGTTAATAAAACCAGAAACCTGACTGCCTAGTTGTATTGCTATGCTTGTTTTTTGACTCTTCAATATTTTATCATATAACTCTAGGACTTACACAAATCGATGATACATAATTTGTTAAAATCCATTCGCATAAGGCGCGCCGCGCCACAAATAGATAAATTTCTACTACCTGCGATCAAACATGCAAGTGTAACGTTCAAGACTTTCTAAAAATAACTATATACTGTGTAACTGTGTGTGTGTGTAACTATAAACTATAGACTAAATAAATGGTTTATTGATTACTTTGATGAAGAATTATTAGGTAATTCTGTAATTATTTATTGTACACACAAACATATTAGAATAAAAATCATAAAAGAAAAGACATGTACAAAGGCGAGCATAACCCTAATAAGAGTTTTCTTCCAGCAAACCTTCTGAGGTTAGAGAGAGGCCATGGAAAGTGTGGGGGCGTGTACAGTAACATAAATAATAATGGATAAATAATATTGAATAAATATATCTAAATACATATAATAAATACTACTAAGATATATATTAAATAAACTAGAATTGATACCTTTACATAAATAAATATAAAAGTTACTTATATATATATCACTAATATATACTATATACTAACATAAATACTGAATATATCACAGTGATAAGTAGTGCTCTTTGACTCTGCTTCTGAAAATGTTTAGTGACTGACTGGCTCTAATAGTGTGAGGAAGAGTGTTCCACAGTTGGACAGCATGGACAGTGAATGAATCACCGTAGCAGCGGGAGGAATGAACTGGGGTTCTGAGAAGAAGGGACGTCGTAGACCGGCATGGCTGACCGCGAGGGACAAGATATTTAAAACGTTCACGGAGGTAAAGAGGAGATAGAGTATTATAAAGAAGAGTGAGAATATGAAGGTCACGTCGACGACGGATAGGGAGCCATTTTAACTGAGACCGGAATTGGAAAACGTGATCAACTATTGCTAAAGGTACTCACATATAAAGCTAAATCATGATCCTCTTTCTTTGCAGTCAAGTAAAAGGCCTAGAGGTCTTCGTTCTGACTACACGTTTTTTTTTAAAATTTATTATAAAAAAATAATGAAAGGAATAAAAGTTTGTATTTTCAAAGAGTTCATACTAATAATAGTTTTTGGTCAAAGCCAATTTATTTATTGTGACTCCGAGGTAACAACATTGTGTCTCCACAGCGAAACGAAAAATATGAGAACCAGTATGTTTGTTTAAATTACAAAATGGGTTGGCTTGAGTTCTTGTTGGCTTGACCTACATCTAGTGGTAATATTAATTGAGCTACGTACAGGGTGCTTCATTCTACTCCTACTAATAGAGTCATTCGCGGGAAAAAGCCGCACTTTTGTCTTCTTTTGTGGATAACAACTAAGCTACCACGATATTAGAAACACATTTATGCGTTTTATGTAGCAAATTTATTACACTTCTAAAGTGAAACATGATTTTGGCAATAACTAAAACACTTTTTTTATAAGTCAAGAAAACAGTGAATTAGTCGGAGTGCGTACTATTACCCCTTAAAGTGGGAAAAATTCGCAGTCATTTGGGTAAAAGTTCGCATGTATGGTAAAAAATCACAATCGGGTAGGGTGTAGGAAATTTAACTAATAATACACATAACATCATCATCGTATCATCATATCAGCCTGTCTCCACCAAGTGCTGGGTATAAGCCTCCTCTATAACAAGCCATTTGTCGCAATGTTGTGCAAGACGCATCCAGTATTTGCCCGCTACCGCAGCAATGTTGTCGGCCCATCTGGCTGGAGCTATAATGAAATAATCTTTATTCAAATCATGCTTAAACTACTAAACAAGTACCAAACGAAAATTAAAAAAGTATAATACCTAACTATGCGTGCGAACTATTGCCCCCGTCATTTTACCCCGTTTAGCTGATAATCGAAACAATCAACATCCACTCAGAAACAATTGTGGTTAGGTTACAATATTAATGGCTAAACAAATGTACAAAAACTGCGTACTTTTACCCAATGCGTCCTTTTACCCAGAATGACTCTACCATAAATGCGAAAGTTTGTGACGATGGTTTGTGGATTAAACAATCCATCGCGCCAAAACGACTTAACCGATAAAAGTAAGATGTTGAAGGCTATTATTATAAGTTAAGTACTTACCTATTTATTGTATTGTCATAAACTTTTCTTACATAAAATATAACATAGACCATAGACCATAAGATGGGGCTCTTCTAAGACAGGTTATCAGACTTACCAGAAGAGCCTCTAACCCTTGTAAAAAACAACATGTAAAATTTTAATAAAAGATTTTTGATTTTGTTATCTGTACCGGAACTGAAAGTGCGTTTATTTTTTTGTATTTTATCAGAAAAATACAGGATGCGCTCACAGATTCTTCCTAAACGCTCAAACATTATTATACTATAGAAGTATTAAGGTACAGAATCACAATTTAGTACATTAATTGTAGACAAAAGAGGAAGCCACATTGGCAAACTTCTAGTACATTATGGTACGATGCTATTTTTTGAAAAATAGGAGTAAAAGTGCTAGATAAGTATTAAATGTTAAAACTACTAGGCTTTTTCATTGTTAATCGATATCCTAAAAAGTAACAAACATTATTTGAAAATGGAGATATTTAATTTTTATTGGCAAGGTGTCTGAAATTTTTTGGTCCTGTCTTATGACTCCATCTTGGTTTGATACTGTCTATATTGGTGATCTATAGGAACACCGTTCATTCATCTATGTATTATACTAAAACTGGTAATTAAAACTAAACTTACTTATTTAAGCGCCGCTTTCAAAATAAGAGAATCCAGCTTCAAAAGGTTAGAAAATCTTTTTATGAAGTTCATTTTAAAGGAATGTGGCGCATTTCCATTTGGAACTTTTCCAAGTAAAAATGCGAAAATACACTATTAACGAAGAAAATTAGCAACTCTCTTGTCTACGCTCGTGTTATTCGAGTTTTTATAACACCGAACGTAGGAAGTGCAGTCATTATTTAAATATGTATCACTAGCTGACGCCCGCTTTGTTTGCGTTACGATTTTTCAAATTTTTTTAGGACGTACTTTCAGCTCTTGATGAAAACACCCTCTAGATTTAAATTGTCTAGGTTCAGTGGCTTGGCCTGTGCGTTTTCTGTCAGTCAGTCATTCAGTCAAGTCCAAGCTTTCTAATTTATTTTATCTTATCTTATCTCAGAAACGGTTAAATATATTGATGAGTCGACATGCCTATTTTCAAGTTTCTAGAAGGATTGGTGTCAGAGATATACGGCATTATGTAAAATATTGAGCCGCCGTTTGGACCCCTTGGGGTGCGAATATATAAATTCCTTTCTTAGTAAAAATGTAAGTTTATAAGGTTTTTTTTTTTAAAGATGTAACGTGGATAAAGATTGCCACAAATCAATCATCTGTTACTTTTACTTTTTTCCTTTTTATCCATTGAATTTTATTAATATCTAGTAAAACAAAATACCAGCACAATTTTAAAATAAGTGATCATATTTTATAAATACCAATACTGTCAAGAATTTAGTTCATCTCATCTCGATGCAGTGGAATTCTGGCTGAAGTTCACCAAGCGGATAACCGAGGAATTTAAAATCAAAGATTTCATAAAGTTTATAACAAAAATTGCTTGGGATTTTATGAAAGTTTTACGACAGTCATACTAACTTTATACTTAGGTACTACTTACGATAATTTCTTATGTATTTTACTTACGAATAACTAGCTGATGCCCAAAGCTTCGTTTGCGTTGCGAATTAAAAAATATATATTTAATAGTACGCAGAAACAAAATTCCTCTTTTAGTACGCACTTTCAGCTCTTGCTAATCACCGTCTAAGTTTCTAGTTTCTGCGTTCAATGGTTTTGCCTTTGCGATATCAGTCAGAGTGTGAGGTCAGGGTGTATGTTTCTTGGTTTAATATCATATATGTACTTGTGTTTGTATAACTACAGTAGAAAGCGGATATAACGACCTTAAGGGGCATCCTCAAATCCGAATTCCATACAAAATGTTTCGGACAAATACTCAAAAAGTACGCCGTGTTATAGTAATTTCTTCACACTATTCATTTCGTCCATGTTTTTTGATTTTGTCAACTAAAAAAGTGAAAGTGGAACCTTTGGAATTCGGATTTGAGGATTAGCCTTATAGGGACCGGCGATACTATATCGTACTAACCGGACGACGTACAAAACGTTGTGCCTATATGAATTCTACTGTATTACTAAAACTCGTGTTTGTATAAATATTACTAAGAAATAATTTATTCATGTTTATTATTTGAATTTAGGTATCTTATGGTGGCTTTTGATTAAGTTCGGACTAAATTTGGCTTTTAAGCAGTTTTTGACTCCAACTCGAATTTTGTAAACCAATATAGTAAACAACAAATTTTCGTGAAAACTCAACTTAGGATTTCATAACGCATAACATTGCGATTCATTAAATCAGGAAATTCGTAAAAAACAACTTTTACCTGAATTTTCCGAGCATAGTCAATGCTGACAACACAATTTGCGGCAAACATTGGCTGTGCACAGTACATTGGAAATAGCTGGTTAAATTAAATAATCAACAGTTTTTTTGTAATAAAACAAGAACGAAAATTTTTCCACTTTGAATAAATAATGTTATGGGTTCATTATTAAGACTTGGCTTAGTTATTTGATTATAACGGGTATTTATCGCGCTCACTTCATATGTTTTTGTGTTAAGACTTGGTTTGTCCTGAAATTATTAAAAAAAGGAACATGGTCTTAAATACATCCAAAAGGACAATTATAGGCTTTGTAAATACAATTATCTACTATTTTTTATGGTACAATGGATTAATGTAAGAAAGAACTTGAAAAAAGCCATTCATAACTATAAAAAAAACCCGAAAAATACAGGCAATGGAATCTAGACTTGGTTTGGTTTAATGTTAGTATTTGCATTATTTTAATGCATTGTTAAATAAGTTCAATTTATATAAATTAAATTAAATTAAAAAAAAAATGGTATTTCGTATTTGTACTTGAGCCAGCCAATCACGTCAGAGCTGCATGCGTCGGTCGACCAATCAGAGCGAGTTCATTACACAAGTAGGCCACAATGCAGTCGATAAGCTCATATATTTTACACGTCACTAATTACTGGCTTGCCGCTGGTGTGAACTAGCATTAGCACATTCAATCATTGTTAAACTAAATATATAATAATAACTTGTGCCTATTAACTGAACACAAAATGTGCGAAAATCACAGGCAAATTTTTGAGCTTTTTAGCGTTCTGGACCAAAATTAGAACATTTATGCCGACTTGCACCAAACTTTCAAAGTTCCTAAGCAATTACTTTACTCGCTTGACAGTTCTTAACGGTCAGAATCTGGACTGTTAAGAACTACCAAGCCAGTAAAGTAATTGCATATGGACTTTGATAGTTTGGTGCAAGTAGGCATTAGTGCATTTGTCTTATAGCTAAATGATAGGTAGGTAAATGATAGGTAGGTAAATGATAGAATACAGTTTTTTTTAAAAGACGGAAAATTGTTGTTCAAATTTGTTAACAACTTACTATTTAGCACCAAAAAATTCGCCATTTTAAATTATATTTCTTTAAAAATTCATCTAAGGACTTTTTGGTTATTGAAAAAAATCTAACGATACCTTAATTGCCAAAATCCATCGAGCCGTTTGGAAGATACGAGGTAACAAAGACTTAAAATAATACATACATACATGCATACATACAAAATACGCGTGAAAAACATAACCCTTCCTTGGCAGTCTAGTAAAAAAGAAGTTATAATGTAGAGTCAGTCACATTGGAAGTTTCAGGCTGTCTGAAAAAAAAAACAGTGAACATTGTTCAGTGGATCGTAAAGAAGGCTTTCATTTTCCATCCGGTGAGTTAAATTTTCCACCTGGGATTACTAAAATGAAGCTGAATAATGTTGGGTGAATTAATCTTCGTCATTAGGATAAAAAACCGAGGATTAGGGTGTCACGTTTTAAAAGACGCGACTTATAAATGCGACTAGTCTCATAATACTGATAATAGCCAACTTATTTGTTCACATTCTTAGATGATTTAGCCAAACATAAGTTCACACCCGTATTCTAAGAGGATTTTTACACTCAATAATGCTTAGATACATTGGTGACAGACGAAACTTTCAGTAAAGCGGCGGCCATTTCACTTCTTACCTAAAACATCGATGACACACGGTTTTGACGTGACTACGTCTAATAAATCGATAAACGCCGGTAGCATGCACGAAAACTTTAACGCCATTGTCCGGTAACGCTTATCCGTTACGCTGTCAATGTTTTTTTATGACGTAGTCACGTTAAACTATGGTCCGTAAACCAAATTTACAGACTACCAATTTTTTTACAAGCTGCTAGTTAGCGAGTTTAAACGCTAGCGTGTGAGCTAGTTAGTTTTCGGGAAGGATTGTCAACAAGCAGATTGTAAAAACGCCGATGACGCTGAGCTACTTACACGCTATAAGCGTAAACGCTCGCTTGTAGCGTGTAAAAAAGCCGTGTGTCATCGTACTATAAGGTGAGTTTGAATATAAGGACTGACTTAGAATACGGGTATAATAATTCTCTAAGCACTGAACAACTACCTAAACGATCATATTACTTTATTTTGAGTAAGTATGTAAAGATGAACCGTTTTTTACAGGGACGTGATAGTTATTTTATTGGCACTTTAAAAAAAATACCGAAGCATTAGTTTTCCACCGTGAAAGGTGTGAAAAGTTTTTTTTTCAGAATAAAAAGTTCGCTCCCAAAATTATCTGATTATGAGTTTCATCCTAAAAATGTTTAGAAACGTCAATCATGGCTTGTTTTTGTTCATCCTACCGAAATGTTCACGCTTTTGTTGCCTAGGGGTAGGTTTGATTGTTTATTTGAACGTTTTCGACATCATTTCTTTAAAAAAATATTTTTGAAAAATGAAAATACGGCTACAAAATGCCCTCTTCTTTTGTCTCGTCACTTGTTTACATAAAAAAATATTATTAGGAAATGAAGAAACCAAATATTTTTCTGAAATATATTTTTAACTCTATAGGTAGCAGTTGAGCTACCTATAAACTCTATAGGTAGCAGTTGAGCTACCTATAGATCGTTTGCAGCGGTCTATGGGTGGCCCAATTGTTTCCTTTTGTAAATTTTGTAATATACATAGATTGTAGTAGTTAGCTTATGCTGTAATTAAAAAAAAAGTTTAAAGTCTATAAGGGCAAATGGAGCCAATATTAAAACTAGGATCCAAATTGGCGTATTCCTTAGTCTCCTTTACTGAACAAAACCTAAAGGGCGAAATAACATAATATACCTAAATACACTCTCGATCCCTAAAACTTGTACCTACCTACACATCTATAGGTCTATTAGTTGGCGACAATCTTATGTAATTCAGATACTAAGTTCTACTAACTAACTGCTAACATTATTTGCTAAGACGTGGTCCAAGTTATAGGGAAAAGGGTCCAAGTTATAGCACAAACGTAATATTTCACCTAATCATTACTACCTACCTAATGAACTTACAAGAAAAGTATTAGATTGGGTAGAAACAGCCTTAAAGCATTGTGGTAATGAAATCTGAATCTGATTAAATCTGATACTTTCAGTTTTCATAATAAACAAAACTATTGCACAAGCTATTCATATATTTTTTTTACTCTCAACAATAGAGATTCTTAATGTCACTATACCTATAATGATTATTTCAAATTAAATAATGATACGGGGCAGCAATGACCATTTTTATTTTACAATTAATTAACCGACATTTGGTTGTGAGAGTTGGCAGTTGGCACGAAGGCCTGGGGGCGCGCGGTGGGCGGGCGGCGCAGGCAACTCGTAAGGATGCTTTTCCACCAGAGATGTGCTATGCTACGCTGCTATGGATGCATTTGATATCCACCAAACATATTCATTGGTGCATATAGCTTAGCAATGGTGGAAACGGATTCAACTAAGATATGTTTTTTATATGGAAGTATGCGTGCTATGTATGCCTGCTACGGGCCGTCGCGAGTGGTGTAGCTATGTGCAGAGCAGAGTACCTACAGTATGCCCACATTTGTCGCTGAAAGTAGATATGCCATCGTGGAAACAAAAACAAAAAGTTATTTTATATCTCGCAATGTGCGAAGAACAACTCATAGACGAAGATGAATTGTTGTTAACCTTTTCCCTACTATCCGCCGCTTTCCTACTATCGATACATCCCATAGCTCGAGCCGTGAAGACGTGGTGGCCGAGTGGATGAGGCCCTTGCCTTGCGATCTGATGGTCGCGAGTTCGAATCCCGGTGGCAGTCATGCGTAAATGGGTTTTTTCGGTTGAAAAAATCTATGTATGCATCCCACGTTCTCGTAATGGTGACGGAAAACATCGTGAGGAAACCGGCATGTCGTAGAACCTAAAGTTCGAAAACATGTGTCGAGTGCACGAAAGGAGCCTCTTCGAGGCGCACTTGAAATACTTTTTGGTTCGAAGGAACTAGTGACACGATATTTTTTATAGCTTGAGCTGCGCATCTTCCTCGCACAGCTAGATACCTTAGTATTGGTGGAAACGGTCACATAGTTTCGTAGCGTAGATTTCACATCTTCACAGCATAACTGCATATCATATCTCTGGTGAAAAGTCACCCTAAGGCGGAAACATTTATGATTTTTTATGAACTATAATTATAATTTGGTTAAATTCAATGATGAGTCAGTCAGTCAGTTAGTCAGTGGTATTTCGCTTTGATAAATAGGTATAGATTAGGGATTAGTGTAAGTGGTGTAAACCCTTCTAATTAATTAGATAAATAAATAGAATTATGAGTATAAATTCAAATTCAAATTCAAATAGTTTTATTCATTTACTTAATCTATAGTTACAGTACATGGGTTAGAGATTCCCTTTTAAGTAAGAAGATACCTGTATTAGGGAACCTCGCTCTTCCGTTACAATATTGAGCTATTCGATTAAGTTTAAAAGGTTAATAATATTGAAAACAAAGTACATTTAAGATTGTTAAAGTTAAGTTATTTAGTAGAGAATGTAAATATTATAATGTAGGCGTAAAGTATAAAAGTTGTCACTTCTTCCCTTGCGCCATACCGTCTGCCTGTCCCGCCCTCAGGCGTCTATTACGCGGGGTCCTAAACACTAAAATGCACTCAGCGCGTCGACCCGGCCAGCAGACATTACGTTGGAGTAAGATTTAGGGGTTCTACTCGACTCATTGTGTACCCTTTGGCGACAAAGTAATGAACAGTTTACATACAAAGTAGAGTTTTAGTTGACGATTCAACCTAAGTAGACGGTATAGTCAACAAGACGAGTAGACGCTAGAAGATTCTTACTAGAACTTCTCACATTTCATGATTTATTTGAGTAAGTGGCCAACCGATCCGCTAGATCCAAATTGACCAATCAATGGATGGAAATATGGATGGATATAGGGATTTTTGTACCTCAATAACGCCAAAGGTATTGAAACGATGGAACAGCTAATGTTTGGTAAGAATGGATAAATATATAAATAGTCACAGTTGTAAAATAGAGAAGGTTATTTTTTATTAATATCATGCTAGTTTAAAATAAATTGTGATTACTTTCCTATTTAATTAACATTTTTGGGGTTTTAATTTTGGATCATAATTTTTAAAGTATAAATATCATAAGATATAGAAAAAATATTCTAACGTCACTTACGATATAATCTAAAGCTAGGTTCGGGCTATATCTGTTATTTCAACCATAAAGCTTCTAGATGCAACACAACATTTTGAGATTTTAACCAAGATGGTTTCCCGAAGCCCTTTGTGAACTAACGGCTTTAGACAGGCTGGGGGGAATGGTTTTGTTAGCACACTCTGCACACAGATAATAAAACAAGCAGCTATGACATTTCTATTTCATGAGAATGCTAAAAAAAAATTCGCGATTTACGCTAATCCAATAAAATCTATTCAGTATTCATTCGTTTATTACAAGATGTACAAGTAGAGTGGTAGAGAATGTATTTTGCAATTTTACTTATCATTACGTTAATTTAAGAGGATATGTGAAACTGTCAGAAATGGCAGCGGCCGAATTGCAAGACAGTGATAGCGCAATTACACATCTTACCCCGAGAGAAGAGGTTAGTTATAGATTTTTGTCGCTCAAAAGTAACTGACAACTGATAAAACATCTTACAAGTATTGCTTGAAAAGTATTGAAATTATAAAAAAAAACATTTTACATTTATCTAAGTTGAGTGAGTAATCAAAGATCAATGGTATAAAAAATAACCGTAAATATTCTCTAAATTCGGAGGATGATTGTAAAACAGATTTTATGAGGGCCGATTGAAAAAAAATAATCTATCGAGTAAAGTTTCCAATCCAATTAAGAAACCAATCGTGTTTCTGTCTTACAGTTATTTTGATTAAACCTATCTTAAAGTAATCACTGTATTGACATCAAGTTTGTAACCTGTGCCGTTACTGAGTAAGAATGTAACGCAGCGACTTCAATTTTTTACATATCCTCTTAATTTTTAGAAGTAACTGTACTCTACTTTTCCAAGAGTTTACAGAGATCTTATTTTTTTGTTTTTATGTAGCTTTTGGTCGCATTGGATAAGCTCATTCAGCTAAATATGTAGAGCTATTCTATGAAAGCTGTGACGGTTAACTGAGCTGCTCTAACAGCATCCATTCATGTTGTTTACGAGCTAAATGCAGGGTTAAGTGACACGTCTTGAGAGCTTGAAAGGCGATCAGCTTCACGGTTTGAGTTTCAAACACTTTTGAATTTGATACTTCTTTCAAGATTAAAGTTTCGTAACAAAACTATTATCAATAACATCAATAATCAAGGTTTTACAAAAACATACAATAATTGACTTCAATCGGACTGTTCTAGTGACCGTAGGCACCACTGAAAAGTCACAGGGAAGAAAAATACGCAATTTTGTTCACTTCAACAATTTTTTTTTTCAGTAATTTTTATTTATAAACTAAACTACTGAACCAATTTTGATAAAATTCTATGGGACCAATCAGAAAGTATAGCCTCTCAAACAAAAAAATAATGTCCAAATCGATTATTAAACAATACATATTTGAGGTAAATAAAAAACTGAATTGTTTATCTCCTAGCTTCGATGACACACAGCTTTTTATAACGCTACGAGCCAGCAACTTTGCTTGTAGCGTGTAAACTCGCCCAGTGTCATCGGTTCTTCTACAATTTGCTTGGTGACAATCCTTCCCAAAAGCTAACACGCTCACACGCTAGTTTTTAAACTCGCCAACAAGTAGCGTGTAAAAAACTACGTGTTTCATTGACGCTTAAGTCTAAATATTTAAATATTTACCAGTAAGCAAGACAATACTGGTCAGTCTCATAAAAATAAAATACACCCCGAAAATTCATATGAAATCACTTAAATCCGACCAGTTACAAAATAACAAAGTATTTTTTGTGTTTTTACGATGTCCAACATACCGTAAAAACGTGCAGATAAATATTACACAAAGCTGGCCAAGTGCGAGTGCGGCTGACTGGCGGTTCCGTATCGTTTCCGGTGAGGTCAGTTGACTGTTTGAGGCTTCTGTACTCCTTTCCGGTTTCCGTTCCGTATAAATTGAGTTTTATTGCCCATGGTAGTCATTATGACGGACAAACTGTTACCCTCGGTTGCATGGTATCAAGATAAATAGTAAGAACATATTTTTTTCAGCATATAGACTACATAATATATCCACACGAAATTTCAGTCACATCGGTACGGTGGTGAAATGGACAGGTAGACTTTCTATCTGTCTATTTTACAAATTATTTCATTTATTTATTAAATTTTACAACAGTAAGCTTCAAGCGATAGGTACTACTCGGGCGAATGAACATGACACCTGGCTGTCACGTGGCTCGGAACTTGATGCTTCCCCCGCCGCGCCGACGCCCTCCGTGTTTCTTCTGCATCGAATTACGAAGCCTTATCATTACCAAGTATTACAGAACCTCTTCTCTATCAAGATTATCCAATTCCACGCTGTACTTTGCACAAACGTCATTCGAGCCAGGTGTCATGTTAATTCGACCGAGTTGTACGTGAAACTATTTAGGGGTGCAAACATAAATTGCTGGTGATTTATTTATAAGAACACAAACCTAATTTGATGTGAAAGTTTGATGGATAAACAGATAGGTTAATCGATGCCACGTCACTTGTTTATATTATGTATAGGTATAAAAAAAAAAAAACACGCTACCAATAACTACATAATATTTATCCGTTTTCTTTTTATCGCTGACCCCTAACACACACATATCTTCAAACGCGGGTAGATCAACATCTCTGGCATCAAGGGATTGTTACGGTCTGACTTGGTATTTATTTTTACTGTATATTGAGTACTTTGGTGGAACTACCGTAGATTCTGAAGGGCTGCATGTCAAGCCTAGAGATTGTGATCTTTTGGGTTTATTATTTACGTATTTGTGACATTGTGGCTCTAGGTAGAGTCCTTTATGTAAGCCAGTAAGAGTTGAACAAGTCAAAACTAGAACACTTTAGGTACTGCGAATTAAAAGAACAGAAGAAGAAGCATCCTAGCATCAAGTAATATTCTTCTTCTTCTTCTTCTTCTTATCGTGTCACTAGTTATTTTGAACCAGTGTGGTGAAAGGATCAAGTGCGCCTCGAAGAGGCTCATTTCGTGCACTTGACACATGTCATGTTCTCGAACTTTTTAGGTTCTATGAAGTGCCGGTTTCCTCACGATGTTTTCCTTCACCGTGTTATATGCACATAAAATTTGAATAGAAAAATATGTTGGTGTAGGACCGGGTTCGAACCCACGACCTTCAGATCGAAAGTTGAGGCACCTCCCACTTGGCCAAATCTGCTTTTTGTGAATGAAATTTTTGAAATGGAATGGGATGGGCACATTCCAGTGCGATCCAGTGCTAGTTTATATTATTCCTGTAGCATTCCAGCGCTGGATTCAACCGCTGGACTGGAATACTTACTGGAATAATGTGAACCCGGCGTATAGTCAAAAGTTTGAGAATATGTTTGACAAGATGGATGTTTGTTCCTCAATTACATCCACCTGAACTACGTTATTGATTTATCTGAAAAAGAACATAGGGTTCTTTCAATTTCGATGCAACATTATTTAATTGTTTCCAAAGTAGGTCTTGTAGTAGGTACTAACAAAATATTATTAACTGAACGAGAAGTCTTAAAGTCTAGATTCTAGATACCTACTTGGGCGGATCAGCGTGTGTATGAATGTATTTATGTTGTTTATGATGTATGTAATGTGTTTGTCTGACGATAACTCTTGAACAGCATAACTGTTTGTCATGAAATTCGGCAGGTGGATAGGTAAGTTCAAAAAAATGTTTAAGTTAGTAGTTGAGTTAAATCGGTTTAGGGGCTTAGGCGCGTGATGTCAAAGTTTGAGGCAAACTGGTATACGAGAATAAATAATTAATACTGGTAAAGTCTCTTCCATAATTCACTCATCTCTCTGGTCTCTCTCACTATAATTTGGGTGGCTTCAAGGCAAGAGTGAATATAATTATTCTAGGTGAGCGTGCTACATCGTCCCTTACCATCAGGTGAGATGGTAGTCAAACGCAGGCTTATGAATAGTAAAAAAAAGTCTCGTTCGGCCTTAAGATGGAATCGATACTGACGTCACAGCCGATATGAGGTAGATATTTGGGATGCCGACACGACTCGCACGGTTAATATCAAGCGTATTCTGAATGCTAAGAGGTTTGGTGGTGACGTCTCGACTTTTATCTCGATCTCAGTGATCTTTTTCATTTTATACAAAGGAGATTTTACTTGTAAAAATGTATGGCTTTTCTTTTTATGTTATTTGACTGAAATTTCAAAATCAAGCGGAATTTTAGAATAAGAATCAGAAACGTTATGCTCTATTTTTTTCAAACGTAGTGGAAGTGCAGGGTGACAGCGCGGAATTCAAACTTCGAAAAATAAAAAAAAATACTGCGTACACGCGTTGCATGCCGGATTACTGCGACCTGCCAAATACAAAGTCCGCATCAGTCAGGTATCGAATAACATCCCGTTCTCCGCTTTAGTCCCGCTAGGTACCGATTTACGGTTTTAGACATTTATTGCTCAAAAGAATTACAAATTCGTTTATAGAGAAATTAAATAATATTCAAAATAGGATGGACTTAGAAAAGTTTTAAGGTTGCATTACGCCCTGAGTCTCCCTTTATAATGAAATGTATGTATGAATTTCTTTTTACTAAGCCTTCTCTATTACAAACAAGCTTAAAGTTTATAAAAAAAAACCCACCAGCAAATACTGTCGCCATTTGGATTTTTGACATTTTAGTTTTCTATGTCGTTTGCGTAACCTTAACAAATCCTTAATGGATGATAAATGACACCTTATTTTTAAAAATCTATTAAGTCATTTAGTCTACAGGGCGTAACAATGGTAACATAGATACATACATACTCGTTCATACACTAAAAACAACGCAGTTGGGAAAAAAAACATTCTTTATATTATTATTTATATTTATTTTTTGCCATATAAATACATACACTTCATATACGAGTAGGTTAGGATAAGTTTTTTAAGTTAGAATTATTTAGATAAGTAGTTATAAGTTTGTCTATTGACTGTCATTGTATTGTATAGGCAAATACATACAATTTCATTTCATTTCATTTCATATATTAAGAATCCATACCAAACGAATCAATCAAATGGAAACATGGACAGAACATCAAAATAAACAAATTAAGGCTGACTGCAGTATCGGAAAACGATTAGCGCGCTTCGATTAGTCACTAATGGTCGGAATTACCCGCGAATCTGAGCGAGTTCCACTGAAACTTTGATGTGTTATGAGATCCGGTTTGATAGGTGAACGTTCGGATTTTGCCTGATGACTTGGTACGGAGAGAGTAGAGACTAAGCGGGAAAATTGTACTAAAACACTGTTAAATTATATCCAAATTATAAGTATTTTATTAAGAGTGATAAGGAATGGAGAGAATTTGTAAAGGTTTAGATTTGGTACTTCATTGAAATATTTAAAATTAGGTATTCGTGAGGAATAGAATATTAATTACGACAATAAACAAATAGCATTGGTATTAGTTTTTGGTATCGGATGGGAATCGTCGAATCTATTGAATGAGCGTCTTGATGGATTATGAAAAAAGGTTCCATTAGATTCGTTAAGGTTACCCGAGTGACATACAAAATCCAATAAGGTAGTCATTTTGTTTTTTAATTCAACTAAAAGATTAATGGATTTTGTCAATTTTATTGACTGTCATTGGATTTTGGCAATTTTATTGACTGTCTAAACGAAAGTAGAATTTAACAGACAAGTTTTTCGATTGACAATGACGATTTTACTTTTGAAGCATGGAACTAAAAAGTAGCATAAAAAATACTGACGATTTTACCTCAACACATAAAATTTCAGATTGCTTAGATATATAACAGTGCTACATTTGAATCCAGATGAAATAGCAAAATTTAAATGAAATTCACGTAAAAGAATCACAACATTCGGGTAGTGAAATAAATAGTGGAACTGTAATTGCGTGTAAAGTAACCCGTTAACGTACGGCGCTAGCCGCTACGACACCCGCGGGTGAGTGTCGGGTTACGTTACGAGCTGGGTTGGCTTGGCCGAACTAGAAATAACGAATAGGAAACTACCTACTACACAGATAATGAAAAAATATAATCGTTATTGTTATAGGTATAGTTATACTACATAAACTACTGATTATGTATATTAGGTATATTCAATTAATTAGTGTTATTTAGCATTTAGTTACTAGGTACTAACTTAGTTGTGTAAAAATAAACTCATTTCTTTATTTATTAGAAATTAATTAAACGAATATTGTTTGTTTAAATACGATTAATAAATTGTTAATGAATAAATGATAATTAATGATATATGATTAAAAAACGATTATTAAAGTTAATACATGACGGTACGTAATATAGGAATATTACGTAACGCCATTTTGGATTATTCACACCATAATTAATTTTATGTAAAGACACTCCTATGTGATCAAAAACACTTGAAACTTCATAGGTTATGCTAAAGTCTATCAAATAATGACCGTTTTAATTGAATAAAACATAAAAAATGGCCGCTTGCAGCCGTCTTATTGGGTAATAGTAAATTATTGCAAAGGCAGCGAAATAGGCAATTGCAGAACGAGCATGAGTTTGAACAACAGTTATGCAAGGAAATAAAAAAGGCCTTTTAAATAATGTTTAATACCGTTTTTAATATGAACTGTACATTACAGCATAGAATAAATCGCCCATAATGTAGATGGCTTTTTAGTTTTAGCAATTTCATTGAAGTACACCAAAAACACTGTTTCAGAGAACAATTTTGCATTTTTCTCGTTTTTCCAGAACATGCAATTTTCATATATTTTTCTTTTGATTTCGCTGGAAGCAGGTTTTCCATCGCTAAAATTAGCGGATCGGAAGCTAAATAGCTTCCAATATTAAATCTGGTGGAGTGCAGTCAATGTCCATTTCATTTTCACTTTCAGAATCATCAGAACTCATTTTAATTTATTTTAATAACAAAATAACAACGAACTCCTCTTTACCGCCAATTTTTTATTTTTATTTTACGGTTTGTGCCGAAAAAGGTTAAACGCATCTGTGGCTATACGGCTATACAGTCACGAGAACGCAATGTGTACGATAGGTGAAAGAGTTCTAAATTCAAACAGCACACCGTTTCATACAATATTGCCGACGCGCTTTTCGTTCCAAATTCAAACAGCACACCGTTTCATACAACATTGCCGGCGCGCTCTTCATTCCAAATTCAAAGAACACGCCGGGAAGTGATTTTGGTTTTTTAATCTACGTAAATATGATACTTCGCGTGTTCTTTATTTAAAAGTAATGACAATATTTCCGCGCATGTTTAAGAAAATAAATTTACCTATACTCGTAAACATTACCGTCTTTCTGCAGTCAGTTAAAAACACCCCTTCACACATCGTCACTGAAATGTATAATAAGTTGGTAGGTACCTATAGTGACGTATAGGTGCTGTAGGTATCCATATCCGAGTACCGGGTTAGTGTTAGCATCTACGAGTCCCAGGCGTGCGCTAATTTCTCTTTTCCGAGGAAAAATACATGTAAAAATAAAACGGCTAAGTACGTGTATATCACAAACTGGGGTAGAGTTCTGGGTCATTTCTGGTCAAATAAGTATTTTAAAAATAGTGCGAATCTTTTAGAAGGCTGTTTGAGAATCCTAATAATTATATTAATATACTTAAGTCTCTTAAAATCATTCATTTAAGAAAACCTCTACAACACAACGTAATTTTTTGACGTCACTATGTCTAATAAATCGATGAACGCCGGCTGCATTCACGAAAACGTTGACGTCATTGTCCCGTTACGCTGTCAATTTTATTCATAAATATTTATTCATAAGTATGCAACTATTTCATCAATGTTTTGTTATGACGTTTTCACGTTAAACTATCGTCCGTAAACCAACTTTACAGAAAACCAATTTTTTTGTAATAAATTACTTGTCTTTTTTGCGGGTTCGTCTTACTGACCGCAATGGTTTTACTGATAAATTTAAGCGCTACAAACCATTAGGTTAGTTCTTTTTTGAGAATATCAACTCTGTAAAGGAGTTAAGTGACTGCACCATACGAACGGATTAACCGACATGACATGGCGAAACTGTGAAGTTTCCCGGACAGCGACGGAACCCTAAAAAAGGATGTGTGGAGTGGGGCAGGTTTGCATTGAATTATATAAATTACCCCCAACCGCAGCCCGACCTAAATAGGATTCTGGGTAAGATGTGGAGCGTTCGGGAGATAAATGGAATCGGGCTATTTGTCTAAGTGACTGACGTTGTGGCGTTGGGGGCTAAAGTGAGGCCTTTATAAGATAACTGACACCCACAATTTCGTATATGTTGCGAATTAACTAAATTCCTTTCATAATAAGAGAGATCTTTCAGTGTAAAAATGCACGCTCCTCCACTCGCTCGTTCAGTGGTGACTCGTATGGTGACGATATAAAAGTCGGTGATTATCCGATTCTGAGTGTAGGTGTACCTGTAATTAAGTTATCTGAACTATTGAACTACAAAACTACGTAAATTTATTTTCAACAAGAGACTTATGCCATAAATACAATTTAGTATTTTAGATCTCAAGGCCCGAAAAATGCCTAAAGACCAAGCTTTTCGACCAATGTGTTCTGCCAACATTGACCTACGGAGCCGAAGCATGGACGCTCACTAAAGAAACTGTGCAACGCATGAGGGTTGCACAAAGGGCTATGGAGCGAGCCATGCTAGGCATCCGTCTTATAGACAGAGTGAGAAACACCGAAATTCGGAGAAGGACTAAAGTCCAAGACGTTGGCATCCGAATTATGAAACTCAAATGGCGCTGGGCAGGACACTTGGCAAGGCGTGGTGACGGCAGGTGGAGTAGGGCCTTGACAGAATGGATGCCTAGGGAGGGAAAACGCAGCGTCGGGCGACCACCAGCCCGATGGATTGATGACATCCGCAATATTGCAGGCAACACCTGGGTAAGATAACACGCGCACAGCACAGACGAGATTGGCATTTAATGGAGGAGGCCTATGCCCAGCAGTGGGCTGATAATGGCTGAGGATGATGATGATTTTAGATCTAGAGGTAGTTAAATAAGATCACTAGATGTTTGCGCCGGGAATCAGAATAGAGCAGAACATCAAAATGCCACAGTAAAAAGTAAGAACGACTGCTTCTCACTTACCACAGCACTTGGATCTGTCTCCGCGAAGGAATCCACGGCAATGCAGACGATAGGGCTCCGGAGTACTCGCCAACGACGTCTAGCTAAATAGCTCAGTCCCGGTTAGCACAGTAGTATTAGGAAAACCCACAAAAAAACACAGATTGTTCACCAATGTTTGTGAATGTTTTAGGCACACACTTAGGGCTCCAAACTCTTCCAGAAAGATGTATAGGTAATCGAATACGAGACGCGACGTGAGGGTTCGCGGACAGACCTCGCTCGACTCGCGTGACGCGCGGCGCTGGCGGCGCCGCTACAGTAACCCGCGGCGGGGTGTAGAGCGAAAACATAGTTGTATCTCGCTCTTTCGCATGGAGATGTGTATCCTTTGGCTAGGTTTGTGATTACAATCTGATCTTACAAATACTATGACAAATTAATGCTCTTGGCCCAAACACTAGATATAATATGTTTTTTTTATACCTGTAAAGAGCATAGTTTTTAACAATAAAGTTTGTTTGTCTGTTTGTTGTATTTAAGTTACCTGGTTCCCATAACACAAGCTTTTCTGAGTTTGGGGCTAGATGGCGTTCAGTGAAAATGTCCAAATTATTTATTATTAATATTATACTTAATATTCTATCTACGGTACCTATTCTCTCATACTTTCTTCATAACAGAAAACTTAAATAGCCTCAGATAATAGATGGTAGTCATTATTTAGTCACGAATAAAGCTCAATGAAAAGGAAATTATGAATATCATCTTTGATAAATACCGTTATAATGAAAATTATTCAAACGCGCCTTTTCCATAGAAATAAAACTTATTGTGTCCGTACATAAAGGTTGACTTATGTTATATTAAAGAGGCGTCTATGCATATTAAGCAGACTTTTGTAAAGATATTATCCGCTGTCTAACGGAATAAATTAGAATCAGTATTCGCGCTATGATTTCAATAGAGAGCTTTTATGCCGTCGAATATCTATTTATTGGAATACGTGAATTTTCCGTAAATTTAACAATGTGGGATGTATATCTGGAAATATTTAAGCCTCTACTTGATAAAATTAAAAAAAAAAACTATTATATTGCCACGCAAAGCCTAAACAAGCTTTCAGTTAAAAAAAATGTAAACCCAACTGCGATATAATTATACATTCATTGTCAATTCATTAATCCAAATTAAATTTAAACATACCCTACTCGATGGGTTTGGTAAATAAAAACTTAATAACGACTTAATATTTTTTAGCTCCAAAAATCCGCCATTTTTTCTTTTAAACCTTTCTAAGGAGTTATTTAGTGAGACGAATCTAACGATGCCTTAACTGTCAAAATCCATCCAGCCGTTTGGAATATACGAGGTAACCCAGAATTTTACATACATACATACATATGCGAAAAACATAACCCTTCCTTGGCAGTCGGGTAAAAAGCTTGATAACCGTTCGTAAAAGAGATAGGTTTCGAAAAGCGTTTACGTAAAATTTTAGTGACTGAGCCTGATACTATTTTGTGATAGAGCAGTCTTGCACAATTACAGGAGTGAGTCTTTTCTTATCGTGTCACCAAATCTTTCGAACCAGCGTGGTAAAAGGATTTCAAGTGCGCCTCGAAGAGTCTCTTTTCGTGCACTTGACACATGTTTTCGAACTTTATGTGCTACGACATGCCGGTTGTTTTCCTTCACCGTTAAGTACGTGTTTTAAATGCACACAAAGAGACAAATATCTTTGTGTGCATTTAAACAGAAAAATCCATTGGTGTCGGGTTCGAATCACGACCTTCGGATCGAAAGTCGAGGCACCTTCCACTCGACCAACACTGCTTGAACACAGGAGTGAGTGGTAAGTAAGTACCTACATATATCATTGTATATTCATTGCTTACCGACATCACATCCTCTTCGCCAGATATTATGTCGGTAAACAATGAAACAACCGTGTAGCTCCGTAGCCAGTTTATTACTGAGACGTACAGGGTGATTGCCACACTTACATTATAATATACAGTTCAGCCAAGTTATCGTAGACCAGGGTTTCTTAACCTGGGGTCCATGGACCCCTAGGGGGTCCGTAGCATGTGTACCAGGGGTCCGCAGTAGGTCAGTTAAAAAACCGTCACAAAACATGAGTTAATTGAACAAAGACTAAACTGGGCATGGTTTCATAGCAGCGCGTTTCATGTTTGTTTCTGATTGTTAATTTAAGTGTAGTGCTATTATTACTACCAACTAATAAAAGTGATTTTTCAATATAAATTGGCTTGTTTTCTTTACTTATGATCAAGATATTCTTTGATAGGGGTCCGTGGAATTATTTATATTGTGAAAGTGGTCCGTGACTGCAAAAAGGTTAAGAAACCCTGTCGTAGACCATCACTACCTACGTAAAAGATCCGCATTCGCGCGTCATCGGACATTTCATAAAAAAGTTTATGTGATTGATACGAAAAGTTGCCAACTTCCGCCTTTAGCTAAACGCTGATACGTCTGTATCATGTGACGTGTCGATTTGATGTCGATCGTTTGTAACTGTCGAAACTAATTGGACTTTTACTTTTTATCTTTTTGCTTTACAAGCTGTTTGCTGAGCTGAGTTTACAAGCTACAGAGTTCGCTTGTAGCTTGAAATTCACCCTGTGGCTTTTTACAATCTGCTAGTTGAGAATCCTCCCGGACCGCTAACTTGCTCACTCGCAAGCTTTTAAACTCACTGGCTTGTAACTTGTAAACTAGCCCTGTGTCATCGAGGCTTCAGAAGTATTAAATTGAAGAGCCATACCTTAGTAAAATTAATATTTATTTATTCTCTTTTTAGAAAACGCGCACCTATCAAGTCAAATTTATTTTATTTTGATGCACATGTCAAACAGTAGTAGTAACAGAATTTGTAAGGTTATTATTATTCAATAATATGTAAAATTTAAATGACTATGAGTTTAAATTTAAATTGAAAAATAATCTTACAAATGGAAATATTATTTATTATTCAAACACCTTGAACAAAAGGTGGGCTCAATGCTTTCTACTTATTATATTATATTAATTATCTAATATATCACATTTCTAATTTATTTTATTTTATTTATTCAATAAGGCAATGCCAACAGCACACATAATACAAAATACACAGAACACTTACATAATAGCATACACTAAAATGTGAACCAATTATAGGCTTGCACAACACTCATAGAAAACAGGCAACAGCTAAATTAAAAGAAAAAATATGACACAATGAAAAAAAAACACAAGAACGAAAACAAAATAAAACTTGTAGGTACTTTCTACATGACAAAGTCAACATAAAAAAAAAAAATGAGAAAAAAAAAATATATAACAAAATTACACACAATGGGTTGAGTATACATACAAAACACTTTTATTACGATTCAGAGTCCTGAGAACAGGAATAAGATTTTCTTAATTTATTTTTGAACACACTAAATAGGTCACCAAACAGATCCAAGTCTGTAATAGATTTTGAGTTAAAGCTGTACTCATTGCAAATTCGAGTAAGGGGTGAATTTAGACCAAGATTAGTTCTACAAAATGGGGTCTTAAAAATTTTATTAATTGGGTGTCTAGGAAATTTGTGTGGAACTTTCAAAGAGATGCGGCTTATCAGACTGCTGTAACCAGTGTGACCATTAACAATTTTAAATAAGAACATTAAATCATTCATTATTCTACGATTCTTAAGCGAAGTCATTCTAAAAAATCCCAAACGTTCAACGTAAGGCGTTCTGTGTGAAAATCCAGAAGATTTATAAGCAAGATGCCTAGTGAAGTTTCTTTGCAAACTTTCAATTCTTTGCGAATGAAGAGAATAGTAAGGATTCCAAACTACTGATGCAAATTCTAATTGACTACGAACAAGGGCATTGAAAAGAATTATTTTAGTGCGAATATGTTTGAAACTCTTGGTATTTCTTTTAATGAAGCCTATCATCTGAGCAGATTTTTTGATGATGTTATCTACATGTACATTAAATTTTAGTCTGTTATCAATAGTCACTCCAAGGTCGCGTATCTGGTTAACAGTTTGCAAGTTTTTGTCAAAAAGTTTGTAAGAGGTGATAGTAGGGTTAAGTTTTGTAGAAAAGTGAATATGAAAACATTTATTGACACATAGTTCCATAGAATTACTAGTACACCAGTTTTGCATATTTGCTAGGTCATTTTGAAGGATTGCGGTATCTTCATCTGAATTTATCTCCCGATATAATTTAAGATCATCTGCGAACATTAAACAATTACTGCGAAAAACATGGGTTAAATCATTAATAAAGAGGACAAACAGTATCGGGCCCAGATGCGACCCCTGAGGAACACCAGAAAGCGCAAAATATATGTGAGATTCAAATCCGTCAACGGCAACAACTTGAGACCGTCTTAGTAGGTATGATGAAAACCAACTGAGAAGAGATCCGTGAATACCATTGAACTGAAGTTTTTCTAATAGGAGAGAATGTTTGACTTTATCAAAAGCACTCTTAAAATCAGTATAAATAGCATCAATTTCACAACTATTATCAAGTGCTTCAGATAAATCTGAGACATATTTAGCTAAGTTGGTTTGTACTGAGTGTCCCGTCCGAAATCCATGTTGGGAGTCAGATATAATCTTATCAAGATGTCTTGTGAGAATGGGGCAAACAAGAGATTCAAAAATTTTGGGAAAACTTGACGGAATTGATATGGGCCGGTAATTAGCAACATTTGATGGGTCACCTTTTTTAAATACTGGAGTAATTCGTGATTTTTTCCATAACTCAGGAAAAACTCCTAATACCAAGGACTTATTATAAATCAAACATAAAGGGTAAGCAAGAACTTTACAACATCGCTTGATAAAAACTGGTGGAATGGAGTCTGGCCCAGGTCCCTTACACTAACGGGATGTCTAAACATTTTATGTCATGTTTAACGACATTTACTGGATTCATTGATTTTTCATTATATCATGGATTTCATGGATTCTGTAGTATGTTAGTTGGTACGCAATGCAGGACATTCTACGCTTGGAAGCTCGCCAGTATAAAAACATCAAGAAGTTTTGCGGAAAGAGTTAGACTGGGTTGCCAGTACATAATAAATACTGAATTCATGGGAAATGTGCGTAATTTATGTTGCAATATTTTTATAAACAGTGTACAAATAATAAGGTTATTTATTTAGTTTAAATAAATATAAAAAAAAAAAATAGTTGTCTGTAAAGTTGGTTTACGGACAATAGTTTAACGTGACGCGTTACCGGACAATGAGCGTTATTGGACAATGAGCGTTACCGGACATTGACAGCGTTACCAATTACGTCAACGTTTTCGTGCATGCAGCCGGCGTTCATCAATTTATTAGACGTAGTCACATCAAAAATCTTATAACGTGCCTTACACATCAGCCAAAGGTTCAGCGCCGAAAGTTCAGCGGCTGAAGTTTCGGTCGTTATATTCCGTTGGTATGACAAACGAAACGCTCAGAACGCGGCGTCTTGTTCAGTGCGCTACGCGACGGAAAATTACGTGGCGTCGTTCGTCAGTCGGTGTCGGCACTAGTTTCGGTCGCATGATGTATCACTTGCTATGCAAACTACATTGAATGCCAACAAATTATATAGATATATTTAGTAATAAATCCGCTTGATTTCTAAACAAAGGTTTTAATTAACTTAACTTTAGTTTAGAACTTTAGTACATATTACTATATTATAAACCAAAGAGTCAACGAACAGAAAACCAAAGTTTAAAGATACGACACGTGTTTCGCCTCTACACGAGGCATCATCAGGAGGTGTGGACTCGCCGAAGTTCGAAACGAGAGAGGAGAGAGAGAAACTCTCGTTTCGAAACTCTTTGGTTTATAATATAGTAATATGTACTAAAGTTCTAAACTAAAGTTAAGTTAATTAAAACCTTTGTTTAGAAATCAAGCGGATTTATTACTAAATATATTTATATAATTTGTTGATATTTATGGATTTCCGCAAAGTAACGCCTGAATCAATCAATTACATTGAATGCGTTTTGGCTGAAACAATCGCTCAACGGGAGGTTCGGCTCTACGTCAAACGCGACGTTATTTCAGCTGATGTGACATAGGGAACTTGAAATACTGCGAGCGTATTCAACCGAACAATCAGCGCCATACGTTCCGCAGATAAATAAGATAAAAAAAATATTTTGGTCATTTCACACAACGCCATCTAGCCCCAAACTAAACAGACATTGTACTATGGGAACCAGATAACTGATAGAATACTTAAATATTTTTTTTTTGTAAATACTACATACATAGAAAACACCCAGACTCAGACTCACAAACACCGATGTTCATCACACAAGTGTTTGTCCTGAAGCGGGAATCGAACCCGCGACACCGGGCGTGGCAGTCCAATACACTTGTCATTCGACCATCCGTGTCGTCAAAGATGTGTCGCTTCACCTATGCAAACAATTGAACTCTAGCTAGAGTCTAGAGTTATGTTATGACTGCAAATTATGTAGGTAGAATGTCCTGTACTTGAATTTCATCAGAGCCCATGGGCTTTATAAAGGTTAAGGTTGGTTGTTGTAACTGTCTGCTTACTTTGGCTATCTTACTTGATAATTGTTCATTATTCAGAGGCATGTCGTGTTGGTATTTGCGTAGAGTAGACGAGCTTTTAGCCCATCCATCATCAAACTATTTCAACAAGCGTTTTCGTATCCAATGCGTTACAGAAAAGTCAACAGTTATTATGACGTTTTGAAAATTTTCAAACAGACTGATAACCCTTCTATGATGGCTTCGATATGAATAGGTTACTATTTTATTTCTCACAACAAAATATGTTTTTTGATGCTTATCGTTATTTACACAGAGTATAAATTAATCTCACACTTCATAGAGTAAGCATAGAGAATACGGATGCTCAAATACGCTTGTCAAAAAGTTTTAGTGATAGAACTACTGGTTATGTTTACGTAGTTTATTACGCATATCGTAGTTCAAAGTTTATGTTAAGATTTCTTTTAATAATATGAGGTCAAGGGAAAGGGATGAAGAACCTTGAACCTGCGTTGTAAATACATATTTGGCTTCTTTTAAGGATAAGGGTAGTACTGCTACAACTAGACAATGCCCATAGATATTAGATTTATGTCTATGGCAATGCCAGTGAAATACGCAACGCAACGCAACGGAGCAGTGTGGGTTCGCTCCACGTGTTCCAACACAGTAGGACTCTTTTATGGAGCAAACGCCGACTGTAGGTCTCTTTACCTATTCAACCGACTTAAAAATAATATGTTTGTTATAACACAACTTTGTTGTTGATAAATCGATTTAAAAAAATTAACTTACCTACCGTCTTGCTAAATTTCATGACGATCGAAAGACTGGTTCGAGAATTATTATTATTATCGTCGGATAAACATACATACATACTCATATACTTAAAAATGAACTTACCTACCGTCTTGCTAAATTTCATGACGATCGAAAGAGTGGTTCAAGAATTATTATTATTATCGTCGGATAAACATACATACATACTCATATACTTAAAAATGAACTTACCTAACGACTTACAAAATTTCATGACCATCCAAAGAGTGGTTCGATTATTATTATTATAGTTGGACAAACATACATATGTACATAGTCACATACCTACATACACTCACACACACATATAGACGTACAAACGCTGATTCACCCTAGTAGTATCTAGATCATGAAACCGCATTGGTTCGATAAAAAAAAAAAATTACCCCACTACCTATTACCCATTACACATACTACATTCTACCTATAACTCAAAGCGCCGTCTATTATGTCGTGTATACCGGGAGTATTGCCGGCACGTCGTCGTTTCTTACAAATCGTGTACCGACAGGTAGGAGAGCTTCGTTTGTACCATGCCAGTTACTTGCCTAGCAAAAATTCTTATAAGGCCAGTTTAGATGATTATAAACTCGTCTTCCTCTACAGTTTTAAACTTATACTTGAATAGAACGCGTGCCTGCTTTCAACGACTTTTAGAAAAGAGCTCAATAAAAATGAAAAAGAAAAAAAAAGAAAAAAATGTTTTGGATTTCGCAAAGATCGCCTTAGGAAATTCTTTGGCAGATAATCAGTAACCTATGAGAAAGAGATTTTTTACAATCTACTTGTTGACAATCCTACCCAAAAGCTAACACGCGCAATTGCTCTCGTGCCTTCATCTTGCCTCGACCTTTAAACTAATACTGACTGCAATCTAACTATAAGTAACTGCAATCTGTATAATCTGTATTCAGTTCTTCGGCCAGCTTAGCCAGCCCACTGCCACATAGCTGATCCTCACTGCAAATCACAATCAAGTAAACAAAACTCACCCTAACTCAACGCAGCACCACTCCCAATTTGAGCGCTTTCTATTGGTCCCAGAGGCATTCTATCGCTCGGGTATACTGAACCCTAACCTTCCAATGTACGTAACCCAGACGAATCACTATGGACGGGCTTTTGATAAGTCATACGTGTGGAAGAGAGTCCATTTACAGCGAGAGTAGGCTCGGCTATCGGAGTCGACTCGTGTTTCTACATGATTGAAGGTTCGGATTTATTAATACACACTGCTCGCAGTTATGTTCGAATAAACTCACTTTGTATTGGAACGAAACTACAAAAAAAGGAACGGGTTGATTTGGTGATACAACGTCAAATATAAGTAGATACTTCTTAATTCATAATTCATAATTCATAATATTTCTTACAATTTCAGATACTTCTTACAATATCAATTTCAATTTACATCGTTTATAGACCATAATGTTATATTAAGTACCAGAGTTATCTGGTAGGCATAAATAAAGAACATTTTTTTAATCTATGATCCTAATCTACACAGGTTTTTATGTCTTATATGCATCTCAGTATGAATTGAGCATTGGGGCCGGCGCACATACGGCGCAGCGAAGAGCATTTTTCACTGTCAAACTATTATCAACATTGTCCTCGTTGAAATAATATCCAATACCAAATAATACGCCGCGCCAAGATTATTGTACGGGCTAGACAAATATGTGTTTTTTTGTCTATGGTACGGGCGAACGCGCGCCTCAGACAAGTCCGGATTACCCCTTCTTACGCACATGCCTATGTTTACCGGCAATACGCGCCTGCCCGGGCAGCCATGGGCCGTTCGCTTCACACGACCTGTGGTGCGGCGCGGCGTGCCACGTGCCATGAAAAGCCACCATTACGAGACAAGAAATTTCTAGTAAAATAATCGTGTTTTCGATCCAATACACAAGAGTGTCCGTATCGCACAATTCGCTTAGTAAGATCACGATGTTTTTTATTAAAACATATTGTGAGTCCATTCACATAAATTCTCGTATCAACTGTTTCCTTCACAGGGACGTACTCAGGATTCAATAAAAGGGGGCCTTAGAAATTAACCTGTAGTTATTGTTCCTTTACTTGAGTGTTGAAAATAAAACCATTATCACAAGTGTTAGTATATAACATTTACCTACGACTGAAACAGTCCTAGAACCTTTTTCACTTATCGAAGTTTGTATATACTGATGTCAGTGGTCGTCGACCTTACGCCCTTCATGCAAATGAATTTGTAGGGCCATAGAATAAGGTAAACAAAGCGATAGGCACTCAATTAGAAAGAGGCCTTATAAAAAAATTGGTTGTCTGTTAAGTTGGTTTACGGACGATAATTTAACGTGACTACCAGCGTAACGGAACAATGAGCGTTACCGGACAATGAACGTTACTGGACAATGATGTTAAAATTTTCGTGCATGCAGCGGGCGCGGCGGCGTTCATCGATTTATTAGACGTAGTCACGTATTTTATAGAAGTCGTAAACCTTAACTTAACTTAGTGTAAATTGGATGCTTGCCTTGTATCTACGTAATAAGAAAAACCTCGGTCTGCCTCCTACCATATTGTTATGCCCCAAAGGGGTTCACATGTGCATCAAAGTATTGTAATTGGTACCAGTTTACCAAACCATTGTGATGACAATAAATATATTGAGTATTGACTACAATAATAAACATTTGAGGTGCAGGCAAAATCATATTTCATAGACCATAAGTTCTAAATCCAGTCCTGTGGTCCTAGGACCAGTTACGCAAGAGGAAATCCATAAATCCAAAGGACGTTCAAGTTCGTGACCTTGGATCCGTTGGCCAGCGTCCAACCCAGGGCTGCGAGTGGATTGTTATTTTTAATATTTTTTAGGACAAGTAGGACCCTAGTTTTCGCTACCCTAGATGTTACTAGCTTTTTACACGTTCTGTTAAATAATTTTAAATTACGATCACATTTATTACTAGCTGACGCTAGCAACTTAGTTTGCGTTGCGTATTTTCAAAATTCCTTTCTTATGCCTAGATCACACGTGCCGAGACAGTAAAATGTCATTCGGCCGAGACAGTGAAAGCTTCCGTCACTCGCTCAGTCGCACACTCGGCGCTATGTTTATACGTACCGAGTACTCGGTACGTGTGATCTAGACGTTAGTACTCACTTTCATTTCTTCATGAATTTCATGACGACACGGATAGTCTAGTGGCAAGTGTAGTAGACTGTCACTCCGGTGTCGCGGGTTCGATTCCCGCTTCAGGACAAACATTTGTGTAATGAAAACCGATGTTTCTCTTGAGTCTGGGTGTTTTCTATGTATTCTGTGTATGTATTTACAAAAAAAAAGTATATGAGTATTGTATCAGTTATCTGGCGATGATCCTTCAAATCTCGGCTGAAAAAGTGGCTCTTAAGAGCATGTATTTTACGATATAAATGAATTTTATAACTTGCCTCTTGTAGCATAAGTAGGGCACAATTATATTGATTTATATAAATTTATTATTCAAATAAATATTATTTCTTTCTGACTTGCAACCATGGAGTTACCAATAAATGATTTTGTATTTGTAAAATGAATGAGAAATATTTATTGTATCAATGAACTTACAGATATACAGATACAAGTTATGAGCATTTACAATGGGCATGTAATATGCCATGTAATTTTATGTAAGGAAAGAACCGCGACTTACAAAACAATGTTTTTATATAACCCAACAAAATCAAATTGTAAGTATTGTAACAAAACAACATTGTCACAACAAAAGCCCTCTAGAATTCAAACAAAAATCCTTGTTGTAGATTGGCCAACTTGAACAAGTTGGTTGGAATAACTTAAAACTTTGTATCGAGTCGAGTGTTGAACAATTACATCCTGTTTTAATGTTCGCATAAGTTGGGAATTGTATTACTTGGGAATTTTTCTCGAGTGCAATGCGGCTTTCAGCCTCGCGGTTTCAGACTATCGTATTTTTGTCGCGCGCATACGAGCGGATTGGTACTCATGAAACTTCAAATTCCCGAGCATGAGGGGCCAGTATGTAAGCGTCTCTCACGGCTTATCGCGCGTATACACGCTGCAACAAGCGTTATCGCGCGTATACACGCTGCAACAAGCGGTGTCGCGCGTACACGCTCTGCAAAACCAAACACGAGCGGCGAATCCGCTAACGTGAAGCCACACTGAGCAATAACATCCAAGGCTCTTTTGGCTTCATTAAGCCATACTTATTCTTTTTGATTTGATTTAGGTATATTACTTGTTTGTTTTACAACAAAAATAAAATAAAATATTTGAGTAAAACAAATTTTTTTAACAGCGGTTAGGAATTAATGTATGAATATTTTTTTCTTCAGCAGCCTAGGATGCCCTTCTACATTAACATCCTAAATTCTTTTTTCGCGTAGGTATTACTTTGATCATTATGGAAATATGCAAAATAAAAAAAAATAGAAGAAGAATTATTTTGATCAATCAAATGTGAAAGTAGTATTTTGGTTTTGGGTTCAGCGACTAAAAATCTCGTTCTTATATTTTTTATTCCTGAGTAGGTATGGTATAGTACTGTTTTTACAAGAGAAACAAAAAAAGTCCAAAACAATGCTGTAACCGCAACACAAGTAACTGGAAGTGACCACAGAGTTATAAATCGAGAGACAACAGGAAACCACGTTGTACCTAATTACTTAATCTGTGCTTACTTGGCCTGATTTATAAGGGGTGGGCGAAAGCTGTGTGTGGATTCTAATCCGGGATAACTCTGGACGAAACTTTAAGACGCGACTTTCGGTCAGAAACATTATCGGACGATACATTACTGTGCGTAATTAGTAGATAAGTACATTATAAATGTAGGTACAATCTGGTGCGACAGAATTTCTATTCCAATATTTGACGATCGTTGGAACACTGATGTCATAAATTTTTTGACAGATTAGTTACGATTCGTTAATCACGTTGAAATTATAAATACGAAAGATGGTGCGGATGTTACGTATTTACGCCAAAAGTACTGAACCGATTGAGCTAACATTCGATATTCTGAGAACTGGATAAACACTTATAGGCGTTGTCCTAATAGAACGCGATCACGCGATCGTCGCGCGGGCAAGCGATGCGACCGTCCGCCGCGCGAATCCGCGATCAAACGTACTAACGTCAAATAGGCGTCCCGATTGGCATTCGCGCGATCGCACGACGCGACGCGATGCCAATTGGGACGCCTATTTGACGTTAGTACATTTGATCGCGGGATCGCACGAACTTGCGATGGTCGTGTCATCGCGTTCTATTAGGACACTGCCATAATATGCTACTTTTAACCCCGATATCACGCAGATTAAGCCGCAGGCGGTAGATTAATTTAACACCTTAATTTGACCACATATTGGTATTTTCTGATTGTCCTTAAGCTGGTTAAAAATTATATTTTTTTTGGTCGCGTATAGAAGTCGCGCTACAAAGTCGCGTCTGATAGTCTGACTTACATTTGCAAGGACAGTGCTTACGGCTAATCTGTGTATTCTTGTGAAACATCCATACTTTAGGATTACGACATGTTATGGCCGGGAAGAAAATTAAGATATTTGTGTATCATAAACATAAGATGTCCCATTATGTTATGCAAATAGCTTTTTGGAATGGGCATATAATTTCAGAAAATGGTACAAAAATTATTACGGCAAACCCACGAAGCGTAAAAAAATGTTTTGCATAACTCCTTTCTCGGGAAAAACATTTTCAGAATACGACTTAATAATGAAATCATGAATGTGTACCGAATTTAATGACCTGACTTATAATCAAGGTTTTCAAAAACGTACTACAATCAACTTCAATTGGACTGCTTTAGTGGCTGTAAAAACCACTGGATAGTCACAAGACGACACCGTGGCTTAGTTGGTAGTGACCCTGCCTACGAAGCTTGGTGTTCCGGGTTCGATCCCCAGCCGGGGCAAATATTTGTGACGAACACAAATAGTTGTTCTCGGGTCTTGGATAATGTGATTTATTTTATTTTATTTTATTTTATTTATGATTTGTGATGTGTTGTATGTGTCCATGCCACCTGTGACACAGGGAATCCTAGTGCAGGGGTGTGAGTGTGTGAATGTTTATGTTTTATGTTATGTTTTAAGGAAGCAAAATAAGCAAAAATCGTTTACTTCTTCTTATCGAGTCACTAGTTCCTTCGAACCAGTGTGGTGAAAGAATTTCAAGTGCGCCTCGAAGAGGCTCCTTTCGAGCACTCGACACATGTTTTCGAACTTTTTAGGTTTTACGACATGCCGATTTCCTCACGATGTTTTCCTTCACCATTGCGAGAACGTGGGATGCATACATAGATTTTTTCGACCGAAATAACCCGTTTACGCATGACTGCCACCGTGATTCGAACCCGCGACTTTCAGATCGCAAGATAAGGGCCTCATCCACTTGGCCACCACGTCCTCGATCATCGTTTACTGGGATGACATCATTTTTTCAGTGATTTTGATTTCAAAACCAAAGTATTAACCCGATTTTCATGAAATTTCAATGGGACAAATCTGGAAGTATATCTGAAAGAAGTTACTTTCAGATTGGTCCTATAGAAACTTTATGAAAATCAGTTCAGTAGTTTAGCTTTTAAATCAAAATAACTGAGAAAAAAAGTCTTTGAAGTGAACAAAATTGCGTAGTTTACTTCCCTGTGACTTGACAGTGGTGCCTACGGTCACTAGACCTAGAGATTACAAAAATATATAAGTAATATGTTTAAATTTAATTTGGAATAATGAATTGACAATAAATGTATAATTTCGCAGTCCGTTATTCAGTTTTTTTTAAATTTAAGCTTGTTTTAAAACCTTGATTATAATATCAAAATTCATAGCAATATAAAATGCAAAGCCAATACTGTGGGTGTCATCGACCCAATCGGCCTTAATAAAGTTTATTTTGATTGAAAGAGCGCGCTTCGTCGCACCCTCGCTTTGTTAGAGTTCCGTATGCAACTGTAAAAGCCTGTTTGTAAATGATTTTTTAATAAATAAACATGGTTAATTTGACAAATTTAAGCATACAAAGATTAAATTTACTTTTTCACACAGGTGTGTGTAAATTTGTTTTCTTTTGCAGGAAATGATTTCAGAATACAGATAAAAATAGGAAATAAGATATAGTTCTGGGTGTTAATTTACATTATGTAAATTTATGTATTCGAACATAAAAAAAATTATTGAGATGGTTAAAGCAATCTAATATTTTTATAAACGGTTAGAGTTGTGTAGGTTCGTAGAAATCGTTCAATTATTTTAAAAAAATATATAAAGTTTGCAGTAATTCATAATAACACACTAAAAGTCGGTAGAGAAAACTGTGGTCAATCAAAGGTCCATATTAAATAAAAAATAAAGTTAGGTAAAGAAAATAGGTAAAAAAACTTTCCTTCCTACACAGTTCTTCCATATACTATATTTTCCAGCTGCGTGTAATAAAAGAATCTCCATAAATAATTCGGAACCCTCCCTTAAAAATATTATGAAAATGGACTCTGTTGAAATATCGGATTGCACTCGAATTTTTACGGATATATCGTAAAAAGCGAAGTTTAAATGCTCTATCAATATGAAATGTTCGTGCATTATTTGAGAATGCATAAAATAGCTATGGTAGCGTAAAGCTGGGTTGGTAACCTTCGAGCGGTTAGTACCTTCAAAAAGCCGTGTCGGCTGAGTGGGAGTAGCCCCGACTTTCGATCCAAAGGTCTTGGGTTCGAAGCCGGTCATACATCAATAGATTATTCTTTTCAAATAATCTATATCTGCATTTAAAAACGTGCTTAACGGTAAAGGAAAATATCGTAAGGAAACCGGCGTGTCTTAGAACCTAAAATTCGAAAACATGGTGTCATATGCACGATAGGAGCCTCTTCAAAGCGCACTTGAAATCCAATCACCACTCTGGTTCGAAAGAACTAGTCACACGATAAGATGAAGAAGTAACTCCGACACGAAAACCAGCCACTGGCTCACAATACAAGGAAGGAGTTTTAATATTACACGGAGAAAAAAATCTCGTTATAGTTACTAAAATTCTAGTTGAATTTGTGACAGCGAGAATAATTTAATAATAATTCCTGCTAACGAAATTTAGTAACGATTGCCTACAATATAATAGTTCTCGCTAACGAAAGTTAGTAAAGGGTGCAAGAAAATATATTATTTATTTATTTATTCCTTTTGGGAAAACCATCAACACAAATTAACATAATATGCAACAATCAAAACACTTAGGTGGCCATTTAAAGCCAAATTTATGTGTCGATTACTATTTTGTTTACTCTCCGTGTATTTACATCTTTTTTTGCGCTCTAGGCCTCTAGCTGGCACCCAGAACTTATTCAAGTTATTTTGTCATATCTGTGTTCAGTAACGGAAACTGATTATGCGAGTTTTTCGGTAATCAAAAACAATAGGTTAAGAATGATGGACATTATGAGCCAAAGAGTTACATAGGGGTTTTCACCTCAAATGTGACCGTCCAGAATATTCTTGACGAACAAATCCTCGCAATTTCAATCATCTCTACGTTCTGTGTTCTGTTCTGTTCGGTTAAATACCAGAACTACATACACATAATGTGGACAACGACACTGGCGGAAATTCGTATTGCGAAAGGCAACAAAAACGTTCATGTTCAAAGAAAAATTGTTCTTTACGAATAAAAAATGGTCCTACAAACCGGAAACCACAGAATAGATAACACTTATCGCTGCCTCCATTACCTCGCATGATATCTTAACTCACGCAACTAAAACTTACACGCCCAAATCAACTTTAACTTTTGCAGGTTTAGGTTGGAATTTCAGTGGACGTTAAAATCTGAAGAAACAAATTACATTTTTACAAGGATCTCGAGATGAAAACTTGCGCAGATACAACTTTTTGGCAACGCTTCAGCCCAGCTGATAATAATCAGCTGGGCTGCGAAATCGTACTTTTAAAAAAAAATATTGGTTGTCTGTAAAGTTGGTTTACGGACGATTAGTTTAACGCGACAACCAGCGTAACGGGACAATGAGCGTTACCGGATAATGACAGCGTTACCAGACAATGACGTCAACGTTTTCGTGCATGCAGCCGGCGTTCAACGATTTATTAGGCGTAGTCACGTAAAAAAAAATATTGTCTGTAAAGTTCGTTTAGGGACGATAGTTGAACGTGACTACCAGCGTTACCAGACAATCAGCGTTACCAGACAATGACAGCGTTACCAATGACGTCAACGTTTTCGTGCATGCAGCCGGCGTTCATCGATTTATTAGACGTAGTCACGTCAAAATCAATCATGCTTTGGATGGATGTAAACTGATTGACAGTATGAAGATATTGATTAGATTTTAGGACCTAGATACCTCCCGTAAAACGTACGCTGAAGCAAATAGTGACTGGGTTAAAAGATGAACTTTCTGTTGTAGTTTAGAGTTAAGCTTTGTAAATCTCAATAAAATTATTTTGGTAATTTGGAGTTACAGTGTTGGTGACTCTACTTTATTGCTGTGATTTTTTTCATAAAATAAAAATAACATCATTTTATAAATTTAAATATTTTAAATTTAGAGTTTTAGTAGCGACTCTACCCTACAGGTTGTGCTACCTAAGCTTGAGCTGTTCTGAAAAAATCTGCGAAGGAATCGTGATTTCCCCAACTTTCATCCCGCTTTATCTAATGAGTTATAAGGACGGGGCTGTGTCCCTTTTACAACAGACGAAATGAAATATAGCCCTGTATAAATCACGGGCGATCGTCGAGAATTAGAAGAAAATGCGCGAGATTTTGATCGAATAGGGTTTGTAGACTTTTTCTCCGAATAAATAAAAAAAAAATAGTTGTCTGTAAAGTTGGTTTACGGACGATAGTTTATCGTGACTACCAGCGTAACGGGACAATGAGCGTTACCGCACAATGACAGCGTTACCGGAAAATGACGTCAACGTTTTCGTGCAGCCGACGTTCATTGATTTATAAGACAAAGGCACGTCAAAAAAAATTACTGAGACGAATTTTACGATATTATTGGTCGAGTAGTTTATAAGTGTTTTGGACTGCCACCTCCGGTGTCGCGGGTTCGATTCCCACTTAAGGACATTTGTGTGATGAGCATTAATATTTGTCCTGAGTTTTGATGTTTTCAAAGTATTTATTCTATCAGGTATCTGGTTCCCATAGTAGAACCTCAGTTTAGTTTGTTGCTAGAAAGCGTTGTGTGAAATGCCCTTACATAATTAAAATACACGTAGCGACTGCGTAGCAATAGCGCGCTCGCCGCGCGTAGAAATTCACGACAAAAAGACGTGCCGTTAGAATATTCGCAATAAGTCTCAATAACTCAAGAAGGTATAAGGTACAAGGGGTCTATTATAACTGCGATTGTAATATTGGCAACATCTGTGTCCCAAATTGTCGCTATATTACTTCGTACGCGTACCTATAGGTAGTTATGTTGTGTCTCGGAGACAATTTCAATACATTGAGAATATTGTTTTAAGATGGATTGTATAAAGATTGATGGGACAAGGGATTATTGGGATATATAGAGAGAATCGTTACGTTTTTGAAGAGTTATTCGATTGAGAGTCAGAGATTTTGTTTTATTTAAAACTGTGTTTTTTTTGTGTGTGCGGTATCACCTGTGCCACTCATTTAGATAAAAAATACATCTGCGTCTATTTCTAGGTCCTAAAATATCTCCACTCAATACATACTCAAGATTTTACAGTGACCAAAAACCAACGACTGAAGACCGAATCCTTTCAAATAAAATATTTTTTCAAATCGGTTTTCTACGTCACTAGATCTTTCGATACAGTGTGGCAAAGAGGCTCTTTTCGTGCACTTGATACATGTTTTCGAACTTTTAAGGGTTCTATGACATGCCGGTTTCCTCACGATGTTTTCCTTCACCGTTAAGCACGTGTTTTAATGCACACTTAAATTTTTGAACAGAATAATCCATTGGTGTACGACCGGGTTCGTACCAACGACCCTGGGATCAAAATCCGAGGCACCTCCTACTCAGCCAACATGGCTTTTTTTAAATCGGTTTATAAACAACAAAATTCTGAAGGAACAAACATAAGAAAAAAAAACACAACCGAATTGATATCCATTCATTCATACAAAAACTCTAGTATGAAACAAATAATACCAAGCTCGAAGTGGTAGTTTTATAGAGAAGCCGGTATCGATAAAATTGATGAAGCTGCCAGTTTTAGTTTCCGATAGTTCCATCAAGTAACGAGGTTACAAAGCGGCTCCAATAGATTAAATGTAATAAATATTGGGTGTCGACATTTTAAGCGTCGTAGCTGCAGTAAAGGATTTCGAGTCTGAAATCAGCCAGAGTGAAGTTTAAATATACCGCAAATTTTTAATCACCAGAAAAAAATACGCATAATCAGTTGCCTTTACTGCACACAGAAATGGCAAAAAAAGAATTCGTATTTTAATTAATGTAAAATATCGACGAAAGAATCGACAATCAATATCAAAAAATAAATTAACACCTGTTAAATTTTGGTTGTTTTTTTTTCGTGACTAGAAAAGAAAAGAAAATAAACGGGGCTCAGCTTTTCATAAATAAAAAATAAGCGCAGGAGTAGGTTCTCCATGAAAAAGGTAGGACAAGGAAGCAACACAGTTACTTCAAAGACCAAAACTTATGAAAAACTTTGAAAAATCGCAATTCAATTTTGCATTTCAAATTCACTTTCAGGGTTCCCTAAGCTACCATTCAAACCGCTCTATCATTTTTCCATGCACATTAGCGTCATAATGTAATGGTATTTGGCGGTTCCATTTATCTTGCAAGTGGTCCATACATCATGTTAGATAGTGTGCTTGTACTTGTAATTTATGTGCATCTCGGTTAAGTCATTACTTAAGTGCTGCTTAAAATAGTGCTGCATCATTCAGCCATATACCATCTTACGTTGTTTTAGGGAAGTAAACCATTGTGCCGCGAATAAACAAATAGAATATTAAGGATAAGATGAAGATAAATTTATTTTCAACAAGAGACTTAAGTCATAAATATAATTTAGTATTTTAGATCTAGAGATAGGTAAATATGACCAGGAGATATAATTTATTTTCTTAGGTAGGTAGGTTATTAAATTATACTATGGGAACCAGATAACTGATATCAGATATGATACTTATACATCGTAAATTTTTAATCACCAGATATAAAAATACACATAATCAGCTGTCGTTACTGAACACAGATATGGCAAAAAACTTGAAAAATTTGGTGGATTTTTTGTCAAAATAAATTTTATAAAAATGAATAACTATTACTGTTAGTCGTTTAACTATACATATATATTATATTTTTGGTTGTATTTTGTAAACATAAAAACTCAAAGAAGAAACAATAATTCTCATGAAAAATTTCTTAATTGTATTCATTAATTTTAGAGTTTTATAAAAAAAAATACACTAAGACACCATTCATTATTCTTTACAAATCCATTATTTCCCAAATTTCTTCTCAGCCGAAGCTGATTAAACAAACGGTGTAAAGGAGGGTAGAACAATCGACGCCATTAATGAACCGGCGGAACCGGAAACCGCCATTATCGCGGACACGCAAGCTTCCGCCGGAAACAGTCGCGGTAACCGCTTCCGGTTGCGTTTTTCAAAGGAAATAGTTTGAAATTATGTGATTAGGCGACGATTTGAGAAAATTGTATTATAACGACTACCGCGATTCTATTTTCATATTAAATTCAAAAATATTAATATTCGACAAAATAATATTGTATTGGACCGTTTTAGTGTCTTTATTAGTGCACAAAAGGAAAAAACGCACTTGAAATCTTCTCACCACACTGGTTCGAATGAACTAGTAACACTATAAAAAGACGAAAAAGTGTCTTAATTGAAAAATATATTCGCAAAAGATTATATTTGCCTTTCGGTCGACCCTTAGTTTTTTGTAACTATCAACATTATTTTCTTGACGCGTTCACCTTTATAAATTTCGTCTTACGCGCTTTCACTGCTTGACGAACATAAGCTTAATATACTATTTAGCTACGATCAGACGGATACTGGAGTAAAACTAATAAGTATCCTGATGAATTTTATAACACAGCAGAAATTATTTGAAAATCCCTTTTATAACAATGCTTTTTTTGCTCCACCTTTTAGGCTTTGTCCTAATAGAACGTGAATGCGCTATTATCGCGTGTGTAAGCGATGCTGGGAAAAACTGGGTGTCCTAATAGAACGCACGAATCGACGACGATGCGAACGAGCGACCTTTTCTATGGACACAAACAACTGTGCGCGAACGTGGCGCGACGCGATTATCGCTCTAATTTCAATTAGGACACTTATTCGAATTCAAAATGTTAGATCGCGCGTTCGTACTAACTAAGTTCGCGCGAATAGATTTTCGAACATTTTAGTCGCGCGAGTGCATCGCGCGAATGTCGATTAGGACACTTATTCGACATTAGTATGTTTGATCGCGGATTCGAACGACTGAAAATCGCGCATACTTGCGATGATCGCGTAATCGCGTTCTATTAGGACGATGCCTTAACGTTAAGGGCGGGAAGTCCCATATTCCATGAACTTAGTATTTTTACCTTCCCCAAAATTACAACGGAAAACCGAAAAGGGTTTTATTACTCGGAAAAATCTCGAGTCAAAATGTCGCATCTGCATAATATATTCACTCCTAATCTCCAGGCCACCCGTTCTGGGTAAATATTGGCACAGTGTACAGTATCCAGTACAAATGATGCCAAACCGTTGGGAGACGTCCCCTGCAGGATGCTTAGGATGCCATTAATGTGCAAGCATTACTGTGTTTCGATTGGAAAGGAACCGATTTTAATAAAATTAATATGGGCCTAAATTCGAAAGTATAACCTCTAAAACAAAAAAAAATAATTGACGTTATAAGGGCAGTTGCCTTCTCATGGAGACAACGACCGAATGGGTTATTTATTATTTTATTTTATTTTTGACGTGACTACGTCATATATTCGATGAACGCCGGCTGCATGCACGAAATCGTTGACGTCATTGGTAACGCTGTCACTGTCCGGTAACGCTCAAAGTCCGATAACGCTGCCATTATCTGGTAACGCTGATTGTCAAGTAACGCTGTCATTGTCCGGTTACGCTCATTATCCCGTTACGCTGGTAGTCACATTAAATTATCGTCCGTAAACCAACTTTACAGATAATTGGTTTTTATATTTAGTGTAATCCAAGTATTTAGTATTAAGGCATTGTCGCAATAAACAAATTATACATTTTATAATCGGTTCATAAACAACCAAGTTCTGAGCTAACAATATAAAAAAAAGCACCTCCGTTTTTGAAGTCTATTGAAAAATAGGGCTATATACTCAACCAAGCTCACCTTCTAGCGTTTGGCTATCATGCATGATAGCCTACTGTTTTTACTGTGAATTCATTGTACGGTGATATTGCAAATCGATAGACCTTATCGTCGGGAAGGTAGAAAAGTTATTAAATTACCCAATTTACCGGTAAATAGGCCTTAAATTTCACCCTGCATCTTTGTTCTTTCATATATTTTGTGAAAAATACTTAGGTTTTTGCGAAAATACCGCGTTCCGGGTTGTTGTTGGGGTATTTTCCCGTAGGGTAAAAAACGTTGCGTATTTGATCGACCTAATTCGGTTTCAAGTTTTAATCAAAAATGTTGGCCTAAAAGTCATCCACTTTTTTTACATAATTTTTTTAAATATTTTATTTTAAAAGGCAGTTAAAATATTTAGTTGTCTTCTGTTTAGTCCTTCATAGAGAAATAAAATACATTAACTAAGAGTAATTTAATTTAAAATTAACTATTACCTACAAAACAATTTACCATATTTTAAACATATTTTTACTTATTTCTACCCACAAACCTTTTTCAAAGTAAGAGACTAGGTGAATTCTCCCTTTTCTAAATAACATCTGGAATTTAACCAATATATCACAAAGATATTCAGAACCCTCCACTTTACAGCATATAACGTTTCTGAAAACACGCCATTTCATACCACTCCCTGTTATTTTAGAGGAGAACGAAAAATATGTGAGATTTTCAAGTACAAACTTATTTGAAACTTTGCACATTCGTCAAGGGCTTTACTGAAATCAAATCAATAAGAAACAATCGGTAAGGTAACTTATGGGACGATTTATGCTTTATTGGGTAATTTTGGTAATGCTCTGTCCCAAAAATCAATATCTAAGGCTTATGCCTAGATTACACGTACCGAGTACTCGGCCGTGACAGTGCTCTCGGCTGAGAACTTATAAACATAGTGCCGAGTGCTCAGCTGAGAGAGTGATGTAAGTTTTCACTGTCTCGGCCGAGAAACTTTTTACTGTCTCGGCCGAGTACTCGATACGTGTGATCTAGGCGTAAGTCTTAGTCCTGATTGATTGATTGACAGACAGCCTATAAGCTCAACCAGTGGACGTAAGGACTTGAAAATTGGAGGATGTGTTCAAGCCCTGAAAATACGTACTAAGAAAGAAATTTCTGAAATTCGTAACACAAACGACATTGCGGGTATCGGCTAGTATTTAAAAGGTAGTCTCTAACCCATGTACTGTAACTATAGATTAAGTGAATGAATAAACTTTGTATATATTTCAATTTGAGCTAGTATGACAATAAATAAGATTTTTTATGCGTTATGTGAATAATTTTAATGGGATACCCTATAAAGTTTTAAAACATTTATTTTTTAGCAAACTATTTTACATAGTTATTGTGTTCTATGACTATTGCTGGGTTTGAATCCGCGCTAAGGTTGTCTGCGTCATGCTCTAAGCCAACTGAGCTAAGTAACCGATAGGTACTGCAGTAGACAAAAATATACCAATGTTTGCTACGAGAGAGCTATGAGCTTGCTACAAGGATGCTACGATTTAAAAAAAAAATAATGAATATTTCACACAATGCCATCTAGCCCCAAACTATTGGAACCAGTTGACTGATAGAATACTTAAATACTTTTTTTTTGTAAATACATACCTAAAATATTACATAGAAAACACATAGACTCAGGACAAACACCGATGTTCATCATATAAATGTCTGTTCACAGCGGGAATTGAGCCCATGACACCAGCGTGGTTATCCAATACACACACCATTTGACCATCCGTGTCGTCGTCAATATTTTAATTACAAACTAGAAAAACCGTAAAAACCTTAGTTATAACGTACGAATAGGTACCTAATCATCAAAACAGTCTCTTAATTTTTCAACCTTGTAAAACAAACTCATAGAACCAATATAAAAGTTTTTCAAAAAGCCCTAAAAAGCAATAAACAATTCGAACACGATCAAAACTTTTTGAAACATGTCTAACACAATTACCCCGTTTCTGGGTAATTCCCCTAGTTTCGGGGTAATTCTTTCTACTTGCGCACTTTTTGTAGCTGTTTGTAACTCGATAAATCATGATATTCTAACTTTGGGTACGTCTGGCCTTGGAGGTAGGTTTTGGGGTAAATTGAGGTAATTTTGTGGCAACTTTGTCTGTCTTTTATCGACTATTAAACGAAAGCTCCTGAAATTAGTCTTCTTCTTATCGTGTTACTAGTTCCTTCAAAGCAGTGTGGTGAAAGGATTTCAAGTGCCACTCGAAGAGGCTCCTTTCGTGCACCCAACACATGTTTTCGAACTTTTAGGTTCTACGACATGCCGGTTTCCTCACGATGTTTTCCTTCACCGTTGCGAGAACGCGGGATGCATACATAGATTTTTTCGACCGAAAAACCCTATTTACGCATAACTGCCACCGGGATTCGAACCCGCGACCATCAGATCACAAAGCAATAGCCTCATCCACTCGGCCACCACGTCCCCTGAAATTAGTCAAATTCAGTATAATTAGTACTTACTACATAATTACAGACTAATTTTAGAACGTGAAAGTTTGTGATGGCAAATGATTCTAAGAAATTACTATAAATTACTTTCTAAATATTGAATTTTGTACGTAAATTAAATATGTTAATTTTTAATAGTCAGTATTTGAGTATGAATTTAATTTAATTTTTTAATAATAATAATATATTAGAATTGAAGTTATGTGACTAACATAGTAGGTATATAAGTGCTGCACTAATAATTATGGTGAACAACTGAAAATAAATAATTTGATTTGATTTGAAATACTTTATGTAGACTACACGAATCCAACGTTTTCGACGACACGGTTGCTCCAGTGGCAAAATGTATTGGACAGTCGCGCCTATGTCGAGGGTTCGGTGTCATAAACATCGGTGTTTGTCCCGACTCACGTCAAAAAAAAAAACATTCAGCCGAATTGAGAATCTCCTCCTTTTATGAAGTCGGTTGAAAAATATCTGTAAAGGACACCGTTCGCGTAAATAATGCTTAACCCGATTGGTATGATGTGATATATCAAATCTCGTATTCGGTACTGATTTCCCAAGAGATCTACTGTTTGATACAATATTTTGTACCGACATCAATCAGTATCTATAAAAGGCTTAGTCCTCACTGACTCACTGAATGACTGGCTGACAAATGACACAGAACAAACCACTGGACGTAGAGATTTGAAATTTCGAGGGTATTAACAAATGGTATAAATATATTTAGTAATAAATCCGCTTAATTTCTAAACAAAGGTTTTAATTAACTTAACTTTAGTTTAGAACTTTATTATATATATCATATATAGTATTATATATATTACATACACTACTTATATATTATAGGAAAGTGGAGTAAAGCAATTGAAGCTGTCCTTGCAAAACGTCGCGATCCTCAGCAGTGAGGGACCGATCGAGGAGAGAGATATTTATAGTATTTGTTAATATTTATGGATTTCCGCAAAGTAACGCCTGAATCAATCAATTATCTTTCGAGGGTATGTTCAATTCAGCTTTGAGCGGTTTGGCCTGTACGTTGACTGTCAGTCAGTCAGTGAGGTCCAAGCCTTATAAATTATATATTTATCATAATTTGAAAAGCTTTTCTGTGAAACTGTAGGTTCATACATATACCTACATAGTTAGAGATTTTTTTTACAGAATAATGGGCAAGGAATTTCCTTAGTCTATTGAAGCGATGGTATTCATTAGATTTTCGATGCTTGACTTTGACTTCAAACAGGCTTTGATGTAAAATTGTAGATACTTACTGAGCAAAATTTAATAAATTTCTTCAAGCCGAAATTTCTTTAATGAGCTGAAACTATGTAATTCTCTTCTTCTTATCGTGCCATTAGTTCTAAGAGGCTACTTTTGTGCACTTGACACCATGTTTTCGAACTTTTTAGGTTCTATAACATGCCGGTTTCTTACGATGTTTTCCTTAACCGTTAAGCTTGTGTTTTAAATGCGCACATATATTTTTTAACAGAAAAATCCATTGTTGTACGACCACCGGGTTCGAACCCACAACCTTCGAATCAAAAGTCGAGGCACCTACGACTCGGCCAACACGGCTTTTACGGCGGTGAATTCTCTGAAAATAACGTAATCTATTCAAATTGTTTCCGTTACGTCGTAAACTCGGCTAAATTCCTTTATAATTATAACAAACAGGCTATTTTAACACTTTGCCCTGAGAAATTATTTCAATTTACATAAAGATAAATCTTAGTAAAATTGTATTCTAAATATTTTGTAAAACGAAATAATATATTGGATCCCGTATATTGATAAAGAGGTCGTAAACTGAAATAATTATGTTTGTACAGTTAATAATTTTGTATTTTAATTTTAATTTTAATACGAGTTCAAAATCTTTTAAGTTAGTCACTAAAACTTTTATTTTCATTATTTATATAATAATTGATGATTATTCCATTTGTGCCGTCTTATTATTATTAGTCTATTAACTATTTCTAATTAGGGGATAATTAGTCTCCAAATTTAGAAAAAAACATGAATTACGAATATATCAGGAAAAGTAATGAATCGTATTTTGTTTAAAGTTACGCCATTCTGTAACTAATTTTACAAAACTAGATTATGGATCCTTGGAAAAAGTAGATTCCAAAAAAAAACCAAATATAATTTATCAAAATGCTCATTTTATATATTATGTAAAATGTCTGCAAGTGGTCATTTTCAAAAGAAGCCACTTTAAAAGCCATAATTTATGAAATGTTTGGAATGAAATTGGAATCTACTTTTTCCAAGGATCCAAACCAAAGCTTTGAATCAATTTTGAGTCTTATACAGAAAAGTGCTTCCATTCCCACCGAACATAATTCAGACTTATTTATGTCGTAATTCTAATGCCATTTCTAGACGTACATACATCATGCCGAGAAAGAACAATACATCATTCCAAGTGTAGCACTGCCTTAATTTATGTGATGCCGTGTTTATAGAAGGTGCTCATTAATTTTGTTTAGTGAGAAAATGGCGCAATTGTATGTAAGTGAGTTTTTTTCTGTTCTTACCTTAATTCAATATTTATAGGGGAAGATTAGCCACTAAATCTGTAGACTAGCATCACAGAAGATATAAAGCACCGAAAGACTTGCCTTCAAGAATGCATTGAGGTGTAGACGATGCCAAGTATAAACAACAGACAATCGGAGACGATGCCAAGCTTCCACTAGAGATGGGCTTGGGCAATGTTGGACTACTATTGGTAATTTTCGTAACTTATTATTATTATATTCTTTATTGCACAAAATACAAGATAAAATGTACACAAGGTGGGCTTAATGCTAAAGCATATTCTACCGGCCAACCTTATAGGTATTGATAAATTTTGGTTATTTTGTCTATGGCTAGCATATTGTATGTTTTTAAACGACAAAAATAAAAACGAAGAAGTGTTCTCAGTTCGATCCGTAATTTCTTTCCATATATAAATAATTTAATATAAATTTGTGTTACTCTCTGAACCAACTATTAAAAAAAATGACTGTCTTTAAAGTTGGTTTACGGACGATAGTTAAACGGACTACGTCATAACTAAACTGACAGCGTAACGGGACATTGACGACGTCTTCGTGCATGTAGCCGGCGATTATCGATTTATAAAACGTAGTCACGTCAATAAAAACGGGTCCATAGTTTTGGCACCATTGAGGAGCAAATCCTCAATAATCAATCTATGAGTTTATTTTAAATCATCATAAATTATATTCAGCTTAAAAGTTTTAGCTGTTATGGCGTGACTGAGTGAAACTTCCATCAATCTACCTTTCCATAAATCGTCACAAACTTTAGCATTTATTAGTATATTTCTCTTGAGGTCGTGGTGGCCGAGTGGATGAGGCCCTTACCTTGCAATCTGATGGTCGCGGGTTCGAATCCCGGTGCCAGTCGTGCGTAAAACGGGTTTTTCGGTCAAAATAATCTATGTATGCATCCCACGTTCTCGCAACGGTGAAGGAAAACATCGTGAGGAAACCGGCATGTCGTAGAACCAAAAAGTTCGAAAACATTGTCGAGTGCACGAATGGAGCCTCTTCGAGGCGCACTTCAAATCCTTTCACCACACTGGATCGAAATAACTAGTGACACGATAAGAAGAAGTAGGTATATTTCTAATGCATTTATAAATTATTTATTAGTACCTATAGAGTGAGAGTCTGATTACGGATAATAACCATTTCTCATGTCAAAAAGTCTTTATAGAACAGTTCCACAAAACAATTTAAAAACCTCTCCTAATCTCCGCATTTAAACCTCCGTCACGCGTCTCTCACCCGAGTACAGTCGAATTTATTCATAAAGAGGAATTTTATGAGGACCTGCACAGAAAAAGTGTAATATTCCAACAGTAACTCGACATACCACGGCTAAGATGCCGCAACTAGCTAGATGCATTCTAACTCGAATGGCCTACTACAAAACTGGACAGAAAATTGGGGTAAAAAAGCCTTTGCCCTGCAGTGGGACACTACGGGCTAGTAATAATAATAAAGTTTCTTAGTTATAAAGCAAAATAATTGACCCTTGGCCACATGTACAAGCTGTTGGCAAACTTTTCTCAAGTAGCTAAAAAATATTTATGACGACTGCAATATACAAACATATGTACAGACAGCGTCATAGATAAGTATCCTCCTTGCACAAGACACCCAGCTCAAATCTCTTCAAAACGCCTTGCCCGCAACGTAGGAAAAAGTTAAGGCTTCTAAAAACATTACCGAAGTATATTTTTAAAACCATGTCAGTCTAATCATAATTTTATGCTATTTTTTAAAGGGATTTGAAGCTGGGTGTCTTGTGCAAGGAGGATACTTATCTATGACGCTGTCTGTACCTAGGTACTTTCTTGAAATAAAATGGTTTGTGTGTTAAACGTTTTATGAGTAAAATATGTATATAAATGAATATTTTAGTCTAGGTTATTTATTTTCTGAGGCGCTCAACGTAACAAAACCCTACCACCTACCTACCATTCAAATCTGGTGAACAAAATCCTTTGCTTATGATGTCAGCCAAGTATGAAAATCTTTGCGAAACAAAGAGCCAGCTAGTGTGTTATTGCACTTACTTGTTAGATTCAATTACTTTTTTCTGTGCTTAGGGTTCCGTGCAAACGAAGCGTCCCATTTTAAGCTTTTTCGTATGCGCGAAAATTGTTTACATATGCATGCTCGCGGTTCTACACGAAAGCTTAGCGATTTTAAGCCTCGTCCTAAAGCCTTGAGGTCCAATTTAAAATGTGCTATTCAGCGAGGTAATTAATATTATGGAGGTAATTTATCTTCTAAGTTGAATGAATAAGAAATGAGGTTCACTTTGTTCTGGAAGTTTTCTTTACTTTATAATCTCTTTGAAAATGCAAATCTCTTTCAAAAACCTTACCTGAAATAGAGTATTTTAAAAAATGGTTAATTGAATAAATGCCCTTCAAATGGTTCTTATTTGTATTTTTATATTAAATAAAAACGAAAACAATTAAATATTTTTATTCAAATTCCTAAATGATTTCAGTAAAACGCAAGTTCGTGAAAATGTACATTTTCCTCTTTTAGAAACTATTCAAAACAAAAAATATATTCCAACTTACCTGATTTTTTCCGAAGACTTTTCTAATTAATAGGTTACCAGCTGATGCCCGCAGCGATTTGCGTTGCAAATTACCAAAATTCCTTTCTTAGTACGCATTTTTAGCTCTTAACGAACATACCCTCGAAATCTTAAGTCTCTTCATCTAGTGGTTTGGCCTAAGCATTGTCTGTCAGTCAGTCAGGGTTTGGCCTTTTAAATAATATTGATCGATTGACTGACGATGACTGAAGATTGATGATGATAATCTAGCGAATGTTGGTCTACACTGCGATCTTCTTCTTATCGTGTCACTATTTCTTTCGCACCAGGGTGGTGATAGGATTTTAAGTGCGCCTTGAAGTAGCTCTTTCGTGTACTTGTCACATATTTCAGAACTTTTTAGGTTCTCTGACATGCCGGTTCCCTCACGATGTTTTCCGTCACCGTTAAGCATGTGTTTTAATGGACACATATTTTTTTTGAACAAAAAAATCTTTTGTACGTACGGGTTCGAACCCAAGACCCCGTTCGGGATCGAAAGTCGAGGCACCTCCCACTAAGCCAACACGGCTTTTTTCACTGTGGTTGGCTTTGCGCATTCAATAATGAACGAAGTCCGAAAATATACTCAAACACTCTCGCTTTTTGGAAACACATTAAGAAAATAAATTTATAGTAAATCAGTTAATCCAGTCTACACTAATCCAACTTTTTAATGATTTTGCTATGAGTTTTACAAGAAAGTTTAGACTAATTATATCTTTTGACAATATAGGTACATATTTGCCATTTAACCTACGCTACAGGATCTAACTAAACAAAGAGACATACATAATTAATTAGTATAACGTTATTATACATTATTACCGGTACGAAAATAATATAAAACAAGCTTAAAGTTTAAAAAAACTGAAAACCCGACTGCGAAATATTTATACATTCACTACCAATTCATTATTCCAAATTAAATTTAAAAAACATTGAATGTAGTAGGTACTCAAAACATTGTAACGTGACAACTGACAACACAAAGTAACGCGAAGGTAGCTCAGCGAAATAGGCTATGGAAGAGGCTATGCTCGAGGTTTCCAAAATTCAGAATGAACCCATCTAACAGAACGGAGAAGTGGTCGACATAGCTCAGACAGACGAGACGATCAAGAAGCTAAAGTAGCGGTTGGCCGACCACATCTACCAAAGAACCGACAGCCGTGGGGTCAACGTGTTCTAGAGGGAAGATCGCGTCTCATCTACGCAAGCGCAGTGTAGGACGATCCCTGGCTAAAAAGAGCCATAACCTGCGCTTGATAGCTGGCAGAAGGTGGATGAGAATTTCCAAACATTGCGATCAATGGCAATGAAAACTGCTGTTGGTATATTTATATGTGTGATGATGATGATGACGACAAGTAATTTTGTGTGTGCTTCAAGTACCTAAGGGTTCTAGCCGCATGTACCCGGAGAGGTGGGCAACACTAGCCACTCTCTGGATACCTGAAGACGGGCGGCGGCGTAGGGGTCGGCCGAGAAATCGTTGGCGGGACGATCTGGACGGATTCGAGAGGGAATGGTGGGAGGCTGCAAAAGACCGTGACAAGTGAAAGGATTTGGGGGAGACCTTTGCCTAACAATGTTTAACCTATGGTGTCACAGGTTAAACAAAAAAAAAAATGGGTTCTTACCTGGAATTAAATTTTATTTCTTTATAACTACTTAAGCTCGTGAAGTTCTTGCTTCTGCCCGAAGTAATTGTTCTAAAACTACATTAAGGATATGATGGGTTCCCATCGAGTAACACCCAAACGTGTAACACTGTTACACTAGTGCATGAATACCTACTTCTTTAAATCTGTTTATGAAGTTCAGTTTGTAAAATAAACTAGACGCAACTAAAACGCTCTTCTGATCGTATTACCTACCCCTGAAATTTACATACATACATACATACAAGATACGCGCGAAAAACATAACCCTTCCTTGGCTATCGGGTAAAGAGAAAAGACAAAGCGTTTTAAAGTACATACAGCGCCATCTAGCGGTAAGTAGCGAAAGTGTAGATTTTAATAATTATTTACTTATTTTTAATTTTAATATATAATTCCGGATAAAATGCGTAATACGAGGTCCAACACGCACGTGGCTGAATTTAACGCTACCTTTACTTGCCGCTTTATAGTTTTGGATTAGGTAGCGTAAAATTAATTAAAATGAATCCCTTAATCGTCCATTAATTATACCCAAAAATATGACTTATATATAATTTTGTAATCTCCTTTTAATTTCCTTCATTTTGATACCCTACTCGATAGGTTTGGTAAACAATTTTTTTCCAACGACCAACTATTTAGCGCCAAAAATCCGCCATTTTGTTTTTTTTTTCTAAAAACCCATCTAAGAACACTCGGGTTATTGAGACGAATCTAACAACACGTTAATTGTCAATATCCATCCAGCCGTTCGGGAGATACGAGGTAACCAAGAAATTTACATACATACATACATACATACATACAAGATACGCGCGAAAAACATAACCCTTCCTTGACAGTCGGGTAAAAAATAAAAATTGAATTACGACATTTTACACAACGCCATCTAGCCCCAAACTATGCAGAGCTTGCACTATGGGAACCAGATAACTGATACAATACTTAAATTCTCTTTTTTTTTAGTAAATACATACAAAGAATACATAGAAAACTAAATAGACCGGACAAACACCGGTGTTTATTACACAAATTATTATCCTGAAGCGGGAATCGAACCCGCGACATCGGCGGCGTGGCAGTCCAATACCCTTGCCATGCTAGTGCACGAAAGGAACCTATCCGAGGCGCACTTGAAATCCTTTCACCACACTGGTTCAAAAGAACTAGTGACATAATAAGAAGAAGCCCCTTGCCATTCGACGAATTGTGTCGTCGTAATGTATGTTGTAGAAAAGCTAATACTCTAAAAAAAAATATCATTCACTATCCAACAAGCGAGTTGGTAGATAAACGCTTGTATATAACTAATAAAAAAATATTACACACATTTTTTTTGGCTTAATTTTGTTACTTGGTGTCGAGCCATTTTATTGTGTCGTGGCTTGCGGCCAAGCATCCTTACTGCTTGTAAGTAAGCTATAAATACTGTGTAGAGGTTTTAAGAGTTGACCTCATAACCTCCAAGGATTTATGTCTTTAGTGTTGCCAAAGCTATTTTCCAAAAAAGGATAGTTTAAATGCTCCAACTTTTAAAAATTAACTTTTTATATCTTGAGACTTTTGCTTGTTATGCGATTTAAGTGCTTCAAAATATTTCGGGTTCGTTTCTCAGAACAAACATGTTGTAACACATGTTGTATGTAAATAGCTTAAAGCTTGAAGTTTAAAAAACTGAGAACCCGACTGCGAAATAATTATACATTTATTGTTAGTTCATTATTTCAAACTATATTATAATTATCAATTAATTTATTATTATTAATTATCGTAATACAAGGTCTCCACGATACAGGCTTGCCTAGTGTGGGGCCGTTAATAAATACAAATATGTTTGAATCTCTCTACAAAATGCACTGTTAATAATAGTAAATACACTTAGCTTTATTTAATTTTAGCTTGGGTAGCTTAGCTAATAGATTTGTGTTTTGTTAGTAAATAAATAATTTTTCATAATTTTCATATGTATTTTTGTAATTTCCTTTACAATACCTTGATTTTGATACCCTATTCGATAGGTTTAGTCAACAAAAAATTATTAACGACTTACTATTTAGCTCTAAAAATCCGCCACTTTGATAAGGTATTTTAAAAAACCCTAATCTAAGAACAGTCGGTTGATTGAGAGAAGTCAAAATCCATCCAGCCGTTTGAAAGACACGAGGTAACAAAGAAAACATACATACGCGCGAATAGTATAACCCTGCCTTGACAGTCGGGTAAAAAAGAGAATATAAGTTTTCTTTCAGTTATCCGGTTCCCTTATTACAAGCTTGCTTAGTTTGGGGCGAGATGGCGTTGTGTGAAATGTCCAAACATTATTTATTTCAACCCTTTCATCGTAAGATAATAAATCGAATATTTTTGGTAGGTTTTCATATTTTCCTGCTGGTCGACGTGATAATTTTCATAACTGAGCATTTGTAAAAGATCCCATTTTCATTTATGGCCCCGAAACCGTAAACTGGCGTGAAATAACATAAAATCCATAAAATGTGTCTCCTCACGCAGAGACATTTCACTTCTGGTTTTGACGTCACCGTAACTTATTTATCTAGAGGCATATTTACCACTCGTAAACCAAGTTTCATTAGACGCACATAAACCGCGGGCAAATATTTAACGGACCCCGTTTTAGGGTTTATTATGGGGTTAATTTGAATGTCCAAGGGGATAAAGAAGCCCAATTTGAAGATAAAAAGGGAAGAATAAGGAAAAAGGTCCGAATCTAAATGTCAACCTGTTTATGTTTAATATGGTATGAGTACCCGTATGTTTATTGAATTAATTTAAGCCGACTATGTGAAGGAGGTAAAATTTTCCTTGAGTGTGTGATAGAAGCTGTTTTTCAACCGACTTCGAAAAAGGAGGTGGTTGTTGCAGTTGTTATTTTATGTCAACAAATAATATAAATATATTTAGTAAGAAATGCGCTTAATTTCTAAACAAAGGTTTTAATTAACTTAACTTTAGTTTAGAACTTTAGTGTATATCATATATAGTATTATATATATCACATAAACTACTCTATATATTTACTTAACTTTATATTTTTTTTTTACTCTTTAGTTTATTATACGTTTATTATGTTTGTTGCCTCAGACCTTTATTGTTTATTAACCGATTTGAAAAACTTTTTTAATTATTTGAGAGTACACTTTCAAATAGGTCCCATAGAAATGTTATCAAAATCTTTGTTTCATATCAAAATAACTGAAGACTGAAAAACTCGTGGAAGTTCACAAAATTGCGTATTTTGCTTCCCTGTGACTTTTCAGTGGTGCCTATGGTCACTAGAACATATCTTGCCGATTCGCCATCCGATTGAAGATTTTTGGTTTATTATGTAGTCTAAATTATACAACTTGATGGCTTTTGAAGCGTGAAATCAAATTGATGCCTACTTGCACCAAACTGCAAAGTCCCTAAGCATTTACTTTACTCGCTTGGCAGTTCTTAACGGTCAGAATCTTGACTGTTAAGAACTACCAAGCGAGTAAAGTAAATGCTTAGGGACTTTGACAGTTTGGTGCAAGTAGGCATACGTCTGTTTTGATTAAGAAAGTACCTACCTAACATTATACGCTGTAAATATAGAATTAATTGATATTTGTATCGCATTTATTGTTACCCGTGGCTTTGTCCGCGTTGTATCAAAATAAAAAGTAGCGAAATACATTTTCCAGCTTAAATTATATTTCATTATTGCCGATTCCAAATTTCAACCAAATCAGTTTAGAAATTTTGACGTAGGTAATTGAGCAACAAATATACACCAAACTCTCGATAAATCCATCTATCAATTTTTTGCCTAATTATTGGGATAAGAATGGATTAATTATTCTCGATTTGGGTTATTTCAATTCAATTTCAATTTCGATTTTGGGTTATTTTGGCTAAACTAAGCGAACCCCCGAAACTCTACCTACGAAGATCCCGGTGCCTGTATTTCTATCCTTCGAATGGAAACCAATTAGATACCGCAGTCAATTAGATATTCAGTATTCAAATTCAAATTATTTATTTGCTACAAGTAATGTAGGAGTAGTTCTTATGGAATATTCGTTTTAGAACCTTAACCGTTAAATTCGGCATGCAACAATATTATCATACTAGCTGGTGCCCGCGACTTCGTCTGCGCAGGTATCTTTATAAATTGTAGCCTATGTGTTATTCTGATGTTTAAGCTATATTTTTGTAAATTTTCTTTAAGATCCATTCAGTAGTTTTTACGTGAAAGAGTAACAAACATCCATCCATCCATCCATCCATCCATCCATCCTTACAAACTTTCGCGTTTATAATATTAGTAGGATAGGAAGTAGGAAGTAGGATAGTACAGAACAAATATGACTAGTTTCAGTAATTTATTGTCAGGTACTTACATACATATTACAAACTGTATAATTATACTCATTAAATTCAGTACTTTATTGCGATATTGAGTAGGTGTTTACATTTCAGGTCTTGGTAAAGTCAAATGTTGCAACTAATAGAGATGGGCCGATATTTTAACTAAGTATATTATTATAAAAGGCTCGGACTTGATTGATTGACAGACAACGTACAGGCTAAACCACTGTATGTAAAGACTTGAAACTTGGAGGGTTTGTTCGTCAAGAAGTGTAGGCGCGTATTAAGAAATTAATTTTGTTAAGGGTTCGCCAAACAGAACGCGTACTTATACCTACTATACTTATACGCGCTATAGCGCCGAACTGTGTTGTACTATGACGGTATTCTACTGTTACACCGAGCGCCGGCGCTAGCAGTACGCAACGTTCTGTCGCGGCGTCAGGACTGTTAGACAGGCTCTCAATATAATTTTGTACAACACAATGCAGCGTTATAGCGCGGCGTCAACTTAGCGCCCTAACGTGGCCTAAGTACGCGTTCAGTTTGGCGAAGACGGAAGACTTTAATTCGTAACGGAAACGAAGTTGCGGGTGTCAGCTAGTACATAATACAACTCTAAAACCACAGCCCTTACCACAATCAGATGAACTTTTGCGAACTCGGAAACACCACATCAGGTGCTTAAGTGGGCTAACCCTCAACTATAACTTACTTGTTATACTTAAAGTTGCGTTTAAGTAAAGCAGCTGTGAGCGACAGCGCGGTCGGTTGTAAAAGCATTAGTTCGTGAAAACCACACCGAGGCAGGGGCGTAGCTAGGACTTGGTTTCAGGGGCAATATTTAATTAAAGTAAAATAAAAGATTAAAAACTAAATTGGCCTTATTCGGACAATTATGTTTAACATAATCAGCAATATAAGGATCCTAATGTTTTTTTTTATATAATTGAATAGGACCATAAAGATCAATAAATTAACAGTAAATATTACAACCGACTTTGATTAGGACTATTCTAGATACAAAAAGTTAACAGTAAAAACCAAATACGCTAAGTATTTCGTTTACTTGGATGACATACTTTTTCAAGTAACTTTGTTTTGATAATCAAACTACTTAACCGATTTTGATTAAGACAAATCTGAAAGCATCAATCATCAATAAGAAATCCTTCAGATATGTTTCAAATCGGTTCATAAAAGACGAATTTCTGAGGTATCAAACATAAAAAACCAATCGTGTTGAGATTTTTTTAAGTCAGTTTAAAAAATTGCTGAATACCGGTAGAGACAGAAGATTATTATCGCCTTCTATTAGAGCCAATTCTCTGCCCCTTCTTTTTTATTAGTAGATTCCTCTCTGCCCTCGGGGTCTGAACTGTTATTTAGGATTCCTAGGATATTATATGTCGTGAGATCCTGAGTAAATTAATCTTGATGCTGTTATAGTTGCCAGAAATTTATGGAGTGGAAATTATATTCGAGCATTGTTATGCAGAAAACTGAGACTAGTAGTTGGTACTATAAGAAATAAGTATTATTACATCAGTATTTTAAATAAGTACATAATTAAATTATAAAAAAAAAAAACTTCTATCCAATTTTTATCGAGCACTGACTGAAACCCACAACTGAGTTTGCGTTGCAAATAACAAGTACGCGCATTTTTTTAATTTATCAAATTAAACAATTTATAACACCTACATTGATTGCTTAAGTTAACACCAATAAACCACTAATAAAGGTTTGTGCAAGTGCTATATAAGTTGGTACATATCTACATGCAATGGTAAGTAGGTAGGTACGCTACACATATACATTATCATGTTGTGTAAGATATGATGTAACTAAGAAAATGTATGTGTAATGTACATTTTCTGACTAAATAAACCTCGAAATTTCAAGTCTCTACATTTAGTGGTTTGGTCTGTTTCCTACTACTAGATTAGGTACTGCTATTTAGCACATGCTAGATTTAAATAATAGATACATTTGAATTTTTCTTATGTTAATTTTGACGAGCTTACATTGCTAAACTTTTCTGATTTCAACTTTTAAAGGTGATATCAGTAGACAATGATGCAGCCTCAATTAAATTTGCGACAAATGATCCACATTTTTTTTTATAGATGACAACATCATTGAGTATATAAAAATCAAGATAATCGCGAAAAACCGATGATGGTAACCTTAGACCTTGAATTTGACGCAGACGTGTGATTTTATGTGCCTTTGAAGGAACTTTTTGAACGAAAAAGAGTTTCCAGCTTATTATCTCTCATTCTCTCTCTTATTTGTCTGGCCTATAAAGTCTAAGTCCTTATTGACTGACTGGCATGTAACTCACAGGCCAAATCATTGAATCGTAGCCCTCTCTGGTTAAAGGCCATTACATCTTCCCATTGTTAAAAAAAAGGCTTACCTTGCACTGTGGGAACTGCTCGGGCTCCCGGGCCACTCTCCAACCCAGGAGTGGCGGAATGCTGACCAGAGCGCTCATTATCCATACGGCCGTGATCATGAGAGCCGCGCGCGCTGGCGTCCGCTTCTTCAGATACTCCACTGCCTGGAGAAAAGATATGAGATGAGATTGGTATACACGGTAACGTTATAATTTTCATTCAAACACTCTTAGTTGTATAATTCTGACTTACACCAAACTGACAAAGTTCCTAAGCACTTACTTTATAGTTTAACAGATCTTAACGGTCTGAATCTAGACCCTTAGGAACTGCCAAGCGAGTAAAGTAATTTCTTAGGTAGAAACTATTTTCAATTGACATCAATAATAGAAAGGGTTTTCAATTCGGTTGTATTTTTTAGTGTTTGTTACCTCAGAACTTCGTCATAGTATAAAAACATTTGTTTTCATAATGATAGGATATAAGTACTATTTGTCAATTTATATTTTTTATACCGTGTAGATCAGCCCATAGTTAACGAAACAACGTAGATATTTTACTTTTTTTTGAATCGATTCTTTTTTTTCAATCTTCTCATTGCATCTTCCTAGTTGCAATATTTATTTATTTTGAATCTTACTTGTTAATCTGCGAATAACGTAGTGGGCTACTTTAATACTTATTTCTACACTAAGCCATAGTTATAAGATCTACATTTTATAAAGAAACTGTTTGTTTATTTTAAAAAAAAACATATCAATATCAATTAAATCATCACCTCTATCTATGACATACATACTTCATTAGGAAGAGCATTCCCTTGTACCATAACGATATTGCCACTTTTGTATATCACTGCCGAGATTTACCAAAATAACCTCTAACAGGCCTTTTCCATTAGTTTTGCGCCGCGTGCGCGCGACACGCTCACGGTACAATAAATCAACATTGTTCCGATTTGGTGATGTTTGCGCTTGTCATCATGCCCTCGTTCTGTTGAAGATGTGACACACGATGTAGTTTTACCGAAGAATAATAAAAATAGGCTTTAGTTGTTTTTCTACTAGACAGGCTTGCCTTCGAAACTATGTCACCTGTTGATTCAGATACTATTTACTTACAAATAAATAGCAGTTTTTTCTTTAATTTGAACCAATTTTTGCGCATGTACAGACAGCGTCATTGATAAGTATCCCCCTTGCATTATAATACCCAGCTTCAAATCCCTTTAAATAACCGTCACGATGACTGTAGAAGTTTTGCCTTTAAAAATAGATTATATTTGTATAACCGTATGTAAGCCTAAAAATAATTTTAATAATTAAATTTTTTTTAAAGGACTTATAGCTGGGTGTCTTGTGCAAGGAGGATACTTATCTCTGACGCTGTCTGTACGTAAAGTCAGCTGCACAGATATGTATACAATCCCAAGCTTTGACATTTATATTATACTCTTAATTTAGCAAAGACATTTTTGTTCTGACAAGAATTCTGACAAGTAAGATGCATTGCTGCATTAATTTGAAAATGCTTGTATGCACTTTTCTTTGCAAAATTAAGAGTAATATAAATGTGAAAGCTAGGGAGTGTATACATCTCTGTGCAGCTGACTGTACGAACTCATTTTTTTAAGTATGCATACATAAAGGGCCCATTGCCAATTCGCCCTAATATCGAGAGTCTAGCTAGATATATCTAGATTCTATCTAGACTCTGAGACCTCTCTTCGTTCGGTCAATAAAAACAGAAGGATCTAAGTTTAGACTTTAGGGTTTCTATTCTAAGAAGTAAACCTATAAGTTTCGCCATTTATTCTCTCTCTCCTTCGGTTTCTGATTGTGAAATTTTCCAAAACTGCGAGCAACATTGTATCTCGGTTTGTTCTGAATTTGTATTGGGAATGCACTCCAAAAGTTGTAATAAAATTTTAGCACATTTTGACGAGTGATCGTAAAATAAACATTCATTCGACGATGCCTTATCGACTTCGTGGCGACCCCAGGCGAAATTAAATATGTAGAGCGGACGTAGCTATTATAACATATTTTAATTTCAAATTTATAAATAAAAAAATTAAAAAAATTTAAAAAAAATATTTTATATCTATGCATGTATGTATGTAGGTATGTAAATTTATTTGTTACCTCATATCTTCCAAACGGCTGGATGGATTTAGACAATTAAGGTTACGTTACATTTTTCTAAAAAAACCATATGTGTCTTTAAATGAGTTTTTAAAATATATTATCAAGATGGCGAATTTTTGGCGCTAAATAGTATTATTTTGTTAACCAAACCTATCGAGTAGGGTATCAATATGAAGGAAATCAAAATGATATTACAATAATATATGTAAGTATATAGTTTAGTTAGTAGTATACGTTTAAATTTTATTTCGAATCTGCAATCATAGCATAATATTTTCGCAGTCGCGGGTGTTCAGTTTTTATAAACTTGAGGCTTGTAAAGGATTTGACCTTTGACGTAGCGGAGGTCAATGTCTTATACAGGGTGGGCCATGAATTAGTTAACAATTAAAAAAAAAAAAAAAAACCACATGAGTTATTAAAAAAAATATGCATACAAAAGATAGCCAATAGATGGGAATTTATTTTGTAAAAGTGATATCCACTTTTCACACAGCTTGACTTTAGATTCTTCGAAACGAGCTCGGGATCGCGTCGAACTGAAGCATAATTTACTACGCGTTCTCTTCACTCTGAGAAATCCGTGGACCGCCGATTCGCTACAAATTTAATGTCGCTGCCGTTTTTTCGAAGTTCTTCACCCATTTATTTTCTACATAAGGACTCGAGGCAATTATTTCTTCAAAACGAGCTCGGGATCGCGTCGAACTGAAGCAAAAAGTGAGCGAACTAAAATTTTTTATCGCAAATGTCGCCTTGAGACTCAGTGTCCCGATCTATTGCAACTAAATTTCCCTGAAACGAGTAAGCTGTTTGACCTCTCCAAGCACCCCGCGTCGCTCGGATTTGCGCAGGAAATCAGATTTAAATGTTAACTAATTCATGGCCCACCCTGTATAAGGCGAGCATTCTCATGCGCAATAACACATTATTGTGATCCAATACGGTCGATACATCAGAGTTACGATACGCGATCAAATTATTCGGTGGATTTAGAATACGCGAATTAATGCGCCAGTTATGAGCAGAGGGAGAGAAAGATAGCGTCTTGATTTATTCAAAACTGAAGGGAGGGAGTCCATTTTAGAACAAAAAGAAAGTTAAATCAAGAGAACAACGTACCTACAGGCCAAACCGCTGAACGTAGAAACTTGAAATTCTGATTAGCGGATTTGCCGCTCGTATTTTGTTTTATGCAGCACGTGTACGCGATACAAGCCGCGAAAGACGCCTCAGAGCGCTTGTAAACGTCCGTTTTTTTTCACCGGATATCGGACCGTGTTTTTACCGGATTCGCGAGGGTGTAGGTATGGTTTATAATGAATGTACGTACATGCACCAGACACCGGTCCGGCGAAAAATTTACGCCAATACAAGGATATCCGTTTATTGAGGGTCCGTTATCCGGTGAAGAAAACGGACGTTTACAAGCGCTCTCATGCTACTGACACTCGCTTGAAAAAGCCGAGCGTAAATGCCCGTATACGCGCGACACGCTTTGAAGTTTCGCGAGTACCAATCCGCCCGTATACCCGCGACAAAAATACGCTAGACTGAAAGCTTGTCAACTTTTTGCCCGCTGCCGCTTGTGCTTTGCATCCCGCCCCCCGCTAAGCGGTTTGATCTGTTGAATGGCTGGCGCGAATAACTGCTCGTTATAAGCCAAAGCGGATTTGCATGTTGCATTCTCGCTATGCTGTGGCAGGTAAAAATAACATACTCTGGATTTGAAATATTGCCCTGCTATTTTTGAATCAAGACAGCTGTGATTGGCTTTCAAACAGAGTTGAGTGACGTAGAAATCCACCAAAAAATGGCTTCATTTTTTATTACCCGACTGCCAAGGAGGGGTTATGTTTTCCGGGCGTATCTTGTATGTATGTAAATTTCTGGATTACCTCGTATCTTCCAAACGGCTGGATGAATTTTGACAGTTAAGGTATCTTTCTGTCTCAATAACCCGAGTGATCTTAACCAAACCCATCGAGCAGGGTATCAAAATGAAGGTATTTTAAAGGAGATTACAAATATATACATATATATATGTAATCGGCCGGGGCAAATATTAGTGTTACGAACACAAATGTTTGTTCTCGGGTCTTGGATGTTGTGATGTGTTGTATGTGTCCATGCCACCTGCAACACAGGGAATCCTAGTGCAGGGGTGTGGGTGTGTAAATGTTTATGTTTATATATATATATATGTATAAGTTATATGTATACATTTAATTTGGAATAATGAATTGACAATGCATGTATAATTATTTCGCAGTCGGGTTTTCAGTTTTTTAAACTTTAAGCTTGTTTAGTTTTGCAATGTTATTGGTAGATGTTTCTCGTGATTAGTTTTTGTTTTTACACTTTGATTGGTTGCAGTGCCACCACCGCGACCATTAGGACCCGGCCTAATGGTCGCGGAAGGTCACGCATGCGTAAGCATTTTAGACCCACTCCTGGCATTTGCACTTTGCAGTAGGTAATTATCCAAACGTGCACACTTTTCATTACAACTAATCAAAGAGAAGCCTGGAAGAGATCGCTGCTTAGCGATAAGGCCGCCTATTGTACATGTATCTGTATCTCTACATTTTTTGATATAATAAACAGTTCTCATCCAGACAGGACTTATGACAGTTTATTAAAGAACCAACCTTTATCCAGCAAAAAACCCATTACATACATTCATGCATTACAAAATATTCATCTCACTCAGAAATACTTACTTAAGCCTCGGTTTCTCCGAAATTAGATTCCACAAATACACCCCAAATAAAATACTCACTCTGATTCAAATTTCCGAAATCTCTCAGGATCCCGCGACAAAAAATTAAATTAATTCCAATTTATGTGAGCGTTCTGATTTCCCCATTATTCAATTTCCATATTCCCCTTAAGGTGGAGCTTAAGTGATTTATAATGTTTCCGACCAAAAGCAAAAGAACCTTAACGTACTTAGCCTGATTTTTGTACGCTCTTCCCTTGTTTTTTGATTATGATAATGTGGTTTTAGGATATGTGTTCGTAACTATCATATCACACTTATGCTCACTTGCACCAAACTATCAAAGTTCCTAATCAATTACTTAACTCGCTTGACAGTTCATAACGGTCTGAATTGGGACCGTTAAGAACTGGCAAGCAAGAAAAGTAATTGCTTAGGAGCTTTGACAGTTTGGTGCAAGTAGGCATTATTATAGTAGAAAAATAGTGAATACTTAAAGATATTTTATTTCACAACAAGTCCAAAATTTTACTATTTTTGTTCCAATACCATGCGGGTGAAACCATTTTTTTATGTGAAGAAGTGGCGAGACTTGCTATTCACTCTCCTGATGGTAAGAGATCACGCCTATGTAAGAGTGCTACACAGGACCGCAATTTCAATAGGTCGGTGCAACACTGATATAGCTCGTCAGGTCAGTTTTGAAAGTCCAGTAAAAACAAACTATTGAATTTTGTCAATGAGCAAGACGATACTTTTAAAGAATTTTTTTTTTTAATAAAACCGAAAAAAATATACACCACCAATTTTATTACCAAAAATAAATTAAATGGGCATTGCAGACAGGGTACTACGTTGCATCTGTGCAGTCAGAATTTTGGATTTCTACAAAATGGCAGAGTGACAGCGGTGCGAGTGCGGCGCCCGAGCCGAGGTTTTGCGAGCTGGCTCGAGCTAGGTACCCGGGTTTGCCAAACGATGAATAAAACTTAAATTATTATCAATAAAAGGTACCACCTAATGCAAATACATAGGAAAACGACTAACGGTAACAGTTATCCATTTTTAATGAAAAAAAAATTGTCAATAATTTGAATTTGACATAATTTTTTAACTTTTTTTGCCATATCTGTGTTCACTAACGGCAACTGACCATGTGTATTTATTTTTGTAGGTGATTAAAAAATGACCGTGTATAACAGACACAATGTTCAATTTAAAACAATTCTGTCTTTCGTCGGTCGGAGGTCTAAGCGAGAGGGACGAACGTACGAGAATAAAATGAGTAGGTAGTCCTATGATAATTTTGGTAGACGTTAAAATCCTTTTGCGTTCTTATTCGTTTAAAAGAGCTGAGTGACTTAAACCCTTTTAGCTCTTTTTTTGTCATTGTGAAATTATTTCTGACTCTACTTTGTTGGAGGTAATAATTCAAAAGTAGAATGATTTATTGCCTTGAATTTATTTTACGTAACAAAGAAATCACGTTAACGTGCTTTAATATTTGAAGTGTTATAATAATAAAAAATAATCTATGGTCATATAAGTATAGAGTATGTACCTACGAGTACCTAAATAATATATTATTGTCAACTGAGATAAAAAAATTGAGAAATTTGCCTAAATTATCTCACAGTAAAATTAACTAAACAACGTAATATTTTTTGTTATCAACGAAAGTTGAGACCCGTGTAAAATTGCTTTGCTGTACTTTTTATAGATTCTGAAACAATTTCAATAAGTCGCAATATTTCATTAATACATTTACCGCAGTTGACTATACCCTTTTATTTTAATTACTAGCTGACCCGCGTGCGACTTCGTCACCCGATGAAGATTTATTATTGTCGATGTTGTTTGTTTCACCCGCGGAAGAAATGTCACAGAATAGCGAAGAGTCAGTACTAAGCAAGTCGATCGATACCTACTTATACTCCTACGTATTACTATATCTACCCTCTGAAGAGGTATAGCGTAATATTAGCCTATGGCCTTTTCAGGCTTCGTTCGTACCTATGATATTGTAAAGTTTCAGTTAAAACCGTTCCGTAGTTTTCACGTGATGGACGAACACACAAACCCATAAACAAAGAAAGTCTTCCAGTCAAAAAACATTTTTGGTAATGTTATTTTAAACTCCTCTGAATAAGTTTCTGTCAAAAAAATTTACAGAAATTCGAAGTGTATCTACTGTTTTATTATAGGTATTGATATGGTATTGATCTTCGAGAATCCAGCATCAAGTAGGGGTTAACGCAAGGCAAACACCTTCTTGGCCATTCACGTTAAATAAAACTATACGCTGCATTTGATAACTGTGTGCATATTTTAAGATGGTGTGCAAGATTATTATAGTGTGCGTTTACATGAATAAGTTTTGTCGGGCGCGTGTGCAATATGTGTTTACCTTGTCCCCCGTCAAAAATAGCAGAAAATTATTTTAGCAGATTCTGACATATATAGATAGATATAGATCTTAAATAAGTTTGCTAGGTTAGTGCTTTCATTGTCAGCTTTGAACACCTTCAACTTAACTTCAACTGTCTTCCCAAAACATCCTCAGGCAGCTTCAAACTTCGGAGCTTGCAGCTTTATCTCAAAGGCAGACCAACTGCATATCTGTTTAAACAAAGATCGGGAATAGTGGTGTACTTATGCAAATTACTTGAAATGCAACTTGCACAGATAGTAGAAAACAAAATGGCGGATGTGACTTTATTTCATAAATCTACAGATAACAAGGTTTTACAAAAACTTAGAAGAAGCGACTTCAATCGGACGGTTCAAAGTGACTGAAAAATCAAAATACGCAATTTTGATTTTGCGACGTCATATTTTTTTCAGTTATTTTGATTTTTGGTTGAATTTCTATGGGACCAATCTGAAAGTATATCCTTTCAAATAAAAATTATAATAAAAATATATTTTTTCAAATCAGTTTATAAACAACAGAGTTCTGAGGTAACAAACATAAAAAAATTTAACATTCCACCGAACTGTTAACCTTCTCTATTCTTGAAGTCGGTCTTGAGGACGTGGTGGCCGAGAGGATGAGGCCCTTGCCTTGCGATCTGATGGTCGCGGGTTCGAATCCCGGTGGCAGTCATGCGTAAATGGGTTTTTTCGGTCGAAAAAATCTATGTATGCATCCCACGTTCTCGCAACGGTGAAGGAAAACATCGTGAGGAAACCGGCATGTCGTAGAACCTAAAAAGTTCGAAAACATGGTGTCGACTGCACGAAAGGAGCCTCTTCGAGGTGCGCTTGAAATCCTTTCACCACACTGGTTCGAAGGAACTAGTGACACGATAAGAAGAAGAAGTCGGTTGAAAACTCAACACTAGCACTAGGTACGAACGCTAAAGAAAGAGTGAAAAAAAAAGTGTGGTGTGGAGAACTTGAAAAACGAACAAACATTTAACTCTCGAAGAAGCAAATAATGAAACATTGAATAAATACTTTCGTCATTTACTGTCAGTAAACAAGTTAGGCAAAAGGCTTCCGGGTGTCCGTACAGTGACACGTAGGGATGGGGTACTCTATCGATAACGCGTGATGAATTTTACTTTATCGATAGTTTTTGAAGCAACCTGCTTCTACTGCTGGGGTAAAATTTTGTATCACAAGGGGTCATGCACAATAGGTACACCTCATTGCGGGACGTCAGTGCAGACCATTTGTAACCCCTACCCAAATTAGATAGGATTAGATAGGTAATACTTTCAATGTTATGATAACAGGGTAACGAAGAGTTACACGCTTTTACATTGTCTGCAGGTCGACGAATGTTTTAAGGATACTATCATTCGGTGATATAAAGCATTAAAAAATACATTACTTACTAAATACAAACAAAAAAAAAATTTTTTTAATAATTTTTTCCGAATTTTCACATCTCAATTCCAAGAAAGAAAAAGAGAAGTTGCCTAGCCTAGAGTTTCTGATTGATTTTAAAATTTTTACAATAGTGAAATATTCAACAATATCTATAGTACTAGTTTTTACTGAAATCATGTTGTTAATTATCTGATGGATGTATTCATATCCATTGTGATTACGCACATGTTACACAATTACAGAAAATTTCCTGACAGAAAGATTATAAATGTATTTGTGTCATAAACTCTATCTGACAGAAAGATTTGACAGAAAGATTATAAATGTGTTTGTGTTATTATAATTTATCCATGCAAAATCGATAATAATCTATCGAATCTTTTCAATCACTAGGCATTTTATTTGCTCCCTCGCGTTATTGCCATCTTGCCGCGGTTGCTAAGCACCCTCGTGCCGATACTGAGATGCTCAGTTGGACGGGGTACAGCACCACTTTGCTATCTTCTTCTTATCGTGTCACTAGTTCTTTCGCACCAGGTGTGGTGAAAGAATTTCAAGTGCGCCTCGAAGAGGATCCTTTCGTGCACTTGACACATGTTTTCGAACTTTTTAGGTTCTATGAAATGCCGGTTTCCTCACGATGTTTTCCTTTACCGTTGAGCACGTGTTTTTATGCACACATAGATTTTTTTGAACAGAAAAATCAATTCAATACTAAACTAAATTTGGCGTGTTTATATTGATTAGTATTTGAGCTCTGACGAGGTCAAAAGTGGCTCCAAATTGTTAGTGTAAAATTACACACAGTGCTGCTCGCAAGTTCGCTGTGCTTGACTTTGGCTTGACACATTATCTTGTGTCTAGATTGAACTAGGTGGCACCCGCAACTTTGTTTGCGTTGCGAATTTTCAAAATTCCCTTCTTAGTACTCACTTTCAACTCTTGACGAAGTTGCTTTGGTTTTTCTGTAGTAACAACCTACATAAATTACGAGTATTATTAAGAGTTGGCTCTTTACTTGGCCTTCAAAAATTTCGTTCCCACCTCACAGTTTGTTCAGCATCCACTTATGATAAGATGCCTCTTAACTGGTAAATACTTCAAATACTTACTTCTTTGTCGGATTTTTTGTCAAACAAAGCTTTCTGCAAATGTTAATATTTGAAGCAAAAGTTCGTATCAAAGCCGCGCAAAACAGCTAGCTTAAGTACACTTAAGAGTAAATGAGAGTTTTGAGAACGTGTGTTACTCACGCCGAAATTACTAAAGAGATTGGGGCGTCTCTTTTTATCAACCTACTTTAAAAAAAGGAGGAGTATCTCAAGTCAGTTGTACTCTTGTTACTTTAGAACTTCTTCAGCTATCAACCAATTTGGAAAATTCTTCTTTTAGATATTTAGCTTAAAATGCAGTACAAAATAAAACTATGACTTGACAGGCTAGTTTTTGTAATGTGAGAAAATATAAAAATAAGTGGTTTTTTCATGCGTATCTTTTTTTTTTATCGGTATTATTTGTCTATTATACGCTAACATCAATTAAAACTGTATCATGGCCGCTAAAGTGACCTTTTGTCACGTGTGAGATATTTAGCTTAAAATGCAGTACAAAATAAAACTATGACTTGACAGGCTAGTTTTTGTAATGTGAGAAAATATAAAAATAAGTGGTTTTTTTATGCGTATTTTTTTTTTTATTGGTATTTTTTGTCTATTATACGCTAACATCAATTAAAACTGTATCATGGCCGCTAAAGTGACCTTTTGTCTATCAAATAACAAAATTTTTTTTCTAGGACTTTAAAAAGTATTTGGATATTATGGTCATTTTAGTACATGTTCTGGAGTGATTGTGATTAAAAAAAATGCCTGCCTTTTTAAAAGGGATAGGGAGAGATCGTCGGGGGATGGCGGATTTACCGATTAAAAAACTTGAAAACAACCCCTTTAAATATCGGTAACTCAAGACTGGAGTGGACATATTGTATATAACTTATTAAGTTATCTATAGTCCAACGTTCGTAATTCTAGTAATAAAACACACTTGGCTGACCATTAACGACAGAATGTCTTTTATTCATACCTTACCATAGACACAGAGCAAGTACACATTTGTTTATACGGATGTCATTCTCGATACAATTACAACACCCCCACTACATCAGATAAACAAATACTTATCTTAGGTACTACCTAAACTATTACACACCTATTTAGGAACAATACCTAAGCCCTTGATACAATCATAGTGCTTAGAGGAGCTTAGAGCTTTAGTTAATACATCAGCGGGCATATGAGTTGTCGGCAAATACATGATATGCACAATTTTATCATTAACAGCATCTTTCACAAAATGATATCTTATATCTATGTGTTTACTTCTTCTATGTGAACAATAATTTGCCACCAACTTCTGTGCACTCTGACTATCATTGTACAAAGCAACGGAGTACATCTTGCCTGTGATTTCACATTGCAAAGCTCTGAGATACATAGCCTCTTTACATGCTTCTGCTATAGACATATACTCAGCCTCCATACTGGATAGAGCAACTGTTCTCTGTTTTCTACTTTCCCAGGAAACTGCTGACCCTGATATCATGAAACAGTAGCCCGTATAGGACTTGCGATCAATACAATTACTTGCCCAATCGGCATCAACAAATCCTTCAAGCTCAGCCTTTTCCTTTACAAACCTGAGACAATAGTTTTTAGTTTTCTTAAGGTATTTAAGAATCCGCTTAGCATAAGCCCAATGAACATTAGTGTAACATTTATTAAACTGGCTTAGAAAGCTTACACTGAACGAGATGTCTGGTCTCGTCATTACTGACAAGTACATGAGACTTCCAATTAATTTCTGATAAGGAATCTGAACATCAATTTCACCCTCATCTATGTTAAGTTTACATTCCATTGGAGTACTTGCAACTTTACAATCAGTCATATTGAATTTTTCTAGCAAATAATTTACATACTGCTCTTGATCCAAAGTGATCACATTGTTTTCTTTATCAATTTTTACTCGCATTCCCAAACATTGTTGAATCTGACCTAAATTCTTAATTTTAAACTTAGAAATTAAAATACTTATTAAGTTTTCTGTCTCAACATTACAGTTTGAATATACATAGAAATCGTCTACATATAGAGCAACAATCATTTTTACATTTCCATGAATTTTTGTAAACAAACATGGCTCTAAATGACTCTTCTTATATCCTAAGATACCTAAACATTCATCAACTTTTTCATACCATGACCTTGATGCCTGTTTTAGCCCATAAATAGCTTTATTTAATTTTACAACTTTAGGTACATTTTTGTTCTGAAAAATATCTGGATGAGCCATATAAATATCTTCTTTGAGATTGCCATTCAAGAATGCAGTTTTTACATCAAGATGTGTTATACTTAAATCTAGCTGGACAGACAAAGCAAACAGCATTCTGAGCGTTGAATGTCTCACGACAGGTGAAAATGTCTCATCATAGTCCACACCTGGTTTCTGCGTGAAACCTTTCGCCACTAAACGCGCTCTGTAACGCACACTTTGATCACTATCGATTTTTCTTTTAAACACCCATTTACACTGCACTAGAGTCTTATCTGACGGCACTATCTCTGTAGCAACCCAGGCATTATTGTCCTCGAATGCCTGTAACTCCTCCTGCATTGCATCTGCCCACTTCTCCTTGTCTGGGCCGCTCAATGCCTCCTGGACGCTGACAGGGTCACTCACCAACTCACCATCTGATTGCATATTTGAATGAGAAAATACACAATACCTATCAGGGGGACGTCTGTTTCTCTTGCTGGGTTCTCTAGAATCCTTTACATTCTGTAATGACACATCCGAGTCACCATCATCAGTATGATATGACACTGAAGAAGCAGATGTGTCAAGATCCTCGGACTCGGGCTTAACCTCATGATCATCAACTTCAATAGGATTATCATGACCTGAATCCCCCACTGGAACAGACACAGTAATATTAGTTTTCTTATCAGCATTCTCATAGATAACTACATCCCTACTGGTGACAATACTTCTCTTTTGAGTATCATATATCCTGTAACCTTTGACGTTCTCTGCATACCCCACAAGTATGTTTCTCTTTGACTTACTATCCCATTTCAGTCTCTTTTCTTTTGGCACATGAACCATCACTTCACTGCCAAATATGCGAACATGACTTATATCTGGTTTCTTACCATTCCAGAGCTCGTATGGTGTCTTGTTATTCAAACCTGATGCTATTGACCTGTTTCTGAGGTATACTGCTGTATTTGTAGCTTCCGCCCAAAACCGCTTCTCCAGTCCTGCATCAAATAACATACAGCGAGCTCTTTCAACAACTGTTCTATTTAACCGCTCACTCACACCATTCTGCTCAGGCGTGTAAACGTTTGTTTTCTGGTGGATTACACCTGCCTGCTTTAGGTAGTCTTCGAACTCATTACTACAAAACTCTAAGCCATTATCTGTTCTGAATATTTTTATCTTTCTGTTCTGCTGATTTTCCACCATAGCCTTGAACTCTTTAAAGTACTTGAACACTTCACTCTTAGCTTTGAGAAAGTATACAAAGGCCATGCGGGTAAAGTCATCAATCAAAAGTAAAAAGTACCTGGATCCTCCGATTGACGTACTCTCCATCGGACCACACACATCTGCATGTATTATATCCAGAGCAGCTGTACTTTTCGTGGTTCCATCAGTAAAGGGTAACCGGGACTGTTTTCCTTCACAACACACCATGCAATTACTTTTGTCAATCTCTGCCTTGTCGCTGTAAGACATACCCATCACTGCATTATCCTTCATCTTGTTCATATCATTGCTGTTCAGGTGGCCTAGTCTGCGATGCCATATCTCGCTATCAGCTCCTTTTGACGATGAAAACAAACAATGTTTGTATTCAACTCGCATTCTGTAAACGCCATCCATCAAGTCTGCCACTGCCACTAATTCGCCTTGTTTGTTATGAATGTAGCATTTTCCTTCCTTCTTAAAGTCAACTTTATTCCCATTCTTTATTAGCTGGCTGACTGATATCAGATTTGTAGTTAGGTTAGGAACACATAAAACATCTTTCAATGTTACATCATATTTGGACTTGGACGTACATGTAACAATCTCCACATCGCCCGAACATAAAACTGGCATGGCACTTCTGTTTGCAGCCACTATCTCCTTTATATTCGAATCCTGCGACGGATTTTGTATCATGTTTTCATTCGCCGTCATATGAACACTGGCTCCCGAATCTAAGTACCAATCCAGCTTGCCGAAATTTCCGCTTAAAAACACTGCAGAAAAAGCATTCGAGCTCTTGGGTTTATCATTTTTTTCTGGATTTTGTGGACACTGATTTTTATAATGACCAATCTGTTTACAACGATAGCATTTGATCATTTTCTGCTTGTTGTTGACATTCGCGCCGGTGCCGCCATTTTTTACGTCACTTCTATTGTCTCTGCCTTTCTGGCCGCGACAATGTTGCCCTCTATTAAATAACGCTGAACCGGAATCTGCTTCGTTCTCGTTTCCCACCATGTCGAGAAGTTTGGTTTTGATGACGTCTGCAGATATGCTGATCCCCGAATGCTCAATAGCCATAATCATGGGGAAATACCTTTCTGGTAAACCTGCCAGCATCAAACATCCAATCCATTCATCATTGACATTAAATCCCGTACCTGACAATTTTTGTCCTGTTTCAATTATCTGGGTCACATATTGCGTCATGCTTTCGCAATTTTCTTGCCGTATTGAAATTAGGGTTCTTAACAGGGATATTCTTCGCGAGAAGCCTGAATCATCAAACATTTGTTTAAGCTTTGACCAAAGATCACTGGTCGTGGTCGCGTGTTTTATATGGACGTATAGCGATGGATCTATTGTAAGTATCAGCTTTGCCTTCGCCCTGGCATCGTTCGCGGTTGCTGCTTCTGTGGTAACTGTGGTTGATTTTTTCTCAACTTTTATACACTCCACCATTCCTTCAAGAACGAGCAAGTTTTCTACTGCGAATGCCCAATCGTCGTAATTTTCTCGGCCCTTCAGTTTAGGCACATTTATTAGGAACGAGTTGGAAGCCATCTCTGCCGATTTCACAAATACGCTTTATTATCTGTCCAACACTTTTAGCACTGTTTTTACATAGTTTATGCAATTTTATTAACATAAATTTTTCACGAATACTGGGCCCATAACCTCTAGTAATAAAACACACTTGGCTGACCATTAACGACAGAATGTCTTTTATTCATACCTTACCATAGACACAGAGCAAGTACACATTTGTTTATACGGATGTCATTCTCGATACAATTACAACAGTAATTTTGCTGGTAACATTTCCAGGGTATCGAGAAGTAGGAGAAATAAAACCGTTGGCTCCAGAGCGTGAAGTTATGGATGAATGGGTTTCCGGTTTGTCGCCACCCGTCTGAGTGAATCTGCAGTTGTATACTTGATAACTCTTGGGTAAAAACGGGTCAGATGCCCTATAAGAAATAGTTGCCGCTCTTATTAAAACCTTACTTTCGAAAATCAAATGAAAATGGGTAAAATGTAAAGCATATGAAAATGATAAAAACTCTACCAAACAGACAAATCAAACAACCAAAGGGCTGTCGCTTACCTGGGTCAAAAGATTAGTATCACCATTCAACGAGGTAACGTCGCCAGCGTTTTGGGTACTTTGCCCATGAACAGTGACCTAAATTCTGTGTTTTATTTGTAATCTTATATAGGCTAATTCTTTATTTTTATACATATTTAAGTCATTTTAGTTTTATTATGTTTTAGCATTAAGTTAGTAATTAGTTGTGTAAATAAAATTCATGTCCCTAAAACTCTCCCTATTAGATATTACTTTCATTTGATTTTATAAGAATAAGGCCACCTTAGCTCTGAACATCTAACCCGCTTTTACGATATTATATACGTACATACTGTCTATACAAGTTTATCCGACTACGCAAAGAAGGGTTCTAAGCTTAGTAGCTTTCGTGAAATATTTATAGGTAAAGGTGTCCACCAAAACACAGTTCCTACTTTGATAAATTATTTCAATAAATCAAATTTACCATTTCGATCATAATTTCAATTCCTTTTCCAATGCATTATTAATGTTATTTCAATTTATATACCATATGCCATTTCATTATCAATATTAATGGAATAGAATATAATAATTAATACATAAAACGATGAGATTAATTTAATAGATCGCAATAAAACCTTTATCTACATAAATTTACCACATCACTCGTTGTTTTACATTATGCGTAATAACTAACGCATCGTAGTTTGAATACTTGCGAATTTTCTCAAAATTATACTACGTAAAATGTAACCATTTCAACCGAGACTTTATTAGTGTAGCCGGTCTGTCTGTCTGTCATTACGCAGAAAACCGCAGTATCGTACCAGAGACGCTTTACGAGAGGGACCTTGGTGCTTCTGACCGAGATGTTAAAAGTTATAGCATTATACCTAGTCGCTTTTGTCTTAGCTTCTATTAAATTATTTTATTCTAAGAGCTGACTAGGAACTGCCTGTGGCTTTGCCCGCGTAGTAACGAGATGAAATTTAGCCTATGTCCTTTATAGGTAAGCACACTGGAGCAATGGTAAGTACACTATATTATACAAAGAACTTAAAAATATTCATATTCAAAGATGCTACTATTCTGTTAACGAATTTCTACGCGATAAAATTGTGAATTCGTGAATTTAAATTTATTTATGTCATTCAAAACAAATTTACTAATATTATGATTCTAAAACTGTTATAACACTTTGAACCATTTTTCTTTAAATGACATTTAGAATTTGTGTGTCTAAAATATTAAAAAAATATAAGGACAGAATGTTTGCAAAGCCCTGACAGGGTCATATACACCGCTAGCTATTATATTAGAACCTAGGCTAATAAGTCGATCTTACATGTAAGCAACTTATACAGTGAAAAAGCCAATGACAAGGGGCGAGTTTACAAGCTACAAGCGAACTCGCTGGCTTGCAGCTTGTAAACTAGTCCTGTGTCATCGACGCTTGTCGGCACAACATGTATTCTTCTTCCATTCGTCTCTATCAGCCGTCTTCTCTGTACTCACGCCTGCTTTGTTCATATCCTCTTTCACACAGTCCATCCATCTTTTCTTTTGGTCTTCCTCTTCTTGTAAATCCATCAACTTTCATATTTAATCTTAATTTAATCAATGCGAAAATTTCTAATGTGCTGATGTCTGTTTGCTTGATCTCCCAAAAACGACTGAACTAATTTTGTTAAAGTTCGGTTAGTTTTAATAGAAATTTCTTATCAGCGACGCATATTCGTGTCGGAACTTTAAAAACTAATGAACATCGATATAAATGGAACCAAGTTCTCCCATCCCTAGTGTTTGATGATCGAAGTGGCGTTGTATTTGCATTTGATGTTTATTTAATAGGTGGACAGCGTTTGATCGTCGTGTCCACAGGAAGAAACGCAAACTCAATGCTAGCACATCTATTTTTAGTAATTTTGTTTACATGGAATTTTAGTACCTACCTACAACCCATAGATAAATAACGGTGTTATTATAGAACACCAAGATAGATAGTGTCAAATCAAAATGGAGTCATAAGACAGGACCAAAAAGTTTCAGACACCTTGTCAATAAAAAGGAAGATACTTTTTACGATGTAGTTTTATTAACAATGAAAAAGCCAATTAGTTTTAACATTTAATATTTATCTAGCCCTGCTACTTCTTTTTTTTAAATTAGCATCGGAATGTACCAAATGTACTAGAAGTTTTTTTTGTCGCATTTTCAATGTACTACAATGTGATTCTGTAGTTTAATACTTCTATGGCTAAGACTAGGTACTTATATTACTTAGCTTCGAAAGACAGGAAGAAAGAGAAAGGTTGACCAAGCCCCTCTATTTCCTAAACCACTGAACCGAAGAAATGACAATGATTTTTGAGGTAGTCTATTAATTAGGCATTATATTCTTTAAATTAATAATTATTTCGTTAACTTGTAGCTGAGTTTGACCTCAAAGATAGTGACGTCACGTCGCTACAAGCTTTCAAGCTAAGCTACGCCGTAGTACACGTGAGCGACGTAGCTCGCGACGAGGGCTCTACTACAAATGAGCTGTAGCTCTTTAGCTATTTTTAGAGCTATTGTGAGAAGGTTCAAAATTTTTAAGGATGTGAAATATAAAATACTTTTTTATATGTTTTTAGGAGTGACGGAGACTTTTACAGAAAAGTCGGCTATAGCTACAACAAATAAAAAAAAATTGGTTGTCTGTAAAGTTGGTTTACGGACGAAAGTTTAACGTGACAACGTCATAACCAGCGTAACGGGACAATGAGTGTTACCGGACAATGACGTCAACATTATCGTGCATGCAGCCGGCGTTCATCGATATAATAGAGGTGGTCACGTCAAAAAAAATATTGTTTAAAAGGTTCTTAAGTTAATTATGTAATCATTTTTATTTGCGGTGATAATCAAATCAAATCAAATCAAATCAAAATCAAAATATTTATTTCGAACAACTTTAAATGTAGATCCATATAAAAAAATTAATTAATTACTTAAAATTATTTTTTAAACATTACAAAAATAAATTTAAACCTATCATCATGAGCACCTCCAATCGAGCTTTAATCCAATAGTGGAGCAGCCTATTGGATCAAAACTCGATTGAAAGTCTGCATGATGTCTAATAAAATCCATTTTCTTTTTTCTTTCTTTCACTAAATAGTTTCAATTTATACAAAGTTCAATTGAGCAGAATAATACACTATACAAAATTATTAAAGCGATATAAATATTCAATTTAAATATTTCAGAAGTCAAATTGGATGAAACAAAGATGGAAAACACTTTATTATATTGAAAACCGAATTCAATCCAATAAAACAACAGTAGGTACAGTCAGTCACAAAACTTTTTTGATGTGTACCTAATTTTTTTCCTCTCGCTTTCTGTCAATTTGTGGCAGTGATTTCGTGAAATGCAACGGAAGTGTGTATCAGGAAGTTAGCCGTTAGATGGTACCCTCAGAAAAATTAAGTATATAGATTCCTTCCAAATTTAAAGGAATGTCAGATGTTACAACATCACATTTTATGCCGTTTGCGATACTGTAAGGCTCGTTCGTTTTTTTTATATTAAACTCATTTACTAATACATATTACATTTCATAATTGAGTTTAGCTTTGTTAAATTTTATTTATGACTTAGTTGCGGTGGTCTTGAGAAGTCGATAAGATAAGATAAGATAATAATTTGAATACAATTTCGTGAAATAAAACCAAAAAAAAATAAAATTTAGTAGTAGATTAGATATATACGTAGAACATAAAAATAATAAAGTACTCATTGCAGAATTCTTAATAAATGGAAAACGCACCGAAATAAGATAAGATAAGATAAGATTAAAATTATTTTATACCATAAAAAACACATACAAACACAGTATAGTAGTACAATGTTACAATCTTAAAGCTACCTATAATTATTTAAATCGAAATATCAATGATCTAGCGAGAATCAAGATGGTGGGATAAAATTCAAATGATTTATTTATGCAAGACCAATTCTAATGTATTTGATATTAGATTTAATACCCCGCATTTCTATGGCAGCTCTTTTACGATCCAAGCTACTATGCTATGAAATGCACTGCCAGTGTCAATTCAACATGCTAAGTCCCTTCAAATTTTTAAAAACTTGGTCGTTGAGTATTATTTAGCCACGCCTCCGATATAATAAAATATTTTTCACAGTTCTTGATTTATTGATTTATTGTTAATTTTTATCACTCATTTATTTGATATTTATATTTTTATTTTATTTATATTAGTTTTTTTATAATAACGCCGTATTAGTTTTTCTTCTTCTCAATTGTGCAATTTAGTATATTAAATAATCTGTTTTTGTAAAACTTTTTTGCTATTATACTTTTTAATAAGCTTTCGTTCTAAATTAACGTTATGTCCACCGTCCTCATTTGTCCAACAGTATCCAGTCCATGCAAAGGTTGTCTGGAAGAGATCGCTCTTTAGCGATAAGACCGCCCATTGTCCACTGTTATATACCTAGCTTTATTTTCCTTTATAATGTGTTAGTACTAAGATGGTGAGCAATAAAGTATATTCTATCTATCTATCTTTAGGGTAGGTCATTACAGAGAAAAAAAATGAACTGTACTCTTATTATTAATTTAGTTATTTGGTGTCTAGATGGAATCGTTGCAATAGGTATAAAAAAGGTGACCACTCAGCATAATGCTGCAGCGACATTCTATGCCACTGAGCGTTGGTTTCGTCGGTGGATAGAGAAAGCTTAAGACTATTTTGTATGGTGTCTTCTTATCATATGGGGGAGGCCGAGCAGTGGACATCCAGAGGCAGACATTATGATGATGATTACAACTTTTTCTCTTTGCTTATAAAAAATCTATCTGTTATAATCATCTCTAAAGAATTTGCGAACAATCGCTTTCTAGGACTTCAAATCCGTCTCCAACTCGAAACAGTGCGTGGTCCAACATTCTTACTTAGTTTATTTTTTATAAAATACTAACTAAATTCTAAAACATAATAAAAATTCAAAAACATACTTAACCAGCTAACTAACAATAATTATATAACATATAATAAAAATGTTAAAATCTTATCTTATCGACTGTACCTACCATATTGCATTCTGTTCCAAACGATCGGGTTTTTACGTAAAATATCTGTCAATATTTTATATTCACTAGAGCTAAAAGTTTTACGAAAAATGTTTACACATTGAAATTTACTCTCAAATAAGCATATTTGCTTACATTTGCTACTAGCTGTACCCGCGTGCGACTTCGTCACCCGTGGACGAATTGTTTATTGTCGGTGTTGTTTGTTCCACCCGCGGAATAAATATATACAATACAGAAAAGCAAAGTGTCAGTACTAAGCAAATCAATCAAAACTTGCAAATTTTCAAACCCTCTTTTTAACCACTCAAACATTGAATTTAGTAGAAAACTGAAAAACATAGCGGTACTTATCTTCGGAGGTTATAAAAATGCAACTTTCAATTAAATATTGTGTTTACCTGAGGAGATAGATAGGGTCATTCAACTTTTGGTCTTATAACACCTTAATTCCGTACTTTTACATATTTTAAATTTATTTTGAAAATCGGTGAAACCCGCATCTAATTATTTGTTTTGTAAAATATAATTCCAAAGTTTGAGATGTATACACTCATAAAAAAAAATGTTTCCATACAAACTTTAAACTTTTATATCTACCCTCTGAAAAAATGTAGCGTAATATGATGTAGCCTATAACCATTTCAGGCTTAGTAGCTATGCTATCATAAAGTTTCAGTTAAATCCGTTCGGTAGTTTTTACGTGATGGACGAACACACAAACCCACAAACAAACATCCTTCCAATAAAAAAAAAAAATTGGGGCATGTTAATTAATCTCGTCTGAACACGTTTTCGTCAAAAAAACATATGTACAGAAATTCGGGGTCTTCTGCTTTATTATATGTATAGATAGATAGATGAAGGTTTTTAGTTTTTCAAGATATAAGATAATATAAAGTAATTTAGTGAGCTAAATGAGGCCTAAATAATTATTATATGTACTCAAAAGTCAATGGTTTACAAAATTGTGAACCATACGAGTAAGTATAAGCAATAATCCTTTCCATTTAAAGTTAGGCTATATTTCGAGCTGTAAGAATAATAGGCCCCTGAAGGATAATCTTAAACTTAAAGCACTAAATGAATATTTGAAGGTTATGAAGGTAATTTGTTTAAAGTAATATAATTATTATGTTACTTTTAGTAATGTTAAACTATTTAATTTAATAAAGTCGTTTCAATAGTATTTTATTTAAATAAGTTGATACTTATTTTGTTTTGTTAATTTTATAAGTTGTCGAAATAAATAAATATGTTATACGCCATTTAGCCCCAAACAAGAGCTTGTACTATGGGAAACAGGTAATTAATAGAATACATAAATAAGTACTTTTTTTGTATATACATCTCTCAAATATTCGTATTGTCATTTTAGCTCAATCAGCTCAGTAGTTTAGCCATGTTAGAGGATCAACCGTTCATATATCTTTCTAACCTTATAACCTTTCAAATATAAGTATAGAATAGTACAAACATTTTCTCGATGGTAAGATACATCTGTCCCATACCCCAAGACTAGAATATTCTATTCACCACACAAATGGTTGTTCCAATCGAGGGTGCAATGTAAAAATCGCCCTTTACAAAGGGATGCAATATAAAAATCACCCTTTACAAAGGAAAGTGCGAAAGTTTGACTTCATATTACGTAAAGACTTCGTATTTCAATACTTTATCGAAACGATTGTGTTCTGCTATGCAAGGTTGTCGTTTAGATAGCGCCGACTCTACCTCTTAGTCATAGGACTTGAAAAACAGCTGGATCAAGTTTTTTTTTATTAGATAATTCAGTTTATTTAGTTATAGGTAGGTAAAAAAAATGGTTGTCTGTAAAATTGGTTTACGGACGATAGTTTAACGTGACTACCAGCGTAAGGGGACAATGTGCGTTGTTACCAGACAATGACGTCAACGTTTGCATGCAAGCAGCTGGCGTTAATCGATTTATTAGACGCAGTCACGTAAAATAATAAAATATCTCTGCTATTATTTTACTTTAACAAAAATAATTTATTTATATCTGTAGAAATTGGTTTAAAATAGCTTGACAAAACTAGCTACTTCACGTATTAAACTACTTACTTAATGCTAAAACATAATAAAAGTATAATTATGTATCTAGCTATAGAAATAAAGAATTAACCTATCTAAATTCTTATTATTATATTATAAATATACACAGGATTTAGGTCACTGTCCACGGGCAAAGAACCCGTGAAACCTTTATCGAAAAAAATGTCTCTTGGAATTAGAATAATTATGGACTTATCATGATCATTATAAGGTAGAACAAATATATATACCTAACTCGGTTGAATTAACATGACACCTGGCTTGGAACTCGATGTTTCCTTCGCGGCCCCGCTCCCCCGCTCCTTGTCCTTCGTGTTCCTTATCATCACCAAGTATCCCACGTCATCTTCTCTACCAAGATTATCCAATTCCACACTGCACTTTGCATTAACGTTTAGCATTGTCATGTTAATTCGCCCGAGTGTACTAGCTGTTCGAATTACCCTGTGCCTCGGTAGTTGAAATTTGTTATGGAACTAGTCCCGAACCGAGACAAATCGACGATCCAGCGTCAAATATCTCAAAGATAATGTTATGGAAGCGTTTTACTTCGTGTATGAATTTTCGTTAGCTGAAGAGTTCCCTCCCCTCCTCCTACGCGATGGATCAACGACATTGTTGCGGTTGTTAGAAGTCGGTGGATGGAAAAGGTTTGAGACTACTCCTCGTGGCGTATTATGGGGAAGGCCTGTGTCCAGCAGTGGACATCTATAAGCTGATATGATGATAATTAAAGTCAATAGTAATTCTTAGGTATGATTAGCTTGGTCGGCACCGTGGCTTAGTTGGTAGTGACCCTGTCTACGAAGCTAGCAAGCGAAGATTTGTGACGAACACAAATGTTTGTTCTCGGGTCTTGGATGTTGTGATGTCTTGTATGTGTCCATGCCACCTGCGACACAGGGAATCCTAGTGCAGGGGTGTGAGTGTGTGAATGTTTAATGTTTAAAATGATTGCTACTTCTATTTCACTGTCACAAGGTGATATGATTTCATTTTGTAACAGTGAAATCACCGGTGATTTGTAACACACTGTTATTTTTCATAGGTGACCAAAGGAGATGCACTTGAAATCCTTTCACCATACTGGTTCGAGAGAACTAGTGTCACGATAAGAAGTTGATTACAACTATAATAACGAACGACATCTTAGCCAATTTACTGACCACTAATTAATTGGCTTCCCATAATATTTATTTATTAAAAATATTTTAGCAATAGCATTAAATCCTCCAATTGAAAACATGCCACATTAAACTTTCCCTTGTACCAGTGGCTGTCCTACTAAAGTGAGTTTCATAATCGCTATCTGATATTAAATAACTTTCAAAACATTCATTAAAAAATGTTTATGCCTATTGATGTAAAGTTGTGGACAGAGTAGGAATATTATGTAGAGCGCGGACCTTCCAGCTTTGAAGGTTTTCAACTTAGACATTTTTTATGATGTGACTACGCCTTATAAATCGATGAACGCCGGCTGCATGCACGAAAACGTTAACGTCATTGGTAACGCTGCTGGTAGTCACGTTAAACTATCTTCCGTAAACCAACTTTACAAACAACCAATTTTTTTTTTTAACATTTGACATTCACCATCATCTAGCCCCAAACTAAGTAGAGCTTCTTTTACTATGAGAATTAGATAACTGATAGAATACATATTTCCATTTTTTTGTATTTAAATACATACATAGAATACTAGACCCAGACTCCGGATAAACACTGATATTCATCGCACATTTGTTGGTCCTAAAGTGGGAATCGAACCTGCTACACCGGCGTGGCAGTCCAACACACTTGCAACTCCACCATCCGTGATGTTATGTGAAATATGAACTGAGATCTGATTAGTGTGATCTAAGTGAGATGTAATTAGAGTGTTGCTTTCGGTTCATGCTCCAAAAACGCACCTTTTTTATGACTCCAAGTTGTCAGGTACAAAATTAATAAAACTTTTATGATCAAAGATAAATTGGAAGTAATGAAATACAAGTTGGCGCAGTCCGTCTTATTGGACGATTTGATTAGGGAGGTAATGGCCTGTAACTTTGACGACATTTTGCAAAATTAAAACTTTGGACGAAGTTTGCAATTTTTTATCAGGAAAACAAGTTAATGGCAAAAGTGACGAAAGATGCGTTGGGTAGCCTCTATTATTTTTGGTTATTTTTATTTTTAAGCTTTCTTTTATAGTGTATGTTTTTTCGGGGTGTACAATAAAGTGTCTATAAAATATATAAAATATATAAATAAGACCGCCCTTGTAATTTTAGTTTGTTTTTCTTGTTTTTATTTATTTTAAGGTGATACAATAAAGCATATTCTATTCTATTCTATATGAGTTTATATATATACACCAGCAATTTTTAATTACCAATAAAAAAAAAAAATGGGCAATGCTGACAGTGTACTACGTTGTATCTGTGCAGTCAGAATGTTGGATTTCTACAAAATGGCAGAGTGACAGCGGCGCGAGTGCGGCGCCCGAGCCGAGGTTTTGCGAGCTGGCTCGAGCTGGGTACCCGGGTTTGCCAAACGATGAATAAAACTTAAATTATTATCAATTAAAGGTACCGCCTGACGCAAATCCATAGGAAAACGACTAACGGTAACAGTTATCCAATTTTAATAAAATTTATTTTGACCAAAATTCGACTTAAAAAGACTTACAATTTTACCGTATATATATATGTGTATGTCAATAAAATAAAATGTATATCAATAAAATCTATCTACAAGAAGTTTCATTTTATTTGCTATACTGTACTGCTATAGTCGTTTTCTTTGAGATATTTGGATGGTCAGTCTTGAAAGCGCAGTAATTTTGCAACAATGCCCTTCAAACCGCAATTGAGTAATGGTGACATATTCCCAACTGATAATAAATGCTACACCAATTCTGTGTTCATGTTTTCTTACAAACTTTAAAGTGGCTAGGTAAACTTTGTAATTTTGCTTCGAACAACAGTTTGACAAAAGCGATGAGTGATTTCGCCTCCCGTGAGGTCTTGCCAATGTACTATATTGGCAAGACCGTGAATTAGACTGGGCTACTGGGCTGCCAACGCCGTTAGCAGCCCAGTAGCCCAGTCTAACTCACTCCCCACGAAATATTTTGCTCAGTGCGCCTAAATAAGTTTTCACTTCAAAAAGAAAACCTACAATGTTACATTAAATATCCTTCTAACCATGCGAAAATTGAAAAATATTACGAGATAAGAGTGTCAAAATACTTTCTCCGACGACACTATACGTCGCAACACAAAGGTGAAGAAGGAAGGATGGCCAAATGGCAACATTTCATATTTCAAACCACGTTGGTTATTTCAGTTTTGAACAGAATAAGAGTTGTCGTGGAAGTGACTTACGGCCTTCCGGCTTCAAGCTAAAAATCCATTATATTCAGTTCGAGAATATTTATATAATAAAACAATCGAAAAAATAAAAAAATCATATGTATAAATTTAATTAAAGGCTTTCGCCCAACAATGGGACAACTAAGCTGATAAAAAAATTGGTTATCAGTAAAGTTGGTTTACGGACGATAGTTTAACGGGACAGCGTCATCAGCGTAACGGGACAATGAGCGTAACCGGACAATGACGTCAACGTTTTCGTGCATGCAGCCGGCGTTCATCGATTTATTAGACGTAGTCACGTCAAAATTTTTGTAAACTCGCCCAGTGTCATCGGCATTTTTACAATCTGCTTGTTGACAATCCTTCCCGAAAGCTAACTCGCTCACCCGGCTTGTAGCGTGTAAACTAGCCATTAGTCATCGACGCTTTACTACTAATAGTACAATGACACACGGCTTTTTACACGCTATACGCCAGCGTTTACGCTTGTAGCGTGTAAAGTCACCCAGTGTCATCGGCGTTTTTACAATCTGCTTGTTGACAATCCTTCCCGATAGCTAATGCGCTCGTTCGCTAGCTTTTGAAAACGCCAACAATTAGCTTGTAAAAAACGTTTGTGTCATCGCACTATAAGTAACTAAGTAGTTATATCTTAACAAGGTAATACTTTGATCTATTGATTCTATCAGCTTAATCAGGTCATAATATTTAGTTCTCCAATACTTGGAGACTCCGGAGCAATGCACAACATTATGACAGTTCAGAACTTGCAATCTTGTTCCGAACACGTCCACTATATTCCTAACATATCAGGGTAGTTTAATCAAAAACTTGAACTCCCGAGGTACCAACAGAGACAATACACTGAACTCGATAAAATCTTTCGGTTTCGGATGTAGTATTATAACTAGATTCATGACAGCAGTGGTGCAAAAAAGGTAATTCAATTTGATGTTTAGAAGTGAGGAGACGCGCACGGTACTCTCTATTAGATACGACTGTAATTTACAAACAAAATTACTTTTCAACTGACTTAAAAAAAGAGGAGGTTATCAATTCGGTTAATTTTTTTGACGTAACAACGTCTAATAAGACGATGAACGCCGCCGCGCCGGCTGCATGTAAGAAAACGTTGACGTCATTGTCCGGTGACGCTCATTGTCCGGTAATGCCCATTGTCCCGTTACGCTGGTAGTCACGTTAAACTATCATCCGTAAACAAACTTTACAGAAAACAATTTTTTTTTAATGTTTGTTACCTCCAGAACTTTGTTGATATTAACCGATTTGAAATTTTTTTGGAAAGGTTCTGGAAAAAATAATCTACAACATTAATGGCGGCGAAATCGGAAGTGCCTACATTTTTAAAATAAAGATATCTAGTTTACAGTCTCTAGGGGGTGAATCTAGATATTCTAGATCTATACAAACTTCGAACTTGAGACACGTCGCTACCGTCTCCGTGCGATTCCAATGCATAGAAATGTCAATTCCATCCGCTTTAACCAACTTTAGAATGGAATATTGGAGTTTTTGACAGAACTTTTGATTTAAAAATGTAACGTCGACTTTGGATGGTTTTGAAAGCTTTTAATGTTTGTTTTAGAACTAGATAAAAACTGTTTTAAGCATGATTTGCTCTAGTAAGTGAAAATGGAACTAAAAATTCCAGTCACTTCATTTAGATCGAAGAAAATTTTTACTACAACTAGACTACTAAGTACTAGCTTGAGCCCAAGTTTTGTCTGAGTATTATCTGATTGAAAGTAATCTATGTATTTTCCAGCTTATAAACTTAACTTTAACTTTTACAAAACAGAGAAAAACGTAACCAAATTGTAGGTCAATCGGTTTAATAGTCTTGACAAACGTCCATTATTATCACCAACTTAAACCTCTTTAATACCTATGTTTAGGTCAAGTTTTTATGACTCTACTCTCTTCGTCTTATAATACGATGACACACGGATTTTTTACACGCTATACGCCAGCGACTTCGCTTGTAGCGTGTAAAGTGGCCCAGTGTCATCGGCGTTTTTACAATCTGCTTGTTGACAATCATTCCCAAAAGCTAATACACTCACACGCTAGCGTTTAAAAACGCCAACAATCCGCTTGTAAAGGAGCTTGTGTGTCATTGACGCTTTAGAGCGGCTTCAGACTAACGAATAAACCGTGCGGAATTGCCCCTCGTGTTTTGTTTTTTTTTATTTAACGAAGAACGTTTAATTCTTCGCGTTTGGCTCCACACATATTAGTGTATTTAGCCAGTGTCAAGTAAATTATCGCAACATAGTCAAGTTATTGAAAATACATGTTTTATAGAATTATTGTAAAAATTATAAAAATAATTACTCAGTAATATGTCACACGTCCTAGTCAAGTCTCTCGTGTTTTGTTTTGTGCAGCACGTGAGCTGCGAATTTTAACGGCCAATCCGTTTGGTATATTAAACGTATACCAAACGTTTAACAAAAAAAGAGTAATATTATTTGTAGCTGTTATATACAACATTAGAGGCACCGAAAAACCTATGGGTATAATAGGCAAGTTTTTTGATGCTACAATGACTAGAAATTTACCTACCTAAATATAGGAAGAGCCAAATATATGCCTAGTTACTAAGTATCCGAAGAAAATTTCATTCCATTTTATTACGCAAAAGTTATTATGAGTGACAAGCAGATGTTCTGTAAGTTATGAAGGCTGACATTGACGGACGTCAAATGACGAGCAAAGTCGCGGCACTTTATTATAGCTGACTGGTACTTCGAGTTTCGGCAACTTTACTAAGTTTGCTGTACACTAGGCATGGAAAGTATACCGAGTTACATGTTATTTATCATGGTATAGAACTGATCACACTTGTAACTTTCTGAGACCAAGTTTATTACAAAATAATTGATTGATTCAGGCGTTACTTTGCGGAAATCCATAAATATCAACAAATTACATAAATATATTTAGTAATAAATCCGCTTGATTTCTAAACAAAGGTTTTAATTAACTTAACTTTAGTTTAGAACTTTAGTACATATTACTATATTATAAACCAAAGAGTCAACGAACAGAAAACCAAAGTTTAAAGATACGACACGTGTTTCGCCTCTACACGAGGCATCATAAGGAGGTGTGGACTCGCCGAAGTTCGAAAGACTCTCGTTTCGACAAAATCACCGGTGATATCCGCCCGGCACGCCCCGGCAGGCGATTTTGTACGCTGTGATGCCATGATATTTGTCACCATTCACAATTTCATTCGTATCATAAAATAACAATAACAGACAGTCAGTAGTGTGCTGACTGTGAGTGGGAGTGATTGCGTGACGTCGCGTCATGCGTGAATTAATTTAACAAAATGTGACATTATTAGGCCAGGCCACTGATGAAAAATCACCGGTGATTTCACTGTTACAAAATGAAATAATATCACAATGTGACAATGAAATAGAAGTAGCAATCATTTACATGCCTACTGTACACGAAACTGACGAAGTTAGCGGATAAAAGTATATAAGCAAAAAAATATCGTATCGTGTTGTGTTCTGAGTTTTCGCAATTTCAGTTTTTGTTGATGTCCAAGCGGACACAGCTTAGCGGACAAAAAATATATTATATATTTTTTGTCCGCTTCATAACCATTCTAGGTAAAAATTTCTATGATATATTATATTATCATAGAAAATTTTGCAAACTGATTTTTTTTTGTTCCTAAGGTACATCATCGTTGTTTCCCGTACCTACTTAAAGTAGTATTTTATTTTAAGTATGTATATATGTACCTACAAATACATTATTCTAGGAACTGAGCCTAGAATTAACTTTAAAAAAAACAAAACAATGAAAACATATTAAAATTTTGAACCTATAAAATTAACAACCAACAAAATTAACTAGGAATTTAACTTTAAGCAATTAGTAGGCGGCAAACTGTCAGACTGACGAACACCAGGGAGGTGTTGTCTCGTTGAAAGCTGGCGATTGAATGGGCCGGCGTTTTTTTTTTTTTTTCGGATGGACTTTTAATGCAGTTAGCCGCAGATGGCTGTTACTGCGTCACCGGACGGCGTTTGCAGCGCGGCGCCTTTTATACTTTTCCGTGCGACTCATCGTGATATCGTCTACTATGTTTCTTCTTCTTCTAATATGTTTGTGTGTACAATAAAGAATTACAGAATTACAGAATTATTTTCTTTTATGTTTTATACGATAACGTATTTGTGTGTACAATAAAGAATTACAAAAAGCTAAGTAGGTATACACCGTTCTGTACTTTAAGTTAGCAGAATATACCTAACTGTATAAAATATTCCTACTTAATATCCCGAAACTACACCCCATTGGAGCTAAAACCTATCACCAAACAACCTCGTTCGCAAACGTTGAAAGTTCGCAACAGTGGTCCTATCAACAGACTTTTTGACAAACGTATTCGTAACAATATGTAGTTGAAAAATATCGGCCCATCTCCATTAATTGCAACACCCTAAGGATAAAATTATGTAACTTACCAAGACCTGAAATACAACCTACCTACCCAATATTAATAATGATAAATAATAAATATTTTGGACATTTCACACAGCGCCATCTAGCCCCGAACTAATCAGAACACCAGACAATGAACCAGATGACTGAAAGAATACTTAAAATACTTTTTTTTTGTAAATATATACATGGAATACATACAAAGAAATCGACCAGACTCAGGACAAACACCATATATATATAGTCATCACATCACACAAATGTTTGTCCTGGAGCGGGAATCGAACCCGCGACACTCGGTGTAGCAGTCCAATAACAATGTACTTGCCACTCGACCATCCGTGTCGTAAATATTGCAATAAACTACTGAATAATGAATACTTAATCCTATCGCAGAAAGGCTAGGCATCGGTTTGTTTTACTTATTCCAAAACTTCGTGCAAACTGTGGACTTCTCTGTGACGAATACGATACGAACACACTTGTCAAAATGTTTTGTGATAGGTATAGGTACTGAGGTATTTAGGTTTATAGTATACCACAGGGAGTTTAGCATAGCGCACTTTGAGGTACAAGAAAATTTCCCTGATGAAATCCACATTAAAAAATTATAAGCCTCTCGTATTTTCTTCAGAAAGACATACGATATATTTCTTTGACTTCGAGCTCCAATCTGACTAAAACAACTACGAATTGCATTAATACTTAAATAACCGAAGTTTTACAAAAACATATAACAACCGACTTCAATCAGACTGTTCTAGTGACCGTAGGCACCACTGACAAGTCACAGAGAAGCAAAATACGTAATTTTGTTCACTTTTTCAGTTATTTTGATTTAAAAACTAAACTATTGAACTGAATTTAGATAAGATTTCTATTGGATTCATCTGAAAGTAAAACCACTCAAAAAAAATTTTTTTTTCAAATCTGTTTACAAACAACAAAGTTCTGAAATAACAAACATGGCACCTGCCCCTGCACCAGGATTCCCTGTATCGCAGGTGGCATGGACACATACAAGACATCACAACATCCAAGACCCGAGAACAAACATTTGTGTTCGTCACACAAATATTTGCCCCGGCCGGGGATCGAACCCGGAACACCAAGCTTCGTAGGCAGGGTCACTACCAACTAAGCCACGGTGTCGTCAAAAACACGTATAAAATCTAAATTAAAGTATGAAACCTTACTAATTTTTGTTGACACAATCGGAAAACATAGACGAAACAAATTGTGTGAAGAAAATACTATATACGGCGTACTTTTTGAGTATTTGTCCGAAACATTTTGTATGGAATTCGATTTGAGGATTAGCCTTAATCGCCAGTTTAAGGTCGCGTTAAAGGTGAGCGGCCAATCTAGATGCAAACTAGATCTAGCTCCCATCAAGATGAGAATTCATCGTGATATTGATATACATTTACGTCAATTTAAACTTATAATCAGTCTACAAAGTTGAACTTACTGTTCCGTTTGATTATTGTTTTGAAGTACCATTATCAAGTTACCTGGAACAAAAAATAATAACATTTAATAAATTAGTTTGATCATGTTTAAAAGACTTATTAAGATTATCTCTTAATTCTTTATCTAATTTCTTAAATATGTTTTCATCTTCTGGCTTCTTCCCATTTATATTCAAGGTGGACCTTATACAGGGTCCTATATAGACTAACTCACCGTTTGGTTTATTCCATTCAACTCAAAAAATAATAAAATAGTTGTCTGTAAAGTTGGTTTACAGACGATAGTTTAACGTGACTACCAACGGGACAATGAGCGTTACCGGACAATGACAGCGTTACCCGGACAATGACATCAACGTTTTCGTGCATGCAGCCGGCGTTCATCGATTTATTAAACGTATAGTCACGTCAAAAAATATCTATGGTAAAATAGGGTTAGATGCACCTATATCCGGCTCGAAGGACCAACAAATGGATGCGCGAAGAACTTTGGACTGTTCTTTGTTGTTGGTGACTCTTTTCCTAAAAGCCTTAGTTTTGAAAATCAAATCTAAGTAATAAATAGGTAGATAACGTTTTTAGCATGTTTTTTATGCTCCATACTTTACCTATTACTACTCTCATTTGATTTTAAAGTATGGTTTTTAGGAAAAGGGCTATTATTTATTAGCATAATAACCCTTATTTTGCCCTACATTTATTTTAAGAATTATTTATTCTAAGAATCTACATTTCCCAGAAGTTTCCAGGGTAATAGTTACGGTGCAGGCGATAAGTTAAGAGCATACTACAGCAGCAGTCAGAAGCGGCTAATCCGGCACATCGCAAGTTGACGAAACTCGATCTTCTGGGTGCATACAATCAACAGAGCTGCTACTATGGGTTCTCGAAGCTGTAAGTTTTTCAAGCCGAATTAATGATGGGTTCCTAAAAGAGTGAGTTACTTTCGAGTTGAACACGTGAGCCTTTGTAACAGGTTAGAAACTCGTAGGATAATTCCATAAATAAATTTTATTCAAATATTTTATTTTGTACCATGGTGAGAATCACACTCGAGATGTTTGCCTCTCAGCATTTTTATTTCTCTCTCATTCTCGATCTGAGATTCTTTAATTTTTCTTGCTAATTATTTCGTCAAAAGTTTGAAAATGTCCATTCAAGATACTGTCATAGACGTTTGGAGTTCCATATGCTTGGTGTTTCGCATGGTAAATGTCCAAAGTTTTGACTGTACAAGGTTCTTTACCAATATCATAACCGACGTACCTATCTATGTCTCTTATGTTACTAAGAATCGAAACGCAAAAATTTGCTCCCCATAACATTTACTAAGAAAACGCGTCCATCTATCAGCAGCGAATCGTATCGCGCTGTTTACCGAAGTGTCAATTTCGATTTAGCACGCCTCGTTTCGACTCGTGTTATTAATGTACGTCAAGTTTATGTAATCCTGATGTGGGTTGAACTAGACATCAGGGCCATTTTTCAAAACATCTCTGCAGCTATTTGTCCAATAGTAGGGCACGTAAAGCTGATTTCACACCCGCCGCCCGCATGGCGCCCAGCGCTGATATGTCGCGCTCCTGTCATATTGAATTTAACTTTGAGAAAGCGGAGATGTGTACTAGTATGCCCTAGACCAGGGATGGCGAAAAATAGAGAGAAATACAATTATTTTGTTAACATGATTTTTACTGAACTTGAGGAGCATGATTTTTGTGGCTCTCTACGCCCCGCCGATATGAACTCAATTATTGAGTATGCGTTATTTCTTGGGTTTCTTGGGATTCCCCTGAAGCCAAAATCCTGAACCTGCCAATAAAGCAGTGAAACTGGATGCAGTTTATTAACTTTTGATAGTAAATATAAGGTTTTCAGTTCACGAAGTCAAAATTATTTGTCTATAATAATAATAATAATTTTATTTCAGACACAAGAAAAGTGCAATGCACCTCTATGGCTTATTTAACATCTATTTAGAAAAAATGGCTCGCGCGTACAAAAATGTTCCTTCGCCACCCCTGCCTGCCCTAGACACATTATATAGTTATGTGTATTTAAGACGTAAGAAATAGGCTTGATAGTCTGTATTGGACAATAAACTCTATAAAAGACTGTATGAAACCCTGAAAAAACTAAATTTACGTTTACATACCTACCTACTTTTTACGGCTTATTACGACGATGCAAATAATTTTTAGCTTCCTTTGTAAAAAAATCTACTGCAGTTTCTACAAACATAAACTATAGGAATGCTTAAAACAATGCCTAGCAATGTTTCAAAGCAACAATAAAATTAACAAACTTTTCTCTTTGGTCTCTGAGGCCTAAAGCTTCGTTTTTAATGGTCTGACATTCATTTCCATTTGCACACCTGTTGGATGCACTGTACTCCACTCAGAACTTTTGTACAGCGCAAACAGTTCCGAACAAAAGTTGCGAATGTTTAATGCATTTTGTAATTGTAGTGCAACGAGAGTGCAGTCTGACGAAAATTTTGAATTTACTCAACTAAAATAATTATTATGTACTTATTATACTAGGTTGTATAAAACTAGAGAAATAAAAATATGTAAGTTGTTATAGCGGACTTAATATCCGCTGCGGTGTTTGTCCGCTCAATGTGCATGAACATCATTAGACATTGCCTTAACACTATGAATAAATAATATTACTCTAAGCTTTAAAATTACTATAAACTCCCAACACGCCAAAGTTTTCTGACTTTAAACGCATACTTACAAACTTTTAACTTAAACTTGAGTTAAAGTAACGTTTTGTGCAAAATTCAGCAGTACATTTTTTTATCATATCAAGTCTTGGTTCTGTGGTGTTATTGCTGCACTACTTTTTAAATACACCGCAATTTTTTAAATACCAGAAAAAAACACATAATCAGTGGCCGTTGTTGAACACAGATAGAGCCAAAACACTTGAAAAAATGTACTAGTTTTTTTTCAAAATTAAAAATTCCAAAAATAATTATGTTAAAAAATGGATAACTGTTACCGTTAGTCGTTTTCCTATAGTATTGCGTCAATCGGCACCCATCACTGATAATAATTTGAGTTGCATTCATCATATTTTGGCAAACCCGGGTATCTAGCGCGCTCGGGCGCCGCACTCGCCCCGCTGTCACTCGGTCTGTCATTTTGTAGAAACTCAATATTCTGACTGCACAGATACAACGTAGTAAGTATAGTGTATTTAAGAATTTTCGTAATTAAAAATCGTAGTGTTGTAAGGTTTTTGTCGTTGGTTCATCCCATAACTGAAACAATAATCACTGAAGACAGGAGTCCAGGCGTCCTTCTAGTTGTTTGACGACAGCGTGGCTTAGTTGGTAGTGACCCTGCCTAAGAAGCTTGGTGTTCCGGGTTCGATCCCCGGCCGGGGCAAATATTTGTGTGACGAACACAAATGTTTGTTCTCGGGTCTTGGATGTTGTGATGCCTTGTATGTGTCCAGTCCATGCCACCTGCGACACAGAGAATCCTAGTGTAGGGGTGTGAGTGTGTGAATGTTTATTATGAATGTTTATTAGGTATTTATAGTTGTTTCCGACGACACGGATGGTCAAGTGGCAAGTGTGTTAGACAAGACTGCCACGACTGGTGTTGCGGGTTCGATTCCCGCTCAGGACAAATATTTGTGTAATGAACATCGGTGTTTGTCCTGAGTCTAGGTGTTTTCTATGCATTCTACACTACATACATATACGATACATGTATGTACGAGTATGTATTTACAAAAAAAAAAAAGTTCATGAAAATGTTTTATTCTTGCAACAACAATAGGTAATAAATTTTACGAATAATGCATCTATCATTATTATTTATTCATTTGATGAACCGACAGACAGGCTTACATTAATATTAATAGTATAGCATTGTCTCGCTTCAATGCATTGCGATAGTCATGTTCATTTACTTTACAAAATAAAAAAATGCACTTATATCCTACTAATATTATAAACGCGAAAGTTTATAAGGATGGATGGATGGATGGATGGATGGATGGATGTTTGTTCCTCTTTCACGTAAAAACTACTGAATGGATTTTAATGAAACTTTACAATAATATAGCTTATACATCAGAATAACACAAAGGCTACAATTTATAAAGATACCTGCGCAGACGAAGTCGCGGGCACCAGCTAGTTTTGTATAATTATCAATAAAATATGTAGAAACATTGTTTACCTATGATATTTACGATGTTTGAATGATATATGATGCATTGTATTGCTGCCTCTGACTTACGCAAGGAATAAAAGAAATCAAGTCTTGTTTACAAAATATGTATGAAAATTTTACAAAATTACGTTAACATAAGTTAAAGTTTCTAGTCTTAAACGTTATTCTAGACTCTTAAATTTTAAATATTTGCATAACTCTTTCTTTTAATATTTTTTTGTGGCAAATAGTCATTTAAGAATAACCTGATTTATTAATAAAATGCATTTTCGGCTGAATTTTTCTTTTAAAAATTGTAAAGGTTAATTCCATTTAAATCAACTTCAGTGTTTTTTAAGCGACAAAAATAATATTTTGCAATTTTATGTAGGTCTGCAAAAAATAGTATTTTGAAATTTTACGTAAGTCTGTAAAAAAATAGTATTTTGTAATTTTATGTAACAGTCCGTACCTAAATGGATTTTCGTTCGCCCTATGGTTACGAACAGGCAAGAAAAGGTATACATATCCACCCTCTTTTTCATCTCGAAAGAAAACATTTCTTCAATATAAATCATTATAATGGGACGGCTCTTATTGGATTATTTTCCTTGTGGTGAGTTGCTGAAATATATTTTGGAAAGAAATAATTGGTAGAAAAATATTGTCACAAGAGGTGTTGCTCGGATGGAAAATAAAAAGGTGAACTAATCGATTCGTGGTCCCTTCAAATTTTTTTTTAATTTTCAGATAAGAAATTGCTTATTTATTACGGCAAAAACATTGACACAACTTTTAATAAACCTTTGTTTGATATAAATAGTGCAGGATGTTTAAATACTAGTATTCTAATTTTTTTTATAAAGTGGGTTACGTGGAACTAAAATAATTATTGGATTTTAAAAAGTTTAGATTTTATCAATCGATTAATCGCCTCTACATCAACTGTTTCTAAAGTAACATACCAAATCATTACGTCTTAATATGTTGGCGAGTTTAAAAGCTAGCGTGTGAGTGTGTTAGCGTTTGTCGATGACACACAAAACTTTCTACACGCTCAGAAGCTAGCTAGCGAGTGTGTCATACACGAAGATACTCGCTACAAGCCAAAACGCCAACGATGATGACACACGGCTTTTTTACAAGCTACAATATTGTTAAGAAGCAGATTGTAAAAACGCCGATGACACTGGGCGACGTTACACACTACAAGCGTAAACGCTCGCTTGTAGCGTAAAAAAGTCGTGTTTCATCGTACTATAACATTTACGATAGATTTGATTATATAAATCTCTTATTCACTATCACTATGCTATCGACCGGCTGCAGAACTCAGATTGGATAAGCCGAACCTACCAAAATACAATCATCCTACCAAAATACGTCAGAGGAAGTGCCGCCCTAAGCAAACAAAGAGTAGCGACTCGCAGAGATAGATCACTGGTGATTTGTGCTCAATCGCCCGGCAACTGTATACCAAAAACATAGTAAAATACGAGTACCTACATACGGAAAATAACATTGACAAACAAAGATCAATACGGATGTTTGATTGAAGCTAGTTTTTAGGGAGAACTACCGTTAAGGGGAATCCTCAAATCCGAATTCCATACAAAATGTTTCGGACAAATACTCAAAAGTACGCCGTATTATAGTAATTTCTTCACACTATTCATTTTGTCCATGCTTTTTGATTTCGTCAACAAAAAAAAAGAAAGGGTCTCATACTTTAATTTAGATTTTATACGTGTTTTCAAGTAACTAGGGTTAACTTTAAAACACTAGGTACTTTTTGAGTATTTATCCGAAACATTTTGTATGGAATTCGGATTTGAGGATTACCCTTAAGTCAAATATTGTACCTTGTTGGAGGCTTTCGTTTGAAAACTAGAACCAGCCAGTTGTCTAATTCAGACAAAACAAGACGAGGGCTGACCTAAAATTCAGGTCATATTCTGGCACCAAAGTGTAAATTGGTCATCTGACTTAAAATTTGGGTGACTGGTATTCTTAGACTTAAGGTTTGCCAGAAAGATGCAGAAAGTTTTTTATTGTGAGAAATAAATATTTTGAGTCGGTGTCATTTCAACTGCACTTGATTTTTATGTTGCATTTACTAAAATGATCAGAAAAAAAATATTCACATGATAAAAGGATTATTTATTTTTACCTTTCAGTTCAATTTCACGTCGATCTTTTTATGCAAAGTGACAGGTGCGCGAGGTACGTGCACAGAAAAAAACGTAACGCCTTTGAAGTAACGCTTGTAATTATTTCACTCCTCATGAAATTTCCATACCAGGGGGGCTTATATATGAAATTTGATTCTTGAGATTAAGATCTTATGGAGTGGGGTCGAGACTCTAGGTCTATGGAGAACGGGAGCCTTCCGCGTTTTCAAAATTTTGTCAGTGCGTCTGGTCGAAGCAACGCGTGATCAGAGGGCTGGCAGCTTTCTCGGCCAAAGAAGCCTTGCAATACAAAGAGGCAATGCAGTCAGTATCCTCGGCACGCTGCCATCGGGTATCGATTTGGAGCAGTTGGGCTACCTTTAGATCGTTTGCAACGGTCTATGGGTAGCCCAATTGTTTCCTTTTGTAAATTTTGTAATATAGATTGTAGTAGTTAGCTTATGCTGTAATAAAATTTATGTTCGAGGAGGAAACTCCAAAACAATCTTATCATTTCAAAACTTAAACTAGCAACCTTGTCTTGTTAGACTTGCAGGTGCAATCATAAGTAATTGACGTCTCGTGTACGTTGGGAAGTCGCCAACGCGGGCGGAGGGAAGGCATCTAAGCACAGAAAGTATATTTGAACTTGCAGTAGTAACTAACTAACTAACTAGTATTCGTTTGACCCAACATATCGTACTGTCCATTCTATTCGTTTGAACGAAATGTGTCGTACTGTCCTTATTATTAGTTTGAAACTTTGAACCAAGCAACGTTTTGTACTGTCCATATTATTCGTTTGAACCAACATGTCGTACTGTCCATTCTATTCGTTTGAACGAAACGTGTCGTACTGTCCTTATTATTAGTTTCAAACTTTGAACCAAGCAACGTTTCGTACTGTCCATATTATTCGTTTGAACCAACATGTCGTACTGTCCATTCTATTCGTTTGAACGAAACGTGTCGTACTGTCCTTATTATTAGTTTCAAACTTTGAACCAAGCAACGTTTCGTACTGTCCATATTATTCGTTTGAACCAACATGTCGTACTGTCCATACTATTAGTTTGAACCAACGTATTGTACCTATTATCCTTACTATTCGTTTGAACCAACGTATCGTACTGTCCATATTATTAGTTTGATCCAACGTGTCGTATATCCAAATGTCCATACTATTCTTGTTTCTTGTTTCTAGGTTTATTTGATCACTTGTTTAAAAAGTTACTTATTATACTATGTGATCTTGAGTTGTTTAATGTAAGTACCTATATTTCCGACACAATGTAAAAATTGTTTGAGAATAAATTAAATGAAATGAATTGAAATATTCGTTTAAACCAACGTATCGTACTGTCCATACTATTCGTTTGAACCAACGTATCGTATTTGTCCATACTATTAGTTTAAACTACCATTTCGTACTGTCCATACTATTAGTTTTAACGAAACGTGTCGTACTGTCCATACTATAAGTTTTAACGAAACGTGTCGTACTGTCCATACTATTAGTTTGAACCAAGCAACGTTTCATACTGTCCATTCTATTCATTTGAACCAACGTATCGTAATGTCCATACTATTCGTTTGAACCAACATAATATCGTACTGTCCGTACTATTCGTTTCAACCAAGCAATGTATCGTACTGTCCATATTATTCGTTTGAACTAACGTGTACTCTTCATACTGTTTGATATGAATTCTGTGGGAATGTATTCAACCAGTAAATACCTCGCCTTGCAGGCCAACGTAGAGTGTTGGTAATTTTCCAACAGTTAAAATATTCACAATAGTTTCTTTGTGATCATTAAAATTGTTCTTACAACCTACTTTATAGTTTGGTGAAGTAAGTTACACTTTCTTTTTGTTAGAGGCGCTTTTTAGTAATACCGAAAATACTTTAACCTGTCGTCTAAAGAAATAATCAACGAGTAGTTTTTGAAGCGAAAACTTATTTTGGCGCACTCAGCAAAATATATCGTGGGTAGTAAATTGGAATGGGCTACTGGGCTCCCATTTTTGCGATACTGATGCCTTTAGGTCAAAGTTAAAAAAAAAAGTTCGGAAAAAATTGTAATGTCGTCTCAAAACTCGAATACCAACGCCGTAAGCAAGCAACGATACAGGTGGACACACAGACAGTACAATTAGCAAATCCAATTGCCCAATTCGCTGGCACATGACTTCCAAACCTCGTTACGTCGTGCGTTGTGTTGCTCTAACTCAGTTTTGAACCCGCGCGAGTGAATACAGCAATTAGGAGTGTAACAAGTAACAGAACTATCCAAGATAACTTTTGGTCAGTTTGAGAGGCTAGATTTTTTTTATTTGAATAAAGTTGTGTCCCTACTGAGCGCTGAAGTGTTAAGACACTATTCTATCACATAATCGTATTAAGGTTTTACAATAACATACAACACCCGATTTCAACTGGACTGTTTAGTGACCGTAAACACCAGAAAAGTCACAAAAAAGCAAAATACGCACATGCGTTTAAAACGGCGTATTTTTTTCAGTTATTTTGATTTTAAAACTAAACTACTTAACCGATCTTGATGAAACTATGCGACCAATCTAAAAGTATATCCTATCAAACAAAACTAAATTGGTAAACCACAAAATTCTGTAGTAAGAATAAAAAATAAAAAAAAACATTCAATTCGATTTGAGAACATTGGAAATTGAGAACCTCCTCCTTTTTGAAGTCGGTTGAAATTTACTGGTACTTGCGTTAGCGACGCGTCGCGACACATTTAGTGCCAAATGCCAGTACAAAAATCTTATTATAGTATAAAATAATTTATAGAAGATTATAATATAGGTACTTATTTAAATAAACTATTCATTCAAATCTAAGTAGTAGGTATTTAATGTGCCATCTTAAAAACTAAATTTATATTTAATTACATTGTGAATTTGTGATACTACCTATTAAATGTAAGGAAATAAACTTAAGTTCCTATTAGTAAAGTTGCTGTGCCCAACAGGCTGAATATACTACCATAGCCCTAAGGTGTAAGTGTACATATTTATTGCACTATATAAATTACTGAATTACTGCGACAGTGTGGCGTAGCTCTAAAGGTATCGCTCTGTTATTCATACACGACATACATCTATGTATAAGTATCTATAGTAAAAAAATCATAATGTATGTCTTGACCCTTCTATCAATCATGCATCGTGGACATATGGCCGGTGACGGATGGGGTTTTGAGGATACAAAGAGGAAAATAAATCGCTGACACAGTGAAATTATCGCGCATTTGGAAATAAGTGGCGGATACATTGTGTACATTAGATCAAGGCGCTGAAAATATATTTCATAAAAAAGATTTATTGATATTAGAAACCACGAAAATTGTAGTTACGGTTCGTTAGAATTTGTGAATATTATCGGCGGCTGTAAGGCGCTAATTTTGTTTTCTCAGTGCTACGAAAACGATCAAACTAGGTAGATTTAAAAAAATAAAGTAGGTACATATTTATCGGTTGGATTTCATCTCGTTCGTTGAATAATATAAAGCCTAGAATACACTAGGGAACAAACAGAGCGACATGTTGCGGAACATGATGCTCGATAACTACGTGAATGTCCCGAGACAAATGTCGCGGCACATTTTGCCAGCCAAACTAATCAGTGTTTATAGAAATGTCGCCCGAGGACAGACATATTGAGAGGCACGTTGCGTACGTTACTATACTCGGTGACAAATGGCGCGACACTGACGCGGGACACGTGCGCTCGCTCTTGAGGCGGGAGCACGCAAAATGCCCCGTGTCACGTACAATGTTGTGGGGCATGTTGCGGGACACTATGCAACGTTGCAGCGTCACATAAATTGAGTGTTGTGCGTCGTGTTACCGGATAAAATGTCGCCTAGTATATCCCGGGCTTAAGACTATCAAAAATTCAGTTTGGTAGCCTTATTTATTTAGGTCTGTTTATATCAACTGATTTTGTTAACTGTTATCCTAGTGCCCATGCAGACAAAGCCGGGGGCAATCTAAACTAATAACTGCTATAAATTGCTTTACAAAATTGGATCTCTATTTACACAGTCCAATCTATTAACAAGTCTCGCTGAAAATCTATAATTAATTTATCGAAATACAATTGGCTATCGCCAAACCGCCTAGGTTAAGGTTAGTCTAGAACTAGTTTAGCTTTAGTTCTAGACTAAAATTGAATGTTGCATTGCAGCTTAGTATCTAACAGTATCCCACATTATCATTACGGTGAAGGAAAGTGTGATGAAAATGTTAAGCAGGCATGTTAAGGGACAGAAAAAAAACTGTGGGAATATCACCATTATCATCATTATCCGCTGCCTGACTTAGCCCACTGCTGGGTATAGGCCTCTCTCACAGACATAAATCTAGATATCTTAAATTTATATCTGTGGCCTCTGCTCTCGCCATGCTGCCTGATCCTGTGCTATTTTTTTTTTTCTTTCTTTCGAAGAACCTAAGTTCATCAGTTTGGCTTCACATCAAAGGTATATAGCCAGTGTCAAGTAATTGGAGAGATTATTTTGTCATAAGTCAGAGTCGATAAGTCAAGTCATGCCCCTGTAAAGTAGTGGTGGTTGCGACTTTACTAGAGGCTTCTATGGAGTTTTGGAGGCAACACGAAAAGTCACGTTTTACAGCATTACACTATTCACCAACACTCATACACGTTCACGAGCACTTAATGGATAAAAAACCACCGTTTTTACACTTAAACACTCAAAGTTATACAAGTTTTGTCAATTAATTTAATGCCGACAATACGCCATTTTTCACGTTCCCGCCAAAAACCATCCTGTGCTATGCGGGTCCAGTTTCGGCCCACGATGCTGACAATGTCGTTGACCCATCTCGCTGCCGGACGTCCGACATCCAAGTAAACGAAATTGCGTATTATGCTTCCCTGTGACTATTCAGTGGTGTAAACGAACACTAGAACAGTCCTATTGAAGTCGGTTGTAGTATATTTATGTAAAACTTTGATTACACAACGTCAAAGTACATTATAAATACTTCGAGAATCCAGCAAAAGGAGGGGTTAACGCAACGCGAACCCCTCTGCCGGCCATATAACCTTCTTGGCCATTAATGTTAAATAAAACTATATGCTGTATTTGATAACTGTGTGCATATTTTAAGATGGTGGAGATTATTATAGTGTGCGTTTACATGAATAAGATTTGTTAGGCACGTGTGCAATGCGTGTTTACCTCGTCCCCCGTGATAAATGGCAGAAAATTATGTTAGCAGATTCTGTCGTACAGCCTCTTCTTTTGCTGAATTCTCGAAGTATAAATATGTATTGGTTCCCCGTCTTTATCTCTACCACATCTATATCTGAAAAGACTATTGTCAAAAGCAAAATGCTAAGCTTTGATCGGACACACCTCTTCAGAAGCAATCATCCTGTGACATCTCACCTCCAAATACGCCCAATCAAAACTACACTCTCATCCACCTTAACAAAGCCCAATTTTGCTCGAACTCAACAGTCAATTATGAGATCAGTCGATTAGAAATGTCATTCGGGTTGCAAATTGATTCTGGGGCTTGAAGGCAATTCTCATGAAAAGTCTATTAGAAATATACAGATATGTGTGCATTTCGCCATTTTTTCTGTCAAAAATTGGCGTTTATGATTGGTCGACGCGTGAGTATTGTCAAATTAAATGTCGAAAACCGCTGCATTTCTCTTTCATGTCGCGGGCTCGATTCCCTCATCAGGACAAACATTTTTGTGATAAACATCGGTGTTTGTCCTGAGTCTGGGTATATTCTATGTATGTATTTACACACTAAAAGTATAAACCAGATAACTAGTTCCCATAGTACAAGCTCTTCTTTGTTCCGGGCTAGATGGCATTGCGTGAAATGTCCAAAACATTTAATTCGTAACCCGTACAACATTTTTGATTGATCTCATAATAAAATTACATGAAATGAATTTTATATTTTATAGATTTTCATATTTAATACCTATAATTCTGTATATTTAATTTATGTTATTTGACTTGTACTAAATGTAAGATATGTTATTAGGCAATTTAACTCTTGGGCGCCTTGGCCTAGGCTGTAAGCTCATTTGTGTATAAATAAAATTAAATAAATAAATAATAGACTGGCTTTTTGATGACAAAATGGCGAAAATCACAACATTTATCTCTATTTGCTTGAGAATTGAGGCCTTGTGTATCGTTGTCTCATTCGAGTGTGTAGTGAGATAGGGTTGAGAGGGTAAGTTGATTCGTCATCAAATGGGTTTAATAAAACGGCCAGTAACAACCATTCAGAGGCATCCCTGCAGGATTTCGTCTAGAAAAGATGTTTTTACGAAACACTTTTCTTGTTTATGTTACTAATTGAAAATATTGGTAAACAAGCTAAAAGTTTATAAAGACTGCCGAAATATTATCGCCATATTGGATTTCTGACACTTTATTGTTGTTCTAAGTATGACCAGTCCTTGCTGACTCTGTTATGACTCTCTGTCTTTGCGGATGAACTACGTTCCTTAGAGCTAGACTCGGCTTTACCGCTACTCTCTACCACAGTTTTTTTATGTCCATCGTCCTTGCTCACTTTGTTATGACTCTCTGTCTTTGCGGATGAACTACGTTCCTTAGAGCTAGACTCGGCTTTACCGCTACTCTCTACCACAGTTTTTTTATGTCCATCGTCCTTGCTCACTTTGTTATGACTCTCTGTCTTTGCGCATGAACTACGTTCCTTAGAGCTAGACTTGGCTTTACCGCTACTCTCTACCACAGTTTTTTATGTCCATCGTCCTTGCTCACTCTGTTATGACTCTCTGTCTTTGCGGATGAACTACGTTCCTTAGAGCTAGACTCGGCTTTACCGCTACTCTCTACCACAGTTTTTTTATGTCCATCGTCCTTGCTCACTCTGTTATGATTCTCTGTCTGTATGACAGTCTTATGAAAATAAACATAATATAATAAAGCAGAAGACCCCAAATTCTGTACATATGTATTTTTTGACGGAAACGTGTTCAGACGAGATTAATAAACATGCCCCAAAAAAAATTTTTTTGATTGGAAGACTTTGTTTGTTTGTTTGTGGGTTTGTGTGTTCGTCCATCACGTAAAAACTACCGAACGGATTTAACTGAAACTTTACGATATCATAGTTACAAAGCCTGAAATAGTTATAAGCTATATAATATTACGCTAAATCTCTTCAGAGGGTAGATATAGAAGTTTCAAGTTTGTATGAAAACAGTTTTTTTATGAGTGTATCTATCTTAAACTTTGGAATTATGTTCTAATAAATAATTATGTTCAAAACAAATAATAAGATACGGGTTTCATCGATTTTCAAATTTAAAGTAAAAAGATGTGAAAGTACAGAATGAAGGAGTTATTGGACCTAAAGCTGATTGAGCCTGTCTCCTCATGTATACACAATATCTCATTGAAAGTTGCATTTTTATGATTTTTGAAGATAAGTACCGCCAAGTTTTTCAGTTATCTACTAAATTCAATGTTGAGTGGGTAAAAAGAGGGATTGAAAATGTGCAAGAATTGATTGACTTGCTTAGTACTGACACTTTGCTATTCTATGACATTTCTTTCGCGGGTGGAACAAACAACATTGACAATAAACAATTCTTCCAGGGGTGACGAAGTCGCACGCGGGTACAGCTAGTTTATATATATTTTTGTAATCTCCTTTTAATTTCCTTTATTTTCTTACCCTACTCGATGGGTTTGGTAAACAAAAATGTAATAACAACTTACTATTTAGCGCCAAAAAACCGGCATTTTGAATTATTCTTTTAAAAACTCATCTAAGGACACTTGGGTTATTGAGATTAACCTAACGATACCTCAATTAGCAAAATCCATCCAGCCTTTTGGACGATACCAGGTAACAAAGAAATTTACATTCCTACATACATACTATAAGTAGGTACGCGCGAAAAACATAACCCTTCTTTGGCAATAGGATAAAAAAACTGGATGAGTTGGTGGATACCATTATTTTGGCCGTCATTTCATTTGAATTCAGTGGACGAAAGCCTCATTACATTCCAGGTGAAAATATTTCCATTTATGCCGTGTAATAAAATGCACTGTTTCAATAATTAGAAGTAAGACATTTTCTTCTATTATCTGTATAGCTTTCTCATTACCAAGTCTGTCTATGGTTATGCCTAGATCACACGTACCGAGTATTCGGCCGAGACAGTAAAAAGTTACTCGGCCGAGACAATGAAAGCTTACATCAATCGCTCAGCCGAGCACTCGGCGGCGCTATGTTTATACGTACTGACAACTCGCGGCCGAGAGCACTGTCTCGGCCGAGTACTCGGTACGTGTGATTTAGGCATTACTGCTAAATAGCGGTCCTTTATTCATGAGCACCCTATAAATTCCAATGACGTCACTTTGCAGTGCAACGCACTAATATCCAGTGCAGTGATGCTTTAAATCATAAGTTAATCTAGTCAGGCTGGTGCATCTTAATATCCAACCGTATATCAATAGAATTACAGCTCAATATCGAATATCAATGGTTGATAGATATTGGAAGACTTTATTAAACTTCTATCCGTGGCTTCTCTCGCGAAATATTGTGGTATAAAGCAGCCTTAGTCCTTGACCAGCTAATAAACTGATTTTGGCGTGATTGAGGACCAAACATACCTACTTACACAAAGCTGGGCGTTATATATGCTAAAAGCGGTTTCAGACTAGCGTATTTAACTGAGCAAATCCGCCGCTCGTGTTTGGTTTTTTGCAGCGCGTGTACGCTCGACTACTCTTTTTTTTGCGCGAGTGACGTCTCATGCTACTGACACTCGCTAGAAAAAAACAAGCCTTAGCACCTATATACGCGCGTATACGCGCGTTGATATTTTGAAGTTCTGCAAGTACCAATCCGCCTGAATACGCGCGACAAAAATACGTATGTAACCGCACTTACAACGGCATTTACGCTGGGTTTTTTGGTAGCAAGTTTCATAGTTACGCGGACGGTCAGGCGTGTAATGCCTAGATCACTCGTACCTACCGAGCAAACGGGCGAGACAGTAAAATGTTTCTCGGCCGAAACAGTGATGTAAGTGAATAGCTTACATCACTCGCTCAGCCGAGCACTCGGCACTATGTGTATACGTACCGAGTACTCGGCCAAGAGCACTGTCTCGGCCGTTTGCTCGGTACGTGTGATCAAGGTATACGCAGCAACGCTTGACAACGCTCGTACGAGTGGCACCACGCACGAAACGCGCTGCAAGAAACAAAAAATGAGCGGCAAATCCACTCGGTTAATACGCTAATCTGTAACCTCACTACGTGTCATACAACGCGGTGGGCGGTTCTTCCGCCGCGGGAATCCACTTCTGAACCGCACTAGTCAAAATTTATATGGAAGTGAACCGCGATGGGAAACCGCGCAGTGTAGTATGCGGCATACAACTTAAAGATAAAGATAAAAAAAAACATTTCTTTCATAAAGGTCTTAGTATAAAGGTAGGTACAAATTTAAGTAAACGTAGTATAAAATGAAGAAATAATGAAGGCTAAAATTACAAAATGAAACTGTAAAATTTAAGACTATATTAACTAAGTAGGTATATAATTTATATAAGCTGCATATAAGTTGAAAGTTTTCTTTTCTTTTATTAATTTATTTAAGATAAAAAAACTACCTATGTAGTAAAGACCCGAATCAGATGAATCTTTGAGTACCTCGTCCTAACTAAGTATTACTAGACTTGTAAGTAGGAACGAGGGATCGCTGCTTCAGCTAGCTTCAGGAGATTTCTGCAGTAATATTTTTATATAATTTTTGAGTTTGTTTAAATAAGAGGTAAATAGTAGAGAAATTAGAAGAATACCGTATACATAAAATATAAAGGTAAAATAAATCAAAACTTAGGACACGTGAGTAGATTTAAATCTTATTTAAATAGAGTACATAGATTGTTATTTTTACTGCCTTTTATGTGTTTGTGTGGTGTGTGTGTGTGTTCTTCCATATTAATTGTGCATAACGCGGTTCAAAAGCGGATTCCCGCGGCGGGGGAACCGCTCGTGCAGTATGGCCCTAAGGCCCATATTCAGCGACTGATTTGCAACGGTAGAGATTTCTATCTCAAAATAAACTTAAAACTTGACTACAAGTTAGTAATGTTACTTAATAAAACCTAACTCCATTCCTGAAATTCGTCGGAGTCTTTAGCTCGCTTCTCAAAATAAAGGTTTTAAAGTTAAACATTCCTCCATTTCTGTAGTTTGAAGATTCACTGCAAAGTTCTTAATTCTTACCTAGGTACTATCTTTTAATTAGCTTCTCTTGGATAATACCTGCATCTTACATTTTCTACATTAAGCGTACGTGGATAACTGCTAATTTATGCAGCTCTTTCTCGTAAATTCTCTACCCAAATTAAAATTAATAATAGCGTATTTTCACATACATTTTAGAATTATTATATTCTTCTGCTCATATTCACACACGTTTTATAATTATTTCTAAAAGGCCTAGATCACACTGAGAGCACTGTCTCGGCCGAGTATTCGGTACGTATAAACATAGCGCCGAGTGTTTGGCTGAGCGAGTGATGCAAGCTTTCACTGTCTCGGCCGAGTAACATTTTACTGCCTAGGCCGAGTACTCGATACGTGTGATCTAGGCATAAGTCCTGACAGACTGATTGATAACGCACATACCAAAGCACAGAACGTAGAGACTCGAAATTTGCATGTTCGTCAAGAAATGTAGGCTTGTAACTACTGCGTCAGGCATTTTGACGATTCGCAACGCAAAATAAGTTGCAAATTTTAGATAGTCTAACGATTAAAAATCAATCAAAATCAAATCCATTTCATAAAATCCCAAATCCAAATTACTGGGTACCCATATTCAATTTGAACTAAGTTCCTCTGAGGTTTCATCACATACATATGTCTTACGAAGCTAAGCCGATAATCCTTCGACACATTAATACTCCGATATTCTAAAATCTAGGTCATGTTTCTGTAGGATATATATGATACTCAGAGTTCCTTTGTCACTTGTAGAAAGGGAGCAGTGGTTTGGAAGTGAACGCTTCGGTCAGGCTTTGAGTGACGCCTTCAGACCGAGGAGCTTATTGGAACCTAAAATCCACCTGGAAATTTAACGTTAGGTAGGATAAAATATTGGATTAGGATAATATATTAGCTTAGGATGAAATTTTGGCTTAAATATTTTTCTACTCAATTTTAAAGGGAGGTCTGCACTACAGTGGGGCGATTCAGGCCCTCAATAATAAAATTATTATTATAAACTCTATACTTTGATATTAAATTATGACGTGTCTTTGTCAGGACATAATGAAAAGGGATAAAGGTAAATCTATATAAACTTCCCAAAAAAAATTGTCATTACTGACGATACTTATAAAGCCAAATCTAAACTCTATGTAGAGACTAGAATCATAAGATTTAGAAAAGTCATATATGCGCTAAGGCACAAAACTAATACATTTCTGGTGTAGTTTATATGTACTTGAAATGTGGTACACATACACTGAATCTAAAAACTTCTAAAATGTTTAGCATAATAGATAATTAGTATCAAAAACGATCACCATTGAAAATATTTTACTAATTTATTATACAGCATTTTTGTACAAAGTAATTATGAGATTAAAAAAAAGGTTGAATATCGCTATTATTTTTTTATAAATAGTTTGCAAAAACACTGCATTTTTGTCTGTGGAAAAGTATAAACTGTGCAGGTAAGAAAGTATTTACAACTCACTAGTAAATACTGCTTGCATTCAGCCTGCTCCCGTGTTTCATTTACCACATCGCCACTGAGACGCTCGACGTGAGTTTCAGATGCTTAGCGGTTAGTGGTCCAATGAGAAATGGTAACGATAACTCGAGAAAGTCAGGCTTAAAGTGTCAAGAAAGTTAAACAAGAAAAGTAGTTTGAAATCTTAAAACCACATATTTATGTTGCTCTGTTTCGCTTCCTTAACGAGATAGCGGTTTTTATGGGGTTGTTTTTGGTAAATTCAGCATTGCATGCTAATTAATGAATTTAGAATGCATTGTCATCGAGTACCGTACCGTCGATACCGCAAAAGTTTCAACCGGATAGCTAATCGGAAAGTGCTCAAAATTTGAGTTGCAAGATTTTACCCGGAACGACAGACAAACAAGTGCTTTAAAAAAACATGGTAAAATACACACTGTTCGGTTTTGTTATTTCTTGCAGTATGTTATGTATCGGGATGAATATAAAATATTGTTCTATGACCTTTTCTAGGTAATTTACTTGGTAACTTCATACCGATTTTTAGGTCAACAAACATCCTACTCATAAACTAATGCATTTATTTTAGTTTCAAAAAACTTAATCCGTACTAGTTGAATGATACATAACATAATCAGTGCGTTTGCAGTTTTTTCTTTGAAAACTTGCCTGTGCACGCTGCGCCCTGAGTTCTTTGTGGCCTACTCCAGGCTAAATGGCTGAACGAATTTTGACAAATAAGAAGTCATTGCTCGTCTAGGTCACTAGAGTGTCATAGGTTACCTTAAATTTCAAAAATCTTAGATTATTGCTAAAAGCCAACGCAATGTGTTACGTTACAAAAAAAAACAATAAAACTTGACGTTTTTCGGTAAAATGAGATATCTTTAGATTCGATTATTTTTAGTCAAGGAAAGTGCCAATATTCTGATAATATTTTGGCAATCAGGTTTTCAGTTTGTATTCTATTAAATTAAAATCAGAAAAAACTGTCGTGAATGTTTCTCCTTGCACCACGCCCGATCCTGCCTTTTCCGGGATGCGGTTTCGCCTTGCCAAAGGGAATTCTAAATCAGCTGAATTAGAAACTGAGGCCTTGTATAAATGAAAGGTGGATTATAGCTACAAGATGCTCAGCAAGATCATTCTTAAGGCCCAGAATCCTGCTGTCGGTCGCTATGATTTCATGATACTTGTCACCATTCACAATTTCATTCGTATCGTATCGTAAATAATAATAACAGTCAATCAGTTGTGTGCCGACTGTGAGTGGAAGTGATTGCGTGACATTGCATCATGCGTAAATTATTATAACAAATTATATAAATAAATAAATATTTTAGACATTACACACAACGCCATCTAGTCCCAAACTAAGCAGGGCTTGTACTATGGGCACCGAATGGTTGATAGAATACTTAAATACTTTTTTTTTTGTAAATACTAACATAGAGTATATAGAAAACACCCAGACTCAGGACAAACACCAATGTTCATCACACAAATGTTTGTTACTTGCCATTTGGCCATCCGTGTCGTCATATAACATTAGTCACAAAGAAAAAACAGTGTGTTATAAAATCACCAATTACAGAGCTGTTACAAAATGAAATAGTATCACCATGTGACAATGAAATAAAAGTAGCAATCATTTCCATGCCTAGTAGGTATCTACATATTGATCAGAGTTATTTGACAGCCCAATCTGTGTGTGTGGAAAATTGGTTCTTACCCCTTCAATCAGCCAATCGCAACACTCAGAAGTAAAATCCCCTTTCCCTTTGCCCTTTTCATGGGACTTAGGGTCTTCAAGGGCTCTCCAAAAGCTCGTAACGGTCAAATGAAGTTAACTATTTCGGTAACATAGGGTGATGTAGATTTGACCGAATTTTCATTGAAAGGGAAAGGGTTTTGAAGACGCCATTTGTATATTAAATAGGCAGTTAGGTGTATCAAAAGAAAAATTTATAACTAAACAAATAAGAATCTTGTAAAATTTGTAATATTTCTTTGTAATAGTCTTATAAAAACATTTTTTTTACACCCGTAACTTTGTTTACATTACGAATTAACTAAATTCTTAATACGCGCCTACACTTTTTGACGAACATATCCTCCAAATTTCAAGTCTCTCCGTCCAGCGGTTTAGTCTGTGCGTTGTCTGTATCAGTCAGTCAGTCAGGACCATGCCTTTTATATATTGATGACTAGCTGGTGCCCGCGACGTTGTCTGCGCAGGTATCTTTATAAACTATAGCCTATGTGTTATTCTGATGTATAAGCTATATTATTGTAAAGTTTCATTAAAATCCATTCAGTAGTTTTTACGTGAAAGAGGAACAAACATCCATTCATCCATCCATCCATCCATCCATCCTTACAAACTTTCGCGTTTATAATATTATAAGTAGGATGAACTTGTACCTTGATCTAATATAAGATATACACCGTCAATTTTAATCACCAGAAAAAATACGCATAGTCAGTTGCCGTTACTGAACACAGATATAGCAAAAAAAAGTGTATAAAATAAAGTCGAATTTGTGACAAAATAAATTTGATAAAATCGGGTAACTGTAACCGTTAGGTAATTAATATATGGTGATGTATGTACTTTTTTTTTCATAATAAACTATACTTAAATATATTTCGGCCTAACGGTTCTAGTCAGTCCATCCTTTTAAATTTTCTTATTAACAAATTATATAAATATATTTAGTAATAAATCCGCTTAATTTCAAAGTTTAAAGATACGATACGTGTTTCGCCTCTACACGAGGCATCATCAGGAGGTGTGGACTCGCCGAAGTCCGAAACGAGAGTCTCTCGTGTAGAGGCGAAACACGTGTCGTATCTTTAAACTTTGAAATTAAGCGGATTTATTACTAAATATATTTATATAATTTGTTGATATTTATGGATTTCCGCAAAGTAACGCCTGAATCAAACTTTCTTATTTTCTAATTACGTATAATTGTTTGGGTAAACGAAATAATAACTTTTTTACTTTGATGTTAATTTTTTTGATGAGATAACAGATTATTACCTTCTTCTAAAATTTAACAAGACAAGGAACAGGTGTAAGGGTTTTTACACAAAATCCCCCACACCACTTTACATTCAAATTAGTTTGGTACATTGAATTTCTTCAATCTATTTCAATTACCAGAATGGGTCCGTGTGAACGCAGCCTTATCTTATCGTTCGTTTACACGAAAAATTCTCGAATACTTTTGGGTGGTAATTTTGAATAGTAAACATGCCTTGAAAATTCTTCGTTTTGGGTCGTAGCATTTAAGAGAATTTTGTATTATACTGGTGCGTAAAACAATATAGAAACTTTTTAGTTGTATTTGATAAATGTAAAAATATCAGATAAAATGGCTGTACAAAAACATAGACAAACGACTTCAATTGGACTGTTTTAGTGACTATTATCACCACTGAAAAGTCACAGGGAAGCAAAATATGCAATTTCGTTTACTTCGACAACATATTTGTTACATTTATTCTGATATAAAAACTAAACTACTGAACCGATTTTGATGTTTTTTATAGGACCAATCTAAAAGTATATTCTCTCAAACAAAATATAATATTTCAAATGCTCTGACAAAATTTAAAAAACGCGGAAGGCTCCCATTCCCCATGGACCTAGGGTCTCGACCCCAAAGGGCTCAAACATGTACGACCTATCAAGACCTACATATTTACGCCGCTTGAGATCTTCAGCAGAGTTTGCCGCCGCACCAGCCCTGGTCTTGTCACAACCTTGCGTCTGGTCGAAGCGACGAGTGATCAGAGGGCTGGCAGCTATCTGGGCCAAAGAAAGCAATGCAGCCAGTATCCTCGGCACGCTGCCATCGGGTATCGAGTTGGAGCAGTTGAGCTACCTATAGATCGTTTGCAACGGTCTATGGGTGGCAATTGTTGCCTTTTGTAAATTTTATAATAAACCTGTATATAGATTGTAGTAGTTAGCTTATGCTGTAATAAATGTATTTATTAAATATTTCAAATCGGTTTATTTACAACAAAGTTTTGAGGTAATTAAAACGTTCCAATTGAGGTCGTTTGTACTATGTTTTGGTAAAACCTTGATTACAGAATGCATTGTCATCGAGTTGTAAGCTACCCTGAAATTTTTAGCATGATAGCTAATCGGGAACTGCACGAAATTTTAGTTGCAAGATTCTACCCGGAACGACAGACAGACAAACAAGAAAGTTACTTTATAAAAACGTGGTAAAATCAAAATAAAATTGAGTAAAGTAAAATATCTCCACCGGAAGTCAATGCCCAAATCTGATTGTCATTGACATTGCCTTAAAAAATACGTGGATAAATTAAAAAAAAATTAAAAAAGTTTACAAAAGTTTCCTTGAACACTTCCAATTTACCTCCAAAAGAACCCTGAGTTCAATAACTTAACTAAGTAATTAAATTGATTAAGAAACAAAGGGTTCGATTATACCTAAAAACTTCAGCTTTAACTCCGTCAAAAGTCTGGAACTTAGTGTTTTAAAACTAGTTAACTAGTTTTAGAAGAGGTTATGAAAATTGAGAATCAATCAAAGAAAGAATCGTGTAAAAGTTAAAAGTTATGTCTTAATGGACACCACAACAAAAGCGACCTCGAGGCCTCGAGGCCTAAAAAACGCTGGAAGAATTGTCTGGAGGAAGACCTGAAGAAGTTGGGCAAACTAACAACTTGGAAGAGACTGATTAAGACCAGGAACGAGTGGAGGAAAATCGTTGAGGAGGCCAAGACCCACAAAGGGTTGTAGTGCCGCAGGAAGTAAGTAAGTAAGTATGAAAATTGAGATACAATTTCATATTACCTACTAGTGTTTCATATAGAAAACCAAGATAGACAGTATCAAACCAAGATGGAATCGTAAGACAGGACGAAAAACAAGCTTAAAGTTTATAAAAACTGAAAACTCGACTGCGTAAATATTAATAAATTAATAATCATTTATTTAGTAAATTAAATATTTACTCGTCACATAATATGCATTGATTGCCAATTCATTATTCCAAATTAAATTTATATATTTTTTTGTAATCGCCTTTTTATTTTCTTCATTTTGATACCCTACTCGATATTGTTGGTTAACAAAAAAATATAAATAACTTACTATTTAGCGCCAAAAATCCACCATTTTGGTAAGTTATTTTAAAAACCCATCTAATTTTGGCATCAGACGGGAATAGGTCAAGATACGCAGTGAGGGAAAAAAGAAAGTTCAATACATACAAACATACATAATATACACAAGATACGAGTGAAAAACTTAACCATTCCTTGGCAGTCGGGTCTTGGCAAAAGGATAGAAGTAAAATTTTTAAATTAATGCAAACTTATTACAGCACAGCTCTAAGTTCAAATAATTACATATTCCAAAGATTTGTATAGCTTAACGTGGACTTAAATTAGCGATAAACAAATTTCCTAAAGTTTGTGGCACACACAGAGTAAGCATTTAAATTATAAATATTCATGGAATTAGCACTTCGGGAATGTAACAATGGGGCATAAGTACATAGGGTGCTGTTGTTTGTGTTTAGTACAGGGTGTTGCCGAAAATTTAAATATGAGTAAAATTTACATTTGTTACTACCGACCGTGGAAGCTGTTTTAATTATAGGCAACATCTTTTTTTTTTATCACAATCGGGCAAATAAATATTTTGAACAGAAGTCCTTTAACCCCACATTTTTAACAGCCTATAATGTGTCCCAGCTGTAGTGCAGTCAAATTAGGCGGGTTTTGAGCAAAGATTGGATATAATTGAACACATTTGTTTAAAACTTGAATTTTTATATAGATCGATTTCAAATGAGTTTGCCCCTAACATATATAAATTTCAACCTCCGGAGATGACTGGATCCAGAAATACCTTCATAAGGCCATAGCTTGATGAGGCGGTTGTATACAGTCAGTGCAGTGTGATATATTTTGTACGACACCATGCTCCACGTTTCCACCAAATTTCAGCTAAATCCGAAACCGGGAACAACTTTGAATTGTGATAGCAATTACAATATTTTGGTAGCAGATAAATCTATTCTGGGTCAACTCCGGTTGTTGGTTGATGCTCTCCCAAAATTTTAACTGCCTACGTCTTCTAAACAGGAGTGTATCCTTAGATTTACGCATTTTTTGAGAGGTTTTGTACCATAATTCTCCAGGCAAAATCGACACAGTTTCAAAACTTATCTCAAATATATTAACGAGGTAAATGTTACGTCTGCCAGTAAAAAAACTTTCGGATTCTAATGCGGAACAAGTATTTATTGGGAATTATAGGTAAATAACATAGGAACTTAGCCAACAGAAGCGACCGTTGCATTTCACGTCAGATAAGCAAAATAAGTCTCTTCCACTAGCTTTTGCATCTATGACAAATTGAACTCGTCATCGTTTGCAAGTTTTACAGGTTCGATTTTGACACCAAACGACTTATGTCTATTAATTAACAGCACTAATATACATCATTTATTTATAATAAGGAAAATGCTGCTTGACGTGACATGTCTACTGAACATGTAGATCGTTCAAACTTTAAAACGAAAATAGAACCTCAAGCAGTTGTCAAAATGCCACTCAAAAGATAAACAATTCTTGGAGTTTTTGCGGGAACATGAAAAATGGCGCATTGGCGGCATTAAATTAACAAAACTTGTATATCTTTGAGTGTTTAATTGTAAAAACGGTGGTTTTTTATCCATTAAGTGCTCGTGAACGTGTATGAGTGTTGGTGAATAGTGTAATGCTGTAACACGTGACTTTTCGTGTTGCCTCCAAAACTCCATAGAAGCCTCTAGTAAAGTCGCAACCACCACTACTTTACAGGGGCATGACTTGACTTATCGACTCTGACTTATGACAAAATAATCTCTCCAATTACTTGACACTGGCTATTATACCTTTGATGTGAAGCCAAAACCGAAGAACTGAGATTCTTAAAAAAAAAAAAAACAATTCCTAAATTTCATGCTACTGCACCTAAAACCAGACGCTTTATCAATAGCACCAACACTTTTAAAAATCTGTCCTAATGTTTTTATTGATACTGACACTGAAATGATTTGAAAAAGTTTGAATTTATCAATCGTTATTACGCGTAAAGAAATACATTAAATTATATTTTCTTATGCAATACAAAACTAAATAAGCTTAATCAATAACAAGACCGAAATAACGAACAAATTGCAAATTTTTAGACCTTTAGATTAGTCCTGAACTATGACTACAAAATAAAAATGGTTTTCTGTTAAGTTGGTTTACGGACGATAGTTTAACGTGACTATCAGCGTAACGGGACAATGAGCGTTACCGGACAATGACGTCAACGTTTTCGTGCATGCAGCCGGCGTTCATCGATTTACTAGACGTAGTCACGTCAAAAATAAGTAGTCAGAATACGAAACAATATATTTTACGTTTTTAATTTCAGTACATTTTTCAAAACACAATTCCAACTTAAATGTATCTAATAAAAACGTGTACAGATAAAATATAAAGTTTTTTGTGCCTATTCAACTCAGTAGGAACATCGCAAACGTAATCCACCGCAACAAAAAGCAAAAATTCGTCACTGTTTGGAATAACAAGCAGATGTCTGATTACTTACAGAATAAATTATGAACGTGTTGTGAAAATAAACTCTGTTTTTTCCTTGATGTCACTTACAAGCGGATATCACGAGAACCTAACCTACTACCTAGGTACGTGGCAGCTGAGAGGTGGCACATTACAAATAAGAGTATAAGACAAGTGCATGCATTTTCAAATTAAGGCTAATCCTCAAATCCGAATTCCATACAAAATGGTTCGGACAAATACTCAAAAAGTACGCCGTATTATAGTAATTTCTTCACACTATTCGTTTTGTCCATGTTTTTTCATACAAAATGTTTCGGACAAATACTACCTTAAGGCTAAATAAATAAATAAATAATAAAGGCTAATACTATAATACGGCGTACTTTTTGAGTATTTGTCCGAAACATTTTGTATGAAAAAACATGGATGAAACGAATAGTGTGAAGAAAATACTATAATACGGCGTACTTTTTGAGTATTTGTACGAAACATTTTGTATGGAAATCGGATTTGAGGATTACCCTTAAGGTAGTCTTTTTACTTGTCAGAATTAAGAGTTTGATATAAATGTGAAAGCTTGGGAGTTGGGAGTGTATACATGTCATGTTGGTGCAGCTGACTGTACATAATGACATACTTAAATAATGATAAATAATATAAATCTATTATATACCATTTTCTCACAATAAAGTGAAGAAGAATGTCATACATAGAAGTCTAAATTTTTTTTTAATTTTTTTTTATTAATTCCCATTCAGAGCGAATGGGAATATAAATAGTTTTTTTTTTAATGATCGATAAAAAAGGCCAGAGTCCCATCAATAGGAACATTATCATCGAATCCAACACACTTGCCACTCGACCATGTGTCGTCACAGATGTTAAAAGCCTACGTCCTTTCACCACACTGGTTCAAAAGAACTAGTGACACGATAAGAAGAAGAAAGCCTATGTAAACTGGCTTCGTGTGAAAATATCTTTAAATCACGTCTTTTTACGTGTCAAAGGAAAGTGGGTCCCCGAATCTGTGCGTGACATAAAAGTACTTCAGAGATTTCATACACCTTTTTGACAATGTGACACCCCTTGAAATATCATTGTGATAGCAAAAGCATTTATATAAATTGGAAAATAGGTAATAGGATGTACTCTTTATAATTGCCTTCGTGTCAGACAGAGTCTAAACTGTAAAACTGAGAATACAGTGAAATTAATGAGTTTTCGCGACACATAACTCGTGATTAATGCGGTGACTAAAGTTTTCTAATCGAAATAAAATTAAATATATCTACATTATCAAGGTTTTACAAAAACATACAACAACCGACTTCAATCGGCAGTTCTAGTGACCGTAGCACCATTGATAAGTCACAGGAAATAAAAAAATACGCAGTTTGATTTACTTCGACACCAAATTTTCTAATTAAATTATGTTTATTTTTTTTTACAAACACAAAAAGAGTTGATGAAGAACCTCCTCTTTTGAAGTCGGTTGAAAATGGCGTTGATTTGGATAAAAATAATGTTTGAATTGCTTCAATAAAACTTGGACTAGGACTACACCTGACTGACTGACTGACTGACAGACAACGTACAGGCTACACCACTCAACGTAGAGATTTGAAACTTGGAGAATATGTTCGTCAAGAGCTGAAAGTGAGTAGGTACATACCTACTAAGACAGGAATTTAGTTAATTCACAACGCAAACGAAGTTGCGGGCGTAATTTCGATTGTATGTTCGTCAAAATGTGGGCCCGTACTAAAAAAGGAATGTTTTAGAGCGTCAATGACACAGGGCTTATTAACGAGCTACTAGCGAACTCGCTGGCTTAAACTAGCCTTATGTTATCGAGGCTTAACTAAAATACTGGAAGCACAAATGCTCAAAATGATGGTTATGAAACTTCAAGCTCTCTAGAACTCTATCACATTCTCATTCATAGATAAACCATATTAACCTTTGACTTATGGTCCAAAATGGGCTTTATTTAACGGGGCTAATGCTTCAAAACAATGTAAATTCATATTCATACACCTGAATGGCTGGCTGGGGTACAAAAGCTATCAAATAGCCATTTTAACTACACCCGGGGCAGATACCTTGAGTGAAATAGAACTGCTTTGTTTTTTTTATTAAAATACCTTAAATAAGGTTGCAATGCATTGTCGAAGTTTCATCTTAAAGTAAAATTAAATGTAACTCATAAATGCGTAAAGGTTATTTGATTTTATTAATGAGCCAAGTTTATTAAATAAATTAATAAACTAATTTAATTTCAAAAACCGAAATGTTATTAACTTAAGGTATATTTATTTTGTAAAAATTTAATGCAATTTTAATAATAATAAAAATTTTTTTTTTGGGTTGAGAACGGACATACATTATCTAAAATTTCTAAGGTATTTTTAGAAGTGATAAATTACAATAAATTCACTTCACATACAGTTGAAATCTATTTACTTAGGTCATAAGTTTTACCATATTATTTTGATTGATTGATTTTGATGTAGGTATATCAAGTTGTGATTTCAAGTATTTTAATCTGGAAAAATACAAATTATTTTTTTTCCATAAGAAATCTGAATCCGCATTCTACCTTTTCGCAACTCCACGAGCAGGCCGTATAGATAACATCGGGGTATTGATAGTAAGGGCCGCTCGTGGTTCCGTAGGTGGTTCGAATTAGGGTATCATTTTTGGGCGCTGTGGTGAATAGATTAGGCCCATTATGGCTCACCTCGCCCGTTATTGGTGCTTAGATAATGTGTAGTTTCTGTATCTATAGCTTTTAGAATTAAGTAGGCTAGGAAATCGTTACTTTACGTGTGTGGTATGGAGATAAAAGTGGCCCGAAATGTTTTAGCATTTTATGCTGGGGCTACATTATACCGCGATAATTCGTGTCGCGTTGTCGCGATAAAACCCTCGCGTATGATGTTCTTTTCTTATTTCAGACCAAGCTCCATAAAGTACAATTAAATGTCAGACAAAAAAATGGTACACAAAAATCAACACAAAAAAATCAAATCAAAAAACAAAGGACAATGAGCAATAACAAAAAGAAAAGAAAAACAAAATTAGTTTACACTTTAGGTACCTAAGGCAATAAATTTATTTAATTTTAATTTCTATTGAATTTTATTTTACTGTCCTACTAGATTAGTATGAAATAAACGTAACTATGATCCTAAACTTCCAAAATGCATGTTTATTATTAACTAGACACCCACAACTTAGTTTGCGTTGCGAGTTATCAAAACTTTCAAATTAACGTGCTTTCATTTTGACAAACACACCTAGAATTTTCTAGTGTCTACATTTACTGGTTTAGTGGCTTGTGCCAGATTTTAAGATTTTCAAAGATCAAGATTTCAAAGATTTATTGACATAAGACTATAACATTACAGTAACTATTGCACCAAATCGTTATATCTATACGTAATAGAACCAAAAAACACAACACAAAAAACACAAATACGCACAAAATAAAGTACAAATACAAGACAAGTTCAAAAAAATTGTACAAATAAACAAAACAACAACAAATATAATATAGAGACTATAAAATTATTAATATTAACTTAATATATAAAACGTTATATTCATCTATGTCTCACTGTGTCTAAGGCAAGCTTTAGCTACTTCAAGCATTCCGTCGTGAAATAAATCTACCTCAGGGTTATTCTTAGCGAGCGCATTGAGATGTCGTTGAGCGCGGCAGATGGGAGACTGTTGTCGCGCAGCAGTGCGCGCGGGTGTGGGCGCGAATAGTGGGACTCGCCCAGGGCGGAATCTAGTTCGGAGATCAGGCACATAGAGTCGGCTCGCTTCGCTCACTAGCACGTCTGTCTCATCTGTATGTCAGTCAGTCAGGACAAAGCCTTTTAAATATATTGATGATATTCAGCATGGGGTCGGCGTAAGCGATTACATACAGCTATATGGTATCCCTCGTATAAAGGCTTCACTTCTATCTACCCTTCTCCGTATTTATTATTTACTAGAATAATCCTCTCTTTGTTTTCCGTAGACTTTGTGAATAGCATGGTTTACTTATTAAGCGCTCGCTACATTCAGTAGGGTAGGACATAGATTCGTATGTCCTTAATATCTGTAAATCCTGAAAAGCATGATTGAATAGTATAGATAATAAATAGTAGGTGGAAACACCAAGTGCTATACTATTTCGGAATATCAATAAAGTAGGCAAGTTTTTCACAAGTTGGTCACCTAGGTCACCATACATTTTTTTTACACCACAGGAGATCAAGGTTTTGGAAAAAAATGAGAAAACACATTTTCTTTGATAAATAGTGCTGTACCAAAAAAACTGTACCTATGGCACAAACACAAGAAATACCATTCGATAGCACAGTTATCCAGAAATGCTCTAGCAAAAAAAATATAAGAAAATTCCTAGATTTGTAGATTTGGCAGCAAAAACAATGGCCAAAGGTAAAAAAAAATTGAAGTTTTGAAAACTTCCAGTAACTCGAAATCCGTGGGATTTTTACTGGATACATATTTTCATTTTCTGATCAGTCCTGAAGTCCCCCACCCGCACCTGAAGGATTATCCACTCATTGCGATACACCCTGTATAGTATAGAATAGAACAGTATAGATAGTATCTGACAATTTAAACGCGTCTTCGTGTAATTAAAAAACAAACTATAGAGCGTAATTTTGGGTACTTTGCCTAACAAGCGGTATCTGACAATTTAAACGCGTCTTTATTTTATTAAAAAAAATATATACAAGAGCTTTATTTTGGGTACTTTGCCTTAAGGCCCGCGAGCCGCTATATTTTTTGAAGATGTCAATTGACAGTGTAAATTTTTAATTGGACTGGTGGAAAAACAGTTTTTTCCAATCTCCTTCGCTTATGTATATATGTATGTATATCAAAACCAAAAATATACAATAGATAATTTTTTTGAGATTGTAGTACAAATATGCAAGAAGAGCGAGATAGTAACGCGCAATTCTGAATCTTTTTTCGAAATTTATTTCATGGTGTTTTTCGGGTTCATTTTTGACGAATTTATTTCGCAACCGAAAAAACTCGGCTTTGCGTAATTGATGAAGATTAATGAAGGGGTTTCTTCAACTTTAGGGTACCGTAATATTTAAGGGTTCATTTCTACGAACGTACTTAAAGTTTTAACGTAATCCAGTAACAGGAAGGCAAAAGTTGCGCTTTGTGTTAATCCGAACCTATCAACTACAACTTTAAAATAACGAATTTGCAAGTTAACTTAGACCGAGGAGTCTTTATCAAGAACTTTATAAAGATCTTTGTTCATAGTTAGGTATTACAGAAGTTTATTTTGAAAAAAAAACTTTATTTTTATGTTAAGAACACCTAAGACCCCATGCAAAAGTGATTTCCGATCCATTTGAAAACTATATCCCTGAACTTAATGGAATGAACTAAAAACAAAACACGGTTAATCCGCTAATGTTGAAATCCTTTCACCACACTGGTTTGAAAGAACTAGTAACACGATAAGAAGAAGAAGATCCGCTAATGTGAAACCGACTTGTGTGACTATCATATTATTATAAACCAACATAAAAACGTAAACCAACTTTACAGACAATAAATTTTTTGACGTGACTACCTCTAATAAATAGATGAACGCCGGCTGCATGCACGAAAACGTTGACGTCATTGGTAACGCTGTCATTGTCCGGTAACGCTCATTGTTCGGTAACGCTGGTAGTCACGTTAAGGGGAATCCTCAAATCCGAATTCCATACAATTTTTTTCGGACAAATACTCAAGAACTCACACTATTCGTTTCGTCCATGTTTTTTAATTTCGTCAACAAAAAAGTGAAAGTTTTCATACTTTAATTTAGAATTTATACGTGTTTTAAAATTAACCCTAATAACTTAAAAACACGTATAAAATCTAAATTAAAGTATGAAACCCTTCATTTTTTTTGTTGACGAAATCAAAAAACATGGATGAAATGAATAGTGTGAAGAAATTACTTTATATTACTATAACGGCGTACTTTTTGAGTATTTGTCCGAAACATTTTGTATGGAATTCGGAATTGAGGATTACTATCTTCCGTAAACCAAACAGACAACCAATATCTGAACAGGTCTGGTGTTACATTGACACACTAATTTCAACACATAAAAGTAATTCCCTACAGGGTTATCAAAGGATTAATCGTAAAGTAATTTTTATGTCCATCAACTTGAAGCTTATCGGCTGCCTTTTGGGGAGATTTTACATCATTGTGTTTTAGATGGGACTTTTAATCCACGGGGAGCTGGTATAACAGGATTGTTTTTACGCGAAATTTTGGTAGAGTCTGATCTAAATGAGAATATTTTATTATAAACTTAATTTAGGTAATTACATTTTTATTGAGCACAACATGTACAGTCAGCTGCACATACATATTTGTACCATAATTTTATATACGCCAAAATAAATATAAAAGATTTCAAACAACACACTGATATTCATAATTATAATACACGTAATAAAAACAATATTGTTACCCCAGCTCACAGACTTGCCAAGGTCGGTAAAAGCTTTGTATGTCTAAGTATTAAACTTTATAACAAATTATCCGATGATATACGTAACCTAGATTTAAATGAATTTAAAAATAAATTAAGAAAATTACTAATTGAAAAATCTTACTATACTATTGACGAAGCTATTGCGGATAACTTTAGTACTGACTGTATCTAATTGTTAACATTATTATTATTATATTTTGACGTATCCAAGTGTACCAAAATGTATCAAAATGGAATAAAGAGATTGTATTGTATTATATTGTATTGTATTGTTTAGATACACTCTTAAGCTTTCACGTTTATAATACTCTTAATTTTGCAAATAAAAGTACACGCAAGCTTTTTCAAATTAGTGTAGTCATCTTACTTGGCAGAATTCTTAACAGAAGAAGTTCTTTGCAAAATTAAGAGAATAATATAAATGTAAAAGCTTGGGAGTGTATACATGTCTGTGCAGCTGACTGTACCTAGGCCATTATGCCATTGGATGATTGTTATATTCACTCTAGCCTTGTCAAATTTCAAATGACCTAATTGGGTGATCTTGCATAAATAGGTAATGTTGCCAGTAAGACGAAACTTGTATAGTATAATTACTCTTAAAAAATGTTTTTTGTCTTATTCCAGTTACGTTTTTTTTTTATTTCGTTCCGTGTCGTCGCCACTGGGGTCTAGCAGAACAGCAGCGCTGCAGCGTGCTGCCAGTACGCTGCAGCATTAAAGCTGAGCTAGGCCCCCATTGTATGGAGGACTCTTTTTTGTTGCAATTTAACATTTTTCGTTCATTTATTTTTCCATCACAATCAAATTATTTCTTTTCTTTTCTTTTTTTTTCCTAGGTAATGGAACCAATCAGTGTAACAGTCACAAATTTTCAGGTAGTATAAAAAGATCAGACGTGGTGATGACAGGTATAAGGAATTAACAGAATGGTGGCCGAAGACTGGTAAGGATTCTATTTTACTTCATTTATCCGAGGTTGGTACCATCTGACGGCTATCGTCCTGTTACACACTTCCGTTACATTCCACGAAATCACTACCACAAATTGACAGACAGCGAGAGGAAAGATGTAACACATAAAAATAGGCTTTTAAGTAATTCTAATGCCTACTTGCACCAAACTGTCAAAGTCTCTAAGCAATAACTTTACTCACTTCATAGTTCTTAACAATCCAGATTCTGACCGCTAAGAACTGCGAGCGAGAAAAGTAATTGCTTAGGAACTTTGAAAGTTTGGTGCAAGTCAGCATTAAAGTGGTTGGTGCAATGACACTGGACCGTTGTGATTTTAATAAGTAAAGCAGCTTTGATATTTTAGTGCAAGTGCTATAAGAGGCCAGCAAAGCGCTTATTTCCAGTATTTTAGCATGTTTCAACATGACGGTCTGTGCGTGACACGGACGACACTACGCCCATAGACGAGTGTTGTGTTAACAATCTCCTACTATTGTATAATTAGGTTTTAAATTACCTTCTCAGTTTTATATGACATGGGTAACTTCGTGTTTGATGTCATTGAAATTAAATTAAGTTGGAATATTTTTTATTATGCTCATAATATTTACAACTAAATTAGAATTTGGTCGCACTAGCACTATGCACTATCTAGCACTATGACGGGATGAGCCAAAGAAAAAAAAATTGGTTGTCTGTAAAATTGGTTTACGGACGATAGTTTAACGTGACGGGACAATGAGCGTTACCGGATCGTAACGAAACTATGAGCGTTACCGGACAATGACGTCAACATTTTCGTGCATGCAGCCGGCGCGGCGGCGTTCATCGATTTATTAGACGTAGTCACGTCAAAAATGAATATTTCCATATTTTTCTCTTCTGAAGCATATATTGTACATTTCTAAAGTAAATGACCATTTTATTTAATCAGTATGAGTAGCTCATCGTCATAATCATCATCATCAACCCATAGCAGTCCACTGCTGGACGTAGGTCTCTCCCAAGGCGCGCCACCGAGCCCGATCTTCGTCTCTTTTCATTCACCGTATGCCAGCTATAGCGCACAGATCTTCGCTCCATCTGTCCAAAGGTCGTCCTACACTACGCTTGCCTAGACGCGGTCTCCACTCAAGAACACGTTTACTCCAACAGTTGTCGGTTTTTAGGAAATCAATTCAAAACGTTCAAATAAAAAAAAAACTATTTTTTTGAGTGAGTTGAGTTCGAGTTGCGTTCGAGACACAATAGTACTGGCTTCCTGTTTGTGACATACCACTTCTGCTGTCAACTGGTTTTGAATTTTGAAAGGCACCGCTGAATTTACATACAACATTAATTAACTGAAAATGTAGCTTATTTCTTCTGAGTTAGAAGTGAGAGTCGCTCGCTTACGTTTTGTTCAGTGAATAATTGACTTTGATGTTAGGTTTTCTTTTGCAGGAAAATTATGAAAGTGAGCGGAAATCTCGAATTTTCCTGACCGGTTGGTTTCTATAAACAAGATTATCTGTGCTTTAGAAGGAAAAAGAGGGCAACTTAGCTCCCTTATTTCACGATTTTTAGTTAGTAACGCTAACATTATTTTCTATATATTTATCTCTATAAATTGTAGCCTATGTGTTATTCTGATGTATAAGTTATATTATTGTAAAGTTTCATTAAAATCCATTCAGTAGTTTTTACGTGAAAGAGGAACAAACATCCATCCATCCGTCCATCCATCCATCCATCCATCCATCCATCCATCCATCCTTACAAACTTTCGCGTTTATAATATTAGTAAGATAGTAGGATAGTAGGATTTACAAAAAAAGGTAGAGTCACATTCTATAAGTTATCTGGTTCCTAAGTTCTGCTTAGTTCGGGACTCGATGATGCTTTGTAAAGTGTCCAAACATTATAAACTAGTGGCTCTGTGAGCAAGCTGAAGACCTCGCAAGTCTAGTAGTAGTAGTTCATAGTAGTCTGTGGAGTAGTAGTAGTAGGTAGGTAGTCTAGTATTTATTTATATGTGCTGATTATGGGCAGGTGTGTTCTTCGAACGAAACGGATGGTCAAGTGGAAAGTTTGTTGGACTACCACGCCGATTTTGATGGGCCGAGTTTCGATTCCCGCTTCAGGACAAACATTTGTGTGATGAACATCAGTGTTTATTCTGAGTCTGGGTGTTTTCTATGTATTATAAGTACGCATTTAAAAATAGTATTTTGCAGCAAAATTACGTATTTACAAACTTTGCTTAGTTTGGGGCCAGATAGCGTTTTGTGAAACTATCCAAATATTATTACTATTTTTATTATAAACTATTGCAGCTTTATTATGAAACGAGTCTACTAGATTTGAATCCACGACCATGATTAGGTTATCCACTTAGTTGAGGCAGTTCATCAAAATTAGCATCATAGATTGCTGTAAGTCATGGCCCAGTCTATAAACTATCAGGTATCTTAAGTACCGACACTTAACCTATTCATGGCACGCATTTTAACGAGCCATAACTTCAAAATCATGGTCTCCCCACACGTGACACAAGGGTGGCCATAAAAAGTGATTTTATTACTTGAAAATTAACTTACATGCATAGATGAGTACCAGTGTTGATGTTGAACACCAAGATAGACAGTATCAAACCAAGATGGAGTCGTAAGACAGGACAAATATAAATCAGACCACTTGTCAATAAAAATGAAATATCTCCATTTTCAAATATGTTTTACTTTTTACGATGGAGAAAATAATATACTCGCGCTATTCCTTCTCTGTTTCGAAAATTAGCATCGGACCAAAATGTATTTTGGCGCATTTTCAATGTATTACATTGTGATTCTATACTTAAATACTTCTATGCTTACATTATGGACAATTGCAAATTCATTGAACTAACCCAATAAATAACAGCTTATGATTTGGTTCGAATAACTGTAAAGAATATAGGTAGTACTAGTATTTAACCCTTAGACCCGTCAATCGTAATGGCGGCATTGGTAATTTTTTGCCGATGTTTGCAAAAATTACGATTTAGTTTAAAAAAAACTGTTACTGAAAGTCTAATAAATAAAATTCTACTCTAGAGCAGAACAAAATTTCTCTTACGACGAAATCTGGATACACCAATTAAACTAAAAAACAGAAAGGAGATAAAAATGCTCTACAAATAATCACTAAACATAATAAACTTAACTACAAAATAAACTTACAATAAACGTAATGTAAGTTGACATTTAACTAACTAATGCAAACAAGATAAACTCTGTAGAAGAAAGTCAGTTGTATCTCAGTATACTCCGAGTATTTTTTACCTGCCTTTTTAGTGCCTAGGTCTTAGACTAAAAAATCTCGTTTTTCATCGTTTTTCAGGACCCGAATTTATTTATACCTACTAAAAATCACTTTTTTTATTATACTGTTCCGATTCATAGCCACTTGTCATGGTAATTTCTGAGTTTTCTTGTACACTCCGCTATTGTGCAAAATTATTCCCGATTTCTGTAAACAATGTGTTGTCGTAAAACAAAATCATGGTCACCCCATGTTTAGCTTGTCTCGGCATAAAACTCCTTTACGAGCGCCCATATTTACACGCAGCCTTTATGGTGAAGACACAAGCTAGTAAGTTAGCATTCTTCTTACTCGACTACATAAATAGAGAGTTATAACTTCTAGATATGGACTATAGAGCCACATATTCTGCCGCCAATAAATATCATGCCATTTTTCCCTGTTTGTAGGGAATTTTAGTTTTAAAACTTGCAACATTTTCTAACCGTGCAATACTTTCTTCATATTCACATAATGGAATACTAATCTGGATCAAAACAAAAAATAGTGCATACGTTTATTTTTAAATTTGTTAGTAAAGTTGCTTGTATTCTGCTATGTGAATTATAAAAAAATAAAATAAAAATCGAATTCAAAAATTTATCAACCGACTTCAAAAAGGAGGAGATTATCAATTCGGTTGAATATTTTTTTATACCTCCAGATTCGTCTACTAGATTTGATGAAAATCGGTTCAGTACATTACTTTTTAAATCAAAATAACTCTTATCAGTTAAAAAAAAAAAGTGGTTGAAGTGAACAAAATCGCGTATTTTGCTTCCCTGTGACTTTTCAGTGGTGCCTACGGTCACTAGAACAGTCCGATTGAAGTCGGTTGTTGTATGTTTTTGTAAAACCTTGATAATGTCATTCCTGTAATTTCGGTTTGAAGGGCGCTTTAACTAGAAAAGTTATTGGACTTTCGAGACTGATATTAGAATGTGACCAAGTTGACAAGCGCTGAAGCAGTGCACCGATCTATGTAAAGTCCTGTGTAGCACTGTTCTGGTCATAGGTAGGTGTAATCTCTTACAACTTACCATCAGAGTCAATTTGTTTTTATCTGCTGAAATTGAATTAGGTAGATATTTTTTCCATATTTTGAGATAACCTTAAAAATTAAGCTTAATACCTTTAAATACTAAAAAAAATAGCTGATAAAACATTAAAAATAGTAAAAGTTTGTCATCCGTTTTCACAGCGCACAAACGCACCCCGTTTTTCCATAAGTACATGGTATTCGAACGCAATAAAAATATAATAATTTACGTTTTATCGTCGCCAAAACCCTTTCCAGTATTCGGAATATTATGTGAATTATTGTATTGATATTAAAGGCGGTTAAGTTCGGAAAAGTGAAAGATAAAACATCATACTTATAAAGAAAAAAATTCTTGGGATTCAATCTTTCCGTGTATGCCAATGGCCGATTCTATGATGTTTACAAGCTGACCTACGCTAGTTTACAAGGTACAAGCCATCGAGTTCGCTAGTAACTTGTAAACTCGCCCCGTGTCATCGGCTTTTTGACGTGACTACGTCTAATAAATCGATGAACGCCGGCTGCATGCACGAAAACGTTGACGTCATTGTCCGGTAACGCTCATTGTCCCGTTACGCTGGTTATGACGTTGTCACGTTAAACTATCGTCCGTAAACCAACTTTATAGAAAACTAATTTTTTACAATCTGCTAGTTGAAAACATTCTTTTAAACTCGCTGGCTTGAAGCTTTTAAACTAGCCCTGTGTCATCGACCCTTAAGTGTTAGGTACAAAAAAATGGTTTTCGTAAAAAATAACACTATAAATATGAGTTAGAGAGGGAAGAGGCCTGGCTATAGTTCCTATTATTAATAAAACTAATCAACTAAAAGTTTCTTCTTTGTTGGTATGACTGGTAGATCTTTCTTAGATAGTTTTTTCCTTATCTAAAATGACCTCTTCTAGTTCTTGATACGTCATGAGACAACCTCTTCAACTCCCTTTTACACTCCCTCTACTTTTCCTACGTGAAGCAATTTAAATTAAAAAACAAAAACTTTCAAAATTCCCCAGCCATGCTACGATATAGCAAAAAAAACTTGAAAAAATTAAGTCTAATTTTTGACAAAATAAATTTTATAAAGATTGGCTAGCTGTTACCGTTAGTCGTTTTCCTATAGATTTGCGTCAGGAGGTACCTAACATTGATAATAATTTAAGTTTTATTCATCGTTTGGCAAACCCGGGCACCTAGATCGAGCCAGCTCGCAAAAGCTCGGCTCGGGCGCGGGCGTGAAACAATTTAAGGGTAATCCTCAAGGCAAATTTCTACACAAAATGTTTCGAACAAATACTCAAAAAGTACGCTGTATAGTAATTTCTTCACAATTAGTAGTGTTAAATTTAAAACACGTATAAAACCTAAATTAAAGTATGAAACCTTACTAATTTTTGTTCACACAATCGGAAAACATAGACGAAACGAATAGTGCGAAGAAATTACTATAATACGGCGTACTTTTTGAGTATTTGTTCGAAACACTTTGTAATTTTGCTTTGGAAATTTGCCTTGAGGATTACCCTTAAATTAAAAATCGAAAACTTTAAAAATTCTCCCAGTCATGCTAACTATTTCAACCCCCTATCAGCCCGTTACCAGAATGACCAACACCCTAGACCGCCATAAAGCGATCTTACGACTTGTTAGTAACGGCGTTATGGTCCTGTATGTCAGCTAGATGTCCCCAACTAACGCTTTAACCGGGCAATTACTTCGTCGTTAAATTTACTCCATGCTAGCGTTTTTGCTCGACTAGTCGGAAAGAGGGTACTGCTTTTAGGGTATGTAGATGTAGTATCTGGTTCTAAAGTTCTAAAATTACGAAAGTTGACCCAAAATGGTACGGAAATTGAGGTGTATAGATGTACTCATATCTGGTTCGATTCCTGTAACCTAAACAGCTTGAATCAAGTGGTGTCAGTATGAAATTCCGAAAAATTGCCGAAAGCGGCCTAAAAAGGTACGGATTTTTACAATACCTATATTAGAAAGACAATGGCCATATTTAGCACACTATTTAAAGTAAAAAAGAGCATTGGTTCTTTTCTAGCTAAAGAGCTAATTAAATTAAATTAATTAAATGCGTGTAATTAAAGAATTACACGCATTCCAAAATTTTGATAATTAGATTAGTCGTTTTAGCACGGTGAAGCAACAAACATTTGTCTATCTATCCAGCTATTCTTACAAATTTTCAAAATAATACATTTATGGTAGTCTCGTTCACGATTGCGATATCGCGATCACATCACAAAAGCGTCCCTCAAAATGTATCGTTTTCCTCTAGTTTTGACCCCAATGAATAAAACACTGGCTCGGGTCATCTTACATCACACACATAAAACTTACTACGTCACTTCGTACAATCAATAAAAAATACTCGCTTTTAGCTACAAAAGAGCAATAGTTTCGTTTTCTCGCAAGACAGAGGAGTAAGTAAGTATTAGTATTCGTCTGTTTCATGTGTTCAAAAGCGCTCGAAGTAGAAAGTAGTGTTATAAGCATTTTGTGTCAATAAAGCTATTTCATTATTTAGTTTTTTTTTTTTGTGTAAAACTGAACTGAAAATTATTAATCAACTGCGATTACAACAAAAACATAGTTAAGTTTCAAAATACACTACACCCGTGAAAAGCGAAATTTTAAAACTCAATATTTCTTAGAATTACCAAGCAGATTTCATGATAATATTATAAATAATTCATGATAATATAATAATCTAAGCACTTAGATGTGAGATAGAAGCTTCTGAAACCTAGTTAATGTCAAAAGCCTTAAATATAGATTAATGAAATTTACTCGAAGCCTTGTTATAGGTATTCGATAATGTTTTTTTTTAAATTTATCTAGGTAAACAAACAGTTACTCAATAAAAGTTTTTGTATAAGTTTATATTAGGTTACTAAGACCAGATAAACAATCGTGGGCTGGTACATACAGTCTGTTTTTGCAGACAAAGCCGTGCACAAAAGCTAATAATCATGAAAGTAAGTCCAACTCGGCCGTACAGCTGAAAACCTCGGGGGCTTCTACGCCTCACAATGATATAGTAGTGCTGAATTATACATGGAGCTCGCTTTTTGCTCTGTATCCTGTCCTAAGAATCTGAGGAGATTTTCAGCTGAAAATCTCTTTTTTGAAGAAAATGAGAGCTTATACATTTAGCTTTAGTTGGTATTTTTTTTCCGACGAGTAATACTGTGATTTATGAGTGTGACTCGTTAAAAAAACCCAACATGTATATTTATTCGTTTCGGTGTAACTCGTTGGGTACCAACCTTAATATTAGTGTGAAACTGAATAAGTGTAATGGCAATTTAATAAAAATTGGTTGTTTGTAAAGTTAGTTTACGGACGATAGTTTATCGTGACTACCAACGTAACGGGACAATGAGCGTTACCGGATAATGAGCGTTACTGGATAATGACGTCAACATTTTCGTGCATGCAGCCGGCGCGGCGGCGTTCATCGATTTATTAGACGTAGTCACTTCAAAAAAACTCGTTTTAATGTGTTTGCTATATCTCGCTTCCTTTACAAAATATAGCGGTTCTTGTTCCAGAATGCATTGTCATCGAGTTGTGAGCTACCCTGATAGTTTCAGCCGGATAACTAATCGGGAAGTGCTCAAAATTTAAATTGCAAGATTCCACCCGAAATGACAGACAGACAAACAAGAAAGTAACTTTATAAAAGCGTGGTAAAATCTAAAATAAAATTGAGTAAAGTAAAATATCTCTACCGGAAGTCAATGCCCAAATCTGATTGTCAACCCTCGAATTGTCACGAAGTCGAAAATTTGGTTTTCTGAGCGATTTAATTTGATTTGACTCCGACTTCAGTTAAACTCATTACAGCGGTGAACTTGCTTTAAATAATCTTGTAAAACTTAGAAAAGATCAGAATCAGCAAATCCAAAACGTAACATCATGGAAAATAAAAGCTTTCGTTATTCTACCTTCAATAATGACCGTTTAAATGCCTATAATTCCTACGTGTACGAAGTGATTCACCATTTTTAATTAATTACTAGACGCTAATAAAAAAAGAACGTATTAAACAAGCTTAAAGTTTAACAAGCTTAAATCCTCAAATCCGAATTCCATACAAAAATATTTCAGACAAATACTCAAAAAGTACGCCGTATTATAGTAATTTCTAAACACTATTCGTTTCCTCTATGTTTTTTGATTTCGTGAACAAAAAAGTGAAAGGTTTCATACTTTAATTTAGATTTTATACGTGTTTTTAAGTTAGTAGGGTTAATTTTAAAACACGTATAAAATCTAAATTAAAGTATGAAACCTTTCACTTTTTTGTTGTTGAGTATTTGTCCGAAACATTTTTGTATGGAATTCGGATTTGAGGATGACCCTTAAAGATTTAAAAAACTGAATACCCGACTTCGATATAATTATACATTAATTATTGTCAATAAATGATTCCAAATTTAATATATACATATAACTTTTATATATTTTTGTAATCTCCTTTAAAATACCTTCATTTTGATACCCTACTCGATGGGTTTGGTCAACAAAAAAATATTAACGACTTACTATTTAGCTCCAAACATCCGCCATTTTGATTATTTTATTTTTAAACCCATTTAAGAACACTCGGATAATTGAGACAAATCTAAAAAAAATTGCATACATACTTATACTTATACGACATACAAGATAGTCGCGAAAAACATAACCCTTCCTTGGCAGTCAGGTAATAAAGGCTTTCGTTATTCTAACTTCACTAATGGCCGTTTAAAAGCCTATAATTCCTACGTGTACGAAGTGATTCACCATTTTTAATTACGTGACGCTAATAAAGAAAGAACGTATTAAAATAAAGAATCGCTTCCACGTGAAATCACAGATTAATTTTAGATAAGAGTGTTATAAATCTGTGGATGTAGAGGGTGTTGGGGGAGAGTGCCACGGAGAGAATTCCATTAATAAATCCGAGAGTTCGTTGGTGGAATGCTAATTTGTGCGACACAAAAGTCGCAAAGGATTTTGACGTGACTACGTCTAATAAATCGATGAACGCCGCCGCGCCGGCTGAATGCACGAAAACGTTGACGTCATTGTCCGGTAAGTTGTCCCGTTACGCTGGTAAGTCACGTTAAACTATCGTCCGTTAACCGATTTTACAAACAACCAATTTTTTAACCCCTTTTGTCCTTAATTCATGGCCTTATTAAAAAAAAAAACATTTTAACCATATACTGTTCTTATTTAGTGGTATTGGCAATTAGTCAAATAATTTGCAAAATTTCGAATCCGTTACCGAATGTGGAGTAAACAGCTCAATTAAATAACCGGCAAATTTATTTGTACTGAATAATTGATAATTATTATCAAACAAGATAATACATTTACAGCTGGTAACCCTGGACACAGCTTAGATTTAAACCGTTAAGTCACACACATTATCACAATGTAAATCGATGAAAAAAAAACTCAAATCCCAACGAGTAACACTGTGCCCATGGGAAACCCACCAAAATACCTATTTCATTTTACAGTTCATAAACCACACATACCTATATAGGTAACTCATAAATAAATAGGTTTCGTTGGCATGGCGTCTGAATAAAAAGTAGATTGAGTGTTTTTCAAGCTCATAAACTATACCCATACTGGATTAAAGCTCCATCGGTTCAGTTGTTTACGCATGATTGAAGGAGAATCATCCATTTATCTATCATCTATCTTCACAAACTTAAGCACTAGGAAATAGGTCTTTTATTTTTGGCTACACGTCATTATGTGTCAGCCCGTTGCCGCGTACATTTTGCTTACTACACCAGCTATTTCATAATAAACTATGCTCTTATTCATGCCCGTTACACCCAGTTAAGGGTATTAACTTGTAATCGGTCCGTTAATGTTTGATATTTTACCCCATTTTATATGGCAATACAGAATTTACTGTGTCTTTAATTTATGTTAGCCTCAACCTTATTTACGTATTAAAATGTTATATTAGCGTAGGGACTTATACCTAGGAGTTTTTTATCAGGTGTAATTTAAAACTTAAAACTACAAAACTTTTTTTTAGAAAATTTTAGGTATGGCGACATTTTAGTATCTATCCAAATTGTTCTACTAAATTTGTTTTGGTTTTTCCTGAAAGCAATCAGTACCTACACCTCAGTTTATTGTACAGTATCTTAAAAGTTCTTTCCTCTAACTAAATAAATACTGTATTCGTCGGCAGTTGAAACGTTGGGAAAAGTACCTTTTCACACCACCTGCTCGACAATATCCAATTACATATCATGCTATCATCAAGGTAAAGCAAAGCATTACCTACCTAGGGAAGTAATGTTGTATGAAACTCCCAAGGGTAGTAATGTGATTTGAATTTGGAACGTAAAATTCGTATGGAAACTCGTGGAAAACTCTGAGTAAAAGAACGCCCATATGGCATTGTAAAAAGGTTTGTTCTAAAATCGAACTGGTCACTCATAAGAAAAAGAAAAAAGGCGTGACTTTAAAGATTGTGAAACAAAAGACGGTGTTGGTTGCTGAGTTCGGAGCCCTGGATTTTTATTGCCTCACAGAAGGTGTGAAAAGTAGAGTATGCTCCTCTGGGATAAAGCCTGTCTTGGTCTTGGGCAGCTTGAACCCCTCGCGTCTCTCAAGACTCTACATGTCCCTCGTTAGCTCAGGGTTCAATATGCCACCCGCAACATAAGACACTGCTTTATCCCCTTAGTGCATAATCTACTATTAATTAACCCACCTAACTTTGTTGTTTTCATTGTCAACGTGTAGTATTCTGAAGTACCCTCTCACTTTTGTTATGTTTTTGATGCGTTATTCTACTTAAACATCATCTAATTTTGGTAGCAAATTGTATTATTATCGAGCCGCATTTTACTACTGACCACTATTTCTAATTAAATAACACACTATCGAAGCACAGCAATCAATCAGCATTATCCGTGCTCATTATCGGGCAGACTATTAATTGGGCATTGCAGTCCGTGTGGGTAGCGTGAGGCTAAATCGGAAAACATCACGCCTAAATAAATCTACCATATTGGGAGCTGAATAGCCATGAACCGGTTCGAGCTGGTTAGCCAATGAGGTGGAACAAGAGGTAGAATGGTCAGGTGAATTTAACTAGCATTTGCTGGAGACTTTGATTACATGGTACCGGGATTAATATGAGGCGTATTCCAAGCCTTTAAGATGTCAAAGAGCTGCGTTTAGCGCGTTACTAACAATCTCACTTTACGTATTTTGCACCAAACCGTCAAAATTCTTGAGCAATTTTTTCACCAGCCAGAAAGATCTTCACGGTACAGATTCAGGCTGATAAAATTATCCTAGTGAGTAAAGTAAGTGCTTAGGTTTGGTGCAAATAGGCATAAGTGTTTTTTTTGATGATTTTTGACGTGACTACTAAATCGATGAACGCCGGCTGCATGCACAAAAACGTTGACGTCAGTGCTAACGATGTCTTTGTCCGCTAACGCTGTCATTGTCCGATAACGCTCAATTTTCCGGTCACGTTAAACTATCGTCCATAAACCAAATTTACAACCACCAATTTTTTTTTAATTTAAGTAATATGACTGCAATATACCAACAGACACTTCGTTAGTTAGAAAATATGAATATGGAAAAAGTCATTTACAAAGCGGTTTCTGTTTCCATCCAAGTTTATAATGGTGCTCAGATTATGTACTCTCCAACGGTGCCCGTTCTTTGGATACTGATAACACAAACCGGGCCAAAATTAGCTAAATTTCCATCGTGAATGCATCTCCTTCACAAGAACTCATAACTTTACTATTCTGCAACCAAACTCCACGAACCAAACTACGAGCTATTCAACCGATAGGAAATCCGTCGGTTTCAATATTCATTGTCTCGCACGGTACCCCAATTCTGAATTACTGATAGGTACTGAGGTATTCCACAGGCAAACATTGGTGGTTCCTCAACTGGAGGTAAACTGGAATATGGGAGCATGTTGGGACGTTTTGGCAAACGAATTGGTTCTGGTAAACTCGAGAGCTATGGTTGCCTAATAATTTTATAGTAGGTATTGGTAACCGTTCAGAACTTCAGATTATTAATGCCCACTTGTTTGTTTGTTTTTCTTAATATTTTATTGCATAAAGTATACATTAACTTGTATAAACTGTTTAAGTTCCTTACAAATTACATGACTCGCTAGGAAGATCTTGACGGTCTGAATCTGAACCTTTAAGATCTTCCGAGTGAGTAAAGTGATTGCTTAGAATCTTTTGAAAATTTACTGCAGGTCTGGATATTTAATTTCAATTTATTACTCAATATATTTTTTCTCATAAAAAAATGAGAATGATAGATCTAGAACTGTTCAATATTAGGAACTGTAAATTTGTCCCTTAACTATTAAACATTGCCACCTATCAATCTGGATGTAATTGCTTTAAGCAAAAAGATCGTCGATTGTACTGTACTTTTCGTTTTCTACGTGTTTCTATATATTTTTTTCTAATTAGTGGTGCGCTCATAAAGTTTTAGAAGAAGAAGTTTTTCATCTTGTTACAAATAAAACATATGTATTTAGTTACAAACTAAAACTCACCTGTGTTATACTCCAGTAGCGGTCCAGGGAGATGAGACACAGATTCATGATGGACGCAGTACACAGGAGCACATCAGCCGCCGAATGGATTTCACACCACCAAAATCCAAAAATCCAATACCCCATCAGTTCATTCGCTAAACTAAACGGCATTATCACTAACCCCAAAAAAAAATCCGACACTGCCAAAGATGCTATGAACCAATTTTGAATGTTTTTCAATGCTTTTTCGGTCACTATTGCAATTATGACCAACATATTACCAACTACCACCATAATCATTAATACTGTTACCACCACAGAAGCTAGGATTATGTGAAGAGGGGAATACCCGCTTGGATACCAAGTCTTGAAGATTATAGTTTCATTCGTGCTGTTCGCGTAAGAGACATTTGACATCTGCAGAGCAAGGAACTCCTCTTGACTGATGTAAGTCGGTACCAATAATGTCGTGTTCAGTCCGATAGTGGTATTTAATGTTGGAACAGTAGTTCTGGCCAGAAGTGTCGTAGCATTTGGTACCATTTTCGAGTCTTCCACGGGTTGTTCTAATTTGGCCCCGGTCACAATTAGGAACACAGATACAGGTACTAAAATCACTTATTATGTGCACTACCTATCTAATATTGCTTTGGTACAAAATAAAATTGCAAATTAAAATTTAACACTCGCGTACAACACTGAAAAAAGCGGGCTATTCACTATCGGATTTTCCGGATAATGTTATTTATTTTATGCATTCGTAAATGTATCGTGACGTCATCGCTTCCCCTTTCTCCGGTCCCAGAATTTGTCAGAGATCGCGAACATTTTTAATAGGAATGACTCTCGCGTCGTTTCTTTACATTGTGATGGTTGGTCCGTCGCGTTCACGTCGCCTAATGACCAGACTTAATAGCTGGTCATTGTAATCGAATGTTGCGTGATGTCTCCTTAAAAACTGTTATTTGCTTGATTGCTGTGACGTCACCTGCGACAAAGACATTGACATAGATTAGAAATGTGCAATTGATAATGCAGACTTCTACAGAAACACAACACAAGCTCCTGCATCTGGTACGTGTTACATTAAATTACATAGTTCAGCGAATAGTCACCATAGTAGAGGCATTCAGTGACTTTTGGCAAGAATTGTAAAATTTACAACATATATTTTTTTCCAAATATCATTAATTTTACAACGTAGAGAGAGAGTACCCCATGGTAAGTATATTTACATAATTGTCAGGGTTATTATAATTTTAGTCACCATGAGGCGCCATTTAACTTGATCATGGTGTATCTAGTATTCAAAGAACACAAAGTTTTTATTGAACATAATAAATACATAATTCAATCTGACACTATTACCGCTTATTATTTGACGTTGTCGTTTTTATACGATTATGAAGTGTCAATTAATGTTTAATTTCTGCGCAAAAAATTGTTGACAACCGCTTCTTGGGAAATGTCCATTGTTAATCTTCATTGATGTCCCAATTAATTTTCTTTGATTTAATGTGAACGTTGGCTATTTTATTATGTTTTACGATACAGGAAAAATGTTCTTGTAAGAAATCGAAGACAAGAAAAGCGCAATGATACTTTGTGTATGAAAGGTTATCACGTCAAAATTATTTGATCACGATAGCCGACAAGCCGGCGTTAATCGATTTATTAGACGTAGTCACGTCAAAAAGATAATAATAAGCCCCTGTAAGTTTTCTTGTTAACTGTTGCGGGATAAGTATAAAACATTTCTAAAAGTGAGAAATTTAAGGGGTTAATATTATTTTAAAATATTGGCGTGTCTTTCTACGCCGTCATTTATTGAAATAAAGTTTAACATGTTGTGTTTTGGTGTTCTAAAAAATCCATTATTATTCCTATAGAATTGCCAACTTGCCAGCAAAAACATACATAAATCTAACCCACAAATTGCTATCCTAACTTGCACAGACACATTATTTCGTTACATCTACTGCACTTTGTACTACTTTTAGATAAAAAAACTGTACTTTTTTCATAAGTAGGGATGCGAACGATACATCGATTTTTAACAAACATCGATATTTATCGTCTACATGTGTTTGATAGAGTATGTTTATGTGTGTAGAGTACACACATAAACACATACCTCTCTCGGTCACTAGCGTAGATTTTTCTATTTAGCATCTCGTTCGATCTGCAATACAAACGCGCGCAAAACGAAGCAGAGTTGCTTCGCTCGCCTACATCGACGGCCATTGTTTTATTATTTTGACGTTCACCACATCATAGTAGAACCAATTCCACCAGTTTATAATATAACGCGTGAGATTATAAACTAACAGTAGAATTTTCATAAAATGACGTTAAGTGATAGACTGATGGAGTCTATAATTTTCGGTGTATTATTATATATATTATTTAAGGTATATTTAAATGGTTTGATTGTTTACATAATAATAATACGGCACATGCCAATTACACAAATTTTTCATAAGGTCAATACACATTATATTATTAAATATACCTACTTATATTATTAATAATCATGGTGATACAATCGAAAAAAACGATATATCGTTCATAAACTTCGATATTTTTAACATCGATGTTTTTTTTTAAATATCGATGTTCTTATATCGATGTTTTGATGAGCGATGTTGCATCCCTAATTGTAAGCACAAAAAGCTCAAAAAAGGCTTTGAAATGCTCACAATCAGCCTTAAAAAGTGCTCTTCAGTGCCCGATGGCTCGGCTAATCACTGTCGACTCGAAGTCACTGCACTTTACTGAGCGCCGAGTTTGAAGAAAAATGTACAAGAGTGAGTGACACTGCAATATTTTATGCCGGGTTCTATACATAGAATTATAGTTCATCCATATCCATGAAACTATCAGATATAACCATAGGCTTAGATACAGTCAGCTGCACAGAACTTTGTATATACGCCCAAAATTCTATACATATTTATATTATACTCTTAATTTTGCAAAAACATTCCTTTGCTGACAAGAATTCTGATAAGTAAGATGACTACATTAATTTGAAAATGCTTGCGTGTACTTTTCTTTGCAAACTTAAGAGTAATATAAATGTGATTGAAAGATTGGGAGTGTATACATGTCTGTGCAGCTGTACATATTTTTCCACGGTTCTACTTCTATCAATAATCTGGCAAAACTATATCAGCCGAAACGTGTATTAAGGGGAATCCACGAATCCGAATTCCATACAAAATGTTTCGGACAAATACTCAAAAAGTACGCCGTATTATAATAATTTCTTCACACTATTCGTTTCGTCCATGTATTTTAATTTCGTCAACAAAAAAAGTGAAAGTTAAAATGTATGGAATTCGGATTTGAGGATTACCCTTAAGTATAAAAATTGATTGTCAAATTCGTGTTCACTTAATGTTTTACACTTGTTTTTTGTTACTTTTATCTATAAGTAAGTCAAACAATATTTATCTATGAGTATACTATTTAAGCCAAGTAGCCGACATTAGGACACTGATCAACATTTGAGCTCTACTTTTTTTCTTATACTAATGTCATTTTAAATGAAAAGCAGCCTCAGATAAGTAGTAAAAGTATTTCTGGTCAAAAGTCACTTGAATGTTAAATGCATGATTTTAAATGTTGTGCCAGCTCTATAAAATTACTTTCAGTGCTTTCTTTCCGTAGTAAAACTTTAAACATTTTGATCTGCACTTTTGGAGCAAAATCAACTGAAGTTTCTACGTTTGCGGAACTCTAAAAAACAGCAAACGAAGGCCCGCTGGCTGTGGGCTAATTAATTGACGGAGTTGACCTGAGCCTGCAAGCTGATTGAATAGTGATGTGCCCATTCACTGTTACATTTATCGATATCGATGGATTTACGAATAGATTTTGTAAGTTATCGCGGTGAGAAAGCTTATACGATGTACAAACAAACAAAAAATATTTAAAATAACGAAATTTACTAAATAGGTAATATTTTTTATTTTTTATTTATGATTATAAGATATTGGCTGTCTGTAAATTTGGTTTACGGACGATAGTTTAACGTGACTACCAGCGTTACCGGACAATGAGCGTTACCGGACAATGAAAGCGTTACCAATGACGTCAACGTTTTCGTGCGGCGTTCATCGATTTATTAGACATAATCACGTCAAAAATTAATTAATAACAACATTTTTGTAACCTGAAACGCGTAGATTTTTATACAAATCTGTCTTATCGCTACAAACAGCAAAAAATTAGGTAAGTAGGTATGAAAGACAGAACAATCTAAACAAACCCAACCTAGCATAAGCATAGACATAACTAAAAAACTTTTAATGTGCCTACTGATAGCTCTCTCCTACTCTAGCCTACTCTCATTAAGAAAATCAAAAATCAAACTCAATTATTACTGTAATAATCACCTGAAGCTAGCTGAAGCAGCGAATCCCTCGTCTCTACTTACAAGTATTAAACTTAGTTAGAACGAGGTACTCAAAGATTCTTCTAATTCGGGTCTTTCCAATGAATATTACAAAGTACATGTATACATACAATAGTTAAAACAGTTTTTCACCTTTAATATAATTTAATTTAGGTATACTTTTAGTCTATTCATTTTATACTTAAAATTGTTACCTGTCTTTGTACGTACTATAAGACCTACAAGAATTAAATGTTTTTATCTTTATCTTTATCTACTATCGATTAGGAGAGTATACCAATTCCCTGAATATATTTTCTTAGACACGCTCAAAACTCAAAGCACATGCATGACAGGCATCGGAATTCAAACCCGATACCATCAGATCGCAAGGCAACTGATCCAAATCCAATCCAATAATATTTAAAAAACAAGAGATTTTACGAGTACAACCACAAATCCACAAAAACAAATATAACAAAACAACAGTGGGATTACAATACAAGCAATCATAACTTTCAAAACACGAAAAACAAGAGAAAATTAAAAATCTATTTCATGCTAAATCCTTTGAACAATAAAGCCTGTGTCACATATCGATACGAGTTGGATGTAGCACAATAAACTAAGGCGACCGTTCAAATATACTATCTACAAATTTTACTCTTAAGCGTCGTTGACACACGGTTTTTTTACACGCTGGTTGTTGGCGTTTTTAAAAGCTAGCGGGTGAGCGTGTTTGTTTTTGGGAAGGATTGTAAAAAAGAGGCTCCTTTCGTGCACTTGACACATGTTTTCGAACTTATTAGGTTCTGTAATATGCCGGTTTCCTCACGATGTCTTCCTTCAGCGTTAACCTGTTTTAATGCACACATATATTTTTTGAACAGAAAAATCCATTGGTACAGACAGCGTCAGAGATAAGTATCCTCCTTGCACAAGATACTAAGCTATAAATGCTTTAAAAAATAATTAATAATTAAAATTAATTTTAGGCTTACATACGGTTATACAAATATAAACTATTTTTTAAAGGCAAAACTTCTACATTCATCGCGACGGTGATTTAAAGGGATTTGATTTGAAGCTGGGTATTATAATGCAAGGGGGATACTTATCTATGAAGCTGTCTGTACAATCAGGTTCGAACCCACGACCCTAGGATTCAAAGTCGAGGCCCACCATCGAGCCGTTACACACAGTCATTTGAGTTTTAAGGAGTGTTCAGAGATCAACTCGGCCAATAGCTTCGAAATAAATACCTGAGAGGCAGTGACATACAGACGAATAAAAATGTAGAAATTACGAAACTAGTTGGAACTCTGAACACTCCTAAAAACTCAAATGACTGTGTGTAACGGCTTTACCCCGTTAGACGATAAACAACGAAAATCCAATCTAGTTGCCAAAAAGCTAACAAATTGAAAATAAACTAATACCAATTAAGGCCAATTCTCAAATCCGAATTCCGTACAAAATGATTCGGACAAATACTCAAAAAGTACGCCGTATGTTTTTGTTTTTTGATTTCGTGAATAAAAAAAGTGAGAGGTTTCATACTTTAATTTAGATTTTATACGTGTTTTTAAGTTAGTAGGGTTAATTTTAAAACACGTATAAAATCTAATTCGGATTTGAGGATTCCCCTTAAAGACTTTGAAACAAACATAGTGTGTCATGTAGTTAGTGCTGTGCGCGCCGAAAGTTACTGTCGATACTTATAAAACTGCTTAGTTAGAAACCATAGATGAATAATATATAAGATGTATTCCTATAGAAAAACAAGATGAACAGGACAGTCAAAGCAAAATGGAGTCGTAAGACAGGACAAAAAATTTCAGACACCTTGCCAATAAAAAATAAATATCTCCATTTTTAAATAATGTTTGTTACTTTTTACGATGTAGTTTTATTACCAATGAAAAAGCCTAGTAGTTTTAACATATAGTATTTATCTAGCCCTGTTACTTCTCTCTTTGGAAATTTAGCCTCGGATCGAAATGTACTAGATTTTAGCCAATGAGGCTTCTTTTATTGGTCGCATTTTCAATGTACTATATTAAAACGTAATGATTTAGATTTAATCTGTTATGTTATGTTTTTTCTAAATAATAAAATTCTAATTCTAATTGTGTTTCTGTACTTTAATACTTCCATGGATATAACTCGCATTCGCATTTATTTTAACCCTCACACGCTTTTAAAGTTGGCGAGAATGAAATGTTTGTTAATCTTTCATACTGAACCAACTTCCCAAATAAACAAAATATATGAAAAATTTTCAGGATGATTTTTGTATCAAACTTAATGTTTAACACTGAAAACCCGACTGTCAAAATATAATCGCCATGTTGGATTTCTTATTTTTAACTCTAATTTTGATTGTATGCCAGTTTTATGTAAACTCTTTAATATAAACAAAAATAAAAAACATTCAACCGAATTGATAACTTCCTCCTTTTTTGAAGTCGGTTGAAAATAATAAAATAACATGCACTCTAACTAATGAGTAAACACGTTCAGTTCAACCTACTTTTTCAGTATTTCTATCAATAAAACACGTTATCGAATTACCTCACGTTTTCAGCTAATTAATTAAAATAATGGTCGGCATTATCGATATTCGATAAATCGCTTCCCTTCCTAGACAGGTGGCCGACTTTCGTTTTAATTGATAGCTCGGTACTTTTTGCTCGAGCTCCAGTCGGTTTGTCACTTTGATGTCGATTTATCGATTTGTTACATCACTATTTGCTCATTCTATAAAAAGGTACACGTTCTGTACAAGCGGGATTAGAATGTGTATTTGTTTGTAATTATTACACACAACATTTTGTTGGGTTTTATTTAAGTAATATGGTTTATTTGTAGAGTTCACGAGTAGTGTTGATAAACTTTTCTGGCATTATTTGTTCTTCTGTCTTCTTTTTCTGTATTTATGCTAAAAAATATTCGTTGTCTGTAAAGTAGGTTTACGGACGATATTTTGGCGTGACTACCAGCGTAACAGGACAATGAGCGTTACCGGACAATGACGTCAACGTGTTCATGCATGCAACCGGCGTTCATCGATTTACTAGAAGTCGTCACGTCAATAAAGATATTGCTCAAATAAAGACCTAGAAATCTTTAGGTTATTATTCCGATCTCAAAGTAAGATGCCTAATTAATATATCTCTATCCACATATCTCTATTTTTTCTACTAAGAAAACGATCAAAAAAACAATTAAAATTTTCATTTTCTTAGGTGATATAAAGAAAGTGGAAGTAATTTGAGAACCCTGCCGTGGATTATATGTGCGATTATATTTCATACTTTGGCACGAGATAAAAAAATAAGTTACATAAAAAACTTACGTAAAATACAGTCCCTTCAAAGAATGGCAAAACATAATAATTTTACTTCAAGCAAATTATTTGTATTCTTTTTATATATTCATCAGAAGAAAAAGCTTTGGGTTCGCTTTTTTTATAAAAGAACAATCGAAACCGACAGACAGACTGCAGAGTTTAATATTAACAGGTAAATCTTAATTACTGTGTTCTTCCCTGTTTCTGGAGAAAAAAATATTTGCTGTGTCAAAGATACTACTATAGTAACTCGAAAGTTAATCGCATAAATAAAAATCACCATTGAATTAATAGACAGATAGTTTTTTTTTTTTTTGATTGATTGATTTGCGATCAGTAGAATTTACTATTAGCAAATATTAGGGTTTGTTTTTAATTTTGGGGGAGCACACTCCTGCACTCGCACTTCCGGTGTCGTCTAGGACGTCTTTGCGCTTGAGCCTTCGCTTGTACACGGAACTTAAGAGCTCTCGGGCCAGTTGGTTTGGGTGGTTTTGCAGCCTCTTACGGTAAGCATGAGTAGCCTCTTGCATCTCTTCAGCCACTGTGTTGATTTGCAGTACGTCATACAATTCAGTGTTTCTAATAAACCAAGGGGCATTGGTTATGTTTTTCAGCAGCCCATTTTGGAAACGTTGAATGATATTAACATAGGAGGCGCTAGCCGAGCTCCACAACTGTATCCCGTAGGTCCATATCGGTTTGAGTACAGTTTTGTATATAAGGAGCTTGTTGTCGACAGAAAGTTTGGAGTTCCTGTCGAGTAGCCAGTACAGACCCCGGTACCGGAAAAAACTTTATTGCAAAAAGTAAAAAACAAGTACATAGGCGAACTTAATGCTAGTTAGTATTCTCTTCCAGCTAACCTCTGCGTATTATGGAGATGTGGTAAATTGTACAGACAGCGTCATAAATAAAAATTTCCCTTGCACAAGACATCCAGCTTCAAATCCTTTCATAAAATAGTATTCAAATATGATAAGGCTTACATGGTTATAAAAATATAATTTATTTTTGAAAGCAATATTCTTCGTATGCCAAGCCGGGCGTTTTGAAGGGATTTGAAGCTGTGTGTCTTGTGCAAGGGATTATCTATGAAGCTGTCTGTACATTTAACGTTTTAAACCTAATAATGTGTTTAAGTTTACTTGACAAGTTAAGCCTTCATCGATAAGTATAGTGGTTATTATTTACGTTACCTTTTTGAAATGATCTTAGATTTATATTTAACGTATTTGATCTTTTTTAAGTGAGAATCATTCGAGTTTTAGTTTCCTTAGTAGGAAGTTTACGTGTCAGAGGAACGTTTTCCACGAAGTTTTCAATTAGCGGGCCATAGCGCACTTGTTGACAGATCGCTACGATCCAGACATGAAAATTATTCCTACAGTTCATTCAAATACTTACTGAAAAAGGTAGAAGCTGAAAAAGTATTTGATCGTAAATAAATAAGTCCACGTACACGCGTCTGGATTTTGAAGCGCGCGTGTGCTAAAACGATCGTATACGCGCCTAAAACTAAAACGCTAGTTTGTAACCATCCTTATGCCTAGATCACTGTATCGAGTACTCGGTACCTACGTATAAACATAGCGCCGAGTCAAAGAATAAGTAATATTATGTACGCCGAGTGCTCAGCTGAGCGAGTGACGTAAGCTTTCACTGTATCGGCCGAGTAACATTTTACTGTCTCGGCCGAGTACTCGGTACGTGTGATCTAGGCATTAGCATGGCAAAAGTAGTATAAGGAACAATATAATATAATCGAATAAGTAAAGAGTAAATAAAAAAAACAAAAATTACAACTATGTATCTCATAACATAATATTAGTGAATATCGACTTCTTATCGAAAATAATAATCACGGTTTTACAAAAACGTAGACAACCGACTTCAATTGGACTGTGTTTTAGTTACCGTATACACTACTGAAAAATCACAGGGAAAAAAAAATACGCAATTTCGTTTACTTCGACGACATATTTTTTTCAGTTATTGGATATAAAAACTAAACTACTGAATCGATTTTAATGAAATTTGTATGGGACCATTTTTAAAACCAAATGAAAGTATATCCTCTAAAACAAAAAAAGATTAATTTAAATCGGTTAATATATAACAAAGTTCTGAGATAACAAAAATTAAAAAAAAAAAAAAAAAAACATTCAACCGAATTGATAACCTCATCCTTTTTGAAGTCGGTTGATAAAAAGAAAAACCGGTTAAAATTTATCTACGTTGAAATTTCGAATTAAATACTAGTCGGTAACAATGAACTAATTAGAATAAATCAATGAGTGCTCAAAATTTGTACAAGACATGAAACCTGTTCATTATCATATCGTGACTGTTCCTATCTGTAGAGAAAATAGTATAAGTACATAAATCAGGCTAAATGGGGCACAATTTTTCAGTCTTGGTCGATGGAATTCATCATTATTTCTGTTAGTGTAACATCAGCTTGAAAATACTTGAAATGCTGCAGGCAGAACACTGATGCGGTAATTTGAAGACACCATGGCGCACATTAGGCGAGGCCTACATCTTGGCCTTGCCTAATGTGCTAAAAAAAGCCCACGCCTTGAAAAACCTTGAAAGGCAGAACATAGATGAGATAATCTGAAGACAGGGTGTCATAGCGCACATTGGGAGAGGCCCACGCCTTGAAAAACCTTGAAAGGCAGTACATAGATGCGGTAGTCAGAAGACAGGGTGCTATAGCGCACATTAGAAGACGCCCACGGCTTGAAAAACCTTGAAAGGCAGTACATAGATGCGGTAGTCAGAAGACAGGGTGCTATAGCGCACATTAGAAGACGCCCACGGCTTGAAAAACCTTGAAAGGCAGTACATAGATGCGGTAGTCAGAAGACAGGGTGCTATAGCGCACATTAGGAGAGGCCCACGGCTTAAAAAACCTTGAAAAGCAGTACATAGATGCGGTAGTCAGAAGACAGGGTGCTATAGCGCACATTAGAAGAGGCCCACGGCTTGAAAAACCTTGAAAGGCAGTACATAGATGCGGTAGTCAGAAGACAGGGTGCTATAGCGCACATTAGAAGAGGCCCACGGCTTAAAAAACCTTGAAAAGCAGTACATAGATGCGGTAGTCAGAAGACAGGGTGCTATAGCGCACATTAGGAGAGGCCCACGGCTTGAAAAACCTTGAAAGGCAGTACATAGATGTGGTAATCGGGAGACAGGGTGCTATAGCGCACATTAGAAGAGGCCCACGGCTTGAAAAACCTTGAAAGGCAGTACATAGATGCGGTAGTCAGAAGACAGGGTGCTATAGAGCACATTAGGAGATGCCCACGGCTTGAAAAACCTTGAAAGGCAGTACATAGTTGTGGTAGTCAGAAGACAGGGTGCTATAGAGCACATTAGGAGAGGCCCACGGCTTGAAAAACCTTGAAAGGCAGTACATAGTTGTGGTAATCTGGAGACAGGCCATTGCACGGCGCACAAAGGGTGAGGCCTACATCCAACAGTGGTCTACAATAGGATGATAAAGATGTTGATGATGATGTGACATCACCTTAACAAAGCAGAGTTAGCAGAAACAACAATGTTTTTTTTTTCGAAGAGTACGAAAAACAAAAGAGGTTATATTGAATGCAGCATTTTGTTTCTGAGATCGTTCCATTGTTTTATTATTTTTGTTTGTGTTCTGTCTCATTCCATTTGCCGATAAACGACGGCGGGTAAATACGGAGTTGAAGACTTTAATGCATTTTCACTCGAAAACTGAGTTTTAAAGAAGATATATTTTAACCGAAAAATTCGTTGGATTCGTATTTGTATATCACTTTTCTTTTATATTTCATTAGTAAAGAATACCACTAATATGAAAATGTAATATTTTGTAAGAATCATTGGGTACATAAATGGTTTTTAGTAACCTAAAGATATTTTTATAAAACTAAATACATGGCTCTTAGATAAATGGTGGTCATAGATAAATGATACGACATGTGAATACTTGAACTCATAGTAGATTAATTTGTTTTAGCATGGACCTACTTACCTAGTTAATCAGACTTAATATTTGCATGGCCATTAACCAAATAATAAGTAATATTATCCTTCCTACTTATAAGTAGTATAAACTACCTATTAGTACTTATTAGTATTATTATTATTATTATTAGTATAAACGCGAAAGTTTGTAAGGATGGATGGATGCATGGATGGATGGATGTTTGTTCCTCTTTCACGTAAAAACTACTGCATAGATTTTAATGAAACTTTACAATAATATAGCTTATACATCAGAATAACACACAGGCTACAATTTATAAAGATACCTGCGCAGACGAAGTCACGGGCACCAGCTAGTGTACCATAAAGAAGCTGAACTCGGGTGAATTAACATGTCACCTGGCTCGAATGACGTTTGTGCAAAAAACAGCGTGGAATTCGATAATCTTGATAGAGAAGAGGTCCTGTAATACTTGGTAATGATAAGTAATAATAAGGCTTCGCAATTAGAGGAAGGATGAATTTCCGAGCGAGAGTGTCAGCCAGGTGTCATGTTTACTCGCCCGAGTAGTAGTATAACTCGGTCGAATCTACATGACACCTGGCTCGGAACTCGATCCTTCCCCCGCGGCCCCACGCGGTTTCCTCTGCGTTTCTTCTTCCTCTTATTGTGAAGCCTTATCATCACCAAGTATTGGGATACTTGAAGAACTTGGAAGAGGACCTGGGGGTCCTCTTCTCTACAATGATTATCTAATTCCACACTGTACTTTGCACAAACATCATTCAGCCAGGTGACATGTTAATTCGCCCGAGTTGTATGTGTATAGGTAAATTGGGTAACTATACTTCAGCCACATCGTCAAAACGAAAAATCGAAATGAAATTAAATATTTATTAGTCTCAAGTATGGTTAGTTACAGACAAGTATTATGAATGTATAAGGTAGAGTCACATACTACGCTGAAAAATACAGTATACAATTAATTTTTATAATTCTTATGCATAATGTTTCTCCTAATCTCGATCAATGTGTCTACAACTTGCATAAAATTTAAAGCTTCGATTAACAGTAGCGTTTTTGCTGGGTTGCCGTTTGGTCCGTCTGTAGCCGCCCTTACGGGAGGTGTCAAATATACGCGATTCATCAAAAGGATCCCTGTCGAAACTTATTCTTACCCTCTTCCATCCCCGCCATTTTCCTGCCACCGACAATTCTTCCGCGCCGATTGGTACTCGTTTATTTGACGAATTATCCTGCCTTTCAGTGTACAGAGTGAAGCCATTTAGAGGCCCTTTCATTAAAATAGTTTATGTAATACTACTCTATCTCTCTACTTTGTCTCTTTTACAAGGTGTAGTAAGATAGATTGATAACACTTTATTGCAAACCACGAAACAGGAAAAACATGAATAACATGAAAGTACTCCCGAAAACAAAAACCACGCGTTCGGACTTTTCTCTAATATTATCATTTTTACAGCTACTCGTATTAGTAGGCAGTATAATTTACATGAGTTTTTAAGAGCATTTAAATTTATATTAGTGTTTAATATATGAGTGTAAAGTCAAATCAGAGGTCTTCGGGTGGCTTTAAAACTATAACACTAAAGCCTTTTGCTTTTATGTGAGGACACAAACGACTCTTTTCTTTTTTTGATTCACTCTTTACTCTAGAACTCTACCAAAACTTTAACATGAATTTTTTCACTGAGCTGGGTGTCCAATTCCTACTAATCATAGAAGTATTAATGTATAAAACCATACCTTATTATATAACATGGAAAATAAATAATTATAAGCATTTGCTGATCTTTCCACTCTGATACAAAAACTAAGAGAGCCTTTGAGTTGTGTTCTCCTGTATTGAGGTAGTGTACCGGGGTAATGTGTTGTCATCGATATGATGTCCTATCATAGGTTTTCATATGATCTTTTCTTAGACCTATCATGATAGTAATCAACAGTATTCCTTGTCATGCCTCACAAAAAAAATCCATCAAAAAAACCAGCAAAATCAGAGATTGTATTGAACTATATCGTCTTCCTCTAACACTGCACGAAAGGAGCCTCTTCGAGGTGAACTTGACATCCTTTCACCACACTGGTTCGAAAAAACTAGTCACACGATAAGTAGAATAAGTCTTCCTCTAAACCCACATAGAGTCGTTTACCTGACGATGTATTTTTAACCGACGAAAATAAAACGGAGGAGTGTTCTCAGTTGGAACCGAACATTTTTTTTTATTTTTTTTCTAATGTATAAAATGAAATGAAATCGTTTATTGCATGAAGTATGGTATACAGCTGTTCTTAAATTATAATATTTGGTTTCACATACTCCACCGTGTGACGGCGTGCAAAATCATGCATTATATATATACCTAATTTAACAATCTGATTTAATTATAAAGGAATGATTGAATAATTTTTTTGACAAGGTACTTAATCAGACTTCATATTAAACTAACAAGTAAGATCCTACTAATATTAGAAACGCGAAAGTTTGTAAGGATGGAGGATGGATGATTGTTAGTCTTTCACGTAAAAACTACTGAATGAATTTTAATGAAACTTTACAATAATATAGCTTATACATCAGATTAAAACATAGGCTACAATTTATAAAGATACCTGCGTAGACGAAGTCGCGGGCACCAGCTAGTATTAGTATAAAATAAAAATCCTGAAAACAGGATTCATGTAAAATCTTTTACTAATTTTGAGTTAAATTCGGTAGTACAGTAGTTTAGGTTTTAAATCAAAATAACTGGGAAAAAAGTGGTTGAAGTGAACAAAATTGCGTATTTTGCTTCCCTGTGACTTGTCAGCGGGGCCTACGGACACTATACCCGTTCGATTGAAGTCTTTATGAAACCTTGTCTTAAGCCTTGATTATACACGGTCAATTTTTAATCACTAGAAAAAAAAACACATGGTCAGTTGCCGTTACTGGAAACAGATTGAAGTCGAATTTTTGTTAATTTTTTTTTATGAAATGGGTAACTGTTACCGTTAGTCGTTTTCCTATGGATTTGCAAAAAGCGGTACCCTTTATTGATAATAATTTAAGTTTTATTCATCGATTGGCAAACCCGGGTACCTAACTCGAGCCAGCTCGCAAAAGCTCGGCTCGGGCGCCGCACTCGCACCGCTGTCGATCTATCATTTTGTAGAAATCAGTCAAAATTCTGACTGCACAGATACAACGTAGTACACCGTCTGCATTGCCCATATTTTTTTTAATTAGTGTATAAAAAAAAAATAACCCTTAACCGGTAGTCGTGCTGTAGGTACCTAGCTCAGATAATAATTACACGCAATCTCCCTAGCCTCGCGTTTTCCCGCCAAATTATGCAGATCTGGATGTGTGAATTCTGCCCTCATAACGGAGAGTGCAGTAACTAGCATTTTTGGTGAAATTGAGTTAGATACCTAATCAGAATCCCCAAAAAAAGTACTTCATACTGGTTTCACTCACACATCAAAATTCCATCTAAAACCCGGAAATTCAATAAATAAGATTGCAGTATCTGGGCTCTCAGTGAATAACTTGCTTATGAAAAGTGCAGTGAATGAAGTTACTATATACTTGGACACGTTATTATTAGGTAATTCTAGAAATTATTGCAGTATGTATAGATAGTGCGTTCTTTTTATTTGCATTTAGTTTATATTCTTTGTGACTTCCTAGTCATGAATGTAGTATCTAATAGATACTTCATTTATAATTAGTAAATTTTACAAAATGTCCGAGGCTTGCTTTCTAAGAATGCAGTATCTAATAGGTACTGCGGTTATCATAAGGATATTAGACGAATATGAATAGTTAAGCACTATCCAAGACCGTTATAACTTAGCAAGATACTGCAGCTATGTTTAGCTACAACGATGCCTTGCATGTGTAGGAAGAATTACTGGTTAAATCAGCCTGTTTCATAACTCCATGCAAGATGCACCACACGTGTCGTCTGAATTTACTTTTTCTCGCAGAAAGTTAAAAAATTAATATAAATAAAAATTGGCGTCATGAAATTATTTACTTACCTGTTTTTTTATTTCGTTTTGAATTTACTTTTCTTTACTTTACTTTACTTCTGTGCATTTTCTATTGCAATATTGTGGTGGATGAGTTTCCTAATGGAAACTAAACGGAAACGCTACGGCTACGCTGATGACCTGGCTATCCTTGCTACAATATGTGTCGAAAGCATACTATGCGACCTCATCAACACTGCCTTCAAGATAATCGAAACTTGGAGTAAAACATATGGACTTTCAGTGAACCCATCCAAAACAGAACTCATACTGTTGACCAATAAGAGAAACTTAGCCAGACTAAGACTACCAAAACTCGCCAATACGGAATTAACACTAACAAATGAGGTCAAGTATCTAGGTGTCACGCTAGACAGCTAACTTCTTTGGAATAAACACCTTGATAACAAACTGCAGAAGGCCTGCATCATCTTCTTTCAATGCAAACGAATGCTTGACAAGACATAGGGACTATCACCATAATTGACAAAGTGGCTGTACACTACAGTCATAAGACCGACACTAGCATACGGAGCAATTGTATGGTGGACAAGAACTGAGCTGAGCACTGTAGCATCCAAACTATTAAAAATCCAACGTCTATCCTGTTTGGCAATCGTAAGATGCATGAAATCACTTGACGTCTTTATACAGCAGGAAGCGACAATAGCCGCCATCAGACTCCAACAACTAGGGCTGTGAGGGAATACTCAAAGCTCGCACGCTGCTATTCTAGATCGTGCGATAGCCATCGAGCTACTAATAGCAGCCCCGTGTGACAAAACACCAAAGCAGATATATCACTTTCTGAAACAATACCGTATCTGTATACGTGTATCAATCAGGAATTGATGAACTCCGCATCTACACTGATGAATCCAAGACAAAAACAGGTACAAGAGCGGGCGTACACTCGCTAGACCTTAATATGAACATAAGCATGACACTAGGCACGTACAGCTCCATTTTTCAATGCGAGTGTGTGGCAATAGCAGAAGCTGCCAACGCCATAGCACGGAGAGGCGTACGGGATTACAAGATACGAATTCTCTCTGACAGTATGGCAATATTAAAAGCCTTAGAAAGCTACACATGCAACTCGAGGCTTGTACACGAATGTCATTTATCCCTAGATACCATATCTACGCACAAAGATGTTACTCTACAATAGATAAAAAGACACAGCACATCACTAGGGAATGACGCCACAGACGAGCAAGCCAGAATAGGATCTGAGACCTGGAGTGGGACCTCTCCCCTTCCTGCCTCTGCCACTTTCTCAGATGCGTACGTGGATGCCAACATAACGACCGCTGGATTAATGCCACGGACTGCCGACAATCGAGAATGGTCCTGCTACAGTTAACACCGAGACTGACAAACGTCTCATAAACTTGAAGAGGTAAGATCTACGTGTGATTGTGGGTACAATCACAGGACACTGTCTACTCAATAAACATATCTACAAAACATTGGTAACACTCACTCCACAGCAGCCCACTCTGAAGAGGCTGCTTAACAGAAGAAGAATCAGCTGCCCGCGTAGTCCTGGAATGCGTGGGAGTGACAGCACAACGACATAAAACCTTCGAGCAACCGAGGTCACTCCGCGAAGCCTGCGAAGAGCCCAGGAATCTTCTGCGCTTCTGGACGAAGTAAGGCTGGCTACATCCGTAGCCAGCAGGTAACTTGCTCACGCAAAAAGGACCAATTGCGGAAAATGGAGTCATTTACATTACATTACAAACGACCTCCCCCACACAATAAATAGTATTAGGTTCTATCAAGAAAAAAAAGAAAAATTTGAATATAAAAGATAAATTTCAACTAGATACTATTTTAAAAACAGTTCTCAACTAAGAAAGTCCTAGCCAATACTGTAGTAATTATGTAGTTACTGCACCTATGATTACAATCTCACTCAATTTTGATTTTATGGTCTGTAATGATTGACGCATTAAGTAATTTTCGTAATAATTAGTGAAGTAACTAAGGTACTTACTGCAGTAATTTTTAGGAAGCTATGCTTCGTCAGGTAGGCAGTTACTAAGCATAAGTATATTTTTTTATTTTACGGTATTATGCTTAAATATTATAATCTAAATATCAGCTTTATAAAAACTTTATGTTTTTCCCTTTCTTTTGATGTATCGCATGTCGCGAAAGCTTATATAGTTTTGAGCCGGCAACAATTTTAGTTTTATTTTTTTCAAAGTCGTTTTTCTCGAAAACATGTTTGACATAGTTACTGCACTATCTGTAAGGAGGGCAGAATTAAGCTCGTGGAATGGATTTGCGTCTCTCGTCTAGCAAATAGAAAAATAAATTTTGTGTTCACATATAAACGTCAACGGAACCCGTATGTTTTATTAAGTAACTTTTGTTTTAGTACTTTTATTTATTTATTTTATTTTATTTATTTAACATTAGACTCACAGTTACATTTTTTTCTTATATAAGCTATGACTATTGGATTTTTTTAGTGTCATGGCTATTTTAGATTTGAAAGAACTTTACAAATAGACAGATCTTTTTTATTGTTAAATTTCAGTGATAAATTAAAAATTTCGCTGCATGGTATCGGAATGATAAGTTATCTAAAGCGTCGACGACACGGCTAGCGTGTGAGCGAGTTAGCTTTCGGTAAGGATTTTCAACAAGCAGATTGTAATGAAGACACTGGGCGAGTTCACAAGCTACAAGCGAAATCGCTGGCTTGTAGCGTGTAAAAAAGCCGTGTGTCATCGAAGCTTAAATATATTTTTCCATCTACTACAACGAAAATACTCAAACTGCAACAACCAAACATATTTCTACATCAAAAACCATACGCATAAAATATACAGGTATTCCAGAATATGTAGATTTAATAATATATGTTGCTACATTTCACTAAGATTTCAGATACATTTTCGCTTTGCAACGGACCTTCAGGCTCATATCCGGTCTTCTTAATGACGTAAGCCTCGAGTCTTATTCTAGTTAGAACACAACAGCTAGCACACAGAAAAAAAAATTGTCTGTAAAATTGGTTTACGGACGATAGTTTAACGTGACTGCCAGCGTAACGGGACAATGAGCGTTACCGGACAATGACGTCAACGTTTTCGTACATTCAGCCGGTGTTCATCAATTTATTAGACGTAGTCACGTCAAAAAAATGGTGCCCAATAGGGCAAGTATTCCTGCTAATATTACATAGGCAAACGTTTCTAAGAATTCGACGACACCGTGGCTTAGTCGGTAGTGACCCTGCCTACGAAGCTTGGTGTTCCGGGTTCGATCCCTGGCCGGGACAAATATTTGAGACGAACACAAATGTTTGTTCTCGGGTCTTGGATGTTGTGATGTCTTGTATGTGTCCATGCCACCTGCGACACAGGGAATCCTAGTGCGGGGGTGTGAGTGTGTGAATATTTTTAATTGATAGATGGATTGGACTCAATTACGTCAAAAATACTGAACTAATTGAGCTTAAATTCGGTATGAGTACATTATTTTTATTATAATTATTATTATTGCACAAAACAAACAAAAAGTGGGAATAATGCTAAAGCATTTTTTACCGGCCTACCTTACAGATACTGAAATATTTTGGCGCGCTAAAAATACAATGAAAAATCTGTATAAAAACAGATTTGTGGGAAATTTACATTCCATTTTATGAGCGAAGCAAGGATAGGTACTACTACTTCCTACTGAGAAGCTGAGTATTATAGTTTAGTAGCGGCACGATATCAAAGTGGCGAATTCGTTTTTCTCATCATCATCATCATCATCAGCCTATCGCAGTCCACTGCTGGACATAGGCCTCTCCCAATGAGCGCCATCGCGCCCTGTCTTCGGCTTGCCGCATCCATTTTCTGCCTGCAACCTTCCGCAGATCGTCACCCCACCTGGCCGGAGGGCGTCCTACACTACGTTTGCCGATTCGCGGTCTCCACTCAAGAACTCGTTTACCCCAGCGGTTATCGGTTCTTCGGTAGATATGACCAGCCCACTGCCATTTCAGCTTGCTAATTCTCTGAGCTATGTCGGTAACCTTGGTCCTCTGTCGGATAACCTCAAGTAAGTATAAGTATTATAGTTTAGTAGCGGCACGATATCAAAATGGCGAATTCGTTTTTCTGCTCTCCAGTATTTTTTTTTTGTTTTGTTTATACTAGGTTTTGAAAATGCACAGCTGAGGTACTACTTCCTACTTGTTTTTCCGATACCACGCGAGCGAAGCCACATGCGCTAGCTAAACAACATTAAGTATACTTATAGTTATTTGATTGTAACGGGTATTTATCGCGCTCACCTCGTTTTTGTGTCCCGACGTTTCGACTGTCCGATACGCCAGTCAGCCCGTGACCACGGCTGTTGCAATACAGTCGAAACGTCGCGACACAAAAACGAGGTGAGCGCGATAAATACCCGTTACAATCAAATAACTATGTGTGATAATCGCGAAAGTCTACGAAAAACTATTAAGTATACTATACGTATAAAGAGAAAACCATTTAGATATTTTTTTTTATTAATTGTATTGCAAAGCTCTACGTAGAGCTATTTCGGTTATGAGTAAGCTTAGCTCGCATCATGAGATCGTCTTACGTTATTATTACAAAACTATTTTTAGCATGCCAATTATTTGAACTGAATTCAAATAGCTCTATGGGTTGTTTCAATTGAGATGTATCAATGAGATTTGTAGTACGAAAATATTATACACTTTAAAAATAGCAACATTTAGTAATGATTAGACAATTTCATACATAGACACAATGTGTATGTTGACAACTTGTAAGTAAAAAAGTAAGTTTAAGTAGAGTTAAAAAAATATAATAATATGGACGTTTATAAATATTTTTTCAACCTCTCGAATTACAGAAAAACTTTGCAGCTTGCTAGAAAACTGAAAATGTAATAAATTTTTTTTGGAAGATACATACGCATCACCTCATATTCCACATGATTAAGCCTACTGCGTATGCTACTTCTGTAGGTATAGTAAGGTACAAAGAAATTATCCTCTGGCGAACCACGTGACAAAGTGCGTTCCGTGTATCTTTATCACGTGGTTCGCCAGAGGACAACTTATTTATCGCTTACTATACTGAAGTGAGCTAGCTGTTTAATAGTCAGCTTTATTTGGATGTTACCAGCTCAAACCAGTTCAGAGCCGATTTAGCTTACAGAAACTCATTACAGTGCTCATTGCTTCGCGCCTAGTTGAACATTTTTCAAAGCGTAACATTATTCATGTTAAAGTGTTCAAATTATGTAGGCCTCGCGTTTTAAGGGTTAACTTATAATTTACTCACTGAGAGGGTTATTAAATTGCTTTTGCTAGAAATGTACTTCACATTTCGAGTTGTTTTATAAGGCTAGTTTTGACCAAAAAAGGGTTCTCACTGAAAAAATTGCTGAATAATTAACTTAACTTTAGTTTAGAACTTTAGTACATATTACTATATTATAAACCAAAGAGTCAACGAACAGAAAACCAAAGTTTAAAGATACGACGCCTCTACACGAGGCATCATCAGGAGGTGTGGACTCGCCGAAGTTCGAAACGAGAGAGAGAGCTCGTGTAGAGGCGAAACACGTGTCGTATCTTTAAACTTTGGTTTTCTGTTCGTTGACTCTTTGGTTTATAATATAGTAATATGTACTAAAGTTCTAAACTAAAGTTAAGTTAATTAAAACCTTTGTTTAGAAATCAAGCGGATTTATTACTAAATATATTTATATAATTTGCTGAATAATATTTTTGGTGGTATTTTTTTTTGCAATACCACTAATAACATAAAAGATTTTGAGAATGCATAGACTCACTGTTATAGTTCTATGAGCTAAAATTCAGTAAGAACAGATTCAGTTTATCAGCTGGAAATGGAGAAAAGGATAGGGTAAAACCGGGTTAGATGCTACAGAAGGATTGGCCCCTTATTCTTTAAATCTTACTTTCGAAAATCTAATGAAAGTAGGTATTACTATACTAGGTAAAAATAAATAACATATTTTATAAGCTTCATACTTTACCCATTATTACTTTCATTAGATTTCAAAGACACCAATCTTTCTGGATCATCTAACCCGGTTTTACCCTATAGGTTTAACGTTTTTTATCCAAGCTTGTCATAAATAAAATAAATCTGTAGCAATTCTGTTATTAAATAAGAAAATGAAAGCGAAAATACACGAAAAACCAATTTTTATCTCCAAAATTGAGTAATAATATCTACATCGAAGAATATTACTTCCACAGTCAGTTACGAGCAAAATGCTAGGCTTAATCTTTATTAGATTCTAGAAATCTGCCGATCTTTACCAACTCAGCTATAATACAGGGTGTATAAAGAATGTTCAATATAACATTTTGGGATGATAAATAAATCTTTGAAATAAAAAACAAAGTTATATAAATTACTAGCTGGTGCCCGCGGCTTCGTCTGCACAGGTATCTTTATAAATTATAGCCTATGTGTTATTCTGATGTATAAGCTATATTATTGTAAAGTTTCATTAAAATCCATTCAGTCGTTTTTACGTGAAAGAGTAACAAACATCCATCCATCCATCCTTACAAACTTCCGCGTTTATAATATTAGTAGGAGGAAGTAGGATATAGGAGCCGTGTTGGCCGGGTGGGAGGTGCCTCGACTTTCGATCCAAAGGTCGTGGGATCAAACCCGATCGTACACCAATGGATTTTTCTGTTCAAAAAATATATGTGTGCATTAAAACACGTGCTTAACGATGAAGGAAAACATCGTGAGGAAACCGGCATGTCATAGAACCTAAAAAGTTCGAAAACATGGTGTCAAGTGCACGAAATTCTTCGAAAGAAGGGCTTCGAGGGGCACTTGAAATCCTTTCATCACACTGGTTTGAAAGAACAAGTGACGCGGTAAGAAGAAGATAAATTAAGTATATTCGGTTAGTTTTCTAATCGACTAAATTCTAAAACATTCTAACACTGAACATTTTCGTACCAAAATAGTCCAAATTCGACAGGCCCAAATTCCCAAGACAGGTCCCGCATAGCAATAAACAAGGTTTGAATCCTGGATGGGACCGCATCTAAATAAGGGATTAGCATTCGTTGATGGCAGTAAACAAGACAGATGGCGCCCGTCGCTTCCCAATGTCCGGCCTATCGGGAGTCTTAAACAAACCGATTTTACATACAAAAAAAATTGAGTAGGCTTTCCAATGTTGATTTATTCCGTTGCCCCATTTAAATACGAAGCATTTGCAATACAGGTCCGAATCTAACAGTCGTATAAAATGATATTTATGTTAGGTTCTTTGGGTGGGTGAGTAAGGGAGTTCTAAAAGGGAAAAAGAGCTAAAAAGTAAGGTGTTTTTTTTATGATCTATGTGATTTTGTGTGGCTTTTGCAGACCAGATTTGAAAAATCACAGCCTATACTTTGGTGTCTGTCTTTATGTCCCCGCCTCTCAGAGACGATTGAGCTAGAGTTGTTTACAAAGAATTATAGGGGATCAGAAATTAGGTCATACAAATACATTTTTCTTGATTATTCTCTAGTATAAAACCTTTATAATCGTATTTCACATTTCAAATCCAAATATTTTATATCAGATTCTTACAGCCGTATTCTAAAACGATTTTTCAAGGAGTTTTTTTGTGATTTTACACTCAAGGAAATACTAACATTGAAATTTGACAGGTGACAGACGAAACCTTTAGTAAAGCGGCGGCCATTTTACTACTTACGTAACCCCTTACTGACTTAGAACACGGGTGTTTTTATGAGTACAAATTTATTTTAACAATTTCATAAAGATTTCCTTTCTTAATGGTATATACTTGCACTTACAGGCACATCCTATTTATTTGATAATATAAGTAAGAAAAAATATTATTTTAATATTAGCGTTATTTTAGTATCGTATCGCTAACTGTAAAACTACAGAAAGGGTAGTGAAAATCGTGGAGTACTTTATCGAAGGAAATAAGGAAATGTAGAGAAGGTTTCTAATGCGTTTGAGAATTAAGGGTTATCGACTGCCTGAAATCTAGAAGAGCACATAATTTAATAGCAAATGAATTTCCGCATTGTTTAATACAATACATAAATAATTATATATTAACTAAAATAAATCAAATTGCACCTTTAATGTAACTTAAATCTCGTGAAATAATCCTTTAGTCAATAAATTTTGATAATAATCAAGATTTTACAAAAAGATACAGCAACCGACTTCAATGGAACTACGTTCTAGTGATCGTAGGCACCACTGAAAATTCAAGGTAGCAAAATACGCAATTTCATTCACTTCAATTACTTTTTTTTTCAGTTATTTTGATTTAAAACCTAAACTATTTAACCGATTTCAATAAAATTTCTATGGGCCCATCTGAAAGCCCATCATATTTTTTTCGAATCGGTAAATATGCAACAAAGTTCTAAGGTAACAAAAAATTTTTTGAAGTCGGTTTTTTTTTGCTAGATGGCGTCTGTGAAATGACCAGGCAATATTTATTTTATTTTTACAAGCCATGTTAATGATATCAAAAAGTGCTGTTCCTAAAAATATTCTTTATAAGGTGTATTTTTTATATTTAACAGTATTATTTCGGAAAAGATTACTCAATATATCAACGTCTGGCTTTGATTCTACGCCCATTTCAGACTAAATTATCAGAAAAGGTTAACATTTCCAGAAAAAATCTCTTTGTTATTCTGTTACTCCCTCCAAATCTCCAGAGAGTGCTTAAGAATCAAGCGGCCCCAATGAAGGGGCAAGGCGATTCTAAGGGGCAAAACGCCCAATCATGGGGCAAAAAGGCAAGTGCACGGGGGATATTTTCCGCCCGTTTCGGGATAATGAACGAACATCATGTAGAATATTGATCAGATTTGATGGAATGAACAGGTTTTGTTGCCGTTTTCTTTTCTTTTCGTGTAAGCTAGTATAACGTTGGAATAGACCAAAATGGAGTAAAGAGATGTGATGTATTCAATCGACCAATACCTAGAAAGAAAATTGTTCGGCAAAGATAAAGTCTAAAGATACAGAAAAAATAATTTGCCTTTGGTGTCCTATGTAGTATGTTCTACCTTTAATTTATAAGTTTTTCATAATATGTATCATTCTTTCTTTTTATTTTTGACGTGACTACGTCTAATAAATCGTTGAACGCCGGCTGCATACACGAAAACGTTGACGTCATTGTCCGGTAACGCTCATTGTTCTGTTACGTTTTTTTTATAAAGATAAGATAAAATAAAGATTTTTATTTCGGAACAATACTATAACACTATAAATTACAAAAGGTTTTTGTATGACAGACTAATATAATCTACTTACCTAATAAGAATAACATACAAAAATACATCGATGTACCTATACCGATGTAAAGATAGATAATATTATGTTGCAATAGATTAATTTAGACTAGGTAGGTCACAATAATATTATTTCAATGAAATAATGAGCTTACATTTTTGCAAGAACGCTAACTCCTACCCTAGGATAACCTGTGTTGTGGGTAGTTAGTCTCTTTCGTCGAGAATTGATAACAATAACAATTATGACGTTGTCACGTTAAACAATCGTCTGTTAACCAACTTTACAGACAACCAATTTTTTATACGAAAGGCGACGTTATTTAAAGTCCTTTTAGAATGTTCCAGACTATGTTTTTCGAGCAAACGTCATATATTTTGCACAGAACAAATCAGCAATGTCTGTTACACGTCCGATAAAAAACACCTACTTATATTTAGTTTATGGCATTTCGTGACATCCCAATTCGTATTGGATGCGGTGAACTAGACACATCAATATCACTAAGTCGAGAGTAGGCCTTTAGTCAGTAGAAAAGTGATTAAGTACTTGCTTAGAAGATATCGTTAACAGCAATAAGGCTATCTTCTGTACAACCTTACTTAAGGCTAATCCTTAAATCCAATTCCATACAAAATGTTTTGGACAAATACTCAAAAAGCACGCCGTATTATAGTAATTTCTTCACACTATTCGTTTTGTCCATGTTTTTTGATTTCGTCAACAAAAACGTGAAAGGGGTCATACTTTAATTATATTTTATACGTGTTTTTAAGTTAGTAGGGCTAAAAAGAAATTACTATAATACGTCGTACTTTTTGAGTATTTGTCCGAAACATTTTGTATGGAAATTTGCCTTGAGGATTCCCCTTAAGGCCTCTTTTTGATGACTGCGAAGATAGAGTAATGGTTTTCGAGTGTATGTATGTATGAATGGGACTATATTCTTTTGTTACTCCCTGCAGCCTAAACGGCTTGATAGATATTGGATAAAGAGGTGTCCTTTGAAAAATGGAATATATCCAGTCCAAGCGGCCATTAGTATTTGTTACTTATCAAAAACCACTATTACTTGATGGATTTTGATAATAAGGGCATCAATGGATTTCTTTAGATTAAGGTGTTTCCTATTATGTGGAGTAAGATGAAATTTAAGTTTCGGAAATTCGAAACAGCAACAGTAGAAGGCAGTTTTTTCTCAGTGGTGACAACTTAGGAGTTTTCCGCCTAAATTTAGGGGGAAAAAATGTAAACAGGGGGAATTTTAGGGGTAGATTTTTTTGGAGTTAATTGAGACGTGATTTGCAGTGCATACAAAAAAAAATTATGAAAAACATTTATAGAACCTTCTTTTTTGGAAGTTTACCTGTATAAACAAAGTTCTCTTTGTAACATAATTTTCAAGCTTTTACCACAATCAGTAACAGAGATTTAAGAGGCTGAAAAGTGCCTCGAGTTGCTTCGAGAAAAGGTAGTTACGGTCGTGCTTCTCGTTTCGGCATCGGAGGCACCACCGAGCCTCCAGATTTAGAGGTTTTAGGAGGATTTACAAAAAATGTTGAGGGTAAAAATTGGTATGGGTTGGCAACACTGCTTTTTCTATTTTTAAAACTTTAAACTTGTTTATTTCCATTGTTTTTTGCTTTGTTCATGTTGGTGTTCAATAAAGTGTTAACCTCCTGTAGGTTGAAGGCTATGCTAATCAGCTAAACTCGAGAGGCTACAGACATACTCTGAAATCAATTATGTTCAGTCCTAGGAGTTTCAACTACTTTACTAGTACGGTCGTGAACTATTTGATTCAGGCGTTCGTCGCCAAAAATTACGGAATATCATTTAACCCTCGTCACCATGTAGGTACGAGTGGTTTTCTAAGGACCCTTAAGGATAATATTTTATCGTTGCGTGCGGACACTCTGTACTTATGTGAATTCACAACGCAATCTATATATACATATAATGTATATGTATTTGTGTATATATTTGTATGTATATATCGTATATTTAGAATATGACTCACCCGACCAGACGCCGAATTCATATTACTCATCTCCATCCTAAGGTTGCCTGGAAGAAATCGCTTTTAGCGATAAGGCCGCCCATTGTAACCTCTTTTATTTTTGGTTGTTTAGCATAAGTTTTTGTTTCAATGTGTATGTTTCTCCGGGGTTTACAATAAAGAGTTACCTATCTATCTATCTATCTATAATAAAATCTATTATACATATAGTAGTAGACGCAGAGTTCCTGTGCATATGTTTTTTTTGCCGGTAACGTGTTCAGCCAAGTTTAAATAAAATGCCCCATTTTTTTTTATTGGATGCGTGTGCGTCCATCGCGTTAAAACAACTGATCGGGTTTAACTGAAACCTTACAATATCAAAGATATGATATGAAGCTTGAAAAAGACATAAACTATATAAAATTACGCTACATCTCTTAAGAGGGTATATTGGAAGGAGTTTAAGTATCGCTATATCAAGCTATATGATTGACTGGCTTAGTAGTGACACTTCGCTACTCTGTGACATTTCTTTCGCAGGTGGAACAAACAACATCGACTATAACGACGAATTGCGACGCAACGCAACGCAATGTAGAAGTGTGGCTTCGCCTAAGTTAACTAGCTGTTGTTCACGTCTCGCTCTAAATAAAATTAAATCAGACAGTTCAATAGTTTTGCTGTGAATACTCAAACATCCATCTTTTTCTCAAAATAAATGTCAATATAGGATAAGTTATACCTAGGTAAAATAATTGGGTTATAAATTATGAACTATTTTTTCTCTATTATCTATTGTCCTACTAATATATATATATATATATTTTGAGATAGAATTATTTGTATATTCCTTTTTTGGCATAAACGTTAAGCTACTATGTTTGTTTATTTAGTAAAAGTAAATAACGGTGTTCTTGAAATATGTTATTATTATTTATGCCAAAATAAACACGTCTTATTCTTTCTTTCTTTCTTTCTAATTTTATTTTTGTCACAGATTCTATTTTACTTTAATTTGTCTCAGCTGCGGAAGCATTCCTCTGAAAAATCTAATTAAACAAATTGCGTTCCATTGTAAGAGAAACTTTAATCAAATAAATTACTCAATGATAAAGTACTAAAAGCTAAAACAGGCTATAAAATCAAATTAAAATCAACGTTGGGTTCGAAATCATTGTCAAAGTGAAAAAGCGAGAATTTGCTCTAAAGTCAACTCTATACCTTTGATATAAAATACGATTCAGCTTGTTTTGGCTTACTTAGATTTGATTAACATAATCAACATTCATTAAGCCCCAAGGGACCTATTAAGATAAGATAGTAGCGATAAATTGGTACTTTCAGTTTACCGGATAAAATATCGATTTTGAAATAATAGATCCAGTTTTACCGGATATATTTTCAGCCAAAAACTCTCTTTTTTTTTTCAGATAGAGTAAACATTATTTTTCGTAACCTAACTGCGAAGAAGGAGAGTTATTCCAACCAGTTCTAAATAATACGCCCTCAAATATTTTACGGAGAAAAAATAAGAATTATCCGAAAATCCGATCTAGGTGCAGATAAATTTACAAATCTGGTTTATCAGCTAAAACTTATATGTTTTACCAACCAGTTTTTACGGTCCTTCTAGAGTACTTTACCCTCATTTATTTTACAGAGAAAAAAATACGAATTATCCGAAAATCCTTAAAAGCCTTTCCGTGTCAACTAGAATGACTATTTTTTTCTTTTCTCTCTTTTCAAACAATGTGGGGCACTGGGAAAGTATGGGCAACAACAAATATCACTTAATTCATTCTTTTGTGAACGAATCTAATTCTGGACACCCTTTCTTTGACAGTTGGGAGACGTGGAAAAATCGCGATTGTAAGGGTGGAGACAAAGATTGAGCGAGCGCGGACTAATGCTTAAACTTTTATTTACTCGGAGAATTTTGAGTGCCTATTATTCGTTATCGTAAGGAGAATAATTAATTATGTCAATGTAAGAGATAACCATTTGGTTACAATATATGTAGGTGGCCATTTGCTGTGTCTTACAATATACTATAATTGTAATAATAAATTATGGTTTAAATTTTTTTTTTTTTAAATCAAACCTTTTACTAAATATACTAAATATATAAAATTATTTATTTACATAAGCCGTCACTGGAGTATTTTTGTGCTACATTTTAGTTCCATACTTTGAGTTTGGATTTGCCATTGTCGTTTTGTAAGAAGATGAAAACTTAATGTAATAATTATTATTTATCAAAATTAAGGAAATTAAAAGGAGATTACAAAAATATACATAATTATAAAAGTCATACATACCTATGTTTAAATTTAATTTGAATTAATGAATTGGCAATCAATGTAAGTATAATATTTTCGCAGTCGGGTTTTCAGTTTTTATAAACTTTAAGCTTGTTAACACAGTTATAAAGGTTGTTTTATGCTTATATTTATGTGTATTAAGGCACCAAACTTTTTGCCGCTTTTTTCCCCTTAACCCTTAACCGTCTCCAATCTCGGTAAAAACCGGAATTATTTTCTCCAAGCCGGATGTCGTGATTGTGTTATCGGGCCGAAACGTCCATCCGCGGCCGACAGGACTGCTCCAATGTTTTCCTTGTTTGTATGACACTGTGGTAAATAACACGAAAAAACAAAAGAGACACAAGTTTACGACACTTTCTTCGTAAGGGGCGCATCCTTTGCGACGGACAGTACAAAATAAATTCGGTAAGTGTAAGTCTTTTGTCTATAGGGTCTCGAATTCTCAATGTTGTTGAACAAAACATATTTTTGACATGACTACGTCTATTATATCGATGAATGCCGGCTGCATGCACAAAAAAGATAATGTCATTGGTAATGCTGTCTTTTCCGGTAATGCTGTCATTTTTGGTAACGCACATTGTCCGGTAACGCTGTCATTGTCCGGTTGCGCTCATTGTCCGGTAACGCTGGTAGTCACGTTAAACTATCGTCCGTAAACCAACATTAGAGACAAGCAATAGATACCTATTTATACCACAATTAGGTACAACGTCATAGAGTTCAATTGTTTGACAATTACATGAATTTCTATTTTTGACGATTTTTTTCCGCTCTACAAATAATAGTATTGGGTTGTCTGTCACAGCATGAACGACTCAAGTAAGACCGATCCATCAATACAAAAAGTGCGGGTAAAAAGACATTTCTCCGCGGTCGGTCTGACCGACTAAGATAAATTACCGGAGGATAATGAAGGCTAGTTTATTTTGGTGGATAAATGGTTGTGGTCGACAAGTTTCAGTAGTAGCTAGGCATGGAAAGTATACCGAGTAACATGTTATTTATCATGGTAAACTGATCACGCATAATACTTGTTACTTTCTGAAACCAAGTCTGTTACAAAATCAACGGTGAAGTCGGCCTGGCGCGCCCCGTCAGGCGATATTGTACGCTGTGAATGAATGAATGAATGAATGAATGAATGAATGAAAACTCTTTATTGTACCAGGAAACTTAAAGATAAATACAAGATAATTAGTGAGCATGTACAATGCTGAGCTGTGATGTCATGATACTGTTCACCATTCACAAATTAATTCGTATCGTAAATAACTGTTGCAGATAGTCAGTAGTATGCTAACTGTGAGTGGAAGACATTGCGTGACGTTGCTTCTTGCGTGAATTAATTTAACAAGATGTGACATTACCACATTAGGGGCACTGATGAAAAACCATCGAAATCACCTGTGATTTCACTGTTACAAAATGAAATCATATCACTATGTGACAATGAAATAGAAGTAGCAATTATTTACATGCCTAGTAGTAACGGATAGTTTTGGAGTCCCCTATCAACTTGCGTGAGTCGACGCTCTGTACAATGACAGTCAACAGCCGAATTATTAATGCTGGCAAAAATATAAAGACCTAATTTCATAAAAAATGTGTCAGCTAGATCCAGAAACATCTATTATTATTGAGTATTGTCAAGAATACAATGTGAAAACTAGGAATTTCAATTCAAGCGCGGAGTTTGGCAAATAAACTGTTTTTCTTAAGTTTAAAGAAATATTTTTATATCCTTTTAGGTTTTTTGGTTTATCGATAGTGTCGAAAGGGTTAAATCCATGCCTAATTTACTTACACTTTAAAGTTTAGGGTTTAAAGTAAATATTGCGGGGACTTCAAATATTTACGTTATACTTGGGTCTTCAATGCTTTATTTATGTTTTCTAAGCCAATGTCGTTAAGAAGTTAACCACTATAAAAAGTATCTTACAAACATAAAATCTTGTATCTTTTACTACATGTATTGTGTTAATAATAATAACATTATACATAAAAGACTTTGACCTGACTGATATACCTACTATACACAGGCCAAACCAGAGAACGATTAGACTTGAAATTTGGAGAGTTAGTGTTAATTATAAATGAATTTTGTAAATTAGCAACACATATTAAGCTGTAGTGTAGGTGTCAGCTACTCGTAGCTATAAAGTTTATTTAGACAATAATCAAGGTTTTACAAAAGCATAAAACAACCGACTTCAATTGGACTATTTTGGTGGCCGTAAACACCACTGAAATGACACAGGGAAGTTAAATACGCAATTTCGTTTACTTCGATGATATATTTTTTTCAGTTATTTTGATATAAACACTAAACTACTGAACCGATTTTGATGACATTTCCATGGGATCTGGAGGATCGTGGAATCTGAGTATATTCTTTGCCAATTTGAGGATTTTTTTGTTTGAGAGATTTTAAATTGGTTTATAATCATCAAAATTCTGAGGTAACACACATTAAAAAAAAAACATTCAACCGAATTGATAACTTCCTTTCTTTTTTTAGTCGGTTGAAAATAAAATGATCTCATTGTTTGTTTTTTGAACCGAATCATACAGAATTACTTTCCCCTAAAAAAAATTACAGGAATTACTTCCCGGAACCTGAAAATGAAAAAGTGTGGTATCTCCGCGGTTTTCAGGGCTCATATCTCAGCGCAGGCCCCGGGGATGCGATGAATGGCGAGCTCTAGACGGGTAGACGTCCCATTCTAATTATAAATTATATTGTTAGCTTTTCACTGTGCGGTGTTCATTTTGAACTTCGAATCTTTTTTGAACGAACGAAAAGAGGTCTCATAGTCTGGTAGAGATATAGGTACTAGGATGAATCGGCGTTTGATCTGTATGTATGTATGTTTATCCAACGATAACTGTCGAATCACTCATCCGATCGTCATGAAATTAAGGCAGGTTGGTAGATGAGATCAAGACGATTTTTCAGTTATGAGATGATCTATATCGGTTTAGGTGTTAGGGCGCATGAGTTCAAACTGATTTTTGACCGAGCGAAGCGAAGGTCTCCGTTTTAGTTTTGGCAAAAATGTTTTCCTCTTGTTCTCTTCTCTCAAAAGATCGCATTTCTCAACCGATTCTCGTGAAATTTTGTGAGTAGATTATATAAGTATACACCGCAATTTTTTTATCAACAGAGGTTTTATTGCCCGAGCTTTTTTTTATCCGATAAAGGTTAAGGGGTCGAGGGGGAAATAATGTAAAAAAAAACCTATGTCACATTAAAAAATCACAAGGGAGATTCATTAGCTTTCAGAATATGAATCTGATTTTTGGTGACTCATACGTATGGGTTTGGTATTGGTCACCAAAAAATAAATAGGTATATTTACTCATGGGTGCCTATTAGTTAAAAAAAGGACATAATTTTTTCAGGTTTTTTTGCCATATTTGTGTTCAGTAACGGCAACTAATTATGCGTATTTTTTTCCTGGTGATTAAAAATTTGCGGTGTATAATCATCTATATTATATAAGCATCGGGATAAAAATGAGTACTCAGCAGCGGGATGCCGAGTACTCAGTTTCATTCCAATGCAGAAACGGAGTGGTCCGTTGATTGAAAGAAAACATGAGGGACGTGGCAAATACTGTGGATTTGAATGCTTTTAATTTTATTGGAAAATTGCATCTCCGGCACTCAGTTCTCTTATAAACCTTTTATAGGTACCTAGTTAACTATTTGAATTTTAAAATAAAGATAAGTGTCTAGTTTTATTAGTTTTTTGCTGCTTACGATATTCTCCACGCGCGGACGTGGATTCTAGGACTGGTCATTTTCGTATACGAACTGGTGTAGTTATGGTTAAAAAAACAAAATGGCTGCCATTTCAAGGGGAGTGAGGTAGGTCGTGGTGTTAGGGTCCTAGCATTTTATGTATTGACTAGCTGACGCCTGCAATTTCGTTAGCATTGCGAATTAATACAAACCCTTTCTTAGTACGCGCCTACACTTCTTCACGGGTACAACCTTTAAGTTTCAAGTCTCTACGTTCAGTGGTTTGATCCGTACGTTGTCTGTAAGTCAGTCAGTCAGGTCTAAGCAATTTACATATTAAAGAAAAAAAATCAGATTGCTCTCTTGAACACGATTTCTTACGCTACCCTTATCAGCTTATCGTTGTCTAATATTGGATATGGGTCTCTCCCAATATGCGCCATCAAGCCCTATCTTTGGATCGTTTCACCTGACACTAACTTTTTTATTTATTTACGTTTTTATGTTATATATAAAGAATACGCAAAGATATACGCACGGATAATCTCTCCACATCAATTTACACGACCACAGAATAAACACGACAGAAGTCTCATTACAATTCCACATTCAAATTGCGTTACAGCAGGCGCCTGTCGCATTCCGTGTTTGCACAGCGCAGCGGTATTCGTAATAGAACTTCTGAGCTGGCGGGTGTTCTGTTTATAAACGTTTTCTACTGTCTGTACGTTGGGCGTGAGACGCAGTATTTACGATAGCTTTTTTAACAACGGTTACAACCGAAAAAAAAATATAATTATAATTATTAATAATATTTGTTTAGGTAGAGAGTAATGTAAAGCTGAAGGAAAATAAATATGTGTTATTTCAACACCACTTTACACCCCGCAACTTCGTTTGCGGTGCGAATTAACGAAATTATTACATACTCTTTCTTTGCGCCTGCACTTCTTGACGGACATAATTTCAACCTCTAAATTTCAAGTCTCTATGTATTCTATGTAAGTGGCTTAGCCTGTGCGTTTAAGTCTGGTCTATGGCTTTTATATAGCTTTTATAGGTAGTTATAATAAATAATATTGAATATTTATAAGTCTTCATCTACCAGCTTACTACAGTACTATCAGAATAATTATGTCTATCATATATCTATCTATCTATGCTAGGAGAAAATCACTTTTAGGAAGAAGATTAATTTGAAAGCAGTTTTTATAATATCAATAAAAATTCAAATTAACAATATGGTGCAAATCGCTATATACTGGGAGTCAGATTGGTGATGTTATTTATAACGTTATGAAAGGTTATTCAAAGTTTCCTTTCTGTTTGTATTCTGCACTGTGGTTCATCACACGAGCCAGAAGTACGTTTTGTTGCGTAATTTTTCTTTGAGCGCGTGAGTACTTTGAGAACGAACGAAAAGGAATGAGTAATGGGTGAGTGAATGAAAATAAATGCGCACTGAATTTATGTCTTGTACGTAAATTGGTGAAAGGAATGTATATGAAGTAAAGAAAAGGGTGCTAAGCCTCGGTAAAGAGGATTGCTGTATTGGTATTAGTAAGCTAAGATAAATGTTTTGCGCTAATTACATTATTATTATGATAAAAAGTCCGCCTTATACTCTGCTTGAACCCATATCTTTATGCCGTCCATTCTGTCAATTTTAGACATAGACATAGTCTAAAATAATCGATCATTGGATTTTTTGACGTGACTACGTCTAATAAATCGTTGACATCGCTACATGCACGAAAACGTTGACGACATTGTCCGGTAACGTTTATTGTCCCGTTACGCTGATAGTCGCGTTAAACTATCGTCCGTAAACTTAAACAAAAAAAAAACAACTTGGTTAATAAAAAACAAAGTTCTCAGGTAACAAACATTAAAAAAAATGATGATGATGATGAAATCATTCTTAGATACCATATTTCATGCAATAAACTATTTCATTAATTAATTCATCCATTTATTTGTGTCGAAACATAATTTTCAAAAACACATTCTCCATCAGAAAGGACAACATTCAATCTAATTTCAACACCTTATGTGACGCTATTTCAATCTAAAAATCCAATCCAACATAACTTGGACAATAGATTTCGGAAACTTTCGTTAAATTGTGAAAAATTCTGATACGAAAACAATTACTTATTCGAAAACATATTTTTCTTAAAACTTTGATATTGGCAGAGTGCCAGAGCTATCTAGTTATGTTATTACAATTTTCAAATACGTCTTTACTTACCGTAATACGTAGGTTACTGACTACTTTCGATGTTCCGACATTCGAATAGGTAGGTCTAGCAATTTGAAGAGTGTTTTATTGGCTCATCCGATCTGGCATGATGTATTTAATTTTGGATGTTTGTAAATTGTGTTATTGTTTCTTTCCTTCAAAATAATTGGTTGTCTGTAAAGTTGATTTATGGACGATAGTTTAACGTGACTACCAGCGTTACCGGACAATGACAGCGTTACCAATGACGTCAACGTTTTCGTGCATGCAGCCGGCGTTCATCGATTTTATAGACAAAGTTACGTTAAAATTACTAAGATACGAATAATACGCAATTGCGTTTACATAGATGACATATTTTTGATTTAAAAACCAAACTTCTGAAACGATTTCGATAAAATTTCTATAGGGCAAGACTAAAAAAATCCAAATCCAAAGAAATGTCGAAACTCTGGGGTAATAAAGTTCATATTTTCTGAAACACTCGCAAGAATCAATTAAATTACATTTTCAGTCCTACGCAGTATATAACAAAACCCAATATTACGTTGTAGGTATATTAATTAGAACAGCTACACAATTTCGATTATTAATGAATACCATTAATTTATAAACCACTCTATTCTATGCCAAAGGATTGGAATTGAATGGAATCTATCAATGCTCTACAGGAGATGGTTATTTGGTTTCCTTTGAAGTATCGAAAAGCCCAATTCTGTCTATCAAAATACACCACAAATTTTTAATTACTAAAAAAACTTAAATGGGCAATGCAGAAGAGGTAAAACGTTGTATGTGTGCAGAAAAAAAATTGGGTTTCTACAAAATGGCAGAGTGACAGCGGGGCGAGTGCAGCGAGCTGCGAGCCAGCAGCTAGGTACCCGGGTTTGCCGAACGATGAATGCAACTTAAATTATTATCAATATATATATATATAGGGTTCGATCCCCGGCCGGGGCAAATATTTGTGTGACGAACACAAATGTTTGTTCTCGGGTCTTAGATGTTGTGATGTCTTGTATGTGTCCATGCCACCTGTGACACAATCCTAGTGCAGGGGTGTGAGTGTGTGAATGTTTATGTTTATGTTATGTTTATATAGGTACTGCCTGTCACAAGGCCATAGGAAAACGACTAACGGTAACAGTTTTCTATTTTTTTTCTTATATATTTTGAAAAAAAAAACGACTTTATTTTTCATTTTTTATTGCCATATTTGTGTTCAGTAACGGTGTATTTTTTTTCTGGTGATTAAAAAAATACGGTTATATAAAAGGTTTCGTCCTGACTTGCTGACTGGCTTAATGATAATGCACAGTAACAAACTACTTAAGGGGAATCCTTAATAAAAATACACCGTTACTTAACACAGATATGGCAAAAAAAATGAAAAATAAAGTCGTCTTTTTTCTCAAAATAAATATGAAAAAAATTACTACTACTTAAGGGGAATCCTTAAGTAGTTTGGCCTGTGTATTACCATTAAGCCAGTCAGCAAGTCAGGACGAAACCTTTTATATGACCGTAATTTTTACCAAACCTATCAAGTGGGGTATCAAAATTAAAAGGAGATTACAAAAATATATTTAAGGGGAATCCTCAAGGCAAATTTCCATACAAAATGTTTCGGACAAATACTCAAAAAGTACGCCGTATTATAGTAATTTCTTCACACTATTCGTTTCGTCCATGATTTTTGATTTCGTCAAACAAACGAATAGTGTGAAGAAATTATTATGCCATCAAAAACAACTTTGTAAAAGAACCAAGTCTCGCTTTCTACCGTAAAACGTTGCGAGATCCATGTAACACCAAGTCGGTTACTTTATTAAGTCACTACTTAAGGGACCTATGCCTACTTGCACCAAACTGTGAAAGTCCCTAAGCAATTACTTTACTCGCTTCGCAGTTCTTAATGGTCAGAATCTGGACTGTACGGTGTACTTTTTGAGTATTTGTCCGAAACATTTTGTATGGAATTCGTATTTGAGGATTAGCCTTAACGTAGAGACTTGAATTTGGAGGGTGTGTTTGACAAGAAGTGAAATTTTGTTAAATCTGAACGTTCATGAAGTTGTGGGTGTCAGCTAGTTTTATGTCGCATATTTTAAATATTCGTTTGACATCAACTTTTAATAAGTACTAGAAAATATTCAAATATAAATCAAAGGAAAAAGTTTTAATATAATCTTTATGGTGTAGGATCAAATATGAAGCGTTCGATTTGATCATTTACGTTGTGTATGAATTCGACCCGAATGTTTAAAGTGAATCACGTAAAATTTAAATTAAAAATGTTTATTCATTTTAACTAACCTTAACCAACAATTACAAAATAACAAAGCAAAATATAACCACTGAGAATAATATGTTCATATTCACGCTAACTAACGTAGGTATTTCTCACTATTTGGTTACCTCCATGTTGTTTTACGTCCGAAATTCGGAATAGTGAATCCACAAAGCACTGTGTAAGAAAGGTTGCAAATTCTAGTAAATTAGTACGTTTAATATACGCACAAATCTGTCTAATAAACCTAAGTACTTACGTCTTTCCTCAATTAAATAAATAAATATATAGGTATTTTTTTTATTTCAGACCGAGATCAAACAATTTAGATTTTCAGATAATCCCAAAGTAAAGAAAAACCGAAAACCCGTCTGTCCGAGATATTCGAGGCTAGTTTTTCAAGCCAGGATAGCAAGACACTAATAGTAAGCTAGCAGCTCTATCTTCATCTAAACAGAACTAGTTTAATTTCTAGGCTAGCAAGCGAGTGATAATGTAAGCAAGTTCTGTTTACACGAAGCCAGAGCTGCTAGCTTGCAAGCTTACTGGCTTGAAAAATAGCCTCGTGTATCTCGGGTAGACAGGTTTTCTGTTTATATTAACTTTTAAATAGTTCATTGTTTTATGAGCAGAAGCCTAACTTTTAATTCTAGTTAATATGCTACTAAATAGATATATTTTCTAGGTTTTATAGCCCTAGAATAAGTCATGTCTAGACCTATATCATAGATGAATAACGGTGTTCCTATAGATGGACAGTATCAAACCAAATGGAGTCGTAAGACAGGACCAAAAAATTCAGACACCTTGTCAATAAATATGAAATGTCTCCATTTTCAAAAAACGTTTGTTACTTTTTTTGATGTAGTTTTATTAACAATGAAAAAGCCTTGTAGTTTTGACTTATAGTATTATCAGGACCTGTTACTTCTCTCTTTCGAAAATTAGCATCGGACCGAAATGTACTAGAAGTTAGCCAATGTGGCTTCTTTTATTGGTCGGATTGTCAATGTAAGTACACATTGTGTTTCTGTTCTTTAATACTTCTGTGGCCTATATCTATCTACCTAATAATAGCCATTTTTATGACCCGTCCAAAATTAGGGTCTAATCTCGCGAGGTTAACGTACGCTTGGATTAGGCTTTCACGCCTTTTTTTTCTCTCACAGACTATCAAAACGCTACGCGCTCGTAAAGGGAATATTCACATGAAATCGCGAGATTTTAACCGACAAAAAATCCAGTGGGTACTCCTTAAATAAACTTTATTAAATAAGGCCAAATCTGAAAGTATAAGGGATAGTGCAAAATACTCAAGTCTCAGGGCTGAATTGGATATAATCTTATTATGTAAACTTGTACCCTGTACTTAAAAAGTAAACTTGTGTACTTAGATTTTTGAAATAAAAATACGATTAAAGATTTCAGTCAAGACCGATTCATACAATAAATACAACACAATACAATAAATAAAAATAAATACAATAAATATTTCAGCTAGGAAAAAATTGCAATTGATTTAATATAGCAAAATTTACAATAGGAGATAATTGGGCCCCCGTTACAAACGATCTATAGGTAGCTCAACTGCTCAAACTCGATACCCGATGGCAGCGTGCCGAGGATACTGGATGTATTGCCTCTTTTGCGAGGCTTATTCTTTTATTATATTGATTTTGAAACAAACACACCGTTGCACCTTCCATCGCATAGTGTCATAAAAAAAATTGGGAAATAATGTCCATAAAAGAATTCAATACAGGTTACGTATACTTAAGATAAAGATAAGATAAAGATAAAAGAGCCTTTATTCTGCATTGGGTTACATATTTCTTCTATGCTAGATTTGTACTTAACTTAAGTTTATGTTGCAGTTTGTCTTGCGACTTAGGCCTCCTCCAACGTATACTTACTAAATTCTAAAGAAGTTAAGTATACCTAAAAATGTCTCATTATTAAGATATACAATTTCGTATTAACGGTAGGGTAAATGCTTACTCTACCTGCTGAAAACTAATGCTGCGTTCCTTAAATATTAGGACAATATACGGGGTGCTTCAATAACAGGTACACTATTGTAGATATAGGGTGGTAAGGTCCTATTATTAACTATAAACAAAAAAAATTGGTTGTCAGTCAAGTTAGTTTAGTGACGATAGTTTAACGTGACAACGTCATAACAAAGCATTGACAGCGTAACGGATGAGCGTTACCGGACAATGACGTCAACGTTTTCATGCATGCAGCCGAGGTGCATCGATTTATTAGATGTAGTCACGTCAAAACAGTCAGATTTATCCAGTACCTATGCTAAATTACGTTACATCTAATTTTACGTGTAAAACAATATCAACCTATTCAGTATACTTAAACAACGTTACATCTATTTTAACATGTAAAACAATATGTAAGTCTGACTGACTGATTCATAATCGCGAGCTAAAACCACTTATCTGTCAGTTTTCAAATTGCCTTTTCGTCATGATTTGTTTTTACTTACGCACGCTGAAACTTCTATAAGGATATTAAAATTGGTATAAAATAAACGTAGTTCGTGTACATACTAAGTTTACCTTTAGTATTCTGTAAGAAATGTTAAAATAGAACACTACAAATCTACTTCGTTTGTCTTTTGTATCGGTACCCTGAAAGCGGTTCTTTGCGGACTTGTAAATTTTTCACGATTATATTGCATTCAGCAGTAAAAACGAAAATTCTGAATCTTTTGAAACGCCCCTGGGTGCACTGGCTGCATTCGATTTTTTTAAATTCAAATATTTTTTACAAAAAATAAAAGATTGTCATGTTTATTGCAGAACACAAACATGAAAATCTAATATTTTGTATCAATAATAATCTAATGTACCTAGTAAGAAATTTATAACAGAAAAATATTTCAAAAACGTATGTAAATTTCTCTTCTACTAATAAAATAATAACTGAGCAAAATAGATCCAATCACATTCAATTGGAACAGAAATAACAGAATCAAAGTAAAAATAACTCCAAGTATTCATAATAAAGCAAAAAACAAGATTCAATGGCACATTACTATTCATTGAAAGCAATAAAAACTAAGTGGAGCCAATATATGAATAGGTGTGGGATACAGTGGTAGGGTTGGGCCTGTCTGTCAGTGGGCGACTCACTCATTTTCATAAGCGAGCGTTTCTATCTGAATAGTCAATGAAGATTGCATGTTGAAGGGTAAGATGCGCTACGTCTCAAGCTAAAATACATGTAACATTTGCAAGTTATAATGTCCTTGATGTAATTATTTTAAGGTGCTTAAAACAGGGTTTAAACAGGGTGATAAATGTATGGAGAATAAAAATATGCTAAAAACCTTACCTATAATTACTTCTATTCGATTCTCGAGTGTAAGGTTTGAAGGAAAAGCACCTATCCTTTTAAGGCATTTAACCCTTTTTTACCCAAATCCTTTCTTTTTGGATAACCTTACAGAGCAGATTTTTTATTTTCAAAAGAGCAATTGCCATATTTTTGCCTGAAATAAGTCTGTTCAGTCAACACGATTCACGCCATTGCCATGCCATATTTTCATTGTGTCAGCTTTTCTTCTCATAAAGTGGTTTCAGACTAGAGAATTTGCCGCTTTCGTGTTTTGTTCTTTGCATTGTTTTGCAATTTTGTAATGGTAATGATAGGTTTAAAATTATGTTGTGTCTTTTTAATAGGATCTAGTCGTCCGAAATATTTTTTTTTATTTTATTTATTTATTTATTATTATTTATTACAGTAAAGTTCATCCCCGCTAGATTTAAGTTTGGAAAAATGCATATTGTTTGAACGTATAAACGACCAATCTCAGTCCACTTGCTTAAAAGAGAGTCCTCTTGCTTACAACCCCCGCTAATCGCTATAACTCGCACTATAACTGACCAGTCCTATATTTCTAGTGTTTGTTGGAGTCGGCATGATGCCAAATAAAAATCTATTCCGCTACATGTACAAAAGGACACAATGTACCCTTCGCGGTACATTCGCCACATTTAATCTTTTTCATGCAGACTTTGGTGATTATTATCAATCAATATCAAAAGGCTTTGTCCTGACCGACTGTCAGACAACGCACAGACGTAAACCACTGAACGTAGACTTGACATTTCAAGGGTATGTTTGTCAAGAAGTATAAGTACTACTAAAGCCTCAATGACACAGGCTAGTTTACAAGCTACAAGCCAGTAAATTCGCTAGTAGCTTGAAAACTCGGCTTTATTACAATCTGCCAGTTGGCAATCCTTCCGGACTGCTAACTCGCTCACTTGCTAGCTTTTAAACTCGCTGGTTTGTAGCTTGTAAACGGGCCCTGTGACATCGACGCTTAAGAATGGAATTTGTCTAACAACGCAAATGAAGTTGTGGGTGTCAGTAAATAAATTAATTTGTAAATAATTCGAAAGAAGTAAACGATAAAAATATACTTACTTAAATAAATTTATAAATAAATCAAAAGACGTATGTATACGCGATAAAAATTTAAAAAACTAAATTTATTTAGATTATGATAAATATATATCCAAGAAACTTACAATTACAACACAATGGTATTATTTTTTTTTTCTCTGAATAAAAGTACATATGCTACGTAATCATGATGTTTCTAGGTCTTAGGTTTTTAGGTTTTATTCAATCAGGTATTATGTTCCCACAGTCAAGCTTGCTTTGTTTAGTTTGAGCTAGAAGGGGTTGTGTGAAATGTCTTAAATTTGTTATTGTAATTATCTCAGTCGTATGAAGCACAACGTCTACCATTCATCGAACCAATCTTGTAACTTAGTTAAAATAATTGTAATAATTGTAACTTAATAAAAAATTTAAAATAAAGATGGGTAAGCGAAACAAGTCTGCGATGTCCCTTAAAGTTCAACTTAATTTGAATTCGCAAACACCCTGGGCTGGACCGCGCAAGGACTCAACTGAACAGCTACATCACATTTTTTTTTAAAGATATGAAAGTAATTTACAATTTAAATTGGAAATCATGCCACGCACCTCTAACCACCTACGAATATTGCCCCAACTCATCGCTAAACTCTTAACTGTATATATATATTTAATAATTAATTGTACACATATTTTTAAAAATAAATTAAATTAATATTTATTTTAAAAAGGAGAGAGAAGTACAAATGAAGGACTTACTTATTAAGCTAGAGAATTGCTTAACCAGTAAACTACTGTATTAATGGAGATATTGGCAAAAATCAACAGCTTTAATAATAAATTAATTACATATATGTACCCTTAACTATGTAATTTCTCCATATTTCTTTGTAGTCAGTTGAAAACAAGGTATCATTAAAAAATCGATGTCATCTACTGTTTGCCTTGTAATGATTTAGCTGTTTTAATTTTCCTGTGTTCCAAGAGGCCTTAGTATCACCAAATTTAATTACTGTTGTTGAAACAGTTCGTTCGCCCTTTTTCTCGAGTTGATAAAAAGGCCCTAGAATTTGTTCAAACAGGAATTGTTTTCCCGGGTGTTATTTTTTTCCTCTGTGGTTCTTTCTTACCAACCTGATTTAGACTAATTCAAAGTTCGAGCGATGATCTGTTTACCAACTTTTGTTTGCAGGAAACACGAAGTTTTTTTTTAAACAAAACTATTTATTACCTACCAAAGAATAGACTTTATTTTTCTTGCACGAAAGGAGGCCTCTTTGAGGCGCACTTGAAATCCTTGCACCCAACTGATTCGAAAGAACAAGTGACACGATAAGAAGAATAATCTTACTTCAGCATCCATAGTATAGAAATAATTTGTATTCTAATCCACTATTTATATATGGTATAATGGTAGAGTCAAAGTTACTTTTTGACTACCATAAAACCATATTTGAAGAGTGGATTCGAAAAAGAAATTATCTTAGGAACACCACTTAGATGTTCTTATGCCGACTTGTACCAAACTTTCAAAGTTACTAAGCAATTACTTTACTCGCTTAGCAGCTCTTATTGGTCAGAATCTGGACTGTTAAGAACTGCCAAGTGAGAAAAGTAATTGCTTAGGAACTTTGACAGTTTGGTGCAAGTAGGCATTAGAAACATTGATATTCAAAATACCAACCGTATTGTAACTTTAATAAGAAAATAAGCGAATAGAACTATGGCATGGCATTTAACAGTTTCGATTAATAATAATCAAAGCTGTTATAATGTAAAATGTTTATGTAAACAAACAAACACAAAATAGGTACAAATCTTGAATTACAAATTAAATAATTCGATTCTATATTGAGGAAACCAATAAATTGGAAGGAAATCAATTGTAACAAGATTAGACAATCAAATATTCATTAGACCATGTTTATTGTTATTTATGTAATGTTTACTTGGTTTTTGCCTGGATAATATATCTATCAAAAATATCCTAAACTTAATCTAGCATAAATTTGCCGAATTTAGTGTATAATAAATTAGCTTAATGTTGAAATAAAACTTAGTAATTTGAACCTACCTTCAAAGAAATAAGGTAAAATTGTATTAGAAAACAATTTATACTATACGTAGCCCAAATAATATTATTTCTTACTAATATCACTGTAAAAAAATATGTTTATTTCTCTCTATAAATAAAATTATTGAGATAGATACAATCAAAAATATGTACTTGTATAGCAAACAATAGAGGGTTGTTCGGGGATACTGATTCGTTTATTGAATGTATGCCTAAGAGAATAACAAAATTGGTTTTTGTTATGCTAGCTAGACTGTAAGAAACTGTGTATTTAATTTGAAACTTACACTACATAATAAAAAATAATCAAGGTTTTACAAAACATGCAACAACCGATCTTCATGCTTCAATCGGACTGTTCTAGACCGTGACAAGTAACAGGGAAGCAAAATACGCAATTTTGTTCACTTCAACAACTTTTTTTTCAGTTATTTTGATGTAACAAATAAACTATCGAATCGATTTTGATAAGATTTCTATGGGACCAATCTGAAAGCATAACCTTTCAAACAAAAAGAGAAAGAATTTTTCAAAACGGTATAATAAACAAGAAAGTTCTGAGGTAACAAACCTAAAAAAAAAAACAACTGAATTGAGAACCTCCTCTTGTTTTGTAGTAGGTTGAAAATGATCCAAACCAAGAGTATGTGTAGTATGTGAAGCTAAGAAGATGAGGGCCCTTGCCTCTCGGTTCTGGTCATGAGTGGGCATGATGTCAGGAGAGTTCCTAGCATCTCTCGTTTTTTTCTTAAGAGCGTTCTCGCTGCTTTGACATTCACCAAAATGGGCGGATCACTTGGATCTGTCCCCGAACGTGCGAGACGATTTACATAAACGGACACCGTGCGGCTTTGCCATTGTGTAAGGTCTGATTCAGACAATCATTTGAGTATAAAATGGTAATAAAATAATTTTAGGATATTTATATTGGTTAGTTACATAAAAAGAAAACGAGCGAGCGTTACAGTACTCGCATATAATGTGTAACATCTGACATCTCACCTTGGTAAAAAGCGACATTTAAATTTTAAATGATTCTATTCACTTAATTTCTCTGAGGTTGGTACAATCTACGTTCTTGTTACAAACTTAAGTCCCATTTTCACGAAATTATTCCCACAAATTGATAGAAAGCGAGAGGAAAGTTACACATAAAAAACGGCACATGCAAAGCTTTAAAGCTACTTCGCTAAAAAGGATTGTTTTCCAAGCCTTTAACACACAGATGCCGAGATAAAGTAAAGAAGGAAAGTAATTAAGTATCCTAATTAACTTAACAGATTCCTGGACCACGCAATCAAGAAACAGGAGACAATACCGATTGTCCATTGACCTACTTTCCGGGGACGGTCGGCGACACAAGTGATTCTAACTTATTGTGGTAAGCAAAACTTTGGCCTTTGTTTCGCAAGTTTGGTAAGTAACTTACGTGGTATAGAAACGTAGACCTTTACGTAAGTACGGAATCTTTTATGTCAATATAGATGTTTCCACCTTTATATCCGGTAATTTTAACGTACCCTTTTGCAAATTGTCACTCCGCTATCGATGAAAATATGAAATAATGATAAGCATATTTATCACAAAAACTATTGCAAGCCCAAGCGTCGAAAAAAACAAAAGGTAAACGCAATAAAGACCTACCGATCTTACCTACGCTACGGCGTAGCTGTAGTGTCGAATGAAGGGGTCGATATGTTTTTAAATGTAAATCAATATATTTTTTCATAAAACGGAGACGTATTACTCCGCTCTAGCTTTGTTCAATGTTTTGCTTCGAACTGTGCAGTTTTTCTCAAGTATTGGTTAAGTGTAAATAAAAAGTTTTAACCCATTACCGCCATTACTTTTGACAACACTCTTGCTCTCGACTGTACCTAATTCAATTTGGACCTTGCAAGATTGTATGGCATTAGATATTATAATTCCGAGCCTGTTTAAGGAACCCAGCCAAATCTTATTAGGTATATTCGGGTGGATTATTTACGCATCGGCGGGTAGTTTTAGTTTTGCTACAAGTTTCGTTGTTAACGCATAGTATTAAAGTTTGTAATGGAAATGGAGTTTGGGTGAGAAATGGTGTTTTGTTTTCTATTATTAATGGCAATACTAGGTTTACACGCGGTTACACTTCCTTTGTTTTCTAGTTTAACAGGTTTTCAACAGACTTCAAAAAGTATGTTATCAATTCGGTTGATTATTTTTTTTTGCACGAAAACGTTGACGTCAATATCCGGTAACACAATACTGTCATTGTCCGGTAACGCTCATTGTCTCGTTACACTGGTAGACCCTTTAAACGATCGTCCGTCAACCAACTTTACAGACAACCTATTTTTTTTTTGTTTAACTTATTTGTAGAGAGAGCTATAGCTCACTTGAAATCCTTGCATCACACAGTTTAAAAAAACTAGTGACACGATAAGAAAAGAAGACCGGCATATGTGATACCTGCGTAACACTGTCCCGGTCATGGGCAGATGTGATCTTTTACCATTACGCTTAGCTATATCAAAATCTACTTTTTAAAACTACAAAATTAAATATCTTATCTTCAACAGTAAAAGTGAGACAAAAAAAAACATAATATTAAAATATATTCCTACTCAAACTAATAAAACTGATAGATATAAACAGGAAATATCCCAAGCAATATTTATCGAATATTTATCAGAATAGAATACAAAAAGCAAATCATATATTTGTATTGAATAATGTAAGCAATATGAGATATATCGGTCAGCCTCTGGGAGCCTGTGGATTCCTCATTCATCTTGTGTTTTGGGCTCTTGTGTCTGACAGGCCGAATCCGGACCGTGTCAACGGTAAGCCGGAATAAATGAGCGATTGGTTGTGTTGGGGCACTGAGCGATAAGCGAGGCGGTGAGCAGAGCGGTTAGAAATCGCAGGTGAGAAGGATCTCCAACGCGATGTATGGGCCAGGTCAAGGTAGCACTGTATAGTCCTCTATGAAAATGTACATGTAAAACCGCTAGAGACGAATGGCGTAGAATTTTAACGTAAAAAAGAAGTATGGTTGATTTATGACCTGAGCGGTTGACATAAAAATAAATTTAATTCTAATTGGTTGATTGAAGTAGTGCCTACTAAAATAGTAATTGCATAGTTGATTTATAGGCTTAATCTGACACTACAGTTAAAATATTTTACAAAAAATATAGAGCACTCCCATACAAATTTATTAATGTATCTGAGAAATTACTATGCAGAATCTAATTTATTGAGAAAATTAAGTTCTTACTTAAAAGTTCGAAAAAAATCTCTTTGAGGTGCACTTGAAATCCTTTCACCACACTGGTTCGAAAGAACTAGTGACACGATAAGAAGAAGACAAGTTAAGTATATGGATAAAAATGTCATAACAACTACCTCACTAGGATGCGTCCTAAAAATAGCTCTCTAATTTTATTTATCTCTCCGGTCCTTACCACGCCCTGCCTCCAACTCGGCCTATAAGCAACAACGAAACCGTTTTTGAATTGTAACGCAATTCCGCTAGTTTTCGCGTTCTCCCAGTAAGGAGCTTTCTTTATCTTTTTAAGCTGAGGCACTTATGGTCCGCTTTAGTGGGATTGCTTCTTCTGACTAAGGGTTGTGCCTTAAAAAAGATTTGGTGTCCTTCTATATAAAGAATTTGGAACTGAAATAAAGAATTGGAGACTGAAATAAATTCGTCTCTTACCTCATTTTTTTAGGCCTATTCTCGTTATAACAATTAATTAAAACAATAACGACAACAGGTAAAAAAAAATCGAAAACATCTTGCGTGGTGTTAAATTTTCAAAACAACGTTCAACGTACGTCTATAGATATTTATATTTTTATTATTTACAAGATTTGGAAAAGAAACAGCATTATTTTAAAAAGTATAGGTTAATTGTGATGGCCATTACAAGCTAATGAGTTTTCACATATGGGTGGATTCGTATCCAGGAGAACGATGGGTCCTCACGGAATGAGTACGTATTGGCGGATATCGCATTCCACAGGACTGTTTTTTCTCTGTTTTTTGACATGCCGGTTTCCTCACGATATTTTTCTTCACCGTTACGTTGTTAAAACTTGGGATTTGTATCGCTGTCAAGGCAGAGAATGCCTGAGTCCTAGCAGTGGAGACAATATAGACTGATTATGCTATAATTGTAACTAAATTATAAATAAATAACCAGCCCGATGGATCGATGACCTCCGCAATTAGGCATATAGTGGAGGAGGCCTATGTCCAGGAGTGGGCTGATGCTGATACTGGCTGAGGATGACGATGCTATAATTGTATAGTCCTAGTAGTAACGGTGGTGTGTAAGCTCAAAAGCACGAACAAAAACAGACTCCATGCCGAAATTATACAATTTACAACCAGTTTATTGGTAGCGGCCGTCCGCTGGAAGTAGAGTTGTGACTCCACATGTATTAGCCGGACCCATAAGTCGTTTAGAATACCTACTCAAAGTTTCAAACCTCCACGACAAGATAACTTCGAATCACACGCCAAAAAATTTCAGATGATGTCAATTCATCGCTTTTAAAAGTAGAGTGAGAGAGAGAAAGCCGTGTTGTCGCTGAGTGGGAGGTGCCTTGACTTTCGATCTGAAGGTGGTGGGTTCGAACCCAGCCCACCAATGGATTTTTCTGTTCAAAAAATGTATATATGTGTTCTCAAAACACGTGCTTAACGGTGAAGGATAACGTCGTGAATAAACCGGCATGTCATAGAACCTAAAAAAATCGTAAAACATGCACGAAAGGAGCCTCTTTGAGGCGCACTTGAAGTCCTTACACCACACTGGTTCGAAAGAACTAGTGACACGATAAAAAGAAGAATTACAGTAGAGATTTAACCAAAGTTTTTAGCCAAATATTTTTGACGTGTTTTCCATGCATACATTCATGCTATATTTAATTCCGTAGAATGTGTTCATAGTAAAGCTAAATTGCGTAAGGGTCAAAGATATATCACTTCGGTGGCATTTGCTATAAGGAATTTATTAATTTAAATAAATATATTAAAAAAAGTGGTTGTCTGTAAAGTTGGTTTACGGACGATAGTTTAACTTGACTACCAGCGTAACGGAACAATGAGCGTTACCGGACAATGAAGTCAATGGTTTCGTGCATGCAGCCGGCGTTCATCGATTTATTAGAAGTAGTCATGTCAACAATTTTTCCCGTTACGCTGATGACGTTGTCAAGTTAAACTACCGTAAACCAACTTTACAGACAACCAATTTTTTTTAGTACGTTATTTGATCCGGCTTTCAATCAAAAATATTCTCCGGCATTCTTTCAAAAATATTCTCCGGCTTTCTATCATAAATATTCTCCGGCATTCTTTCAAAAATATTCTCCGGCTTTCTATCAAAAATATTCTCCGGCTTTCTATCAAAAATATTCTCCGGCTTTCTATCATAATAAATATTCTCCGGCTTTTCCCATTCACGATGTAGCATCTCTATCAGTAGCCCGACTGGGGACTAATCTATTGTATGATCGGGAATGAACACTCGCATAGTTTATAGATGGAACGCTTTAGTGCCGTATAGTTTGTATTCTATGGTACAGTTTATTGGTTTATGTTTGAAAGTTTGACGACCGATGGTTGTAACTAAAGGCCATTTTACACATTTAAATTCTAATATTTCTATGCGTTATATTTTTGACATAATATGGGTGTAGAATAGTTTTATGTTGACAATATTATGAGTGAAAAAATACTAGAATGCAACATTTTTAGTGATTTTAAGATGTACTTTTTAATCTTTCCAATGGTCTACTTCCTAGCTTCTATCGCCTAGATTTTTAAGGCTGTGGCAGACAGACAGACACCCATATCATAAGTAGATCGATCAGTAAGAACATAAGTATTAAATTTTGACACTGGCCCTATTTCTTTGGCTTTGATTTTGAACACTTCATACACGACGATCTAGCCCCAAACTAAGCAGAGCTTGTACTATGGGAACCAGATTACTGATACAATACTTCTACATTATTTTTTTAAGATTAAATAGAAACACCCATAATCAGGACAAACACCGATATTCATCGCACAATGTTTGTACCGAAGTGGGAATCGAACCCGCGACACTCGGCATATAGCAGTCCAACACACTTGTCACTCTACCATCTGTGCTCGAAACGAAACTATGAATGCTCCTTTGATCAGTTACCTAAGGCGGCTAGGGCGGCTAGGGCGGATAGGGCGCCTAGGGCGGCTAGGGTGGCGGCGGCTAGGGTGGCTAGATGGCTGAATAATATGCCTACGAATCAATACGTAGGGCGGTCCACTCAAAGGGATTATAACCCAACTGCGGGAATTGGGTATGATGTTTTACCGATGAAATTGGGATTTAACTGTTGGGAGGCGTCTTCTATTAAATCTTATGCGTAGCAGAGTAAAACACATTAAACTTTCTGTGATGCCATCTTTACTCGGAAGGGAATAGACAAGTACGAGTCATAGACTACTGAACACTGTTACAGATAATTAATATTTCTACATCTTCTACATATAGGATGCCGTCTAAATGGTTACCGACACAGTGTCAAATATTCTACCGCTAAGCAGCAATGTGTAAGCATTACAGTGTTAAATTTTGAAGTACAAAATTGCAACGCAAATGAAGTTGTCAGCTAGTTGTTAAATAACACAATTTGGTGTGACCTGATAAATATTTGGCTCTGAATTTTCAAAGAGGCCTATTCAAACAAAATCATCAAAGCAAATAATCCTTCACTACCCACAAGTATAAATACCCTAAAATACCAATTCAAACCGCTGTTCCTATAATTAGTGATAATGTAACCCCAATACTGGCTTAGGCATTATCAGCGGCTGGCAGGCGTTCGATGCGGAACTGATAGAGCCGAATTTTCGGCGAACTATTCGGCATTTAGTTTGCCGAAAATAATAGACAAAAAAATAAATGGTTGTCTGTAAAGTTGGTATACGGACGATGGTTTAACGTGACTACCAGCGTAACGGGACAATGAGCATTACCGGACAATGATAGCGTTACCGGACAATGACTACAAAGATTTCGACGGCGTTCATCGATTTATTAGACGTAGGCACGTCAAAATAACAACAAGTAGGTAATCTTCAAAAACCACTGTTTGAACCAGTAAAGTATCATTTAGATATGAAAATTAGATTTGAATTGAATGATTGATAGACTATTATCATAAATCATATTAGCATTCGTTTAACAAAGTGAGCATGGATTTGACGTCCTACATTTTGAACTGTAGGCCTATAAAATCTTACAAACAAAGAAGTATTCACTTTGAAAAAAAAACAGATTTTTAGACTCTACCTGCTTATAAAACGCATACTTTAATTAAAACTTAGAAATTAAGCAGCAGAACAATATAAGTTGTATCGTTCATATAACTTTGTTTGACAACCCTGAAGTTTGCGTCCAACTCAGGTGCTTTATACCCAAGTTTGGGACAACCCTGCGATTCGTAGTTAACTTTACGAACTTTTTATCATCTTTTTAAATGAAAAACCGGGTACGGTGTACGACAAACCAATTTTGTTACCAGGTAGTGTTAGTGTTAAAAATTAGTAGCTAGGTAGTAGAGGAAGCCTAAAAGTAGCGCCAATGACAGATAAAATTTAGGGAGTCAATCGTGGTATGGGCATGTGATGCGGAGGCATGAATGCCATGTCACTAGAAGAGTGTTACTTATAAAAGTAGATAGGATATACGTGTAGAGAGAGACAAAAGAAAAGATGGATGGACTGTGTGAAAGAGGATATGAACAAAGCAGGCGTGAGTACAGAGATGACGGCTGATAGAGACGAATGGTAGAAGAAGACATGTTGTGCGGTCCCCACCTAAGTATGGAATAGGGGCATGGAGATGCTGCATGATGTGTAGTGGTAGAATAACTTATACCTAGTTTGTCACTCTATTAAAAATCTATAAGTATCAACTATAATCGGGCAGGATATAGATAGCTTTGTGGGCTGGCACCACAACCGTATAATCGTAGAAAAACGATATTCTTAACAATTCAAATATCGCGTTATGCTGATGTCTGCCCCTATATATACCATTTTGTGTGAACACTAAAATAAATGTAAAACAATCGAAGTTCTTTTTGCCATGACTGTTCCGTAACGGCAATTTCTGGTGACTAAAACTTGCGGTGCATATAAACTCTTTTCACACAGCCAGCTATTTTAAGCGAAATTAAAAAAGAGCTTCGAGCCATGCGGTCAACAAATCAGTTAGATTGAACATTACTTTAGTAATTTACACTATTTAAACAGTGGATAAACATTATAATAATTATGTTGTGGCTGAAAACAACGTTTAGCCATTTGATTTGTCTATTATAATAAAATGAAACGCACAATACTACTCGGTCGTTTTCAACCGCAGGCTCCATCCGAGCAATGTATGTAATGTATGTAATACCGCGAGAGACCGCAAAGCTGCATCGGTATCGTAATGTTACCGCAACGCGCTCAATTAATCTATGTTTAATTTCACTCTCCCAGCCGAGAGCAGGCCTGAATCCTAGAAATGGGAACATCAAGGGTGCTTTTCCATTGATGCGGGGCTAGGCAGTGTGGAGAGGAGAGGACCATGAATTGGACAGTGGAATTCCGAGCACTATGATTGGCCAACTCACTGTCCGCTCTTCTCCACTCACCCCAGGTCCGCGTCAGTGGAAACGCAACCTGACGGCTGATAACGGTATGCTGAACATCCTTTATCTCGCTTTCTGTCAAGGTGGCTAACGACCGCAAAAAGTGGAAGGAGACGAGAGAGACCTGTGCCCAAAAGTGGGACACAATATCGGTTAAAAAAATTGGTTGTCTGTAAAGTGGGTTAACGGACGATAGTTTAACGCGTAAGGGGACAATGAGCGTTACCGGATAATGACGTCAACGTTTTCGTGCATGCAACCGGCGTTCATCGATTTATTAGACGTAGTCACGTCAAAAACAATCTCGATCAAGGATAGCCATATCTATAATCATGCCACAGAGTACTAAGTATACACAACTAATACGCAGAAGCAATTCAGATACAACTGACTAAATTATGAATGTTATCGATATGAACCCAACTCCCTGAAGTCGTAACTCTAACCCAAGCACTTCCGGTATGAAACTGCGGTATTAATTAACCAAGACCTGTAACTTTATACCTGACCAAACCTTCATAAGTTGGGCGAGTTTGCGATTCATAATTCAAACGCTCCATCGCCGCCCATCATCACTTTACAAGGTGTACAGTACAACTCGAGCGAATGAACACGACACCTGGCTCGAATGACGTTTGTGCAAAGTACAGCGTGGAATTGGATAATCTTGATAGAGAAGAGGTCCTGTAATACTTGGTAATGATAAGTAATGATAAGGCTTCGCAATTAGAGGAAGAAGAAACACGGAGGGCGCCGCGTGGGGTAGCGGGGGAAGCATCAAGTTCCGAGCCAGGTGTCATGTTCTTTCGCCTGAGTAGTACTTAGTACATCAGCTGAGATTCTGGCAGTCATCATACCTAAGCAGTTTTTTTTTTGTTTTTCATGGGGAATCCTCATGGATATCTCCCGCCCCTGCGGGGAAGTGGACAGGGTATGTCAGGTAGGTTACTGACTTAACCCCATGCTGGCTACCTCTGCGCATTAGAGGGATCCCGGGATATCTGAAGAACTCGTACCGGTGCCCCTCACGCACGTTGGTGTGAGGCCCATCACAGTTTCATTTCGTGTCGTGAGGTTGTAGTAACAACAACCTCTGAAATGAAACTGTGACAATGACCGATCCACTTTTTTAAAATTAATGTTCACACAATTTATATTTTCCAAAATGTACAAATGCAAGAGCGAGATAGCAACGCGACGGTATGTGTATAATACGAGATAAAAAGCTTACTTTCAAAAATCTAATAGAAGTAGTTATAATAGATTTTAGCACATTTTTATGCTTCATACTTACTTTGTACATAATATTATTCATTCATTTGATTTTCAAAAGATTTATTTACACAAGTAACTACTAACTCAATGCAAAGTAGGTATGTAATGTTGTTTGATTTCAAAAGAAAAGTTTTAAGGAAAAGGGACCCCTATCCTTTTGGGGCATCTAACCCTGTTGTACCCTATGGTAGCCATTGATAAAAATATAAGAAGCCATTGATGAAATATAAAAATATTTTTTTATAATCAGTTTAGCCCACTCTGACATTATTAATCCGCATCTGCACTTATTTTTGCTGTAACAAAAATCAAAGGTCTCCCCCAAATCCTTCCATTCGTCGCGGTTGTTAGCGATCTCATACCATTCTCTATCGAAACCATCCAAATCGTCCCTCCAACGCTTTCTCAGACGATCCCTACGCCACCGAAATAAAACTGTATAAGGTACAAATTTATCACACAAATTCAATGGGTTAAAATACTTTATCCAAGTCGAAACCCCTCTTGTCGAAGTTATAAATACCTTCAATAAAACTTCACTTTTATTTTGCACACTTTGAAAGAATCGAGATTTTCTTTCAATTCTAACGATTCTCAAACGATTTGATGTAAGATTTTTGGGTGTGGAGTAAAAGCTGTGTCATAAAATTATAATGTACCGTTAATTTATTTTCGTTCAAAGAAAACAGTCGTCAGAAATTTTCGGTAAACGGCTGACATATTAGTAAAACAACGAATTTGATCGCGTTTCGTGCATTCCTCAAAACAGTGAAAAAAAATACCTTCCCAGGGTCATGTTTAAAGGCATGCATCAGCTCTAAAAATAAGTGACTTAGGGTTACAATTATTTTTTATATTGAGTATATAATTGGCTGTAAATTCAGTACAAAAAAAAAAATTAACAGGCTAATTTTTGCATTACGTGAGGAAACGTAAAGAGGATAGAATTTATTCATTTAGAATATTCTCAATAAGTATAATTTTGTTTGATATGCCCTTAGTATCAATAAAAACGGTATCACGATTGCTAAAGTGCTCTTTTGTCATTCAAATAACATCAATTTCATATTTCTCAGACTTATAGGTATTTAGTTATGGTCATTTTCGTACACGAACTGGCGTAGTTTTGGTTAAAAAACAAAATGACTGCCATTTCAAGGGTATGGGGTAGGTTGTAGGGCGAGGGCGGATTTACCGATAAAAAAACTTGAAAAACAACCTCTTTAAAAATTGGTAACTCAAGACCGGAGACATTGTATATTATCGGTGTAAAGAGAGGGGTAAAAATCCTAGCCCTTTTTCGGGGCGAAGCCACAGGTGGCAAAGTGTGAAAACTTTTTTTAATTTTTCTTCACTTTTATTTCACTTTATTGGATATCTCGTTCCAGTTCTAGTATCATGCACTAGAAAGTGCCTAGGTGCTATATTGTCAAGATTTGCTTCACCACCAAAAGAAAATTGTGACCAAATTTAATTTGTGTGCGGGCCACTCGACCCGTACATTCCCACCGTCTCGTATTATTCCCACTACGCTCCGGACTATTCCCGAGACAACCCATTTCGGACCCGTATTTCTTACATTTTTATGCGGGACGTATGGTTATTTTCAGTTTGGGTTGTGCAGAACTATGTCGAAGAAAATTGCATGTTTACCTTGTGCGAGGTCGGGTCGAGAATTTTGATTTTACTACTTAGAATATATTAAAAATGTAATAAAGGAAAAGAGAAAAAGCATTACGAACGCTCTGTAGTGAAAAGTAAGATTTTTTTTTTATTATTATCCAAATATTTTCCCGAATTCTCACATATTTTTCATTCTCAACGAACTCTAGTCAGATATTATAGGTACGCTTATTTATATAAAAAAAAACGTGTCATAGACATACGAACGTATGTTTGTTATGAATATTGTGTGAAAATGAAACAAATACACACACAGCAATAATCACATAAATGTATGCTTAGACTTGTATATTTATCTACCTACCTACCTACATACATAGGTAGGTACAGATAAAGTTCTCACTACGTAATGTAGTATGTACAAGCATTGTGTGTGTATGATCTATTTCCAATTTGAATGGCTGAAAACGATAGTTCACTGTGCCTATTCAATCCATTATTACTTGAGTAATTGTTGTAAATAACAATACTTGAGCGAGTCACGATATTCATTCCCTATTCTATAATTACGTCAGTCGTGAGGTAGGCACTCTACAATGCCTTGTGATTTTCAATTAACCCAAGGGTGCGATCCACATTATTTGGCCCAGCTTGTTGTGCCACTAAAATCAATATAAGGCTTCGTATTGACTGACTGACTGACTGATAGGCAATGCGAGCTAAACCACTGAACGTATAGCATTGTAATTTTAAGGGTATGTTAGTAAGCGAACCTACTTAATTCACGTTTAAACAGAGTTCAAGCAGCTAACTGGTATTGGATTTAAAAACACTGAGAAAATGGCTTGTTCAAGAAGTTCATTGCACATTAAAATAATATTTTGTAAACGAAAAACTAAGGTAAGGAATTATTAGGTCTTAACTGAAATAGTGTTTCAAACATAATACTCATCATAAAGTATAAAACTATATTTTTTTATTTTACTTGTAGGTAAGTACCTACTTATCCTATTGTATGTATGTCCTATCAGGATAAACTGTTTTTTCCTATTATATAGATAAATAATTGATGTTTGTTGCTCAATGGACCTGCCAACCCTAGTAGGAAGTAGGTATAATTTAGTTTTTAAGTTTAAAAAGGACTAATAATATTTCGTATTTTCTTGCTGAGAACACACAGAATACCTATGGTTGAGCAGATCTAATGATATTAATACCATTATACCACTATGCTTAAAATAGTGATACTTTTCTATAGTAAATTGCAGTTATACTTTTCTATGGTTAACTATAATTTTGCTATCATGCGAATTATGGTAGCACTGTTTCCAAATCATACGGTATTTTCACCATGTAGGTTTATTGAATATACCTACCCATGGATGAATAACGGTGTTCCTAATGGAACACCAAGATGGGCATTATCAAACCAAAATAAAGTCGTAAAACGGGACCAAAAAATTTCAGACACCTTGTCAATAAAAATGAAATATCTCCATTTTCAAATAATATTTGTTACTTTTTACGATGTAATTTTATTCACAATGAACAAGCCTAGTAGTTTTAACATTATAATACTTATCTAGCCCTAATACTTCTCTTTTTCGAAAATTAGTATCGGACCAAAATGTACTTACTAGAAGTTAGCCAATGTGGCTTCTTTTTTTGTCGCATTTTCAATGTACTACATTATGTCTTTACCTTTATACTTCTGTGTATACACCTACCTGGTTAGGAAAATCATTAGAGGATGGGTAGACTGACCTGGCTGGTTTTCTGAGCAGTCTTTGCTTGGTGTTGTATGGCGTCGTAGTTTCGTCTGATAATCCTTTCCACTCTAGATGATTTGCTGCTTTTGATGATGTTGGCGCACAATGGAACTCGGCGAAGGGGTTTTCGCGGTAACCGGCTGATTTTACATAGTTTTGATGATATTCGAGGAGAAACATAAGGATGACGTCTCGACTCGTTTGCGACAAATTTCCAAGAGAGTGATGCGTGGTTTTTGTCTACCCTCAAGGGATAGAATGACAGGTTTGACGTATGAATTGTCAGTGTCAACAAACATGCTAGTGCTGTCTTTATAGTACGATGACACACGGCTTTTTTACACGCTACACGCCAGCGACTTCGCCTGTAGCGTGTAAAGTCGCCCAGTGCCATCGGCGTTTTTACAATCAGCTTGTTGACAATCGTTCCCAAAAGTTAAAATGCTCACACGCTAGGGTTTAAAAACGCCAACAAATAGCTTGTTAAAAAGCTTGTGTGTCATTGACGCTTTACGAAACAATACCTATAGGTACTGTGAGTTATAGTTTAAGCAATCAAGAGTTTAAAATCCAATCGTACCAAGTGGTTCGGTTCGTATTCAAACTCGTTTCGGAGGCCTGGGATCCTGGGATCCCAGCTGTGGGAATACTTGACGAGGGTATAAATACCTACATTACTAAATTTACTTCAAATAACGTTAAACGTAATTTATTATACTGAAATCTAAAACTTTTGCTTACATTGAAATATCTTTTGATTTTAGCATTATTTTACAGAGATATTTAATAAGAACAGCATTACTTTTTATGTTAAAACTAGCTATAGCCTACGGCTTAACCTACGTGTTAATAAGATAATGTAAGATAGTCTATCAGTTATCTGATTCCTAGGTAGATGACGTTGTTGACCTACCTATAAAATGTCCTAAATATTTATCTATTTATTTATGGCCTATACTTAGGTATATGCCTACGTTTATAGAATTTTATTTTAGTCAACTGAGATTAAATTAGTTAATCTATCATTAGTAATATTGGTGCCGGAAGTAGTTATACTTTATAAAAAAAACATTCACTAATTTTTTTTTTATCGAGCTGTAATCTTTGATCAATATTTGAAAGCTTGTGATAATGATCGGAATATACTCACAATATTTTTAATGAGAACACAAAATGTTTGACTTCACAACTTAGTAAATCGACACTTAGAACGATAGGTTTTGTACTACAAATATAAGGAACTTATACAGGGTGTGTCGTAATTGTCGTTTTAGTAAATTAGTTTGTTAGAACATGCATTTTTTTTACAAAACTCCAATTCACCAAGTGAAATTTTATCGAACTTTTATTTGAAAAACGACCTTTTCCCGTCTTAACAGGGATTTTCGTTGAAATGGTAGCTGGAAACACCAAGTGCTATAATATTTCAGAATGCCAATGAAGTAGGCAAGTTTTTCACACATTGGTCACATGGATAACCATACATTTTTTTTTCACCACAGGGGATAAAACTTTTGGAAAAAAATGAGCAAAACACATTTTCTTTGCTAAATAATGCTGTACCAAAAAAACTGTACCTGTGGCACAAAAACAAGAAATACCATTCAATAGCACAGTTATCCAGAAATACTCAAGCAAAAAAAAAATGATGAAAATTCCAAGATTTGTAACCTTGGCACCAAAAACAATGGACAAGGGTAAAAAAAAATGGAAGTTTCGAAAACGAACGAATCAAATTAATAAATGTTTACATGAAAACATTATTTTAGGGGTCTTATTATCCAAAATGATCATGTTTGTCTTCTATTTAGTCTAACAAAACTAAACAGTTGACACCTAGGGTCGAAATGGAGCAGTTGAGCTACCTAGATGATCCACCTACACCGTCTTTTATGCATAAAACAACTTTAATAACAAAAGGCGGTGTTCGCTGCTGGAGTCCTGGCTTTTTATTGCCTCCCAAAAGGTGTGAAAAGTAGAGTATGCCCCTCTGGGATAAAGCCTTTCTATGTCTTGGGTAGCTTGAACCCCTAGCGTCACTCAGGACTCTACATAACTCCCTCGCTTCGCTCAGGAGTAACTGAGTCCTTCGTTAGCTCAGGGTTAAATATGCCATCCACGACATAAGACACTGCTTATGCCTTTAGTGCATAATCTACTATAATACTTTTTCTCAGGTTAAATCTTCAGTTCCTATTTTCATTGGACATAAATTATAGATAAGACTTGTGGAATCCCTTTATTTACGGACGCATTCAAGAGGTTCCGTGCGTTTGTAAATTAGATTGATTCGGGATATAAATCAGCATCGCGCTCAGATAAGCACAATGAGCCGAAGAGGGCCCACAATTTGTTACAATTGAGGGGATAGCACCAATTCTAAATCAACATCCAAATGTAAGATAAAACCATATTAACTTTGATTATTTACTCTCCATTTTAACATATAAGTATTATTAAAATTATTTTCACACCACCTGCTCGACAATGTCGAATTACATATCATGCTATCTCAAAGTAAAGCAAAGCATTATCTCCCAAGGGAGGTAAAGTTGTATGAAACTCCCAAGGTTAGTCTGTGATTTGAATTCGGAACAAATTCATGTGGAAACTCGTGGAAAACTCTTAGTAAAAGAACGGCCATATGGCATTATAAAAAGGTTTGTTCGAAAATCGACCCCCTCGCGTCACTTAGGACTACATAACTCCCTCGCATTGCTCAAGAGTTAACTGACTTGAGTCCCTAGTTAGCTCAGAGTTCAATATGCCACCCGCGACATAAGACACTGTTTTATCCCCTTAGTGCATAATCTACTATAATTGGTTTAACATTGAGTTTTACCCCTAGCTCATATAGCTCTAATAAGTGGTACTAAATGTTAATAATTAGTTTGAAAACTACTACTCGGGCAAATAAACATGACACCAGGCTCGAAAGACGTTTGTGCAAAAAACAGCTTGGAATTGGATAATCATGAAAGAGAAGCTTTAGAGGAGAGGTCCTGTGTACTTTGTAATGATAAGGCTTCGCAATTAGAGAAACATGGAGAGCTCCGCGCGGGGCAGCGGGGGAAGCATCCAGTTCCGAGCCAGGTGGCAGCCAGGTGTCATGTTTACTCGCCCGAGTAGTAGTTTCAAACTAGCGTGATAATGATTTTTCACAGATAGTTACAATTTGTTAAAATCTGATACTTTCCCCAGGTTTTCCACTACCCGTGAAATGGGTCAATCACACGTATAATACGGGCTTTTTCTACAAATTAACGTTCATCACGCTAAGTTTCCGTAATTTGTTTAGCTTGACACGCCGTAACTTATTTTAACTAGGTAATTAGGGTTGGAGCTAATTTATATTTGAATCTAAGTAAGTGCCTATTTATTTTGAAAAAGTTGTGGATGCTAGCTATGAATAATAGCCTAGCATCCACAACTTTTCGTTGCGAAATTGCGCAATGTCAAAAAAAGATAACCATGAATAAAACGTCAAAGAGCATAAATACATTTAAAAAAAATTGGCTGTCTGTAAAGTTGGTTTACGGACGATTGTTTGACAGCGTTACCGGACAATGACGTCAACGTTTTCGTGCATGCAGCCGGCGTTCATCGATTTATTAGACGTAGTCACGTCAAAAATTGTCCTGACAGACTTACAGCCCACTGGCTAAAAAACATTTAGTGAAATGTAGAGACTTGAAATTTGTAAGGTATGTTTGTCAAAAAGTAAAAGGTATTTAAGATAAAATTTAGTAGATTCGCAACGCAAACGAAATAGTGGGTGTCAGTGAGCTAACTATTCTAGGACACAGAGTTGTTAATTGAAATCTGAGGGCGATCCCGATGTGCTAAATTAGACATTTTGATTGAGAATCTGGCAACACTCCCATTATATCAAAGTGCTGTTAATGCTTAGACAACTATGAGAGATAAGATAAGAAATAAAATTGACAGGCTCCTTCTCAAATTGATTAATGATACTTCATTAATACCTTCCGAGGAAAGCGATTGAAGTTTCTTGTTAGAGGGTATTTATTCAATGTAATTATTTAAGGATTATCGATTACTAGCTGTTGTGTGAAAACCCAAATATTTATTTGTTAGTTCATGTAATCTTCTTCGTATCGTCTTTCGAACCAGTGTGGTGAAAGGACTTCAAGTACGCATCGAAGCGGCTCCTTTCGTGCACTATGTAATAATCAAGGTATTACAAATACATACTACAACTGACTTCAATATAACTGTTTTAGTGACCGTAAACACCACTGAAAAGATACAGGGAAGCAAAATACGCAATATAATATACTTCGATGACATATTTTTCAGTTATTTTGATTAAAAAAATGAAGCTATTTTGATGAAATTTCTATGAGACCAATCTAAAAGTATATCCTCTCAAACAAAAAAATTTTTGTCTCCAATTAAACGAAATAACGTATTTTGGTTCCCTGTGACTACTCAGTGGTTTTTACGATCACTAAAATAGTCCAATTGTAGTCGGTCTACCTACATACAGTCGGTTGAAAGTGTTTTGTAAACTAATATCTCAACCAAATTTCATTTGATCAAGACCGCTTACGTATCAAACGTTGATACCTAAAAGGCACACCATTCCAGACCATTTATTGTCCAATTTTCAAAAACTTTCAGACACTAAAAATACCTATTTAAATCAATAGCTCTTAAGTAACACAGTAGTTATTTCATTGGCATAATTGTAACAAGAGTTTGTTTAGCCATCACATTATGCGATATGGCTGCCGTCCAATTCGGCGATTGGTCGTTTGTTCTCTGTTATATATATTCAGTATTTACACATAGCTATTTATTTACTTGAGCTAACGAACATTGGTTGACGTTCTTTTAGATACCTAATAAATGTTCATAAATATGTTGTTCAACGGCGCAAGTGAAATGGTTGCGTTGCTGAATAAAATGCACAATGCTGTACTCCAAAACACTGCTGATTTAGGTATATTTTTACCCGAGTGCCAAGGAAGGGTTATGTTTTTCGCGCGTACCTTGTACTACATACGTACGTGTATGTATGTAAATTTATTTGTTGCCTCGTATCTTCCAAACCGCTCTGGATGGATTTTAAAAGTTAAGGTATCATTATATAGATTCGTCTCAATAACCCGAGTGGATTTAAAAAAAAAATGGCGAATTTTTGGCGTTACATAGTAGGTCGTTAATTTTTTTTTGTTTACCAAACCTATCAAGTGGGGTATCAAAATTAAAAGGAGATTACAAAAATATATTTAAGGGGAATCCTCAAGGCAAATTTCCATACAAAATGTTTCGGACAAATACTCAAAAAGTACGCCGTATTATAGTAATTTCTTCACACAATTCGTTTCGTCCATGTTTTATGATTTAGTCAACAAAAAAATTTAAAGGTTTCATATTTAATTTAGATTTTATACCTGTTTTAAAATTAACTCTACTAACTTAGAAACACGTATAAAATCTAAATTAAAGTATGAAACCTTTCACTTTTTTCCTTTATGTACCTATATGTATATGTTATAAAATAATTCTGGTCCAAATTGAATTTGCGAACTTACAGATTTAATAAACGAAAAACCACTTGTACAAATTTGCCTCCATTTTGGAATTTTAGATCTACTAACAATCCATGACAAAGAAAAATCCACTTTCAAAAAAGTTACACATATTTTGACGTGACTTTATTAATCGATGAACGCCGGCTGCATGCACGAAAACGTTGACGTATATGTCCGGTAACGCCAATTGTCCCGTTGCGCTGGTAGTCACGTTAAACTATCGTCCGTAAACCAACTTAACAGACAACCAATTCTTTTTATGAACCTACTTCGTTATCAGGTAAAAAGTAAATACCTATGTAGCCAAAAAAATGCAATCAATGTTATCTGAATCGCTGTATGTGTATAGACCGGGGGTAGAGAGTTATAACAACCCCATTATGTATTGACAAACATTGTTCGTCGTTGTTCGTCGTCTTCACGCACGGCTGCACAATGAATCCTTCTCATAGGTCATTGTGTATTATTTGACCTATTTAAGGGCACAGTTTAAGAAAATAGGATGGAATGAGGACATAACAGTTTATTTAATAGCAGAAGAATTCTACTAATAAAATAACCACGGAAGTTTGTGAAGATATACATTATACACGGTCAATTTATAATCACCAGAAAAAAAAATACATATGATCAGTTGCCGTTACTTACACAGATAGGTATAGCAAAAAAACTTGAAAAAACTAAGTCGAATTTTTGGCAATTTTTTTTATTAAAAATGGATAACTGTTACCTTTAGTCGTTTTCCTATGGATTTGCATCAGGCGGTACCCTTTATTGATAATAAGAACCTAGCTCGAGCCAGCTCGCAAAAGCTCGGCTCGGGCATCACAATCGCGCCGCTGTCACTCTGTCATTTTGTAGTGATTCAAAATTCTTACTGCACAGATACAACGTAGTACCCCGTTTGCATTGCTCATTTTTTTTTTTTGGTAATTAAAAATTGGTGGTGTATAAGTATTGTATTAGTTATCTAATTCCCATAGTACAAACTCTGCTTAGTTTGGAGGCGTCATCTACGTTGTATGAAATGACCAAAATATTTTAATTATATAAACGATTGGAATGAAAATAGTTTATGTACTAGAAAAATACACAGGCATTTCTGTCTCGAAACCACGACGTAACGGGTGTCTGAAAGAGATCGGTTTCAGCGGTAAGACAGCTCTTTGTATGCCTCAAAAATGGTTTTCAATCGGACGATTTGTGGTAAGCAATAAAGTAATTACGTATCTATCTACGACAATGTAGGTAATGTCCTTTAACATGTATGTTTTCATTTCAGTGTACAAACGATTATCATTCATTCATTCATACCACGTGAGCGAAGCCAGGGGGCATCGGCTATGTTTTGTTATCTGTACCTACGTCTCTTTTGTTCGTGAGTTCGCATGCAAAGATTGCATTAAAAAATTCCTATAAATTCCTATAAAAATATTTTAGTGCAAGGATAAATGTCAAATAAAATCATATCTTTTGTATTTTTTATGCTTAATAAAGCTACCGTTACATTGACGTTATCAGTACATATTTATCTATGGCTTTCAGTTTATTTCAGACGTGTACACCTGAAATACTGATGTTCTGTCACGCGATGAACTCACGTTTCGGCATGAGAGACATAGCCGATTGTGTGAATGGAGCTTTACGTCAAAGTTGATGGTAAGAACTGATACTTAGTTGCTGATAGTCAGAAGAAGCCGGTAGATCAATGCACAAACTGATTCAAAGTAAATCATTGCAAAAAAACTGGAGTCACGGTAGCGCCTTCGTCAAGTTTTACAAGCTCAGCTTACGTACCTACATATTTTAGTTAATATTTTAATGTGTCTTTCCTTTCGTTTTCTATCAATTAGTGGCAGCGATTTCATGAAATGCAACGAAAGTGTGTAACAGGTAGTTATCCGTCAGATGGTACCTACCAACTAAAGAAAAATTAAATAAATAGAATCCTTCTAAATTTAAATGAGATGTCAAATGTTACACATCTTTATGAAGGTTTTATTTTAAGAGTTAACGTTTGGTTTTGTATTTTTAAAAGACAGTCTAAATAAATAGTGACTTGGTTTATAGTTTTCGAAGTTCAGAGTTCTTAACAGGAATGTATGACGTCACTAAATCGTAAGGGTTAGTACTGTCCCTGATTGTCCGAAACGAATTATAATAGGCATGGCCGCAGGGGGGCCGTTCCGTTTTACGAGTACTGTTACACATAAACACTGTATGTATGATAAATCTACAATGTAAGTTTTTATCTTACCTCAAATAAACAAAGGAAAATATCATGCTAAAGTTTAAACAAACAGATGGGTTATGTGACTTAATTACGCCAAAACTGCAGAACGGATTGATATGTTTGGCACAGATTAAACAATCATTTTTACAATGAGATAATTAAAGATAATATATAAGACAGAAAGATGTTGGAAATAAGATGTATTATTTTATTTTTATTTTAGGGTCATTCTCAGCTGCATCTGATAAGGTGTAGTTACATAAATGCTATACTTCCATAAAACAATGAGATAATCATCTTTTATTTCTGCTAAATCATCTTTAAATGATGTTGAAAAGCTCATGACAAAAACTTAACCTAATTTTTCGACTTTAAAAAATACTACCTACTCTTTTTAATCAATACGTTTTAGCTAAACCAGGAAAGAAATAAAACATAGAGACGAGTCAAAGGAACCCACACTGGGTTTAATTACGATTCCATCGACTCGGTCGGTAAATACCACGCGATTAAAATTGCATACAATTCAGGTTGATGGAATTACTGAGAAAAGGATTTTTACTTTTATCTCAGGCGGAAGTACATAAAGGTATGTCTCGCTGGATAGAATTAAACTTGCATCATTTGTATGAGAACTCTATGTTAATGGTGATAAAGGCTTTATTTTGTAATAATTTTAAAAGAACTTTAGGTACTACGTTTACCTTTCTGTCATGTTTTTCAACCCGCTTGAAAAAAGGAGGATGTTCTCCATTCGGTTGTTTTTTTTATGTTTGTTACCGCAGAACTTTGTTCTTTAGAAACCGATTTGAAATATTCGAAGATAATTGATTGATTCAGGCGTTACTTTGCGGAAATCCATAAATATCAACAAAATATATAAATCTATTTAGTAATAAATCTGCTTAATTTCTAAACAAAGGTTTTAATTAACTTAACTTTAGTTCAACTAAACCAAAGAGTCAACGAACAGAAAACCAAAGTTTAAAGATACGACACGGTTTTGCCTCTACACGAGGCATCATCAGGAGGTGTGGACTCGCCGAAGTTTGAAACGAGAGCTCTCTCTCGAAATATTCTACTTTACATACTTTCAGATTACTCCCATAGAAATTTCATGAAAATTGGTTCAGTAATTTGGTTTTGAAATGAAAATAACTGAAAAAATTACGTCAACCAAAGAAACGAAATTGCGTATTTTGCTTCCCTGAGACTATACAGTGGTGTTTATGGTCACTAAAACAGTCCAATTGAAGTCGGTACAATGCTTTTGTAAAACCTTATTATTAAACATTTCATAATTGTTAGGTATAGCAGTATTCTTCTGGACGATCTTACACGAACATCTTTGAGCTCGATTTTGACTCTTGTTGTTACCTTTACTTGGACTCGTTATATTGAATGTATATTTTCTTTCAGTTTTTTTATAAAATTTGACTGACTTTTGTATATTATACAAATTCTAATTTTATAAAAAAAACTTATTGTCACTTAATCACACCTAAACTACTGAACCCGTAGAGCTGAAATTCAGTAATAATTAATACAAATTCGCGGGCATAAGATTATGATTTTAGTAAACCAAAATGGCGGCTGCCGCGCATTACCGCAAGTAAACTGAAAAAAACTTTTTTAGCATAAAAAAGAAGATCCGAAGACATTGTTAAAAGTTCTGCGTCGAAGCGTCGTCAAGCCGTACTTTTAAATTGAAATAAAATATACGCTAAGGCGCTTTGATAATGCTCTTTACATAGAAGCAGCTGAATTTAGACATGGACAACTTAATTGGCTTAGAATGTTACAAAAGGTTTAAGAAAAACTATCTAATTGGTGCAGAACCAACGAAAAATGTTCTACCATAGATGTATGTATGTTGACTCCATTTTCCGTTATGGGACTCGTTAGTCAGTCCTTTTTGCTCTACCATAGATTAAAATAGGTCTATAAAACACCACCAAAAATTTATCAATAAAAATCTATAATATCCATATTTAGAAAACGCCTAAGCAAACCACTGAACGCAGAACGTCAAGAAGTGTACTTAGAAAGGAATTTAACTCTTAACGCAAACGAAGTTGCAGGTATCAACTAGTTATCATCATTTAAGTTTTATTCATCGTTTGGCGAACCCATACCCAGCTCGAGCCAGCTCACAAAAGCTCAGCTCGGGCGGCGCACTATATTATGACACTGTCATTTATAGAAACCCAAAATTCCGACTGCACCAGATACAACGTTGTATGTACCCTTTCTGCATTGCCCATTTTAGTGCCCTTTGTCCTGACTGTTTTACTGACTGACTGGCGCACAAACTATAATACTAAATAAGGAAATATGAAATATGATGGTTTGTTCCTCAAGAAGTATAAGCGCGCACTAAGAATAAATAAATCGTTAATTCTCAACGTAAACAAAGTAATGGGTGACTGCTAAGTCTAAAATATACGATAAGTAGGATTATACTCTTTGAAATTGCCGATTATACGCGACCTATTGAAGTTCTAAACTTTATTTAAGACCCTGAATTCCGCGCGCCATTATATCGCTCGCATATTTGTACATTTTTGAAGATATACATTGACTAAGGACAAATTTCAATAAAATGGAGCGTAGAATTTGTTACCGCAAACTCACGAAATGTCTTAGTATATTTTTTGTTTTGATATGTTTAACATAAGCGAAGAAGATTGGAAAACAGGTTGTACCCTTTTTGTTTAGCTTATGTTAAACATAATATCAAAACAAAAAAGGATGTAAGTACTTAAACATTTAGTGAGGCTGAGTAATGAATTAACCGCTCCACCTTTTTGTAATTTATCCTCAGTCAATTTATATCATCAAAAATATACAAAATTTTGCGAGCGAGATAGTGCCGCGCCAAATTCTGGGACTTAAAGATGTCTTGAAGTGTTACGAAGTTCCAAAAGTTTACTCAAACAGCTCTTTGAAGTCGGGCCGACAAAGCAGATTGAGATAATCCAGTAAGTCAAAATGTAATTGAAATTTAAACGATCAAGAACACCAATTTAAATGCAGGCTGTCGCCTGTAAGTCGTTTAATTTCGACTTATCCTACTGCGCTGGTTACTGTGGTATTAGTATGCAAAACCTTATACAGATTGAACTCAGCTAAGAGAATGATATCTAGGGAGTTTCTTAGATTTACCAAAAAATTATAAACTTGGTAAAATTTTGGAGTGTTAATTAAAATATTATAAATAGGTATGTGCATGATTAATAGAATAAAATAGCGAGTTTTTATTTTTTGCAATTTTAACTGGTTCGATTCCTGGTTTAGTAAAGGATGGTGGATGGTGGAGGAAGTAAAGGAATGTTTCCTTTAAGTGAAATAATCTATCTTAAGGATTTAAAGGGGTTTCCCTCCAGGGCCCATTTTTTTCACCCTGTATATAGATAGATTGATAGCCGAGCTGTTCTGTAAGTACTGTGGCCGTAGTCGGTTCACTAATCCTTGGTACGAGATCTAATCCTTCTCATCTCACGGATGTGGCTCAGCTGATGCTGTGCCTCCACTCTGATTTGAAAGCCGCTGACCATAGATTAAAAACGGTGTTGCTATAGAACACCAAGATTGAGAGTATTAAACCAAGATGGAAGCGGAAAACAGGTCCAAAATTAAAAACAGATATCTTTTCTAACTTTTTACGAATAAATCAAGGTTTTACAAAAACATAGTACAACCGACTTCAATTGGACTGCTTTAGTGACCGTTCACACCACTGAATAGTCACAGGGAAGCAAAATACGCAATTTAGTTAATTAGTTGAGGTCATTTTTTCAGTTATTTTGATATCATAACCAAAATACTGAACCTATTTTAATAAAATTTATATGGGACCAATAAGGAAGCCTTTTAAATAAAAAAAAATGGCTTATAAACCACTGAATTGAGAACCTCTTCCTTTTGTTGAAGTCGGTTGAATAACAATGAAAAGCCTAGTAATTCTTAACTATAATATTATACTAGCACTTATACTAATTGTGCTTCTCTATTTCGAAATTTAGCATCTGACCAAAATGTACTAGAAGTTAGCTAATTTAGATCCCTTTTTTGGCACGTTTTCAATGTACTACAGTGTGATTCTTTACCTTAACACTTCTATGCCGAAACTGGCAAGCTTGAGGAATTTCAATAACTTACAAATTGCTATATCTAGCACTGTATAGGCCTAGGAGGAATGCTTGGGGTGCTTCCTACTACTAACTATACTTTTTCACTTCCTCGTGTTGGTTACCTGCAGTTTTGACGGGTTATTTCATTCCTAGTTAGGGACACAGTGACAAATACATATTTTTGGAGGAGGTTATCAATTCGGTTAAATTTTGTTGTTTATATACTTTTTTAATTTGAAAGGATACAAGTACATGTACTTTTAGATTGGTCCCATTAAAATTTTATGAAAATACTTTGGTTTTGAATTCAAAATAACTGTAAAAAAGTCGTTGTAGTGAACAAAATTGCGTATTTTGCTTCCCTGTGACTTTTCAGTGGTGGCTACGGTCACTGGAACAGTCTGATTGAAGTCAGTTGTTGTATTTGAAATACATTGATTATTTGTTAATTACTGACGAGACCATCCTCTCAACAGTAATTAACAGCAATTTTTTTCACATAGGCCGGTGCAAAAACTGCTATCATTATCATCACTATCAAGCTATAGCAGTCCACTGCTGGACGTAGGTATCTCCCAAGGCGCGCCACTGAGCCCGATCTTTGTCTCTTCTCATCAACCTTCTGCCAGCTATAGCGCGCAGTTCATCGCTCCATCTGGCCAAAAGTCGTCCTACACTACACTTGCCTAAACGCGGTCTCCACTCAAGAACACGTTTACCCCAACGGTTGTCAGCGATCTTATGCACTTAAAGAAATTTTAATGGGCAGTCTCGAAAGTCAAGTTATTTCAGTATCCACAGTGCCCTTCGAACTGAAACATCAATGCTTACACATTGCTTTATTCCATCCATAGACAATATCCTTCTTGGTCTACGTACTCTGTGGAGTATCACGTTTGAGGTCAATTACACCCTGTACCAGTTGAGTACAGTTTGGCCAGTTAAGGCGGAATTTAGGCAAATTGAGTTTCCTCAACTAGTCGTGTATCCAGGAATTGAATGGTGTTGCTCGCATTTACCTTCAAGTTGACCTGATGAAGTGAAGATCTTTGAGTCTGGATATTATACGAATCGACGTTTTTACCCAACTACTGAGGAAGGGTTATGTTTTTCGCGTGTATCCTATATGTATGTAAATTTCTTTGTTACCTCGTATCTTCCAACCAAGAGTCCAAAAATAGGCGGTATGTTTGTGCTAAATAGTACCTAATTCGTTAGTAAATTTTTGTTTACCAAATTTATAGAGTAAATTAAAAGGTGATTACAAAAATATATATAAGTCATTTGTTTAAATTTAATTTGGATTAATGAATTGGCAATCAATCCTACTAATATTATAAACGCGAAAGTTTGTAAGGATGGATGGATGGATGGATGGATGGATGGATGGATGTTTGTTCCTCTTTCACGTAAAAACTACTGAATGTATTTTAATGAAACTTTACAATAATATAGCTTATACATCAGAATAACACATAGGCTACAATTTATAGAGATACCTGCGCAGACGAAGTCGCGGGCACCAGCTAGTGTATAATAATTTCGCAGTTGGGTTTTCAGTTTTTTTAAACTTTAAGCTTGTTATGTTTTATGTATGTATGTAGTTTTATAGTATGTATTACATTTGTATCTAATTAAAGCTCTTAAGCCTGTCATTTTCACTGGTAGATAAGCATTTTCATAATACACAGAGGTTATCTGGTAGATAATTGTATTTTACCTTGCGCAATAAATAATTTTCTATTTCTCTATCTAGGCAAGTTCACTAGATTTTTTAAGTTCGTAGATGAGCTCAATAGAGCTTCTAAACATAAGAAGTTGCTCAACGAACGCGTAATAACTAATAAGTACTAAATAAACAACTAAAACTCAGGCTGAACCGACAAGAACACTAAGATAAACATGCTTAGATAAGTTCGAAGCTTTTAGTCTGAGTTCATATTAAAAAATTCAAGAATCTACATTACCCATTCAAATTATGAACCTCTAAAAACTTGGGGTGAGTCTTCGCTCGTTTGCTTACTTTTGTGAATTCTTCATTTTGTGTTTAACTAATTTAATTAGAAGGGAAGTATAATTTAGGGAATTACGCATTATTTTCTGCATGATTTTATGCAATGGCTCTTCTTCTTCTGATGGCTATGCTCTTGGCTTGGCTCTTCATATTCATCAGCCTATAATGTTCCCACTGCTGGGACTAAGGCCTTCTCTCGGCAGGAGAGCGAACGGGTCTTAAGGGTAATCCTCAAATCCGAGTTCCATACAAAAATGTTTCGGTCAAATACTTTTTAATTTAGATTTTATACGTGTTTTAAAATTAACCCTACTAACTTAAAAACACGTATAAAATCTAAATTAAAGTATGAAACCTTTCACTTTTTTTGTTCACGAAATCAAAAAACATAGAGGAAACGAATAGTGTGTAGAAATTACTATAATACGACGTACTTTTTGAGTATTTGACCGAAACATTTTTGTATGGAATTCGGATTTGAGGATGCCCCTTAAATCCACCACGCCGACCCAATGCGGATTGGTGGATAGGCTTAGCTCTTAATTAACCCTAAGTTTTGATTATATACTCTAAATAATCAAAGACCCTAAGTATGTCTGGTGGGAAAATGTAACACCGAATGAACATAAGTCAAATTTATATTTTTTTTTCTTTAACCTTCTGTGTCCCATTGTTGGGTCAAAATTACCCATGCAAAAAATTGCATACATTTTCGTAGATCATAGAAAATAATGTTAAGTATTAAAAGCTCGACTGACTATTTAATTTAATTAAAATATAAAAATACGAAGTTCAAACGCTTATCTCACAATAATAAAGTTTATTAATGTAGGTATTATTGACCGTTGTTTTTATTTTCTTCATATTTTTTTAAAATTATTATAACTTTTAAATTATTTAAAAGTTTCTACTTTTGTTCATAGAGATTTTTGCAGTGAATGTAGAGCAAGAAAAATTGGTAGAGTAACTGAAATAGCATTCATTTTATTTTTTATCGTGATTTTCAATTGAAAAAGGCACTAGAAGATGACTCGAAAATAATTCAATGAATAAAATAATGTTGCATACCTAAAAGTCCCTAAGTTATTTTTTTGGATTATTACAAAAAATTATCGATAAACATTCAGTAAAAATATAAACAGATGATAAGTTAAAAATAAATTTTCATTTTTTTTTTATTTATAATGAGAGAAAAATGGCTTTGCACAAAATGAGTTAATAACGACTGAAATATAAATTGCGTGAAAAGTTTCACGTCAGGACCGTGACGTGAGGAAAACGATTTGTGAAACATGGTGTGGATAATTGCGTGTTTCGATACGTTAACTATCGAAATCGGATGATTACAGTGATTTTCCGGATGGTAAACGGTGTTTTCAACATTTTCTATTTATCAAAACAACAGCCCAGAGACAACTGTTGTTAACATTGGCGTTGATGATCATACTGAAACTATTTTTTGAAGACTAAAAACGATTTTTTGATCACCATTTCAAATGCAAAATTTGTGCCCTAAATTTCAGAATATTATAAAAAAAAATCCTCCCAAAACACATAAAATATAACCTTACTTGCCCTACATTATTAAAAATAAGTTATCCCTACGAATCTTAGAACATGCGAAAATACTCACTTCATACCATCGTTTCACACTCAGTCGCACTTCACTACACTGCACATTTTCAAAATTAGAACACCATTTATGATTTTTAATGGTTGTTTTTTGAAACGAAGTTTACGCGGGAAGGCGACCGCGCGCTACGATGGCGCCAAATGACTGACCAGCAGATGAGTGGGTTGCTAGGGCAGTAGGTTAAATTCCTGTGGGTAAATAGCTCCCGATTCGGGAAAATCTCCCGAAAATGGTGTAATTATTTGGGAAAAAATAAAAAGTAGTTAACATTAAAATGTCATTCATTTCCTTGAATTATTCACTTTTAAATAGTTTATTAATTTAAAAAATATTACATTTTTTCCTCCCTAAACCAGGGCCCAAAAAAAAAACTTTTAATCAACCCATAGTCATAACTTCCTCTATAATAACTAACGTCCCATATTTTCTCTCCTGGCTGAAAAGCATTCTAAGAAAAAAAACTCCTGTTCTAGCGTCAAAATTATTGCTATTGAGCTTTTTGTTCTCTTAATTTATTTAAACTATATTTTTTTGTCATTATTCCTACATTAAGTAAAACAAAGAGACGTTTTTTCAAGGTCACCTCTAGAGCATCTCCCTAAATTTCCCTCCCGTTCACGATACTGGCAAGCTCGGGAGGGGAGGAGGCGCCTGCGTACTCTCCCCGCGCGAAACTTAGCTGAATCGAAGTGATGAAATAGCCCAGCACGATGCTGACTTGACAAACTTTTAAAAAAGATATTGGACAATTAAGTTTTATAAGACATTTTTTTTCAGTATCTCGTTTTTATGAGTGGGTGCGCCTAAAAGGGTTACTTAAAATCAACAAATATTGAATATTTAGTGAGATTTTTACCTCAAAACAGAAAAGTAGAGCAAGAAAATGAAAATTTGAAAAGTAGAGAAGGAGTATACTGTTGAAAAAGGCTGGGCTCAAAGAAGGACTGGGCTCAGTGAAACTTAAGTGTAATAGGTGGTCGATGGTGGTCTTAAAATTTTAAGAGTTTAGTTATTCAATGAGAATATGTTTATCGCTACATTGACATTTTTACCCCATTACGGTACTAAAAATATTGCGGTTATATAACTAAGGTAATTAAGGGTTAATAATAAATGATAGCACATATAATGTTAAATACATAAATGATATTCTGTGAACATTTTGTTATTTATTCAGACAACATATTAATTGTTAATGCCATCGACATACATATTGATGTAAAAATCTCACTTAACATTTACTATATTTTGTTGATTTCAAGTACTAACTTTTGGCAAATAAATCCTTACTCTCCCTAAGGGCTTGATCAGAGCTAACTAGCGCCGCTGAAGAAACCTATTTAATTTAAACGTAATAGAACTACAGTGTTACAATCAGGCTGAAGTAAAGGGGCTATTGTGAAACAACTCATCCAAATATACAGGGTGTGTCGTAATGAGTGGATAATCCTTCAGGTGCGGGTGGGGGACTTCAGGACTGATCAGAAAATGACAATATGTACCCAGTAAAAATCCCACGGAGATCGAGTTACTGGACGTTTTAAAACTGAACTGATTTTCATGAAATTTATATGGGACCAATCTGGAATAAAAAAAAATACCCCTGTGTCATCGACGCTTTAGCATCGAGAGCCGTAGCGGCCAAGGTGGATATGGTTGCGGTTTCGAATCTTGTGCAAAAACTATCTAAAAAAATTGGTTGTCTGTAAAGTTGGTTTACGGACGATAGTTTAACGTGACAACGTCATAACAAAACATTAACAGCGTTACGGGACAATGACGTCAACGTTTTCGTAAATGCAGTCGGCGTTCATCGATTTATTAGACGTAGTCACGTCAAAATATTATTTTCAAAATTCGTAGTAGCACCAATTTTCTCAGGGGAACAGTGTTGCCAAACAATACTAGAGCTGAGTCGCATTTAAAGACAATGTAATCGAAAAGCGCTCCATCCAATCCAGTAATGTTCATTTCGTAAAGTTCATTTTATTTGCGCTAAATAAAAGGTAAATAAGCATTTTCGTGATGTTAGTAGGTATCAGTGATTGTCTATGATCTGTGATTTTAATAAAAAATATCTAAAGACGTGTACTTTCATCATCATCATCATCCGCAGCCTGACTTGACCCACTGCTGGGTATAGGCCTCTCTTTGCTCTCGCCACGCTGCCCGGTCCTGTGCTAAGCGGGTTCAGGTTCGGCCCACGACGCTGACAATGTCGTCGACCCATCTAATAATAATAATAATGTAATGCTAATAATGTCATCGAGTCATTATGTACTTTCATATTCATATTCATTTATTTATTGTTTCATTTGCATACAGGTTATATAACTTAGGTGTAAGTAGCTTATAGGTACACAATGCACATGAACCCTGTAAGGGCGCAACAACTTTAAGTTAATTTTTGCTCGGTAGGCATCTAATTCACTTATAATTGATTGATTCAGGCGTTACTTTGCGGAAATCCATAAATATCAATAAATTATATAAATATATTTAGTAATAAATCCGCTTAATTTCTAAACAAAGGTTTTAATTAACTTAACTTAACGAGAGTCTCTCGTTTCAAACTTCGGCGAGTCCACACCTCCTGATGATGCCTCGTGTAGAGGCGAAACACGTGTCGTATCGTTAAACTTTGGTTTTCTGTTCTTTGACTCTTTGGTTTAGTTGAACTAAAGTTAAGTTAATTAAAACCTTTGTTTAGAAATTAAGCGGATTTATTACTAAATATATTTATATAATTTATTGATAATTCACTTATGTTTATTTCATAGTCAAATTAATTATGTATTAATAAAATATTGATATATTAGCATTAGTTAGGTGATTTGTATTTTTGTTTGAGTGATGTCAAGTTTTAAATATTGTTAATTCTAATGTCGATTTTAATTTTAATGTCAAATAAATATGCTTAAATGTCAATATTTTTATAATTTCCAAAAATAAGTAATAATAGTATTAATTTTCATTTTTTATACCTACACTTAAACAAAAAAACTTACTACACAGCTACAGCTAGTACTTATGTAATACTAGCTGGTGCCCGCGACTTCGTCTGCGCAGGTATCTTTATAAATTGTATCCATACATACTTACAAACTTTCGCGTTTATAATATTAGTAGGATTATAACCTATTTATTATTATTATCAAATATTTTTGACTTGACTACGTCTAATAAATCGATGAACGCCGGCTGCATGTACGAAAACGTTGACGTTCTTGTCCGGTTACGCTCATCTGTTACGCTGTCAATATTTTGTTATGACGTTGTCACGTTAAATTATTATCGTCCGTAAACCAACTTAACAGACAACCAATTTTTTTATTACAATCACTTTTACTTAAAATTACGAAAATTCGATGTTCATTGTTCATAATACAATCTGTGTTCACCTATAATAGGCTAGTCTTATGTTGTAGCATACCACAGCATACAACTGTTTTAAGTTAAATATAAGTAGGTACTTATTTATGTAATGGCTGTGATAAAATGATAATAATAATAGTAATGATTTCTGGAAAAAAAATCCTGAAATCCTAATTGTGTGATTTTGGATAATATAATCATTTCATTATATATCATTTTCGTGGATGAAGCTGAAAAAAGAAACTTTATTGACTGTATCAGCTGTCAACATTTCTCTAAAAAAATAATTGGTTGATTGTAAAGTTGGTTTACGGACGATAGTTTAACGTGACTACCAGCGTAACGGGACAATAAGCGTTACCGGGCAATGAGCGTTACCGGACAATGGCGTCAACGTTTTCGTGCATGCAGCCAGTGCTGCGGCGTTCATCGATTTATTGGACGTAGTCACATCCAAATCCTGAAATTCCCATTTTCGGTAGTAGATATTGGAAAAAATCATTTCCTTTTATTTCATTTACATGGATGAAGCTGCGAAAAGAACTTTTAAGGAGTATCCACACATATCAGGGCCGTGGTCGGAAAGTGCTCCTGACGGAGCACGGCCAAAAATCAGTGTCGTACATTTTATATGAACTCGTTCATACACGTCCGTGTCCGGGCCGACGCCACGTGCCCGTACCGACGCCGTAACGTGCACGGGGTGCAATTTTTTCATGAAAAATATGAATGACGAGCTATTAACGATCTGTTCTATACCTGCGTGTCGCGGACCCACCACGCGGACAACGCACCTACAGTCAGAGCACTCGCGCTCATTAATGAATATATCCACGAGCACCAGCATGTCGATATATTTAATGATAAAATTAGAAATATTATTCAGAATTTATTAGTTTTTTCAAGTTTTAGTTTAAGGTAAAGTAAAACGTAAGTGTTTTGGTTAAGAACCGTAAGCTTCTATCTTTTTAAATAAATAAATACAAATAAATACAAATTAATAGAGGAGGTACGGCTTGTCTCATCCGAAATATATGGATTTTAAACTGTCGCGGCCCGGTCACGGCCGGCCCTGAGATGTGTGAACAGAAAGCCCCTGACGGAACACGGAAGCACGTTTCGGGCCCGGCTACGGCCCTGATACGTCCCGGCCCCGTCCCGGATATGTGTGGATAGTCCTTTATTGACTGTATCGGCTGTCAACATACGGTGCATACCAATCGACATGCAGCCAAGAACCCGAAAAGCATTGCCAATGAAAATAAACTAGAAAGTTCTCTATTTTTGTGTACGCGACTATACGAATGATGTATGTGTTCCGTAGATGGCCACTTGGGTTATATCCGGCTAGGTACAGTCAGCGGGAGAAGTTACTTTAACTTAATTTTTTTTGTAATAATCCTTGTGATTGTATATGAGAAATAGATAGATAGATGGTAACACTTTAGAATTTAGAATTAATTTATTGTACACCCCGAGGTAACATACAATATAAAAAGAATATTAGATATAAAATAATACATAGATGCTACAATGGGCAGCCTCATAGCTAAAAGTGATTTCTTACAGCAACCTTTGTATTTTGAACCTTTATGAATATATATACATATTGACTTACCCCGACTAATAAAATCACTATTCTAGTCATCTTCTTCTTATCGTGTCACTCGTTCTTTCGAACCAGGGTAGTGTAAGGATTTCAAGTGCGCCTCGAAGAGGCTCTTTTCGCGCTATTCTAGTTATGGTCAGACGTGAAGAGAGCGTTTAACATCAAGAGAGTGCAAATTCGTCTTTCAAATGAGCAAAAGCTACTGAATCTATAGGTCCAAATTTTATTATTTTATTTACTATTATATTGTATTTATTTAACAAAGCAGAATACGATAACTTAAAAATAAGCATAGGTACTTATAATAAGATTATTTTTAAAATTCAGTAAGTATACACGTAGATATAGATCAGGGGACAAGATGGATATTTGTAACACCATCACTCCTAAACCACTGAATCGACAGTGCTGAAATTTGGTATGGGTGTTGTTTAGGAACTGGCAAACGAAAAAAAAACTTTTTATCCCGATACAACACAGGCAAAGCCGCCGGAAGCAGCTAGTACACTCGCAGATCCTAGGCGAGTCCTATCTCGATGGAGGCACGCGCGTACGTGGGAATCGGAAACTCCTTTGACTGCAATTCCGCTGTTCAAACGAAAAGCAACTTCGAAAATTCACTCGTAATATAGTTCGTGAGAATGACACAGGTAAATGAGAATAGCTAGAACTTAGAAATTAAAATATTGATAAAGAAATAAAACTAGATCATTGGCGCAATGATGGATCAGAATAAAACGCCTACCTATACGTGTTAGATAACGACTTTTTTTTTCTTTTTATTGTACAAGAATCAGCAATTAAAATAAAACAAAACATCTAAAAAGCCACGAATGGTTAGACCTAAACGTAGCCTACATTTAGATTCACCTAGTACATTATGGTTTAGGTTTAACTTAAAAATTACTTAAAAGTTGGATAAACGTGTTTGGGGAAGTCGCTACTAAACTTTGCTATTCAATTTTACACTAAATCGAAGCAAAAGATTTGTAGCGCACTTGAAACGTAGCATTTACGGCGTAGCGCTCGTATCAAATACTACGTAACGTAGCACAAGCTACGAACCGCATGTAGGTGCTACGTGTCGTAGCACAACCCTACATGACGGCCTACGAAGGTAACTCTTTCTTGAATCTCGCACTCGCTGCAAAGTGTACGTAGTAAATGCTACGCAACGTAGTTGTATAGCTATTTATGTATTATTGTTGATACGATTTTTGTTTTTTGAAATTGTACTTCCTACATTCTGACCTGTAACTGATCGTTATTAATAAAAGAACTTGAACTTGAACATGAACTAGCAATCGTTGTGGACGTAACGAAACACTAGTAGGTAATTTTATCACTCTTATTAAAACAATTTTTAGCTCTTCCATTCCGTTTCAGCTCTTTTATAAAAGCTACTAGCGTTTAGGTTTTACCATATTCCTTATTCGATTGTCGGATTCTCGTATTCTCCATTTCACGGTGCCAACTGCATTTGCAGTTACACGTAGCCGATTCAGTGTGTTGTTGTTTAATCATACTAGGGTAAAACACCGCTTTGATTAATAACTGATAATAAATTAATAAATATTTAATAAATAAATAAATATGTTGGACATTTCACACAACGCCATCTAGCCTCAAACTAAGAAAGCTTGTAGGTACTATGGAAACCAGATAACTGATAAATAGATAAATATTTTTTTAAATACACATAGGATACATAGAATACAATTGTTTTCCTTTGTTAATTTTGTAATATAGATTGTAGTAGTTAGCTTATGCTGTAATAAAGTATTGCAAAGGCATTAGAGTATTTAGACAAATAAGAGACGTGAAATTAGTCTGAAACCACTACCTGAAAACAAAATTGTGCAAAAATCGCGATGGTCCCGCCAAAGTATTTTACAGATTATTTTTATGCTATTTTCATTGATAAAGCACGTATTTTTGAAATAAAATGGAGGCGCAGACCAGCAATGAGGCTCCAAACGAGATAGACCTCACGAGGAAGATGGAAGATGACCATCTACACCTACAGAGACAAGTGAGTGGGCCTACTAACATTATATGTAGGTAGAGGCAACATTATTTGAGGATGAATACATGTTTGCTAAAACTACTGGACTGAGCTTGCTGAAATTTGGTATGGTGTAGTTTATATGGTGTAAATCCAATGCCGCCCAAGATAAATGAATAATAAATAAATAGGTAAACATTCACACACTCACACCCCTGCACTAGGATTCCCTGTGTCGCAGGTGGCATGGACACATACAAGACATCACAACATCCAAGACCCGAGAACAAACATTTGTGTTCGTCACAAATATTTGCCCCGGCCGGGAATCGAACCCGGAACACCAAGATAATAAGATAGATTAGATGGCGGTATTGGGTATTAAATGGAAGAGTTTGCTTAAAAGCTTATTTTCTTTTTTTTAGCTGACGTCCGAAACTTCGTTAGAATTTTGAATTTATATTATCCCTTTCTTAGTACGCGCCTGCATTATTTAATTTGTCGAACACAACCTCCAAGTTTCAAGTCTCTACGTTCAGCGGTTAGGCCTGCACGTTGTCTGTCAGTCAGTCAATGAGTAAGGTCCAAGTCTTTTAAACACTGTAAGTTTTTAATCATCAAAAAAAATGCATAATCCAGTTGCCGTTACTGAACACCACAGATCTCGGATACTTTCGGCTATCGATGCTGAACACAGATAAGGCAAAAAAAACATTATTATTAGTCGATAAGTCTATTTTTTTCAAAATAAATATAATAAAAATTAGATACCTGTTACCGTTAGTCGTTACTCTATGGCCTTGCGTCAATAGGTACCCATATTGATAATTATTTAAGTTTCATTCATCGTTTGGCAAACCCAGCTCGAGCCAGCTCGCAAAACCTCGTCTCGGGCGCCGCACTCAATTCGTTTCGACTGCATTGCAGCAGCTGTGGTCACGGGTTGACTGGTACGAGTATATTATAAATATAATGTGATAAATACCCATAACAATGTACTAACTATGTAATGGAATGGTCCATTTGTCTCCAGGTCCGGATGATCCAGATAGACCGTGTACAACGCACCATGGGAGTACACCCTCAGTTCCGCAGACAGGACAACCTGCTCCGTACCCTCAAGGATGAGTACGTTGACCTCGCTTTAGACCTGAAGGTAATGTGCCAACTACATTATCATATCTCATTTAGATTATTCTTTAATTTCGTTTATTTGTATCTGTTGGACTTAGCAATTTTTTTTAATTAAACATAAACAAGAATTTAAACATATGACTTATAATATATTTTTGTAATCTCCTTTTAATTTCCTTCATTTTGATACCCTACTCGATAGGTTTAGCTGAAAAAAAATTATAAACGACATTTAGCGCCAAAAAAACGCCCTTTTGGTAATTTATTTTAAAAATCCATCTAGAGACACTTGGAATATTGAGACAAATCTAACGATACCTTTACTGTCAAAACCCATCCAGCCGTTTGGGAGATATATGGTAACAAATAAATTTACATACATACGACATAGATACGTGCGAAAAACATAGCTCTTCCTGGCAGTTCGGTAAAAATGTTAATATTATAAATACAAATAGAAAAAACTTTACATTCGAGCGAGGGTGGACAGTAGCACATCCCACCGAATACCTCCGATACATTACGAAATATTCATGTCCCTAGTTCATTGTATAGGTATACATATTCACATTAAATTGGTGTGTTCGCCATTCATGTTTAATTCATTAATTATTATTATTATTCATATTAGTCATTCATGTTCTTCACCTGCCGCAGTTAGCAAGATCGGGTGCTCACAAGAAAAAAGATAAAAGGATGAAGAACGGACTCAAACGATCATTGCTGTTGAGGGAAAAGACTGAAGTCGATTGTGATGGTAAATTTAATATTCTTATCTACTTATTAATTACAGGCAGTGGTATATCTATAAAAGGCTTATATTAGTCATGTCTGACTGACTGACTGACAGACAACGCACTGGCCAAGGCACCATATACCACTGGACGTAAAGAGATTTTTTATATATTTGCAACGCAAACGAAGTTAGATAACAACAATTAAATATCTAAATCTTTAAAAAAAGAAGACTAGTAAATAAAACATGTAACAAATTAATAAATAATTAAGTATCAGTACTCTGATTTTGCTTGTACAGGAGGGTTGGCTATCACAGATGAGCTGGACGGTCTACTGCAAACCAATAGTAAAGAGATGCTGCGGCTGAGACAGCTCGCAACCGCTTGTCAAGGCCAGGTACAACTTCTTTTTAGACCCGATTCACCAACGTACGGTTTAGTTTTAAACAGTTGTTTTGACGATTTTTACACGAATTTTCATAGATTAAACGTCAAAGATAACGGACGAAGAGGCCTCATCTTCCGATTTATCATTGGTGAACACAGACCTAAGTCAGACACTCACAGAGTGGTCGTGGTCATACTCAGGTCAGTTCAAGCTAGTCGCCTCCACCTGGCTCTCTTTGAGGCATTGTGGGAGCAGTCGGTCATGGTTGCGTTTGTAAGAGATTTGATGAGGTCTGACCATCTATTTGGAGAGACGACCACGAGATCCGAGTAGATTATAAAGTAAGTTTAAATTTCACGACAGTATGAATGAATGAATGAAAATGCTTTATTGTACACCATAAGACAAATAACAATATATTCATTCATTGTAACTCGCACACCATAAATGGTAGAACATAAGGCACTAATAATATTCTTTAACAACATACTATGTATACTATGTTCTGGCGAATAAAAATCTTGAATCTTGAATCTTGAATCTTAACAAAGAGAAGGAAACATTACAAAATATTTAGAACAATGGGCGGTCTTATCGCTATAAGCGATCTCTTCCAACACAGTAGTTAGTGAGCTACCTTTTAAACACTTATGCTGACTTGCACCAAACTTTCAAAGTTCCTAAGCAACAACTTTACTCGCTTGGCAGTTCCTAACGATCAGAATCTGGACTGTTAAGAACTACCAAGCGAGTAAAGTAATTGCTTAGGGACTTGTGACAGTTTGGTGCAAGTAGGCATTAGACTCCTATTGATCCTTTGTGCGTCGGATATCCTGGTTAATAGTTTAGCCAGCCTAACTCCGCCCAGGAACACAGAAGTTTCCTGGGTTCTTCGCAAGCTTCGCGGAGCGACCTCAGGTTTTTGAAGATTTCTTCCCTTTGTTTTGCCACTCATACGCGCTCCAGGATTACATGAGCGGCTGTTTTCTCCTCGGTTTCACGATACTATCATTCATCAGAGTAGGTAATATCTTATATTATTTAATATTATAACCCTGGCTGTGTTTAATAAAAAATAACAAACGTTTGTACCTACCTATAGTCTACCACATCTGATGTAATAAAACTAGGTATCTTTTTCATTTTAGTTGTAAGTACCTATCTTTTTGTACACAGTTTTAAACAATAAATATTTCTTATTTTTTATATCTTATTTCAGATAGCAGCCAGACGCGCCCAGAGCGAAACCCGACTGGTGTCCGCGGAGAACAAACTGGAGACGGCCATGCTGCGCTTCAACGCCGTGCAGTGCGAGAACCTGAAGATACGGAAGGAGATCGAACACATGCTGAGTGACAGGTACCTTTGTCATAAAAAGATATTGTTATTACTATTTAAAGGCTTGCGTATGACCACCATCTCATGTGATGCTAAGTGACGATGTGGTCGACGATGTAACACGCTTACCTAGAACAATTCTATTCACTCTTGCCTTGAAGACACCCAAATTATAGTGATCGGGAAACACAAACTAAAATAAGCCTAAAGAAGCTTATTCATCTATTCATCTTGAGACCCACTACTAAAGACGCATAATACAGATTTATGTAGCTAGTTTTCGAGATTTCTACGGCTTCTAGCGAACAATAACAAAGAAATAACTAAATATTTAGTTTTTCACTTCAAAGTAAGTGTTTCACATAGGGCTCTTTTAGATTGGGCTAGGTAATGCAGTCCATACAACCAGAAGATGGCGCAGAACTTATCTTATTCTTCGGTTTGTCTTCCTTACAGTCGGCATACAGACATAATACATACATACATTACATTACCGTCTTACCATTGACATACAGATTGTCTCATAAGATTTAAATATACCTGATACTTTTTAACCATTTTCAACAGACTTCAAAAATGGAGGAGGTTTTTTTTTAATATTTGTTACCTCAGAACTTTTTTGTTTGAAAGGATTTACTTTAAGATTGGTCCAATAGAAAGTTCATGAAAATCGGTTCTGTAGTTTAGGTTTTAAATCAAAATAACTGGAAAAACAAGCCGTTGAAGTGAACAAAATTGTGTATTTTGCTTCCCTGTGACTTTTCAGTGGTGCCTACGGTCACTAGAACAGTCCGATTGAAGTCGGTTGTTGTATGTTTTTGTAAAACCTTGATTTTTATCTTCAGAGCAAACTTCAACCGTTCGTGGAGGAAAATGCTGACAGTATTGGGCAAAGGCAAGAAGTTCCTATCAGACCTGTTCGAATCCTCAACCCTGGCGTACGATCAGCGTGACGAGTGGGTTGGCAAGCTGCGCTCCATCCAGGAGAAAGGGAAGATGGACCAGATGCTGCAAATCCAGGTTAAGAACTCCTCTGAAACGAAGATCACTCCTAACGGGCCTGATTATACGCCGTTAATTTTACCAGATAAACACCAGATAAATATACGCATAACAGTTGCCGTTGCCGAACACAGATACGGCAAGAAACTTGAAAAAATTAAGTTGATTTCTTGTCAAAATAAATAAGATAAAAATGAAATAACTGTTACCGTTAGTCGTTTAACTATGATTTTGTGTCAGAGGTACCCTTTAATGATAATAATTTAAGTTTCTCAAGAAAAACACCGATGTTCATCAAACAAATGTTTGTAATAAAGCGGAAATTGAACCCGCGACACCGGCGTCCAACATACTTGACCACTCGATCAAAAAAAACTCGTGTCGTCAAAAAAATATTTAAAAGAAGCCTCTATTGTTTTTCAGGTCGTAAGCTAAACTGAATTTGAATTATAACTCAGTGGGTCAGTGGGTTCAATAGTTTTACCGTAGCAACAAACATTCATCTTTTCAGATGTAGTCTCTACTGAAAACAATATTCCAAATAATTTCTAAATGTACAAAGCGTTTTTTTTTTGGTAGGTATGGCTAGCTCACACTAGGGAATAACTTTGTTTTGATCACCACTTTTTTAAAATAACTATAAATATTTTTGTTATCAGGAAATGCGAGACATGAAAAAGGCCTACGACCACGAGATGAAAGTGTACCTGTTTCTCGCCAAGAAGGGAATTATCAGGGTCAATCCGAGAGAACAGGAGAGGGAAGAAGAACGGAAGAGGAAAGAAGAAGAAACTATCAAGACGGAGTTTGAAAAACATGACAAAATTTTGGATGACATTTATGTTAGTATACATACAGTCATCATACCTACTACCATATAAGTAAGGTAAAATGCGTCGATGACACACGGATTTTTCACACGCAAGCCAGCGAGTTCGCTTATAGCATGTAAACTTTCCCAGTGTCATCGGCTTTTTTACAATCTGCTTGTTGACAATCCTTCCCGAAAGCTAACTCGCTCACACGCTGGCTTTTAAACTCGCCAACAAGCAGCTTGTAAAAAAGCCGTGTGTCAAATTTATGCAGTTATAAGAATAAAAATGTAATTTTAATCTGACTTGCCTTACACGTATTTTTCAGGACTACACCCAGGAATCAAATTACATTAAGATAATAGAAGACTTCGTCAAGAAGGAGCAAGATAATTTCTCCGTCTACAAGCTGATCACCAACCACTGCGCTGAAAACGAGGTTCTGAATAGGGAAGTCACGAGACTGCGTCAGGAAATTGGTAACTCTTCGATAAATAATTTACTTGGGTATCATCAGGACCTATGTTTCTACTTCAGTTTCTTACACGGCTTATTCTTCTCCTTATCGTGTCATTAATCCTTTCGAACCAGTTTGGTGAAAGGATTTCAAGTGCGCCTCGATCAGGCTCCTTTCGTGCACTTGATACACACACAGTGACATGATTGATGGAATACGATAATTACTTGATCGGAACCAGTTCCGCACTGAAGATCCAGACACCCATGAGGGCCGACTGGCTGTGACTTATACTTTCAGAGGACCGCAGAGACTGGAACGAGCAAATGGACTTCAAGAGACAGAAGAAGCTGGTAAACCTCAACCAGCAGTTAGAAGAACAGAGTGGAAGAACAGGTGAATTGAGGAGCAAGTTAGAGCAGAAGGGGAAGATGCTCAGCGACACTATGGACAAAGTTATGGATATTTTCAAGTTAGTGCATGAGTCATGAACGTGACGAAAGTAAGTTAGTAATAACGTATTTATACAACGTCGTAATTGTGGCGTATCCTACACTATGTTCATGTTTATTTACGTAACAGAAACAAAAATAAAAGCAAATGAAATAAATAACTTTAGTGGAGCGTAAGCTAACTACTACAATCTATATTACAAAATTTACAAAAGGAAACAATTGGGTCACTCATAGACCGTTGCAAACGATCTATGGGTGGCTCAACTGCTCCAACTCGATACCCGATGGCGATGGCAGCGTGCCGAGGATACTAACTGCATTACCTCTCGGCCTAGAGGCCTAGAATAAGCTTTGCGTTATAATATTGCAAGGCTTATTCTTTGGCCCAGAATAACGAAATAATTGAATAAGCATAGCATAGTATAATCATCCTATTATGTAGCAGTGGTGCTGGGACTCAGGCCTTCTCTCGGCAGGAGAGCGAATGGGTCTTAATCTACCCGCGGACCCAATACGGATTGGTGGATGTCACATGCCATAGAATTTTTTTTTCCTGCCTTTGACGAGCCGGTTTCCTCACGATGTCTTCCTTCACCGTTGCGAGAACGTGGGATGCATACATAGATTTTTTCGACCGAAAAAACCATTTACGCATGACTGCCACCGGGATTCGGACCCGACCGTCGAAATTTAAAAGGAGTAGGTTCTCAATTTGAGTCATATATTTTAATAGTTAGATTACCAAGAAACTCCAATCAACAGATCATTTGCATCAAACGTCATGCAGCAGATGTCCACGACGTCTCAGGCGCATTAATTATTGCGTGACGCCTAACGTCTTGAGACGTGGCGCGCTGACGTGACGTGACGTGGCACGTCTTGATGTTGCAAGTAATTAGGGTAAAGAAGGCGCTGTGTAATGCAATGTTCACATTTTCAAGCCTATTCGCAAACTTATTCTATTATTTTAAGAATGCTGACGAAGGAACGTCAGGGTTAAAAAACTTCATCGTCACCAACCACCGACTTTTTCTTTTGAACACCAATTTTTTTTTTTAATTACTGACTTTAGTAATTTCTAAACGTTCATTGGTTTCCCTCATTACGCGCCTTTAAAAAAAACTTCGATGATCAATGTGTAAAGTGTGAGACTATGTAAAGCCTAAAAATAGCCCTAGCATTTGTTCAAACCTACAAAACTTTTTGGTATTTTATGTATTGACTAAAGAAGAGGAATTTGTTGATACATTAAAAACCTGACTATAAGTATAACCTTAAAAAGAGTTTATTTTTTATCATTTTCTTACGAACCACGTTCTGATGTTTAATCGAATGGAAACTGCAACTCATACATCAAAAAGTAATTTATAAATCCAAATGACGTTTCATTGGATGCAGGAAAATAAAATAACATTTACAAATGAGGATAGTATTGTTAAAAAAATAATACTTTGTAAACCACCTGGAATCATTTTGACTTGTAGATACAAACACAAATATAATTTTGAATTTATCTACATCTTTATTTATCTATCTGAGAAGAACCCTAACTAAGCTGAAACAGTTCTAGCCTCTAGCAGTCCTATTCTTCACTACAGCTGGTGGAATCGACAGCAAGCGATCCATTTTACCTTCCAAAGAACTTTACAATAGACGTGCACAACACAAACGCTGTACTCAACTAACGACTCAGATTTGATTTATCGGTACCTAGATATGAAATTAAATTAAAGAATTCGTAAAGTTTTCTACGGCAAACATTGATGGACCACTTTTCTCAATCAAAGAATTACCAAAGCTAAAGAAAAACCTTATTTTAATTAGTACCTATCTAAAAAAATATCAGTCTTTGGCACTATAAAAATAATTATTTCCCACAAGTAACAACCTTAGATAATAATAAGTTTTTTTCAAGGAATTTATAAACTGTTACGTAGTTTATAAATTCCTTGGTTTTATTATAAATTGACACATAACACAGAAAATGTATCTACTTTCGTCAATATAAATACTTCGTCAATATATATCACTTTATACCAGCGCTTGTTAACACGCGCGAATATCAGATAGACAGTGCCCATTACTGAGCACAATAGTGCTCTAAACCCAATTTAATAGAAATTGCATCAATCTTTGTACAGTTAGGGAAAAGATTGCTAAACTCGCATGTTTAATTTGGGTGTTTTGGCACATAGTCAAAAGACATCCTGTACTTGTTGCTACTGAAGCATAATATAACTGCAAATACGATAAGCTAACATAAAACATTGATAAATTATTATTTATTATACTTATTAATTTACTCTAGAATTTATCTGTAAGTAATAATAGTAGGTACACGGATCGTAACTAATCCATCAATGAATGATGAGAAATTTGAAAAACTTGCTAACTATAATTAGTTATGCCTGCTTGCACCAAACTATTAAAGTTCCTAAACTAAGCTATTACTTTACTCGCTAGGAAGATCATAAGGGTTTGAATCTGGACCGCTGAGAACTTCCAAGCGCATAAAGTTTGCTTTGGAGCTTTCACAGTTTGGTGCAAGTGGGCATTAATCACTCTCACTCAACGAGATGCCTATGCTCCAAAATACTCCAAATAAAGCACTGATTTGATAAATCGCTATGCGCTTGCTAACGATATTTCCCCCGACAGTACACACGCGCTTGTAGTTATTATTGAAATCTGTTTATCGTGTACATTGCGATAGCATACAGTTGATGGTCTATATTATAATGAACCACAGAATAGGAGCATTTATCCGACGGTCGATCCTGAGACCGGGTACACATTAGGCGTTTTGAAACGCGCGGTTTGCTAACGCGCGTTTTGAGAACCCCGAATTCTATTGAAGTGTAGTACACGTGTAACGCGCTGCTTTTCAAGCGGCATGTGTACACTTCAATCATAGATGAATAACGATGTTCCTATAAAACAAGATGAACAGTCTCAAACCAAAAGGGAATCGTAAGACAGGACCAAAAAATTTCAACCTTGTCAATGAAAATGAATATCTTCATTGATAAAAAAATATTTATTATTTTTGATGGCAAAAATTTTTCCGGCGCCGGCTTTTTGAAGGGTTTTATTTTGAGCTGGGTGTCTTGTGATATATGTGATATAAGAGGATACTTATCTATGACGCTGCCTTACAACAAAGTTTGGGGCTAGATGGCGTTGTGTAATAGGTCCAAAATATTATATTTCAGGATGCTAGACTGCAGCTTGGAGCCGTTCCAGAACCTGCTCGGAGACAAGCAGCCCTCGCTCCACCAGCTCAACCTGACGCTGTGCCTCATCGCCGAGAAGATCAAGGAGTACGTGGAAACAGTCTACTACTATGTAAGGAAATTATCCTATTTCTTTTGTGTAAGGCTTTCCTTGCAAGATGCCATCTAGATGGATACTAACAGGCTGTCAGATATTCTGCTGTAAAACAGTTATGTGTAAGCATTACTGTGATCCAGTTTTTTGTCACTTATCTTAATGTGATATAAATATTTAAGTTCAGCTTGTAATTTATTAACCGAGGGTGGGCGCTGATGCCTATCATACAGGGTAACCATTATCCTAGCTTAGGTATCAGTAGTTACACTAGAACTGAACGTTGTCTACCTTTAAATTTCTTTAAAAACTAAAATCTAAAAAAAAGTCTAAAAAATTCATGCCCAGTTGCACGATTAATCTAAATATGTGCATTTGTATGATAGTTCCTACCTCACTCTACCAACGTAAGTAGGAACACCTACTTACGAACAATCGTCAAAGAATACAGTAGTCAGTATTCTCTACGTAATTTTACTATTTTTACGCAATTCCACTGAAAAACTTATGCGAAACTTCTTTCTTTATCCAAAACCGCTATTTACGGTTCTAGGTTCTTTTCATACTTCATGTTTAAAATTGTCAGAGTATTCTTTCATAGACATTTCATACTAAGCATTTTTTCTCCCTACTCTTCATTATCATCATCCGCAGCCTGACTTGGCCCACAGCTGGGTATAGGCCTCTCTCTGCTCTTGCCATTTTGCCCAACTTTCTCCACTAACAATGAACTAAGATGGAATAAACCCTCGTCATCAAACATGGTTGTTCCAGGAGCGTGCTCTCAAACGCAGTGAGAAGACGAGCACATCTCGCTTGAAGAAGTTCACGATCCGAGCAGACTTACCAACCATCTTCACTCCGAGAGCCATCACTGAAATAGTCACCGCTGACCCTTGCCCATCGTGAGTATGCAACGATCTCTCCTTGTAGTCGGTACGTACTGAAGATCGTGATCACCAATTTTGTATGTGCGGACGGCCTGTCTCCAACGGTTCCAGTCTTTGGCTGCCTGCACCACATTGTAAAATGACGCATTATATTTAACCTGGTCAGACTATCTGATCAGGGATTTGCCGCGCGATCTCCTGCCCTCTACTCGTCCGACGATGACCAGTTTTTCCAGGTTATCGGCGCCTCGTCTCGCGATGTGGCCAAAGTAGGTTAGGATTCGGCGGTGACGAATCGTAGAGAGACGATCCTTTTTGTTGCGTTGGTTGAGGATGGCAGGTTTGTGCGCTTCGCCGTCCACGGCATGCAACGATACAATATGGTAACCAAGTAAGCAACGCGAAAAGGTTTCTTGGGTTAGTTCCTATTATGGTCCTGTTTGTCCAATCCTTCTAGGAACAAATAGGAATAAAAGGTATGAAATAGACAGATAAAACCCCTTGTCCTGTCATCATACGGTACCAATTCTTTGTTTGTTTGGTGACCTGCTGCTAATCAGAGTTACGCCTGCGTTTATCATATCCATGGCATTTAAGTAACCTCAACTGGCTACCTTGTAGGGAGTGAGAGAGATCCGTTGTCTGGATGTTCTGACACTTTCCTATCTTGAGTTCAGGCGATTTTCACTTAAATAACTTCTTCGATTTGTATGAACCAAATGGTGGTTTTATCTTTTTTTTTTTTTTTTTTCGGATGGACGTTTAATGCAGTTAGCCGCAGATGGCTGTTACTGCGTCACCGGACTCTCGGCGAGCGCAGATGGCGCTCTACCTTAAAATTTAGGTTGGGGCAAACAGCACAAGGGTACCCAACGGTGGGTCGAACCTCGGCTTGGACTGTTGCCAGGGGGATGATTGGGCTATTGACCCAAGGCACCGTTAGGAATCGAACCTAACGATGTAGAGGGCCTGTAAGAGAGATAGAGATATATTAAAATTGTACATTTTAGGCCGGCGTTAGTATGTTATGTGAGTAAAACGTATACGTATCTATTTCGCTCTTGCTGAGTCTATTCTGTTCTTGCTCTGTCATTGGTCGAGGCTGTCCCAGAATATTCGAGAGTTGATACGAAGGTATAAATATTTGTTCGTCCTGGAGTTGCACGTCAGTTAGAAAGAGACGCCGGAGAGAGATGATGCATGATATGGTAGTGGCGGGATGCTGCTACAACCTATTTAATGAGCTCTATTACACCCTTAGCATCTTTACCAGCTTAAAATACGGTGGAGATATACTTAGGCCTAGTTTTGACGTGGTTGACTTATTACAGACTAGCTGACACTGTCACTCAGTCAGCCAGTCAACTAAGCCTTTTATAAATATTGATTGAATCACGAACTTCCAACATATTATACTAAAAACTTTTAATGACCTGAGCGCTGAAAAACCTGTTACCTTTTTTACAGTCAGATACTTTTTCCAGGTGTATAGAAACACGTTGGATGGCCCGTGTCTGTGAGACGCTTGAGAAACCATTCGACAAGTCTGAAGCACGCGCCGCCGTCAACGCTCTGGCGGCGGACCCCGCTTACGTGCGCAGCGACCGGGTGCACGCGCTGGCCGACTGCAGAGCCACCGCCAGCAGGAAACTACTGGCCACCAGACACATCAACCTTTGACGAATATTACTTTTAACCAATTTACCTACTTCTTCATATTGTGTCACTAGTTCATTCGAACCAGCTCTTCTTCCAGCTCCTTTCGTGCGCTTGAGGTTTTTTTTTTAGGTTCTATGACATGCCGGTTTCCTCATGATATTTTCCTTCACCGTTAAGCACGCATGCACACATGGTTTTTTTTTAACAAAAAAATCCATTGGTGTACGACCGGGTTCGAACCCACAACCTTCGGCTCGAAAGTCGAGGCACCTCCTACTCAGCCAACACGGCGTTTTTTAAAGTGATAACTTCTTTTGGCGCGCTAAGCAATTTATTTTGTGGGTATTGAATGAGACAGAGCCGTCACGCTCGGTTATGAAATGCTCGTTCGGATAAAGTCAGCTCGAATTGACTAAGGTGATAAAACTTTCACTTGTCATTTTTTTTTAGAGTTTTTCTAGAACATCTTAGAACATTATCAATTGAAAAAAAATTTAAGCCGTAATTATCGTAATTTTGGTTAATCTAGCAACCAATTTAAGTAATTATATTTTTTTCGTACTTGCAACTCTATTTTTGCCAATGGCCTAGCCGTTCAATCATTGTTGTCGTGGAAATTATATTAAAAACCTTGGGTAAAAGTGAAATAGATCCTATTGAGGGAAGATCCTTCCTTCTTTCAGAGCCTCTCGAACTAAACGAAGTAAGTAAACTCGATTGCACTAGCTATCAGGGACGATGTAGCAGCTGAAAGGCAATGCAGCCAATATTCTTGAAACGTGCCACCCGATTTCAAATAAGATCACATAAGCTAGATCATCTACCAATCGACTTTGGATCCGTTTGGTAGAAAAACCCATTCCGAGTATGATTCCAAACGGGTTCCCGCGACCTGTTGCCAAGCCGATTGTGACGGGAAGACAATGGGTTTTTAGTCGGTATTCTGCCTTCTGGCGGTGAGTCTGACATACCCTCTGGCCTTCCCCAGGCGGAGCGATGCGTAATAGTAGATTATGAACCATGGGAATAAAGCAGTGTCTTATGTCGCGGGCGGCATATTGATCACTGAGCTAACGAGGGAGGGACTCAGTTAACACCTGAGCGAAGCAAGGGAGTTACGTAGAGTCTTGAGTGAAGCGAGGGGTTCAAGCTGCCCAAGACGAAGACAGGCATTGATATAAAAAGGCCTAAATCTCTGTTGTGAGAACATTGTGTTAATGAAGATTCATACTATGACCTCGCTCTTCTCAGCTTCCTCAGAGCAGAATGTGACACACATAACACATGAAACAAATTAAAGGTTTTTAAAACTGTTTGTCAATCATCCTATAGCTGAAAGCAGGTCGATCCAATAAGGATATTATGAGACCGCTTCAAGGAAGCTGTGAAGTCCGATTGTATGACCCTGATTGACGAGTGAGATGAATGTGCCAGTAATTGCCTCGAGGCTGACCTTCGAGGCGATAAATTACAAATTAGCCTTCGGAGAATAGACATGACCGTGTCCTTCAGCTGCAGCTTTGTAAGATTAATTTCTAATTCTATTCAAAATGAGATGAGGTTTGGTTTGTGGTAAACTTTATCTAGTAAGTTTATTATTCTTCATTATTATTGCTTATTATGCTGTTAACGTCTTGTTAACTTTAAAGTCCATAGAGACTCTGCAATCAAGTAGAACTCAAGAAGAACTCTAATGCAATCGAGAAGACTCTACTGCAGTCGAGTAGGGCTCTACTGCAAACAAGTGGGACTCTACTGCAGTCGAGTAGGGCTCTAGTGCATTTGATTAGGCTGCAGGTCAACTGCAGCTACGTAGAACTCTACTGTAATCGAGAAGACTCTACTGCAGCAAGAAGAACTCTACTGCAATCGAGTAGACTACTGCAGTTAAGTCGATTTCTACTGCAATCGAGAATACTCTTCTGCAGCCAATAAGGACTCTACTGCAGTCGATAAGGACTACTGCAGTCGATAAGGACTACTGCAGTTAAGTAAAACTCTACTGCAGTCGACTGCAGTTTATTAGGATATATGCTAATAAAACAGAGTAAGTATTATACAGCATGTTCCTACTTAATTAAACTGACGAGACAGAGCTGGATTACGAAGAAAGAAGTAGAAAAAGAAAGACCGACTAGATACCTATGTGACCATGATGTAAAAAGTTGCGAAAAAAAAAAAAAAATATTTTTAAAGCTGTACTGTCAGAGATTCTCATCCCATTAAAAAACTATTCACATTGAATAGGTAGCCAATAGCTCAACTAGATCAGCTAGATGATAGCATATTACAAATAATATTTGGAACCAGATAAGGCTAGTCCAGTCCAGCCGAAGACCGGGCTAACTGGCTCGTTTTGGAGAGGCCTACGTTCATCAGTGGACTAAAGTGGGCTGATGATGATGATAAAGGCCCATCCTAATTTATCTGAAGGTACGCAGAATCCCTTTCACTACGGAATTATTTTATCAATAAATACTAATAAAAGGCTTGGACCTTACTGACTGCTGGCTGACAGACAACGTCCAGGCCAAACAGCTGAACGTAGAGACTTGAAACTTGGAAGATGTGATCGTCGAGAGCTGAAAGTGATTTTAAATATTCGGGCCCCATTTAACATAAATGCCGTATACCTCTAAATCAGCTCATTCTAGAAGCTTGAAATTTGGCATGTAGACTATAATAAACTAACAGTTGTTTCAGGATTTTCAAAGGTTTTTAAAGGCTTGAACCTGACTGACTGACTGACAGTACAGGCCAAACAACATTCGTCAAGAGATGAAAGTAAGTAGGTACTGATAAACGAATTTTAAAAATTCACAACGCAATCAAAGTCAGCTTGTTTTTGATAAAATTCAGAAATTTTATGGTACTCGTATGTAGTATATAAGTGTGAGCGATGGCTCTTATTCCACGCAGTAGGCAAGAAAACTAATTTATCGTCGAGGGAGGATCATTCGTCAAAGAATTGATAGATACCTACCTAACAAGATAATATTTCACTCATAATATAAATAGTTCCCATGGGTAATTTCAAAAAATAAGGCATTTACACGGGTGTTTTCCGCTTTAATAATGAATTTTCATTTCACAATGTATTGGTTTCAAAATGTAATAGGTAATAGCCAGGCGTTCCATCATTTCATCTTTGTGGATTTATAGGTGCTGGTAAAATTAAAATTAAAATATCGAAGGACCTTAATGATAGGAAGGATCTTGCTCAGCCGACACAGGGTAGATAAAATGTAGCCACCTACCTCTGCCACTTCCACTTGACACTCCTGATGCAGACCAGCTAAGCACGGCTTCGGCATTTCAAATCCAGGGTATTATGATGGTAGCTACTAAGTCAATTAGCACTACAACACAAGCACAATCACTATGAGAACGTCTCACGCGGCAGGCGATGAATGAAAAGATACCTACGTGTGGTGTATCCGACAACCAAAGGGCAACTACGCGGCGAGCAGCATTTCGAAATGACGGTAGTCGTAGAAAAGGTGGTTAACAAATATATTATTATCCTACCCTGCATTTATAAACTGAGCAAAGAGCGAGCAATCTTTTAACTGATTTTTTTTATTAATTTAAACATTTTAAAGGTCGTTTAATAATTATTTTTTTTGACAAATTTATTTATAAGTTGTAAAAAATCAAGGTAGTAAAAACTATTTTTTTTTCTATTTTTTAATTATACTTAGTTCGATAGAGCACGTTTTACTCAGGAGGAAAATGATAAAAAGTATTTTTGACCAAAATGGCTTTTACGACATTTGATACTCGATGGGTCGATATGACGAAAATCTTTTCTTATAATTCGAATAACTTTATGAGTCGAGTTTTCAGTTTTCACAAACCCTGTATTTTACAATGAAGTTGTGCCAGCTGGTAGTCTATCGATTTACTTTTTAAGCAGACATAAGAAAGCTAGTTCAGGGTTCAATTAACTATGCCATCATTAATTATAAACTAAGTACCCGTTAAATGCATTTAGAGTTCCGCAAAGAAAAAACCCCCGAGCGAACCGGAAGTCCGCCGTTGGGTTCCGTCTTTCCCGGAAGTTAGTCGAACACGCTTTGTGCCTTCTTGCTGTCAAGTTTCAACATTATTTTAGTTTTAAAATGCAATGGACGTGAAAAACATGTCTGAAAACAAAAAAAAAACTATTGGCAATTTAGCTTCAGGTTCAAGGTAACGTAATACTTAGGTAAGTACCTAACATTGATTTCTTTGCAACTCCTGTTTTTTTTCTATCTAAGTCAAAATTCATACATCTCTACATCTCTGTAATTTTCGATCTCGAAATCGATGAACGCCGGCTGCATGTACGAAAACGTTGACGTCATTGCCGGTAACGCTGTCATTGTCTTGTAACGCTCATTGTCCCGTTACGCTGGTAGTCACGCTAAACTATCGTCCGTAAACCAACCGTTAGTAGGTACATAGTTAGAGATATTGCAGTATGAAAATGCACGCCCCTCCACTTGCCCGATCAGTAGCCTGTAGGTTGTCTGTCAGGACTAGTACGTATTTTATTTGATACGTATAGTACATAGTACCGATATTTCAGCCTGAAAATGTACGCCCCTCCACTTGCGGTAAAAAAACATAAAATTGCGGCTGAAACTGAAATTCGACAAATGCGCCATTTTCAAGATCCACATTTTTTGCCTCAGACTTGGTGAATAAAGTTTAAGACCTAGACATAAACTTCAAAATACCTGTAAGACTGGCATGTTTTGTTTTACGAGGAACCTTACCTTCAAGTGAATGTGGCTAAGGATATGTTCACACCTTCATCGTTAGGTACCTACCTACGTCCTTTTTTGATATAAGAGACCGTTGGTAGACCTACATAATTTCTAAATAGATCTAAGAAAGAAGGTAGGGCCTCTTTGGTACCTATCTGAAATGCAGTGCATCGATGAGCAGTCATACTTTTGAATTAAAAAAAAAATATGTATTAAAAAATGCAACGCGTAGGTATTTAGTTCTTCTGTTTGAAAGAACTCTCTTCTTGCCCTAACTTGACTAAAACAGTTAACCACTTTCTTGACTAACATCACTATCATGCAAATATTTCCATAGCTAAGCTTCAGTTTGCTTTCTAATTCCATAAAATATCCTATAGGATTTAAATCGTTCCGTACCCTACGGTGGCAACCGATTATGTTCACACAACGGCATGATAAAAATCTTCCCTTTGCATCTCATGTTATGCTCAAGTTAAGTAATAAGTAATAACAATCAACTTTAATGGGATTAACACGCTAATATGTAAACAGGCTTACGAAAAACATGTGTAAATGTGACGGCCATCTTAATAAAAGCATAAAAACAAGATGGCGTCACATGAGAACAAAATGGCGCATGTAGATGAGGTCGGAACATTTACAGCGCGGTTTTACGCGGTGCTTAAAAATAGGGAGCCGTGTAAACTCGGGATTAAGATTAAAATGTGACAATGTTGCTTTGTTTTCAGTATTTTCAGGAGTTGTAGCTCTAATGTTCATGTTGTTGAATGGGGTTGTTTTGTTATGCAAGCTATCTTGGAAAACAACAAACAAACACTAGGATTTTCTGTTGCACGTTCCATAAACTCACTGGTATAGACACATAGCAAGACATCACAACTTACAAGACCTTAAACAAATATTTCTGTTTAATTATACCTACGACAGAGTACTTAAATATACTTACACAAGTTATACTTAGGTAGGTAGGTACCAGAATACACCCTGGTAATACAATCGAACGTAGGGCAGGATACCCGGTTGTGGCCACTTTAAGGAAAATCGGATGTTTGAAAATTCGTACCTCTCACAACTTTAGATATTATATCTTATCTAGTGATTTTTTTTTGTTTAGTGAATTTATCTACCTTTTGGATTTATTAAATGAATTTAGTGAAAAACAATTACTTTTTTTGGAATTAATTTTGGAAGAAAATAAGTGCTAAATAGCCGGTTGTGGCCACTTAAACCCCAGTTGTGGCCATAGTAATGACCCAGTTGTGGCCACTAAAGTAAATAGAAAAAAAATGAATTAATCCACTTAAAAAACCAATTTTATTAATAAATCTTATAAGCACGTCTAATTTATATTAGAAGCCAGCTCATGACACGTGACTCTCCTTCACCCACGTGACTAAAACATATTTTTATATATCTGACAAAGACTGTTAGTGTTCCTACGCACCCTGACGCCTGGCTGGTTCAGAAATTTTATTTCGTAGCGTGAAACGTGGTAGTACTTTACGGGTTCATCGACTGTAGCGACTTTGATACCGTCGCATATACCTTGATGGTGAATATGTGAATAACTTCCTCATAAATGTATCTTTTTCTTTTATTTTAAGGTTCCATTATATTTTTAACAATATTTTTAACATTTAAAATCATAACAGTTAGTAATATGAAATTTCAAACTAAGAAAAAGCAAGGTGGCCAAATCCACCGGATTTACTATTTTACTTTGAAATTAGTTGTGGCCACAACCCATGCAAAAGGTTAATTTGATGCGTTAGTAGTGGCCACCCCCCGATCCAGCACAATAAATCCAAGTACAAACAAAATAACCTCTAAACTAGTCTCCTGCATGTTTATTAGGCCCGCCTCAATCAAATTCAAACCAAAATTAAAAAATATATGTCAGCTATTTAAGAATTACGTCTAGAGGGGTGCTTACTGTTTTCGCTAAGAAATTCACAAAACTTGTGATGTTTTCACTTTTTAATTCATAGAATAATAACCGAATGTCTTTGTGTATCTGTTACTGGTCAAAATAAGCTATAAATATAGCCTTTTTTAAGTACATATTTAAAACCAAACGGTTTTCTATAACTTATTTAGAGACCCTCAAAGTCGTAAATGGCCACAACCGGGGTGATGGCTACAACTGGGTATCCTGCCCTACTTACTTAGTGTGTTAGGGACAGCATTCCCTCGACAAGGTATAGGTAAATTGTCAGCATTTCGTTCGACACACCGCACTATGATTCGCCCAGAACAAGCTAGCTGGTCAAAATTATTTTATTCTTTATTAGGCTTTCTTTTAATCAACTATGGCTACCTAAATGGGTTATGGGGGGTAAATATACCTATTTCGGAGGAGGGGGTGGAGTGGTGCCTATATCGTAGAAAAAAAACAAAATTCTTACTTAAATAATACATTTATTAATATAAAACTCAAGCAAAACCTTAAATAATGTAAAACTAATAATAATAATAACTAGTGAAAACATTAAACACGAAAACAAGCAATTAACGAAGAGCACAAGTACAAGAAAAGGCATACGTAAGTCGGGTACAAACAGGTAAACAAGGTCACTAAATGGTTGAGCAGGTAGAAATAAGCGATAGGTTACTACATTTTAATACCTTATACCTAATTCTCTTCATCACTTAATTCATCATCTAATCACTTACCTAATAGTCGTTTCTTCTACCTGTGAGCTTAAAGCAGGATAAGTTATTATTGAACTTTCCTTTACAGAAGGAGGTATTATTAATTTAGGCTTACTTACTTCACTAATATGCCAAAGCCTCTCCCTTTCGCACCTTTGTTCAATACCTTTACTTTCACAAATGCAACTTTCCATTATATTGCACTTTTCGGGACTTTCATTAGCGTCTCTAATAACCGAAGCTAAGTTTCGGTGCCCAGACATCCGCGCTGAGAATTCTGCTGCAGCCACATTCTGATTGGTGTCACGTGCACTAAGCAGATCCTCCACTTTTCTTCTCTTTGTTTTATCGCTGGACTCTTCTAACTATTTATTTGGACGTCCAGTTCCAGAAGTTTAGGATGCACCTGCAAGGTGGCTGTGCATCATCTAGGGTCACTTCAAACACAAAGTCTTTTGCTGCCCACTTTTCATTTTTTGTCAATAAAACATCGCGGAACTTATTGTTTCTGTACCGTTTTTTTTTTTCAATTTTGATAGAAAAAGCGATTATATAATTCTTTAAAGACGTTAAAGATTCATTTGTAATTCCGTAGAGGTGAAACTTTGAAGACAAAAAGGCAAACAAGCCGCTACTTCTATTTTCTTTGCCATGTTTATGCCATTTTTCAAAAAGCTCTAATCTAGAATACAGATCAGGCGCTCTAGAAAAAAAAAAAAAATTACTTGCGCAGCTTTTCGCAGCCTAGAATTACTATTATGTGGAAGAATAATGTTCAAGCTACGATATATGTCAATTTTAGCGCAGTGTTTTGTTAAATAAAGTATTTCCGGGTCCAAAATCAATAAAAATACTGAAAAAAAACCTGTACATTGATATTTAGAAAGACGTAAAAAAAACGGGCTGCATCATGCTCATTTGTTTTATAAAATAAGATACTACATACCTACAGCTCCAAAATCCATTACTAAGATAAACTAAAACCACTTTGAAATCACTGCTATAAATATTCGCGTCGAATGCATAATTGCTTATGATTACTATTTCACTTACCCATTTTCTTATATACTTACCTGCGTACCTAAATGGGCGCGACTCTTAATGCAGTGAATTCTTGGAATTCGAGGTTCGTGGGTTTTGTCTATCATAATCACAAAGAGTTTCCTAGAAATTCGATAATGAATTTTGTCTAGCTAGCATGTTCTAGTCGAATCATAGTGCACCGTCAGCAACACACGAAGGCCTAGAATCGTGTACACAGTGTCAAATGCGTGAGATGCCTTGAGTCCGGCGAGGCTGAAATTTCAATGCATCATAGTACCTAAGTACCTATAAGGATTGAGCACAGTAGAAAATAAATTAACCGAAAATTTCATGAGCCGCCCATTGTGCTTCACTTATCATGTTTTATATGTTCCTGTTACCTGTAGGTATCATTTTCTCGTTTTAAAAAAAAATAGTTTGTAGTTAGGTAGAAGTCTGGAAGAGACTTTTTTCAGTTTTGTGTTGTGCATACCTGCCTCTGAAATTATTGATATATATATCTTATCCAAGCCGCATTATTGAATGAGCGAGCGCGAAGCGCGAGCTAAGGTCTCCGTTTTCGTTTTGTATTCGGATGTCATTTTGTTACCATTATTAAGACGCAACTTTTTTGCCCCAACAAATTTTTCAACCGATAAACTTCAAGGGTTCGGGGTGAAATAATGAAAAAATAACGCTACTACTTACTACCTACACACACAGAACAGACTACTACGGACTACTACTACTAAGTAGACTCGCGAGGTCTACAGCTCACAGAGCTACTAGCTTATATTATTTTGAACTTTGAAGAGCGCATTCTATGGTATTTCTATGATCGGTCAGCAGAGATACATTGATACAACAAGCTCGCTCATACGCCTGAAAGGAATGTGCCCGGCCCCAAATGCCTCCAAACAGGTCCTTGTCAATGCGAGCACGCCCGGAAGCGGTTGCATAGCTAGCGGGACTGACACAATACTCACCCCACTTAGAGATTCCCTGTGCTAGCTAACAAATACTTTCAAAATAATTATCACAATCACCATCAGCCTATCGCAGTCCACTGCTGGACATAGGCCTCCCAATGAGCGCCATCGCGCCCTGTCTTCGGCTTGCCGCATCCATCTTCTGCCTGCAACCTTTCGCAGATCGTCACCCGTTTGACGATTCGCGGTCTCCACTCAAGAACTCGTTTACCCCAGCGGTTATCGGTTCTGCGGCTGATGTGGCCGGCCCACTGTCACTTTGCTAATTCTCTGAGCTATGTCGGTAACCTTGGTCCTCTGTCGGATAACCTCATTACGGATCATAATCCTTCAGAGAGACGCCGAGCATAGCCCGTCCCGCATAGCTCGCTGAGCGACTAAAACGACTAAACTGGTGGACTGTCCGTACCGTGAGTGTCCATGTCCACAAAATATCAAAATATGGATTTCGGTAAATGATGTCATTGTATCACGTAGGTAAGGGTTGGTTTTGTAAAATGACTAGCTTAAGGTGGAAACCCGACTGCGAGATAATTTAACATTCATTGTCAATTCAATATTCCAAATTAAATTTAAATCTATAACTTATACATATTTTTGTAATCTCCTTTAGAATACCTTCATTTTGATATCCTACTCGATGAGTTTGGTAAACAAAAAAATATTAACGACTTACTCGTACTATTTAGCTCCAAAAATCCGCCATATTGATTTTTTTTTATATTCATCTAAGAACACTCGGGTGATTGAGACGAATATAACGATGGTCGAGGAAGATACGAGGTACCTAACCCAGAAAACATCTCGCATACAAGATACGCGCGAAAAACATAACCCTTTCTTGGCAGTCGGGTAAAAAAGTGTATATACAAAATTCAATTTAGGTACATATTTTGGCAATTAGTTTTTATTTTAAGTTATGCTAGTGTTGCTATCTAGGTTTGTCTAGGTTGTACTTTACCAGGGTACCTACCTACCCTTTTGTAGGTAGGTTGCACAAGCCACCAGTAGGTAAAAAACCAAGGTTTTTTACCTACTTATCAATTTGTAATCTAGGTGATGAGGCAAAATTAATGAGTAGGTACCTAATTCCCATTCCTGTCTTATCTAGGTATCCCCTGAAATAGCTTGACGTGGGCGGATAGATTAGCGAATACCTACTACGTGTCGGGGTTCAAAATTGCTGTTTCTGTAACTTACCTGTTACACAGGATGTTTGATATTAGCCATTAAGATTAGGCCTAGTTAGACCTAGCGGGTTATTCCTGTGGTCCTCAACATTTTTATGATCTGCCTGGGAGACAAATGAAAAAATTCTGTTATCCAGGAGATTTATCCTGGATAACAGATTTTTTTCATTTGTCTCCCGCAGGGAAGCGTAGCTAGCTAGTTTCTGGATTTACCAAATAGTAGGTAGGTACCTACACCTACCTATCTATTTATTTTGGGTACCTATCTATTACAATTACAATTTTGAGATCACTTTTTCCGGCTCAAAACCTCCGTGACTATTTTTGGCCACACACAATTCATAAAAAACTAGTTTTAAAAACAAGTAGGTATCTACCTACTTCGGTAGGTACTAGTTTTAAAAAGTTTCTTATCGAAGTACCTACAATTTTTAGAAGATTCATTGAGACTAGGCTGAGACCTAAGGCTCGCTCTCGTATTTACAGAGACACCTTCTCTGAGGCCCGATCACGAACGAACGTTTTATTTAAAACGTCATAAAAACTGTTGACTTCTCTATAAATAACGGATACGATAAGTACTTACGATTGCAGTAAATGTTGGTTATCGGGCCTCCGTAACAACATTCTGTAGCATCCTGTAGCTGCTCTCGGGGTAGATTAGATTAGCCGGCGATTGGTAATTGCGTAGCCAATCTAAGAAAGGTCACATGTGATGGATTGCCTCTGCAGGACCAGGGGAAAATATATTTTGGTACTTTGCTAATTTCTTAATGAGTTTTAACCCTGTAGCCAAGCACGGTATAAGGCATTTTCTAAGCAAATTTAGTGACTAATATTTGACTAACAATGTTCTGAAATTACTACTAAAATTTGTGAAAGCCTAGATTAGATAAAGCCTAAAGAAATAATCGATAAAAATTAAGTTCAAAAACTTATACCCGTGGTTATAATATATTTTTTATTCACAATTATAGCAGTAAAGTTAATACAACATTCGAAAGCAACTTGACTACACACAGTCGTAAGAAAATAATCCCAAAGTCATAAAATTTGGTTAAAAATACTTTTGGTTATCCTTAGCCAAGAAAAATTGGTTACAAATACTTTTAGTTAACCCTAGCCAAAATGAAAATACTTGACATAAAATGCATTAAGTCTGAAAATGATATTTGATTAAAAAACATACGAATATGTTTAATTAACCCTAATTTTTTTAAGTCATCTCTAGTTAAAAAATGTTTTCCAAGAAAATTGATCTAAAATACTTATGCTTAGCCAAAAAAATACATAAATGCAGAAGGAATGAACTTAGGATAAGTAACACTTACGTTTTAAAGTATGCTTGTGCATTTTGTGATTTCAGCTTATTTAAGTTATTATTAAAGTTTCACTACAACCGTGTTTTGATCTTACAAGACTAAAAACAGCTTAGTTATTGATAATTATTGCACTAAAAAAAATCTAAGGAGTTACGTAGGTTAGGTATACATAGTTTATAGGTTTTTTTTTCTAATTAGGTTAAATTTTTCAAATGTGTCGTTAAAAAGTTAGTTTTTAACTAACGTGTTTATAAAATATTATCCAAAACATTAAATAAATAACATAACTGTTCCTTTTTTTATAGTATTTAAGCTTAAGGAGTCTCATTGAGGCACACTTGAAATCCTTTCACCACACTGGTTCCAATGAACTAGTGATAAGTGATATGAAGAAGCTTAAATTTTTAAAATTTAGTTCATCTTTATGGTTTATTTCAGAGATTATTTATAATTTATACTTGTTAAATGATTAAATTACAGTAGGATAATATGTAACTCCTTAGACTAACGAATAAAAAATATGTTTCTAAAAACTAACAACATCGATGTTATGTTTACTTATATAGATAAAAGTAAGGCTTTTCACTTCACGCCATATCTGAAACGAATAACAATATTTTAAGTAAACATGTAACATTGAACCACGTTTTCAACCGACTTCAAAAAAGTAGGAGGTTCTCAATTCGCTTGAATTTTTTTTTAATGTTATCCTCAGAATTTTGTTGTTTTTATACCGATTTTAAAATATTTTTTTTTTTTTTAGAGGATATACTTTTACGCAAACTAATTTTATCATAATTGGTTCAGTAGTTAAGTCTTTATATCAAAATAACTGAAAAAAATATGCCGTCGAAGTAAAATAAATTGGTTTTAGCCCATAATCATAACAGGGCTATACAGGGCTTTGATTCCCATAGGCCAGTGTAACACTGCTATGGCCCTCGTCCATCTTTAGATTTTATTATACATTGCTTGTTTGCACCGGATTATATATAAAAAAAAATATAATTAAGTACAGAACTAACCTGACTAATAAAAAAATTCTAAGTACTGAAAAGTTACTCTCTAAAATATAAGAAATAAGAAAATATTCTCATCTGAAATTGTCATAATAAAAAGTTTTGATTAAAATCATTAATATCTTTAAACAAAAACTTGATTTTAATCACTGATTAAAATCAGGGTCTAATAGACCCGAGTTCACCAACAGTAGGTTAAGTTTTAAACAGTTGTTTTGACGTTTTTGACACGAATTTTCATAGATTAAACGTCAAAGATAACGGACGAAGAGGCCTAATCTTCCGATTATCTATTGGTGAACACAGACCTTAGTATTGTTGTTAAATAAAGAATATAATTAATCACTGATTTAAAACAGTGATTTAAATCATCACAACCCTGCCTTGACCTTAATGTAACGTAAATAATAATACCTTTACTTGCTTTTCTCATCATCCTTAACTTCGGTGATCTTGGGACTAGGTTTGGGGTTGTTTTGCCAGATGTAGTAGCTGAGAGAGCTGGCATATCCGAGCCAAGCCAGGTACGGCAGCAGGAGTAGCCCGGCGGTGCGGTCCACCTCGAAGAAGGCTACAGTCGTGGCTACAGCGGCCGCTGAGAGCACTGAGATCTCTATGAAGGCCTGAAACATATTTCTTGATTAGTGTAGTCGATCCTAAGTTTTTTATATACAAGAGAACTGGACAAGGTGTATATTATGACCATATATGATCATAGATGAACGGGTGTATCTATAGAACACCAAGATAGACGGTATCAAAGAAAAATGGATGGGGAATACAGGGCAAAAAAAATCAGACACCCCTGTCAATAAAAGTGAAATATCTATTTTCAAATAATGTTTGTTACTTTTTACGAAATAGTTTTATTAACAATGAAAAAGCCGAGTAGTTTTAACACTTATCTAGCCCGGGTAACTTCTCTTTTTTTTTTTTAATTAGCATCGAACCAAAATCTACTAGAAGTTAGCCAATTTGGCTCACATTTTCAGTGTTTTAATAATACTTATGCTCCATATCCACATTGTGATTCTGATTCTATACTTTAATCCGAAATGTGCCTTAGATATAATCAAACTCAGTGTTAATGTTTCTTTTAACTCACCAGTTTGAAGTCCTTAAGCCCAAAGAAGATGGGCGTCCACGCCCAGTTCAGAGCGAGCTGGGTTCCGTACAAGCTCAGTGGGACAACTGCAGATTCTAGAATGAAAATAAGTGAAAATAAGTGACTCTGCAAATATAGTGTAGGACACCCTCCAGTCAGGTGGGGTTACGGTCTGCGAAAAGCTGCAGGCAGAAGATTGATGCAGTAAGTCAAGACAGGGTTCGATAGAGCGCTTTGGGAGAGGCCTATGTCCAGCTGTGGACTGGGATAGGATAACGGTAATGATAGAAAATAAACAAGATTCTAAATGATTATCATTATACTCTATTGATTGGGACTTTCAGACAAAACCATGACCAAGAAGAATACTTATTTTTTATGAAGATATTTTTTATTTCATTAAAATTATGTCATATTTGATTTCTTGGCTTTTGATGTACTTATTCTATGACCAAGAAGAATCAATAGATACAATTTTTTATATTTATAATTGCAATAAGTAGTAAAATAACATAGAAATAAAAATTTAATAGCTCAGTGGCACACCTTAGAAGAGATAATATGCTGGTGATAAATGTGTCAAAAATGCCAAAGCAAGTTACCATCCATAATATATTTATGAAAGGAGGCCTAACTTTAGAGGTTTTGGAATGAAGATTATCTTTAATCAGGTATTGTGATAAGATATCTATTTTATCTTGTTTATAGATGGATTACAATACTCTTCAAATGTATCATCACGAGTGAATATTATGTCATGATTCTTTAAAAAATATTATATTATTTTTTACAATTTGGACACAAGCCAACTTCATAAGGCCAAGACAGGCACACTAAAGAAGGTGATTGAGAAGAACCAAAGATCGAGCTCAGTGGCGCGCCTTGGGAGAGACCTATGTCCAGCAGTGGAGGGCTATAGGTTGATGATGAATTATGAAGCCCTGTCCCGCGACTTTTTAAATGCTTTCCAATGCCTGTTGGTCGCCTGGAAGAAATCGCTCTCAGCAATAAGGCCGCCAATTGTACCACTCATTAGTTTTAAGCCTTGTATTGTATGTTGCAATCAAGCTCAGAATTGTACAATCTTTGTTAACCTATAATTTTATATGTGGTGTGTTTTGTGCACTTAAATAGATTAAAAAAAAATTGTTATTTTCCATGTGTACAATAAATAATTATCTATGTATGAAAACTACTCACCAGTAAATCCACCGCATTCTTCCCACACCAAATACGAGGCATATCCCATTCCGGTGTACAGTACAGTCCAGGCGGGTCCGAATACCCATTTGGGTGGGTTCCAGAAGGGTTTGTTTAATTTATCATACCAGGCTTCCTTGCCCTGAGCTTGTTCAACACGGATTTGACCAGCGAAGTAAGCACCGCTTGCCCATCCACCAAGGTTAGGGAGGATCATAGAACCAATCGCTGGCCAGTTCACCATCATGAAATCTCTGGAAAATTATTATTGTACTAAAATTTTACTTATCAGAGTATGCAATGTAACATTTTGGCTAATTAATGATTGAATTGAATATTAGTGATTTTACAAGTAAAATAACGCTCAAGGGATATCAAAATGAAAAGTTTCAGTCAAATTGGTTCAGCAGTATCAGTGTCATTCAGCAAAACAAATGTCTGATTAAATTGCGCTGTATCACCAGGGTGTAGTTGGATGGTTTGTTTTAGATGCTGATCTGCAGTAATACTTCCTTCCTTGTTTAAGCCAATAACTGCTATGGTGTGGAAGTTTTCAAGGGTTGGGGTTTATCAAAACGGGCACGGAGCCAAAACACAAGAATTTTTGACGAAATATGTGGTTCCTTAATAACACCTACTTTATGGTGAAACTTTAGTTCAGGGCATTGACCTCTCAGGTCAACGACTGCCTAGCTAGAGGTCAAAATCAACCAGTTAAAAGTTGGGTTATGGGTTTTTTTCAATTCACATGTGAGCGAAGGGATCGTGTACAGCTTTGTGACAATAAAGAATATGAATCTTATTTTCCTTAGTGCCCTGTTTGAGACACTCTGAAACTGCAACACCGACTGAAGGACTCTGACTTAACATAACTAAAACTATTGCATGAGCTCGCGCCCATAATTTAATGTTTCCCTTCTAACAGAAGCGCTATTGTTAATACCACTAGGTGAATCAAAAAGTCTATACTATTATGTCTATACCTTGCCTCTTCTATGAATTCCATTGATGGTATGTTTATTTTACACTATTGTGGAATTCGTTGGTCAAAAACTACTGATTTCGTCCAATTTTAGATGATTACTACGCGGTGGGTGATAATTACCGGAAAATTTCGATAAGATAAAAAGTAATGTGATAGACAAAAAACACTTACTTACCAACTACGTTTATCGCTAATTCTATACTGTTAATATAATTGATGATGTAATAGATTGATAGGTGGGGAATAATGCATGACACGGAGATTCTACTAAGTGTATTCAAGGTTTGTTTGAACAAGGTTTGTGAGGTTGTTTGTGAACTTTGGTAAAGCTATAAATAAATTACGCAATTTAAACAGTTTTCCTTTCGGTTTTCAGCCGGTGATTTTAGGAATAGTAACACTGTAAGTACAGAATCAATAATACTCACTTTTTTCGAAAACACGCCTCCAAAATAGGTAGAAAAATCTAAAATATGCAAGTTTTTTTCTCCCACAAAGAACTGAAAAATAATTTTGAATGAATTAAAGTTATCCGAATAATAAAAAACGTACAAAAAGGAGTCCCCACAATGTACAACACAACAATGTACAACACAGCAATTGGCGACATGGAATCCGCGACATAACGGCTTTCTATTCCTGTGTTGTGCATTACTGTGTCGTACATTATCATGTCGCGCATTGTCGTGTCGGGCATTACTTGTTCAGGGGTGTAATGCGCGACACAGCAACGTACAACACAGCAATCCAAGACCAAGCTAACGTCTCTGATTGGTTGAAAATTTCTCAAGCTCCTTTGCTCTCATTGGTTGATGAGAAAGGTAAACAAAGTTAGTTTGCACTGGGTTAGTTGGCTAAATAATAATTACCGAGTGAATGTTTTCATTATATTTACATAAATGTCAACGTCATTGTAAAAATTAAGAGGTTTTTTTTTTGTTTTGCCCAGTTAGATTTGACGAATGCATTAATTTTACTGCCATAATGGTTGCATTACTGCTTGGTAGAACTTGTTAAAAACCATAAAGTTACAGCCGAAAGTATCCGAGATCTGTGCATTAAACACTCTCTCAAACATAAACATATGAATAGATGTTAAACAAACGACTGTTCTCTGAATAAGACGGTTCAAGCTACTAATTTACATAATAATGTTAATCTCAATGACGTAATTTAATAAATGAGGCCAAGAAATAGGAAAATTAAAGGTTTTTTTTTCACCATTTTTTTTTCTTTCTTTGTTTTTGGCCTTTTAATTGATTAATGTAACGTAAGTAAACCGAATGAACAAAATGATAGCAGAAAACAATGATAAAAAGACTTATACATAATTTTAAAACAAAAATACTTTATCACCGGGGCGCGCTCAGTTCATTGACCACAAATGCTTCGCTCTACGTAAAATAAACATAATTACGTACTACTGCCATCTAGCGGCAATGTTGTGAATTATTTCAATGCCTGAAAACGATCGGTAAAAGAATCATTTTGAACCGTTGGATCAAAAAATTCCAAAAAATATAAATAGAGTGCGCTCTTTTCACACCATTTCGTTAGAGCGTTTTGAAAAATGTAGCGAGACATTTCAAAGGGTAATGGACTTTTTCTGTAGCTATGTACCTAACTCGTCAGCCACAAGGATTCATTATTATCCCCTCGCGACTGTAGACAAGTTCTTTCTTACATACCTACCTAGTTAGAGCGAGGAGCATATAATTATGCTTTGTCTGCACATAGGTTTTGAATAAAGTATGTAGAGTAGAACGATGTACGTCTACTCTACTATATCTCATAGGTAAGTACTACTTTAGTCTATCATATAAAAAAAAACAATAAACCTTTTTTTGGAAATAAATTATTAAAATCTATATTTAATAGAGGTCCACAACGCCAAATTAGCGTTAAGGGGCTCCTATGGCATTCGCTACATTGTAATCTGTGACGGTAGGCCAAAATGCTCGAGGTTTAAAAACCGCTAGAAGTCAAGGGGGGTTTATAATTTAAAAAAATATATGAGATAAGGGTGGCATACCGCCCAAGCCGACCTTACCTGCACGTGGTGCCCCGGCCGTTCAACTAACGAGGCTCCGGCGACTCACCAAGACGCACTGGCCAGCGTGGTGTTTTAAGGCTAAAAACCCTCTTCATGATGTACGCCCAAAACAAATGGCCCTCAGTTCCCGGCGGCCCCGCTATTCCGAGTTCTGGCAGCGGCTCCGGTTCCGGCAGGGCAGAGGGTGCGAAGAATCTCCGGCAGAGACCCAGCTGCCACCACACGATGACCTTGGCTACATTCAATTCACGGACTTTGAAAAATGACGATAGGCTTACGGAACTGTTAGAAGAACTCGATTAAATCAACTGGGATGTAGTTGGTTTATCTGAGGTGACATGAAAAGGAGAAGATCTTACAAGCCTAGTTTGTGGCCATTTACTCTATCACAAAGGGCACGATGATTCGTCTTACGGAGGCGTTAGATTTATTATCCACCATAGATTACCCTCTACCGTCCAGAGCGTCCAAAGGATATCACCACGCGTTTGCTATCTAACGCTCAAACTAAATGAAAGATATGCTCTAAAAATAATCCAAGTATACGCCCCGACCTCTAGCAGTACCGATGACGAAATAGAATTATTCTATGAGGAAATAGAAAAAGCGTATAATGAGAATCCCTGTCTCTATACCACCATAATGGGGGATTTTTAACGCCAAAGTCGATTTACCATTTTAATCGGAACAGTCTGTTGGGCAGTATGGTCTTGGAAGTCGAAACCCTCGAGGCCAGGTCCTGCTAAATTTTTTGGAGAAACATAAGATTTATGCCATGAACACTTTTTTTAAAAAAACGAACTTCCAGAAAATGGACTTGGGCCAGCCCTGATGGTCAGACTCGAAATGGACTATATCATCAGTGCTCAAAAGAACTGTATTACCGACGTCAACGTTTTAAGTAGATTTAAGACTAGCAGTGATTACCGTTTGGTAAGAGCCACATTTAAGTATAACCTCCACAAAGAAAGGTCAAAAATGGTAAGAAAACACCACCTGAAGTATGAGAGCACGGCGTACCATTTTCTACAAGACGAGTTTCGCCTGGATCTAAAGAACCAATTTGACCATCTTCAAGAAGAAAACTTGGATGTTGACATGCTGAACGAGAAACTTTGTGAAATCACTACAAAAACATCTTGGTGGCTCCCGTAAAAGGGAAAACAAACTATCACCTGATACGCTTTCTCTTTTATCTCAAAGAAAAGATATGAAGGCGACCAGACCAGAGGAAGCTAGAAATATTAAATAAAAATATTAGAAAAACAATTAGGTCAGACATAAGAAAACAACACAAACATTATAACAGAAACTATTAAGCAAAACAAAGGACCCAAAGTTTTTAGAAGAAAATTAAACAAAAATAAATCATAAATAAATAAATTAAAATATAATGCAGGAAATTTAGTGACAGATCGTGATAAAATAGTAAAAAAAGGATGGGTTCCCATCCAGTAACACCCAAACGAGTAACACTGTTACTCGATGGGAATTTTTTTTCCCAACGAGTAACACCCATGTCATGGTGTTACTCGATGGGAATAAAATAATAGAAATGGTGTTACTCGATGGGAACAAAGTGTAACACTTGATTATTTTTAAAGATGATTTAGGTAATATTTCTGTCTCGTAAACTGGTGTGTCCTTAGTTCAACCTGCTTAAGTATTAATTTAAGTAATCACTATAGCGGCGGAACTCACTTACCTAGTTTCATTTTTCTTTGGATGTAGTTAAGTGCAGATGCCATTATTATTTATTGAATAAGTATAACACAACTATGAATGACGAATATAAATATTTAAATAGTCGCATGAAATAAAAAATACATTTGCATATAACATAGTACATGAACTTGTTCTAAAAAATTAGAATTTAAAATAAAACATAAAAACAACATATAAACAAAAAATATATACAGGGCGTCCCACGGATATGCCTGGAGGGAAAGTACCTTGAATATTGTAGATGGAACATTTTACTTAAAGAAGACATTATTTGAATTTAAAAAACATTTTAAACTGGATTCATAGATATTTAAATAATTACATGGTTGAACTGACCTACCTATTACTAATAAATGTACCCACTTAAGAAGTATGCATAATTATGAAAGTGTCCACGAGCTACAAGCAGAACTTAGAGTATTATTCTAAATATCCACCACAACCAGATCAAATAATCGACAGGGAGCGAATTAATCAAAAGAGTGCGACTTTGTATTCAATAGGAAGGGACTCATTTTGAGCATTTGATAAACTGATCAATTTTGTATTCAAAGTGTTTAACACTTTGAATACATTCATGGTCTTCCTTTTATTTTTGACATTATGTTACTTACCAAAAATAATCCTTATGATGAAACCTTTCGATCAGTATGATAAAGCTACAGGTGGTTATTTTTCTCGTGTTACGGGTTAGATTCCCGGTTCAACCATGTAATTAGTTAAATATCTATGAATGCAGTTTAATATGATTTTTAAATTCAAATAATGTCTTCTTTCAGTAAAATGTTCCATCTACAATATTCAAGGTACTTTCCCTCCATGTGGCATAGCCGTGGTATATTTATATAATATGATTTTTTTTTTCTTTAATTTAAACCGTTTCTAGAAGAAATGGCCTCATTTTTTTTTTCCTCAAATAAATAAGGGGTGGTAACTAGTGGCAATATTATTTTAAGCGCTGATCAATGTTTGAATTAGTCATTGTCAAATTATTTGAATAAGTTACAAACTTAAACTACATGGCATTGCCTACTGGTTTTTAAAGTAAATAAATGTCATAAATACAAAGTCAGGGAATCCCGATGAAAATTATGCTGCTATTGAATGTTTGTTTCTGTCAATTAATTTAGTTTTAAAGTTGAGATTGATCAATGAATGCGTAGTAATTTTATTTTATAGGTAGGTACTACCCAAAAAACTAATTATGAAATTTATATTGTTCATTGGCACTTTTAAACTTCTAAACTTATGTTGTAAATTAAAGAAATCCGATCCTAGTGTGCACATATCAGTGGTATATTTTTTAAAGAACATGCCCTTGAAATTTGACGTCTCTACGTTAATAGCTTAGCCTGTGCGACTTTTGTCAGTTAGTTCAGTTGTTTAGGATAAACTATTGTATTGATAACAACAAATCAATCTGTAATATTTTTCAAGAAGTTAATTTTAAACTGAGTATACTATGCTAAAATGCAGTCGCGGAGCAGGAAGAATTTCATACATTGACTTTTTATTGCTTAACTCTTTTTATTACCTCAATAACCGCCGTCCTAGGGGATTAAAAATCTTTTACCTGTGTTAGTAAGATCTGTTTTTGTACTGATGTGTTTTTCGGTTGGCAGTCAAGGCAAAAATCCACGCCTTGCTTGACAATATTATTCAATACTAAATAACAAATGACATTTCAATTTGGGATGCGCTAGTGTTCGCTCTGTTTTCGGACACAGTAAAATAGTTTCTGGAGTCGTTGGTGTGTTTTGTTACGTTACTCGTACGGTAGGTGCACTGATTTGGCGAAACGTACGTGTAAAATAATTATTTTGTCAAAACTTTAACTTTAATTAATTATTAAACTCACAATTAATACAAGAACCAATATGACTGTCAGTGGGTAGAGAGGTCAATGTACTATTTTTGTTTTGCACCGACACAATATTGTTTCTTTTTAATTTTTGGAATTTCTTCTTTTTTTTTGCAGTACTTTGTTAATAAATTAAATCTGTCAACAAGTATTATATTATATATCATAATGTAGGTGGGAAATCTTATTAAAAATAAATAAAAAATCCTTCCCATCGAGTAACACCATGACGTGGGTGTTACTCGTTGGGAAAAAAAATCCCAACGAGTAACACCCTGACGAGGGGTGTTACTCGATGGGAAAAAAATTCCCATCGAGTAACAGTGTTACTCGTTTGGGTGTTACTGGATGGGAACCCATCAAAAAAAGTTGAAAATTTCTAAACTCTATGCATCTAAAATTGAGGAACCAGAGTCACCGAACACCCAAGATCCAAGAGCAGAGCCTATAGAACATCTTGAACACCAAATATTGCCCCAGGTGACAGAAGATGAAGTAGGTTTTGCTCTGAGCCCAATGAAGCGTGGTAAAGCATCCGGTGACGATGGAGTATAAGTGGAGATGTTGCAAGCAGGATCCCCAGATATTTTGAAACCTCTGTCTATGCTCTACAACAAAGTGTTGTATAAAAGCAACACTCCGAAAGCATGGGAAAATGCCATTGTGACAATTCTTCACAAAAAAGGTGACAAGTACAAACTTGGAAACTACCGCCCTATTAGCCTCCTCTCCCAAGTTTAAAAACTTGCGAAAATTTTATGCAACAGGTTAACCCAATCACTAGATGAGTATCAACCAATAGAACAGGCTGGCTTCCGGAGAGGATACTCAACCATGGACCACATCCACACAGTAAAACAGCTTATGGAAAGATGTCGTGAGTACAACCGGCCCATGTGTCTCGCCTTTGTCGACTACGAAAAGGCATTCGATAGTGTCGAGCCGTGTGAGCACTGGGCCGTGTTCCATTCACTCCATCGGTGTAAAACCGACAAGCGTTACGTGGATATCCTCCGGAAGCTGTACAAAAACGCTACTTTTCAAGTACGGATGCATAGGCTTTCTGACTTCGTGCCTATACGGCGAGCTGTTCGACAAGGGGATACCATCTCCCCTAAGCTTTTCACTGGTGTGCTCGAAGACATTATGAAGACTCTTAACTGGGAGGATAGAGGCATAAATATCTACGGTCGCTGCTTATCTCATTTACGCTTTGCCGATGACCTCATTATCTTAGCTGAGAACGTAGATAATCTTCAAAAATGCTCGAAGACATGCATGATGCTTCACTCAAGGTCGGCCTTAGGATGAACGTGTCTAAAACCAAGGTTATGACTAATCTTACGGGACCAAAACCTAACTTAATAATAGGTAACCGTCGAATTGAGGCTAGGGCATCCATTTTACCTTTTTTTATTATTATTTTTTTATTTTAGGGACCATTTTACGGTATTTAAATACCGGTATTGACTGGGCCAATACCGGTATTACCGAAATATAAAAAAAAAATAACCTATTTTATAATTAGATGAATACAAATCATTAAAACAACGTACTGTTATACATTTATGGGACAGTGACTTATGCAGCATCTAAAGAACAGTGTGATTTAAATATAACCTCGAGTCAGCCTTTGAAAAATGGTAAATTCTGATTGCGAGATTATCTTCAACTGTTTGATACAATGTACAACTTATGAGTTCCGAGTTTAATAGAAGTTCGAAGGAGCAGCGGCCAGCACGATATTTATGGACGCGCCTCAGCTTTGCCTCAGTTTATATTATCACGTTTGTCCATCAAGAGAATTGTATAGTACTTATTATTATACATACTTCTAGTTAATTGATGAAGCTAGTTCAAAATTTAAATATTATATTAATCAAAATTTATAAAAGGTTTGGCCCTGACTGACTGACTGACATACGACGCCAAACCACTGGATGTAGAGACTTATAATTTGGATGATATAGAATAGAATAGAATAGAATAATTTTTATTTTCAGATAACACAGTACAAGTACAGATCCATAATTGAGTGAATATACTTAATGATTAAATCTTAAATCTATGTTAGTTTACATTATTATAGTGGAGTTACTTAATAAGTACAGCAATGCAGTGTCTGTATAGCGGACCATCAAACTTGTCCGCTATCATATATATATATATATATATAGCGATATGTTCATCAAGATGTGTAGGCGCGTGCTAAGACAGGAATTTTGTTCATTCGCCGCAATGCAAAAGAAGTTGCGTGTTCCAACTAGTATTATATACTTCTCGGTTGCCGCGTATGTTTTCCTAATAATTTATTCGGCCGCTTAAGGGGCTATGTGAAAATTTGGAGCCGCTGCGTTTCATTCTTACTCGGTAACGGTACAGTTTACAAACTTGATGTTAATACAGTGATTACTTGAGGATATAGTCTAAATAAATGTAAGACAGAAACACGATTGGTGAAACTTTTCTTGATAGATTTATTTTTTGAAATCTTATCTCTTATAATCTGATTTACATCCATCCTCCGAATTTAGATAATATTTACGGTTTATTTTTATACTATTGAGTAAGTAATCACAGAACTTAGATAAATGTAAAAGGATTTTTTTATAAATTCAATACTTTTCAAGCAATACGATATTTTATCATTTGTCGCTTACGTCCGTTACTTTTGAGCAACAAAAATCTATATCTAACCTTTTCCCTCGGGGTAAGGTGTCTAATTGCGTTATCACTGTCTTACAATTCGGCAGCTGTCATTTCAGTTTCACATATCCTCTTAACACGAAACTTTGGATTTTCATAGTGACTATTTCAATTTACTTTGTCTCTACTGTACTGTACCTTGTAAGAAATTTGTCAGAATTATAATGATTGAGTGCAAGCATGTTTGAAAAAACTTTATTTATGCGATGTTAGATAGTATGGCTGATTTTCCTCTCACGCCGACCGTTATCGGCGTGGATGCTCAGCGCGTAGTTCGTCGGCGCCAATCACTTGGATTGAGTCTTTTTAGTGCTACGCTGACTGCCGCGGAGTAGGTACAGTTAGCTAGATAATAGTGAAAATTATTGCCACGTATTACTTGAGAAAGAAAAAAACGTCTACAACAAAAAATATTACATCATGTTCATTTATTGATCGAGCAACGATTGCTCAAAACTATTTGACCAGAACTCACCAGGACAGTCTGTCACATTGTACTCTCATTGTACGGTCAGCTGAGAGATGACGAAAATAAGTTTCTTAACTAATTTCGCATGTTAATTACTAGCCAAAAACTGATCCTTCATCAGTAGGAAACGCTTCATAGTAATACATATATCAACGCCGACCGTTAGCGTGACAAGAAATCTACACTGTTTTGAAAATCAACATTTAATAGGCTTTGATTGAACAAAATACTGATGATATCTTTAGTTTAAAATCTTGATATAAAACAAATATTTGTATGAAGAGAACGAAAGTAAACGAAAAAAAGGTATAATTTCATGAATATTACACATATTTTAGAAATGACTCAATACCGGTATTGATACCGGGATCTCGAGATTGAAGCTCAATACCGAATTTTAGTACCGGTATTGAAAACCTTCCGGTATTGGATGCCCTAATTGAGGCAGTAGACAACTACATCTATCTTGAACACAACTTATCCTTTGGCCGAGCTTCACAAGTGAAGGAGATCTCGAGGCGCATCCAGTTGGGATGGGTCGCTTTTGGTAATTTAGACGACGTCTTTAAATCAAAAATCCCTCAATGCCTAAAAACCAAGGTGTTTAACCAATGTGTCTTGCCCATACTCACATATGGATCCGAGACATGGCCGCTCACAAAGGAATACATGCACAAAATCAGAGTAGCACAAAAGGCAATGGAGCGTGCCATGCTCGGAATCTCACTTCTCGACCACATACCCAACATCGAGATACGACGTCGTACGAGAGTGGTAGACGTTGGTACACGTATCGCAAGGTTGAAGTGGAGATGGGCGGGGCACTTGGCTAGTAGAAGGGACGACGGCAGATGGACCAAAGCGACAACGGAGTGGTGGCTGTGGGGCGCTCGCCGACCTAAAAGCAGACCACCCGCCCGATGGTTGGATGATATCATAACAACAGCCGGATGCCAGTGGATCAGGCTAGCCCAGGACCGCAAAAAGTGGCGTACTGAAGAGGAGGCCTATACCCAATAGTGGGTGCAAGATGCTGTGTAGATAGATAGATATGTGATAATATTATTCGGTATTTTAGCTTGTAAAATGTATAGCAATATTTATTTTATTAGCTTATTTGATGTGGGAGAAAAAATCCCATAACAAAGCTGTTTCTGCATGGCTTTTTTCGATCTTCTCTTAAATGGCATTAAATATATAATTTAATTTTATACCATTAATTTTAATGAACAAACAAAAAAAATAATAAGTTTTATTGAAGGTCCGTAAAATTTTAATTAATTCAATTCTAACATAGCACCTATTCATATTGTATGTTTGTCAAGATTAATTTAGTTAGCGTATTCGCACATTTTAGTATTGCAACTTATCATTGTTTTTAATGTGTTTAGGTACTTACCTAAAAATATTTTTATTATTATTTTCATTTCATATTCATGTCATTTACTTATTTTTAGAAGGGTGTAGATGTAGTGACATCACGCGACCACAGCTTAGTGGTAACATGTACTGTATGCGAAGTTTAGAGATAGACTTTTAGTCGTTTTTTAACACACAAGTATTTTACTCGTACAAAGGTGATTTTATGTCAATGCTTGCTCACAGCACGGATAAACTTTAAGTATTTGGCATTTGTGGAATCAATATTTCAATCCACAACCATCAAATATTGCCATAAATGTAACGTCGTGTAAAATTTCCTCAGAGTTGGCGGAATTATTCTCCTTTTTTTGGCAATTGCAAATAAAAATAGAGTAAATAAAATGTACGTGCCTACGTAGGTGGGTAGGGAGGTAGGTACCTATGTGACGGAAGTCAGTGTTTTCGAAAATCTGCATTTCAACTAACTTGCGTTTAGCGGACGAATCCTTCCTTATGATACCTAAATTTGTGTCCTACACAAATCTATTAAATGTTTGTCGACAACAGCAATCCAATCTCGTCTTTTTTCAACAATTCCAGATTTATTTTCCTGCGAAGAAGATAGAAGAAGTGTTTGCTCTTCTTATTTTGCAAGGCGCTAAGTTTAATCGATTAATGGGAAAATAAAATTTGGGATAGGTAGGTACTAGTTTATCAAGTGATTTTCAATATGCAAACCAAGGATGTGTTTAGATTAAATAGTTTTTGCATACTGAAGATGTCAAAAGTGCCTATTACCTGTGCTAGTACCTACACACAGTGCTGCTCGCAAGTTATCTTTGCTTGCATCTTGGGTAAAACAAACAGGATTTATCAAACTACGACGTGGCTTAGTTGATCGTGACCTGGACCTGGACCTTGCCTACGAAGCTTGGTGTCCCGGGTTCGATCCCTGGCCACCGCGCCGGGGTGAATAGGTATTTGTGTGATGAACACTAATGTTTGTTCTCGGGGTGTCCATGCCACCTGCGACACAGGGAATCCTAGTGCAGGGGTGTGAGTGTGTGAATGTTTGTTTTATTAATTTAGAAGATTTATTTAAAATCATTAGTTGCAATAAGGTTTCAATGGGTTACGTAGGTTACTGTTTTACCTTCATTCATTCATTAAATCATTACCTACATAAGTACTGTGCCTCAAGGGAAGTCTACAGTTTCTATGAAGCTTATAAAAATGTTCATCAAACTATTGACTTCTCTGTGGCCGATAGTCAACGCAAAAGTTCATATTTGAAGCTGTGTTTACTTATTAATAATAACTTTTTAACAAAAAATATAAACCGACGACTTCATTCAAATTAAACTAAAAAGTAAGAAAAAAAAACAAATAAACCTTTTCTCATTGTACAATCTTTTACTTACTTACTACTTTTAATCGATGCCATACACAAACAACCAGCTATGCAATGCAAACACGCAAAAGTCGGTATAGCACCGACCGTTAGTGAAAGATTTTATTACATGAGAAAAGGTTTAATTGTTTTATTTCTTACTTTTTAGTTTAATTTGAAGTCAGTTTATTGTTAAAAGGTTTTTATTTTTCAATTTTATGTTACGATTAAGTACGAGTCCGTTAGGATATAATGTGTTCTGTGATTAGGAGTTACATAACACCAACCCTGACCCTGAGCACAAAATACGCAATTTGGTTTACTTCGACGCCTTGTTTTATTCAGTTATTAGAATTTAAAAACTAAACTACTGAACCGATTTTTATATAATATTTCTATGGGACCAATCACAACGACACGAAACCCTCGGGCAACCGAGGCGCTACGCAAAGCCTGCGAAGAGCTCAGGAATCTTCAGCGCTTCTGGACGGAGTTAAGCTGCAGCAGGTAACTTGCTCACGCAAAAAGGACCAATTTTCGAGTCCAATTGCGGAAAATAGAATCATTATCATAATAACATATCATTGGTTGGACCAATCTCAAATAAAAAAATAATTTCTATATAGTTTCATTTAATTAAGTTAGTTATTAGTTTTTAATCTTTTAAAATCGGTTGAGAAATGATGAAGATCTGAGGTAACAAACATAAAAAAAACAACCGAATAGAGATCCTCCTCTTTTTTTGAAGTGGGTTAAAAATGAAAAAGGTCTAGAAATTTTAACTAGATATAATATTTCACTAGCGTTGGTAATTCTTTGTTTCGAAATTTAGCATCAGATGAAAAAGTACTAAAAGTTGGCTAAATTAGCTAGCTATGCTATGGCTCACTTCAATTGTTTAAATTGCCTAAACAACTATAGTTTCACATTACTTTTCCTATGGCAAGTAATAAATCTGCAATAAACATAATTTAGTCTATTAAAAAGGCATCAATGGAATTGCTAGGCTACACTGTATAAAAAAAAAGTCTTCTTTGTTCGGGGTGCGATGTGCTGTGAAGCATATGACACCGTCACGTCACAGCTCCACTTCCCATGCTGAAGTGCAACAAGCTGGGGCTGACACAACACCCACTTCACTGCATCTCGTGAGAATAGCTGACCCGCTTCCATTATCTTTCATATTTGCTAAGAATATTCTTGATTGAACCTCCAGTTGACACTGTAATTTAAAGAAGATGGTTAAGTTTACTGAATTATACCTACTATAAGTCTTGTTCTTCCTATTTAGTATCAATCTCTCAGTTGCCACACAAATAGAGAATGTACTTTATGTAAAGTACCTATGTTAGCAATTACTGATGTAATTTCAAGTTTACCATAATTTTATGTACCTATGTAATAAGCCAATGATTAGTCACACCTCAGTTATAAAGCAAGTCTTTTATCTAATTATAATATATAACTATTATACTACAAACATCTTTGTTAGTGGCTATTCAATATCACTTGTTACTCTGGCTGGCACAACTTCACGTGCATTTGTAACCACTGAGTTTTATATCGAACTCAGTGTTTGAAACATAGAAATTCGCTATAGCATAAAATATCAAAATATGTAAACGATGAAACGATGCAATGTTGGCACTTTTCTGTAAGTTTGTTTTCATTATCATCCTTGGCGCTGCAGCTCTGGGTGGTCTGGTCAAGTAATCATCGACGTTGAAGCCGATCTTTACCTTTCTCCTTCCAGCCGCGGACTCCACGAGCTTTCATGTATTGGTCAATGCCATCCAGCCATCAGAGTTTAGGTCTTCCTCGCAGTTTGTTGTGTTTCGCAGTTCCAGCAGTGAGACTTTCCATGTAGCCACTTAGGAACTCTCGCCTTCCACATACATTCCACATGGCCAGCCCATCGTAGACGACGCTTGTGGTTGTATCTTACTCGCCTTCATAGTATGTAGCCTTTTGAAAAAATCTAAAATTAGGAAAAAATAGGTAGGTAAACAAAAACCGTAGTGCCAAAATTCCACAGACTAGATAAAGATACTTACTACCCATAAAAATTATTATCTTTGATTTTGTTATCAAATAGTATACAAGTTCTTTGGTTATCAAGTAAAAAAAAGAGAAAAGTAAAGGCTGAACCACAGTTGTAACAATAAATTCATTCACTCAGCACTCGCCTATGCAAACAAAGCAGCACTTTGGCAGATGCTTTCAATTCTCGTGTTGGCCATTGTTGTGTCGGCCATTACTGTGTCGCGCATTGTTGTGTCGGGCATTACTTGTACAGGGGTGTAATGCGCGACATGATAATGTACAACACAATAATTGGAAGCATAGGTCTTGGATTCCATGCTGTACATTCTCGTGTCGGGCATTGACATGTCGTGCATTGTTGGGCCGTACATTGTTGTCTCCCACAAAAAGTACCGCTATGATTAAAAATCTTGTGACCTTTTGAATTTAGTCGGATTCTATAGATGACGTCACAACATGTATCAGTGACGTTGACATCGGAAAATGTCAGATGATTTATGCGTTCCGTTCTACACAGAACACTTTTTATTTTGACATGATTATCTATATCTATTCTTATTGTATAAAAAGAAGGAAGACTTGATTTCTACAAAGAAGTTCACCATCAAGAAAGTAAAAGTTCTCAGAGGATCTCTTCTCTCCTTAATGTGAAGCCATCCTACAGCCAACACCTATCCGTCATTTAGTCATCGTCCTTTCTTTTTTTCGTTAGCTGGTACCAACTTACGTACAACACAAATCTTTCGCATTCAGAGGGTTTAGTGTAGGATTGGATCTCTAGGGTGAAATAAGTCAGATACTTTTAATTCAATATTTGATTTATTGCATCCTACAAACTACAATAACTATCATTTCCCGCGTTTCAGTTTGTTCAGCTCTCCCTGTTGTATTGAAGCGTCTTTGTAGATTTGTTTCACCTTATCCTTTCGAATCTTGTCACTGAAATAAAAACAATTTGTAAGTCTTCTACTTGTAGATCAGAAATGAATGCATCATGAAAAAATATCAATACAAAAATCTAAAATGGCCGATCACAGCCGCCATCCTTAATTTCTTAACACTTGACGTATTAAAATCTATGTACCTATACAATACTAATGAATGAAAGTAAAAGGTGGGTCGCTAAGAAAATAAATAGAATTTTCGAGTTAGAAGATAAACCGTAGATAAACATGAGTTAAATTTTACATAGTTTAGAGTATGTTTAGAGATTCCTTTAGGTATTGAATTAAGGTGGGCGGGCAATGTAATTTTATTTCATAAGTGCAATAAAGAATTAAATATACGCCTTAGAAGGCCAGCAGGCTTAGCACGGACTGGGGATAAAAATTTTGTCCCCCGTTTTTATCCACCTTCAAGGGATAAAATTGACTGGAAGGTGGATAAAAACGGGGGAAATAATTTTTATCCCCAGTCCGGTACTATCGGTGCAGGCCTTATAGCCTGACGAAATGATAATTATTGTTACAGGAACTCGTTTAATCTAGAAGGCATGTGACCTCTCTTCGTGGCGTCTTATGGCCTGCGCAAATTATCGCACAGTACGGCAGAGTACTTTAATTTTTTTTTTTTTCATAAATTTAAAATACTCCGCCAAGTTGCCAGGTCAGGGGGTATCCTTCGGACCTTAATGATGATAATGAGTATGGTATAAAATAAAAGGCGCGTGAAGTGTTGCAACGTCCGTACCTAGCAATCTTCTGTCGGATCTTGACGGATGCGACGTAGGCCTTGTCTCGTCGGATCTCGCGAATGGCGCCCTTCATTTCCTTCTTATATTTGGTTTGAAGTCGCCTCCGTTCTGCTGTTTCGCGGGTAAGTTTCGAACTCTTACTTCCGGTGAAGCTGTGGAAAATAATATTGAATGAGTACATGTAACTAGTTAACTAATTAATTAATTGGGACGTATAGATGAATAACGTTGAAACTACCGAATCGATTCTGAAGCTATTTTTTCTAGAACCGGAAGACTTGTATAAGAGAAAGTCGCTAGAGACAAATGTTGAGATTTTTAAATTACGAGAATACCTCTCTCGTTTTTTCTTCAATAAGTCGACTAGAAATTTCTTAGTAGACACTTCATTTTAATATTGCAACTTTTTGAAATAACTAATAACTTTATTTTCATATTGCGACTTTTTATCAAAAGTACATCAAAGTCTACCTTTTGGTGCTGTTGAAATTTTAAGAAGAAAAAAAACAGCACCGGTTCCACATGGCAGACTTTGCTGTACTTATATGATAGTTTTGTATTAATTTCAAACAGTCTTAATATCCCCATAGACGCAATTACCTCAGTTGACTATCAATCAATCAATCTTTATTTGCATCAAATAAGGGATCTTATACTAAAAATGGTATTGTCAGCTTACTTCTACTATACTTACACTTCTTGTATATCAGGTTCGTACAGCCTTAAAGCTTTGGGGCGTTTCTTCTCACGACTCAAGGGGGCATAGGTCTTCACTTCCAAACTATCTTTCAAATCCTTCACGGTATCATTTACCATTTTATTAACTTTCTTAGGATAATTATCCAGATCTACCCTCGCTAATAACCTCAAATGAGCTTCGAACAAGCATTCCTGTGCTTCCAAATCTTTGTAATTGTCAAAGAATTCTTTCACCATCCGCGTGGTAACCACCAAACATCTTATTTTGAATTCATCGTCGATTTCTTCCGTTACCAAATCCTTGGCGGCCATTTTGATTTCCGCCGCCATTTTGGAACAATCCGTTTCCAAATTCAAAATCTTTTCGTCGCTTATTTTGAATGGTGGTACCATTGTTATTGGGTTTAGAATGGTTGTATTCGCAGATAGATATAAAATTCCTCTTAAAAAGTTGAGAGCGGACGGGACTAGTCTTTTCGATAGCACTGTGTATTCCAAAATAAGTGCAGTTAAGAACATTCCTCTTGATATCGAAAACGCATCGTTGAATTTCGATTGCGTTAAAATTTCCGACATGAAAATCAAAGATGGCGTCGTCACCGGATGTCGGAAATCGGAAGTCGGATACAATAAAGCGACCAATTTGAAAAATATCAGCGTCGCCAAATCTGGTATTCTTTTCGGCTTACGAAAATACCTCTCTCGTTTTTCCTTCAATAAGTCGACTAGGAATTTCTTAGTGGATACTTTGTTTGTTTTAGCGAGATCGTAGAAATATGGTACGAGTCTGTCGAAAGTTAAGAAAGCTTTTAAAAGTGATCCTTCGTCGTTTATATCGGTGAATAGATCGTTTGTGTATTGCAGCATGTGTGCAAAAAGCCTGCTTAGTAATTCTTTGTTGTTTTCCGAAAGACTTGGATCATAGCTTTTTATCAGTTTGTATAGAACTACAGATTGTTGGGCTGGCGTTTTGTCTGATAGCAATTCCTGAAAAAAAAAATTTGAAATAAGTACTTCCGGCGGCTTAATAACGGTGTTCTTATACATAGAAAAAGGTATCTAGGTTCTTATACATACATAGGTGTCAATTTTGATGTCGCCAAAACTAAAAGGCCTATTACACTACACGTTATTCAGGGACCCTTACCCTGACTAAGGGTGGTGTAATAAGAGTTAGTGCGTAAGGCCACCCTAGTTAGGGAAACTAGGGTAGAACTCTCCCTCTGTCTCTATCACTCTCTCTTTATCTGTCTTTCTCTCTATCTGTGTGTCTCTCTCTCTAAATCTTTCTCTCTCAATCTCTCTTTTCTAGCGGCTCTATACTACTGGAGGTTAACTGTCGTTCTAGATTCTGATATACTCATTAAATTGCACCCTATTCGGTTCAGCAGTTTCGGTGTGATCTAGTAAATTCATTAATTGCAAAAGGTTCGTTACAAAATTTTAAAAAAATGCTTTTGCACACCTAAAGTCACGGATTTGGCATGAAAAATATGCAAAAAAAAAGTTTATTTACACTATTATGACAGTATTTACCTTCAAATTAGCGCCTTCCATAGTTTTCTCATCGAAGAAAGATTTGATCATGCCTTGATCTTCAATAACTTCATTTTCATCATCGGATTCTTTCAAATCTTTGAAATCATCCTTTTTAACCGCAATTTCATCATTTTTATCATTATCATCACTTTCATCAGAACTTTCATCGCTTCCACCATCAGATTCTTCATCATCATTTGGAAATAGAATACTTTGTTCTTCTACATTTGTTTTTGATTCAGTTGTTAATGGTTTTTGTTTAGACTCATTTTTCAAATCTACTTTAGGTACACTTGCTATTTCATTGGTTTTTGTATTTTCTTCTATTTTTGTTGATGATTTTAGTTTGGAGATATCATTATTTTCAGAGCTAACAATTATTTTATCAACTGCAACTTTATTCGTTTTGGAAATCATACTTAATTCATTATCATCATCGTTTTCGTCATCAGAATCAGATTCGTCATCACCAGATTTATGAACCGAACCATTTCCTTTAATATTTATATTATTATCTTTTTTAGAATCATTATTATCGTCACTTTCCTCAGAAGGATCATCATCAGAATCATTATTTTCAGTTTCTTTACCATTTATATTGTTTTCATCACCAGAATTTTCACTAGAATCTTCATTTTCATCATCATCTTCCGATGTATCTGATACTCCATCATCATACTTAGGCTTAGCGTTAGGCACTGTAAATATTAAAAAAAAGTTTTACAAAAACCTACTACAACTGACTTCAATTGGAGTGGTGTTTACGTCATTAGGACAATGACGTAAACACCACTCAACAGTCACAGGGAACCTCCTTTTTCAACCTACTTCAAAAAAGGAGGATGTTATCAATTCGGTATTGACTGATTCGGTGTGACTGAATGGTGTTTACGTCATTAGGACAGTCCAATTAAAATTTTTGGTTTTAAAATCAAAATAACTGAAAAAAAAAAATTGTTGAATTGTTGAAATGAACAATATTGCGTATTTTCCTTCCCTGTGACTTTTCAGTGGTGCCTACGGTCACTAGAACAGTCCGATTGAAGTCGGTTGTTGTATGTTTTTGTAAAACCTTATTATTCGAAGTCTGTTGAAAAGTAATGATTGCTAATCGCAGGTTCGATTCTCACACATTTTAGTTCGTGGCTAGATGGCGCTGTGTACCACTTACCGGAGTAGTCATCGAGTATGTGTTGTGGCACCAGCGGTTTCCCATCCTTGTCGTAAGCCAACATGAATTCCTTTTCGTCATCCAGTTCAAAATTGTCATCCAGATCTTCGGCAGACCTGAAAATTATTATACACTTATACAAGACGTACCAAGACCAGTAACGTAACGAGGCATCATCAGGAGGTTTTAAACTTCGGCGAGTCCACACCTCCTGATGATGCCTCGTGAGGCGAAACACGTGTCGTATCTTTAAACTTTGGTTTTCTGTTCTTTGACTCTTTGGTTTAGTTGAACTAAAGTTAAGTTAATTAAAACCTTTGTTTAGAAATTAAGCGGATTTATTACTAAATATATTTATATAATTTGTTGATACCAGAAACGTAACCTACCTACCCAATATTGGAATAAACTGGATGTGGACGAGCACTATCAAAGCTCTCATATATTTTTAAGGTCGGTCTCGATAGGTTTTTATGTAAATACATACATAGAATACATAGAAAACATCCATGCCAACTTGCACCAAACTGTCAAAGTTCCAAAGCAATTACTTTACTCGCTTTGTAGTTCTTAACAGTTCAGATTCTGACCATTAGAAATTGCCAAACGAGTAAAGTAATTGCTTAGGAACTTTGAAAGTTTGGTGCAAGTTGGCACCAGACTTCTTATTATTAGGACAAACACCGATGTTCATCAATCATCAATTTATTAACTGATGGGGCTGATGCCTATTTTATTTTATTAAATTTTTCACACCACCTGCTCGACAACATCCAATTACATATCATGCTATCATCAAGATAAAGCAAAGCATTACCTACCTAGCGAAGTAATGTTGTATGAAACTCCCAAGGGTAGTAATGTGATTTGAATTTGGAACGTCAAATTCGTATGGAAACTCGTGGAAAACTCTAAGTAAAAGAACGCCCATCCATATGGCATTGTGAAAAGGTTTGTTCTAAAATCGAACTGGCCACTCATAAAAAAAAGAAAAAAGGCGCGACTTCAAAGATTGTGAAACAAAAGACGGTGTTGGCTGCTGAGTTCGGAGCCCTGGATTTTTATTGCCTCGCAGAAGGTGTGAAAAGAAGAGTATGCTCCTCTGGGATAAAGCCTGTCTTCGTCTTGGGTAGCTTGAACCCCTCGCGACACTCAGGACTCCACATAACTCCCTCGCTTCGCTCAGGAGTTACCTGAGTCCCTCGTTAGCTCAGGGTTCAATATGCCACCCGCGACATAAGACACTGCTTTATCCCCTTAGTGCATAATCTACTATTATTTATTAAGGTCACAAACATCACACATATTAAACAAACAATTTTAATATCTTAACAAATATTCTGATATTCATGACTCTTTATGTGCCCATAGTACCTACTCGTAGAAAAAGAGAAAAGGTTAAATTAAAAACAAAGTAAAGCAAAATGAAAAATGATAAATCTTAAAAATAACTAACCTAGGAATAGTAAAACTAAAATCTTAACGTTTAATAAGACTTATGCCGACTTGCACCAAACTATCAAAGCTCCTAAGCAATTACTTAACTCGCTTGACAGTTCTTAACGGTCTGAATTTGGGCTGTTAAGAACTGGCAAGCAAGAAAAGTAATTGCTTAGGAGCTTTGACAGTTTGGTGCAAGTAGGCATTAGCCTAAGTAAGTAATGCCTATCATACTGGGTAACCATTATCCTAGTTTAGGTATGAGTAGTTACACTACACTAAACTGAACGTTTATTACCTTAAAAGCTAAATTGCTTTTGTACTTTCATATAATGTAAGTGCCTTTTCACACGTACCGGTTGCCGGGTAGCCGGGCGCCGACTGTCTGGTATCACATTTAGCTTTCACACGAGCCGATTTTATATCCAGTAGCGCCTTTACTATCGACGCGAATACAGTCTTCTCCAAAAATGGAACGTGAACAAATAATTGCAATGTGGATTTTGTACAGAAGATACCACGCCGCCAGAAAAGAAAGTCAAGAAATTATTGGGTTCATCCGATTAACATTAAATGATAACAGTGTGGAGCATTCTACACCTTATTTCCAGACCTACTAAAAGATGAAGACAGGTTTTTCACGTACTTTCGGAGGCCAATATCCTCTTTTAACCTTTTTACATTGTAGTTTGAAAAACCATTTAGGTACAACGTGAGAATTCAAAGATGAGAAATTATGTTCAGCCTATTGAAATGTTAGTCATTGCCTGGGCGACTGTACCTGGGCGACTACGCGCCGGTGCGTATGAAAGCATGCTGCGTCTTCCATACAGCACTACGCGTCCGGTCACCGGCTAACCGGTAGGCGGCAACCGGACGCACAGTGGTGGATCCGGTGCGCACCCGGCGACGTACGTGTGAAAGATAAAGTACATGGCCATACACCGGTACGTGTGAAAATTTTGTATTTAATCTTTATGTATTTAATCTTTTGATATTAAGCTTCGCTGCTTTGTTAAATGTTTAAATATTTATTATTTTTATTAATTTTATTTTAAGTATAGCTACTTGTTTTATTTATATAATTACCCATGCCTACTCGATGCTGATTTTGCTCGTTTTTAGTAACTTTTTCATGTACATAATAAGTAATGATGATTTGTTGGCTTGATAATTAATTATGTTTTCACACCACCTGTTCGACAATATCCAATTACATATCATGCTATCATCAAGGTAAAGCAAAGCATTACCTACCTAGGGAGGTAATGTTGTATGAAACTCCCAAGGGTAGTAATGTGATTTGAATTTGGAACGTCAAATTCGTGTGGGAACTCGTGGAAAACTCTAAGTAAAAGAACGCCCATATGCCACTGTAAAAAGGTTTGTTCTAAAATCGTACTGGCCACTCATAAAAAAAATAAAAAAGGCGCGACTACAAAGATAGTAAAACAAAAGACGGTGTTGGCTGCTGAGTTCGGAGCCCTGGATTTGTATTGCCTCGCAGAAGGTGTGAAAAGTAGAGTATGCTCCTCTGGGATAAAGCCTGTCTTCGTCTTGGGCAGCTTGAACCCCTCGCGTCACTCAGGACTCTACATAACTGTCCCTCGTTAGCTCAGGGTTCAATATGCCACCCGCGACATAAGACACTGCTTTATCCCCTTAGTGCATAATCTACTATTATTGTCACCTGGTTGTGGATGTTTAGTAATGTTTTTTCTTCTGGTTTATCTGTGCAGAAAACCAGCGCTCAGCAGCATTCCATGCTGCTGCAGCACAATGCTGAGTGGATACCATTTTTGTATCAATTATTGTAATAGTATGTTATGTGAACTGTAAAATGTACAATTTGGTACAAAATAAAAATTTATTCTATTCTAAAAGGCACTAATAAGGTGCCAATAAATCATTTTTCATTATCATTTATCATCGCAAAATTGTTTGTCCAAACCCGCAGTACAAAGCAGTCCAAAGTACTTGCTATCTGTGTCGTCAATGAGAATCCTGCAGGAGATGTCTCCTAACGTTATATATACTAAGCGACAAACAAGTTATGCCCTGGCGAACCACGTGACAAAGATGCGCAGAACGCAATTCTTAGGTCAAATTGGTTCTGCGCATCTTCGTCACGTGATTCGCCAGAGGACAACTTGTTTAACGCTTGTTATACCTGTGTTTAGTGTTGGGCAGAGGTCTCTTAACTTCAACGTCTCCGTCCATTCTCTGCTTGAGATCTCTCTCCCACTGCTCCAGTTTCACTCTCTCTTCCTTCTCCTTTTTCTCGTCACTCTTGAGACCGTCTGATGGCTGTGAAAATAGTAAATATTTGTTTATTATAAATATGTATGTATGTACAGACAGCGTCAGAGATAAGTATCCTCCTTGCACAAGACACCCAGCTATAAATCCTTTCAAAAAAAAGTAATACTTAAAATATTTTTTAGGCTTACATACGGTTATTCAAATATAATCTATTTTTTAAACCCAAAACTTCTCCATTCGCCGCGACGGTGATTTTAAAAGGATTTGAAGCTGGGTATTATAAGACAAGGCTGAAAACCCGACTGCGAAAATATAATGAATTAATTGCCAATCTATTTATTCCAAAATGTATTCCAAATTTTTTAAAATATGGCTCATAATATTTTTGTAATCTCCTTTTAATTTCCTTTATTTCAAATTTTTTATATTCATTCACATCATTGTGATAAAATTGATAGACGACTTACTATTTAGCGCCAAAAATCCGCCATTTTGGTAATTTATTTTAAAAACATCTAAGGACACTCGGGTTATTGAGACAAATCTAACGATACCTTAACTGTCAAAATCCATCCAGCCGTTTGGAAGATATGAGGTAACAAAAAATTTACACGACAGTTTTAGCAAATTTTAAACTAATTAAATCTGTCTCTGAATCTATTGACTCCGGGACACCAGTAGCTGTGTAGTTCTTCGATATGAGCAAGGCATTTGATTTTGTGCACCATAAAAAACTATTAGCTAAACTCTACAGATATGGTATTAGAGGTAATGCAAATGATTGGTTTGAGAGTTATCTAAAGAATAGGTATCAGTGTGTAGAAATGTCTAGAATAAATGATCAATCGAGGAAAATAAGGTATAAATCCGAATATAAACTTAACAGTTATGGTGTGCCACAAGGAAGTATCCTTGGACCAATACTTTTCTTGCTCTACATAAATGATTTACCTGAAGTTACTAACCACGAAACCATACTTTTGCCGACGACACAACTATCATAGTTAAATGTACTGACCCATTAAATTTCGAAAACGACATTCATAAGGCTATTTCCGAGGTAATAACTTGGCTTGATAATAATAATCTGAAAGTAAATATTGACAAAACAAAAATAATGCAATTTCATTCATTCAGACGTAATCCAATAAAACTTGACATTAAACATAATAATTCAAAAATTGAAGAAGTAGAGTCTATAAAATTCTTGGGTATTTACATTGACAAAAACCTAAATTGAAAAATACAAATAGATAAGGTTTGTACGAAAATTAGCAGATATGCGTACGTGTTAAAGAGGTTGCGCGAAATAGCCTCCATAAAGGTGTCTCTTAGTGCATATCATGGCTGCGTTGGGTCAGCTCTACAATACGGCCTCTTGATATGGGGAAATAGTGTTGAAGCTGACAGAGCGTTCAGAGCCCAGAAAAGGTGTTTACGATCCTTATGCGGTGCCCACTTTTTACCTATACAGGGTGTAATCGTTAAGTGTGCACAGGCGATTATTCCGTAACTATTGCAGATATCAAAAAACTTTAAACTGATATCGAAAGTACTTTACCTAATGAGTAAAATGACATTAATAACTTTTTAAAAATAAAACGAGAAATATCCAAAAAAAAATTACATTAATCACTCCCATACATTTTATTTCTTAGTAAGTACAAAATTTTGTGTTCAAAGCATATGTTCGAAGTGACGTCCTCCTTGTGCAATACAATGACGAGCTCTATTTACAGTTTCTAAATGAACTTTCCTTAACATTTGCGGAGTAATTAAAGCAATTGCACGACGTACACGATTCTGTAACTCTTCTAGGCTGTGTACTCTCTCAGCGTACACGTGGTCTTTGACAAATCCCCATAGGAAGAAATCACAAGGCGTGAGATCCGGGGATCTGGCAGGCCAAGGGGTTGCACTATTATTGGCTATTAAGCCATTATAATTGTTTCGTAAGAAATTCATTACAACATTTGTATTATGTGCAGGTGCTCCATCTTGTTGAAAAATTATCGACCTTCTTTCATCGTCTGGAATTGGTTCTAAGAGACTTGGCATATCGTTTTGTACAAAGGAGAAATATCTCTGTCCATTTAAGGTTCCACTGTAAAAATATGGCCCAATGATCCGATCTCCAAGAATACCACACCACACATTAATTGAGAATCGCACCTGAGCTCTAACTTCAGTAGTTAAGCGAGGATTGTCAAGGATTCTGCTTTCGATCGTGATAGCGAACAAACGAGTTGGAGTGTTTTTTGGAGAATATTTAGGAAACTTGGCATCCTTTGCCTAAAAACCATAATTGATTTGTCTTAGAATAATTTGTGTTGTCCATAATTGGTGTTGGTAAGTGTTTATTTGTTTTGTAACTTTGTTTGAGGTTTTTCTAACCTCAAACATGGAGTTGGACCCACCGGTCCCTGACCCTCCTCCTGATCCCCCAGATGAATTGCCTGATTCTACCCCTATGGCAGGATCCAAACGTCGGTCAGATTCAATCCTTCTGCCCGTTGCGAAAAAGGCAATCGTAGCTCATGAGATGGCGACAGCGTCCATCCAAACGGTCTATACTGACCCATCAATTGTTGTCGGTTCACAACACTATACGCCACTTGACAAAGGCCCCTATATGGTCCACGTTTCACGCTCAGAACCCGATCTAGCTGCAGGAACGACGATTAGACCTATCAAATTTGGCCAATTCCTATCTAACCACAAATTTGGGAATATCTGTGTAGATGGTGTTAAAAAAGTAGGCAGAAACAAACTATCTGTTGAATTCAAAACAGCTGAGGACGCAAACAATTTCATTTCCTCCCCTATCCTCGATATGTGCAAGTATGTTGCGACCATCCCAACATACAACATCACCAGAATGGGTCTTGTCAGACAAGTGCCTACTGACATGTCAATGGAAGAATTTGCGAAATCCATAGGCCTCCCGGAAGGCTGTGGAAAAGTCCTAAAAGCCCGCCGCCTGAATAGGAAACAAGCTGATGAACAAGGGAAGACATCGTGGGTACCCACCCAAACAATTGTAGTGACTTTTCAAGGGCAGGCCCTCCCAGCTAGAGTATTCCTGTATTACACGTCTCTACCGGTAGAACTATACCAATATCCCACTATCCAATGCCATACCTGCTGTAGATATGGACACACAAAGGTCCAATGCAGGTCTAAGCCAAGGTGCTACCGTTGCACTAAGGAACACACTGGAGACTCATGCGAGGTAACGGAAGATAAAGCTACGTGTCTTTATTGCTCAGGGAAGCACTTTGCCACTAGCAAGTGCTGCCCAGAACTTAATAGGCAGAAATCGATTAAGGCTGTCATGTCTCAAAATAATATCTCCTATGAAGAAGCTGCTTCACAATTCCCTAGTGTATCCCGATCCTTCTCTGACATTGCCCAACAAATGTTCTCCCCTCCTTCTTTCCCTGCTCTCCCCTCTCAGAACACAACAAAGAATCCCCTGTCCCAATCCAACCGATCATATGTTAAGACAGTATACACCACTCCTCGTCCCCGAGTCCCCCATGGACAGTCTTACGATAAGGCTGCCCACCGTGATCTGATCGCTGAGCCCACCTCCTCGGTCCAAAATGGTTGTGCCTTAGGCATTGACCTGACCTCTGAAACCTCCCCTAATGTCATGTTAGAAACTCTAATCAACCTGATTATAAACCTGGTGATGTTAAATCGTCACCCCATACCGACCAACGTTGCCGAAAAACTTACACAACTAGTTTCAAAGTCCGGTCTTAACAACGGACCAGATAGGCGTTCTGCAGTGGAACACCCAGAGCATGCGACGCAAGAAGCATGAGCTGGTCCACCTAATTACTACTCTCCGCCCGTCAGTCATTGCCATCTCGGAAACATGGCTAGTGCCTGGGTCCCATTTTCGGGTCTCTGGGTTCTCCTGTCTCCGAGATGACAGGGCTGACGGGTATGCTGGTAGTGCTTTACTAATAAAGCGCTCCCTCCCCTTTTCCCAAATTCCTCTTCCTCCTCATCCCTCTGACATCAACATTGTTGGTGTTAGATCCTTGAATATTTCATTTCTTTCAGTCTACATCCCTCATCCAAATTCTTCTCTCATTCCTGACCTTCTTCTTCTTCTCTCATCTGTTCCTCCCCCAGTGGTGCTCATGGGAGATTTCAACGCCCATCACACTTTATGGGGTTCTAGCCACTCTGACCTATTCGGTCTTTCGGTTCGGTTTTCGGTTCGGTTTTCGGTTCGGTTGACCTTTGTGTTGTTAACGATGGGACCCCAACCCGTAGAGTACGACCTAACCAAAATATTAAAAGTGCGATTGACTTAACCCTCTCTTCTCCTTCCTTATCTTCCCTCCTTTCATGGAAAGTACTTCCTCTCTCGTATGGTAGCGATCATTTCCCAATCTCCATCTCTATCTCGAACAGAGTTGTTCCTTTCCGCAACTCTAGCCCTTCCCTCAAATACAAACTTTCTTCAGCCGATTGGTCCTCCTATTCTTCTGCTCTAGACAATGCTCTAGATTCTTCCCCTGTCTTCACTATTTTTAATAATCCCCTCAACTTGTATTTATCCTTCTTAGAATGCATCATCTCTTGTGCTGACCTCCACATCCCCATTAAGAAACCCGCCAAAGATTTTAGGATATCTACTCCGTGGTGGGATTCTGAGTGTTCAGCCACAGTTTCTGAACGGAAAGAAGCTGAAAAGAATTATAATGCGAATATGACTGAGGAAAACTATATCAAATATAAAAAAGTAGCAGCTAAACTCAGAAGATTAGTTTCTAAAAAAAAAAGAACTGGATGGATAAACTTCTGTGAGAATTTGCACCCCAATACTCCGTCAGGCATCATTTGGAACCAAATTAAACGTTTTAGAGGATCGTGTAACTTGGAAAATAGTTCAGCCAACGACCCATCATCTTGGTTAGAGGTATTTTCTGACAAACTTGCCCCTCCTTATGTCCCTTCATTAGATTCTATCCCTACTCCCGCTTCTATCCTTCCTTCCAATGATTGCTTTGACCGACCTTTTTCCTTTGAAGAATTGAATTTAGCACTCGACGGACTGACTGACTCCTCTCCCGGTATTGACGGAATTCCTTACTCATTTTTAACTAAGGCTTCTGACAAAGCTAAAAAAATATATTTATCTCTGGTAAATTCATTTTATGAATCTGGTGAAATCCCCGAACAGTGGAAAACCCAAATAATAATTCCTGTACTCAAGCCAGGTAAAGACCCCTCGGATCCCAACAGTCGTAGACCGATCGCTCTGTCATCGATTATGGCTAAAGTCACGGAACGATTAATAAAACATCGCCTTGAGTGGTTCACGGAAAATAATTCTCTTTTATCCGAATCGCAGTTCGGGTTCAGAAAGGGTATGAGCACTATTGACAACCTGAGTTTACTTACTACAGACATTCACATAGCTTATAAAGAGAAAAAAATATTGGTAGGCGTCTTTCTCGATATATCTTCAGCGTATGACAACGTCCTGCTTCCGATTCTCAGGAGAAAACTTCTCAATCTGAGAGTCCCTGAGAAGCTGGTTCGTTTTATTAGCAATATGCTAATGGAGAGAACGGTAGTTATTAAATCGAGTCAAGGCCTCCTCCCTCCAAAGAAGATCTGGAAAGGATTACCCCAAGGGTCCGTTTTAAGCCCTCTGCTGTATAGCCTCTACACTTATGATCTCGATAAGTCTGTGGACTCTTTCTGCTGCCCTTTACAATACGCCGACGATCTCGCACTTTATGTCAAGGAACAGTCCATAGAAGAGGCTAGCTCTCGTCTCAACTCAGCTCTATCTTATTTAGGCGACTGGCTACTTGATCACGGTTTATCCCTCTCCGCCGCAAAGAGCTCTGTAGTGGTATTTACGAAAAGAAGAATTATTCCTCAGATAGACTTGTATATAGGCCAAGATTTGATTCCTCAATCGAACAACACTAAATTCCTGGGTATACATTTGGATTCACGAATGTCGGGGAATCCACACTTTTTCGCTACTGCTCAAAAGTGCGAAAAAAGCGTGAATATTCTGCGTTCTTTATCAGGAGTTTGGTGGGGATCACACCCCTATTCCCAGAAATTATTATATAACGCCATAATCCGAAGTCATTTTGACTATGGATCATTCGTGTTATCCATGTGTAACAAAGCTGGATTTGATAAATTAAAAAAAATACAATCTAAGAGCTTGCGAATCATCCTTGGTGCCATGAAATCATCACCAATAAATGCTATGCAAGTGGAGTGCAATGAACCTCCCCTACATTTACGCAGAGAATTTCTTTCAGATAGGTTTATCTTTAAATTAGTTCAAAATTCCAACCATCCCCTTCTTCCAAAGCTCTCTCTCCTCTTCGACCTCTTTGACACGAATAACCTAGATAAGCTTCCTCTCCTCCTACGTAGTTTCATTAAATTTACTAGACTCCCGAACCCTGTCGTTCAGTTCCGCTCCAATCCACTTTACTTAACTCCATATGAAAGTTTAATCTTCCAGCCAAATGTCCTATTAGATATCGGGATTGATAAAGAAACAATAAATCCCTGCGGGATTTTTTGCGAACAAATAGCGACTAAATTTAATGGGTGGTTCACCATCTACACTGACGCTTCTAAACTCACTACAGATAGCGAGGTTGGAGCGGCTGTCTGGATGCCACAGGTCAACATCTCTTTAAGTTTTAAATGCCCACCGACTACTTCAGTTTTCACCGGCGAATCTATCGCTCTTCTAGAAGCTATCCTATTTGTGAAATCCCAAAATTTGAAAAAATCTATCATTTTCTCAGACTCAAAAAGCTGTCTTCAATCAATAATAGCCAACCCTTTTCGTTCTTCGTCCCGTTTCCCTACTATTCTTAAAATAAAAGAAATCTTATTTGAATGTCACAATCGAGGCTTCAGCATCATCCTTGCTTGGATTCCAGGTCATGCTGGAATTCCGGGCAATGAAGCTGCTGATTCTCACGCTAAAGATGCTTCTCGAATAGGAACGCTAGAGCACTACAAAATTTATTCTCATGACCTCTGCCTTGCTCCTAGATCCTTTTTAAAAGATTCTTGGTCAAAAGAGTGGGATATATCTAAAAGAAATAAAGGCAAACATTATGCTGACATCCAGCCTGACATACCAAATACCCCTTGGTTCTTCAAATACCGCAAGGCCAATAAAATCACCACCTCTACAATTTGCCGCCTTAGACTTGGCCATGCCTGCACTCCCGTTCATCTGAACAAACTAAGGATTAAGGATAACTCTATATGTGAATGTGGTCTGGATGAAGGAAACGTGGACCATATATTTTTCAATTGCCCCAAACTGCGTCAATCTCTTTATGACATCCTTCCCCCTGAGATCCCCCGTCCTTGTTCCTTCAAATTCCTCCTATCCCTGATGTTTTCCCCTTTAATTAACCATCTTATATGTAGTTTTGTAAATATAAATAAATTAAAACTCTAAACAATTAAGTTTACTTAAAATATATAGCCATCCTAACTTAATCACTAACCCTGTAGATAGTATATGTTTGTGTTGTCTCTTTTGTTTTAGACAATCAATTGGGATCAAAATTCCGGTGGACTCTCCCTCATTCGACCGATCATATTCTTAACCTCCACTGTTTATGAAACTAGCACGAAACGGACATTGGCAGAATCGTGACTATTACGTCACACGTGCACGCCATTCATTAAGAATTGAATTGAATTGAGGATTGTCAATTGACCAATAATGCAAGTTTTTTCTATTGTAAATGCCGCAGTTTGAAACATTACTTTCATCGGTCCATAAAATTGACCTTACATTGACATAATTATTGACTAGCCAATTGCAATAGACCAGCCGACGAGCAGGATCATCATTGTGCAGCGTTTGAGTAGGTTTTATCTTAAATGCTTTGAAGTTGTGTTTTTTTAATAACTTGTGTACATAATTGTGGGACACTGGAAATGATCGGGCCACTGAACGCGTTGATTCTTGTGGATTATCTACTACGTAGTTAATAATATTGTTATCTAAGTCATTATCAAATTCCGGAGCTCTTGTTCTCGAACCTTTTTTTCTGTTAAAAGATCCATAATTTATCAAATTGTTATCCAACTTACGTAAATACGTACCAGAAGGAACTTCTCTATCTGGGTACTCTCTTCTGTAGGCGATAATGGCCGCCCTATTGTTACAATCATGTTTGTAGTACATTTTTAACATGTCCCTCTTTTCTGTATTGGAATATGCCATTTTTCAATCAATAAATGCAACAATCACGATTATTAACGCAAATTGAAAAATACAATAAATTGGCGGGAACGAGAACCCGCGATAAAGAATTTGAATTTAGAACGAACACCAAAGAGTATCTTTCTTTTTGTTTTTATTTAGTATGTTGCTTTTCAGCTAGTTCAAATCAATACAATATTGAAACAAGGTTTATTATAAATTTGAAGTGGTAAGATAATTAATCTACACGTGTATCTACTTGAAATTCATTAATACCTTCATATCGTACATAATTATAAAATGACAAGGGTAAAATGAGTAGGTACTATTCCACTTAAAATAATGAAACTAAAACCTTTCTACTATCTCATACTAAATGTATGGGAGTGATTAATGTATTTTTTTTGGATATTTCTCGTTTTATTTTTAAAAAGTTATTAATGTCATTTTACTCATTAGGTAAAGTACTTTCGATATCAGTTTAAAGTTTTTTGATATCTGCAATAGTTACGGAATAATCGCCTGTGCACACTTAACGATTACACCCTGTATACATACATACGAGATACGCGCGAAAAACATAACCCTTCCTTGGCAGTCGGGTAATTAGTATGGTGACATAATTTTGAAAATTTGAAGCGTATACTTATCATTGCACGCGACTATACTTTATAATTTGACGACACCGTGGCTTAGTTGATAGTGACCCTGCCTACGAAGCTCGGTGTCCCGGGTTCGATCCCCAGCCGGAGCAAATATTTGTGTGACGTACACAAATGTTTGTTCTCGGGTCTTGGATGTTGTGATGTGTTGTATGTGTCCATGCCACCTGCGACACAGACTCCTAGTGCAGGGGTGTGAGTGTGTGAATGTTTATGTTTATGTTTATAATGGGGATCCCAAATAATTGAATTATAGTCAAGAATGCTACGTATCAATGTGTCATACAGAGTCTTTTAAGTCTTGATACTTCTGAATTCCTTACCAATTCGTTTTACTAGTCCTAAAAAGGATAAGGATTGAATGACTCACTGTGCCTCGTTTCTCGAACCTCAGCTCACGCATCGTTTTGTCGTAGTCTGCACTCTGTTTCTCCGCGCCGCTCAGCACCTTGTCTATTAACGATTCTTCTTCCATCTACAAAATAAAAGCATAATAATCAATACCATATTAAACTATTTAAAACTCGTTTCATAACAACGCTGTTAAGGGGAATCCTCAAATCCGAATTCCATACAAAATGTTTCGGACAAATACTCAAAAAGAACGCCGTATTTTAGTAATTTCTCCACACTATTCGTTTCGTCCATGTTTTTTGATTTCGTTAACAAAAAAAGTGAAAGGTTTCATACTTTAATTTATATTTTATACGTGTTTTAAAATTAACCTTTCACATTTTTTGTGAAAAACACGAAATTAAAAAACATGAAAGAAACGAATAGTGTGGAGAAATTACTAAAATACGGCGTACTTTTTGAGTATTTGTCCGAAACATTTTATATGGAATTCGGATTTGAGGATTCCCCTTAAGCTATAAAATACGAGGACGTGGTGGCCAAGTGGGTGAGGCCCTTGCCTTGCGATCTGAAGGTCGCGGGTTCGAATCCCGGTGGCAGTCATCCATAAATGGGTTTTTTCGATCGAAAAGATCTATGTATGCATCCCGCGTTCTCGCAACGGTGAAGGAAAACATCGTGAGGAAACCGGCATGTCGTAGAACCTAAAGTTCAAAAACATGTGTCGAGTGCACGAAAGGAGCCTCTTCGAGGCGCACTTGAAATCCTTTCACCACACTGGTTCGAAAGAACTAGTGACACGATAAGAAGAAGAATAAATAAATATTTTGGATATTTAACACAACGCCATCTGGCCCCAAACTAAGCAGAGCTTGTATTTTGGGAACCAAATAGCTGATAGATAAAGTACAAACAGTTTTTTTTTTATAAATACATACATAGAATACATAGAAAACACCCAGACTCATGACAAACACCGATGTTCTTCACACAAATATTTATCTTGAAGCAGGAATCGAACCCGCGACACCGGCGTGGCAGTCCGAGACACTTGCCACTTGACCAATTGTGTCTTTGAAGCTGTTTTTGGTTATATAAGGCTTAACCTTCTGTCTCTTGAAGACAACAGGCTGTAAATCTTTCCATTCGCTGTCCAGTTTCTCCGTGAGATCAAGGGTTTGTTCTTTCTCTTTCTGTTTCTCTGCTTTTCTCTTCTTGGACTCGGCTATCAGCTGTTCTATCAGGTCTTTGTGGGATTTGGCGCCATCTTTGGACTCTGTTTTGGAGAGCATCCCACCCCCAAAGTGACCGTCTGATACAAAATCATCTGGAATATACAAATTAAATACATGTATATAAAAAAATGGTTGACTGTAAAGTTGACGATAGTTTAACGTGACTACCAGCGTAACGGGACAATGAGCGTTACCGGACAATGCGGCGTCGTTCATCGATTTATTAGATGTTGTCACGTCAAAAATTATAAGTGAAAGATGATATAAAAAACCAGGCATAAGAACAAAGATGTAGGGATAAAGAAAATGATAGATAGATAGATAGAATATAAGACATAATATGTACGTTTAAATATAAACTTACTATCCAGTCCACCAAATCCCTTGCCATCTTCATCTTCTTCATCAGATCGAGGGTCGTCAAACTTCTCTATCTGCTCCAGTGTTTGACCTCTGAAATTAAAATAACATTAAATTGCTCATCCATTTTCAACAGACTTCCAAAAGGAGGGGATTCTCAATTGGTTTTTTTATGTTTGTTACCTCAGAACTTCCTCATTTACACTTGAAAATTTTTTTTCTTTTTAAGGGGAATCCTCAAATCCGAATTCCATACAAAATGTTTCAGAATAATTCTCAAAAATTACGCCGTATTATAGTAATGTCAAACATCAGAATAAAAAGTAGCCTAATGAAGTATCCTTTTTCAGTTCATAAACTATATATACCCATACTGAATTACAGCTAATTCGGTTCAGTGGTTTTGGTTTTCTAGTCAAGCAAACATCTATTTATCCATCCTTGCAAAAATTTAAAGGAGCCTCTTTGAGGCGCACTTAAAATCCTTTCACCACACTGGTTCAGAAGAACTATAGTGACATGATAAGAAGAAGAAGCCCTCTTTAATACATGAGAGCTGGCCAATGGCTCACACAACAAAGAGTATGGATTTATCACATACCTATGCGTTAGTTTTTCATCATCAGCTAGATTGTAGATATTCTTCTTGGAGTGTTGTTTAACACGCTCGGCTGCAAACCGAGCTATCATTCTGTCTTCAGCAGACAACTCGGCATTCTTCTCACCAATGCGCCGATCAATGAACGAGTTCGTTTTATTCATTAACTTCATCTCTGTGCCTAATGTGTCTTTTCTCTGTAAAATTGAAGAGGGTGTTTTTAGTTGTCTCAATAACCTACAAAATTATTATTTTAGGTGATGGAATGACATCAAGATTGTTTATACCTTCTGTATAGCCTTGGCTCTCGAAACACCAGGTAAACCTTTATCATGCTTGGATTTTTTACCCAAAACTTTGATCTTCTCTCTGTTGATATGGACTTCGAAAGGATTTAACTTTTTCTTGTTCGCCTCAGACTTGCGTTTGTTGTGTACCTTATCAGCCAAACCATTGTTTCTTTTATTTTTAACTTTTGCCATTATAATTCACTTTCTTTTTTCAAGTAAAACCAAGAAAATCCGTAAGTAGGTACCTATTATTTTCGTGGATTTATTGACACACAATTTTTAGGTTATAAAATCAAACATGTGAAATTGACATTGACATAGACGTTTACCTATATTCGTGACGTTTTTGACTAATACAGCGTGAAACGGAACGATAATCTTGTTTTGGTTTGGTGTTTGATTTGCGAACGAGACGAGGGTTTTTATTGATCGATTTGAATTGCAAATCAAAAGCTTTTTTCTTTTTGCAACTGCTGAATTATCTGATTTATAAATAAGTACGAACAACTTAATGTGTCTTGGTATAAATCGTGACATAATTCGTCCGCCCGTACTTGAGGCAGAAATGGTAAACAAACTTCTCGAATACACCGATGAAACGTTTCGTAAAGAGATAAAAAGTGAGTTTAAATTAATTTGTACCCTAAACAACGTGATAAATATTATGTTATTCTGTAACATACAATTTGATGGCTTGTGATGTTTATTTTTGGTTTGCAGTGCCTACACTATGTGTATATACTAGTGTTGTAAGCACTGAAGGCACTGAAGATCAGGCAATTACATTATTTCACAGAATTATATTAAAACCTTTCCACCATGACCATGACAACATCCAAGTATGTAGTATGAATATATGAGACACGCTAACTAAATACCCTATCTGATGAATCTCAGACAGTAATGATATTTAAATTAATTTTATGTTATAGAATCAAGATCAAAAAAGTTAGTTTCCAGTCAACTTACTTAGAGTTCCATAGCTCCTTCATTTACCTAAATAAACAACAGTTTATATTCATTTAGTGCTTAGGCCTACAATGTGGCCTATGTTCATGATTACCAAATACCAATTAATAATCTTTTTTCTTCTTTTTTTAGGCATCCTATACCAGATCCACCCCATTCCATTGACCATGAAAGTGGTTATTGGCCTTCTAGAAGATAAGCTAGAGATTGATTTGAAAGATGAGGATATCGGAGAGCACATCCGCAAGCTAATCATGCAGTGTTGTATAGATAATACTGTGCCAATTTCAACCAGCAACAAAGTTAGTAATTGTTTAGCTATTTCAAGACTGACTTGAACAGTGTTAACAAGCTGGATAAAGTTATCATTGAGACCTTGTGTCTCTCTTCACTCTCTCAAATATTTCATTTGCAACAAGTATTTTATGTGCAAGTAAGTGTACACAAACCTACCATTACAACACTATCTCTCTTTACTCAAAGGTTTGCTGGAAGAAAGCTCTTTTAAGGGTTAAGCTCGCCTATGTACATACCTTTTATTAATTACTTGTGTATAAATATTTTTATGTGTGCAATAAAGAATTTAAGTATATAAATGATGGATATTTGTTTTTGTTTCAGGTATACAGTTTTTTTCTGAAATAAAAAAGAACCTACATCAATCGTCATATATTAGATTAAATTGTTAAGTACTAACTAAATATCTTATTGCTTTATGGTACTATCCATACTCATTTGCCAGATCCTGGGTTCGGGCACCCCATGGGGTATCCGGCAAAACCAGGATTTGGGATCATGAGCACCATTAAAAAAAGGCAGGTACTTTACTCTTTCATCAATGATTATGAATGACCAATATTTGGGGGTGCTTGGTTCAATATACAATGTTTGGTTCATGTTTACCTACTGAAATTGAAATGGGTTCCATTGTCCAAAGTTTTAGTTTTAGCCTAGTCATTGGTTACACTTTGATAGGCTCAAAATAAACATTTGAATATGATAAGGTTCTCTAAATTGCTTTTTTTGTCTATGTGTTCTCTTTTCAATATCATTTTGTGGTTTATCTTTTAAAAATTACCAATGGCACCACCAAGTAATCCAAGTCAATTGTAACCAAAGGCACCAAGTTACCAGATTCAAACATTCTCTCACATTTATCTAAATTATTATTATTATTAATGTTAATACTTTAAAATAAGAAAATAATTAAGTTTAATAGTGAATAAAGAATTATAAAATTTTGTTGTTGTTCCAAACATTGTGATATCCTGTGATCTATGCACAATTAAATAAATCAAATTCATGTAGCTGCACATAAGTGATTTTAGAATAGTACTTTTAAACATATCGTACCTACATATATATATTGTAGGTACCTACTTACTGAATTATATTTTGTACTTAGGTACTTAATGATTTCGGATACCTTATTGTTATTCAAGTACCTACGTAGTTAATCTGGCGTTTGGTTTAAGTTTAAGTTTATAAGTTTCTTGGGTACCTGTGACTGGGCCTAGCCTACCCTACGCTACGGCGCACCTATATACCTGCTCATGTGAATTTAAATAAAATCGACGGAACCAAACAACGGACATCACATCCATGATCCAACCGTAGCATTTGTGTACACTTTGTGTATTCATATCTTAGTACTCTGTGGTAGCATTCAACACTCAAAAAGTTGTTAACACAAATTCAAGCAAGCTGAGCTAAAATCTATTTAAATAGTATTAAGGCTTATATTGGCTTGACATTAAATATTTTTCGTTCTAAACCGAAGTTCCCGCCGACAATCGTTGCGTTTATTTTTCTTTTCGTTTTGTCAATGACATGACGCCGTGTAGCACGTAACGCGTAGGTTTATTATTGTGTGGCTGCCTTGCTCAGTTTCTTCAGTGCGTTTTTACTTAAAACTTAGAAAATATGGCTGATGAAATTAGTGAAAGCACTCTCAAAGAGGAAATTGCAAGTGAGTAATCTTTTATTTATGTTGTTTAATACTAATTATAATGTTTTGATACCTAAATCTGGACTTGTAGCTGAATCTGCCTGCCCGGGGGCCTAAAAAATGGCCACGGTAGTATTCAATCTTCTCAAGGATTTGTATGACAATGTACAGTTGAATTGAAATATCTCTGATAATACGACGTATAGGAAAAAATGTTTTAAATGATGTTTAATGCTGTATGAAGTGCGGATCTATTTGTAACCCGACCCATTTTGTAGACCTCGTGGTTTCGTCTGGTTACTGATTGTTTATTTTTATGCTGCAAGAAAATTGTTCCACGTATAAGGGGGTTAACTGTCCGCGATTCATAATGATTTGAGAATTAAAAGAGACGCGGATTATGTTTGGAATTATAATGTACGTACAACAAATCGATGATTACAGCTTAGTTTCTGCAAAAAATGCGATTTTTAGTTGACAAAGGACAAAAATTAAGGTCATTCAGCCCGCCATTTTTACGTTCCTTTCTACGCAACCAACATCGTTTGGCGCGCATCAAATTCTTATACGATCGAGTGAGTTCAAATGAGCGGAAACATTTGAAAAACATATTAGAATTTTGAGACTGATCCCTTTGTTTTCTTTTTAGTTATCCTCAAAGATGCTGACCTCGCAAAAACATCCACTAAAAAAGTTATTCAAGAACTGGAGAAAAAACTGAACGTTCAGTTGCGTTCGCGCAAAGCGGAGATCGACAAAATGGTGATGGACTACATCAACACCATGCATGTTGACTCAGAGGATGAAGAGGATGAGAAGAGTGAGGAAGAGGTCAAGAAGAAAGACAGTGGCAGCAGTGGCATCGACAGCGATAGTGATAGTGATGAGAAACCACGGGTGAGTGTGCTTGTCAATCCTCCGATACCCACGTTTACACCAAACTTCCCAAGCAATAACTTTGATAGTTTGGTGCAAGGAGTATTACCTCCCTAATCCTAGCTATTAGGGTAGGCTACATCTTATGCGCTAAGCCATTCAAACATAGCTTGTAACAGCTTAGATCTAAATACCTACATAGTAAATATGAAAGTAAGTAGCTACTACTTTATTTCTTATAGTAAGTAGATTAGATTAAAATTTTTTTTACTTACTTTTACTTTTTAGGTAGGGTCTTCTTGTAGGGTCTATTTGATATATTTTTTCCTATCATGCTAACTTTGGACTGTTGTAGGAACCACATTTGTTTGGTATACGGTCTGGTATATATGCAAGAGATGCCTAGGTACCGTTAGTACTGTAAATCTTTTATGAAACTAATTTTTAAAACATTGTTCTAGAAAACCCGAGGGGCTGCCACTCGCAAAAAGCCTGCTGCGAAAGCCACAAAGGCTCCTAAGCGTGCCGGTGGTAATAAGGGTAAAGGCACCGGTTTCACACGACCCTACAAACTTTCCCCGGCCTTGTCTGAACTAATGGGAGCGGATGAGATGCCAAGACATGCCGTAGTCAAACGAGTCTGGGCTATCGTAAAGGAAAAACAACTGTACGACCCCAATAATAAGCAGTTTGCCATCTGTGATGATGCGTTGTACAAGGTTATTGGAAAACAGAGGTTCCGGGTTTTCGGCATGATGAAGTATCTTAAGAGTCATTTCGTTGAATAGATTAACTGGGTAATTTAACCCTTAAGCGTCAATGACACAGGGCTAGTATACAAGCCACAGCGAGGTAGCTTGTTGTTTGTAAACTCGCCTCATATCATCGCCTGTTTTACAATCTGCTAGTTGAAAATCCTTCCCGAAAGCTAACTCGTTCACTCACTAGCTTTTAAACTAGCCCTGTGTTATCGACGCCTTAACCACCTACCATGATGTCAGACCTAGAATTTTAGGTTCGAAAAGATTTTGATCTGACTACGTCTAATACATTGATGAACGCTGCTGCATGCACGAAAACGTTGACGCCATTGTCCAGTAACGCTCATTGTCCCGTTACGCTAGTTATGACGTTGTCACGTTAAACTATTGTCCGTAAACTAACTTTACAGACAGCCAATTTTTTAACTTCCATAGTTTTTTCTTACAATTACTGTGCATAGGAGGAGTTCAGACTGCGAACTTATGGTTGGTGGTTATGTGAGGAAAATACGTATTAAGATTTAATCAGGATAAAGGATATTTTTGTTCTTGCAGCTTATTTTTTATATATAGCTATTTTTTTTCATATCCCAAAGTGTGGGAAAAAAACGTGAAACTGAATTAGTACATAATGTATAATGACATAGCTATGAAACACTATTGAAGATGTATTACGGCTGCATTTTTTTTAAGCTACATTACAAAAATGTAACAAGCTATTTTCTATCAATAGGTATCAACCTAAGCTACTAATGTTAATTTAATATATAGGACTGTGTTAGTTGTAAGATAGGAATTTAAGATATTTTTAGGAATAATGTAACTATAGGGTTAACATAACACAAAAGTTCATAATGTACGAAACTTTATTAATGTTATTTCTTTGAAAATAACTGTTTGACTTTTAAAAATTAACTAATTGAAACATTTTTTGCTTGCTCAATTTGGCGGGGGCTTAACCATACCCTTAAAATACTTGTTTAATGATGACCAAGATTTATTTACTTACTCTATTTCTACTTAGTGTTTTTTTTTTTTAAGAAAAAAATGTGGTAATCAGGTTATTTGACGTTTTCATCCACTGTTTTAGATTTTCATACTTAAACGTGTATTCGACATTATTGAATTAAGTATTAATAACTAATCATGGTTTGTAATAATAAAGTACCTAACAGATAAAAAATAACCTAATGCATAGGTAAGGTACATAAGGAAGGAACTCTCATAGATACCTTCCTTGCCTTATAATAATAATATCTATAGGTACCGGGTGAATTATGTATGACTTTTCCCAGAAATGAAAACCAGTCATTGAGAAAAAAAATAAAAATTTGAAAAGAGTAATAGTCATACTTATTACAACCTGTCATGGTATAGTTACTATAGTCGTATGGCTAGAAAAATGTTTATACACCTTAAAACATTTTTATTTCCAAGTCTTTTGTAACAGCTGTAAGTGGAAAAATAAAAAGTTGTGCACTAATTACCTACCTATTGTTATTTTATTTAACAAACGAAGTAGGATATTTTGTCCACATTAAATAACTCCAATACACAGGAACCAGGTTAACATTGCGTTCATTAATTGATCTTCCTACGAAGTGGAGATTTCGAGCATTCTAATTGGCCACTTCACGGTCCGCTCCTCTACTGTGCTCAGCTCCGCGTCAGTAGAAACGCACCTTTATTAATTCACAATGTAAACAAAGATGCGGGCGTCAGCGAGTGCCCTAATAAAAGTACCTAGGCTAAATAAGGAGGAGGTAAGTACCTAATAGATTTGAATTATTACTATAGCAACATTGATTTCATAAAAAAGTCTAACCATCTAGCGATCTATGCTCTTCCAACACAGAGCTTTCTCTATATTCCATCTCTTGTCTCCGTTTTTAAAGAGTTCTACTATGCAATAAAAAACACAAGAAGGTCTCACGCAGAGTTTGAAAGGTTTAACGTCATTATACGTAGTGGTTATATTCTCTTTGGTCATTATAAAAAATGACATTATAGTAATTTTCGCATCGATTTTCTACAAGTCTTATTTTTCATAATAAACAACCATGGCGTGTAACGAAAACGTTGTGAAAAACATGGCGAATGAAATCACAAGAAATTGTCAAGCTCAAAACGTTATTGTGGATGTAGAGTTCGTTGCTTACGTGATAGATCTCCTCCTGCTCAATCCGAAGTATGGAAAACTGTTTTCCAAGTCCATTAACAGGAATAACTTGCAGTTCTTCGTTGAAGAGTGTGTTCGTCTACTAATTCGTAAGTTCTAAGCCCTCTAGGGCAAAGTGTCGCAAACGGAGCATTATGAAAAATAGCATTTAGATTTTTTTCCCCTAAGCCTCGGTGACACAGGGTTAGTTTACAAAGTACAAGCCAGCTAGTTCGCTAGTGGTTTGTAAACTCGCCCCGTATCATCGGCTTTTTTACAATTCAAAACCAGCTCACTCGCAAGCTTTTATACTCGTCGACTAGCAGCTCGTAAATTAGCCCCGTGTCATCGAGACGTATAGTGCCCCGTTTGCTACACCCCAACCCTCTACTTAGGTACTATGGGGTCCTTTATATTGATTTGTTATTGAGATGTCTCTTTTATGTCGATAATTTAATTATTTATTATTTTATTATTGATGTATGTCTAGGTGGTGGGACCTCTCTCAACACGTTGAAGATGCAGTTCATTATCCAAAGCAACTATGACAAGCTGGAAAAACTGGTCGATAAGCACTTAGCTTCCATAGGTAAACCATTGCCCTAATTTATTTATTTAGGTACCTACAGTCCTACACAAATAGTTGGGAAAAACTATTAGCTTATTCCCGAAATCCCCACTAGCCATTCCCACTAGTGGGGAAAAAAGTCTCGTAATCCCCATTAACAGCAATGAGTGGGGATTCATCCAGATTGGGTTGTCTTTCTTTAATAGAGTCGGCTGGTGAAGAAGCCGAATTTAGTTAGGTATTTACCTACCTCGGTACAGGCAAAGACTATAGAAAATTAAAATACCTTCCTACCTACAGGGTGGGTACCTAACCTACGTGGGTACTAAATTAAAGTGCTCCATGGCATTTTGGATTTTGGAGTACCTACCTACTAATCCGCCCGTACGTATAGGTACGCGCGAAAAAATACGCTAGTCTGTAACCGCACTTACTATGTGGTAGTTACCATCGATGGTAACTAACACATATAAGTTTATAGGTAAATATATGGTAGTTAAGTTACTTACTACTCGGGCGAATGAACATGACACCTGGCTCGAAAGACGTTTGTGCAAAGTACAGCGTGAAATTGGATAATCTTGATAGAGAAGAGGTCCTGTAATACCTACTTGGTAATGATAAATAATGATAAGGCTTCGCAATTAGAGGAAGAAGAAACACGGAGTGTGCCGCGCGGGGTAGCGGGGGAAGCAGCAAGTTGCGAGCGAGAGTGTCAGCCGAGTGTCATGTTCATTCGCCCGAGTAGTACGTACTATGTACCTACCTAGGTTAGGTACTGAACGCAAGATTTGTATCCTAAGACAGCTGCCTCCGCCCGCTGGTGTCCGAGATCCTGGACGAAGATCCGGAGCCGGAGGACGAGGCAGAAATGAAGAAGCTGTTCCGCAAAGTGTCCATCTACATCATACTGGCGAGCGGGCTCGGCAACCCTGGGATTATACTCGTGAGTTTGCACACCAGCCTGCAGTCTACTGTAGAATTTCGGCTTTGGAATCTCCATTTTCAAATAATGTTTGTTACTTTTTACGATGTAGTTTAATTAAAAATTAAAAAGCCTAGTAGTTTCAACATATAATATTTATCTGGCCCTGTAATTTCTCATTTTCGAAAATTTATCATCGGACCAAAATGTACCTACTAGAAGTTAGCCAATGTGGCTCCCTTTTCTTGGTCGCATTTTCAATGTACTAGGTAGGTATATTGTGTTTCTATACTTTAATATTTCTGTGACTGGACATTGATCATCTATCATTGAGTATTTGGGCTTTGGACGTCTGCTGCTTGGAAGGCAAGGCTTCCAAAGGTCCAATGAGGTTTAATCAAATCAACGTTATTTTCTGTCCATTCTCCTTAAACCATCTAACTTCAAGTAGGTATCAATGGAAATTCACCCCTATATCATTCGGTATTAGCTTCTCCGTCACCACTGCTGGACATTTTTGCCTTTCTCCTAGCCCGATCCTTGAATCGTAACACCAGCATGTGGTCCATACTGTTGCGCACACGCACCCAACATAAATTAACTTGTCACATGTTGCTTATTATACGAAACAGGGAGCTGTACCTAATGCTGTTTTATCAAACCCCAACTCCAAGGTGGGGCGGATCAAATCATAAAACTTGTGAAAATAAGTATTAACCATAGATAGTTTAATATAAAACTACCACCGCTCGATGGTGGCATGTTCAGTAATAAACCCTCTATAAATGATTGAAAAAAAATAACCTCTTTATTAAACCTCTTCCAAAGGTAGGTAGATAGAGGAGTTCAGAATTTGTGTGGGAAAAGTTTTTTTAATGGATGTATCAATCTAAAACATTGTATTTTTGTTTTTCAAAACAAATAATTAGATACGGGTTTCAACAAATTTTCAAAATCAAAGTTTAAAGATGTACGTATTGAAGGTGCTATAGGACTAAAAGTTAAATGCAACCTGTCTCCTGAAATAAAGACAAGATCTAAATGAAAGTCACATTTTGATAATCTACGAAGAAAAGCACTGCCATGTATTTCAGTTTTCTACTAAATTTAGTGTTTAAGTGGGTAAAATGAGGGATTGAAAATGTACGTTTAACGTTGCTTGGCATAGGGAAATCAAAAATGACGTACCCCCCCGATGGTCCTGCCTCTGGTGGATTTTTTAGGAATCTTCAGAGGAAAATGGCTAATTCAGTTTGGGGCACAATATTCCAGACCCTGAAAGAAGGCATGGCTGCTTTAGAGAGTGTCTTCTCTCTGGAGGATTTGAAGGTGTTCCTCGCTCTCCCGCGCGCGGAGAAGATGGCACAACTCAACGAGCTGATAGAAGTAACGTCTGGAGTGAGGCTGTTCAATCGCGATTGCAAGAAGGGAGGGGAGGGCATTCCTGATCGTGAGTCCTACTACTTGCTTTCTTCTCATAAACGGAGATACCTATAAAGGCATTGCTGCATAGCCTTTTATATAGGTGCTTCACTGGAAATATCTTTCAATGCATAGACTAAGACTAGCGCAGAATCCTCAAGGGGGTTAATCTCCTTAAGACGTAGGTAGTGTGCACTGCCAACATTCGGGGTCTATGACGAAATAGTAGATACCTAATACCTACCATCTTTACAGAAGGTATTCAGAACTGCTTGTGTTAAAACCAGAGTTATTCAGTTGTCAAATGTCTCTCCTCACTCCTGCCTGTGAAGGTGCTTTAGATCTCCGGTAATTTTCAATCCGGTTCTTGGATGTTGTAGTGCAAAAAATACCCCTGTGACTTAGCTGATCATAGCAAGTCGGTGTTAGCAGGTGCAGCGCCACTATTGTGACAAAGTGGCGCGTCTTGATATTGTTTGAAAACTAGTAGAAGCGCCACAGTGGCACCACAGTTGCGCTTTCTCACGCCTCTAATTTGAAGGCACCCTTAGAGTGGTGTATCCCCAGCGCCATTCAACCTGCTAATACGAATAGGCACCTACCATATTTACAGCATACATTACTGCTTGTTTAGAAAACAGAGTTATCCAGTTGTCAAAATGTCTCTCCTGCCTGTGAAGTTGCTTTTTTAGATATCAGATTTAAGTAGGTATAGTATCATAGCAAGTCATTGTAAGAGTGGTGTACCTACACAGATATAGATCTAGGGTGGTGTATCCCCAGTGCCGTTCAACCTAGTGGACGCGGGCAAAGCGTGCCTGACCTCGCTGTCTAATTCGCTCATCACGGTGATGCAGCGCGTCAACACGCTCACCACAGCAGTTGACGACTGCGTTGCTGTGCAGAACGAGACTGGCAATGTTTACATTGACACACCGAATCCACGGCTCAATGTGTAAGTTATTCAATATAATTTCGTTTATTTAGGTATATATTTTTCAGCCATTATCGTCCCACCGTAGGGCAAAGGCCTCTCTCCTCATTTTCCACTCCTTTCGGTTCATGGCGTTTATTAAATAGAATAGAATAAAATAAAAAATAACACAAATAAAACTTAAAATTAACCGGTAGCTCTAAAATTGGACTCGTGTTAGAAAGATCCCTCCTACTACTCTAACTGCAGCATCACAGTTGACACTGCAGCTTTTCTGTGCTTTTATTGCTGTCACTGGTAAGGAGATGGTATGGTAGAAGAAGGCTGAAGAACAGATGGTGCTGCGTGAAAAATGATATGAACAAAACGGGTGTTAGTACAGAGATGACGGCTGATAGAGGAGAATGGAAGAAGAACACAAATGTTGTACCGACCCCACCTAAGTGTGAGATTAGGCGCGGTTCCCCTATGAGCCTCACTTAGGGCACTACGATTGGAAGCAGGTAGACCGAGGTTTTGTTAGCTAGGTGACGTGTAGTAGCTTGCGTGGTGCCAAAACATTCATGAAAATATCAGCATTATTTTATACAACACAGGTGCCGATCCGATCCCCAGATTGTCGCATCGATCAATCAGGTAATGTATAAATTTTGAGAAAGCATTGTAGGTAGGTATGTGGACTGCTATCTATGGGTAGTTTCATCAAATCGTGTAACGCCACTGTTGTAAAATCACTGAGCTAACACATAGTGGCGCGTCTAGATATTGAATAAAAACTAGGTGGTAGGTAGAAGCGCCACATTGGTGCTTCCTCACGCCTCTAATTTGAAGGCAACCTTATCTCGAAGGTGTGTCATTCACTGTCAATAGTGCTGGTCTTGGCTAGGTTTTCCGCAGCCCTGTAGAGCGAATTGTGAGTCAAAGAAACATAACAGAAGTAGAACCTGTTCTTGCAGTGAAGACTACAAACAACTCTTCGACTATCTAGTCTTCTACCGGCAATACGAGGTTCTGACTCGAAAGCTGCTGTCAGATGTGGAAAGCATGGTCTCCAGCGGGACTCTCCAAGTGGAGAAGTTCAAAGGAGCACTGGAAGAGTTACACGCCGCTGTCAAATATAAAGCTGCTGTTCCTGTTGTCACAGTGTTTGTAAGTTAACCAATGAGGGCTTTTAAATGAGACATTAAAAAAAAAGCGGTTGCCATAAACTAAGATAAGGTGGCGCTGTATGAAACGCAAGTGTCAAAAATCGAACAAAAAAAAACCAGTAAATTTCTTCTTCTTCGTTTAGTTTATGGCTTGGAGAAGAGCTTTGTCTCCAAGTTTGCCAATGTCAAGTCGACAAGATGCTTACACGATAAACTAGAAAATTTCGTTATTTATTATATAGGTACCTATTACACTTGACATTGACAATTGACTTTTGTGCACCCGCATTCGAACCCGCGACCCATCAGATCGCAAGGTAAGAGCCTTATCCACTCGGCCACCACGTCCTTATCGTCGGCCATCTAGTGACCAAAATAAAAAGATGATTGTTTTTTTTTATTGAAAAGCCCTAATTACTTAGCAGTTTAAAGCTTTCTCCACTTTGCGGTCTTTTGAGGTAGGTATTCCTAATTATTTCCTTTGAGGTTTAACCCGCTATTCTACCCGAAAACTAACTCGCTCACACGTTAGCTTTTAAACTAGCCAACAATCAGCTTGTAAAAAAAGCCATGTGTCATCGACGCTTAATTAACTGCAATCTGAAGGGGCCTTTTTCTATGTACCCAGCCACTGTTTTCAAAGCTGTGGCAGATCTGGCGTTCGATGCAGAATGTGATGTATCTGGTGTCACGAGTGTCTCGGCTGCTGGTCGCTCTCGGCGCTATCCTAGAGCTGGTGGGCGCTCCAAAAGAATTGCTGACGACTGCACTCCAAGGCAGGAAGGTGCACACTGACCAGGTACAGCATGTGATGTATCTAGTGTCGAGAGTGTTTTTTTTTTATATATAATAATAGTCAAGCGTTTGACCACCACCTCACCTGATGGAAAGTGACGGTGTGGTCGAGGATGGAGCACGCTTGGCTAAAATAAACTGATTCACTCTAGACTTGAAGACACCAAGATTGTAGCAGTTTGGAAAAACAGACGCCGATAAGGAATTCCATTATTTACTCGTACTAATAATAAAGGTCGATCCAAAACGTTTTGTTCGAGTCGGTGGAATGTTGACTAGGTACGGGTAGTATGTTCCTGTATGCCTGTTTGTCCTATGGTAGAAGGGGGAGGAAGGGATCCTAGAGCTAACCTTGGAACTTACAATACTTGATGTATCGGGTCATTCCTAACGCCCACTCTTTGGCAAATACCGTTATTTTATGGAATCCAAAGCATTTAATGTAAATGTAAATGGACTCCCTTTTCCGCACTTGGACTAGGTACTGTTGGTATTTTGTGCGTCGGATTTCCAAAGCACAATTGTCCACCGTAAGTCGTAGTTTTTCGAGTACCTTTGTATACATGAAAGGAAACAATATGAGAGTTTTTCCTTCCACGATTCCAGGACAGAATGGGCACGAAAGTCAGCATGGAAGAGCGTATATCTCTGGCGTCTTTGACGAACTACGTGGCGTACTCTGAAAGCTTCATCACCACCAAAGAAACACACGTACAGGTAGGAACCTATGTGGTCTGTGGTCGTACGCCACCTACACTGACAAAACGGTAAATTCTTACAAAAGTAGGCGATGTTACCTACCTATGCCTTTTTTAGGCACATAAACATTTTAGATGAGAATATTTTCTTGTTTCATACTTTTTACCCGAATGCCAAGGATCGTTTTTCGCGCGTATCTTGTATAAGTAAGTAAGTAGTCTTCATTTAATTCCCTTCTTTTTGATTCCCTACCTACTACTCAATAGGTTTGGTAAACAAAAAAATTCAACGACCTACTATTTTAGCGCTAAAAATCCGCTATTTGTATTATTTTTTTATAAAACCCATCTCAGAACACTCGGATTATTGAGAAGAGTCTAACGATACCGTTTGGAAGATACGAAGGACTAAGCCCAATGACCCGAGGACTGGTCCCCGAGAGTTGAAGTTAGGGCGAAGGGTTAACACTTGAGGCCCTTACCTGCAGCCAAACCAGACTTTGGAGGATGATGCTGAAAATACGTTGTAACTAAGAAATGAACATACCCACATACATACATGCATATTGCACACATACAAACAAGATACGCGCGTAAAACATTAACCTTCCTTGGCAGTCGGGTAAAACGTTATATTCATTCTTTAATTGTCAGTACCTGGGTTTCTGCGCGGTGTGCGCGTGCGCGGGCGCGCTGGTGCCCGCCAACGCGCGCGTGGGTCTGGTCAAGTTAGGCGGGCGGCGGTACGCGTTCTGCAACGTGCGCATGGCGGTGCGGTTCAGCAAGGAGCCGCAGAGGTATGGCCTTTTCTTAAACATGTGCGGAAATATTGTCATTACTTTTAAATAAAGAACACGCGAAGTATCATATTTACGTAGACTATGTGTTCTTTGAATTTGGAACGAAGAGCGCGCCGGCAATGTTGTATGAAACGGTGTGCTGTTTGAATTTGGAACGAAAAGCGCGCCGGCAATGTTGTATGAAACAGGGCGGTGTGCTGTTTGAATTTATAACTCTTTCATCTATCGTACACATTGCGTTCTCGTGGCTGTATAGCCGTATAGCCACAGATGCGTTTAACCTTTCGGCACAAACTGTAAAATAAAAATAAAAAATCGGCGGTAAAGCGAAGTTCGTTGTTATTTTGTTATTAAAATAAAATAAAATGAGTTTTTTCTTGAGATTCTGAAAGTGAAAATTAAATGGACATGGATGACTGCACTCCACCAGATTTAAGATCGGAAGCTAAATTAGCGATAGAAAACCTGCTTCCTTAAGTAAGTACCTTACTTACTTAAGTAAGTTAGACAAGTGCCTACTTAAGTAAGTGCCTACTTACTTGCCTAATTACTTGCATACTTACTTGCCTACTTACTTGCCTACTTACTTACTTACTTACTTACTTACCTACCTACCTACATGCCAGTACCCACTTTCAGCTCTCGACGATCACATTCTTCAAGTTTTTTTTTTTTTCTTTCTTCGTTTATGGAACATTATTTAAAAGGCCCTTTTTTATTTCCTTGCATTTTTTTAAGAAAAGCACTATATATGCCTCGGCCGAAAAGGCAATTGCCTGCCTCGTATTATTGAAGTCCTCGCCTGCGGCTCGGCCTTCAACTCATACTCGACCTGCAATTGCCTATTTCGCTGCCTTTGCAATAATGTACTATTTTTTAACAGTAGGAAAATGCAGTTTACGCATATCCTCCGGCCCGGGGAGGGCTGTAGGTATATCGGGCTCACCAGGTTACTAGCAGAGTGCTAGTTACTGGTAGCATCACGACTAAAAACCCATTGACATGCCTTCAATCACCTCAGTGCTAATGCGTCGTCATACATTTAATAGGTACTACTTAATTAGTCTTTGCTCTGTGCTAATTATCAATTAGGTACGCAATATGCATACCTACCACTGAACCTGATAAGGTTTAAAATTAACATCTTTTAGGGCCTGTCAATCAACAGTAGGTAACAAGTAAAAGGCTTTGTACCGACTGACTGAATGAATGACATACAAAGCACAGACTAAACCACATATCAAAGAGGCTTGAAATTTAGCGGATTATGTTCTTCAAGTGTAGGTAAGCGCGTAGGTAATAGGAAAGAAATTTTGACAAATCAAGTTGTGGGTGTGTCAGCTAGCTGAGTAAGCAACTAGTTGCTAGCTAGCTAGACCAGTCGCAAACGAGCCACTGACTACAGCGACCGGTGGCCTTCGATCATCAGTTTCCAAACATTTTGTTGTTGAAGCCGTCGCCGCTACCAAAGAGACGTACCTACCTATATCAAAATGTATGTAAAATAGATGCTCGTCGGCCACCGACCGGTCGCTGTTGTTGGTGGCTCGTTTGCGACTGGCTTTAGCCAAATGAAATATAAGTATCATAATTTTCAGATACATAAATGAGGTGCTAGAATACGCCCGCAACAACCCTCACGTGATTAACCTCCTCAACATCGTTGACGAAGTATTCAGGGTTAAGGACGTGGCCAAGCTGGTCACACAGCATCTGGCCAAGAGTGAGTCGCACCATTAGATAGATAGATAGAATATACTTTATTACTCACCATCTTAGTACTAATACATTATAATGGAAAAATAGAGCTAGGTACATACCTACATATAACAGTGGACAATGGGCGGTCTTATCGCTAAAGAGCGATCTCTTCCAGACAACATTAGTATTTTCAAAATAACCGTGTTGGCCGATTGGGGTGCCGCGATTCCGGTCGTGGGTTCGAACCCAGTCGTATTCCTTAGATTATTCGTTTCAAAAAATCCATGTTCGCCTCAATTCAAAGATGCATGCTTAACGGTGAAGGAAATCATCGTTAGGTTCTATGACATTCCGGTTTGGCATGTCCACATCCTTTCACCACACTTTCTGGTTCGAAGGAACTAATGACACGTTATGAAGCTTATCTCTGCTTAGTTTAGGGCTAGATGGCGTTATGTAGGTAACCTTTCGAAAAATTATATTTTGAAAATTGCCTGCTCCAGTAAAGGTATTGGACAAAGACGTACAGACGGTCACACATCCTATCGAAGAGTATGTGGAGAAGAATTACACTTGGGACCTTTGGGAGTGGAAGAGAAGAGCTTGCCAATGGGTATGTCACTTTGTGTTCCTAAAACTATGCTATAAATCCATCAGTCATCATTAGATCAGCGTCCATCAGCGGATGACTATCATCAGATAAGCGTCTATCATCAGACGACTAGTGTCCATAGTCAGATGACTAGCGTCCATCATCGGACAACTATCATCAAATCCGCGTCCATCATCAGACTAGCGTCCATCACCGGACGACTATCATCAGATTAGCGTCCATCATCGGACGACTATCATCAAATCCGCGTCCATCATCAGACGACTAGCGTCCATCACCGGACGACTAACATCAGATTAGCGTCCATCATCGGACGACTATCATCAGATCAGACAGACATCATTTATTTCAGTCTCTTACTAAAATGTATTATTCAGGCTACAATAGTAAATTGCCGTACGCATTCCACACAAACGGACTACAGCCACCTGCGTTCAGAGATCCACTGCCAAACCTATGAGTTGAGAGACAAAACTCAGCAGACTAAAGTAGACTCGGGGATCAATACGGCCCCCAACGAAGTGTTCCTGTGGGGGCTGAGGGCACAACTTGGGGACGGACAACACGCTATGAAGTTGGAGCATTATACCGCGGAGAAAAAAAAAGGTAATTGATAATAAAGATATCAGTACGGTCCTAAATGTCCTTTTCAGACCATAAATTTCGTTGGCGTTCATCGATTTATTAGACGTAGTCACGTCAAAAAAAGGTAATTGGATGTCAATACGGTCCTAAATGCCCTTTTCAGGCCATACAATTTCAGGAAAAAAATAATAGGTAGGTAATTGGATATCAATTTGACCCTAAATGCCCTTTTCAGGTCATAAAATTTCAGGAACAAATAAAGATAATTAGATATCAGTACCTAGTACCTACGGTCCTAATTGTCCTTTTCAGACCATACATTTCAGTAAAAAATTAAGGTAATTGGATGTCAATACGGTCCTAAGTGCCCTTTTCAGGCCATACAATTTCAGGAAAAAATAATAATAATTGGATGTCAATATGGCCCAAATTTCAGTATGCCAGTATGGCCCTAAATGCCCTTTTCAGAGGCCATTATCCCAGTAGGGTTTGTGGACACTTGTCTCAATCATCCAACAGATCTACGTGGTAGGTATTTTATTTATTGACTCCTTAACCCTGTGGCCAACCACAGATCAAGCCCATTCCTATGCCATTAGTTAGTGACTTATAAGTGACGAACAATGGTCTGACTCCCAGGATTTGTGACAGCCCCGTTCCTGAGATATCAGCGAAAATACCTGGCCCACGGTTCTGGATCCAGAACCCTGTGGCCAAGTTCTTTTGCAAATAATACACAAACCACTGCATCTTATGGCCCCAGATTTTTAATTTGCGTTAGAAACGCCAGTCACTAAGCCCTAGACAAAAAACTAACTTCCTAGGCCCAAGAATACCGAAGTTAAAAAAGTCCCGTCTAACATTTTGAGGTTATTTTTATAACCTCAAAATGTTAGACCAGCTACCCGAAGGAAGAATGCTAAGAGGCTGATTACTATGCCGAACCTTAGTGACTCATTTGTGACTAACAATGAACTGAGTCCCGGAATTCGTGACAGCCTAGTTGCAGAGATATAAGCGAAAATACTTGGCCACAGGGTTCTGGTCCAGAACCCTGTGGCCAGGGCTTTTCGCTAATTTCTCAAAAACCGCTGCATATTATGACTCCATTTTTTGTATATGCTTTAAAAACGCCAGTCACTAAACCCTAGACCTAAAATTAGCTTCCTAGGTTGTTTAATAATAAATCCTAGAAACATGTTTTGAGGTTATAATTTATTAACAGAGTGACCATATATTTTGCTTCATTGAGACTTTCCTTGTTTTGTGTTACGTAACATAACGTATTGTTGCTTAACGTAAATGCTATAATTACCTATTGTCTATTGCATTCACATTCTAGCCTAGACTATTGTAGAAGACTACTGTTTTAGGCAGGTAAGCAGAGACGGATTATCCTTAAGGCAAACTATTAAAATTATTGTGGTGTGTTTTTATCTACGCAATAGAACTCAATCATGAAGGCAGTCAATAATAAAGTGGAGCTGCAATAATAATAATCCCACATTGAAGCTGCGTTTAAGACAAAATCACAATAAAGTTCGAAAATAAAGCACGCATCCGGAGTATAAAATCTACACTCATGGTCTACAATATAAAATGAACACAAAATCTACACTCCATGGTCTACACAAGCTCCAAGTCACTGTTGTACAGCAGTTTTCCGCAAAAATATAATTCAGTTCAAGCAAAGTTTAAGGTAAATTGGCAGTACTAATTTATGACAATAGCCGTCCCGACTCATATTAAGAAAAATGAGAAAGAGTCGTTATATTTCAGAATTTGTCGTACATTTAAACTTTTATTGCGTGCTAATTCAAAGTATTATATTCACATGATATCCACATGAAGGTTTATTACAAAATTTACGAATCAAGCAAAAGGGCAGTGTAATGGAAAGTAAGTTTATTCACCAACGTAGAACGATCGGCACAATAGAGGAAAGATTGTAAACAAAACAAGACTGATATACCCTATGTATATAATAAGGACTGAATCAAACTTTAAATGTAAGTATTACAAGTCTAGCTGACTACAGTAGGTACATAGAAGTATAATAATAAGTATATTTTCAGCATTCCTTCTACGGAAAGAAGCAACAGCTAGATCATCGTGAGCACTAGCGGCAATCCAGAGCAAAATATTATATTTTAGTTTTACTTCCAAGATAGTGAAGGGGCATGCATATTTAGACTGAAAGATCTCTACATAGGTACTTGCCTGCCTAAAACAATATTCTAGGATGTGAATGTCATAGACAATAGGTAAGTATAGCATGACGTAACGTAACGCAAAACAAGGAAAGTCTCAATGAAGCAAAATATATGGTCACTCTGTTAATAAATTATAACCTCAAAACATGTTTCTAGGATTTATTATTAAACAACCTAGGAAGCTAATTTTAGGTCTAGGGTTTAGTGACTGGCGTTTTTAAAGCATATACAAAAAATGGAGTCATAATATGCAGCGGTTTTTGAGAAATTAGCTAAAAGCCCTGGTCACAGGGTTCTGGACCAGAACCCTGTGGCCAAGTATTTTCGCTTATATCTCTGCAACTAGGCTGTCACGAATTCCGGGACTCAGTTCATTGTTAGTCACAAATGAGTCACTAAGGTTCGGCATAGTAATCAACCTCCTAGCATTCTTCCTTCGGGTAGCTGGTCTAACATTTTGAGGTTATAAAAATAACCTCAAAATGTTAGACTGGACTTTTTTAACTTCGGTATTCTTGGGCCTAGGAAGTTAGTTTTTTGTCTAGGGCTTAGTGACTGGCGTTTCTAACGCAAATTAAAAATCTGGGGCCATAAGATGCAGTGGTTTGTGTATTATTTGCAAAAGAACTTGGCCACAGGGTTCTGGATCCAGAACCGTGGGCCAGGTATTTTCGCTGATATCTCAGGAACGGGGCTGTCACAAATCCTGGGAGTCAGACCATTGTTCGTCACTTATCAGTCACTAACTAATGGCATAGGAATGGGCTTGATCTGTGGTTGGCCACAGGGTTAAGGACTCAATTTTTATTTTCCTTGGTCATACAATAAAATAGAAAAATAAAGCTATGTTAGTAATTGATTTATTAAATTTCAGCTCAAGCGATAACAATTTGCTCATGGCCATGCATCGAACCCGCACCTAATGATACTGAAGAGGAAGATGAAGACGAATCATGATGAATTTAATTTAGATCTTTTGTATGTTATTTTTGAATATTTTAATTACCTATATTTACCTGTTAAAATAATAAATTAAAGATTATTCAATTCAATTCAATTTATTTATTAAACAAAACATTTCACTTAGGTCACTTATCGGTGGCCCCTCACCAGGTTCTTGGCTTAAATTTTAATTGGCTATTAAATAGATATACTTTATGTATTGATCTTACTTATTATTTATCTTATTAAACATTTTTTTTTACTGTAGCCTCACTGAACTTAATTTTCGTTTATTACAAAGTTGATTGTCAAATGACGTTATAGCATAAATTAAAATAACCCCAACCAACCAATCAGAGGGCGGCTGTGCCGTTATTGGTCTGTTTTTAATAGCATGGTACAAATAGCGGCACGTTACTTTAGCGCTGAACGTTATTGCGCAGAAGTAAAAAGTAAGGTACCTGAGGGGACTACACATACAATAACCATGCGCAGTAACACCCCCCGCGCATCGTTCAGCGCTAGACTTATGTGCCGCTACTTATACTGCGTTCACAAATTTGTCGACAGTTTACAATTTAACGTGTTGGAAAACAGATAAATTGTAAACTTACTCTTTTTACAACTTAACTAGAGGGGATTTTGGAACAAAAATATTTCCGAAATCCCCACTGCAGTTACTGTAGGTAGTGGGGATTTCGAGACTTATTTCCCCATATCCCCACCAGTGGGGATCGCTAGTGGGTATTTCGGGAATAAGCCCTTAAGATATCTCATTATTTCTGGTTTCTTCTGAGTGCTTTGAGTGTCTCGCGCGCTTGCCTCGCCATATCCACATCTTCCGCTCTCATCTGCAATTCCGATGCCTCTGCCTGTTTTTGAGCGAGCGTCTCCGCTAGGGATAGGATAGATTTGGGCAAGATGCTGTCCGTCACGGCTAGTTTTGAGTATTTCGCCTGAAATTACACAAAATAGATAAATAGAGACTAGCTACAGCCGGTGGCATCGCCCGCACGGTGCTCGGTGGCTCGGTGGTAGCAAACGAGCCACCGAACACAGCCACCGGTAGCGGGCGACCGTCAGTTTACATACATTTACAACCGACTTCAAAAAAGGCGGAGGTTCTCAATTCGGTAGATTTTTTTTTCTTTGTTTGTTACCTCAGAACATGTCTGAGTACTTGCCGCAACTGTCTAGGTACTTTAACACGTTTCACTTAAGGGGAATCCTCAAATCCGAATTCCATACAAAATGATTCGGACAAATACTCAAAAAGTACGCCGTATTATAGTAATATCGTCACACTATTCGATTAAAATTAACCCTACTAACTTAAAAACACGTATAAAATCTAAATTAAAGTATGAAACCTTTCACTTTTTTTGTTGACGAAATCAAAAAACATGGACGAAACAAATAGTGTGAAAAAATTACTATAATACGGCGTACTTTTTGAGTATTTGTCCGAAACATTTTGTATGTAATTTGGATTTGAGGATGCCCCTTAAAGCATCTAGCTGCTAGATGCTTTAAGTGACTAATGCCTACTTGCACCAAACGGTCAAGGTTCCTAAGCAATTACTTTACTCGCTTGACAGATCTTAAATGGTCTAAATCTAGACCTTTAAGAACTGCCAGGCAAGTAAAGCAATTGCTTAGGAACTTAACCAGTTTGGTGCAAGTCGGCATAAGCATTCGAGATTATGAATTCTAGCAAATCAGTAGGTAGGTAGGTACTAGGTACTTACCTTAGCCTTGTCACAGTTTTCTTCATAAGAAGCGACTTTCTGCTTCAACTGCCTGATCACTTCTTGAATAGTCTCCGGATTGGGATTCCTCTTCATCAGCGAACTTTTCGAGCACTCCAATTCTCTCCTCAGCTCTTGAATAAACTTATTATTACGGTCGATTTTCGCTTGCAACGCCTCATCCTTCTGTTTGAGTTTTAGGATCTCGTATTCTTCGTTGAGTTGTGATGATACCAGCTTCGTATGGTGCAAGGATATTGCGATGGGATCTAGTTGGTCGATGTCCGTTGCTGCTTGGATTACGGCGATTTGGCGAAGGTATTGTTGACATTTTGAGGGAAGAGCGTCGATGGATACGTTTAGTTTTTCAAGCACTTCTGTGCTTGATGTTGCTGTAAAAAAAATACGTTTTCTTTAATGTAGGTACCTACCTAATCATCAGCGATTGTCTGGAAGAGAAAAGCTATATGTATATATAAGTCTATATGTTATAAGTCCTATATGTCTATATACATAGGTATAATAAGACATCCTGTTGGTCCCCATGTAAATAAATGTGGGGACGAATGGGAATTGAGCTTCCCATTGGTCCCATTGAGGACGAATCGTGGGAAATAACTCGTTTTTAGAGGTCCTACAATAATAAAGGAATTAGTAGAAAATATTCTCAGTACTTCCATAGAACAATAAATTTTAAATTCAATGACAAAGGGTGAATTAAAGATGTGATTAAAAATTAAACACAAATCTTAGCTGGTCTAAATTTATTTTAAAAAACTATTTTGCACAACTTAATGTAGGGAACTGAACAATACTTTCTATTTTTCTGGCGACATTCAATAGTAACTCTTCAGAAAGATTCGGTCCCATTAGTTGAAGTGATAAAGGTAGGTTATTCTTTGACAGACGGATCGGTATAGAGACTGCTGGGATACCAGCCATGTTGGCAGGTTGTGTGCAATAGTCATTGAATGCACACTGATCACGATTGTGTTTAGCAGAAAACTCCTCAAAAGACGGAGCATCCGTCAATGTAGTTGGTGTCAGTAATAAGTCAACTCCATCATTTTTATTAAAGACATTTTTAAAGTCATCTGCAATCAATCTACGTAATTTCAATGCTTTGATGAAATATTTATCATAATTCCTGGTTAGTAGGAAATAATTTCCAGTTAGAATTCTCGATCGGACAACTTTGTTGAACCCTTTGAGTCTTGTTGATGCGTACAATTCTTCAGTGGAGTAAGTCTCTTCTGTACGTAGGCCGAATTCAAGTCCATCGTAGCGGGCCATGTTGCTTGCAACTTCACACTGATTAAGAATTGAGTAGACAGCGATTGAGACTGATGTGTGAGGCAATGACACGGATTTGACTTCAGCCTTTTCTTTTACCAGTATATCAGTTACGTATTTCCATGTTTCAATAATTTCATCGCTCATACCATCACAGTAGTATTCTTTGGGGATACCAATTTTCACTTGTGACAAATCTATATCCGTAACTTCTATTGGCTTATACTTCTCCTTTATTGTCGTGGAATCCAAATCATCAGGCCCTGCTATACAGTTCAGCAATGCTACTGTATCATCCACAGTTCTAGCTAAAATCCCCGGTACATCCATAGAGTTTACTAGCGGTATCAGACCATATCGGGACACCAGACCGTAAGTAGGTTTTAGGCCAACGATTCCACAAAGAGCGGCTGGGTTTCGAGTTGAACCGCCCGTGTCAGATCCAATCGCAGCTACGCAAGAACCTGAAGACACCGCCACTGCAGAACCACCGGAGCTACCTCCGGCGATTCTCCAGCTATCTTTCTCATAGCTCCAAGGGTTCCGGCTCGGTCCAAATATGGAGTCAACTGTCCCAGATCCCATGGCGAACTCATCCAAGTTACATTTCCCGATGAGGCAAGCCCCAGCATCTCGTAATCTGGCATAAACTGTAGCATCGTAAGTAGGAGTGAAATTTCTCAGCATTTCCGAAGCGCATGTAGTAGGTATACTATTCGTGCAAAAGTTGTCCTTGATGCCAATGGTTATACCGTCCAAGGGCTTGAATTTCTTGTCGATATAAAACCTCTTTTCACTCTCGATTCCATGGTTTTCGGCAATTTCATCGGTGATGGTCACAAACGCGTTTAATTCGCTCGTCTGCCGCGCCCTTTGCAAGCATAAGTCAACAAAGCTTGTGGGAGTCAAAAATTTTTCGCGATAACACTTATGGATTTCTTTTATAGTGTAGGAAGTCAATTTATTCATTTTGTTTATATTCCGCGATAATATATTTGTTTACTACTAGTTTGAGGTTAGAATCGACGCAGAAAACGATTACAGCTGATAATAATACGCCAAAATTCAGAAGACCTCGCCAACTGTCATCGTTCGAGATAAGTACACATTGTATGGTGATTTTTAATATGTTTGGGCCTTAATTCAACAATTATTTTTAATTTCTTACCAGCAGCAAGACGTTCTTCTTTATCTTTCTGAATTAACAGTTCCATGACATAAGTTACACCTCTGCCGCCGTCTTTAACAAAGTTCATTTGTGCAATAATATACAAGAAATTACTAATTTAAAAAAATATCCCATTCAAACCAAACTACAAAACAAACAAACTGTAATTCTGATTTCAAAAATCCAGTTTCAAAACGAAGCATTGACGTTATTTGATTGTCACTGTCAGTCACACGAATAATTCAATGTCAGGAAAATAAATTCCATTTCACGCAGAACAACGCAAAAAGCCAATATTCTCCAGTAATTCTCTGATGCAGTCTGTGGTGGATGGTTAGTTTTTTTTAGTTCGGTCGTGATTTGTTGGGCTTTTTCGTGTTCCTCCTGAGAAATTTTCTAACATTTATATAATTTCACGTACTATGCTAAGTTAAATTAACTGTTCTACTAGGAATATCCTTGCTCCGGTGTATTTGGGTAATAAATACGTAGGTAAATGTAATAGCAATCTAAACTATGGCACATATGCAATACATGCCTGGAGACCCTCGTTTGGTCGACCAATTAGTCTGCGAACTAAAATCAAAAGGAATTTTCGACCAGGTGAGTTCTTATACCTATTATTTGAGTTCTCGGACTTAAGAGAACCATTTTTGTACACTTTTATACTGAGTGGAGGCTTAAAAAAAGTTTAATGAGCAAAGCTGTTTGTGTCACCTTCACTTCTCTGACTTATTATAAGTTATTAACTGTCTTGGTTTTACATTTGCCCTATATAAAGGCTAATTTTTATGCCTAAGATGCCTAGCACGTAACTTAATATGATGAAAAAATCAATAACCATTAATTGGGTCCTATTTCAAAATGGAAGGTTGAATGAGGTTACTTTTGAGTAATGTCTGCATTAGGTAAGTATTAATTTTGGTGGAGATATCTTCTATCAAGTGTAGTTAAAAAAAATACCTAACCATAGTATGCACAAGCTATTTAGCTTTATCAGTATATTAAATTACTTGTTTCCTTGCATGTTATTTTTCTTTTTACTTTTGGGCACTTTTCTTTCATTTATCATTAACATGAACCTATATAATTATAATTACTTGTATCTCACTGCAATCATTGAGTCAAATTCATTAATATATCAAAAAATATTGGTGTTATTTCACTGAAACCCAAATTCAATGTATTCTTAAAATTGTGATTGTATATAAACGCTATGTAAAATCTACAGTTCCGCAAAGACTGCATAGCTGATGTAGACACGCGGCCGGCATACCAGAACTTACGGCAACGTGTGGAGAGTTCTGTCTGTGCATTCCTCTCGCGGCAGTGCTGGAAGCCGGACCTCAATAAGAACCAACTAAGAGAAAAGCTGAGGAAACATATCTTAGAGTGAGTAACATACTCCTTTTGATTCAAGATTAAGTGGCATCCACTTCAAGATTCTGACTGGATTTGTACCAATGGATAGGATTTCTATTGAGAATAATCAAGGTTTTACAAAAACATAAAATAACCAACTTCAATTGGACTGTTCTAGTGACCGTAGAAAAGAAAAAAAGAAAGAATGAAAAGAAATAATTATATTGATGAAAACCACATGAAACATAAATTAACAAAAAAAAAAAAAGGTCAGAGTAACAGAGTCCTCCATCAATGGGGGCCTAGCTCAGCTTTCATGCTGCAGCGTACTGGCAGCACGCTGCAGCGCTGGTGTTCTGACCGTAGGCACCACTGAAAAGTCACAGGGAACCAAATTTGCAATTTTGTCCCTTTCAACACCTTTTTTCCATTATTTTGGTTTAAATACTAAACTACTAAAACCATTTTGATGAGTATTCTATGGGACCAATCTGAAAGTATCTCTCCAACAAAAAGTTTTTTTTAAATCAGTTTATAAACAATAAAGTTGTGATGTAAAAAATATATAAAAAAAGGACAACCAAAATATCAACAAATTATATAAATATATTTAGTAATAAATCCGCTTAATTTCTAAACAAAGGCTTTAATTAACTTAACTTTAGTTCAACTATACCAAAGAGTCAAATAACAGAAAACCAAAGTTTAAAGATACGACACGTGTTTCGCCTCTACACGAGGCATCATCAAGAGGTGTGGACTCGCCGAAGTTTGAAACGAGAGTCATTAATTAAGTCATAGAAATTAAGCGGATTTATTACTAAATATATTTATATAATTTGTTGATATTTATGGATTTCCGCAAAGTAACTTCTGAAGCAATCAATGACAACCAAAATGATAACCTCCTCCTTTTTTGAAGTCTGTTGAAAATTAATGGGCTTTTGATAGAGGCTATCCAAAGTTTTTAAGTAGAACAACTGGTATTAGCAGTGCTGTGCAGGAATTTGTAAATCTAACAAAGAAAACACCAATTTACAATACAAAGCTTAATTAATCCCACTTATGTATCTAGAATCTTGTATATAAAAGTAGCTTTTATTTAGAATAATCTTACAAAATATTATTTTTAACATGATGTTTCAGTGGCAACTATTTGGAGCAAGGTGTGGAAAGAATAGTGGACCAAGTAGTCAACCCCAAGGTAACCTCCGTCTTTATTCCCCAAGTGGAAGACCTTGTTTATAACTACTTGGGTATCACTAGAAAGAAAGTGCCTAAGCCTGAAGAAACTCACAACAATGAGACAACTGAAGACTTACTACCAACAGACTTAGAAGCCGTTAGTCCCGGCTCTGTTAAAAGTAATGAAGAAAAGTTAGAGGTTGATAATAAAGTTGAGGATATGGAAATTGATTCAGAAGAAAAAGCTGATATTACAGAAAAAGTTGAGGTGGAAAATAATGAAATGATTGAAGTTTCGTCGGATTCAGCTAGTATGGATAAGAGTTCCATACCTCTACCGAGTAAAGAGATCAATTTGAATGATATTCCTCCTCCAGATAACAGCCCAGAAGCACCTAAAGTTCAGCTGGAAAATATTGAATTGCCGAGAGAACCAAATCTGTCCACTGATATACCACTTCCTGAAGAAGTGACTAAAGCAAACAGTGATTATTTCAAACCTATGGTTTTGAACAGCGAAGATTCCAATTCTAGTTCCAGTTCTTCAATAAGAAGAAACATGTCTCCTTTGACGCCAGTCAGAAATTTCGATGATGAGAACTCTTGTGATGCTCAGCAAGCTTTTGAAAATGACTCCGACGAAAAAGCTAATAATGATGAACCGAACACTTTTCAATTCAACGTTGACATGAAAGATGCAAGGTCTAATGATTTAAATTCTGTAAAAAATGATAAAAAAGAAGAACAGAATCTCTCTTATCAATTCACTAATCAAGTTAATATTAACGCGCTGAATACACCATTATACGATGATAGTTCTAACAGCCATAATCTCCAAATTGATTACGAAAGTGATGCAAGCAAAACGAATCATGAGGTCAAACTAGAAGTAGAAAAGGAAAATGCAGAAGATAAGAAAGATAAAAGAGATGATAAAAAGAGCCATAAGAGTTCACACAGATCGAGAGATAGTAGTAGACATTCAAGTAGCAAAGATGGTAGACATTCCAGCTCCAGAGATCACAGTAGACATGACAAGAAATCGTCCACTTCTCACAAAGACGATAAATCGAAATCAAATAAAGAAAGAGATAAGCCAAAAGAAACTAGCGAGAAGAAAGATAAAGATTCTTCCCATAGAAGTTCACACAAAAGCTCCAGCAAAGACAAATCACACAAGAGCTCTAGTTCTAGCCATAGACATTCTAGCAAAAGCTCTGATGAGAAAAAATCATCTCACAAAGACAATAGTTCCGAGAAAGATAAAGATCGAAGTTCGGACAAAAGCTCTAGAGACAGAAAGGATTCGAAAAGTTCCCATCGTGATAAAGACCGAAAAAGCAGTAGTAGTAGCAGCAAAAAAGATGAAAAAGACAAAAAAAAGGATAAAAAAGATACTGATGATCATTACAGTTCTTCAGGTCGTGGGAATCACAGCAGACGGTCTACTGATAGAGATTCTAACGACGGCAGCTCTTCATCTAAAGGGTCCCACAATCAGAACAATTCGAAATCCGCAGACAGTAAGAAAGAAAGTAAGGGAAGCAGTTCGAAATCAGAAACTACGTCTACCAGTGGAGAGTCCACTAGCCCTAGTGACAAAGAACATGTGAACGATAAGGTTATGCAATTCAAACCTATAGTAAGGGTCGACAACCATCTAGAAGTGCCTATAGCCAACCCGCCCCGTTTACCTTTCGTCCCAGACGTAACGCTAAAAAAACCTAAATTTGCAGCTAATTTCGAAGAAGCAAAAAAGATGATGAAGATGAGACGCTTCTTGGCTGAAGAACAGAAAAGAATGAACCAAGAAGCGGCGCTGCTTTTAGAGTTCCAAGCGAATGTTAGACCCAGTTTGAGCCAGGTTTACTCTAGTATACCTGGTCCTGAGTTGGAGTTTGCCTGTATCACTCACACAGATGATGTGAAAACACAGAAAAATGAAACTGAGGTTCTTAAAGTGGAAGAAAAAACTAATGACAGTGAAGTTATGGATGTATGTAAAGAAAAAACTTTGGAAATCAAGAATGTCGTAAAAAATTATGATGGTTTAGAACAAAACTTGGCGAGAATCGTTGTGCCAGAAGATAAAGAACTCAAAATTATTTTAGAAAAGTATGTTGAAGTCAAGGGGCACAAAAAAGATACTTTAGAAATGACAAACGAAGTCCCGTCTTTAGATTTGATTAGCGAAGTTCAAAAAGAAGAACCCAAACAGACTTTAGAATTGTCCAATGACTTGCAAGTACCAAAACAGATGACTTTAGAAATGCCTAATGACTTGCAAGTACCCAAACAAATGACTTTAAAAATGATCAATGAAGTAATTGGAGTGGTAGTGAAAGAAGATGATGAACCAAAGACAGAAATTGTTGAATCTGTTATTGTAGAAGATATTCCTATGATAAATGATGTTGAGGCTAAAGTTGAGGTCAAAGATTCTGAAGAGAAGAAACAATGCGTGAATCTTGTTGATGAAATTGGCGAATTCATCAAAGCTACAGATAAATCGACTGATTCTATTGTATTATATATGGTTGAAGATGAAATGAGCAAAATTCATGCAGAATCTGAAACAGACATCCCCATTGATAATAAAAGTACAGAAATAAGCAAAGAATTAATTCCAAAAATAGAAAACGAACTTCAATATTTTGCCGAACATGAGAAATTCAATGCAGAACTGGAAAGACACAAATTCAGCTTATTCATGAAAGAATATGTTGAAAAATCAAAAGAAAGCAATACGATCTATTTGATAAACTGTGATACATACGAAGAAAATATCGTAAAAGAAGTTGCATCAAATTTCGGGAATTTTGAAATAGTAAATTATTACAAGAACGGTCACTTGCATACTAAGAATATTGTGAAAGACGTTTCGTTAGCAAGTGAAGTATCTTTACCTATAGAGTCAAATTCAAACATTATAAGATCGCCTCTTTTCAGTCCCGTCAAGTCTGAGTGCTCTTTTGAACTATCAAGCGATTATGATGCAAAATTAAACGAGATAGTCAATAAGAAATCCAGACAAGAAGTAATGGAAATTATACTTGGTGGGGTAATAGATGAAGCTTCAACTAAAATGCCTACAATTGACTACTATATGGATGATACTGAAACAAAAATAAACGTAACAGGTAGTGAAGTTAGTGAGGAGACAAGAGTCAGTGAGGAGATAACCGCTGAGACAAGAGTCAGTGATGAGATTGAGGGAATTCTCGATGAGGAGGTCACTGACAGCCTCAAACGAAAGGTGGACTTAACAGCAAATAAACTATCAGTTCTGACTCCAAATAAGATAAGAAAGTTGAGCGATTCGGATCAAATCTCTTCTACTACTGAAGGTATGTTCATTTAGGAGTAGTAGTTTGCCCTATACTTTGACCACACGCTTAAACCCCTGAAGCGACCATCGACCGAGTTCGAAACGAGAGTTCTCTCGTTTCGAACTTCGGCGAGTCCACACCTCCTGATGATGCCTCGTGTAGAGGCGAAACACGTGTCGTATCTTTGAACTTTGGTTTTCTGTTCGTTGACTCTTTGGTTTATAATATAGTAATATGTACTAAAGTTCTAAACTAAAGTTAAGTTAATTAAAACCTTTGTTTAGAAATCAAGCGGATTTATTACTAAATATATTTATATAATTTGTTGATACATCTATGAACTAACTCCAAAAATGTTTTTAACTTACCTACCAAATGCCAAATGAGAAACAATTCATCCATAAACATAATTCGACCATCATCGATTCGTCTAGCACAGGGATGGCGAACCAATAGCACGCGGGCCCGTGGTGGCACGCGACGCAATATTTTGGGCCCGCCACCGATCACAAAGTTTAATAATAGATGAGATTTTGTCTGGGCACGCCAACGATCACAAATTTCACTATGAGATGAGATGTAGATTACCTTCTAAGAAAAAGTCCTTGTAGTAGTACCTACTGAGAAAATTCGCGATTGGGTGTAGGCTTATGCTTGGTTTATTAAAGAGTTTTCAATTAACGAAATCAGGTTAAGGTTATTTTAGGTCACGCGTCTATGGCTTCATTCAACATTTTTTTAGAAAATGGCACTTTGTTGATACAAAAAGCTTCGACACCCCTGGTCTAGCATCTAGACTCGGAGACTTTCAATCATGTGATTTTAACGCGTAACAAAGCTTCTTATAAGATATATACGCTTGGATTTTTTTTTTTCAGAAACAGAGGAGGTATCGAATAATAACAAAGTGCCGCCCGCCACTCGATCTAAGTACCTCGGCCGCGCGAAGCGAGTCGGCTTGTCCCGACCCAAGAGATGTGGTAAGTAAAAACTAAATGGAATTTTTCAAAATCTGTTCACAAATGAAGTTTTAAGGTAAGAAAAAAATTCAACCAAATTGAGAACCTCCCCTTTTCAACCGACTTCAAAAAATGAGGAGATCAATTCGGTGGAATGTTTTTTTTTACATTTGTTATAAGTAAGCGTCAAACAAGTTGTCCTCTGGTGAACCCGTGACAAAGATGCGTAAAAGGCAATTCGTATGTCAAATCGGATCTGCGCATCTTTGTCACGTGGTTCGTCAGAGGACAACTTGATTGACCTTTAGAACTTTGTTGTTTATAAACCGATTTTAAGATTTTTTTTTTATTTGAGAGGTTATACTTTCAGATTGGTCCCATTATAATCTTATCAAAATCGATTCTGTAGTTTAGGTTTAAAATCAAAATAACTGAAAAAAAAAACTGAAAAAAAAAAAACTTATACAAGTGTTTCTGTTCCTCGCTTTCTCGTCCAATCTGATTGTCATTTTTAGATATAATTGATCTGTCTCCTTTTGCTATCACTATGACACACTTTTTTTTTCTGACACAATAGGTACAGACAGCGTCATAGAAAAGTATCCCCCTTGCATTATAATATCCAGCTTCAAATTCCTGTAAATCTCCGTCGCGGCAAATGGAGAAGTTTTGCCTTTAAAAAATAGATTATATTTGTATAACCGTATGTAAGCCTAAAAATAATTTTAAGTATTACAATTTTTTGAAAGGATTTATAGCTGGGTGTCTTGCGCAAGGGGGATACTTATCTTTGACGCTGTCTGTACCTACGTAGTACTTACACATTATTTTTTCAGCGCTCTCCAACAGCCCTTCAAGTGACAAATCGGTGGAGAACTACGTCCAAAACACACAAAATGGAAAGATAAGAACTCCTCGCAGTAAGGTCCAACGGTATGACACTTCGGACCTTTATAAGCCGAAGTTACACTACCTCTCCAGAAGGAACATGAGCTAGAAATTCAGAATTCCAAATACAAGTGATGGAAATTGGCTTGGGAAGATCATGTTTGGTAATGGCCAATTCTGGCCAAGTTTGGTCGACTTTGGCTTGTCAAGTTTGGTCTATAATGATCAAAAGGCCAAATCGATATCTTCTACTTCTTTGGCCAAAATCAGTATGATATATCATACTGTAAGTTTGTTTGCTGATTGGCTATGATAGATAATGTATAAAAGCAGAAAACTTTTGAAAAATCATCTAACATTTGACAGAAAAATTTATAAAATATTTTTCAATGTGTAATTGACAAAATGTATGTCTTGGTTGTCTGTATGCCTGTTATTTTGTAGTAATAGTTTAAAAAATGTTATAATACTGTAAAGATTTATGTAGGTTTATGTTCAGAATAAGGTTACTATACTACTTATATTTATGTTTATTTTAATTAAAAAAATCGTGACATAATAAAGGCCAATACATATTTGACACATAGGTATGGGATAAGTAGAACATGTTAGTACACCCTACGGCATCCTAATAGATTAGATAAGATAAAGTTTATTTTCCAAAAAAAGATCTTAATACTATGTTTAGAATAGAACGCGATCACGCGATCGTCGCGCGAGCAAGCGATGCGACGCGATGCCAATTGGGACGCCTATTTGACGTTAGTCCGTTTGATCGCGTGATCGCGCAATCGACGTTCGCGCGAATTGCGATGGCCGCGTCATCGCGTTCTATTAAGACACTGCTTAACTCCCATACAATAATTGTAATGGAAATGCAGATAACATAATATTAAAATTTAAAACACACCTTTTTATCCGTGTAATGCAATTAAATATGCATCTTTCATCTTAGTAAGTAATTATCTTACCATTCGCCATATTTTCCGAATAGACTTATAGATACAGGTAGGTAGCTAGGTCATCATAAAAAACGACACAGAACATGCACATTGCATCGAACCAGTGTGTTACTGTGTTCCCGCCCGAATTAGATTCATCAGATTTGCTATGCGTATGTCATTCACTGTGCGTACTGTCTATACTTTAGTTACTAAAGTTTAGTAGAACCTATACTAATACTTATGAGTAGATCACACGTACCGAGTACTCGGCCGAGACAGTAAAATGTTGCTCGGCCGAGACTGAAAGCTTACATCACTCGCTCAGCCGAGCACCCGGCGCTATGTTTAAACGTACCGAGTACTCTGTACGTATGATGTAGGCATTACAGCTTGGTATTGAAATTTCAAGTCAACTTTCCTTCGCGAAAATAAATGTAAATAGTCGAGTGATAATATTGAAAATAATGTACGTTTAAGGCGAATCCTCAAATCCAATTCCATACAAAATGTTTCGGACAAATACTCAAAAAGAACGTCGTATTATAGTAATTATGTTTTAAAATTAACCTTACTAACTTAAAAACACGTATAAAATCTAAATTAAAGTATGAAACCTTTCACTTTTTTTGTTGACGAAATCAAAAAACATGGACGAAACGAATAGTGTGAAGAAATTAGGTACTATAATACGGCGTATTTTTTGAGTATTTGTCCGAAACATTTTGTATTGAAATTTGCCTTGAGGATTCCCCTTAAGTACTTATGAATTTATGATTTTGTATGATTGAAATAAATTGATAAAGCGAGTTTTTCTTTTTTACCCAACCTGCGAAAAAGGGATATAATATCCTGTATGTCCAGCCTGATCTTGTAAATTTCGTGCCGTATTATTGAGTGGTAGGTATTGAGCAATGAGTAGCGAGCAACAGTTATCGCTAATTAATGACTGTTAAAAATGCTCGGAATAATATGTGAATAAATATTCCATTTAAGGTCAATCCTCAAATCCGAATTCCATACAAAATGATTCGGACATATACTCATAAAGTACCTACACCGTATTATAATAATTTCTTCACACTATTAGTTTCGTCGAATCGAAACTCAACTCAGTGCCTACATCACTCGTTCAGCCGAGCACTCGGCGCTATGTTTATACGTAACGAGTACTCGGTTCGTGTGGTCTAAGCATTATACGTACCTACCGAGTACTCGGTACGTGTGATCAAGGTATCATTGAGCGTGGCTGAAGTAGGTATATTGTTATGCAACAATTTCACTTTCGAACAACAGCAGTTTCAAGGTTATCCACTTACTTAACCATAACAATAGATAATTTAGTAAAATGGGGCTCTAAAAATACTTGGCTAGCTAGATTAAATGTCCTGTTTGACATTGGAAATGTCTGAAATAGGACCAAAAACTCCAAAAATATGTAAGTAGGCAGATATGTTATTGTATTAGCTCCAATTTTTATTTCTCTTCAAATGCCTTTGACGTAAGTATTTAGGAATTATCCGATAAAAGTAAGTAAGTAATTTATTTGGTATATTTGCAAGTACCTACCTACCGAATGGCTCATGCACACTAAATAAAAATATAAACTGTGTAGGTAGATCATAATACCTACGTAAATAAATTCCTATGTAGTAGGTATTATAGGTATTTGTATAGCTAATTAGGTAGAGAGCGTCAAATCAAGTGATTCACAGGGTTTTTGAAATGATGCTACCTACCTAGACCTACATCTCGACACACGACAGTGTGTCAAGCCACGGTCAGGCCCAGCGAACTGGCAAGTAGCACTGTGTGTAAGTTTACACGAACCATTTGGGGCCACTTTTGACCTTGTCATAGCTAAAAAACTAATCAATATAAACACACCAAATATGGTTTATGTATTGAAAGTTAATGAAGTACCTCAAATTTCATAAACACAGCTTAAACGGTTATTTAGATATTAACGTTCAAAAATCGTCTATTTTATCACTGATTGACTTACATATAGACGTAAAACCTAAGCCATTTTCACATATTATATGTGGTTTTGTTCAGATAGAATAATTACTCAAGGAAACTCAATTTCATTTATTTTACATTTATTTAACAACTTTACATGTTCATTATAATTCAAAGATGTCAAAAATGAATGAAAATAAATACATCAATAATTTAAATGACACATGAAAAATGAAAAATACTTCTATACAAAATAAATAATACTATTAAAATGTCACATCATAATATTTGAATATCCGGCTCGAATGATTTCTTAATTTATCATAATTGAGACAACAAGGTCATTGAAAACTTGTTCAGATTAAGTAAATAATAATTTCATCGAATAGGTACATTCGGTAACTTTCGTCAATTTTTATTTTATTTAAAGTTAACTTTTTAAAATGTATTTTTAAAACCATTCAACAGTATTCATTGTCATTACAGTGTTGTTTTAAGATTCTTATTGAGATTATGAAGCGAATCTCAATTGAAACTTATAATTAAGTACAAGTCACAGCTGATACTAGTTACCATTCATTTACTTAGTTTAGATTGATTTATGCCTGTCTTCTAAGAGTGTGACACTTAGGAACACTATGGTTCATAATTTTTGCTTATAAATAATTTATGTGAAGGTATTTAAAAATGTGCACTATTTAAACTTCACAATTTTTTGATAAAATGCTTACAAATTGGCACTACAAACATAAAACTTTCTTAAAATATTTCGGTATTCAGGTGCGTTACAAGAAGTGTCACAACATTATGCAAGACGTCAATTTTAATTACTTACGGCTTTCTTCTCCAAACCAGCCGGGTCCATAATCGGAGTCTGCTTCTTGACCATACCCGATAGCAGGGTTTTGATCTGTGCAATGGCACGTCCAGGGTTCAGACCCTTAGGGCAAGTTCTAGTGCAATTCATGATGGTATGGCAACGGTATACAGAGTAAGTGTCCTTAAGCTTCGACAAACGCTTGTCAGTAGCATCATCACGGGAGTCTATGATCCATCTGTAGGCTTGCATAAGCACGGCAGGGCCCAGATACTTGTCTCCGTTCCACCAATAGGACGGGCAGCTGGTAGAACAACAGGCACAGAGCACACATTCATATAACCCGTCCAACTTAGCACGGTCTTCGACATCCTGCAGTAGTTGGGTCTCTTTACCTTTAGCGGCCTCCTTGTCACGCTGTAGCCAGGGTTCAATCGACTGGTACTGCTTATAGAAGTTGGTCAGATCAGGAACCAGATCCTTTACTACGTACATGTGCGGTAACGGGTAGATCTTTGAGGGTTTGGAGATGTTCTGGTCGATATGGCTGATACAAGCCAGAGTGTTGACTCCGTCGATGTTCATGGCACAGGAACCGCAGACGCCCTCGCGGCAGGAACGCCGGAAGGTCAGGGTAGGGTCTATTTCGTTTTTAATCTTCAGCAGAGCGTCCAGCACCATGGGCGCGCAAGAGTCGAGGTCCACTTCGAAGTTTTGGACGTACGGCTTCTTGTCGGGCTCGTCGGGGTTCCAGCGGTAAATCGCGAAGGTCTTGACTTTCTTCCCGAGGGCCGCTGACGTCGCAAAACTGCGCAGCTGCCCAAAAGTGCCCGTGGTGAGCCTTAACAGCGGCATTATGTAATGTTTTTATTTACCACAACAAAGTGAGTTGTCGGCTCGTTAGCAGCTGCGACGTGGTTTCGCACTGCTCAATGCACTCGATTTATTTATTTGCGTTCGTAATTTATTTTATTTTGATAATCGATTCGAAAATACCACGATACGGAGAGAGGAAGATTTTTGAATGAATGAATAGAATGAATGGAACGTCTAGACATTATTGTGACGTCACTGACTGCCAGTCAATGATAAAATGATGAACGAAGCGCAATAATTGTAAAAAATCCGTGAAACGAAACGTTAATTAAAAATCCGTCGTTCTTTTTTCAGTATTCATCCAATACAATACAATGCCTTATTATGTAGGTGTGGGTTTATGTAGTGGTTTTCATTAATTAATATTGTGACTGATGACAAAACTTATAATAATCTCACGTTATGAAATACAACAGTAAAAATTAATAATAAAAATCGTATGACAAGGCGGTGGTATAGTCATATGACTTGGACTCTACCAATAGGAAAAAAAAAAGCGTGCATGAATGAAGCGCGCGAAACAGCTGATTGTTTTCGATTTGGTAAACAAAAGTTTTTTTAAGCTTATTATTTGATTCCTAGGAAAGAGATCCTTCGGATGTTTCATGTTATCATACCGTAAACGATGAAAACTACTTCATCGCTGAAATCGAAACCTGAGACTCCGAAAACGCCCGGAGGGATCAGCAAATCACTTCTGACTCCTTGCAGAAGAGTGGGTTTATCACGAAATTGGCGAAAGAGTGTTGCTTCTCCATTCAACTCTCCATTAGCAACCCCCGAAACAAAGCAGAATCATATCGAGACCAGAAAACGGAAGGAAACCTCTGATGATACCCTGGAAAAAGCAGTAGACGACAGTGAGGAGCAAGATATTGGTACACCAACCAGAAAAGTAGTTTTGCCTCGTAGAAAGAAGTCTAAGATGCTTCTAAACTCTATAACCTCGACCAATGAAGATGATCACTCACAGCCGTCCTCACAACCTGAAAAAGTTAATGAAGATAGCGCCGAAAATGAATCAAATAATGTTGCAGTGGATAAAGAAATAGTGTCAACACCAGTGCGTTCTAAGTCTAAGAGCAAAGTCAAGGAGAGTGTTACCAATAAGGCTGGTAATGATGCGGGCAAAAATAGCACTGTATCTACCCCAATGCAGCTAAAGTCAAAAAGCAAGATTAAGAAGATATCTCCTAAAAGTGTTACTAAAGACATCGATACAAACCTTGAGTCTACAGTAGATGCTATTGATGAGAAAGAGAATTTTAAATGCAATAAAACACCTATTGAAGAAGAAGAAAAAACTAATAAAACTAAAGAAGGCAACTCTGAATCTGAAAGTAAAAATAAAAGTAAGAAAGATAAAAGTCCAAAAAATCTCACAAAAGAATGTATTGTAGTATTACAGAAAAAGATATTCAAAAAGGAATTGCAGGAGAAAGAAAAAAACAAACCTATATCTCAGACATTGTTTGAAGAATCAGATTCTGATGATGTCCCATTGAATTGCTTCAATAAACCAGTAACTACCAAAAGTGACTTAATAACTATAGATGATGATGATTTTGCAGCTACAAACAAGCAGATACCTCATAAAACTAGTCCTAAAGTAGTTAAAAAAAAGAATATACCTAAAACTAAAATTGCTACGACAAAAATAACAGATAAAAAAGCCAATTTTCAAGCTCAAAATCCCTCACAAAGTTCTGTTGATGACGATGATGATTTCTTTGAGAAAAAAAGAACCATATTAGTAAGAAAAAGTTATGATAAAGTAATTAAACCATCTAAAGCAAAATCCACCGGCTCAATTACACAAAAAGACATTGAAGATCTAAAAGAGAGGATTGAAGCTAAGAAAAAGATGCTGCTTGCTAAATCTATGACAGATACCAAAGAGTTGCGAGAGTTGATAAAAAAGTGGCAGAAAGGATGCCAAGATGCATTGATGGAGCTTATGGACCTTATGAGGACCAAGTGCCCCGATAGTGAAGCCATGGAATATTCTAACATCCTTCAAACATTGAAGATACCCGCAACATTAGTTGGGTATGATTCGGACAATGACTGCTTCGTTACTCCAGATGATGATAATATTATTCTGTCTCATGTTTGATTGCTTAATTAAGTTGCATAAAAATTTGTTATTATTTTTATTTGTTTAAATTTTAGGTTGAATAATAACATTGTAGTTGCATTCATATTTATTGCATCAAAATCTATTTTACAACAACTAGGTAGGTACTTATTTATAAAATTAGAATCTATGTGACCGAATCGGGTTTTCAGGGTCGAACAACTTAGGGTCTTTGAAGAAAGTCTTATCTTTGTAATAATATGGCATATATGCGCAGTTTTGAGCTTTCCTGATTTCCTGTTCTACTTGATACTGCTTCTTGTTGCATAGTCCAGTGATGTGGCGCCCGTAGATCCTTCCGGTATAAGGGCTTTGGAATTGAGAAAGGAGTCTATAGTTTTTGTAGTCTGGAGTAATATTTAGTTTACAAAGAATGCACTCTTTTTTCTCTTTTTTAAATGGGTTTTCGATTTCCACGGGCTCGTCGTTCTTCTCCGTCACTGAAGTGGTATTTGCGAGTCTCACTGATGAAGTAATGACTCTATTTGTAGGGGCAACTGAAAAATAAAGGCTGGTTAGATGATGTTGTGTGGATGAATTGAGGTTTGTTGGTAATGTAAGTTAGCTTACAGACGTGCCGCGTGAGAAGAGTTTTTAGCAGCGACATTTTTGTTTTGAATGCACTAATGTTTAGTAGAAATTGATGGAAGTAATTTAATAATTTCCCATGAATAATACAATTTTACTTAGTAAACATAACCTCAAAGAAATTAGAAAGACTGGACAGCTAGGGTGACACTGCGACCGACAGTGGCAGTGACATAAGTGAAAGAATGTCAGTCAATTAACACTCCGTTTCACTCAAAAGTATTCAAATCATTTATCATCACCAAGATTATTGATGAGCTATGTCCACACTGTGCCTTTTTTTGTTCATCAAGGGCATGCGTCATAGCGCAGTCAACAGCGCACATGAGGCATGCCCTTAATGCATGCGCGATGACAGTTGAAATCGAAGCGCAAGCTGTGTAAAACGTTTTCCCGCGTCGGGTGGATTTCTGTGCCACAAAGCGTTCAACATGAAGACTATAAAACTTTCCCACAACTTTGGGGTCTTGGGGTCCAAATAATAAAGTCTACACAAATTATCTTGGTACTTTTTTCTGTAAATTCTTATGATCAAGTAAGCCACACATATTCCACCTAGTGAAATACTCTCATCGCACATGTTTCCAAAAGCTGACAGAAACTACGACTGAACTAAATTACTATATTGGCGTTGCGTTCGTTAACGCATTCAATTATTGAAAGCGCCAAACGCTAGTTGAATAGAAAGATGAAGACAAAAGTTGAAGATGAAAAAGCACAGTGTGGACATAGCTATTGAACATTTTATTAAAACTCCTTAAAGTTTTGTGCGAGCAAACACCTAACACGCAAAGCTATTCGTTTTCTTCAGGTACTGTTTCGCACTCTATTCTTTCTTTTAGATTATTGTCCCTTAAAAAAAATTAAAAAGAAGGTACCTTCCTAATTACAGGTGGATAGTAACATAGAATCTAAAAAGCTAAAAATGTATAATATTTTTTTAGGATAAGTTATAAATACCTTGGATAGTAAACACACACAGATTTTATCAATGTACCTATGTACTAAAAATGAAATGTTATTTCCAGGCTAGTAGAGCTACCCAAAAGAAAAGTACCTATCTAATCATGTTGTATCTACTATTTCGTAGGTTTTTCATCATTCATCTGTCAAGTGGTCCAGCCAGCCTCTTCTGAGTCAAGTTATTGCAGTGTTGTGTACCCGCAACTTGTTGCGACAGCGGACACCATTGCACATTCACCACTAATGTGTATAGTGATGCAACCGACAGACCACAGGAAAACTCGGAAAACTAGCAAATAATAAAATTGGTCAATCAATAAAAAAATACATAGAAATTAACGATTTTAAAAATAATATACTTACTTACGTAGTGTGTATTTCGTACTTGCGTATACGAAATCAAATAAATAATCCTAGGCCTACCAATGCTATTCTAGCTCATACCGTACCTACCTAAACCACAGAGGAAAGACTACCTAAACGTAGTTTTAAAACTACCTAGTTACTAAGTTTCCCTGAAACGTACGTACTTTTTAATAAGTACCTATCTTCTGGCTTAAAAACATGTAGGTACTGTACCTAGTTAAGTCATAGAAGAATAGATGAATAACGGTGTTCCTATAGATCACCATTTGATTAACACCAAGATGGAAAGTATCAAAGCAAAATGGATGCGGAATAAAGGACAGAAAATTATCAGACACCCTGTGAATAAAAATGGAATATCACTATTTTCAAATAATGCTTGTTACTTTTTACGCAATGAAAAGGCCTACCTGGTTATTGTTTTAGCATATTTTATAATATTTATCTAGCCCTGATAAGTTACTTCTCTTTTTCGAAAATTAGCATCAGACCATAATGTACTAGAAGTTAGACAATTTGGCTCTATTTTTTATTGCGCATTTTCAATGTACCTACTACTCTGTGATTCTATTCTTTAATACTTCTGTGAGTTAAGTGACCTTCTAATTCAAGCGGTTAAAGATCATTGACCAAAACAAATCAAACTTTCTCTTTACTTAAGTATAATCCCGGAACAAGTTTTCCTGTTGTGTAAGTCTTCCCTAAACCACCAAGACTGGCATGCATCACTATAAAAGTGGTTGGGTTACTTGCCACTACCCTGCCAGTTTGAAGAGACACCATAGCTAAGCTGTCATCCGAGTTGACCGCAACTTTTCATACTGAGCGGGTATGTCGACGCGTTTCTTGGGATGTGTAGTAAACAAGAAAACGCCTAACCACAACCGGCGTAGCCACTGTCCGAAATCAACGTGGCAAACTAATCGTAAACATTTTTAATGAAACAAAACAAACACAATTTTTATAACAAAAAATCTAGTGTTGGTGCTGGCGTCAATTTTCGCGCCCTGTGAGTGACTCAGTGAGTGATTTTGTGACTTTTTGATTCCAATTGGGATATTAACTCTCGGTAAGTTTTATTATTTTTTATTTTTAATATCAATCATACGGAAATTGATTTAAGTTGAAAGCAGTTATGCAAGTTTCCGCAAACACTAAAAATTTATATAAGACGCTCAGTGCATTATGAAATGATTTGCAGGGAATGTATGATGCAAGTGGCATCCGCACGGGGAAAGTAAAAGTTTAGACACTGAAATGACGAAAATGTCGTTAGTTTGACGTTTTGGTGTAAACGTAGGCGCTAAGAAATCAAGGTTGTGTGGAGAAAGTGACCTAGCTGCGACTCCCTGCTCGCAACGAGTCTGCGTCGTACAGTGCGCGCCGACCGAGTTCCGGTATACTAACAGGCCTACGCAGTTCGAATTTTGAAATCGATTAGCAGTCCTACGTCACTGACGTGTGAAGTGAGATCGCAACCACCAAGTAGGTATCTAAATCAGGTACTTCATCAAAGGCCCATTAAAAAAGCCACCTATTATTAACAACGATTAATAGATTTTTTTCTTTATAGAAGAGTTTCTAGTTTTTCATTCCGACACCGTATACTTAAGGTAATTTATTTGCATTCAACCAAAGTCACAAAAGCAAGTGAGGACTGTATTGTAATATGGTCTAATGACGGAAAATTGGTAAACTTTTGTAAGTTTCTAAAAAAATAATAACAATAAAAAAAAAATATATAGGTACATATTAGCAAGGAAAAATATAGATACCTAGCAAAAAGATGTAGTTTACATAAATGTACAAGAGAATATAATGTTACAAATATCAATAAAATGTAGGCGAACCTAAACAAATCACATTAACCAATTTTAATACAACTTAATCAGGACCTTCAATGTTGAAAATATAAAGATTTATCTTCTATTAATAAACATTAAATATACTTATAATAAATATTATAAGCAAATTGTAATAATATAGTAAGTAAGTACATAGTAATCATACCTACCTACTTTAATATTGCAATTTACACAGGTAACACATTCAGACAATAGGTACCTACGGAAACGAATAATCATATGGATAGATCGTTAAACAAACAAAATATACGACTGTTTGCACATCTGAGCTCATAAATGGATAAATTATAAATTGACAAGGACTTAAAATGACAAACTTTTGGTAGACAAGGCTTACAAACAGAATAACTCTAGAAATTTAACAATTTATGTAGGTATGCCATACTAGCTGACCTTCGCAACTTTTTTGGGTAGCAAACTTAAATTCCTTAGTCCGCACTTTTAGGTCTTATTTTATTTTTATCTTTTCGGGAAACTTATAGCTAGGTACCTACTTATAGGATCATCAATATTAATAAAATGCTTGGACCTGACTGACTGACTGATTGACTGACTGACAGACAGACAACGTACAGGCCAAACCATAGAACGTAGAGACTTGAAACTTGGAGGATGTGGCGTCAAGAGCTGAAAGTGAGAGAAAGGAATTTTAAAAATTCGCAACGCAAACTAAGTTGCGGGTTCAGCTAGTCACTAATATAATTATTCTTACTAATACTACCTATAATATGGATGGCCAATTAAACATTTTCACAATTAGTAAGACAAAAAATCACAATTATAGGCTTGCAAACACTTCCTCCATCCTCTTCCAGATCCAAGTTTCCAAGTCGACCGATTGGTTTAGCCAATACTCTGTGGTCTGTCATTGATTGAATGCCCGTAGCTTCAGCCTCGCTAAACCCGAATATTAGCTTATAGGTACCTACTAGATGATGTTCATACAATGGAAACAGTCCAACCAAACTCAAGGAGCAGAAAAAAAAAAACAAGATTAGCACAAGAAAACTGCGAAGACCTTTTTCAAAAGACACACTGCTACACCAGCAGAAATAAAACGCTCATTCAAGTATAGTCAGCATAAAAAGTCGATGACCACATTTCGATTTTCAAAATCGCTTTATACCATTTATGGTTATGGTATAGCCACGGAGGAAAATACTAAGCATAGCGTAATACTACAGTAATTCATCCATTGCGGACATACAATTACTATTTTTACGTTATTATTTTATGAAAAGTAAACATATTAAAATTATTTACAACACATATAAGTAATTATTATACAAAATATAAAACAAAATTGATGACTATGACCTGACACCGATATAAAAAAAATGATTTGAGGTCTCGAAACTAGCTTAGGTCGTGGCAGTATTTATAGGGCGATTGCAATACAAATATACCGCTAGCAATCCGCCTGGATAACATTCAGATCGTAACCGACGATCACGCGATGCTCGTTCCTTATAATGTCGGTGTCGCAATCAATTGATGATTCCGAATGGTTTGCTAAAGGAAGTGTATCATAAAACTGATATTACCTAGGTCCCTAACTGCCCTCAACAACCTCCTAGAAGCCAGCCACATAGTGACATATTTGCAGATCAATGGAGAGAGCTAATCTCAGATTGCCATTGGTTCTGCGAATCTAAATTTTGATTCAAGTATAATTATATAAGTAGGTATTATTATTATTATTTTTGACTTTGAATCTTGAAATATTGTAATTGTTTCTAACCGTTTTTTTTAAAGTAAATAAATAAAATATACTAAATAACCGACTTCATTGTAATCCCATTTACTTGGAGGTACTCACAGAAGTAATAAAGTTTAAAAACACACAGTACATTGAAAATGCGCCATAAAGGTATCTAAATTATCTAATTTCTAGGACAGTCGGCTCTGTAATTGTTTTTACACCCAGCCTACGCCGGTGTTAACCTGTGATTAAACCACTCACACAACCATGTTATGTGTGTGAGTATGTAAACTACTGATGTGATTAAACCACTTAAAATTTACCCATAATATAAACCACAAGTGGTTTAATCACAGGAAAACACCGGCGTAAGCTGGGTGTAAATAAATTTATAGAGCCGACTGTACATTTTGGTAAAGATTTTAAAATTAGTTAATGATTTACTTCCAATGCGTAATATCTAACAAATATATTAATGTCTCAGCTTAGCATTAACAATTTTTATGTAATTTTTATTTGTGCCTAGAACATATTTTTTTCAGGACAAACACCCTGTATCAATTATTATAAGTTTTTTTTATTGTATATATGTATGTACTAAAATATTATAATGGACATGATTGTGAGGTGAGGTTATTAGTTTCTTGAAACATCCTGTATAAAATAGCAATGTCGTAAAAAGTTTAATTAAATATTAACAAAAGGTCCAGCGACGTGTTTTAATGATGCCCTTTTGTAACGACACTTAAAAGCAATTGTAAGTTGGATTCTATAGATGAAAAAATATCGTCAGGTTTTCACGATACCTGTTGTATCGTTATAAACAGCTGTCTGTAAGTCAGTGAGCTAAATACTAGTAGAATATTGTAGAAATGAAGCATATGAATTAACTTTTGATGCTGACTGTTATTTTGTATTATTTCATAGGTGGCAATGAATTTTACAAAATCAATGTTTTATGAAAACATACACACAACCGACTTCAATCGGACTGTTCTAGTGACCGTAGACTGACTACTCGAACATATTGGACTGCGAACTAACATAATCTCATTCCGGAAACTTAACTTGCTCAATATTCCTCTAGTAAGAACCAATTACAGACAAAACTCATACATAATAAGGGTATGCAGATGTTTCAATACTTTAACTACACAGGCAGATATCGATATTGATCTATTTTGTACCAGCGCTACTCAACTGAAGCGTGTATTAGGAAAACATTTCTTCTCAAGTACCTAAACTCAGTTATATCTATATATCTACGTTAAATGACGCATAGGCTTAGACGTGTGTTATCGTCAACGTTTCTTTGTTTATTGCATTACTTAGAATTTTTTGTAATAGGTGGAAACTTTTAATTGGCCCTAAGCACTTACTTTCTATACTATAGTTCTTAACTAGCTGTAAGTTTTCCAAAAATTGTAAAAATAAAATAAAAATAAAATAAAATAAATAAGTAGGCACCACTAAAAAGTCACAGGGAAGTAAAATACGCAATTTGGTTCACTTCAATGACTTTTTTTTTCAGTTATTTTGGTTTAAAACTAAACTACTGAACCGTTTTTGATAAAATTTATATGAGACCAACCTGAAAGTATATCCTCCCAAACAAAGGACAATGGCCACTTTGTATGAGCTTATGGCTTAGGGTGAACAGTGATTTTTGGTATAATTGTGATAGAGGCTTAATAGCTTCTAAAAGTAGGTACCAGAATATAAGGATATCTTAGTATCAAAATGTTCGGTTGACCTACTATCCCACTCATAAAGTTCATGATCGACGGAGGGTTTTATATAATAAAAATGAGTTTTTTTTCACATATTTTCTATTTTTTATCACAATTATATGATACATTACATTATATAGAAGCTGGGTAGGTAGTTTCATATTATTTTAGTAGTCCTTGTCCAGTTTATGAACCGTACTGTTGCAATATGAAGCACAGCAACCCACTGTATTTACGGCCTACAATACAATTACAACAGTACTGTTTTATTGCTTTCCTTTTTTAATTATTACTTTCAAATAAAATAAATTCAATAAAGGTATATATTTTGGCTCAATCTGCTTGCATGCGGTGGTCCTGAGGGACGATTTTCCCTTCCTATGTTAGTGTGCTCCAATCTATAAATAAAGGGAAATCTGTTATAGCGAATTTCACAATTACTTACTTAAAATAATTAAACCATAAATGGAAATTGATGAACCTTACAGTTTGCTGAGCCATCCATTGCCATAAATACGCTTGCGTTTACACTCCTAATTGCAGTCAATGTGAACTCCATAAGCAAGCGAGGGTCAACATTAGAATCCATTGTCCATTTACGAGTAAAAAACTTCCTCAAAATATAAGTTGAAATGGAAAAACATTACAAAATTCTTATTCTTATACTTCGCGTTTGGCTCCACACAGTATATTATAAGCCAGTGTAAAGTAATTTATCGCATTCGTGGTCAATTTATTTAATAAACATGTTTTATTTCACATATTATTGAATTATTGTAAAAAATATAAAAAATATTCAGTCAAATGTCCAAAATGAATGACATGATATGACATGTAATGTAGACTTGGGTAGCTTTCACAGTTGCTACAATAGTTGAAGCGTCTCTTTCCAGCAAGTGAAGCATCACGTTTGTTTTGACTCACCACTCTTCCCTCGAATATTCACCTTGGCCTTGATTTTTGATGATTTTTCTGCATACTCTATGGTAGCGGGCGTTGTATCGTTTGTGATACGTACTAGATTATAATTGTTATAATGTGGGTATACTATGCACAGTTATTGAATAAATAAATCTTGAACCTTGGTAGCATCTTTTAGTTTACTTCATGGTGACAATTCACTCCTAAATAGGGAATCCTTCAGTTTTTGTTTGACGAATTTTCAATGCACATTGGTAATGATTAGAATGGTTACATTTAATTCGTTAATACCCATTAATTAGATTAATATTAATATTACTCATAAAACGTGGCGACAATAAGAGATGGCTACGCTATCTATTTTTGTTAGTATCTTGCGACAAGAAATAAGATTAATAATTAAATGGCTCTTACATGAGTACTCAATCGTGGTACCACAGTGAGGGAGCTCGTCGTGTCAAGGAATTGCCTCGCATACAACTCTATTTTTAGAAGCAAGACTATGACATGACTTTGATCCTTTTTGACGTGTGCTGTGCTACCATATTAGTATAAAAAGAGATTAAAATAATCGATCGATTAAAAGAATCGATTTTTTCTAAGGAATTTATTTTTTTAGGGATGGAATAATAAACAACTAAGCAAAAGTCGTGTAAAGGAACTTCTATTAAAAACAAAAAAAACGGTGTGTGTTTGACCACATGACAGAAGTGAAAACTTCATCAAGGTGACACGTGCTGACTTTACCTTAACAAGTGTTACATAGCAAAGCATAACGGCTCAATCTCGTTGAATACGAACTCGTTGAACACATAAACAAGTGTTCAGCGCGCCTCAAAAAGTTTTCACTTTCCAAAAATGCATAAACACCCTCGATCACATAATGACAATTTGCATTATCGTGATATCGATTCATAAATAAATAGTTATTATTCGATTATTATTCAGAAGAAAGTAAATGACAACACTGGTTTGATGAATCATGAGACAAACTAGGATAATATTATCATATTAAATACTAATTAAATAAACTTTTTTTAGGTTCACCTGGGTACTAAAATATTACACAATAATTAATATCCAAAATTAATCGATTTATTGAACAAATTGGATTTCTCTGAACATCGTGTTCACTGAGGCCAGGAATGAACAATATCCTTTTAATTTATAAACAACAAAGTTCTCAGGTAACAAACATTAAAAAAATCAATATTCAACCGAATTGATAACCTCCTCTTTTTTTGAAGTCGGTTGAAAATAAGTTATCATGTAATCAAGATTCAAGATTTTTATTCGCCAGAACATAGTATCATTGATTTTACTATTGAATGACGAAGATACACATACTTTCTATACAAGGTCATATTCTAAGGAATGTGAGTTTAGTTCTATTATGCTTTCTTAAACTGCTTATCTTTAATAAGTAACGATTTTACCCAAAGAAGAAATGATCCCAACCCAAATAAAGGAATTAAATAAATTATTAAAAATGTGATTAGCAGAATGCACTGCTATTTCATTTGCTATTTATTTATTCTAATATTTAAAATGACGAAAGGACGGATTGGAGGATTGATATTTTCGCATGCATGATAACCAAGTTAACACTGATAATAAAAATTTAGTTTTTCATTCAGAATCCGCTTAAAATTCCTTAGTTTGTCTTCTAAATGTATTAATTTGTAACGATTTGACCCGATGACGAATTTACCTCAACCCAAATAATGGATCAAAGTGTGATTGGCAGAATGCACTGCTATTACATTTGCCATTTATTCATTTTGCTATGAAAAAATATCGAAAAGACGCATTGGCGGATTGAAACTTTCGCATGCATGAAATCCAAGTTAAAAATTATAATAAAAATATAGTTTTTCATTCAGAATTCGGTTAAAATTCCATAGTTTGTCTTTTGAATGTTTTAAATTCACTCGTCCCACATAATACTGGTTTGTCGGTTACAAATAGTTATGTAACGTCCATAATAGCTATCTGCAGGTTCTTTGGAGTGGGCATGTGGACTCCTTTCACTTATCTCTGGTCCTTTTTAATCTGTGCTCGGCACCGGCATCTTGGACACCACCCGCCATAGACAGTGGTAATTTTTGTATCGTCATAACCATGGTTCTGGAAAAACCCAATGCGTATTTTTGTCCTACGTCTGTAAGGTCAAGGTCAGGGGTGGCGAACCATTTTGTACCCACGTTATTTTTTTTCTAAATAAATGTTAAACAGGCCGTTCCAATAAATAATGTTGACTTTGTGAACTGAAAGGTTGTTATTTACTACCAAAAGTATAAAACTGCATTTAGTTTCATTGCATTCAGTGGCAGTTTTTAATTTTTCCATGCTACATTTATTCAGTTAAAATCATTATATTTAATTCTGCATTAAATATAAGATTTTTGAGCCAAGACTTTTTTTCTTAGTACTAACCACTACTTATTACTTTTTCCTTAGTAGGTAATCTACATTTTCATCATATAGTAAACTTTGTGATCCAGTGGCGTGCCCAAAATATTATGTCGCGTTCGATCTTTGGCACGCGTGCTATTGGTTTGCCATCCCTGGTCTAGGTTTTTTATTGTATTTTTAGTAAGTATACTATAATATGTTTAAATATAGTTATTCGATTACTTGTTTATCCAACCTCTGGTTGAGAACACAAACAAAATATTTCGGTCTAATGTTCCGAGCCCGTTGAACTCTTTTGTATGACGTTTATGAAATAAACATTACGTATGGTCTTTTAGCATCTGACTAAACTTGCAATAATTATAATTATTGAATAGATATCGCTAAAGCTAACGAATTACTAATTAATAGGTAACTTCAATTAAAAAAATCGAGTTGTAGGTTCAATCAAACCACGTACTTGAATATTTAAGTTATCTAAATTGGCACAGAGTTATAAGATACGGTAATAGTAATATTTATTCAGACGTACGTTTAGTGCACAAAAATAACCTCTTAAAAGCGCACTTGAAATCCTTTCCCCACACTGGCTCGAAAGAATTAGTGACACAATAAGAAGAAAAATTCAGGCGTTATTGAGAATCCCGAACTAGCAAAATGCTGTATTTCAGTAGCCTGAGACATTATCTATTTTAAGATAATTGAATGATTCAGGCGTTACTTTGCGTAAATCCATAAATATCAACAAATTATATAAATATATTTAGTAATAAATCCGCTTAATTTCAAAGTTTAAAGATCGAGAGAACCACGAGCGAGTCCACACCTCCTGATGATGCCTCGTGTAGAGGCGAAACACGTGTCGTATCTTTAAACTTTGAAATTAAGCGGATTTATTACTAAATATATTTATATCATTTGTTGATATTATCTATTTTATTAAAATTTTAAAAAAGTTGATTGTTATTATCATTCATTGTCGAAAGGGCATTGTTCAAGAGTATTTCTTGTCATTTACCACTGGAAGGTCGATGTGTCGGAAGTATTCAACAATTATCTGCTGTGAGGTCGACTCTTGAACTTTCCACCTCTCGGTAGTAAAAAGAAATTGGCTTTATGGAAAAACCAACTCGTAATTTACGGTTTTGAGAAAAAATTGCCAGTAAGACTTTTGAAATAGTTTTTATCTGTACTTTGTCCTTAATTGAAACGATAACAGCGACCTGTAGCGTATAGTTCTGGTTGTGTCAAGCTAAAAATCCTTAAGTTTAGACCTTTGTCATATTCAGGCTATGGAATTATTTCTTTTATAATTATTTTAAATTCTAAAAGCAATGTTCATGATATGATTAATTATGAAATACCCATCAGGTTTCAAATTGTAATAATATACCTACCTATAAAACACTTTAATTACCATATGCAGCAATCTTAATTTTATTAATTAAATTATAGGAATTGTTGTTAAATTTAATCTAATACATAAACAAAAACTTTGTGATGTAGGTAGGTATCCGTTTTTTAATATGTCCAGAAGTTCTTATCAGTTTGTTTAATATAATTAAAGTCTGTACTAGTTAAATAATAATAATATTGGAAGGCACTATTTACCATAGTACAAGTTTTTTCAAACTTAGTTTGGTAACTAGGGCTTATACTAAAATGTAAGTACCTGAGAGAAATAAAGAATTTTATTTATTTATTTATTATTTTATCAAATTCCAGTCCGATCGATCCAGTAGTTTCGGTGTAGGTAATTGGGTAACAATACCGACAAACCTTACTTTCTTAAAAACTTTCGCCTTTACAATTTTGGTATCCTTCCTTTCTCTTCGCTATAGCCAGTGGCTAGTTTAAAATAAAAAAAACTTTTTACCCGACTGCAAAGAAGGAGGGTTATGTTTTTCGAGTGTATGTTTATTTGTCTGACTCTATGTTCCGCCCTGCAGACTAAACGGCTGAATGGATTTTGATAACAGAGGTGTCGTTGCATTTGTCTAAGTCACACAAGTGTCATAAGCTAACTTAAATGTCATAAATCCAATGTGGCGGCTGTAAGCCAACAAAATATGTATAAAAATGACCAAAAAATCATCAAAACTTAATGGATTTCTGATGGTTTCTGTCATAGGAATGCCATAAAATATTAAAGTGTCGAAAGTCCAATTCGGCGATAATATTTTGGCAGTTGGATTTTCATTTTTTATATACTGTAAGCTTGTTTGAACCGTGGTGCCTTCAGAGCCTCGGAAACACTAATAGACGATGACACACGGCTTATTTACACCCTACACGCCAGCAACTTCGCTTGTAGCGTGAAAAGTCGCCCAGTGTCATCGGCGGTTTTACAATCTGCTTGTTTACAATCCTTCCCAAAAGCTAACACGCTCACACGCTAGCGTTCAAAAACGCCAACAATCAGCTTGTAAAAAAGCTTGGGTGTCATCGATGCATTAGGTTATAATTTATTAAGGCGCCTTAAAACCTTTCCATAAAAAATACTACCTTTATTCCTAATAATGAAAGTACATAATAATTATTATTCTGAAAAGCCAGTAATACAGCCGAAATTATAAAATTACGTTGCCCCGCACCAGTAATTGAATAGGCAATAAATTGGACGGAAACCAATACAGTACCATCCTGTCTTGCTCAACCGACCATGGGTTATTTACTGCGAACTATATCACTCACTAGGTACTCGCCCGTGGCTTTGCCCGGGATAAATAGATACCCATTTGTTCTTTAAATTCATAAACTATATCCATACAAAATTACAGCTTACAGAGGTGTAAAAATCCATCTTTTATTCATCATTGATCATCCCATAATTTACTCATCTACAGCCTCGCATACATGCTATTGCAAATAACAATTAGTAGCCTATTTCTTACTCTTTTTTTTATTTAATCTGATAAAAAAAGGAGGTACTCAATTCACGTATATATTTTTCAACCGACTTCAAAAAAGGAGGAAGTTATCAATAACCAAATTGATTTTTGATTGAATGTTTTTTTTAATGAATCCAAGATTGGTCCCAAAATTCGGTTTCGGTTGAGTACTTTGGTTTTGAAATAAAATAAACTGAAAAAATTTCGTCATCCTAGTAAACGAAATTGCATATTTTGCTTTCCTGTGACTATTCAGTGGTGTTTACGGTCACTAGAACAGTCCAATTGAAGTCGGTTGTATTATGTTTTTATAAAACCTTGATTATTATTTGAAATATTTATTTTTTATTGGAAAGGTTTTATTTTATGAGTCTTAAACTTAGACATTTCCTATGGCACTGTGTCCTCAAAGTTTTTTTTTAACTTTATTTCCTTTTACACAAATTACGTAACTGTTTATTATGTGTAGGGACCGCCTATGGCAGTGAAAGCCTCCTCCAGAGTTTTCCATTTTTTCCTGTCTCTAGCTGTGTCATCAAAGTTAGAACACAGTAATTCTTTATACATTGCTTGGTTAATAACGTACTAATGTGATCACTGATCAGTACTGCCCTTGAGTATAGTTTGAGTAAACATTTTCTACAAACCGTGTGGTTTCCGTATAGTCTTTAATAACTTGTTGTTGAGGAATACTTGCCTGGTTTTTATGATTCCGGTTTTTAATTATGTTTCGAACGTTGGTTTTTATACTTGTATTTTATAGAAATAACTAGAGAAATACTAGACTGAGGAGGCTCGGGTACTATGGAATGCAGGTCGTAAAGCCAATTGAGGATTCAAGATCAGAATTTCAGGAGAAAAAAGGTTGAGTGGTGACCACTCACTTTAGAAGTGAAAACTTCTTCAAAGGCGAGGTAAATAATACGACATACATATTTTTGTCACAGTTTGACAGTGAGTACCTACATTGACATGATAGTAGAAAGGATGTAGCTCAAAAATACATTTTGTTCACGGTCATAGCAACAACAATGAAGTCACTTTATTTTGTTGATGTTGTTCAGGTAAAAAAAGACATATGTATTACCACATTCAATTAGTAAACCATCCGACTTTACCCGAAATAGTGTTACATCCGAGCGCTGAGAGCCCAGTAGTACAGTCCTAATTACTCCTTAAGAAATATTTTACTCAGTGCGCCTAAAGAAGTTATCAGTTAAAAAATTAAGTAGTGGAAAGAGAACACAGTCTACAATATGGTTAAAATACGCTAAACTTGTTTGTAAACTATTCTTGGATTAAATCTACACTGGAATTTATACTTTTGTACCACTTACAATACAATAAAATACCTTTTGAAATTAAATTGAATTGACTCCATACGTATCCCTAAGCCATAGTATTAAAGTATTAAAGTACACACTGTAGTACATTGAAAATGCGACCAAAAAAAGGGAGCCACATTGGCTAACTTCTAGTACATTTTGGTCCGATACAAATATTCAAAAAAGAGAAGTTACAGGGATATATAACTAGGTATTATATTATGTTAAAACTAATCGGCTTTTTCATTGTGAATAAAACTACGTCGTATAGAGTAACAAACATTATTTGGAATTCGAGATAATTTTTTTTATTGACAGGGAGTCTGAAAATTTTCTGTCCTGTGTTCCGCATCCATTTTAGATTGATACTGTCTATTTTGGTGTTGTATAGGACCAGGGTTCGAAAATATCCGATATTTATTATAAATATCAAAATATCGGATATTTATTATATATATCGGATATAAATCAAGTTTGATATATATCAATTTTGTACGATTTTTTTACTATTACTTTATTGTATTTATGAATACTATTTGCATATGTGTTACAAAAACATACTAAAATTATAAAAAAAATTAAAAGTTTTTTTATTACCTAATTCTTATCAGTCAATAGTATTTTTTTTTGGTTAGAGAGTATGTTACTCTACGTCCACGCCATCTACATTTAGGAAGTAGAAATACAGTAACAACCGGTAAAAATTACTTAAAAATATGAATTTTTTAAACCATTTTTGTATTGCAATATTTTATAATAAAAAAATGGATATATATCGTATATATTAGATTCATGTATATCAGATATATATCTTGATATATATCCTCGAACCCTTATAGGAACACCGTTATTCATCTATGCCTAGGCTTGGTCTTTGTGGGATGATGGGGCTCATTGATTGATATTTGTTCTTTGTTCAAACCTCCAGCATAAGTGATCAGAATATTAATACCTAATAAGGTGACGCGTTTGTCATGTTTCAAGGTTTTTCCAAGGTATTCTTAGATTTCTCGGGCAAAAAGCTTGGACGAAGAAGTCCTTGATCGTCCTGTCTCGAGTGAAACAGTAGCCGGTTCTGGTATAGGAGTTTATAACCCGTCCAAGCCTGTGGACTTTTTTTTTAATCCATTTTTATGGGCTTTTGAACAACATTTTCGTGCCAGTCCTATAAAAACAAAATAACCACTTGTTGGATCTAAATTGACTATAAGCTAAAGAATGTTTATTTAAAAGGGTGTATTAATTGACAAGTTCTTGATAAAAATGTTCTAGTTAAATGTATTTAGTTAGAGAAAATCTTCACTTACTCGTACCTACGCTCAAATGTTTTTTTTTTACTGAAATTTGCTATGATGAAGTTAGAACTACTTTAATCTCGATAGTGATTTTTGGTACGAATTGTTAATAAGTCTTATTTTGAAGAACTTTTCAACAAAAAGTTCAAAAAAGGAGGTTATCAATCCAGTTTAATGTTTTTTCTTTTTTTATTAGTTTTGTTACCTCAGAACTATGTTGTAAGTAGAATATAAACCGATTTGATAAAAAAAAAATATTTGAAAGGTTATTACACCCAGATTGGTCCCATAGAAATATATAAATCGGTTAAGAACATTGGTTTTGAAATAAAAGTAACGAAATGTAACAAACATGAAATTGTGTATTCAGTGGTATAATAGTCACTAGAACAGTCCCATTTAAGTCGGTTGTAGAAAAACTGTTTTTGTAAAACCTTGATTTATTTTGTTACAAACCGTAAAGCAATTTATACATTTGTTTCAGGAATGTCCCACCCGGCAGAGCTTCGGCATGAGCGAGTCAAACGGATGTTTAGCTGGACTAATACCACAGGGTAAGCCAAACACAACACTAGTACGTAGAATATAGATTTGAATGAGGCTGGGCAGTTCATCAGCGAGTATAGTCATATTTCTAATGTTTTCAAAGCCTTTTTTTACATCTATAATATCTATTTTCATGTAATATTTGTCTTACCACCGTTTATATTAATTCTACCTTCGTTATAGCAAAGACAAAATGCATGTTTAATGTTTACTGAAGTCGCAAAAGCACTTCACACACTTTTTCAGTTATTTCTAAAAGCTAAACTACAGAATCAATTTCGATAAAATTTATACCCAGAAGTATGCCAAACAATAAAGGGTAATCGCGTAACTAATATAAAAATTGAAGTTGGTTACAAATCAGCTTCATCGAGAAACTAGAAACACAGTATTTATGTAAGTGTTTGCAAATAATGTAATTAGCAGTCAGAAGGCGCGTGGTTTGTATGTTACCCTATACTAGTAAATAGAAGTCATGATAGTTTTGCAATAACTCTAGAAAACGTATATCAACTAAACATTAAAATTGGCGGCGGCGCCTTGCGTAGTAAAATATTAATTGATTAGTAAAAATATTTGAGTGAGTAAATTAAATCTAAGTAACTCATCTCATCATTTTGTTCAAAATACTCCTTCTAGGCTGTCATTGGTGAATAACGGTGTTCCTATAGAACACCAAGATGGACAGTATCAAACCAAAATGGATGCGGTATATAGGACAGACATTTTTCAGACACCCTGACAATAAAAATGAAATATCTCTATTTTCAAATGATGTTTGTTACTTTTTACGAGCTAGTTTTATTAACAATGATAAAGCCTAGAAGTTTTAACATATAATATTTATCTAGTCCTGTTACTTCTCTTTTTCGAAAATTAGTATTGGACCAAAATGTACTAGAAGTTCTCCCTTTTATTGGGTACATTTTCATTATCCTACACGGTCCTGTCGTATAGATTTCCTTTTGGTTGGATACTGTCCATCTTGTTCTATAGGAACATCGTTATTCATCTATGGTTGAAGCTAACATTTCGCTAGAGTAATAACTTTCTATAATACTTTTAATATAATATTATGAAATACCTATACCTAAACGAAAACGAAGTAGGTAGTATTTATAATGTGGAAAGAAAGTTAACAATGTTTTTGATATTCATGTATATTTACTCAGAAAATATCTCAGTAGAGGCTTCTAGCCACCGGATAGCTATAATGATGCAACCGTTATGAGGCGACCTGTCTCTGATGTAAGATCGGCTTTCGCGTGAAGCCGAGAGGTCGATGAGCAAGCCGAGTAACCTACATGCCGCAGATCACTCACACAAAACCCGACCTTAAACGCAAAAACTTTTCTATTCAAAGTAACCCTTCCTCATTTACGGGTAAAATGTATCACTTTCTCCGAATGCTCAATGTCATCATAAAAGCGGTGTGTGAATAACTCAATTTAAAGTTGTGTAATACCGCCATCTGTCTAGTAAGGTTTGAACTACATAATCACGTTTACGACCTCAATTTGTTATGTGTTAACAAAACACTTTGACAGATGGCAGTAGTAGTATCTCGTTCCTGATTCTTGGATGCTCTACCGACTCTACCATTTACAAAGAAATTATTTTTGTTGATAAAAAGTCTTTATAATTAAAATAACTCAATAATAATAGCTGATAATAGTAATTTTGTAGGTTGTCTAAATTCATCTTATCAACACTATCATCACTTATTACCTCGACAATCAGTAGAGTAACATCTAATAATCTATTGTATTCTCCAGTTAAGAATGCCTTCCGCTAGGTGGAGACTGCTGCGATCTACTTCTAGAATTTCTTTTGCAATCATGTGGGTAGGTAGATTTATTCTAGAGTATATTAAATAATAGCCTATATTATGGAGGATTCTTGCAACTTCGTTTCGGCACTCTGTATTTTCCTGCTAAGTGATCCTAGCACTATAATAAAAAAAAAACCTGGAGGGAGGATGCTCCTGGCAATACATATAATCAAAGGATCATAGCCAAGCGTAGTTCTATTATGCGTAACATTTGTTTTAAGGCTAGCAAAACGTAGTGTGGGACTCTGGCCGCTAGGCGGAGTGCCAAAAGGCAAAAGAACTTTCAGTCAGGATTGTTGACCCTTCCTGTTAATCTTGACCCTGTACCAGGAAATACTAATGTACCTACTCGCGGTTTCCTTAGTACGCTACCATCTAGTCGGCGCGAATATAAACTACCATAAACAATGTTGTTTATTTTTTGTAACAAGGAAGATTAACTCCAAGAAACCATTAGGTATTGTATGTGGACGTATTTAGGACGGAATTATTTGGGGCCAAGTAAAAAAAAATAGTTAGGGAATATAGAGTGATGGCGATTTGGTGAACGAATTATGAACGTTAAAAAAAAGGGAAAATGTACGCAAATTTTGTTAAAAAACAGTAAATTGAATGCGAATTTTTACTTCAATGTGGCGCGGCGCCCTAAACAAAAGTTTTTTATTACCAAAAAAGAAAAAATGAAATGGCACTTAGTTCTGTCTGTGCTGTCAAAATATTTGGTTACTAAAGCTTAGATCACAAATACCGAGTACTCGGCCGAGACAGTTAAATGTTACTCGGCCGAGACAGTGAAAGCTTACATCACTTGCTCCTCGGCCGAGTACTCGGTACGTGTAATCTAGGCATAAGTCTCAAAATTAATGGTTTTTTTTGCAAAATCGGTTCAGTAGTTTAGGTTTCAAATCAAAATAACTGAAAAAAAAGTAGTTGAATTAATTAAAATTGCGCACTTCCCTGTGACTTTTCAGTGGTGCCTTCGGTTACTACAACAGTCCGATTAGAGTCCGTTGTTGTATGTTTTTGTAAAACCTTCATTATTTTATTTTACTTGGCCGAAGTAAAGTATTACTGAGTTATCTACATTTGCCGTATAATTTACAACAAAAGAATATCGTATTTGAATATCGAGTAGTAAAATAAGCACTGGTTTCGACTCTGCCGGACGACCTGTCGCCTTGACGTCAAACATCTTGGAAATAACTTGCAAAGTACATTACTCAGGTGCAAAAAACAATAAAGATACCTACACCGACATTTGGTATTATATTTTAAATATTAATATAGTTGTGTTGGTGGTTAGTTTTGTTCTTTTAAGCTATTTTTAACTCGCGTGTGCTTTGAGTAGGTATTATGTAAAGGAATATTCGAATATATACCTTTTTCTACATGGGGAAATCCTCACGGATACTACCGTACCCTTGAGGGAGGGCGGACGCGTTATGTCGGACTCATACCGATTAAAACCTTATGGTGGCCGACCTCTGCGCATTAGAGGGACCCCGGGATATCTTAAAAAAACACGTACCGGTGTAATAATACATATACCTAGCTCGAGCCAGCTCGCTGCAGCTCAGCTCGGGCGCCGCACTCGCCCCGTTGTTACTCTGTAATTTTGTAACTCAAAATGTTTGTATGTCTAACGTACATTTTTAAAATAAATATATCTGCGTCTAAACTTTTAAAGATACAGGAATTTTGCAACTCAACAACGTCTTTATTATGATGAATGCAAGCAAAGAAGAAATTAACCACGAGTTTTGACACAAAAATTTGTTAGAAAAAAATAATATTACTAACATTGCATGAATAGGTATTTTTTTGTAATTAATAAATAAATAAATCGAATTTTATTTCAGACCGAGATCCATAAAATACAATACAATACAATTAAAATTTATAACGCCACGTTACGCTACAAAAAGTTTGATCTATTTGTAGTGACGTAATAGGGTTAGAATAGAAATGACTTGTCGTAGACATTTTATGTCACATTTTTTGACCCACAATATTTTGACCCATTCAAAGCACTTTGTCAGACTTCATACGGATTAAAACTAAAAAATATACAGCCTCATTTAACCTTTGGAAAGGTCATCAACATTCTCGATTTGGCGCTGAAATACAACCTTTCATTTTAATGATAATCGTTAAGTACTTAAAAAGTTTTTTTTATTGATTTCTTAACCATTTTTTAACTTATTTAGATTCTATTTAGTAACAAATTAATTAATGAATCGCCTACTTGAGATTCAGTACGTATACCTTAAATTTTCGTTTATTTTAAAAAAGGATTTATGTGGATATAGGTGGTTTTCGATTACGTCCCATCATATTATTTTTATTTTAAAATTTTTGGAATATTTTTACCGTTATAACTTTTAATCAGCTGCAACCTTTTACAGCTAAGAATATTAACTTAATTCAAAAGACAGCTGGTTAGTCTGAAAGTTCAATATAACCTTAGCGAAATATTGTAATCGACTCAGAATATAAGTTGAATTTAAAGTTTGTAATCATAACAAGAAAAATTTGACTTATCTTATATAGATAAAATTGCAGGGCTCTTTAAAATAAAAAAAGAATCTTTTCTTATCTTTTAAAAAATTAATACAACATCAAACAATACTCCTTTTTTATTTTCATCATTTAAAAATGGAGTGTAATTTGAGTAAATTGACTGTTACCTCACGATAGATAGCTAACCATTATAATACCACCACCATGAGGAGTTTAGCATAAAATTTTAGACGTTTATTTTCGTCTAAATTTCAATTAACATAAAAAATATTCTATGAAAATTTGATTACCAAATCAAATCTTCTTCTTCTTTTTCTTCGTGCACGAAAGGAGCCTCTTCGAGGCGCACTTGAAATCCTTTCAGCTCGATAAGAAGAACAAGACGAGGTAGACAGTCTTAGTGATGCTATATGGTCAAACTCGGAGGAAATCCATAAATAAATAAATATAATAAAAATATTTTATTAAAATTCAAATTCAAAATCAAATTATTTATTTCTGTTGTTCACCATAATTGTTAGTGTAGTTACCTATATACTATGTTAGTCACCATAAAACAGAATTCAAAAATTAAAAACCATGCATAAAACGCTATATTATGATCATCGTCGGCCCATTTTAGTCCACTACTTGACGTAGGCCTCTTCCATTACCCGCCATTGAGTCTGGTCTTCGGCTCTCCATGTCTCCTTTTCTCTGGGTGCCTTTCAGCGATAAGGCCGCCCCCTACCTACGTAAAGGCCTGTATAATATACTTTGTTCTATGGTTTTATTCCATTTATGTATGTATCTTTCTCTTTTATTAATTTCATTTGATTTCATTTCGTATGTGAATTCTACAGATCTCCTCTATAAAAATATACTATCGCTGTTTCTTCTAAAAACTGGTGATATCTATTCCCTCGTAATCAGAAAGCGGAAACAATCTAACTTACAGTTAATAATTCGGTAAACACAGGAAAAGGTGTTTTGTGATAGATATTTTTAACCATTCCAGTTACGCGTAAATTTACAAAAAAACTTGAATAAATTAAGTCAAATTTTTATATAATTTGATTAAAATTGGATAACGTTTACCGAAAGTTGTTTTCCTATGGAATTGCGTCAGGCGGGACCCAACATTGATAACAATTTCAGTTTACGCCTTATCTTGGGAGATCTAGAAATCGCCTGCGTTAGCGTGGTATTCTAATGACTGGTAGGTAGGTAGGTGGTAGCGGCATGGTCGACCACCTCGGCTCAGGGTAAACGACCACTCGTCCAATTTTTCAATCAGAATCCTAATAAAGACTTGCGAATTTTAAAAATATATCAAATCGATAGAAATCATATCATTTTTTTATATATATTTATTTAACATTAGATTCACAGGTAATAGACACCATACGAATTTTAGAAGGGAATTTTATTCGATCAAATCTTTTTTATCATTCTTTATTTTAAACGAAATTTTGCACGCCTCTAATGGAGGTATTATATTAGGCTGACTGTACAACCATTTGACAAGTATCTATATTCACGTAATATTAAAGACCTGTCTCTTGATCTATGTGTAGTCGAGTTTTGTAGTGTTGGATTGCAATTGAGATTCCTAGCACGCGACCATCACGTTTTGACAAATAGCGCCAATGTCGATTGGCGAAATTAGCTTAGAGTAATTCTTCCTACAGTTTTAATTGTAGCTTTGACCTTACTTGAGTATTCGGAACCCAACGTCATCATCGCTACTCACGCTTAGCCACGTATTCTGTGCGCGTTGTCGATTGCTCTGCGGTCTGTGTGAATACCTGTCAGTTTCGGCGGCGTCCTTGGTAACTGGTTTCGCTGGACTGTATAAAAGGCTTGATTAAGTGCACCCGCAAACGGGTCGCCGACTAAAGCGACCAATGGCCGTCCATTTTCATACATTTTGTTGATGTAGCGCGTTTTTTAGAGTTTGAAACCTTTTGAAGATTAAATTCAGAATTTTCCTTATTATTTTGAAAAAATCACCCGTATGTTGTTAAGGTAAAGGTTATTTATTATTATTAAGCCATTTGTGTCCCACTGCTGGGCAAAGGCCTACCTTTTCTTCCACTTCTTGCGGCCAAGGGCGTCACTGGACCATGTTGGCAGTTATGCGTCCATCTCGTCCCGCCATAAGCATATATGTAATAATATTATTTATTCTTTGCCATAAGTATCCGGTTATTGTTTTTTTAAATTCGATATCATATATGTATGGAAACATTTTTGGGACGATATTTATTCATTGATTTACTGACGCCGCAATTTTGGTTTGCGTTGCGATTTTTCAAAGTTTCTTCTTAGTACGCACTTTCAGCTCTTGAAAATACACCCTCCAAATTTTAAGTGGTGGTTTGGCCCGTACGTTGTCTGTTAGGACTAAGTCTTTAATTTATATTGAAGTAAGTGATTTTGTTAACATAAATATTCAAAACTATAAAATGCTGAGTTGGACGCCATTTTGTGTCAACTTAAGTTAAGTAGGTAATTAAGTTAGTTCGAAGATTAGCATGGTATTAAACATACTTATATATAAGTACCATACAAATTTTGTATATCAGTTGTCACAAATAAAAGATTTTTTACTCTACTTTTACTATAAAAGAATACTTTCCATACATCATTATCAGCCTATCGCAGTCCACTGCCGGACAGTCTCTCCTAAGGTGCGCTATAGCACCCTGTCTTCGGCTTGCCGCATCGACTCCCTATCTGCGACCTTCCACAGATCATCGCTCCCTGGTCCGAAGGCGCCCTACACTACGCTTGACCGGTATGTCGCGGTCTCCACTCAAGAACTCGTTTACCCCAGCGGTTATTGGTTCTTCGGCTGATATAGCCAGCTTGCTTAATTGTTATTCTTTGAGTTTTGTCGATTTACTTGATCGTTTGTCGGATAGCCTCGTTTTGATAACCTTTCCAGTCAATTGTCTAAAATAATAACTTTCTTCGGCTTGCTGCATCAATTCCCTATCTGCGACCTTCCACAGATCATCGCCCCCCTGGTCCGAAGGCGCCCTACACTACGCTTGACCGGTAGAAGGACGTGGTGGCCGAGTGGAAGAGGCCCTTGCCTTGCAATCTGATGGTCGCGGGTTCGAATCCCAGTGGCAGTCATGCGTAAATGGATTTTATCAGTCGAAAAAATCTATGTTTGCATCCCACGTTCTCGCAACGGTGAAGGAAAACATCGTGAGGAAACCGACATGTCGTAGAACCTAAAAAAAGTTCGAAAACATTTGTCGAGTGCACGAAAGGAGCCTCTTCGAGGTGCACTTGAAATTATTTTACCACACTGGTTCGAGGGAACTAGTGACACGATAAGAAGAAGACCGGTCGCGGTCTCCACTCAAGGACTCGTTTACCCCAGAGCGGTTATCTGTTCTCCAGCTGATATGGCCACATGGCCAGCTCACTCAATAACATTCAATAACGTTCAATAAACATTCACACACTCACACCCCTGCACTAGGATTCCCTGTGTCGCAGGTGGCATGGAAACATACAAGACATCACAACATCCAAGACCCGAGAACAAACATTTGTGTTCGTCACACAAATATTTGCCCCCGGCCGGGGATCGAACCCGGAACACCAAGCTTCGTAGGCAGGGTCACTACCAACTAAGCCACGGTGTCGTCAACTTTCCAGCTTGCTTATATTCTGAGTTATGTGGATAACCTTGATCCTCTGCCGGATAGCCTAGTTTTGATAACCTTTCCAGTCAATTGAATACAATAATAACTTTGTATTTAAAATTAATCCTTGATGAAGTAACTCATGGACGATGTACGCATTCTTTGCATCTTCAAGTAAGGTGCCCAGACTTTTACTTTGAGTATCATACTCGTAGGTAAAACATAGAGCTCGACGACAATAGTACTTTATTTATTTTGCAGAGATTGTGCACCAAGGGGATAAAGTAGTGTCTTACGTCACGGCCGGCATGTTTGAACCCTGAGCTAACGAGGGACTCTGTTAACTCCTGAGCGAAGCGAGGGAGCTATGTAGAGTCCTGAGTGAAGCGAGAGTTAAGTTTTTTGCAATATATGTGTTCAGTAATGGCAACTAATTATGATTATGCGTATTTTTATTTTCTAGAGATTACAAATTTATGCAATCTGTTTTTAAACAATTAAGTTTTGAGATATTAAAAAAAGAATTGATAACTTCTTCCCTTTTTGAAGGCGATTCAAAAAATATATTAAGATAAGTTATAAACTAATTAATATTCATTATAATTATTATAAAATTAACACCATATTATTAGTAGTAAATCATTGCATGGTAAAACACGTAGTTACTTAGCCGTAAAATAAAAAAAAAGGCTTGGACCTGATTGACTGACAAACTACAGGCCAAAACACTGAACATAGAGACTTGAAACTTGGGTGTGTTTGTCAAGAAGTACAAGCATGTATTAAGAAAGGAATTTTATTAATTTGCAATGAAAACGAAGGCGTCAGCTTGTGTTGAATAAGATCTGAAAACGTGTTCGTTTGGCCTCAGTGACCTTTTGAACATTGAACATAATTTATTCATGTACTTGAACATTAAACAACCTTACCTCCGTCATTGCTTTGACTATGAAAAAAATTGCAATGTAATTAAGTTCTGTTAGTGCGTGATTAAAAACAACAAAAAAATCTAACCACGTTAAATTAAATAAAGTGTTAATTTTTATGACCCTATACTTAGGTAAAAGTTCCATTGTCCCCCTGTTGCTAAAAGGGGGACAGATACAACTGTTTTGTTCCATCTGTCCCCCTAGGCGGACAGAACAGGGTGACTAATGGGAATAATTCAAACCAACAAGGATATTTATCGCAAAAATTATGACAAATTAGTGAAAGCTGCTCGTCTATCAATAAATAAATAAATGTTTGTCCCGAAGCGGGGATAGAACCTGCGACATGGTATTAGCAGTCCAACATGCTCTACACTACCCTTCATTTTGTCATGGATAAGAAAGTCCGTCTTTTGAATATATGTACTTATAATCAAACATATAATCAAGGTTTTACAAAAACATACAACAACCGACTGCAATCGGACTGTTCTAGTGACCGTAGGCACCACTGAAAAGTCACAGGGAAGCAAAATACGCAATTTCGTTTACTTCGACGACATTATTTTTTTTCAGTTCTAATCCTCAAATCCGAATTCCATACAAAATGTTTCGGAGAAATACTCAAAAAGTACGCCGTATTATACTAATTTCTTCACACAATTCGTTTTGTCCATGTTTTTTGATTTCGTCAACAAAAATGAATGGTTTCATACTTTAATTTAGATTTTAAACGTGTTTTTAAGTTAGTAGGGTTATTTTTTTTGTATGGAAATTTGCCTTGAGTATTTCCCTTAAAAACCAAACTACGGAACTGATTATCCTGAAAATTCTATGGGATCAATCTGAAAGTACATGCTCACTGTACTTATCAATTACTTATCAATTTTATTTTATATGGCAACTTGTAAATTTAGGTCCCCAAATCGCCACTTATTACTCAAAACTCGACAAATTCCTGTAAACATTGACATTTTAAACCTTAATGCCCGGTTCAAATGATTTCAGTATCCAGCCCAGCTGTCAAATCCAGCGCTGGAATGCCATCGGAATTATGTGAACCTGGTGCCTTAATTGTTAATTTACTATTTAAACCTTAAGAAAATGGCCCTCCTATTTTTAGAATTAAATAAATTATTTATCATTATCCTCTTAAAAAATGCCAATCTGTCTTCAACAAGGATACCTAACTCCAAAAAAGGCTTAAAAATTTCACATAAACCCTTCATTTCTCGATTAAATTGCTCGTATGATGATTGAGGCAACCAAAACCCCGTTGGGGTACGAATTGCCGAAACAACTTGCGTCATTTCGTCTTGACACACCGGACTGGCCGCTAAGACTTGTCTTTGGTCTGGTTTTAAAAAAAAGAACCCAACTCGAGCGACACGCGATCGAAAACGGAACGACGACGCCAGTCAGGCATCGAACGCGCGCCGCGACGCACGCACCGCCGCAGTCGAACAACAATCGCGAAATTTGGAAAGTTACGTGTATTTGTGAATTTTAATTTGTGTGTGAATATTTGCTCTTGTGTTTTGTGCAAAGGAGTAAAGTGTATGTCCCAAGGAAGCAAGGCCAGATGCTTATAACGTAAGTTAATGAGATCTGATTCGAATGATTAATAAATGATAGTCTTTATATTGCATACCAAAGGAGTTCTTCTAGAAACGCTTCAAGGTTCGCGAAATTGCAGAATTATGTGCTATCAAATTAGTTTATAACTAAGTAGTTAGTCTAGAAACACGCTATGCTGGTTTATGTTAAGTAGGTATCATAACTTGTAGATTTAACTTACTTTAAATTTTTCAATGAGTATTTTAAACTAAACTTATAGTGTAGGTTGTAGGCTATATCTTTCACACAAATTAATATTCATATTCATAATTAGTTTGTCTGCGGACAAATGGATTTATTAAGTAATCAAATATCTATTTTTACACACTCAACGACAGCTGCCAGCAAGACTACAAAAAATACTTAAAAAAGCATAATGTCCTAAGCTTATTCCTGTAGGATCTCGTAGGCCCGCGTAGCACTATCTACGCGGGCCTTAGACGCTACGATGACATATAAAATTTAAGTTAAGGTTCTATTTAATCTAACCTTCGCGTCTAATCACAAGTAGGAAATAGGCTTGGATCATTAAAATAGTTGACCTAGACATGTATATTAAAATCTTCATTACTATGATAAGTCGATTGACTTCACAAATGACAATGAAAAAGAAGTAAATTGGATTTCCAACTACTTTTATTAATATAACTGATTTTATTCCTAAAAATCTAGATTATTAAACAACTTTTTCAAATTGTATCAAGACTCTAAAATCAACAAAAATTAAAAAAATTGAGATGTTGTAAGTTGTAACGGTCTTTCGAGTGGACAAAAAGGGGATAATAAGTGTTAAACCTTTTAGTTTAGAATTACTTATCTACGTTTTCTTAGATCAATTATTAATTGTATGTGTTAGTGTATCGTCAATTAAATTTCATTTCATTTCTTTAAAAAAAAATGTCTCATTACCCTAAATTCTGTCCTATCAGATAAGTGTTCAGTACAAAACACATTTGTTTTACATTTAAGACATTTCTAGATGAAAATAGAAGGCAATTCAATATCGGCTATCACTTTTACATAAGTTTCTATTGTCTGAGATACATAAAGTAATTCAAAGTTATATAACGTTAATGTATGATTATATAACTAGCTCTTGCCTCTAGCTTCTCCTGCAATCTTCCACACCTGTAATTATCTTGTGAACCACATACTAAAAAGCCAGTAATTATTAAAGTGATTTGATTTATGTGCTATTCTTTGTTCATTTAGTGGTCTGCATAATTTATGACATAACATTAATCTACTGGTCGATAGTAGTGGACTTCGTAGTACCTATGATTTAAGAGGATATGTGAAACTGTCAGAAATGACAGCTGCCAAATTGTAAGACAGTGATAGTGCAATTAGACACCTTACCCCGAGGGAAGAGGTTAGATATAGATTTTTGTCGCTCAAAAGTAACGGACGTAAGTGACAAATGATAAAACATCGTATTGCCTGAAAAGTATTGAATTTATAAAAAAATCCTTTTACATTTATCTAAGTTCTGTGATTACTCACTCAATAGTATAAAAATAAACCGTAAATATTCTCTAAATTCTGAGAATGGATGTAAACCAGATTTTAAGAGGGCCTATTTCAAAAAATAAATCTATCGAGAAAAGTTTCACCAATCGTGTTTCTGTCTTACATTTATTTAGATTATATTCTCAAGTAATCACTGTATTAACATCAAGTTTGTAAACTGTACCGTTACCGAGTAAGAATAAAACGCAGCGACTCCAAACTTTCACATAGCCTCTTAAACGATAAATAATAATTAGGAGATAATATAGTGCCAAGTGCGTTGGACTACTACGCCGAGTGTCGCAGGTTCGATTCCCGCTTCAGGACAAACATTTGTGCGATGAACATCGGTGTTTGTCCTGAGTCTGGGTGACTCTGTATCCTATATATGTAAAAAAAAGTATATAGATATTCTTTTAGTTATTTGGTTCGCATGATATACTAAGCGACAAACAAGTTGTCCTCTGGCGAACAAGCGGTCACGTGACAAGGATGCGCAGAACCAATTTGACCTAAGAATTGCGTCCCACGTATCTTTGTCACGTGGTTCGCCAGAAGACAACTTATTTGAGGCTTACTATACAAGCTGGCTTAGTTTGGGACTAGATGGTGTTGTGTGAAATGTCTTAACATGATTATTAATAATAATTTAAATAATTTTACAAAAAAAACGTCTGCTAATTCCGAACAAGAATTTAAGCCTGTGGACTGATCAATCAAACATTTTCAATAGAAAATTGTGAGGTTTTTGCTTTTCTTATTTTTTGAAATACATTTATGTATGTTTGGCCCAGTTTTGGCCTTATCGATACCCATAAAGATTTAAATCAACAGTACATAGTTTATAACTTACAAAAATTTTAAAATATAATATCTGTTTAGTTAAATTATTAAACTTGGAGGAAACGTGGAGGTAGTTATGACGTCAATGACCAAGAGTTGTTTTATGAATAAAGTGCTAATAAATTGTTTTCTATACCGCTGGGTATGAGAGTTGGTAAGCATAAGAAAATTATTCATCCGTGTTTTTTTGCTTTGGCAACACACATTCTTATAATCCATGTATCGCATTTTCACAATGTTACATTATAAGAATGAATTCTTAGTCCTTTGCTCTTTTGAAGAATTTATTATAGCACTTAAAATATATTGCTTTATAAAAATAGTTATTTATGTTTATAAGGTAGGTATAATAATAATAATTATTATTATTTTGATGGGTTTCCATCGAGTAACACCCATACGAGTAACAGTGTTACTCGTTGGGATTTTTTCCCAACCAGTAACACCCATGTAATGGTGTTACTTGATTAGACATTTCTCACAGCGCCATCTAAATAGCGCCAAACATGAAAAAAACTAAACAAGATGACTGATAAATACAAACACATTATTATACATAGAAAACACCCAGACTCAGGGCAAACACCGACGTTCATCACATAAATGTTTGTCCTAAAGCAGGAATTGAACCCGCGTCACTGACGTGGTAGTACAACTCATTTGCCACTAGACCATCCGTGGTATCCATTAGATGTTCACAAACAAAATACGACTACGTCAAAGTACGTATTTCATTTTTAAATCTGAAATGCCTGTGATATAAATAATAGCATCGATTTATAAAATATTCTCAAGCAAAGTTTCCTATAATTATTAATAATAAATATTTTTATTTTTTTGTTTAATATCTCCCGTCTATGTTGATTGCAACATCCCAAACGGGAAATATTGCTTAGCTGCTCTTATTTCTAGACAACTTATGAAGACCTGAGATGTAACCTACCTACCCAATATGGCAATAAATTACTGAATACTGATAGGTACAGACAGCATCAGAGATAAGTATCTCCCTTGCACAAGATACCCAGCTATAAATCCTTTCAAAGAATTGTAATGCTTAAAAATATTTTTAGGCTTACATATGGTTATACAAATATAATCTATTTTTTAAAAGCAAAACTTCTCTATTCGCCACGAAGGTGATTTAAAGGGATTTGAAGCTGGGTATTATAATGCAAGGGGGATACTTATCTACGACGCTGTCTGTACAAAAGTACGTGAAGGCGACAACTAGTGTTATTAATTCAATAATTTAATTTGCAAATCTAAACCAGCTGAATCTACACACATGTGTACATTAATACACGTACATCCGTAAAAGAAATATTGTAGATTAATAAAAATTAAATTATTATGAGCATTCAAGCTGTGTACACACACGATAAACATGTTTTCATATGTGCCTAAAATATTTTGCGACAAAATTTTAAGCTGGCCATTTAGGTAAGTTATTTATTATAACGTCGCATTTTGGTCGATGAAACACTCTACGCAAAATTTTTAGGTTTTTCAGCAGCGATGTTGAATTTCTCGGCATTTAATGTTCGTTATAATTATGTAATTCATTGACAAATATGTCCTCATTTGTGTTTATCGACTGAGTCGTTAATCTTACAAGGCGCTACAAATAAACAAACTGAAGTCGAAATAAAAAAAAAACATTCTGTGTAGATTGTGATCATTCTGTCAATACACAATCCGGGTTGCCTGGAAGAGATTGCTCACCTTGTACTATCACACCTCGCCCCTTGTACTATCTACCTTAAGGCTTTTTTATACTTGTTCTATTGTTTTACTCTGCTTTGTTCTTGTTGGTGTACAATTAAGTGTTCATCAATCACCTATATACCTATATCTATCATAACATTCACCCCAAACACATTACGCCCCTTTTTGGAGTAGAGTAAAATGCAAAAACTTTAATTTGTAAATTTATTATTATTATATAATTTGTAAACAACAAATGTTTCTTATTTCTTATTTTATTATTACTGTATTATTCTGGTTATTCATACAAGATAATCAGTTTTTTTATAACTGGCCATGGACAGTCGATTATAGCAATCAAGATGATTTCCGAGTAATCAGGGTTATAGTATAATCAATAATCATTTCCGAATATTAAATCTTCGGTTTTAATCATTGTGGAAACAACAGTGACGCTTCAACAACGTCATTGAGTCGGAAAATTTAATAGAATTATAATTTTTCTAAACAACCACTTGATGATGAATTTATAATTAAATCTATTAAATGCGTCATATTATTAATTAAAAATACTTATTATTAGCATGCGACTAACTTACAGGTAGTGACGTCATTCGTCAGGAATATTAATCTCGTTGACAGATTCTGATGTCAATGTCAAGTTCGTCATTTCATGCAGTGCAAAGAGCATAATATTTTACTATGACATTATTAGAATTAATATTAAAGAAGGTTAAGGATTAATGAACATAATCATAATCAAAGGTACCTTTTAATCAAAAATGTTTTTTACATTTAGATTTCGTAACATAATTTCGCTTTTTCTTCTTGTTCTTATCGTGTCACTAGTTCTTTCAAACCAGTGTGGTAAAAGGATTTTAAGTGCGCCTATAAGAGGCTCCTTTCGTACACTAACTCAATAAAGGCCTTGAATTATAAATAAATATTTTTGTTGTATATAATTTTTATAATAAATTAATTTCGGAAATGCATAAAGTTTACACAAATGCATGGTGCAGTATTTATATGCATAGGATATTATGTTTAGATATTTTAAGTCAAACACGTAATGTAAAACGTCAACAGCCACAAAATTCTAGTTCATGAATTCAATAAATAAAAATAGATTCCAAAGTATTTGCTTGCGAGTGTACGTGCAACTGACGCCATTCTCCGCCTTATTATGTTATGTAAGTGTAAAGGAGATATCTTGCACAATCGGCTACATAATAAATACGAGACGGTCTATGAACAACTCTAAAAACATTAAAATAAATGTAGGACAAGATCTCTTAAGGCGAATAGTACTCCTGATTCGCCCTCTCCCTCGTGTGTAACTACATTTTTGAAGTACTGAAAAATTACTACTTGCAGTTACAAAACAAACGGACCTTCACAATTTAGAAAATAACATTACAAACGTGTAGTAAAAAATCCAATTCAATCCAACAAGTTTCATGTGTAAAACCTTGCCCAAGGAAAAACATTTTTGGGCAAGGTTTTACACATGAATCTTGTTTGGATTGAATTGGATTTGTAATAATAATAAGGGAAAATAATAATAATAAGTACTTTTTTTTCTTGTTTTTATTTAGCACACCAACAGCTTTCGTTACCTGTTAGGTTGGCCGGGAGAAAATGCTTTAGCATTAAGCCCACCTTTTGTACAATGCGTTTATTTTGTGCAATCAAGCAATTAATAACAAAAAAATTATTATTATTCCATTTATTATTCATTAATTATCTCATTTAAATTCAAATTTTACAATATTATTATTAAAAAAAAACATTTAAATAAATAATATTGTAAAAAATATTTAAAAACAGTGGACCACCAGCCGCGGAGTAGAATCCAAGCAGCTGGTGGCTAGGGTTGCAGAGTGAGGAACTTTCTTTCGATGCGATATAATAATAATAATTATTATTAAAACAGACGAACAGACGTCCGACTATGTAAACGGCAAAGTACAAGTAAGCACATAACAAGTATGTAGACGTCGTTTCCTAATGGCACATAATGGTGACCTTTGCACGCGATCTTGCGCGACGACACGTGTCTTAACCGACTGCGAGACACAGAGGTGTTATCTAGGTTTGTTTAAAGTTTTATTTACACGCAGACTAACCGTAAATTCAATACTACCCTCTGCCAGTACATAAATGGTGCGTTGCTGGTACACACCAAGAACTTTTGAAAACGCAAACCGGAGTTGAGTGAGTAGAGTAAGAAGTAGGTTCTCAATCGTTTTTCTGTAGGGTGTTCCTTAGGAATTTCTAATTTGATGATGGAGCATACTATACCAAAGAACATGGTAAATTAAAAAAAAACATCAGGTGAGGAAGTGGTCAAAACAAAATTGATGATAAAATCATCTAAAAAAAACAACAACATATTAATAATAAGAAACTAAATCAGCACGATTATGATTGCGAGTACGTATGAGATAAATGTTATTAATTTTGTCACAGACTGTACCTAATATTCTACAATAGGAAAGTCTCCCAAATAGTTAATACAAACGTCATTATGTTATTAAAAATATTATCCAGAATGTATTAGTTTTTTAAGTTTTAGTTAAAGGTAGTAAGGCCGACTTGCACCAAACTAACAAAGTCCCTAAGCATTTACTTTACTCACTTGGCAGCTTTTAACGGTCAAGATTTTGGCCAATATGATCTGTCAAGCAAGTAAGGCAATTAGGTAAGGTAAAGTAAGGCTTAGGAACTTTGTCGGTTTGGTGCAAGAAGGCATAAGTATTTTGGTTGAGAACTGTAAGCTTCTACCTTTTTTAATAAATAAATACAATACAAATACAATGGAAAATAGTCTACTAATAAACTCATCCTATTTTTATTGAATTCGATCCTACATTGTTAGCGAGCGCGTTGATGTCTTTTGTACTGACTTTAACTTTATAATATTTTAATAATTTATAATTTAAGAATTAGTTAGTAACTTTGATAAAACTATGAAAACTAATCTATAAATGATAAAAACTGAAAAATTAAAACCTATGAACCTATGAACCTATGAACAAAAAAAAAATATGAAAACCATTAATTTTATAATTATTATAAATATATTTAGTAAAATCCGCTTGATTTCTAAACAAAAGTCTTAACTCTAGTTTAGAATTTTAGTATCTAAACCAAAGCGCCGAAAACAGAAAAGCCAAAATAACGCCTGAATCAATCAATTATATGAAACCAACATTTAAATTATAAAAAAAACACTGTAAAAAATCAATTGTGAAGTTTGGACTATAAAATAATTAAATGTAAATACGTCCATTTTTGTTGATTCATAAAAAAGTCTTTAGTCCTATGCTTGTCAGGTCTAACTTTTAGGAATAAAACTAATCTCAGTATATTGCCTCGATAATATACCTTGGCCTTCTAACTAACCACGAGTACATAACATACCTGTACCATAATCATGTATGAACCTCTCATGAACTCTAGTGTATGGGATTTGCTTGCCTAGGTCATAGGTCCAATGAACAATGGTAAGAAAACGTGTGCCTTTTACACTTCAACGCATAAATTAGTAAGCTATAATTTGCTTATTTACCTGATGAAAAAACATGGCTAATTCTCGCACATCCGTTGCAGTAGTCTTGAAACCAGAACACAGATGTTATAAATTTGACTATACCTTAGGAACGTAACATAGATAGATAGATATAATATTCTAATAAGTAATGAGTATACCACAAGCCTAAATATTGTGAGTAAACAAATAAATTGAATTGAATTGAAAAAATACTCTAAATCTAACCTATTATGTATTATTTCAGCTTGTTTTTTTTTTAACAAAAGACATATTATTATTTATGGTTCACCATCTTCAAAACTAAACAATTATATGTAAAATATAAAATAAAAGGGCAATAATTAATGGTTATGCCGGATTAATTAATAAACCGATTATTAATTTTAAAAAAAATTACATAGTATTTTGTTTAAATATTTTTTGTTAAGTTTTGCCTAAAAGTCGATGATGATGACGATAATTAAAGTGTTCTTCCGTGTATTGTAATTTCTTGTCAAAAAAAGCACATACATTAATTCTATAATTATACTTAATTCCTCGTTTAACCTGATCTTATGAATGCAAAAACACACTCTATAGCAACCTTGGATTATACCGAAAGGTGTCAAGACAAGGCAGTTAACCAATGGTAAGTCTCGCGTCCCATGACCAAAAACAGTGATCGGCAGGATGATTAATAACATACGCGATTGCTATCTTTGAGCACTCTACAAGTTCTGTACAAATGAGTAAAACATGTACTTAAATTCAATACAAATAAAAATACTTGGACATTTGACACACGCTATCTTGCCTTAAACTTAGCAGAGAGTTGTTATTTATTTTTATTACAAAAGGTATTAAAAACGGAATATAGCCGAATATAATATGAGTTAAAATAATCTAAAGTAGGATTTGTTCCTGACTACACTCCAAAGCATGCACGCACATACAGAATTAACCATTAAAATTTTAACAGTTGAAATGTACTTATTATTGGAATCAATTATCTGATTTAAAATCAGTTAAATAGTCGCAGGAAACACAGTTATTCTCACATATTACCATCAAGCTTTCTTATTTTTATTTACTCTGTATCCAAAGTTTGTCTGGAAGAAATCACTTCTTAGCGATAAGACCATTGTTGGTACTTGTTATTTTCAATATTAAGATTATACGGACGCGCGTATACGGACGGATTGCTACTTGCGTAACTTCAAACGCCGAACCCGCGTATAACGCGGCGTTCGGTTTTTTCTACGGAGTAGCATGACGCGTCTCTCGCGGCTTGTTGCAAAAAACAACACACGAGCGGCGAATCCGTGTGGTTAGTCCCATAGATATATATATTATGTCTGTGGTAAGTCCGCTAATCTGTAACTGCACTAAAAGAGGCATAAAGCAACATGTGCCTCTATCCCTGAAACGTTCTCCTAAATAATTCAAATAGTTAGTGAAGAATACCAATTGCTTGATATTCTATGTAGTTTTACCATCGTAATAATACCTAGTTAGACTAAATGTATTCACCTATATGTGTGAATCATCATAGTGTATCTACTATTTTTATTGGGTGACAGAAAGGAATAAAATAGTTCTGTCTGACAAATATAACTTTTTCAAATTTAAAAAGTTCCATCTGTCACCCTGAAGCTGAAAAGGGGACAGATAGAACTTTTTTGGCCCATCTGTCACCCTAGGTGGACAGAGCAGGGTGACAGATGGGAAGGACGACCACAAAGTACAAAAACCAAGGAATTTTCAACTCTCAAATGCGATTAAAACTGTTCTGAGAGCGCTGGTAATATTCCATGTTTAAGGTCGTTGCTCCGTTACGTCGGCAACCTTTCGGCCGCCAATCGAATTGCAATTGTGTAATTGGGTAAAACCTAAAGCTATCACTTATATTGTACCTGCAGTTACTTTATAGCCTGATACGTACCACAGGTCCGTTCACGAGGCTTTAAACAGGCTTGTCCGGAGAGCTTCATAAGGTTGATACATGCGTGCAATACGCATATCTCAACCGTATGAAGCGATAGGGATACCGAAATACCGCTGGGAGATTAAACGCAGTGCCACTATATTTTGTCACTAAGCAGGAATGTCTGCAGGGATGAAATCTTATGTATTTCTAGTAAGTAGGTTCTTACTGTTAGCAAGGTTTGTTTCATTAGTTCTCACAGGTAACTATTAATTTAAATTGTTAATTCTGTGTGTGCATGCATTGGATTGTAGTTTAGAACAAAACCTACCTTAGATTATTTTAACTATCTATTATATTCGGCTATATTATGTTAATATACCTTTTGAATACCTTTTATGATAAAAAAAATATATGTTTGCATTACGTTTAGTTTTTCGATTTGAAGGCCACTGTAGCTAATGGAATTATGAATTGGCCGCCCAGTATATACTAGAAATGTACCAAAGTAAACAATAGCAGTGCACTTTGGCCTGTGTTATTCAAAATCCTTTTAATACTGTTTTGGTCATGGGCAAGTGTGATCTCTTACTACCAAGAAAGCACTTTGCTCGTCCCCGCATTTGTTTGCATAAAAATATGTACATACAACATACATATTATATTTAATAGATTTTTTAAGAATTTCTGATGCCTGAGCTATTTGCTCACGACTGCTAAAAAATAAGGTCAAGAACGAGTGCCAAAAGTATATGCTTAAGTATAATGACGATTATGTATAAGTATAAACCTATAACACCTCTGGCGGATCGAGAGGTCGGTTATGTTTGCCCCCGCAAGGTCTATAGACAAATGTTTATCTTCCTCAGAGTAGAGTACGTACACGATAACTCGAAGAACATTTTAGAAAACGCCTATAAAGCACTAGAAGGTAATATACCTATAAAGTATATAAGTTTTATGCAAATAGCATTATGTATTAGTCGCATGATGCAAAGCTTCTATCATTTGTTAAAAGATCGAAAATTTAGAAAAAAATGAAGTTACAAAACTAAAAAATAACGAATTCTCATTTCCAAAACTTAGTGTGATTTTTTTATACTCACGACTCTACTATACGTATGTTAGCCTAAGTCATAGCTAAACTTTTAAGACACAAAATCCCCGGCGTCGCTATCCCACTCGCACATTTGTAAATTTTTGAAGATATAAATTGACTAAGTAAAAATTTCAAAAAGTGGAGCTGTGATTTTGTTAGTACAATCTCAGGATTTTTTTTAGTATATTTTTTTTTGATATGTATAACATCAGCGAAGGAAATTGGGAAAAACTGTTACCCGATTTCCTTCGCTTCTTCGATTCTGGATTTCTGACCTTTAATGTCGCGCCATCAAAATACCAGCTCTATATTATTTGTCCGCATTTCCGATCAAATGGTTCATACTCTTCGTTGAAACAAACCGCTCACTACGTTTGTTTCACTCTGAGTTCAACAGAACAAAGGCAAAGCAATAAAAACGTATTTGTAGAGAATCATATTATTTGCCGGCAATTTACTATGTTGTTCAATGATCATTCGTCCGCACATACCTTGGTACGAGGCATTTACGTCCAGCGATCCTCAAACTTTGCTAATAACATATTATTTGTGCAACAAATTAGTACCTGGCTTGATTATTGCCTTCTCTTTCTCACGAGCTAGCTTATATATCAAATTGAAAACTAGTAGGTAGAGCCAACTGACTACGCTAAATATTATCAAATATTCAAATGTTTACACCTTTTACGATATCGTAATAGTGCACAAGATTTTGTTATTCAAAGTCCTGTGCTGTTTTCAACCGACTAAAAAAAGGAGGTGGTTTATAAACAACGATGTTTTGACCTATTCCTATCCGATACCAAAAAACTAATACCAAAGGAGATTGGGCATCGCGGGTCTCGGCCTGCAGTTATTTAACCTATTTGACAATTCATGTCGATGTTTTTAAGTATTTGTTTCAGTCATGAAAGTCTCTAATGCAGCGGGGTTTAGAAAATTATCAAAATATAAGATCTTAGTTTGATATAAGTAACGTAGTATCGATGGTAAAATGGCGTACAGTAGTAATGGTGTAAACATGATAGTCGGAAACAATTGGCGAGATTCCTTCTTGTTGTTACCTCAAGTTTATCTGTGGAAGCTAGAATATGAAATCACAACAAATATCTACCTACCATTCCATACATATTTGTTTAAAAAAGAAAAAAAATCGCTAGTCGTATGGATAAAAATATAATGAAATATTGTAAATAAGGTACATGTGAACTGATAAAGTATTTGTAAAAAAGTGTGCCACGATTTGCTGAAGCCCAACAACTTGTTTACGTTTCATGCACTTGGATTTATATTTCAGGTTAGTTACTGAATTTACTTACCTTTAAAGGATTTAAGGAGTCTATTAGTGACTAAATACATAGCTTGGTAGATCTTATGTAACAAATCTTTAGATTTATCACATTTTTTTCAACTTTTTTTGCCATTGTTTACATTTTTATAAAGCCAATTACTTATTATCCCCGCTGCTTTGGAACATAAATAGCATATATTTGTAATCTACGCTATTAGTACAGTGTCACAAAAAAGTTTCATGCATGCAGGTTGAAAAAAAATCGGGACCTGGGCTCCCTACATTTTTGCCCATTGTCATTTGTGATAACAAACATTTAAAAAGAAAAAAAAATCAACTTTTTTTTTTTCTTTTATTTATTCAGAAAAAAGGTTACATGTATTGTTGTTTTATGAGTACCATTAAACCTTACCAGGTTTGTCTTGGTACCAAGGATTATAACATATCAATAATCTATTACATAATATGAGCTGTTGCTATGTAAAGTAAATTATATATCGCTATATTCTATAGTTCTAGTATATAGTAGTGGTAGTTTCTAGTTAATTAGGTGAGTACGTGAAGGTTTTTATTGTATTCGAAACAGCTGATTTATTATTCGTTTAATGTTTATTTTGGTGATTTTGTCGTGTGTTTCAAGAGGAATTTGGTTTTTTAGTCTAGGTATAATATAATCAGTTGTTCTCTCTCCAAAAGTGTTTATGGCTTTTATGGTCTTAAGTTTTCTGTGTGTGACTTGTCGTGTGGTTATGGTTAACTGAATTGATAACTTCCTCCTTTTTAAAGTAGGTTGCTAATGATTAATTTCAGACCAAAGATCCATGTTATCTTAAAAACTATGATAAATATATACAATGAAATATAGATGGATGCTTTGATGATTGTTTATTTTCATGATGTGCACACGGTTAGGATGACACGGGATACAAAAATTATAGGAATGTTTTTGCTTTAGTTAGAATAATCTAGCTAGAATGATATGAAACTTTCCATTGCCTTGGTTAATTAATTATTATTAATTTTCCCTCAAACGGCGCAAATATGCACTTCTAGATAATGGATACATGTTTGAGCCGTTTGGGGTATAACCATTAGGCCCTTGGAGACCAGGGGCACACAAAATCTATAAAGATCTGGCTGATAGGCTAAAAGAGTCTACACGTGACCAGAATGCCGGCTTTTACTTTGCACAGCGTATAAGCATTGCCATTCAACGTGGCCTGCCGCCAGCGTTCTGGGCACGTTGGCGTCTGGTGGTGACAACGACCGATTAGGTTATTTATAATTTTATTTTTTTATATTTAGTTTTATATTTTTTTTATATTTTATTTTTTATTTATGATTCTTCTCTGTTAAAAGTTAGTTGTGTAAACTTGGTTAAATAAGTTAACTTGGAATGAAACAATCATAAAATTTACCTGGCTGTTAGCAGTTAGTGCAACATAGCAAAAACCTTCATAACCCTAGATTGAGTAACATCATGCTAGACAATTCGTCATTCTAGCTCCTCGTTAAGGCTATTTTAGTGCTGTGGCTATTATGAAGTAATTTGCAGTATTTACACTGTTTATGTTTAGTAAGCTCGCGCTAAATTGCAAAGTGAACCTACATACTATAAAAAGTACTTTATGAAGGCGATCTTTGATGATCCTAATATAGTAATGATGCCAATAAAGTTTCGATTAGCAGGAATGAGATGGAAAATGTTTTTTTTTTTTATGAATAAGTAGGTGCAATCAAAGCTTAGGTATAGGTGTATGTAAGTGAAACATTAGCCTATTTATAATTTAATAAAAAAACTTATAAGTCCTATAAGTTTTTTTAGTCCTATATCCAGTCTGACGATACTCTCTAAGGCGAGAATCGATGCAGTGAAGACTGACTGAATGACTTAAATGAATCGCGGAAATCTGCATCACATTATAGAATTGTGCTCCATTGGCCTACATTTAAACATCAAATTGCTATAGGTTCACTTAAAACTTCAACACACTTGATGTAAAATGTTTGTAAACAAATCTCCTTTAAACAATGCGACTGATTGACCTGATTCTTAAATAGTAGGTAAGTAGTTGTTTTAAGCATATAAAAGAGTTTTTTATGTTTGTAAGTATGTTTGAATATGTAGAGATTATAAAAAGGCGATGCAATTAATCATAGTTCAAACCATAGTTTAACTCTATAAAAACAAACTCAAATGTAAACATGAAAATTTGAATGAATAAAATCAGACAAAATGTTTGTGATTGTGAGAACCTGTAATAAAATTGCATTGTGTACATGCTACGCGTTTTATTGTTGTGTGGACATTATTTTGATTATATACCTACAATACAACATGTGTCGAGTAGGAATTGCTATAAGAGTTTTATGTTGACATCTATAAAATCTGACTTGAGATAGAGTGTGTTGTTGTATCGTATTTTATGCTGAAAACGAAAAAGGTGAATGGACTCTACTTTTTAACGCCATTTAAATATACATATTCCAGAAACAAAAACATACAACAACCGACTTCAATCGAACTGTTCTAGTGACCGTAGGCACCACTTAAAAGTCACAGGGAAGCGCGCAATTTTTTTTACTTCAAAGACTTTTTTCTTAAATTCTTTATTGCACACATAAAAACTATTAACACACGTAATTAATAAGAGGCATGTACATAGGCGAACTTAACCCTTAAAAGAGTTTTCTTCCAAAAAAAAAAGTTCTGAGGTAACAAACATAAAAATTATTTAAATTGATAGGGACATAGATCTAAACTCTCTTTTCTATTAAGTAATTGTATAATAATATGACAAAATTTGCACGCCTGAAACTAAAGGTTGAACATACTTAGGACACCAATTTATTTAAGACCATATATTGTACTTGTGTTTTGGCAAATAAATTATTTTTATCTTTATCTTTGATAAAACATCCCAATCGAGAACCACGTTTTTTTATGTCTGTTCAAAATCTTCTCAAAATTCTTTCGTCTTTCCTCATTTTACTAACCACGGTTCCGTTCTAAGGCGTTGTCCTAATAGAGCATGATCACGCGATTTTCGCGCGAGCAAGCGATGCGACCGTCGCGCGAATCCGCGATCAAACGTACTAACGTCAAATAGGCGTCCCGATTGGCAATCGCGCGATCGCGCGACGCGACGCGAAGCCAATTTGGGACGCCTATTTGACGTTAGTACGTTTGATCGCGTGATCGCGCGATCGACGCACGCGCGAACTTGCGATGGTCGCGTCATCACGTTCTATTAGGACACTGCCTTAAGCAAAGATCGGTGGTTTGGGTCAGTTTTCTCTAACCTTGAACGCTTGCAATAGGTGACCGTTTGTATGTGCAGACGCGCCGCGGCGAGGGCGCGCTGTCGCAACGCGAAACACGCACGTGCCGTGGATACTCAATCGCAATTTTGGATTGTTTTAGACCTTTATAAAGCCTAACTTACCTTTTTATGGAGTCGTACAAAGTTCTGCACTAGCCTCCCGCTGTAGGGTGTATACATTTCCCCCTGGGTTAAAAAATCCTACCCTAGCTACTCTTATGCCGATTTGCACCAAACTGATAAAGTGCCTAAGCAATTACTTTACTCGCTTGACAGTTCTTAATGGTCCAGATTCAGACAAAAAGATATGCTAAAAGAGTAAAGTTATTGCTTAGGAACTTCGTCAATTTGGTGTAAGTAGGCATTAAAGTATCGGAGAAGGGTCCTAGGTTGATGGCAACACATGTGTATTTACCTTGTCTTAGTTCATTATAATTGCGTAATGGCGATGAAATGGCGATTTTCATTCTTACCACAGATATGAGTAAGTGTTCTTACTACAATAAAATACATTCAGTGGGTCCACTGAAAAAGTGATACATATTTACTTCAGCCAACCATTACAGATTGCTAGGTGTTATAGTTGTGTACGGGTGTGTTTACTTTCTCTATAGGGTACAGTCAGCATCAAAAGTCGATAACCACATTCAGATTTTCAAAATAGCTTTAAACTATGTTATATCTAAATCGCTCAACATGATAAGCGCCAGCATTGAATGGACATCATTAAAGTTCAAAATAACATGTAGATATAGCGATTTTGAAAATCTTAATGTGGTCATCGATGCTGACTGCACGTGAAAATGACGAGAACTCTTTAAACTTTAAGGAAAAAGGTGTTTCTTTCTTCATTGACTTAACAAACTCTACCAGTAATTTATTATGTGTTTCTTTGAAGCCAAGGTCGCATAATGGCCGAGTACGTTTAGCACGAAGAGCACGAAATATTTCTAGTCACGTTCCTCAGTAGCATTCGATTAACCTTTCCGAATCTTGCAAGCCTATGAATCAGATGAAACAGCTATCAGATTTAACCCTTTTGTTACAGCATAAGCATACTACAATCTATATTACAAAATTTACAAAAGGAAACAATTGGGCCACCCATAGACCGTTACAAACGATCTATAGGTAGCTCAACTGCTCCAACTAGTTACCTGATGGCAGCGTGTCAGATTTCACTGACAAAGGCTTCTGTCGTTTAACCATATTTGATGCCCGTTGAATAATAAGAGCTAAGCCAAATTAGTAAGCATTTTTTTACTTTTCATATATAAAATAATTATGATATACATCTATGTAGGTATACAGGGTGGAAACTTTCAGCGGAGCAGTAAGGGGAAGTACCTTATCCGTTGCAGCTACACGAAAATGGTCTTAGGAGACTATCCATAATTTTTTTATGGAATTTTATCTCCATTCACAGATAAAAAAAAAATACAGTTAACAATAAAATAGCTATTTTACACAAAAACATTTTTTGATACCAATCGATCGATCGATGATTTCTTATTAGAAACAGGATCGATTCTATAGGACCAACCATCGTTGGAGTACTCAAAAAGTCACAAATTGCATAAAACTTTTCCCTTACATTTTGTATGAAAATTTTACGCAAATGCGTAAAATGCGTCAAGTTAAATTAATAAATTAGCTTAGTTTCGGGCTGCAACCCGCTTTATTAGTGCCTTTCTGAGTTGATACTGAGCATTTAACTCATCAAATCTGTGCCAGCTGTTCCAATCAATAACACTTGAATTCATGAACCTCGTAACTTCTTACATAATATTGATGCCATGGGAACGTGGTTCGCTGTTGTGTGAATGCAGCGCATTGTTCGGGGGCGTGTGGGATTCCCACGGCTGGTGTTGGCGGATGCCGGTCAAATTGTTTTTAGTTTCCATGTGGGACTGGTAAAGGACCGGGGTATCCACAACATAAGAGGCTTCCATCGACGGATGATATTTTTTAATCCGTCGATTGGGACCGCATACCACAGTACAAGAAAGTCGATTAATGGTTGTTGGGCAGGCAAATGAAAAAGAAAACGAGGCTGGTGGAGGAAAAGATGGCGGGATTTTTTTAATCCAAGATACGGGTCTGATTGGACGAAGAAAGCGAGGGACAGAACACCTGAAAGAGACTTAGGTTCTAATTATATTCAGCGGCGAGGTCTTCGACAGATATACGAAGTTACACAAAGCTACGCAATATTTTGGACCAAATAAGAGTCCGTTGATATCTTTTGTAATAAGAAAGTTTTTCAGAGTACGGTTTTATTTTTTACATTTTATTAGAATACTACACATGAGATAAGGGCCTTATTAAAAATATTTTAAGGGGTTAGTTATCTGTCATCTGTCTTTCATCCAATAATCTGCCGTTGACTCATCATTCCTTAATTTCTCATAGGACTGAACCATCGTGAGGAAACCGGCATGTCATAGAACCTAAAAAATTCGAAAACATGTGTCAAGTGCACGAAAGGAGCCTTTTTGAGGAGCACTTGAAACTCTTTCACCACACTGGTTCGAAAGAAGTACACGATAAGAAGAAGACTAAAGTTCTTACTTGAAACGCACAGTGCGTGAGGTCTGAAAATTGCTTATTATTATTTTTTCCATCAATATAATCAATGAGATAGTCATAAGAATATTTAAGGAAGTAATTGCAGTGTCCACAGCTCGTAGCGGCCGCTGACGGCGACGGTTTCGTCAGCGTTATGTCACCGTTGCACAACGAAGTAGGTCATGACCGCGCCTTCCGCTCCGATAGACGCGCTGACCCATTCCCAACGAAAGTATTTGAATACACTCACTTGAGAAAGTGATAAAACTTACGCAGCACGTAGTAAACGACGCTAAGAGCAAAGAGTTTTGTCGGTTGAATGAATAACGCTTTGAATTTTTTGTATTTAACGGGCGTTAATCATACATTCCTGGATATGATGATCGCTTTGTTTTTTGACGTGACTACGCCTAATAAATCGATGAACGCCGGTTGCATGCATGAAAACGTTGACGTCATTGTCCGGTAACGCTGTCATTGTCCGTTAACGCTCATTGTTCCGTTACGCTGGTATTCACGTTAAACTATCGTCCGTAAACCAACTTTACAGACAACCAATTTTTTGTATACAGTTCTAACGGGCGTAAATCATACACTCTTAGTATAATATTTAGTATAATAATCGCTGTGTTTTTAAATTATCTATTATGAGGATAGACACACTATAACTGGACACGTCTGTCGCATGTCCGACGACCTATGGGCGAAAACGACCACAGAGTGGACACCAAAGGCAAATAGACGACGTGGAAGGCCCAGAAGGAGATGGCGGGACGACCTTGACGCTCACCAACCTGGACCACAGACGCCCTGAAAAGAGTGGAAGAAGAGGGCCTTAGCCCCAAGGGGAAGGGGGGACGATAATGTCTGAATAATAATGTTTTGTTATGCTTCTTCTTCTTATCGTGTCACTAATTCTTTCGAACCAGTGTGGTGAAAGGATTTCAAGTTTGTTATGCTGATGGCCGAGTTGCCTAGCAACTCTTAGATAACATGACAAAAATCTGCCAAAGATAGTCTAAAGCAGATGATTAGTGAAAAAAGCAGATTGTTTCCGTTTCGAGTCATGAATAAAGATGCTCGTGATTGGTCTTCCTCGTGAAATTTCTTAATTGAAAAACACTAGTCTAGAACGGGGAAAGTCAGGGGGTGACCTCGAGTTTAGTCCTCGTTCCTAAATAAAGCTGAAAGAGTTTAATGACGTGTTTCATATTAAATATCAATGCTAGCGTCTTTCAGCATGTAGTGTAGAGTGGGTAATACCTGAATACACTATCGATTGCGTGTGCGTAGCGGTGAAAGCGAATCAAATATACTGTCTGACTCATACAATGCACGTGTGAGAGCAACATGAGCTACCATCTTTATCTCATAAATACACTGTGTTATAAATGTATGTTCTTCTTATCGTGTCACATCCTTCGAACCAGAGTGGTGAAAGGATTTCAAGTGCGCCTCGAAGAGGCTCCTTTCGTGCACTTGACACATGTTTTCGAACTTTAGGTTCTACGACATGCCGGTTTCCTCACGATGTTTTCCTTCACCATAGCGAGAACGTGGGATGCATACATAGATTTTTTCGACCGAAAATACCCATTTACGCATGACTGCCACCGGGATTCGGGCCCGCGATCATCAGATCGCAAGGTAAGGGTCTCATCCACTCGGCCACAACGTCCTCGAATGTATGTAAGATAATCAAGGTCTTACAAAAATATAGACAATCGTTTTCAATTGGACCGTTTTAGTGACCGATAACACCACTGAAAATACACAGGGAAGCAAAATACGCAATTTCGTTTACTTCGACGAGATATTTTTTTCACTTATTTTGATATGAAAACTAAACTACTGAACCGATTTTGATGAAATTTGTATGTGACTAATCTGAAAGTATATCCTCTCAAACAAAAAAAACATCCGAATTGGGAATCTCCTCCTTTTTAGAAGTCGATTGAAAATGAATGTAACTCGAAAGATAAAAATTTAAAACAGTTTTAGCTAAAATATACCCAAATCTTTATCCGTTTACTTATTGTAAATTAAGAATATTTAAATTTGCATCATTAGAATTAAAACAAATTGTACCTACATACATTTACTTGGTATGTACGGCAGTTATTCAAGTTTTAAAATAAATAAAAAATTTACTTTTATATAATCTTTATACGCAAGTAAACCCGCGGGGCGCATGAGGTTTTGCGGTTTTGAAATGTGCTTTGAAAACACAACCTAGAGTCGATTGACGACATAAAACCTTCTCTTTCTCTTCCTTCCTCCATTCTCATCATCCTTCATTCTTTATTGCGCGCCGTACACTTGAACGAATACCATGGGTGTGCCAAACTCGGAAACCAGGTAACTGTGCCACCGTGACATAACACAACCTTTTGAACGCGCCAATATTTGGCAAGTGCCTCAGTGCTATATACTTGTACTTAGCTGTTCTGCTTGTATCTTGTAAGGTGCAAGTAAAATTATTGCAATGCCAAGTAAAAAATATTGTTTTTGCATGTACTAATTGTTTTTTATGTAACAAGTGGTGAAACTCGCTAGACGCTCTTCTGATGGTAAGAGATCACGCCTGCCTATATTTGTAACAGTGTTTCAAAGGGTTTTCGTTCCAGTAATTCAGTCATTTATTGCAAAATAAATAGGTACACTTACGCCTTAGGGCTATGGTATACTATACTTATACCCTGTTGGGCACAGCAACTGTACTTAAATGTAATAGGTATCACAATGTACAATGTACCATCATAGGTCGGTGCAACACTGATATAGCGCCCGTCCACTTCGAGACATTTTGACGGTCCGTCTCGAAAGCCCAGTAAATTCACCGTCAGTAGGTACTTGTCTCCCTTCAAGGCCAAGTTAGTTTTGTCTTGTGTGAGCCAGTGTGGGCAAGTTCATAATATGTTTAATTTTCTATTCTTCGTGATCCAACTATTTTCACTAAGTCTAAATAGACCACTGAAAGCACTGATAAATGAACCATAGTCAGTCTTTCTTTTCTATCTAATTCGTCCGTCTGTATACCTAATACAGATTCCATACTTCGATTTTATTTGCACAACCAAACTAAGCAATTAACTAACTAAATATTAAATATTTTTTTCTTCATTCTTGTTTGGCAATGCTCTATGAAACTTGCCACCTCTACCAAGAATAAACATTGTATCTGACGCACCTTCGAAGACCTTAGTCTTTGTGACCACGATTTTAAGTACGTGGTTTTTCAATACCATCGAAGGCAGCAGCGTATTTTTGCATACAATACCTCCTGTTAACAGACACGTACTGCTGAACTGTCGTAATTATCTGATTGTTTCAATAATTATAATCAAACGTAAGTAATTTGAACTTAATTGCAAGGACTTAGAGGTCATTATAAATATAGTGTAACTAACTACACTTAGGTTGGTTAATAATATGAATTGCAGGTTTAAATACTAGAACATAATTGCGAAAATGGCTGGCTAGAATCTAGAATAATCTATTCTCTGTTTTATTCTGAGAAAACACACGATATAACCAGGAAAAGGAAATGGGGGTAATTTATCCGACTGCAAAGAATAAGGATATTCTTCATATACCTTGTACTACGCAGGCTAAGCTGCCCTTTTTGATCGTTTATCTGATGATTTCGATCAAATCAACGGCCTAGGTGTTCAATTAAATAGCACCATTTTATCAACTTCCTAGGCATTTTATTAAATGGCAACCCGTTGGCTATGACATAATAGGGTGGTAGAGATTTTTCAGTCTTGAAATGTCTCCACAATCGCCGCCACTCAAATGCAGGGAGTGATTTTTAACCAACTTTAAAAAGGAGGAGGTTCTTAATTCGATTGTTTGATACCTCAGAACTTTTTTGTGTGTGAACTGATTTGAGAAAATATTTTTGTTTGACTTTCAGATTGACACGTAGAAATGTCATCAAAATCGGTTTATAATTTAGTATTTAAAACAAAATAACTGTAAAAAAATATGTTGGAAATTGCGGATTTTGCTTTCCTGTGACTTTTCCTTGGTATTTACGGTCACTAAAACAGTAAATTAAATGCGGTTGTTGTATGTTTTTGTATAACTTTGATTGTGCCCGTCGGCACAGCCCGCCAGGTTAGCGTTTTGTATACGTTTGTTCAAAGGAATCTGTTGAATCTGAATGTTGGTGTGTCGAGGCCTTTAGACTGATAGATCCCTTCTAGTTTACGAACATTATGATGAGAGTCGATGAAGCGTCTCTGGTATGGTGGCGGCCTCCAAGCCATCATTAGCCTGTCCGGTCGGATGTGTCACAAGCAGATAATCTTATAGCTACTAGCCTCCGCCATTGCCTTTGCCCGGAACGATGTTCGGTGTTTTTACCGCGATAAAAGTAGCCTTCAGGCTTAGTCTAGGTCCTAAAATCTGATTTGTATAGCGTAATTCAAGCTTTAATATTTTTAACGATGGAAACTAGCAATTGATTTGGTATTTAAATTTTTCTCTTGCCTTTACATAAACTTGTGTTCTCACACGCTTCTTCCTTTCTGAATACCTGCCTTATTTTACTTGTTTATTTGTTTTGCCATACATTGCTAATAATTTTAGTATTCTTCTTCTTCAAATGCGCCGCCCGTAAGGCTATTCTAATTTTGACGTCTCTACCGACCTCTACATTTCAATACCCCGATAATTTGGATTTACATTTAGAAAAGAAATAATTTTATTGATGGAAAACTATAAAATAAATTAATAAAAAAGTCAAATTACAACAAAATAGAGTCCTCCATACAATGAGTGCCTAGCTCAGCTTTAATGCTGCAGCGTTGTGGCAACACGCTGCAGCGCTGGTGATCTGCTAGACCCTATTTAGGTACTTAATTCTTCCTGTTATTGTGTCACTGGTTTTTTCGACCCAGTGTGGTTAAAGGATGTCAAGTGCGCCTCGAAGAGGCTCTTACAAAGATTTATACGAATCTTTAAAAAAATTGCCCCCAAATTTGCCTTCCCCTTAAATCCGCCGCCCTAAGCTCCAGTCTTCTCAGCCTATTGGTAAATCCGTCACTGGGTTTATGCCATCTGTTTTTTATATGTTTATAACTCAACCCGACTCAATAGTAGCATCTAGAACCTGATTGGTTACTATACAATAGAGCAAATTATAATAGGCGTATTAATGTTGCATGACTTGCCTCGTCTTTGTCTCGTCCTTGCAAAGGTACCGGGTTTTCCTCCATCTTACTTCGAGAAATCTTCAGAACCTATGTTTTATCTTCTAACTAAATCTATACGCTTATGCGCATATCTTCATTTAAAAGGTGCCTTTAAAGAGGCATCATGTTTTTGGCTAAGCCATTTATTAGATTGAGTTATAATAAAACTCTTTATTGTACTTGCGTACACCCTGGGAAAAATACATATTTTTTTGGTTGCATCTAGGAATAGAAAATACAAAAAAAAAATTGACGATAAAAAACAAATAGGTATTGCAGCTGCTTTGCTGTAGACAAAAATACCAATGTGAGGTTGGTGAACCAAAACTACACGACTTACATTATTTCTATGATAATATTTTTCTTAAAAAAAGTCTTTACTAAGTTAGAAAAACTATTTTAATGAATACATCGAAAACATTTTTGACGTGACTACGTACGTATAAATCGATGAACGCCGGCTGCATGCACGAAAACTTTGACGTCATTGTCCGGTAACGCTCGTTGTACCGTTACGCTTGTTATGACGTTGTCACGTTAAACTATCGTCCGTAAACCAACTTTACAGACAACCAATTTTTTTTATCAAATCTACTTTATCACCTCACAAAAATTGATGCCCCATTCTCGGTTCAAACGACATATAAGAATAGACATAAAAGTCGCGTGAAAATTATTTCCTCACATCAAAATTACATGTCATAATATCGTAACAGACTTTAGACTTGCAAGTTAGTAAAAATAATGCTTCTGGTCATACGCAAGCAAGCATTATAGTGTAGCTAGATTATAACCTGGTTTTGTAAGCTACTTACCAACGTAGATGAGCTATTCATGTGAGTAGGGTAACGGGCCACAGATGTAATATAATGTGTCATAATGGCAGAGAACATGGCGGAAGACAAACCTATGTTGTAATTTAAGTATTATAATATAACATTTGCTGTACTTTCTCTAGATTTGCGTACGGAGGACCAATTTGCCGTCCTCTTAGGCCCAGTTCTATTTTTACGATCATAATAATACAGACGTTAGAAACATTATATCTATAAAAAAACGTGTATAGTGAAATATGCTCGCTGCGAATGGTGTATTGTAGCATTCGCAGCGAGCAACGAGCGGCTCGTTCGTTTTCATTTCCTCGTCTTGACTGCACGAATGCTCGCTGCGAATGGATGCGAATTACACCGTTCACATTTTCTCGACTCGAGCCGACTTTTTACCGAACGAGCGTTACATAACCGAACCTGACGGTCAGTTTCATTCGATACCCACAAGTAAATTTCTCAGCGCGCATTACCACTTCAAAAATGTTTGCAAGTAATCTGTCAAAAATTGAATGACACGTCACTAAACAGAAAATCCTCAAAAATTGGTATGGAAAGTTCGTTGATTTTAAGCTGAATCAAAAAAACGCATTTTAAAAAGTTTAAATTAGTCGAAATATGATTGTTACAAATAAGAAAATAAAAATGACACATATTAAAAACACTAACCCACTCACTCCAGACCTAAAGACCGTCCATTCAGTATCTTATTTTTTTTTAATACTTTTTCCTTATAAGAAACTAAGCAGGCAATTTAACATTCTTGCAACACTGTAGGTTATCTTAATCTAGTGCAGACATTATTTCAAGCAAAACGCATCGCAAATGCACAATCTATAGCCTAGGAGGCAGATTCTAAAGAACTCAGTGATGGTCTAAAAAGCAAGGGTAATTAGGGTTTTCTTCAAAGTCAATAAAACTTAAGTCCTAATAGACGTATAAGCGAAGTGTATCTTAAGCTCCGTACTCACATACGGTTTTGCTCGATCGAGCTATCATGTCGAGTAAAAACCATGGCATGAACTTTCGTCCACAGATTCAGCATTATCTATCGAGTGACGCGCACTGTACAGTATTCACCGAGCCGTTCGAGCCTTAATTCCATCGAGCCGGCTCGATGCGACCCTTTGAGCTTTAAGTTTTGCGGTCCACGCGTTAATATTTACTCGTTTTGGAGTAAAATTATCGAGTAATACCGTATATGAGTACGGAGCTTTAGAGTCCAGTCAATGATAAATTGATACTAATTTGTAGTTCGTAATCTATGAATGAATTAGGTATGTATTTCAGAATGTTAACCTACTTAGATTAAGATTCTGAAATAAATCATTATTAATTAACCTTTACCTTCATTTCATTTCAATAATTCAAATTGGTCTACAAAGAGGTACAGTCAGCTCTTTAGACATGTTTACACTCCCAAGCTTAAAATAGCTAGAATTCTTGTAAGATGACGAATGTCTTTGCAATATTAAGAGTATAAATATATGTGAAAGCTTGGGAGTGTATACATTTCGGTGGAGCTGACTGTACAACCATTTGACTAGTAGATCCCTATATATTATTAACGTAATATTAAAGACCTGTCTCTTGGTCTATGTGTAGTCGAGTTTTGTAGTGTAGGATTGCAATTGAGATTCCTAGCACGCGACCATCATGTTTTGACATATCGCGCCAATGTCGGATTGCGAAATTAGCGCTCTTACGATAAATTACGAGACTGTGCAATTAAAAGTATACCCGTCCCGCTCTAACGCAGCGCGACCTTGCCGAGTGTGGTGAGATGGCGATAAGGTTACGTCTGTCATTGGGGCTATTCCGAGTGCCGATATATGGTAACGAATATAAAAACTCATTCGATAATCTAAACAAGTTACATATAAGTTACATTAATTTTGTGACAAAATATGTTATGCTAAAAATAGTACTGAATGTTAAAGTCATTAATGATTAGATTAAGCCATTGAAAAATAAAAAGTCCCTATGAATTATTTTTTATGAAAACTTTACAATTTATAATTTTATTGTAACATGTAACTCGTAGGTATTTCCAAAAAAATATATTTTTCAAAATCGTGCTCGGTTTTACGCCAAGCAAGACACGAGCAAGCTACGGCAAAGAAGGATTAATAATGAAAAAAATTGGTTGTCCATAAAGTTGGTGACTGGTAGTTAACGTGACTACCTAACGTGACTACCAGGGTAACGAGACAATGAGCGTTACCGGACAATGGCGTCAACGTTTTCGTGCATGCCGGCGTTCATCGATTTATTAGACATAGTAACGTCAAAAATATACCTATAGGTATTCCAATAAAAAGTTAAAAACCTGAAACACGGATCGCACTAATATATTTAGTTAAGACGTTTACGGAAAATATTTTTTTATGGAAAATGAGTGGTACTACCTACTACTACCTACCTTGTTTGACGACAATCTCAATTGATTTTAAATTTTGCTAAATATTCAAAATAATCTGTAAATCTGACGTACCTATAAGATTAAAAAAACCTGTCTCAGCTCCGTGGTGCAAAGACACAAGGTCTTTGCCCCTCCACCTTGCGCAAATCCTTCATGAATGTTTTTTTAATACACAGATATTTGTTTAGTTTTTGCGATAACACTTTACCCAATTAAAATCTAAATGGAGTTTTTGTTCATGTTTATAAACATTTTTTTGATGAATATGCGATTTTTTTAGTGACATACATACCTAGTTTCTTATTATCTTATTCATTTAGCTAACCAAATAAAAAGGTACTAAATCGCCGGTATATGTAGTTATTTATAATGAGATGCCTAACAAATGCCATCCTGTGTCTCTTAAACACATTGCCAAGTCAATCTATTTTATTTAAAACATAAAAGATTTTTAATATTCATAATGGTCACTATACGATGTTGTTAGGTTAGCTAATTACGTAATAAGTAAAGACAGTAGGTCCCTTAAGTAGGGACTTAATATAGTAACCGGCTTGGTGTTACATGGATCTCAGAATTTTTTACGGTAGAAAGCGAGACTTGGTACATTTTTTTTAAATTTTTACAAAATTGTTTTTGATGGCATATTTTAGAATTGGACTTATAATAAAATAGTTTCTTAATTGGATAACCGTCCTTGCGAACTTCAAATCCTACAAAGCAACAGCCTACTTGAAACATGTCCCTTTTTAGGTCTGTTACAAATATTAAATTTTAACAAAATTAAGGGAATGCTATTTAATTTAAATGCCAATAAAATATATTCACAGCTGTTAACAATGAGTGTTATCTTAAATATTTGGGTATGATACCCTGAATCCAATATGTACAAGGCCTTGAAAAGATGACGAATTTCTCTCCATCCATAGTGCTGTACCCAATCATTTCCTTAAAAATAACCTTCTGTTATTAATTTGTCGAAATGTAGTCGGCCGTGATAGGTTGATACATCCACGGAATACTTATTAGTTTCAGTGGTTTGGGTCAAGGTGTACTGTACTTATACGTACCTCACTCGATACTTTTTTTTATGTTAACAAGTAACTTTACTTATAGGGTGGATAAATAGGTGACGAGTTTTGGCAGGAACATGAAAATGTCGAGTCGGCATTGAATCGGTATCCTCCTACTTTTTTGAAGTCTGTTGAAATATAAGGTGACATTACAAAGTGCAGAGATGGAGATCTAAAAGCACGCGTGCCCGTGATGGCACGCGACACAATATTTTGGGCACGCCATCACAAAGTTCACTATGTGATGTGATGAAGATTAATTAATTTAAAAAAAAAATTACAATGAAATTATTATAATTATTATCAGGAATTAGGACTAGGAAACCCTCCACTGCATTGCAAAATTACCTTTTTGGTAGTAAAAAAAAAGAGTTTTTAGTTCACGAAGTCAACGTTATTTCTCGGCACGTCTATGGCCCAATAAACATTTATTTAGATAAAATGGCACGTTGGTACAAAAAGGTTCGCCACCCCTGAAGGTTTGCTACTCCTGACATAGTCCTTATGTTTTTTTTATTGTTACAGAGAGACATCGCCCTCGTCGCCGCCGGGCGACGAGAAGGAGTCCAAGATGAGCCAGATTCAATTTTCCAAACCATTCGATTTATCAGGCACAACGGTAAGTTACAATTACTATTTCAACATAAATATCTATAATGGATTGCTAATTAACAGAATTCATTTATTAGTACACGCTTTCACTTCTTGACGAGGGTTTAAGGCACATAATCCCACGTGCCGCTATCTCGCTCGCGCATTTGTATAATTCTGTGCCTTAAGAGTGTCTACGTTCAGTGGTTGGACCTGTGGATTGTCTATCAGTCAGCAAGGCAGAACTCAGTCTTTTATAGATATTGATAATTCAATTCAATTCAATTCAATTATATTTTATTTTTCAGATAACACAGTAATGTAGGTACAGTACAGATCCATAATTGGGTTAATCGCCTTATAATTAAATCTTAAACACTATGTTAGTTAACTATATTATTATTTATGGTGGAGTTACTTATTACTTATTAGTACAGAAATACACTGTCTGTATAGCGGACCATCAAACTTGTCCGCTATCATGCTATAATACATACTCTTATGTATATTATACCGGATATTCTTTATTAAATGTTTAAAGACGCGTCATATTTTGTCTTTATGTTAAGTAAGAGTGAAGACATACTGCTTCATTGCGTTGCGTTGCGCCGCAGTTTAGTATTGGCATTTGCGTCGCGTCGTAGCGCTAGCTTCAATGCTAAATGCCAGTACAAAACTGCGACGAATCGCAACGCAACGGATCAGTGTGGCTTCACTCTTAGTCATTCGGAAATCCCACAAAACTTAGTTCGGTTTCAGATTAGCGGATTAATCGCGTGGATTTGCCGCTCCTGTTTTGTTTTTTTGTAACGTATATACGCGCGACAAGCCGCGAGATACGCCTAATGCTACTGACACTCGCTAGAAAAACCGAGCGTGTGATCGAGGCATAAACGCCCGTATACGTACGACACGCTTTTGAAGTTTCGCGAGTACCAATAATATTTATCATGGACCCATTGGGAAATTAGAAACAATTTAATCATGGACCTCTGGGAATAAGACATCCGCCCGTATACGAGTCTGAAACCACACTTAACAACAATTAAGTAAACTAATGACTAATCACGATTCCATATAAAGCAGCAGCGTAAGGAAAAATAATTATTGAGAGTTGCATATTTTAGTGAGTCATTGATGATTAACCACAATTCAAATTTTATAGTATTTTTTGAGGGATTCTTCCATTGCTTTGGTTTATCTATGATCTACACTTTGCAAAGAGAGGTTCTAAAAATGTTTAGATTAATCAATGCGCGATTATTTTTGTTTTTTATAGTGCCATAACAAATATTTATTTGTATTAAAAATCCATAGCACTGTTATACTGCTGCTGACTGTACTTTAGCGGTACGATAAATAGCGGTGTAGAATCCCTACTTAAGGGGAATCCTCAAATGCGAATTCCATACAAAATGTTTCGGACAAATACTCAAAAAGTACGCCGTATTATAGTAATTTCTTCACAATGTTTTAAAATTAACCCTACTATCTTAAAAACACGTATAAAATCTAAATTAAAGTATGAAACCTTTCACTTTTTTTGTTGACGAAATGAAAAAACATAGACAAAACGAATAGTGTGAATAAATTACTATAATACGGCGTACTTTTTGAGTGTTTGTCCGAAACATATTGTATGGAAATTTGCCTTGAGGATTCCCCTTAAAATATTAAAGTACTTTGAGCGGTGGCAAATCCGTACAATTTTGTTGCGGTGGCGAATCCCTACAGTGGCAAATCCAAACTAACCCCGTAATATTAGTATCCTCATTACTCATTAGAAAAGCTACTAACTATTTAGGTGTTTAATCAGGCTAGATATCAAACTATATCCCTAAATTAGAATAAATTAAACCGGTTACTTCCTTCGATTGACTAACACTAATAACGTCATTTACTTTTTATTTATCCTTATGCCTACTTGCACCAAACTGTCAAAGTCCCTAAGCAATTACTTTACTCGCTTGGCAGTTTTTAACGTTCAGAGTTTGGACTGTTAAGAACTACCAAGCGAGTAAAGTAATTGCTTAGGGACTTTGACAGTTTGGTGCAAGTAGGCATTATTGTTTTTATTTTTCTAAGTACTTTATTGTTTTCCACCCATGGTAAACTTTATGACTCTTTCCTAGGAAGAGCATCCACTTAACCTTAGGCTGTACCTAAAGTACCTAGTACCTAACTATAAGTACCAACCAAATACCGATGCATTTGGAACAATAGGTGATTTGCCGAGACGTTCATCCCGCTAGGGAAAATGTGATGATGTTTCATTGTTTTGAACGATTGATCACTTATTGGAACTAAAGTCATTATAGTTTTCTATCAACAACATTCTGAAACTTATCATTAACTAGTTGGTGCTCGCGACTTCGTCTGCGCAGCTATCTTTATAAATGGTAGCCTATGTGTTATTCTGATGTATAAGATATATTATTGTAAAGTTTCAATAAAATCCATTCGGTAGTTTTAACGTGAAAGAGGAACAAACATCCATCCATCCATCCATCCATCCATCCATCCTCACAAACTTTCGCGTTTATAATATTATATATATATATATATATATATATATATATATATATATATATATATATATATATATATATAATAAATATAATATAATATTATATATATATAATATAATATTATATATATATAATATAATATATATAATATATATATATATATATATATATGTATAGTAGGATATAAATAAAAGGCTGACTAACCGACTGACAGACAACGTATAGGCAAACTACTGAACGTAGATACTTGAAATTTGGAGGGTACGTTCGTCAGTATAATGCTGAGTTGCGTCCATTCAAAGTTGGTTTACGGACGATAGTTTAACGTAACTACCAGCGTAACGGGATAATGAGCGTTACCGGACAATGACGCCAACGTTTTCGTGCATGCAGCCGGCGCGGCGGCATTCATCGATTTATTAGTCGTAGTCACGACAAAAATTTAGATTAGGGTTAAGTTTAGATTTACATAATTTTAGTTTTAGTTTTCATATACCTTTATTTGTATGTTTGCATTTCAAAAAGTGTAGCTGCGGGCTAAGAAAGGTATTTAGTTGATTCGCAACGCAAATGAAGTTAGTTATAATACAGTGACGACACGATTGGTCGAGTGGCAAGTGTGTGGACTGCCACGCTGGGTTGTGACACACTGTTGCTGGTTCGATTCCCGCTTCAGGAGAAGTATTTGTGTGATGAACATCGGTGTTTTTCCTGAGTCTGGGTGTTTTCTATGGGTGTATTTAAAAAGAAAAATAATTAAGTATTCTCAAAATTATCTGGCTCTAATAGTTCAAACTATTTAGTATGGGGTTGTTTTAAATGTCCAAAATATTTACAGTGTAAGGTTAATAAATGAGGGACTGCAAATTGATTGTATGCAAATGTGATGATTTCTCCAGAATTGATGACTTGTTTGAAACAAAAGAATTCCTAAAGGGTCAGCTGGCGTGGACAAAGCAAGGCTGCGTCCCTTCATTAATGAGTAAACGTGTGTCCACTCTACCAAGACTTGCAGGTATAGTCGGTATGCAACACCGGTAGGGTTGGCCAACATTGTCCTTCAAGTTTGTATTGAAATCCGATACCTATTTGCTGATGTATTGTAGAAACTTGTTTTAAATACTCATATCTGAATCTGTGCCAGATTACTTTTACCTGTACGAGTAAAGTAACACTTAACAATTACCAATGAACTTATAAACTACGTATCTTTATAAATTTTTTGACTATAACACAGGAAACAAAAACACTCGACTGCAATATATATAGGAATCTTGAAAATTTAATCATTTCTATGTCGCTTTTGTCACCGGGACAAATTCACGGGTCATTCCCGATCGGTAACACTCCAGTTTTATTTGACACTAGCTGTACCCGCGTGCGACTTCGTCACCCGTGGACGAATTGTTTATTGTCGATGTTGTTTGTTCCACCCGCGGAAGAAATATCACAGAATAGCAAAGTGTCAGTACTAAGCAAGTCAATCAAAACTTGCACATTTTCAAACCCTCTTTTTAACCACTCAAACATTGAATTTAGTAGAAAACTGAAAAAAATAGCGGTATTTATCTTCGGAGGTTATAAAAATGCAACTTTCAATTAAATATTGTGTTTACCTGAGGAGATAGGGTCATTCAACTTTTGGTCTTATAACACCTTAAATCCGTACTTTTACATAGTTTAACTTTAATTTTGAAAATCGGTGAAACTCGTATCTAATTATTTATTTTGTAAAATATAATTCCAAAGTTTGAGGTGTATACACTCATAAAAAAAACTGTATCCATACAAACTTTAAACTTTTATATCTACCCTCTGAAAAAATGTAGCGTAATATGATATAGCCTATAACCATTTCAGGCTTAGTAGCTATGATATCATAAAGTTTCAGTTAAATCCGTTCGGTAGTTTTTACGTGATGGACGAACACACAAACCCACAAACAAACAAACAAAGTCTTCCAATAAAAAAAAAAAAATTGGGTCATGTTAATTAATCTCGTCTGAACACGTTTCCGTCAAAAAAAAACATATGTACAGCAATTCGGGGTCTTCTGCTTTATTATATGTATAGTATAGAAGATAGATTTGCTAAGTCTAGAAATATTTTATTAAAATCCGCTTTTTATACTATGACTCTTGTACTAGGTGCGTGCGTACGATCCGACAATAAAATATTGCTTTTGCCCTGCAGTGGCACAAAATAATACGCTCGTCATCCATCAATGTATACTTCATCCCGTCTTCTGCATCCCCCTTTCATTACCTTTATTGACTACTGTTAGTCTCCCGTCTTCTGAACGTTGTTTGTGTGTCCTCAGACATGGCAGAAACGGCAGCAGGCGGTGTGCGTAAGGCACGCGTTCAAACACTACGGATCCAACAAGCGGCCCAACCACGTGCTCTGCAACCTCAACATGACCGTCGCTAAAGGCACCATGTGAGTACACACCTATCCTTTGTACCTTTTTATCTTATCTTAGCTTGAACCCCTCGCGTCACTCAGGACTCTACATAACTCCCTTGCTTCGCTCAGGAGTTAACTGAGTCCCTCGTTCGTTAGCTCAGGGTTCAAAAAGGTTAAAAAAGACTGGATTTTGAAAGAGAAGGAATTTCGAATAAGACTAGGCAACCCAATGAGCTTTGGTTTTGAATAAAAAAAATAAGATTTAACTTGGTTTTGAACTAGTCATCATCATATCAGCCCGTCTGCACCCACTGCTGGGTATAAGCCTCCTCTTTCTTATGCCACTTGTCGTGTGTTGTGCGAAGCGCATATCCTGTATTTGCCCGCTACCGTAGCTATTTCGTATGTTTGAACTAGTAATTATTAAAATGTTAATGACGTCACGGGGGGAGAGGTGTGTATCTACAACATCTTGCGTCTTTAAAGGCCTACGTGTTAAGTGACGCTGACGACATAGATTCGTGTAATGATCTTGCTGACGTCAATGATTGCGTCCGTCTTGCCTGGCTGGAAACCTGAGACAATATTTATGATTTATGCGATTTTACTCAGAAATATAATCAGAAACTTAAAACCACAGAAGTATTACAGTAAAGAAACACAATGTAGTACATTAAAAATGCGACCAAGAAAAGGGAGCCACATTGGCTAACTTCATTTTGGTCCGATGCTAATTTTCTAAAAAGAGAAGTTACAGGGCTAAATAACTATTATATGTTAAAACTACTAGGCTTTTTCATTGTTAATAAAACTACATCGTAAAAAGTAACAAACATTATTTGAAAATAGAGATATTTCATTTTTATTGACAGGGTGTCTGCAATTTTTCGGTCCTGTATACCGCATACGAAATTATGAGTAAGGTTCTTGTTATTTTAAAGATACATGGACTACCTACAGTCAACGCTCTTGCAAAACGGAAATGAAGAAAATCCTTCTTTCCTTATAAAGAGTAATCAATAGGCACTCGGATGATTGTGTGAGCAATCATTCGCTGACCAATGAGGAAGTATGATCAGGGTTTTATAAAACAAAAGAGTTCTGAGACTCCGCGAGTGAATGTACGTATAATTATGCAAGCTTGCAGTACGAAAGGAATTTTTAAAATTGGGCCTTAAATCGTCGTGAACACACGGCTTTTTACATGCTACAAGCCAACAAGTTCGCTTGTAGCTTGTAAAATCGCCCAGTGTCATCGGCTTTTTTACAATCTGCTTGTTGACAATCCTTCCCGAAAGTTAACTCGCTCACACGCTAGCTTTTAAACTCGTCAACAAGCAGCGTGTAAAAAGCCGTGTATCATCGACGCTTAACAGTGTTGCACTATTAGCTCCAACATCTTTCACATTAGGCTCTCCAAATATTTTATGTTGAGTACTCAGATGAAATAACAAAACACATGCATTTTATTTTTTTACCCGACTGCCAAGGATGGGTTATGTTTTTTACTTTTTGAAATATTGACTACGGTCACTGGTAATTGTAATTGTAAGCACCACTCACAAGCTCTCAATAGGCTCCTACCATTGCAGGAATCATTATAAAAACATTAATCAAATTAAATTAATTTGTAAATTATTGAAACAGTGTTTGCTTTTTCACGTTTTCCTTGTCGCCCCTTTAATTTATGCTAGGAAACTTAGCATTAAATATGTATCAAGGTCTTCGCATCTAATACGTGTTTTCCTGACTCTTGAACTCCGGAAGAAACTCCTACTAGTTTCCACAAACCGCAGCGGCATTGCCCTATCAATCTCATATAATTGTTATAAGTCTTATAATGGTAGCTGTAGGTAGCAATCAGTTTCCATTTACAGCTGCATTATTCTAATAAAGCGTCGATGACACACAAGTTTTTTTACAAGCTGATTGTTGGCGTTTTTAAACGCTAGCGTGTGAGCGTGTAGCGTTTGTCGATGACACACAAAACTTTCTACACGCTCATAACTAGCTAGCGAGTGTGTCATACGCAAAGATACTCGCTACATGCCAACAAGCCTACACGCCTACACGCCAGCGATGATGACACACAGCTTTTTTACACGCTACACGCCAACACGCCAGCGTGTGGCGTGTTAATTAGCCCGGCTATTTTTTCACAGCTTTTTACAAGCGGACTTTAAAAAAGATTGTAAAAACGCCGATGACACTGGGCGACTTTACACGCTACACGCCAAGTCGCTGGCGTGTAGCGTGTTAAAAAAACGTGTATCTCGTACTGTAATTGAGGTATTCAATTCTTTGACGTCACTGTCATATAAGGATACTTTCCTGATCTATTGAAACAAATGACTGTGGACTCTGATCATTTATAATAAGAGCTATTTTTGACCATTTTCATAGTCCTTGACGTGTTAAGGGGTGCCTAAAAGGGAACAATGCTCTAAGTTTGACAAAATGACGCTCGCGCCATCTAAAGGAAGGTGGTTCATTATCTCTAACTATTTATCAGTGACGTTCATCATCATCATCAGTGGAAGCGGCAGGATGAATAATAATATTAGTGCACTCGTCATTTTGAGTTAAAAACATTCTCGATGATTCGAAGTAATAATCAAGGTTTTACAAAAACGTACACAGCTGACTTCAATCGGACTGTTCTAGTGACCGTAGGCACTACTGAAAATTCACAGGGAAGCAAAATACGCAATTTTGTTCACTTCAACGACCTTTTTTCAGTTATTTTGATTTCAAAACCAAAGTACCGAAACGATTTTCATGAAATTCTATGGGACCTATCTGAAAGTAAGTATATACTTTCAAATAAAAAAAATCAAATCGGTTGTCAAACAACAACTTTCAGAGGTTACAAACATAAAAAAAACAACCGAATTGATAACCTCCTCTTTTTTTGAAGTCGGTAGAAAATAAAACATCATACCATCCCGGAAAAACAGATAACATTGAAAATTTTAAAATACTTTAACAACCTGTTTTTTTTCTTCCTGTAATAATTTAAATTAAATCTACATTCTAACAAAAACCGCTACCAATCTTGATAATTAGAATTCATCATTTTAATTATACGTTTATCAAAGTAGTCCATTCAAATGTGTTTACACTTAAGCATCAATGACACAGGGATAGTTTACAAGCTACATGCTAGCGAGTGAGCGAGTTAGTTTTCGGGAAGGATTGTAAACTAGCAGATTTAAAAAAAGTCTAGATGGATAGGGCTAAAAGGCATATTTCAGGACCTGAAATGAATTAGGCTTTCTTGCGATACCATTCAAGCTATTCGACTTCAATATGGATTTTGAAAAGGTACTACCTGAATTACTGTCTGGCAATAAGACAGCCTTTGTAATTTTGTTTTTTTTTTCAATTTTTGATTTATGTAAAGGTGATTATACAATACAATATTTTATATATATATATATATTAATACAATAAAAACATATTTATGTTTATATCTACTTTGTCGGTTACTTCACAAAAAAAAACCTTATGTTAAATTCGTGTAGAACTAAATCCTTAGGTATATGTAATATGCTACCAGTTTTTTTTATTATTGTGAGAAAAAACTTGTATCAAATAGAATCCATTCTTTAACATAATATTATCGTAATCCAAATGGTCGTTTACCCTCAATGTTATAATGAAGAAACCAGACTGACCACACATCCGCCACAAATACAACCAAAAACAAACCTTAGCATAATCACAACTAGGTTTAATTCAGTTTAATTTGTAACAAAGAACATGAGTATTGTAAAACCAACTTTATTACCAAAGAATAGGGTGTAGAACGGCTTGTAGTCGTAGAGAATGTGTAGAGTAGTGATGAAACAGAGGCGTCCTCGTGTGCAAGAGCTTGCCGGAGCGTTGCGATCTCGATTTTCGTGGACTAGTTTACCTTTATTACTCTGCACGCGAATGTTAACATGTGTTCTGAGCTTGTTTCCTTGTTTACGGAATCGCCTAGGCTTGGAAATGATTGCTACTTCTATTTCATTGTCACATGTTTATATGATTTCATTTCACATTTTGTTAAAATAATTTACGCATGACGCGACGTCACGTAATCACTCCCGCTCACAGTCAGCACACTATCTGTCTGTTATTGTTATTAACGATATGAATGAAATTGTAAATAGTGACAATAGGAAAAAAAAAACAAATAGGATATTGAATTACCATTTTTAGTTAATTTTATGAGTTTATATGTTAATATTGATTTTATCTTTATTTAGGTTAAATTCAGGTTCTTTTCGTATAATTTATCATGGCGGCATTATCGTATTAGCGACAAAGTCCTTTTTGCTGATTAAAAAAATATCAATAGGTCGAGGAATATTGCAAAAGCATTAACTTTCACAAGAAGGAAAAACCGAAATTCTGACTACAAAAATTCCCAAATTAAATTAATATCTAATAACGACAGTGGATCTTTAAAACAAGAATAGTCTTTGATCTAAGATTTGAAAGTTAATGCTTTTGCAATATTCCTCGACCTATTGATATTTTTTTAATCAGCAAAAAGGACTTTGTCTCTCTATAGCGGAATTAAAATATTGGGAAAGGCATAATACTCGTATATTAAAGAAAGGACAACTGCTGAAAATGATAATGATGACGAAATTCGTTGCTGTTTTGGTGATGGGCAAGTCACACAGAGACCTTACTTAGTATCCTTGTTCTTATAACGATGATGATGAACTTGTCATTTAACTTCTGCGTAGCACTGTTTTGGTGATGGGCAGGTGTGATCGTCATACAGAGACCTTACATACTATGTTTGTTTTTGTGATAATGATTTTTAGTAAGTCCAACTTCTGCGTACCGCTGTTTCGGTCATGACAGATGCGATTGCCACACTGAGAACTTACATTATAGTTGTTTTTGTGATAAAGATGATTACTTTAATAAGTCCAACTTCTGTGTAGCACTGTTTTGGTCGTACAGGGATCTGACATAGTATGTTTGTCCTCAGATACGGTCTGCTCGGCGCGTCCGGATGCGGCAAGACCACGCTGCTCTCCTGCATCGTGGGGCGGCGGAAACTGAACAGCGGGGAGATATGGGTGCTGGGGGGGAAGCCGGGAACCAAAGGTAACACACGATAATAAAAACGGATAATGGATCTTTTTTTTTTTTTTTTTACTATATATAGGCTTATTTACCCCCTTTTTACCCGACTGTGAAGGAGAGTTATGTTTTTGAAGTGTATCGATGTTTGTCTGGTTCTATGCGCCGCCCTACAGGCTAAATGCAAACAGGCCCTGCAGGCTGAATGGATTTTGATAGATGAGATATGATTATATTTGTCTATGTCACACGAATTCGAGGCTTAAATGTCAAACAATCCATCCGATCTACAAAACCATATGGCAGCTGCTGTAAGCTTAGTTAAAAAGTGTCAACAAACCATTAAAACTTGATGGATTTTAGTAAATAAGGTATGTTTAGATTCGTTTTAGTGAAGGGAATAAAATTGAATGTTGGGTTTTGGCAGTTTTATAAACTTTAAGCTTGTTTATACATGTATGTTTATGAATTAACTATAAAAAAATTGTCATCAAGAGGTTCCTTAGGCGCCATCTCCACGAGCGAGAGAATCACAGCGATATTATCGTCGTTCCACGTATTTCTATATACTCTCTATGAACGCGTCTCCACACGGCGATGTTATCGCTCATAGAGGGTAGATATAAATACGTGGCACGACGATAATATCGCCGCGATTCTCTCGCTCGTGGAGATGGCGCCTTAGCGGCAGAGTGCCACTTATCTACTAAAGACTATATTTGCTATTTGGTAGAGTTGGAATAGAATGACAGCAACTTTCTCTATAACATGGTTCATGTAATTTATCCTTATCCTACCCCTTCCGCGCTTTGCCTCTCCTTTTTCATCTACGATGTTTCCAATAGGAGAAACAATCTTAGTACATTTGCGCTGAATAGTAAACAAAATAATAACTTGAAGGCCTAACATTTACCTCCATGCCCAGGGTCTGGCGTCCCCGGCAAGCGCGTGGGCTACATGCCTCAAGAGATCGCGCTGTACGGAGAGTTCACGATCCGGGAAACCATGATGTACTTTGGCTGGATCTTCGGCATGGAGACCAAGGAGATCGCGGACCGGCTGCGCTTCCTTCTCGACTTCCTCGACCTGCCCAGCGAGAACCGCATGGTCAAAAATCTCAGGTATGTCATATTATTATAATTTATTATATACTAGCTGGTGCCCGCGACTTCGTCTGCGCAGTATCTTTATAAATTGTAACCTATGTGTTATTCTGATGTATAAGCTATATTATTGTAAAGTTTCATTAAAATCAATTCAGTAGTTTTTACGTGAAAGAGGAACAAACATTCATCCATCCATACTTTCGCGTTTATAATATTAGTAGGATGCATTTATTCCTTTTTAAACTCATCAAAATGCATTAAATTAAGTTAAAATACTTATTATAGTTAAAAAAAAAATTGTAGGTCTGTAAAGTTGGTTTACGGACGATAGTATTACGTGACTACCAGCGTTACCGGACAATGAGCGTTACCGGACAATGACAGCGTTACCAATGATGTCAACGATTTCGTGCATGCAGCCGACGTTCATCGATTTAGACGTAGTGACGTCAAAATGTACAATATGGTGGACTACCACCGCGGAGTAGGTCCCAAGCGGCTGGTGGCTACGACTGCAGAGTAAAATACTTTCTTACAACGCGCTTCGACTCTAGAAGTATAAAATATCGCTTTTTTATCCAGCTGTGTTGTGATTTTAGCAATAAAACTAAAATCATAATATTAAAAACATTTCTATAATTTTCACTTTTACATCAGAGAGAAAAAAACCAAACATGTTATTTTAAGGACAAACAATATAGTTGCCATGTTCAAATTATTGCCACATAAATTACAAATAATATTTGAGTAGACTTTAAACATACAATCCAGCAAGCTGCACCAAAGATCGTGTGACCATCGATCTGATCATCTGGTGGCCTGTTAGATATTACAAGTTTGATAACGGATGGATATTACTTATATGCTAGAACTGAGTTAAAAAAATAATATAGAATGGATGTGAAACATAATATAGGAGTAGGATGCAGAATGTTTCATCATGCTAATTTTTACGAAGTCGAAGCCGTAGGTATGAGATGTAGATAGATTTCTTCTTTAAATTCTACTAGTAGGTATATTAGTTCAAAATTTAAATTAATGAATAGACTATTGCTATGATCTGTCGCGTTCTTAGACGCGCGACAATATTTGGCTTTGTCTAAAAACTCGTTTAAAGACTGCTTGGTAAACAACATTTTATAGAATTCATTTAGGTATATACCTACATTATGTATATACTTATGTGTTTGATGTAAGTTTACATAAAATGGCTCTACATACATGAAGTCATGAATAGATTGTCCATATTTGCAAAACCTGACGTAAATGTTTGCTTTGTGTTCGTAATAGGCAATACTCGAGAAACTTTGCGCAAGGACTCAAAGATAAAATTTGTTAAAACCGTAATTTTAAAATTTAACGGTTTCAAAATTGCACAAAATACGAAAGTTTGCTAACAAATAAAACAATCAATGGACCTTTCACAGCATTTACGGTTTTAAAATTGAAATTGTAATTTTCTACGTAATTTGTAAACGATCATCCGATTGGATATTTTTATTTTTATGGCAATTATAAATGGTAACAACAATTAAATTCAAATGTTTTTATTGCACCTTATACTTAAGCCTAGATATAGTTGGAAACTAATTACTAAGTGCTTAATATATAAAGACCCTGTTAGAGTACAGCAATCTAGTTATTCCTTAAAGAACTATTTGTTTTAGATTTATACTTAATTTACAATTTTGTTAAAGGTTGCAACACAATTTTATACTTAAAAATATACTTACTTATTAGTATGAGTATTTACCGCTAAATAGGAACTTTAGTTAGAAGAGATCAATCACATTATTTTTTCAACAGAGTATTTATATCTTTATCTCTATACTTTTATATATTATATTTTTACTCTTATTATGGTGAACAACCGAAATAAAATAATTTGAATTTGTATTATACTAAAACACAATTTGAATTAATATTTTTTTTCCTATGATAAATCATATTTTATGGGAGTAATGACCATTGTCGTACCGTCGTCAAAAACTCCAAACCATGAACAAAAAGCCAATAAAAACTATCAAAAAACTCATTATTGTATATGTACGTATTGTACGTACACTTCCTTGACCAATTAAGAGTTAAATGATCTCACTCAAACCCTGTTTTCGTCATTATAAGTACCTGAATGAACCTACCTTTACCTATACGTCCAGCAAGCAATTTTAATTTATAAAACGACGATGGTAAGCGGTCTGACGATATGACGCTTATCCCATGGAGAATGGGCAGGCCCTTGGTGTGGGACGCTCCATGCGTAGACACCTTGACACCTTCTCATTAGCCAGGGACGCAAGTTAGGGCTTGTGCGGCGGAAAACTCTTCTGAAGATCTGAAGAGGCGCAAATATCTAGGTTTTTATAGGTCGTATATGTTTGAGCCCTTTGGGGTCTAGACTCTAGATCCATGGGGAATGGATGTTTCACAAACTTTTGCATACATAAAACTAGTGTGTTAATGTAATAGCTAAGTATAATCAATCAGGCAAGTTAAATGGTGTTTGACAAAGACAGAACGAATGCGTTTCACGGTAAAACTGGAACTAAATATGTGACCAATCGGTGATTACGTGCTTTGTCAAATGGGACATCTTTTTAGACTAGGAGATAGCGGAAAATTATTAGCTTGTATACATTCATATATTACTAGCTGATACTCGCAACTTCGTTTGCGATGCGAATTTTAAAAATTCCTTTCTTAGTATTTCTTTTTCAGCTCATGATAAACATGTTTTTGACAAACAAAAAACGTTTCACGTGTTTTCATGTGTTACAGAATTTTCAGATTTTTTCAAAACTGAATAAACTCCCACCTTTCTGTTTAGAAATAATATGAAAGTTCTGAAACACATGTTTGTTATTGTAATGTAAATTAATAAATGTTTTTCATTGGGTGTTTTCTATAGTATTCTATCTATATTTACACAAAAAAAGTATACCCATAGATAGTATTCTATCAGTTATCTGGTTCCCATAATACAATCTTGCTTAGATTGGGGCTAGATGGCTTTGTTTGAAATGTCCAAACAGTATTATTTATTTTGTTAAAGTTACGAGTATTGTGAGTATTGTTAGTATCTTTAAACACATTCAGCCGGCGTTCATCCATTTACTAGACGTAGTCACGTCAAAAAGGTAGTGAATTTTCAAGTAGCACACCGTGTTCTACAATTAAAAAATTACAAAACTCTATGTATAATTACAATGACTGTGTTATTTCCGCGATCAATGCCGGATCTGTCAAATTATTTCGAGCACCATCTTCAAATGAAACTGAATGAATGCAAATGGATCACTTGTTGTACAATGAATATCTCAATACCACTCTTTATTTTTGAATTGTTAAATGTAGCGTGAGAGTTGGCTGCAATTTTATATTTCAGTTAGGTCAATTCGATAGAGCCATAGAGTCCTAAAAAAATAACTGAAAAATTGAAAATTAAAATAAATTAAACACTTGTATGTTTTATGATTTTCAAATGTACTAACGGTAAAAGTATTAGTTATTTATCACTTTTAATGAGTTAGGTAGAGAACATCAATAAATCATGTTAGGTATGACATTGACTGCTATTAAATAGTGAACATTTATTAATATGTTCTAAATATAAACATGAACCTAAAATAATAAATAAAACCTAAAATATTGGCCGTTAATAATGTAGTCTAAAATAGCATCAAATTAAAATTATTAACGAATCAATATTGTTTGAATACTGCTGAACCCTAATGCAATAAATAATTAAATTACCTACACATCATATTTTTTTTTTGTGTTTTTCTGATTACTCGAGGTATTTTAAGCATTTAGTCAATTAAAATTCACAACGGGTGTCACACACCAACCAACAATGGTCCAATGCCACTTTGACGGTCGCAAACCATTTAAAACATCAAATAGGATATCTAATAGGGCCTTCCTATATAAATAGGCTGATAAAGGTACTATTTATTATGTTATCGGTCGGTACAAATACTATAAACTATGAAACTACATAACATAAAGTAGGTAATGTATGTAGGTAGATATTTATAATAAACAAATGATTAATAAAAAAATGTTATGTTTAAATGATAACCGGCTCTCTGACTACAGATGGTTAGAAAGCTGTGACGTAACGTTCAAGAATATTATTGTAATCTTTTGACTAAATCATGATAAGCCAAAATGATAGATAATCAAAATACTTTCTTATATGCTTGTTATACATTTTGTACAAGTAAGGTTAGGTATGATTCAAAACTGATTATCCGGATCGATCCTAAAGGCACTACTTCTACACTTGTCAAAAATTTTAGACTTATATTTTTCAAGTTTTTTGACGTGACTACGTCTAATAAATCGATGAACGCAGGCTGCATGAACGAAATAGTTGACGTCATTGTCCCGTTACGCTGATGACGTTGTCTCGTTAAACTATCGTCCGTAAACCAACTTTACAGACAACCAATTTTTTTGCCTTATTCATATATGTTCAATAACGGCAACTGATTATGCGTATTTTTTTTCTGGTCGTTAAAAAATTACGTATAATAAATACTGCTTAGCTTAGGGTACGCAAATTCATCGTAATAAAACCCAACTCGATGCACTTTGTACCATACACAGTAGGTTTGTTTTTTGTGGCACGTATAAAATTAGCATCTAGGTGCTATGGCCTTCATATTATTCATGAATTACTATAACCAGTCAGTTCCAGGTAGTCACCGTACGATTATAGTAACAGTAAGTTTGTAACTTTACGGCTAACAAACCCGTCAAGATATAAAGTAAGACTGTTTTATAAGTTCCCTTATTTACTAGCTCTGTTTAGTTTGAAGCTTTATGGCGATGATGTGTAAAATGATTAAACATTATTTACTTATTAGCATCTAGATATGACCAAATAATTACGACATAACACACATCTTAGAAGGTACGCGTTTACACTTCTTGACGACCAATTTCAAGTCTCTACGTCCACTAGCTTAGCTGTCTGTCACTCAGTTAAATATTAGCTTTTTCTAGATATCGATTTATTGATTCTCTCTGAAGGATCCGCAATAAGGTTAGGTATCCGACAGAGGTCACCGATATATTAAACTATCGTCCGTAAATCAACTTTACAGATTTTTTATGATTAAATGTACCATTTGTTTGTGTAGTGGCGGTCAACAACGGCGCGTGTCGTTTGCCGTGGCTCTGATGCACGACCCAGAGCTCCTGATCCTCGACGAGCCCACAGTGGGCGTGGACCCGCTGCTGCGCCAGTCCATCTGGACGCATCTGGTGCGCATCACCAGCTCGGGAGACAAGACCGTCATCATCACCACTCACTACATCGAGGAGGCTCGCCAGGCGCATTGTGTGAGTACACATTAAGGGGAATCCTCAAGGCAAATTTCCATACAAAATGTTTCAGACAAATACTCAAAAAGTACTACGTATTATAGTAATTTCTTCACACTATTCGTTTCGTCTATGTTTTCCGATTGTGTCAACAAAAATTAGTAAGGTTTTATACTTTAATTTAGATTTTATACGTGTTCTTAAATTAGTAGTGTTAATTTTAAAACACGTATAAAATCATACGTACAACATTTTGTATGGAAATTTGCCTTGAGGATTACCCTTAACACCGTAACATTATAGTAACCGTTAGTTTACAATTTAACGATGTATTATAAACTTTCGACAGATTGTGAACACGACGAAAGTCTGCTATTAGACTTAACTTTTTGAAGACGTTTTATTAAAACAATATAGGACCAATCTGTGTAAATAAGAACGCTATTTAAATGAAATTACTATATTTTTATTTTTATAGTTTATTTAAAGTTTAGTAGCATTTAGTTAGGAGGTAGCTGTGTAAATAATTTTACAGGTAGGTAGAGCCTTAGTTTTTCGTAGATTTTCGCGATTATCACACATATTTATTTGATTCTAATACCCGTTACAATCAAATAAGTATAGATAGAACCTTGCTATGCATTATGTGGAGAATTAATGACCGACAAAATATCTTCTTTCTTCTTCTTATCGTGTTACTAGTTTTTTCGAACCAGTGTGGTGAAAGGATTTCAAGTGCGCCTCGAAGAGGCTCCTTTCGTGCAATAAAAATCACAAAATATCTAAATACAGTTTAGTTTTTTTACTCACGTGTTTTAATAATTATGAAATTACTTAGTAAAAAATAAAGATAAGGATATTTCTATAAGTTTAAAATCATAGATAAAAAACCATGCGTTAAAATCTAATTCATCAGTGGTTGAACCATTCTGAAAACATTTTCCATAAAAAAAAAAACCTCCATGAACGCCTCGTCAAGTTTTTAATATAAAAGGCCACCAAGATAGCCTTAGATGTTGTGACGTGAATCAGTCCTATTGCAGGTGCTAATGAGGCGATAACTGGTTTTCAAAATAGCGGGGAAATACTTATGAGTAAAACCATTTTTCTATTTAGCAATAAAACATTTGTTATGGCTATTTTGGGTGAGCAAGGATGAGGTTGGAGGTCGACCTTCAAACTGACTTATGATTTTGTAGAATGTTATAGAAATAGTCGAGCAATAGTCAGCTGCACAGATATGTATCACATAAGTAGGTATTAAAGTATAGAAACACAATGTAGTACATTGAAAATATGCCCAGTAAAAGAAAGCCACTTTGGCTACATTTTGGTACGATGCAAATTTTCGAAAAAGAGAAGTAACATGGCTAGATAAATATTATATATTAAAACAACTAGGTTTTTTCATTGTTAATAAATCGTAAAAAGTAACAAACATTATTTGAAAATGGAGATTATTTCATTTTTATTGACAAGTTGTCTGAAATTTTTTGGCCCTGTCTTACGATTCCCTTTTGGCTTGATACTGTCCATCTTGTTCTATATGAACATCGTTATTCATCTATGATATGTAGGTATACATACACTCCCAAGCTTCTCATTTATATTACTCTTATCTGTGTAGATGACTTTTGTGCTGGCTGGTTGTATATCTATATATCGGTTTACTCCAGATCGGTCTGATGAGGAGCGGGCGTCTGCTGGCCGAGGAGTCACCTCAGGCGCTACTCACCATGTACAGCTGCATCTCCCTGGAAGACGTGTTCCTGAAGCTGTCGCGGAGACAAGGTAAGAAACAAACATTTACGACACGGGTCGAGTGGCAATACGTTGGACTGCTACGCCGAGTGTCGCGGATTCGATTCCAGCTTCGGGACAAACATCTGTGTGACGAACATCGATATTTGTCCTGAGTCTGGGTGTTTTCTATTATTCTATGTATTTATTTACAAAAAAATATTTATAAGTATTGTGTATCAGTTATCTGGTTCCCATAGTACAACATAGTATAACTCTGCTTAGTTTGGGGCTAGATGGCGTTGTGGGAAAGTACAAAATATTTATTATTATTCATTATTATTATTTTGTTTTTTTTTTCTCTCGTGACCATAAAGTGATTTCGGAGCCTTGGAACTTTCTGTAGTCCAGAGATTTTTCGAAATAAATATCTTTAATGAAGGTGTTATGAAAAAATACTGCAACCGACTTCAATTGGACTGTTTTAGTGACCGTAAACACCACTAAAAAGTCTCAGGGAAGCTAAATATGCAATATCATTTACGTCGACGACATTTTTTATGTGTTTTTTTTTATTTAAAAACTAAATTACTGTACCAATTTTGATGAAACTGTGTGACCAAACTGAAAGTATATCCTCTCAAACAAAAACAACACCTTTTTTTAAATCAGTTTATAAATAACAACGTTCTGAGGTTACAAACTTCGCATTAATGGAAAGTCACAAATGTAGTGGCAGTTGTAACCCCAGAGATCAAAACACTTGGAGATATTAAGGGGAATCCTCAAATCCGAATTCCATACAAAATGTTTCGGACATATACTCAAAAAGTACGCCGTATTATAGTAATTTCTTCGCACTATTCGTTTCGTCCATGTTGATTTCGTCAACAAAAAAAGTTAGAGGTCTCATACTTTAATTTAGATTTTATACGTGTTTTAAAATTAACCCTACTAACTTAAAAACACGTATAAAATCTAAATAAAAGTATGAAACCTTTCACTTTTTTTGTTGACGAAATAAAAAAACATGGACGAAACGAATAGTGTTAAGAAATTACTATAATACGGCGTACTTTTTGAGTATTTGTCCGAATCGTTTTGTATGGAATTCGGATTTGAGGATTAGCCTTAAAACAAGTTATTTTAATACAGTCAGTCTTATTCAGATGGAAAATATAATTGCGGATTAAAGATTAATAAAGGTTTAGCAAGTATCTATATAAGTCCTACCTAAATTACTTGTTGATAACCCTGAGCTGTCAGATTAAAAATATAGAATCCAAATACTTAGACACAAAAAACACAACTGTACATATAATATTCACAAACTTAAAAAGGGGTCTAAATAAGTTTTTTTCCCTTTTTTAACCGACTTTGAAAAGGAGGAGGTTATAAATACGGTTGTTTTTTTTTATGTTTGTTACCTTAGAACTTTGTTGTTTATAAACCAATTTGAAATTCTTTGATATGAATTTTGTTTTCTTTGATTTGAATTGAAATTTGTATGGGACCACTCTACCTTATTTTTTCAGAGTGGTCCCATACAAATTTCATCAAAATCGGTTCAGTAGTTTAGATTTTACGTTAAAAATACTGAAGAAAATGTCGTCGAAGTAAACGAAATTGCGTATTTTGCTTTCCTGTGACTTTTCAATGGTGTTTACCGTCATTAAAAAAGGTTCGATTTATTATATTATTTGTTACATTTTTAGTGACAGACACCTTGTCACTAAAAATGTAACAAATATAAGTTAAAACGCCTAGTAATTCTTGACTATCTTATTATACTAGCACTGTTTCTTTTCTGTTTCGAAAATTAGCATCGGACCAAAGTGTACTAGAAGTTCTCGGCGCATTTTCAATGTACTACATTAGGATTCTATACTTCAATACTTCTATGTGTTTTAGTTATTGGCAGATGATCTGACTATCGGAATAGCGCCTCACTCGACCCATCATTTCCCAACATAAAAACTACCTAGGTACCTAACTGCGAGGACCGAGGTATTTACATTGCGGTAGATAGAGCAGGACCTGTTTCTTTTTTTTGCAATGACGCACGTCGCTTTATGTTCTAAACAAAAATGTGTTGTTGTGTTGATTTGCTTGCAAAGATTTCTCGAAGCAATCATTTCGGCAGTTAGTTTTATTGCTAAAAATTAAACTTTTTTGCTTTTTTTATCACAATCTGAACCAATATTTTAGGTTTTAATTGTTTTTAGTAATCAATCAATTATTTTTTAGGTGGTAAAATATTTTTAGGCCGAAGCTTATTGAGTCATTACAGCAAATCTATTTAAATGGTTTTTTTTTAATGAAAGACCGATGGGAATAAATAGTTCTATCTGTCCCCCTATTGGTGACGGGGGACAGATAGAACTTTTAAAATTAATAAAAGTTCCATCTGTCCGTCTTTTATCAACGGTGGGACAGATAGAACTTTTTTGTCGCATCTGTCACCTTAGGGGGACAGAGCAGGGTGACAAAATAATTCGTCTATTCTGCGGTGTTTATAACGTCAATGTTGTTTCCTTGCAACTAATTAATTTAACGTATACCTAATTCATAAACTAGGTGTTTTATCAGTAATCTGGTTTCCATAGTACAAGCTCTGCTTAGATAGGGTTTGATAGCGTTGTGCGAAATGTCCAAAATATTTATATATTTAACGAGGAAATACATATTTAATTAATTAAGAATAAAATTAAGTTACTAAATTTATAAGCCGTTGGTCTTCCAATATAAATAAATAAATACATCTGAAAGTATATATCCCCTCAATATTTTTTTTTTTTAATCTTTTTATGATCAACAAAGTTCTGAAATATTAAACAAGAAATAAAAACATTTTACCGAATTGATAACCTTCTCCCTTTTAGAAGTCAGTTGAAAAAAATTATAATGATGGCCCGAAAATTCCGATTTGTGACGTGACTTTGTCTAATAAATCGATGAACGCCGGCTGCATGCACGAAAACGTTGACGTCATTATCCGGTAACGCTGTCATTGTCCGGTAACGCTAATTGTTCCGTTACGCTGGTAGTCACGTTAAACTATCGTCCGCAAACCAACTTTACAGACAACCAATTTTTTATTCTATGTTACAAAGATTTACCTACCTACAAACACGTGAGTTTAAGGTATAATTCGTATTCATTAGTGCTACGTAATCTATGAATGCTTGTTCTACCATTTTTTGTTACATATCAATATTTCAGATCAAATTAGATTGCTTTGGAATTTTACGAAACATCACGTTTTTTTCTTTGATAGTATAAATAACCGGTTAAGTGCGCGTGGGTGATAAATACGGAGTTCCGTAGATTTTTATGTCACTTATATTAATTTTTATTATTTTCCTGTAGTTAACCTATCATTATTCATTACAATTTATTATATACATATAAAAACGTGTTGGCCGAGTGAGAGGTGCCTCAACTTTCAATCCGACGGTCGTGAGTTCGAACCCGGTTGTACACCAATGGACTTTTCTGTACAAAAATATCAATGTGTGCATTTAAAACACGTGCTCAACGCTGAAGGAAAGCATCGTGAGGAAACCGGCATGTCATAGAACCTAAAAAGTTCGAAAATATGTGTCAAGTGCACGAAAGGAGCCTCTTCGAGCCGCACTTGAAATCCTTTCATCAGACTGGTTGGAAAGAACTAGTGACACGATTGGAAGAAGAATTATGCATATTACTATCACGGTAGTACCTAGTAGGTGCCTCTATTGATCGATACCTAAATAATATTAGGATTTCAATTACTTTAAGCACATATTTACATATTTAACATTTTCTTTAATTTTATTATATTGTATTTTTAATAGATCTTGTGTCTGAATATATATTATTATTATAAACAACGATCTGGGGGCATATCGATCGCAAAGTCTGACCCCTATTTTTAGTGCACCCGCAAACGAGTCGCTGACTACAGCGACTGGTGGCCGGCGTCATCCGTCAGTTTTTATTCAATCTGTAGCTGTCGCGCGCAGTGGTGGCGGCCATTTGCTACACTAACAAAAAAGTATGAACAGATAGACCGCGGGCCGGCCGCCCCGGTCATTATAGTCGGCAACCCGTTTGGTTTTCTCTCTAAAAATGATAAAAATAAAAGCTTTATGGTATATAGGACTAATACATTGGCTTGGAGAGTCGTGACTCTACCATGATGTGAGCTCACTTGGAAGAGTTCTTAATAATTTGCCTGTAATTAACTTGGATAATAAGTGTTCGTTGGAGTGAGGAACCCTAATTCAATCATAGAGATAAACAAAAACTTTTTTTACAAAAAACACGAGTAGGAAGTTATGATGGGCAAGTAAAATGAGCTTCAACGGTTCTAATTATGCTGTAATTTTGCAAAATAGTCATGATTACAGCTATAAAACGATTGTTATAAAAAATAAGCAAATATAATGGGAGTTCAAAGTTTTATTTATGTTTTTAAGAATAATACAATTATGGTGTGTACCGTTGGAAAGCTTTGTTCCTGTAAATGAAAATGAATACATAAGAAATATATTTTTATAAAACTACACACATCAGTTATCGAGCTCCAACCCCAAGCAATCATAAGAAGCAATCTAGGTATTTTAAGAAGCAATATAATAAACATTTTCTTGTATATTATTATTTTAGATAAATTGAGTAACTAACAAAATTTTTGAACTGTCACCCTAAAATTTAGATTAGTTTGGTGCTAACAGAATAGCAGCATAAATGTAGAAACCTCATAACCAAGTTTTAGTTAGTTTTGTACCAAGCGAATTGCCACCATTGGTTGAAAAAGATATTTTATCTGTCGGAAATACGGTAGGTAATATGTTAAATGTGTTAACAGTACAAATACATATTTCACCAGGAACTGGCATACAAAAAATACAATAATATTATTTATAGAATTTGATTAAAATTTTAAAACAACACGTTTGCAAATTTAAATAAATACATTTCAGAATCGTACAACCACACCAGTTGTGTGCAAAGTTACAAAAATGTGCTATCCCAGCAAAATTCAAAGTTCTTAAAACTATTGAAACATGATTTTATAGCCTGAGAGCCACAATTTTATAATCGGAGAGCCCATTACTTTAACAACCTTGCATTGTGAGTTGATAAATGATTTCACAAGGTTACCGCGCTTAAAGTGGAGCTCCAGGGCTTCGTAGGATGTCCTAAATACGCTCTTCCGAGGATATGTCAAAGCGATTATGTTAACTTAATTAAGGAAGTCTTAATAATTATAGGTACTTACTTACCATAGATAGGCATAGTACTACAGTTGCCTGCACTACGCTGTCCTTATGACATACTAAAATTACTTTCAGCTGTTGTCAGCATTCTTCAAGTTTAAATTCTCTACTTTCATTGATTTATCCTAATAGTCTGTAATAGGATGTATGTAAGTCATTCAGGGCGAAAACCCTTCTTCTTCTTATCGTGTCACTAGTTCTTTCGAGTGTGGTAAAAGGATTTCAAGTGCGCCTCAAAGATGCTCCTTTCGTGCACTTGCATGTTTTCGTTCTACGACATGCCGGTTTCCTCACAATGTTTTCCCTTGCCGTAAAGCACGTATTTTAATGAACAAATTGATTTTTGGGTTCGAACCCACGACCTTCGGATCTCAAGTCGAGGCACCTCCCACTCGGCCAACACGGATTTAGGCGAAACCCCTTAGAGATAAAGATAGAGATTCTATAGGAATATTTTTAAGAAATAATTTCTCTAGATTAATTTTCTTAGTTTATAGAAAACCCCTTAGAGAATAACGTTATATTAGAACCCTCGCTATAGATTCAGTTTGCCTTAGGTACCTTGTATAATCCACTACTTAATTTATTCAACAAATTCGAATTACCGATACCACAATACGCTTGCATAGATAACATAATTATTTAGTTAGAAATGTAGCAGAAGTAGGTTAATTTAATTGTTACGTAGTAGTTTCTTCAGATCCGTTTTGACTTGTGGTTAGTCACCTCGACTTTTGATCGTAGCTAACTTGCTAGTAGCGAGTGTTTGTTGATCCACGTTGGTCGCGAGTTCGAATCTCGGCCTTGCAACGAAGGATTTTCAGACTCTAGCTGAGACAACCTAGATCAGTTTTGACTTGTGGTTAGTCACCTCGACTTTTGATCGTAGCTAACTTGCTAGTAGCGAGTGTTTGTGTGGATCCACGTTGGTCGCGAGTTCGAATCTCGGCCTTGCACCGAAGGATTTTCAGACTCTAGCTGAGACATCCTAGATCCGTTTTGACTTGTGGTTAGTCACCTCGACTTTTGATCGTAGTTAACTTGCTAGCAGCGAGTGTTTGTGTGGATCCGCGTTGGTCGCGAGTTCGAATCTCGGCCTTGCACCGAAGGATTTTCAGACTCTAGCTGAGACAACCTAAACATATCTATGAAAGGCTTACTAGCTGACAGTACAATATAGCGCTTTGAAAAATTATTGAGCGATGACAATTAACCATCACAAAATTGAGCGATGTTTGTTACCTCAGAACTTTGTTGTGTATGAACCGATTTGAAAAAATATTTTTTTGTTTGAGAGGTCCTTCATATTCATATATGTTCATATTGGTCCCATAGAAATTGTATCAAAATCAGTTTCAGTAGTTAAGTTTTTAAATCAAAATAACTGAAAAAAGTCGTTGAAGTGAACAAAATTGCGTATTTTGCTTCCCTGTGACTTTTCAGTGGCGCCTACGGTCACTAGAACAGTCCGATTGAAGTCGGTTGCTGTATGTTTTTGTAAAACATTGATTATTCGCGATATTAAAATCTGCAGTGACGAACCTCGACTAACCCTCGCTCGAGTCGACCAGTTCTCGCGTGGTTCTAGTTACCATTTTACAACTATGAAGCGTGTTTACTGTCCCTGCGATGAAACAATACATTTTCTAAGATAATTGCAATATAATTGAGCTGTGGGTAATTATGGGTGACTGTGACCCAGCGTTGATTGCGGCGGCGCAGGTCGAGGCTTAATACTTAACGGAATATTCCATTGCTTCCTCATCAATGAAAGAGATTAATTTATCAAGAGTAGGCATGGAGTGGAGGGTACCTATACCGAGTAACATGTTATTTATCATTGTTTAAAACTATAAATAACATAAACCAATACATATTTATTTATTGACGACACCGTGGCTTAGTTGGTAGTGACCTTGCCTGCGAAGCTTGGTGTTCCGGGTTCGATCCCCGGTCGAGGCGAATATTTGTGTGACGAACACAAATGTTTGTTCTCGGGTCTTGGATGTTGTGATGTGTTGTATGTGTCCATGCCACCTGCGACACAGGGAATCCTACTGCAGGGGTGTGAGTGTGTGAATGTTTATTAGTTTAAGTTGTGAAAAAAAAAGGAAGTCAATATGCCAAATTTCAGCTGAATCAGTTCATGTTCTTCTTATCGTGTGACTAATTATTTCGAACTTTCGAGGTGAAAGGATTTCAAGTGCGCCTCGAAGAGGCTCCTTTCGTGTACTTGACACATGTTTTCAAACTTTTTAAGTTCTACGACATGCCGGTTTCCTCTCCATGTTTTCCTTCGCCGTTAAGCACGTGTTTTAATGCAAACAGATTTTTTGATCAAATAAATCTATTCATGTACGACCGGGTGCGAACTCACGAACTTCAGATCGAAAGTCGAGGCACCTCCCACTCCGCCAACACAGCTTTCTAATTCATAAGTTCATTAGTTTCGATGTATACTTAAGTATACAAATAAATTTATTGGCTACTCCATGGTTACAGGTCAGAGAACAGGCACCCAGTAATCGATCCTCTTTTCTCCTAAAATTTTCGCATTATGAACTAACTTTGATTTTGCCTTTTCAATTCAAATTTTTGGCAATTCAGCACTGAATTTTAATTCCAGGTCAAGCCAACCAAGTGGTGGAGCTGAACGTGTCCGGCAGCGGAGCCCTAGGGCTGAACAAGATGTCGAAGCGCGAGGAGGCACCCTACGCGGCTGAAGACGCGCAGGTGTTGGGGCTCACCTTCCACCAGAGCAAGGAGGTGCTTATCGTGGACAACAACGGAGTCGGATCCAACGGAGACGTGAGTTTACACTATACCACATAAAAAGAAGTTTGCTCAGAAAACTAAACCAATTTAAAAAAAAATTAACCCCTATTAATTTAGGAAAATATAAAAAAAAATTGTGACTAGAACAGAAAATAAAATAAACGGGCACAGCTTTTCAAAAACAAAAACTAACACACAACAGAAAAAATCGCATAATCAGTTGCCGTTACTGAACACAGATATGGAAAAAAAACTTGAAAAAATTAAGTTATCTTTTGTCAAAATAAATTTGATTGAAAATGGAGAACTTTTACCGTTAGTCGTTTTCCTATGGATTTGCGTTAGGCCGTACCCATCAACGATAATAATTTAAATTTTGAAAAACTTAAATGGTTATGGACAATGCAGAAGGGGTAGGTACTACGTTATATCTGTGCAGTCAGAATTTTGGGCGAGTGCGGCGCCCGAGTCGAGCTTTTGCGAGCTGGCTCCAGCTAGTTCATAGTGGGACACCCCATCCGCGCGGGGTAAAATGGCACTTACTTTATCCCATTATTTAAATAAACTTCCATCTTCAGTGAATATTTATATCCTCCAAGTTTCAAGTCTGTATGTTCAGCCATTTATAATGATGGGTGAAATTTACAATATTTTCAAGTTATGCCTTAGTAGTCTGTTGACACATAGGTAACTGAATTTTAATTTTTTTTCGCGAACTTACCCCACGTGGATGGGATGTCCCAGTTACCCCCCCCGATTCTGATTCAATGAAGATGTGAAGTAGATAAAAAAATAAGAGGTAAGGGGTCTTATGTCATTTTACTTCGATTATGTGGAATATCCTAGTTTCCCCTTTCGCCCAAAGGGTGGAATACCCAAGCCACTAGTGGAGTCAGTTTTTTTGAGGAACCTGCATATCTGAAATGAGTTATTATTTTCCAGTTACCCGGTAAAGTAGCCGACACAGTCGCTGGCATGACTCCGGAATGTGGCGACGAGTGCGGCGGGAGCTGCCTCAACGTAAGTACCTAACGTGAATTATAACAATCAAGTATTTTACATAGTTTACCCGAAAACTATGTAAAACATTTTATTGACCTAAAAATCCTAACGCTGACATCCATCTACATTTTAGAAATTTGTAAGTTCGTAAGAAAATACCCAATTTATTTAAAAAAAAACATTGACCAACCACGCCGCTATCAAAGCAGATACAAATATAACTTGGTCATACCTACATCTAAACTTAAAGTATACGGTTCGGGTCCAAATGCAATGGCGGTAAAAATTTACAATAAACTTCCAGATAAAATAAAAATCCAAGAAAATGATCACATTTTTAAAATTAATTTAAAAGAAATGCTTTAAAAAAAATGCTATTACGAGTTGCAAGATTTTATAAATGATTCATTTAGTGACTTAACAATATAGTTAAAAATATCGGCCCGTCTCTATCATTTGCAACACCCTATCCGGGTAATATTGTGTAGCTGTACTTTATTTATTTGACCTACAAGACCTAAAATGTAACCTGCCCAATATTGCAAATAAATACTGAATACTGAATACTATGTAAAATACTTGAAGTATTTCGGGGCGGGGTAGGTTAGTATGCATGTCGGTATCTGGATGTTTTATTTAATTGTCTCATTTTGTCCTGAATTAAAGGCCAATGGAATCACGATGACTTAATTCAATTATATAGAATTTATCTTACGTCATAAGCTAATAAATTATTAAAAGCCAGAATAAACCAATGGCTACGATAATGATTTTACTTTTTTAACTATAGGTATACCTACCTCTACAGTCACTAACACTATGGTGTTATTGACCGAAATAAACGTGATGGAATAGGTATAGATTATCTTTGTAGGTATATTGGCCAGGAGTAAAGAAAAACGGTGTCTTTTAATATAAAGAAAGACGGCGGCGTGTCTCTTTCAGGCCCTCGACATCGTTAGGTTCGATTCCTAACCCTTCGCCCAGTAAGTCAAAATAATCCCCCCTGGTAACGGTCTGAGCCGAGGTTAGACCCACCGTTGGGTACCCATATGCTGTAAATAAATAGATACGTTAAGCTTAAGTATTTTAGTTAGGCACTTTGTAAATTTATGGGTTTTTTATGGCCTGAAATAAAAGACTTTTATTATTTATTATTAAACGTCTAACCGATTTTTTTTTTTTAAATAAATATCAAGTAATTTTTTATAAAATAAATTGAGAGCCAAGAACATGCTATTTTAACCCCGATACCACTCTGGTGAAGTCGCAGGCGTTAAAGGGTTATTTCTCCCCAGTGGACGACGCGAGGCAAGATCCGTGCGCTGATCCAGAAGAACTTCCTGCGCATGTGGCGCAACATCGGCGTGATGCTGTTCATCTTCGTGCTGCCCGTTATGCAAGTCATCCTGTTCTGCCTCGCCATTGGTCGCGACCCCAGCGGACTCAAACTGGTGAGATCACAATGTGATTTCAATATGACTTGATTGGATAAGATCGTCTTTGTTTATTTACTCCAGAAACTTCCACGTTCGACTCTGGTCCAGAATCCCACGCGTCGCTATCTCGCTCGCATATTTGTACATTTTTGAAGATAGGAACTATATGCTGATTATACATTTTTTGTTTTGATATGTTAACGTAAGCGAAAGGGATTGGGAAATAGATTCCGGTGTGTCGATGTCGCAATAACGGCTATCTGAGGCCAACTGCAATATACGTCCATTAAAAAAAAAATGATGATCTGATCCCACATAACACTTGTTACTTTGTAAGACCAAGTCTGTTACTAAATAACCGGTGATTTCACTGTTACTAAATGAAATCATTATAATCATATGATCATGAAATAGAAGTAGCAATCATTTCCATGCCTAAACTGAAGTAATGTGATACCCCCAGGCCGTGGTAAACCACGACGTCCGTGTCATTGACGGCGACTGTCCATACAACGCGACATGCAGCATGAAGAACCTGTCGTGTCGCTACCTGTACCAACTGCGCAACCACACCGTCAAGGAGTACTACGCAGACCTGAGCGGCGCGCTGGACGCCGTGCGCGACGGCCGCGCTTGGGGCGCGCTCTACTTCAACGAGAACTATACTGACTCGCTCGTCGCCAGACTCGCTTTAGGTAACAACTGACTCCATCTTAGAACTTGATTTTTTATTGCCCGAATGAAGTAAAGGTATTCTTCTTATAAAAGGTACTGGAGGTTAGCTTTCAGCTCAGCGAACTTTTGTTTTATGCCAACGCGTCGTTTTACACACAATGTGTCCATCATCATTAGATTGATCAATCACGCCGCTATCAAAGCAGATACAAATAAAACTTGGTCATCTGAACTAAAAATGTACGGTTCGGGTCCAAATGCAATGGCGGTAAAAATTTACAATAAACTTCCAGACAAAATAAAAATCCAGGAATATGATCACATTTTTGAAAATATTCTAAAAGAAATGCTGTTAAAAATATGTTATTATGAGCTGCAAGATTTTTTAAATGACGTAACAACATAAGTAGTTAAAAATATCGGGTAATATTGTGTAGCTGTACTTCTAATTATTTGACTTAACAAGACCTGAAATAACCTACCCAATATTTGCAATAAATACTGAATACTGAATTACCTACCTCTATTTATCTAGATAGATAATAACTTTATTGTTTAGGTACCACTAGGAAATAACAGGATATACCAACTTAATCTAAGTAAAGGCAATACAAAGGGCGGCCTTATCGCTAAAAGCAATCTCTTCTAGGCAACCGTTTCATGGACATGTTAGGTGAAGTAAAGTTCTGGTGTCTAGATCTTCTTCTTCTTGGTGTCTAGATAATAGTTGACCAAACAAAGTGAAGGTCTCTTATTCTTGTTGGCCGAACTAAATGAAGGGCTATCATATCTAGATTCCTACTAAGTAGCCCTAGATTTTCTCAAGATGTTTTCCTTCACCGTTTAGGAGGTACTCTTGTTACAACACTGATAGAAGCTGCTCACTTATAGATAATACCTACCGACCCTCTAGTGGTCTTCATAAGTAAATAATTCTCTTAAAACTCTGTGGATAACGTAGTGGGCTGAAATATAATTAATATGCTTAAGATGTTATAACTGTTAAGTAAAATGTATATTGCAGCTGTTTGTTGTCCCAATAAATAAAAATTAAAATTAAAATTAGATCTGTATCTGTCACCTGTGTGTGAGACCATCTACGTCGATTGAGACTGATACGTAATGAATGTGTGTCTGTTTGTAACAGCGGACACGGCCGACAATGAGACGATATCGTCCTCGGAAGTGCAAGTGTGGCTGGACATGTCCAACCAACAGATCGGCCTCATGCTCAACCGCGACATACAGTTTTCATACCGGGACTTCGCTAAGGTACGTCACATCAACACTTTGCAAACGAAAAATACGCAGCGTTCCCAATAGTAGATTATGTACAATATGCACCAAGGGGATAAAGCAGTGTCTTATGTCACGAGCGGCATGTTGAACCGCGGGTAACGAGGGACTCAGTTATGTAGAGTCCAGAGTGACGTGAGGGGTTCAAGCTGCCCAAGACGAAGACAGGCTTTATCCCAGAGGGGCATACTCTACTTTTCACACCTTCTGCGAGGCAATAAAAAGCCAGGGCTCCAGCAGCGAACACCGTCTAGGTGCAGGTGGAGCAGGTGCACCTCCTCGTTTCACTCAGGACTCTACATAACTCCCTCGCTTCGCTCAGGTGTTAGCAAAATCCCTCGTTAGCTCAGGGTTGGTCCCCTTGGTGCATAATCTACTATTATTTACTGTAATTAGATAGGTACTATTGAAGTCTAGGCAAACGCAGTGTAGGACGACCTTTGGCCAGGTGGAGCGATGATCTGCGCGCTATAGCTGGCAGAAGGTGGATGAGGAGAGCCGAATATTGGGCTCAGTTTCTGCGGGAGAGATCTACGTCCAGCAGTGGACTACTATAGGTTGATGATGAAGCCAATAATGATTGTTTTATGTGTGCTGTGATGTGTTTTGATTCCAGGACCTCCTCGAAACGTGCAACTACAACCCAAAGCTGGGCGACATCCCAATCGACTTCATGGACCCCATCTACGGCAACAAGAACCCCTCTTTCACGGACTTCGTAGCGCCCGGAGTTATTCTCACGTAAGTTCTTGGTCCAACATGCTCTTATAGAAGGCTATTTACCTACTCTAAACTAGGGTTGCCATCCGTACCGGAACGGACCGGGAGCGTTCGGGCCGGACTTCAATTGTAGTCGGGATTTTAAAAAGTCTTGGGCCGCCCCCGACACACGCACAGTGCCCGCACTAGGGTGGAGCGAAAAAAAAATCCAAATGTACCTAATAAACATTTAAAAGAAAAGCAACCGAATTGAGAACCTCTTCCTTTTTTGAAGTCGGTTGAAAACCTGTTGACATATTCGAGTTCTGGGCTCTAAAATTCGGGGTTTTCACGCGTCCTAGTTTCCAAATTTTAGAGGTGGCAACACTAGATACTCTAAGCCTACTTTAAGAAGAGTTCATAAATGTACGGTCGGCTCTATAAAGCGTCGATGAAACAGGGCTAGTTTACAAGCTATAAGCCAGCAAGTTCGCTTGTAGCCGCGCGGCGCCCTCCGTGTTCCTTCTTCCAATAATTGCGAAGCCTTATCATTACTTATCATTACCAAGTATTGCAGGACCTCTTCTCTATCAAGATTATCCAATTCAACGCTGTACTTTGCACAAACGTCATTCGAGCCAGGTGTCATGTTAATTCGCCCGATTTATATTGTACATCGTGTTCCAGCATCGTGTTCTTCCTGGCGGTGGCGCTGACGTCCTCCGCGCTAATCGTGGAGCGCATGGAAGGTCTGCTGGACCGCTCGTGGGTGGCGGGCGTGTCCCCCGGCGAGATCCTGTTCAGCCACGTGGTCACGCAGTTCGTGGTCATGTGTGGTCAGACGGCGCTCGTGCTCATCTTCATGATCTCTGTGTTCGGGGTCAAGAACAACGGCAACATCGCCTTCGTCGTGCTGCTCACTTTGTTACAAGGTATTGTTTCCACACAAACAAATACGGGTACTTATAGGTGAGCGCTAGGCGAAAGTGGGGGGGAGCTCTGCACAAATGAGGTGAGGCGTGACGGCGGGAAGGTGGCTAAGCGACCAATAAGACGCCGGCGCCGGGCACCTATTTCACTATACTTATAAAATTTAGGATGATTATTTTGATAGGTCACACACAAAAGGGACACGCCGCGCTCTGATTCTCAGACACTACACATGCACACGTGTGAATGTGTTGTTCATGCCAGCTTTTGTTAATATTCCTGTACTCTAGTAGAAGCTAATAAAGGTAGAAATCACAGTCAAATCAAAGATGTTTAGAGCTGAATTTACGTAGGAAGATAACATTATTTGTTGAGGAATATTATTTTGGGTGGGGTGACATGTTATTTTTTGAACAAACCCTTTTTCTCATTAAATTATTTAAAAAATATTATTTTGTCAGACGTAAAAATACTTTTTTTTCATTTCCCAGGTCTCTGCGGCATGTGCTTCGGCTTCGTGATATCGGCTGCGTGCGAATTGGAACGTAACGCGATCCAACTTGCCCTTGGGTCATTTTACCCCACGCTATTGCTCAGTGGGGTAATCTGGCCCATCGAGGGCATGCCTTGGATTCTTCGCTACGTGTCTCTCTGTCTCCCTCTAACGTTAGCCACGAACTCGCTCAGATCCATTCTAACGAGAGGATGGCCTATAACCGATCCAGAAGTGTATATGGGTTTCGTTTCGACTCTTGGCTGGATTGCCCTGTTTTTGGTTGTGACTCTAACGATTTTGAGGTTCAAAAGAAATTGATTTGCCATTTTAGATTATTTTCGGTATGGTCCTTTTTCTAACTGACTGTTGAGGGTTTTTTAAAAGTAAATTTCAAACAGTATTTTTTTTAAGTTCGGTTCTATTATGTTACTTTGGCATCGATAGCTAAGTTGGTAAAAGCGTTGCGATTATGCAGAGGCGTGGGTTCGAATCCCGCTCGGTGCAATATATTTCTTTTTTACAATCCGTCCATATCTAGGACCATGCCACTAGATTTAAAATTGAAAATCTTTTCTACAACACCGATTTTTATTTATTTTTGTCACATACAAAACAGTTCGAGACATATCGTTATTTTTGCTCAATCCGTGGGAACAGATTTTTTAGTTTTTATAGCTAAATTACTTTAGTCGAATGTAAATAGTAGCCTATATTTATAAGTACTTATGTACTTTAGGGTTTTAGGGATGTTAGCAATAATGATTGGTCGAACGCTTTTTCTTATATAAGATTTTTTACGTTTGTGTGTATTGGGGAACAAATTTTTGATCTTTTAATGTAATTTGTTTACCATTATTTTATTTTTTTCGAATCAGTTTTAACCTTTGATCTTATAGTTCAACATTTCACCACCTACCTAAATGTAATTTTTTATACCTGGAACCACTTAACTGGATTTTTTCTGTTTTTAATATGGCAACACACGTCTACCCTTATGCGCACAAACACAATCATCGGTAGTGGACATAACGTAAGAATTAAGATAATCAATTTAAAACGAGATTTACCTGAATCTACGAGTTACCATAGAGTTAGATGGTGCCATACCAATCATGGTTTAACTTCGAGAATCCAGCAAAAGGAGGAGTTTATTGAAGGCGAACCCCTCTGCCGGCCATATTTATAACCTTCTGGCCATTCACGTTAAATAAAACTATACACTGTATTTGATAACTGTGTGCATATTTTAAGATGGTGTCGGAGATAATTATAGTGTGCGTTTACATGAATAAGATTTGTTAGGCGCGTGTGCAATGCGTGTTTACCTCGTACCCCGTCAAAAAAGGCAGAAAATTATGTTAGCAGATTCTGACGTATAACGCTTCCTTTTGCTGGATTCTCCAAGTGGTTTAAAGCAAAACTTTTTATAAAAAAACATTCTAGAAAAGAAATTGTCACGGTTTGTAACAGTTTGATGTTTGCTCAATTCGCGCCATCTTTTCAACTTAAATTTTGTTCAAAAACTGTATTGTCGATGGTCCATTAGTAATGTACAGTAAAGCTAGGAGTACCTATATGGATTATACGTAGTAAGCTAAGTAGTTATAAGGAGTAACTGTGTAATGTAAAATATTTTTTTATGAAACCGGTACGTAATTTTATTTATAACACATTTGCTCGTATAAAGGGTCTATTATTGCACCAATTTCAATATCGTATTGTATCTCATTACGCACTAGTGCGGTAATGTAATGTAAAACGCACGAGTGCGGTAATGTGATTAAAAAATAAAGGTTTATCAATGTTCTCCGTTTAAAACGAACGATACTTTTTTTAAACCTTAGCAAAGAGTTTTTATGTCAGAAAAGTGGTCAACATTTTATGAATAAAATTAACTTTGGGAGATAAAATATAATAAATAAACATTTAATTCTTTAATTTAATTAATATTGGCCATTAATTATAACCATTTAAATGTAACAAAACACAAAAATATTAATTTACTTTATTATAATACTGGCTGTTTTATTTGAAAATGTTGTCAAGTAATGATGAATTTATTTATTTATTTCCTCGCAAATGTGTTATAAAACGTCGTATGACATACGTGCGGTTTGATAATTACAGCCTCTGCTTTCTTGTAGCCCTCACCTACGGCTCGGGCTAACAATATCGCCTCGGCTGTAATTCTCAACTTACCGCACTTATATCATAATGTACTATTAACTGACGCAACAATGGTCTGAATTCAAGTCTTTGAATAGCTTTTATATGCAGTTGGCACATTGTACTTTTTATAAATATACCGAATTCATTTATATTCTAGTTCGTAGTATAGTTTAGAAGTGTCAGACTGTGATTATTTTTGCTAACATTGACATATTTTGTAATGACAATTATACAGTAATACTTGTACCAAATAAAACATGACTATTAATTACTAATTCCTTTTCACAGCCTATCCTACTTATATCCTACTAATATAAAAAAAATTGAAAGTTTGTAAGTATGGATGGGTGGATGTTTGTTACTCTTTCACGTAAAAACTACTGAATGGATTTTAATGAAACTACCTACAATAATATAGCTTATACACATAGGCTACAATTTATAAAGATATGTACCTGCGCAGACGAAGTCGCGGGCACCAGCTAGTATACAATAAATGCTGTAACTTTAGCTTCGGTTTTCCTTTCTAGTTTATAAACTTTACGATTATTCTAGTTATGTTTTCAAGAAGTACAGTCGGAAAAAATAGCTCTTACGATCGGAGATTTATTTATATTGGAGATAAATAATTAAATAAATTATGTAGGTATAACTGTAGGTACTCAGTCGGAAAAAAATATCTCTTGCGATCGGTGATTTATTTAAAAATTATTATTTTGGGGATAAATAATTAAATTAATTATGTTATAAGAACTCCTTGTTTTATAATGATTATTACTTAAGTGTTCGGTGCTGGAGGCTTTTTAGTAAGTCCCTTTCATGTTTGTCTGTCTGTCCTTCCGGGTTGAATCTTGCAACACAAACTTAGAGCACTTCCCGATAGGCGTTCTAGCTGCAACTTTCAGGGTCACACAAATTAATGACACATGCATTTCGTTTTTTTTTGTTTTTTTCACATTTTTTTTTTTCACTTTTTTTCACATTTCGTCAACCTAACCTCAAAAAACATAAAAACCGCTATATCTCGTAAAGGAAGCGAGATAGAGCAAAAATAACATGTTTTAAGGGTTTCCTAAAGGGTTTCCTACTTATTCAAGACAAATCGATTGAGGGTGCGCAAACCAGAAAATTAACCAAAAATTTTGTTTTTGTTCATCAAAAATCTTCGTGAACTTTTTCAATGAAAAACTTTGAAATTTCAAAAGTTGTAGAACGAACGTTGTTCGCCAGGAACGTGAGGAATATTCCCCTTTCAGCCTTATAGGGGCATTAATATTCAGATAGTTTATATGTATATTTATAATCTCAAAAAAATCTTATGTTTTTCTAGTACTTTATTCGTTTTTTTACATTAGTTCTATCATCCTCATAACAAAAAAAAATTATTTGTAACTGCCGACTGTACACTCTCGCTCTAAGAAACTCGACGAGAGACTGGAGCGCGCTCGACGTTATGAAGCTCGCTATCAAGAAACTCGACGTCGGAGAACTCATACCCAAGATTTGAAGCGTAGTCGACGTGCCGGTAATTAGACGGCGCTCTGCGTCAAACGGCTCGACGTGGCAGGAATCGACTTAAAAGGAGTCGGAATGATAGGAACCATTCAAAAATCGTCTCCCGTAAGGCGAGTGCACACTACAATACGATGTAGTCAAATAATAGTTTTTTACGTAAATATAGTAGGTATGGTCAGATAAAATAAAAGTTTCATAACAGTTAAAACGGATTTTTATTTAAAATAACTTACATGAATGACTCAATAACACTAGAATTACGTCTTCTTCGCCAGAATCTCACTCAAAACCTTTTTCTTCTTCTGTCCCTTGTCAAATTTTTGTTTCTGAAATAAATAATTCAATTTTATTTACGTGGATTTTTTTTCTTTCAACAAGTAAGAAATTAACAAGTTTAAAGTTTACAAAAACTAAAAACCCGACTGCGAAAATATTATCTATGCGTTGATTGCCAATTCATTATTCTAAATTAAATTTAAACATATGACTTATGTATATTTTAATAATCTCCTTTTAATTTTCTTCATTTTGATACCCTACTCGATAAGTTTGGTTAACACAAATTTATAAAAGACTTACTATTTAGTGCCAAAAATGCCGCCATTTTGGTAATTTATTTTAAAAACCCATCTAAGGACACTCGGGTTATTGAGACGAATCTAACGATACCTTAACTTGAAGATATGAGGTAACAAAGAAATGTATATAAATAAATAAATAATAAATAAAAGTCATTTATTTCAGGCCATAAAAAAACCCATAAATTTACAAAGTGCCTAACTAAAGTACTTAAGATTAACCTATCTATCTATTTATTTATTTACGGTTCTCACTCTGGTGCACTGAGAGCCAGAACCTGTACATGGGCTATATATGTTATCAGCCAAAGACTTAAGTATGGTGTTTTTGGAGCTCCTAATACCGGCCCAAAAGGAAGCAATTCTGGACCTGATTATGGCGAAGAAATCCGGAACCCGTGCATCAGCGAACATGCTTGACGCACTACAAAACCTTGTCTTTTTCATGAGGATACGATATGCGTCATTATATTGCACCCTTATAGTACTGTACGATTTTCTTTTGTACTTGAACCAGAGCTGGCACTGGAGGTATACATGCACAAGCAGTACGCTTTAAATAGTGTTATTTTCACCTCGTCGCTGCATCTGGCAAATCTCCGAGCAAGCATGTTACATCTGATAGACAGGTTCCGTCTTTCTCGCTCAATATCTAGGTCATCACTCAGGTCTTCGGTGATGATATGTCCAAGGTATTTGAATTGCTTCACAACCTTTACTGCTGAACCCCTCAGATACACATTTGGCACTCTCTCCGGACCCTTTCCTGCTCGGAACACTAACATACATACAAGATACGCACGAAAAACATAACTCTTCCTTGGCAGTCGGGTAATTAAATACCAGCAGAATATCTGGCGTTGTTAGTTACCTATCCATCTAGATAAAATTTTGCAGGGTATTCTAATCTGTTACCAGTAGGTATTTTCAAAATATATGGTTATTTAACGATTACCTTCTTTTTCTCGGCAGTCATTCCGACGAATTCCTTCCGTTGCTTCTTTTCTCTGATTGGCTGGTCCATGTTCGGCTTTTTGTTTGGAGGTCCATCGCCGCTTTCCTAAAATGATACAGAAATGTCTCTTTAATAAATGGCAGGCTTGATCAAACTATTTAATAAATGGCAGGCTTGTACAAACTCTTTAATAAATGGCAGGCTTGATCAAACTCTTTAATAAATGGCAGGCTTGATCAAACTCTTTAATAAATGGCAGGCTTGATCAAACTCTTTAATAAATGGCAGGCTTGATCAAACTCTTTAATAGTTGTAGGCTTGATCAAATTCAAAAAGAGATAAAAATAGTAAATTGATAACACGATATTTTTGAACTTGCACGAATTTCAATGTTTTTTAGATAGATTTAAATTATTTATTGATACCCAAAAAACTTAAGACCATACAGTCGAGAATTGTCATGTTCAATTCATATCAAATTATAGACATATTTTTTTTTTAATCTGTCTGTGGTAATAAGTTCCATTACCTGATGTGGCCTTTTGTTCATCACTCTTCTAGAAGCTCCGCTGAGTTCATTCCCTTGATTACCAAACTTATTTCCAAAGTTCCTTCCTCCCTGATTTCTGTTTTGCCCCTGATTCCCAAATCTATTTTGCCCCTGATTTCCGAAACTTCTCTGCCCCTGATTATTTCCGAAATTCCTATTTTGCCCCTGATTGTTTCCGAAATTCCTATTTTGTCCCTGATTATTTCCAAAACTCCTACTTTGCCCTTGATTGTTTCCGAAATTCCTATTTTGCCCCTGATTATTTCCAAAATTTCTATTTCCAAAGTTTTTTCCAGGTTTTGTAGATTTTTTAAGTGCTTTGTTGGTGTTGGTGCATCTTTTCACTCGGATGATTCTGTTCTTGATTGTAAGGTCTTCTTCTTTTAGCAGTAATGCTAACTCTACACCGTCTTTTGAAGCAAAGTTTATGTAGCCGAATCCTGAAAAAAAAACCAATTGTAAGTAAACTATGGTTAGATAGAATCGTTATAAATTGTATTTATTACCCACACTTACAAAATCATGTTTGACCTAGTTTACAATATTGGGTAACTCATATTTTTTTTAATCTAAAACCTTTTGCTTAATTTGTATAATAAACAGAGATTGAAAAAATACTTTGTTTAATTGGTTGTTTGTGTGTGCATCCATCACGTAAAAACTACTGAACGGATTTAACTGAAACTTTACGATATCATAGCTACTAAGCCTGAAAAGGACATAGGCTACATAATCTTACGCCACATCTCTTCAGAGGTTAGTTATAGGAGTATAAGTATTAATGGACTTGCTTAGTACTGACACTTTGCTATTCTGTGATATTTCTCTCGCGGTCGGAACAAACAAAATCAGCAATAAAAATTTCTTCAACGGGTGTCGAAGTCTCACGCGGGTGAGTATTTAAGTTCCTCCCTCACCTTTCCCGGTAGTTTTCTTATCCCTCATGATTCTAATGGACTCAATAAGACCGCAATTCTCAAACCTGGCCATAGAGTCCCTTCTTCAACACCAAACGACAGATTAAGCAGAATCATGGGGGTAAAACGCCATCATAGGGAGTTTTTTAATTTTTTAAATTCTTATTTTTATTTTATATCAGTCCCGTTGAGGATAAACAATAGTTCAGTACTTACTTAATATTATGCAACATTATGTATAACGCTTTAGCCGCCCCACACAATGGATCAGATAACACGCTTTATCATAAAACAGGATTTAGAAAAATATCTCACCTTTCCCGGCGTTAGTTTTCTTATCCCTCACGATTCTAACGGACTCAATAGGGCCACACTTGTCAAACTTAGCCCGTAGTGTCTCGTCTTCCACCCCGAAGGGCAGGTTTCCCAGAAACACCGCAAGCTGTGGGTTGTGTTCTACGCCCGTCTCGTCGGAGCGCGACACCCGGAGGTGGTGCTCGTTTAGAACTGTGTTGTTCTCAGCTAAAGCCTGGAAAGTAGGTATGTAATGTAACTACTTGCATTAATGATATTTTAGTTTTTCTTTCAAAGATAAAGATAATTTATTTGGCAAAACACAAGTACAATATATGGTCTTAAATAAATGGGTGTCCTAAGTATGTTCTACCTTGAGTTTAAGGCGTGCAAATTTTGTCATTTTATTTTACAATTATTCCTTTTACTTTACATTGTTTTACGTAAATAAGTGACGAGATGATCCAGACGCTCTCTTCATTTTTAATTATTTTTTGTCACTGCACTTTAAATGTTTGACATGTCACAAAAAAAACGATACTTACGCGTTGGTAGTGTATGTATGTATGTATATTTCTTAAAATTTGGTAGGTACATAGATGGGATCAATACAATATTTCAGCAAATTATATAAATATATTTAGTAATAAATCCGCTTGATTTCTAAACAAAGGTTTTAATTAACTTAACTTTAGTTTAGAACTTAAAACAAACAACATTAAACATTTAAACAAAGTAACGCCTGAATCAATCAATTACAATATTTCAGTTTGTAAGAGAGCTAAATCATAAGATAAAGTCAAAAACAAATGTTCCTTACTTGATTGACTGAGTCAGCGCGTGCAAACTTGACGTATACATTGACAGTGGACCGCTCCGGATGGATCTCATTCTTGATGACGGCGAGTTTAGGAGTCACGCGCGCATCTTTCACCGGCACTGTGCGTATCCTGGAATACAAAAAGCTATATGTTTTTATCATAATTCATTATTAATTCAATCACACTTAAGGGGCTATCCACACATTTCCGGGAACCCGGGCCTGACGTGTTCCGTCAGGAACGGGGAAAAAATCGGTTACGTACAACTTGTATGAACTCATTCACACAGCTCCGTGTCAGAGGCATCCGGGTCGTCATAGTCCGGGAACACTAAGATTTTTTTTATGTCATAAGGCATGGTAGCATACTACCATTCTTCTTCAAGTGCGCCTCGAAGAGGCTCCTTTCATGCACTACAAAAAGCCTTTGACGACAATGAACTTACAAGAAAAGTGTACCACAAAAAGTTGTTATAAGAATATATAAGTGGAAAATAAGTTATAATAAGGAAGCAAAATTTTCATCAAAAATTGTAAGTATTTCTCTGCATTTTTCTTTTCTTAAATAAGTATTTTAGCCTCAATGCCCTGTTTGCTACACCCCAACTAGGACAGCTAATAACAATACTGAACTGGCCTGTATAATTCAAAGTCCAGTGAAGCACTGTTTTGATCATATGTATAAAATGATCATATACATAAAAAATATCTTCTTTGACTATGTCTATTAATCAGCATGCATTAACTGTCTAATAATGATGGTCTTACCAGCTTATTCCATAATGCTCCCACTCTCTTGATCCCAGTGGGATCATACAAAGCAAAAACATATGAACACTCGTTGTTCCATTATAATCCCACACACCTGGAAGTAATGATGTGATGTAAGTATATTTTACCTTACCTTACCTACATCACATCATTACGGGATTATAATGGAACGATGATTATAATGAACGATTTTTTCTCTACTGTTTAAAGTCATAATCTAAACATAAACATAATATACTTGCTTGTCTATATATAAAAGATCTATTCATTGCATTTTTAGGTTTAATTTAACGTTTAGTTCTTATTCTTATTCTGAGTAGGGGTACAGCGGTCTGCACTGGCGTCCCGTTGAAGGGTGCATTGTGCATTGCCCCCCGAAAAATGTATTAACCCTGTCCCAGCTATCCCAGCTCCTTGAAGTAACGGAGCAGGATGCTGGGTTGTTGACAGCACCGTTCCAGTAAAGTGCTGGCCGACACATTTGGTGGAGAGTTAACATTTAGTTTTATATATTATGTTTTTTCTTAGCTTGTCTTAGCTTTATTACTCAATTAATGAATACCTAATGGATAATGAACTTTAGACACTTTAGTAGGTACCTATAATTATGACACGTTATTATCAAGATAAGTATTTAGATTAGGTTGGTATTGTATTGTTTGTATCGTTTTGATTGTTTATAATTATTTTCACTGTTTGTACCTACATAAATTCGTATGCTGACAAAGCAGAATATGGATGGTGCTATCCTATAATACGAACAACTGTATTTTTTAATGTATAACCCATATTCGTGCGAATAAAAAATTGAGTATTGAGTATAGCTATGTTTTTTCTTTAACGCAGAACGTAAATGTGACTGCTACACAGTTTTATAACTTTTGTAGTTTCACCGTTCCTACTGTAACATAATTCCTTTATGTAATTGTTCTGATTAAATATTTTGAATTTGATGAGTGTTCACTGCTTCCTAGTGGGAGCATCATGAACTCAAAAGTTTTGTATGATCCCATTGGGATCAAGAGAGTGGGAGCATAATGGAATAAGCCATCTTACCTGACTGTCTCGATATCACCATACTTGTTGAATATCTTCTTTATCTCCTTCTTACATTTATCGCTGAATGGTACATTGCCTACAAATAGTGTCCTTTTAATTTCATCCTCTGTACTACCCTGCTGGTTTGCTTCTTTTTTCTGTTTCTCTTTTTTCTTAACCTCTTTTTTAACTTTTTGTTTTTTACTCGTTTTTGACTTCTGTTTTTCATCATCAGAGCTTTCATCTTCGTTTTTTATACCTTCATCATTAATATCTTCGTTTTCTGACTCAATTTCATCGTCAGAATCATGTTCGGAATCGGAATCTTTCTCTGTGATTGCATTAGGGTTTGCTGTGTTTGATATTTCATCTTCATCAGAATTTTCAGCTTCTAAATCTTGGTCATCGTCTGAATTATCATTAGATTGCAGCATTTTATCAGTCTTGGACTGTGTAGTGTCATCATCTTGATCATCAGCTACCGTCTCATCATCAACTTGATGATCATTGCTTTTTGCTGCTATTTCATCATCTTCTTCAACCCGTATCTGTTTAACTTTCTTATTTTTGCGCTTCTTTTTAGCAGGACTATTTTCTTCTGTTGTTTCTTCTGTAAGTTCAGTTTTATCATCACTACTTGTAGTTTCTTGGTGTTTATTTTTCTTCTTGCGTTTTTTGTTTTTCTTTTTCTTGCTTTGACTGTTTTTTTTTGTTACTGGTTCTTTAGCTGTCTCGGTTATTTCATCAGGTACATTTTCTTCAGCATTTTCAATTTCCACAACAGACTTATGATTTTGTTTTTTCTTCTTTTTAGGACTCTGGATATCTGTTTTTGTATTATCTACTTGCGTAGGTTGGTCCTGATCCATTTCTTTATTTATGGAGCTTTCAATCTCTTGTTGAAGCTTCTTCTTTTTCTTTTTAGGTGTATTTTCATTACTAATTTGAGAGTCATTCATTTTGGACTTTTTACTAGGAGATAGGGTTTGTAAAGACTTGTCTAGCTTACTGCTAGGGGATTTATTAGTTACAATATTAGATTTACCTTCATTTTCAGCTTCTAACTCATTTTTCAGGTGTTTCTTTACCTTGTCAGCTTTAGGACTGATACTCTCCGTATTCTCTGTAAGATCCAAATCTTGGTTCTGGAATATTCTCTTCGGTGACTTCTTGACAATAGCCTTCTTCTTTTGCTGCGTTGGTGAGAGAAATATGGACCTGTCCTCGACGAGTTCGCTTTTTGGAGTAACATTGGGAGACACCGGATGTTTTGTGGGAGTTAGGGCCCGTCGTATGAGTTTTGGTCGATTGGGAGTAACATTACCAGAAAGTAACGCTGCCACACCTCCTACGAAGTAATCCATCGCACTTCAACAACGATTTCAACAAAGAAACTGGTATAAAAATGTACGCGAAGACAAAACGCACATGGTGATTTGGTTAGATTTTTGTTTTGACACGTGACAACTCTATCTATTTGACAGTGACATAGACGATATAATTGTCAGATTGTAATGTTATTGCCAGCTTAAAAAATATAATAACTCATAATAGTCAAGTGTGAGTCGTTCACATGTTTGAGTATTCCGTACCCCTTTTTAAAGCCGTTTTTTACTAGGTCAGAACCGTATCAATGTTTGAACTACACCTACATTGGCTACAAGACAATAACACGCACCATTTATTTTTCCAACTGTACATAAGGAGGAATGTGTTTAGAGTGTGTATGTAATAAGAGTTCCCTGTTGGTGCACCCTGTATGCAGGTTAATGACTCGGGAGATATATAAACACGGCCATGAAAAGCCACCACACCACTATGGTTACGCAATTTTTTTTAAAGAGACTGATACGGATTCCTAATTTAAATTGTATTGTAATTATTTCTAGTGGCAACACACATATTATTATTCCGGAAAACGATGCGCTTGAATCAACGCTTTTGCGATTAATGTGAATTTTGTTGTTAATTACGCCTGTTTTGGTGATAAAAATACCTGTGTTTCAACTATCAGTGTTTGGGATTTGTTGTTTATCGAAAACGTGAGTATTTTCTTGCTATTCGTCGTATAAAGAGTGACTCTTTTAGCGCGCCATTGTGCCGCCCGCCCGCCATCGACTCTGTTTAGTTTTATTTCTAAAACAATTACATCAATGCTTTCAAAAACTGTGCCAACTAGATTTACTTCAAGATAACTTCGTGTTTTACATAAATACTTTCAGATTGGACAGGTATTATAGATGTTTAGGTTATGGCTAGGTAGGTACTCGCCACCGTAGTATAGCTCTTTCAAATCACTCCTGTAATTAGATTTGCGTGAAAGAACGCGATACCAGCAGGATCATGTTACTTAGGTTCTCTCATTTCGCCTCGTGTGGTACACTAAGCTGGGTTTGAGCAATTACTTACTATTGTAAAAAAACAACTTAGAAGTTGAACCAGGAAGTGAGTATTTTTTTAGTGCCATCTGACCTTACACCCATTGTATTAGCGCATTTTCACAGAACCTGTTTGGATGACACTAAGATTGAATTAGTAAAGTACTAATGAACACAACCCTCAAGATAAAAGTTATGAAAGAGGTAAACAAAAACTTTTGTTTACATTAGAAATTAAATAAGTGAAAAGTTGTTAAAGTCAGTTCTTTTTCTGAGCTTGTTTATGTACTGATTTTGTTACCTGATTGAAATTATACCTACACTATTCCTTGTTTTTGTAAGGTTGCCTTTTTATGCTATAATTTGTGTTTAGTTTAAGCTAGATTAGGTTAAATTTATAGGTATCTTGCTCTTTTAAGCAGAATCTTCCTAGAAATTATAGTAGTAATAATATCATAGTATAATTAGTTGATAAGGTACTTAGTTATCTATGTTTGTATGTCATTTATATTATTAACATAAGCTGTAAGTTTAATAAAGCATCCACGCGGTCGCGGGCCTCGCCAACCCGCATAAATAGGCGGCGTTCCCCCCGCCACAAATATTCACCCACTGGCTGGCGAGCTGAAAGTTGTTAAAGTCAGTTCTTTTTCTGAGCTTGTTTATGTACTTATTATGTTACCTGATTGAAATTTCTAGCGTGTTATATGGACTCCTTGCACATTTGATTGCTCACTTACATACACCGACATATTTTTATACATTATTATCAATTAGGTAATGTAAGTTCCATTCTTGCTTCCTAGCTAAACCAACCCGTTTTGGTGTTAAGCCATAATCTGCCAAGAAACTTAACAACACCACATAGATTATCCGTATCTACCTCGTGCACCTAACACTATCAATTCAGCATGCTTTGATATCTTGTTGACATGCCCTGTGATAACATTTGGCTCTGCCGTATGCGTTTACTTGAAACTGGAACAAGGAGGAACTTTCATAATTGTAAGGTTAAGTGGAGTTATTGGAATTTAATATGTTATAGTTACTGTCTCATATTAAAGTGGTAAAATAAAACACACATAAATCCCTGATGTCTCTCCGTCCTTTTAGGTAACATAGGAAATCCGTTATCACTGTTTTGATTATTTTTTTCATTTAACAGGCAGGTATTACCTACCTATACTATTTTTTAGAACCAATCTTCATTGTAAAATATAACATTCCTCAATTTCTACCATATCTGCTCCTATGTGTAGCTTTAGCAAGAAGATAATAGTTCACCTATGTACTTGTTTTTTACTTTGTTCGAAAAAGCATTTTCTATCTATCCATCTATATCTTATAATGCTTATTAAAATATATTTATAGTAGTTACCGAGTCATATACTAAGCTATTATTTATAAGGTGGCCCTTCCCTATCCATTAAGTACCTATTGATTATTAATTCTATTTCAGTTACCATAAAATAATTACCTATTGTTTTACAAACCTATAATCTCAGATTAGAGTCTTCAAATCAAGAGTGAATAAGTTCTTACTATACCATACCATCCATCAACCCAGGGTCCTGCTCCGCTATTTTGGGGAGCTGGGCTGGCTGGGGTAAAGTTAGTACAAAAAGGGGTCAATGCACAATACACCCCACAGCGGGACGTCAGTGCAGACCACTTGTAACCCCTTACCCGAATTAGAATTAGAATTAGAAGTTCTTACTAGGCAAGCATGCTACATCCTCGACCACACCGTCACTTACCATCAGGTGAGGTTGTGGTCAAATGCTTGCCAATTCCAAGTAAAATAAAAAAAAAAAAAACAAGTACAGCACAGGATGTTAGTCCCTTCAATCACTGATGCATGAGAAGTCAGCGGTGCGTAGCTGACTTTGGTTACTCGGGTTTGGTAATATAATATTGCCCTTCTGTGGTCAGTAGTTGGAGGAATCTGGATTTTGAGTTTTATGATCAGGGAACAAGGTTCAGGTTTGCAAGGAGAGCTTGCTGATTTGAGTTTTTTAATGTCTCATGTAATGATGAAGTAGCATGCTACACAAGCTATGTTTATATGGACATACTAGTACAGTCCTAAATCCTACCTGACATTGAATTTTAGTCCGACCTATTTAAGCTTTTTAAGCATAGAATAATCAGTGTATAATGTTCCTACTGCTGACACTCAGGCCTGCTCTCAGCTAAGAGACCGCCCTATCTTATTATTGACCGAGCAAGTGCGAAGTGCGAGCTGAATGCCTCTACTTCAGTTTGGCCAAAAACGCTTTCGCATGTCTGACCGGGCGGCGGGCGTATGTCCTGGTTTTTTTTTTATTTTATTATTTCCACTACTCCACAGACTGCATGGGACTAATACTACTAGACTGAGGTCTACAACTCACAGAGCCACTAGTTATAAATACGAAAGTTTGTACCAAGCTTGTTGCTCATTTCAATCAAATATTTACTTCTTATTAGTATGAAGAATAGTCTCAGAAACATTTCTCAACTTCAAAAGTTTCACCTAAATACTCAAAATACTCAAAATACTGACACCAATGATTTCTTTAGTTATGCATAGAACACCTAGGTTTCTCTACAGCCAGATAAACAAACGGCACACTTACCATATTTAACTTGCAAATGAATTGGAAATAGTCAGATTTTGTGCTGTTAAATATTGCAGTGACTTACACTCAAATATCCTTGGTTGTACAGTCAGCTGCACAGACATGTGTACAAACTCAAGTTTTCACATTTATATGACTCCTAATTTTGCATAGAAAAGTGCACGCAAGCATTTTCAAATTAATGTAGTCATCTTGTCAGAAGAAGAATATCTTTGCAAAATTAAGAGTATAATATAAATGTGAAAGCTTGCGAGTGTATGTCTGTGCAGCTGACAGTACCTTAACAATATGTAAAGTTAGGTACGCGTTACGCGAGATTCTGAAATCTAAAGGCTTACACGATTTTCTGTTAGATTTATTTGCATCATCATCATACCCATATCAGCCTCTGGTGGTCCACTGCTGGACACAGGCCTCCCCCGTAATACGCGACGACGAGCGGTCTCAAGCCTTCTCTATCCACTGACATCAAATTGCTAGGGTACCAAAACTTCTGATTTTTCAAGGGATCATCTCGGGTGTAGTTGTGTGTATGCTGCCCGGAAGGCCCCTGACCATAGTATAATTGTGTCAAGTTCGTCATGCTATCCTTCGCGGTTTGCCGCGACATCGCCTGTCTATGTCAAGGTTACACCTCCCAAGTTTCATTATATCTTCGTCTCTAGCACGAGAAAGCGTACGAGTTTCTAGTACTAGCCTAGATAGTACCATTTTTTGCTGAGCCAGCTCAGTCTGAGAACTCAGGGTATTCAAATGGATCAATTATCTAGTGGTCCTTCTTTTTTCCATTTTGTCTTTTCTCATGCAGAATGTTCCCGATTGAAATATTGGAATTTGAAGTTTTTCTAGCTGTCCATCGGTCCTTCATACTTTATCATAGCCGTTACATTACAAACCTTGATTTCTTTTTCCATACGTAGCTTAGGTGCGGTCGGCACAACAAATTTAATCCTTATTTCATTCTTCTCCATCTAACGTCAGACGGAACACTGCGAAGGTTAGAACCTTCATAACCTGCACCGGCAAGTAGGCTTTGATGACGATAATATAAGATGTTAAGTCTTATTCCCAACAGTACAGTCTGAACATAGGCTATGCGAACTTTAGCGCATGTACACACGTATTACATTGTTTTATATGTATAATATATCAACGCGGGCGAAGGCGCGGGCTTATGCTAGTTGTTTTATAAAAAAGAAATTGGCATCAAAAGTTTTCTATTGCGTGTTTTCATGAGCTAAAGTTCGCTTAGCCTATGTTCAGATTCGCCAAGATACGTCGGCCGTATTGTACCCAACTCTCGATTTGTTTCAGTCCACTAAGCACACGCATAAATTACTTAACACAACACATAAGCAAAAGCTTCAATCGCTTTCAAATAGTCTATACATGGCCGGTCTCGTTTCAATGGGTCCCGCATGAATGCAGATATAATTTCATTGTAATGCAGTACGCGTGCCCAACGGCTTTGTCTTTACATTCGCCTACCGTGGTTCAGAACCGTTTTGGATGGAACTACATAAATATTACATAGATCAACGTATTTATTGCTGCGAATAAGATGAATTATTACGTTACTTAATAGCTTTCCGCGAGCGTATAGATACACTACAAACTCAATAATAATTAGGTAAGTAAGTGAACCCTAATGCTTAGCAATTCAATTTATTGTATTGAATACAATTAGTAATAGCATGTAATAGTAAGGTCTATCGGATCGCGATGGTAATGAATCTTGCAGTCAGTTAAAGGGTCGAGTCCCATTATCAATCAATTGAAATCAATCATCCAATTTCTTGATTAATTAATTGTTGCTTTTAGATACAACATGGTACTGAAGTAAATTACGGCTTGGTTAATTATTACAAATCTTTCGATTCGTGTCTGTCTACATTCTCGGACATCCGAAAATGACCGAAATTGTAATGCAATCGAATAATAGAACTCGCTAGTCCAATCAACATCTCATCGTAGAATGCTATAATCATCGTGTAATGATCTCCCAGTAGATAGCAGAGTGCATCAACCTCATGGCAAGCGCCCAAAACACGTTACCTCTCGCAGAGCGTTATTATCCTGGTAACTTCTCTAATTTCCTGGTCATTATAAAGTCTTTGTTATTTAGAATTGTAAATGACCCGTTGAAGCTTCCTCTTCATCTTACTAGACTACGATGAAGAGTAATGTTTTTCCATTATGTTATGATAGGATTTTCAGAACATTGTATCTTCAATTTTTAAAATTTAAAAGAACAAATTTATTCACAAAAAATATTACATTACAGAACAAATCCAAATCAAATTAAGTGTTCCGGAGATATATATCTAGCTGGTATTCAATGTAATTGATACCAATTAAATACCTCTTGCTCGCAAGCAAATCTCTGTTTACTTGCCCTATACTCAAATCGCGAAAAATAATATTTAATGAATTTAATTTATAATTTTTTTTCGGTAAAACTCTGAAACTCTGCCTTTGGTTCTTTGCTAAAATGTGTTGAGGTGAAAGTAAGTGTAAATGAATAGTTTTCAAAGTAGAGCAATGGTATGTGGGAGTAGGTGTCCAGTTAAACCAATTCTAATTCAACATCATAATCGACCCACAAGCGACCGGCAAGTATTTTTTGCCCCCCTTCTTTGATTGTACGAGCTTCTCAAGGTCGGTATAGTGACTAGCTACGCTTTGTTTGAATAGATTTTAAAAATGAAAAAACTATATTTCCGTGATTTTTCTAGATAAATGGAATCGTTTATAAATTACGCCGATGCTGGTCTTCTTCTCGTGTCACTAGTTCCTTCGAGCCAGTGTGGTGGAAGGATTTCAAGTGCGCCTCGAAGAGGCTCCTTTCGTGCACTCGACACATGTTTTCGAACTTTAGGTTCTACGACATGCCGGTTTCCTCACGATGTTTTCCTTCATTGTTACGAGACCGTGGGATGCATACATAAATTTTTTCGACCGAAAAAACCCATTTACGCACGTCTGCCACCGGGATTCGAACCCGTGAACATCAGATCGCAAGGGCCTCATCCACTCGGCTACCACGTCCTCTATGATGCTGGTGTGATGAATGTATAATAGCGGGTGTCTTTGTTTTTGCCTGTCCTAGCTAATTGCAATGCCATTTTTGAAATGTTATTTCATTATATCACCTCTTTACTTTGCCAAACTCACGTGTTTTTACACAGCAGGAGGAAAGAAAACTACTTATTTTAAGTTTAAAAAAAAAACGTTGCCAGAAGCGTTGTACTAGTCTATTTAAAAATTAAAAAAAGTTGCCAGAGTCTGTCGTTCATCATTTGGCGCCTCAGATGTTCGGAGTTAGAGACATTTTATCTGATTGTTTAATTTGGTCTGGTTTCTATATTTATCAACATTTTAAACGTGTTGTTTCCCTGTCAACAGAATGTTTGTAGATTTTTGAGCCAGATGTTTACAACTTAACAACTGCCACTTGTCTCATTTCCCCAAAAGGTGCATTTTGCATCGGGTTGGTCGAAATATCAAACCGAATATAACATACAATAAAGTGTTTGTCATCAAGGTCTTTTTGAGTATCAAATGCTCGCAAAGTTGCGAACTAATTGTTATCCAATCACAACTATAAACATTGATCGTCCGTAAAAGAGACTCAATCATACTTGAATCAAACTTCGGACGTTATAGACGTAGGGTTGCAAATCCCTAAGATTTTGAAAGCAGACGATCAACGTTTCTGGCTACAATATTTGATCAACTAACTCCTTGGCATTTTCCTAATAGAACGCGATCATGCAAATAACTTATTAGGACAACGCCTTATCTACCAAATTCCTCATCAAATCTTTTATCCGCCAAATGTTCCATTTTGAACTACATGTATTTCTATTCCTGTCTCCACTTATCTTTTCAATAAACTTGAACTATTTGACGGACGAGCGGCAGACATATGCTCATAACGCTAATAACTGAGCCCTTAGTAAATGTTACGCATCAGTGTGTGGTGGGGTGTGGTTTAAAAGACAGTATGTAGCGAGCGAACGGCTATACCTTGCTTACTGCTTTTAAAAAACCAAAAGGCATTGTAAAAACAAACCTTTTTACAATGCCATATGGGCGTTATTTTACTTAGAGTTTTCCACGAGTTTCCACTCGAATTTGACGTTCCAAATTCAAATCACATTACAACCCTTGGGAGTTTCATACAACATTACTTACCTTGGGAGGTAATGCTTTGCTTTGCCTTGATGATAGCATGATATGTAATTGGATATTGTCGAGCAGGTGGTGTGAAAAAAAAATTAGTGATTGTCTGGCGTTTGGACATCGTCTTATAATCTGATGGAAATCGATCGATAGTGTCGAAATGAAGATCCTTTACTAGTTCCTATTGGTCGTGTTTGTTTATGTTAGTTCTTGATGTACAATTTTTATTTGGCTCTAATTGAAACATTGCTGGTTAGTTGGAGAGTCCCGCTTAGAAGTTTTATTCTGACCAGCAAATACGGATGCGCTTTTTGCACTTGATTAAGGTCACCCACCTAAAATATCGAAATTTGCTTATACGTTCCACACTCGACCTTTCTAAGCGAAGATAAAATTTATCATAGCGTTTAAAATATTACAGCCTCTCTAAGCGTATTATTATTTTATGGAGCCTGCGCTGTTCCACTGCTGGGCAAAGGCTTCCCTCCATTTCTTCCATTCTTCCCTGTCCTGTGCCAAACTGGTCCAGTCTGGGCGGAAAGCGATCAGCTCTTTCCGCCACCTTCTCTCTAAGCTTAGTTAAGGGGAATGCTCAAGGCAAATTTCCATACAAAATGTTTCGGACAAATACTAATTATAAATAAATCTAAATTAAAGTATGAAACCTTTCACTTTTTTTGTTGACGAAATTAAAAAAACATAGACGAAACGAATAGTGTGAATAAATTACTATAATGCGGCGTACTTTTTGAGTATTTGTCTGAAACATTTTGTATGGAATTTGATTTGAGGATTAGCCTTAAAATTTAGAATTACGATAAAATATCGTGTCCCTAAAAACACGTCAAAAATATCTAACGCTCAACTTGGACCACGCTCCAAAACCTCATTCACCGTAGTGTGCGTGCATATACGTCGTGTATCAGAGTTCGTTCACATCATCTACGCGATAGAGTACCTAACTTATCGGTTTCTTCTACAAGCAGGTAGGTTTACAAGGAAATGCAGGTGGATTGGAAGATGGTGTAAAAACTAGGTACCGGATTGTAGTCTGAGGGATTTCATACTTTATTGCTAGTCAAGGTTCCTTCTGTTTGTTAACACTGCTGTTCTATATTTTTAAGACTGCCCCTCGTGTCCAACACCTGCTTAAGATCTTAATGAGGCCACTTATAACTCTGTTGAATAGCATAGAAGAGACCTTATTTACAAAAAAAAAATTGGTTGTCTGTAAAGTTGGTTTACGGACGGTAGTTAAACGTGACAACGTTATAACAAAACATGGATAGCGTAACGGATGAGCGTTACCGGACAATGACGTCAACGTTTTCGTGTATGCAGCCGGCGTTCATCGATTTATAAATACAATCACCGATGTTCATCACACAAATGTTTGTCCTGAAGCGGGAATCGAAGCCGCGATATAGATTCATTTATTAGTATAGTGTGGAAAAATAATGTTATATCTTCAATAAAACCCGTAAATTAATTAATTACGTTTATTTAGCCGACACAATAGCTGTCGGCTAAATAAACGTAATTAATTAATTTACGGGTTTTATTGAAGATATAACAAATAACAGGTTGTATTTTTAGTTGCAGGTAAATCATGAGTAGCAAAGGAACGCGGAAGTCGCAGACAGCGGTAATAAGTGAAGAGAAAGATAAGGTGAGCCCTATCGCGAATGTTCTTCACCTTTATCCCCTACTTACTATAGATAAATAAGGTGTAATTAAAAAAACACGGTCGTACATCAATGGATATTTCTGTTCAAAAAAGATCTATGTGTGCATTAAAACACGTGCTTAACGGTTTAGGAAAACATCGTGAGGAAAACGGCATGTCGTGCATGATAGAACCTAAAAGTTCGAAAACATGTGACAAGTGCACGAAAGGAGCCTCATCGAGCCGCACTTGATATCCTTTCACTACACTGGTTCAAAAAAACTAGTGACACGATAAGAAGAAAAAGAATTCTCAACATGTAGTAGTAAAATGAAAAATTGAAAAGACAAACGCTTTCGAGTCACATTTATTGTTTCGTTTATTTAAAAGTATGCAGTATGATTGTGGTAATTTCTGAAGTTCTATTTTGATAAGACTGCTTTAGTCTGATTTAATACATTAATTAATACAATAACAACGTTGAAAGTAACAGGAAACTTATATTTCCTGTATAAAAATAGGTGTATTATTAAAATGACATTTATGTAAGGTTTAAAACTAAAGAATATGTGGCAAAACTGAATCACTATACCACTTTGTAAATGGGACGTGCTTTAACTATGGAGCAAGTGATTAAGTCAAGAGAATGCATGAATCATGCAATTGTTGCAATTAATTAATTATAATACTTTTTATACAATTACTAAGTTGGTTGTTCTTTGCTTAATATAAGAACATTGTACGATTTCAGAGTTAATTTGAAGATTTATCATTATACAGTTACAATAGTCATACTTGATCACTTACTCAAAATGTCGTTACAGAGGCAAACAGACAGTCCCGTCAAAGAAATGAAGAAAAAAATTGCAGCGAACGCTGAAAAAGAAAAGCAAGTTTCAGATAAGGCAGAAAAAACCGAAAAAGTGGATAAAACTACTGAAAAATCCGATAAAGTAGCTGAAAAAACACACATCGAAAAAGAAAAGACGCCCTCAACTCCAGACAAGCACCAAAAAGCAGACAAAACCGCTGAAAAACAGGACAAAATAGCACAAAAACCCGCTGATAAAAATGCTCAAAAACTTGACAAAAGTATCGAGAAAAGTGTAGAGAAAAAAACAGAAAAGATAGCTGAGAAGAAAACTGAGAAACCGATAGAGAAGAAAAATGAACCAGAGAAGAAAGAAGAAGGGAAAGTGGAAGCCAATGGAAAGGTAAGCTTCACAACGCTCTCATGAGAATCTGCTTTAGGCTTAGGCTAAACTTTGGTTCTAGCAAAGTGCCATCTAACCAATGAGCGTCACTTTCATCTTCTTTTTTTGTGTGTTTCATGTGTTATTGTAACTTTTGTGCAATATTCAATAATGTGATTTTGTAATTTGTGAGCTGTAAAAATCGCACAATAATCTGTAAGATTCGAGCAATAATATCCATGATTGTCGTCTCTCTAATAAATAAATGTCTTGTCAGGCTGAGGGCATCCTTCCCCCACTAACAATTCACCTATACAGGCAATGTACCTATACATGCAATGGACATGATTTTCTCATATAGGTACTTTGAACGGTTATTATAGAAGAATATTTACAGAAATCGCAAGGATTTATAGCCAAACCACAAGAAAAAACTACACATATCAAAAAAGTTGGGCACCAAAATCCTGATAAAGTAAAGTAAAGGGTTAATCAATCTTCACCTAAAATATACGCTACCAATAATTGACGTCGTTCAGGTAAAAGAAAAGACAGTGGAATATTACCATCTGCACTTAGTGATACTATAGGGTGTTACACCCGGCGTTGGGCACTCCATCGTCCAGTTCAACTCACTCCCCATAAATAATTCTGTACCGTGTGCCTAAAGAAGTTTTCACTTAAAAAAATATTAGGATATTTCACACAACGCCATCCAGCCCCGAACTAAGCAGCGCTTGGCAATAACACACGCCAAACCTAACCCTTCCAGGATAAACCAGAGAAGCCAGTGAAACTGAACGGCAAGGGTGTCGAACAAGCCAACGGTGACACGGTGAGTGACAGCTCGGAGGAGGACCTGGCGCTCGTCATTGACGACCAGGACGAGCTGTACCCGGAGCTTGCGTACGACTCCTCCGAGGGGGAGGAGGACGCCGCGCCCAGCCGAAGCCTCACCAGGAGATCGCAGGTACCCGCCTCGGTACCTGTTGCGTGGCTGCGGGGCGTGGGGGATACCTTAACACTTGTGGCGTTCTGTTGTAGGATTAATCCCGTTTGAACGTTGGATAGCTAAGATTCATCTCGGTTGAACTTTGGATAGCTAAGATTCATCTCGGTTGAACGTTGGATAGCTAAGATTAATGTCGGTAGAACGTTGCATAGCTAAGATTAATGTCGGTAGAACGTTGGATAGCTAAGATTAATGTCGGTAGAACGTTGCATAGCTAAGATTTATCTGGATCGAACTTCCATAGCTTAGATTAGTTTTGTAATTTCGATTCAACGTAAATATTTATCGATTCAACTATTCATCTCGGTTTTACTTTAAATAGCTGAGATTTATTTGGATTTCACTTTAAATAACTAAGATTCTTTTCAGTTTTAACTTAAATAGCTAAAGATTAATTTCGGTTTCACTTAAAAAAACGTCCAAAATTGTTGAATTTCTTCTAAAAGGTAGTGGCGTATTTTTGTGGTTGAAATCCTTAAACCGTTATGTGCATCATACAGTTGCATTCACTTCAACACCGGTGATAGATAGCATGATACTCATCTATGGTGAAAGGATTTTCGATTGGATTTTTGGATTTCGGGGAGACTGGCATGTTACATTATGTTTTAAGGTTTATTTGGCGAGGTTTTAGAATAAGTTTTGATTTCACCCATTTTCCCTGATTCGTTTTAATTGTCATTATTCGACAAAAGAGTATGAAAGACCATGATTCAAACATTCTCATAAGTTATAGACTCTATAATTAGATGCTTTATAATAAATTCCATCCAGTTCTTTACCCGCGTGACCTTATTTGTACTGGAGTCCTAAACGAGCCAAACAGTTGAACGTAGAGACTTGAAACTTGAGGTTGTGTTCGTAAAAAAGTGTAGGCGCGTACTGAGAAAGGGATATTGTTAATTCGCAGCACAAAAGAAGTTGCGAAAAATCGCGAAAGTAACTTTAAACTAGCATGTGTCAGTTTTAAACCGTTTAAACAACATACAAACGTCCATTTTAAACTCTATAGTAGAATGGTGTCATGGTCTTCCATACGCTGCAGTGGTCGAACCCCCGCCCCCACTTGTCTAACCCACTACTAATCCTTGAAGGTGAAAGCTACCAAGACGCCGGAAACGCCGCGCCCCGCTTCCTTCAAGGAGGATGATGTAAGTTTACATTTGCTCATGGATTTTCAACTTTATATCTACTTACATAAGGCCTAAATTATGGAAATTTAATGAGGAGTGAAATTAGTACAAGCATTATCTCAAACGCGTTAATGCCTAGATGACACGTACCGAGTACTCGGTATGTATAAACATAGCGCCGAGTGCTCGGCTGAGCGAGTGCCGTAAGCTTTCACTGTCTCGGCTGAGTAACATTTTACTGTCTCGGCCGAGTACTCAGTACGTGTGATAAGTCTTTTTGCGCAACGTACTTTGCGTACCTTTCGCTTAGGTACCATCATGTTTGATTATCCGTTGCTATGGTTACTAAGTTGATGGGATTTTACTCCAATCGTGCGACGGAACTGACAAACACATTTTTTTTGTTATAATAAATACATATAGCTTGTAAAACTTCTTATAGGAGACTTTGGGACCAATCATAATACTTCTGGCCTACATTATTTTGTCTCTGCAACTACAAATTCATGTACCTACATATAGCGATGTATAAGTACATGATAATTTAGCCCTTGACAAGGGGCACAACTATAGTTCGTAGAATCAGTATTTTTTTTTATTTTCGATTTAGTTTAAACACAGATAGCGTATTATTTTAGGCCTTAGACTAGAGATTCATTTGAAATTTTTCACGTATTATTTACAAATGAAAACATTACAACGGCATTACAAAAGTAAAGTTGAAAATCCATAACTTTATTAATCGTAAATGTGGATTTGCTACTAAAATATCAATCGAAACTAATTTTTAGCCTAAAACAGGTAATGTGAAATCCATGTTCTACGTAAATACGCACTCTTTAACTGTGCCACATGCACGCTATGTAAATAACTATCTATTGTGTATATTTGGATAACATACATGCTATTCTCAATGGTTTTAATGCAAAATTGTGTTTATTCTACTAATGGCTTATACTCACGCCTTATATATCCACTCTCGACTACATTTTGCCCGCAGCTTCAGCTTAATTACAAAGATTTATACTAAGCGAAAAACAAGTTGTCATCGGGCAAACCACGTGATGCGCAGAACCAATTTGACCTAAAAGATAATAACAATATCTGCATATTTAGTTTTTTTTTTTAATCTTTAATTTATACGGAAATGGACCCGAATGATTTAAAAAAAGACTCCCTCTTTTATTGAAATAATGGATTCTGATAAGGATCATTCTTTGATAAAAAATATATAACTAAAGCGTCGATTACACACGGCGTTTTAGCTTGTAGCGCGTAAAGTCGCTCAGTGTCATCGGCGTTTTTACAATCTGCTTGTTGACAATCCTTCCCAAAAGCTAACACGCTCACACGCACACAGTAATACTTTTTTTTTCAAAGAATCATACTTATCAGCAACAGAATCCATTGTTTCAATAAAACAGGGCATCTTTTTTTTAAAATCATTCAGGTCCATTTCCGCCATAAGTAAAAGATTAAAAACAAACTAAATATTCTGTTATTGTTATCTTATAAATCGAGTGCATGACTTCTTTCACGACTATTCTCTAATGCCTAGATCACACGTACCGTGTACTCGGTCGAGACAGTGCTCACGGCGGAGTACTCGGTACGTATAAACATAGCGCCGAGTGCTCGGTTTAGCGAGTGACGTAAGCTTTCACTGTCTCGGCCGAGTACTCGGTACGTGTGATCTAGGCATAACTGTCGTGGTTTCGGATTTGGCGATCAGTGCCCTTCTCAAAAAAACCACCCTGTATAGCCTAATTATGCTTGTGCTATACAACTTACGACTTACCATTTCAGTCAAAGGAAAAGGGAGCGAAGAAAGAAGACCCTCTAGCGACTGACAGGAAGCTTCGATCAGCCGACTCGCCTAAACCAGAGTCCAAAAAACCCGAACAAACAGCACAGAAGAAACAGGACTCGCCCAAGAAGGACAAGACTATAGATTTGACGGAAGATGAGAAGAAGATTGTGGAGAAGAAGTTGGATATGGAGGTTGTGGTCGAGATTGAGAGTTTGGAAGGTGAGCTTAATTTTTTTTCCCGTCTTCTCTCTCTCTTCTTTAATTGACCGTTTTGTTGGATTATTATCTACTTTTACCCGCGCTACGCATATGTAGACGCCCGCGACGCATGTGTAGACGCCCGCGACGCTTGTGTAGACGCCCGCGACGCGTATGTAGACGCCCGCGACGCATGTGTAGACGCCCGCGACGCTTGTGTAGACGCCCGCGACGCATATGTAGACGCCCGCGACGCATGTGTAGACGCCCGCGACGCTTGTGTAGACGCCCGCGACGCATAGGGGTAGATGTTGTTCTACTGTTCTTTTCAGCTCTTTCTCCCTCACTGTTTGTGGTAAATTCGATTTAGTTTTCATTATAGTACACCACCATTTTTTAATTACCAAAAAAAATTAAATGGGCAATGCAGACAGAGTATTACGACGCATTTGTGCAGTCACAATTTTGGATTTCTACAAAATGGCAGAGTGACAGCGGAGCGAGTGCGGCGCCCGAGCCGAGGTGCGGCGAGCTGGCGCGAGCTAGGTACCCGGGTTTGAAAAACGATGAATAAAACGTAAATGATTATCAAGTAAAGGTACCGCCTGACCCAAATCCATAGGAAAACGACTAACGGTAACAGTTATACAATTTTAATCAAATTTATTTTGACAAAAATTCGACTTAATTTTTTTTTTTTTTTTTTGCCGTATATGTATGTGTTCAGTAGCGGCAACTGACTATGCGTATTTTTTCTTTATGGTGATTAAAATTTGACCGGGTATACCTACAAAATGTTTTTTTTTTATTGCACCATATGCTAACTACTACAACGTATATATTACAAAAGGAAGCATTTTTTTTCAAATACTTAATTCTTATTAAATTTTTAATATTTTTTATGTGATTTTTTAAAGTTGTGGTCTTATTGCGTGAGTTTGGTTTTCGAGAGTAATCTACACCTAAAGTGTTTGTGGTATATAGGAAATTCAAAACATTACTCTACACTAAAACAATCTCTTTCCGTACGTAATTCAGGTCAACACAAATTAAAACCTCATCCGTCTAAGAACAAATAGCATAATATATTTTTACAATACACTCATTTAAGTTCAAAGACCTAGGTATAGATCTCATTCCGTGGTCTAGTCTAGATCTAGACTGATAGCGGGTGTTGACACAGCCATCTCTTTATAAACTGGTGCAAGGCTGGTTATTCAGGTGTTTGTAAGGCTTGCATTATCCGTAGATTTTTAGTTTTCTGATAATTCGGATAGAAGTGAATCCTATTTTTGGATATCCGGATATTTCGTATAGTTCGAATGGTGTTCAAAAATCTTAATAATATAATAATAATGGGTAATTATAAAAGATTTATTTCAGACAACAAGATACATACATAAAACATTTTAAAAATTAACCAATAAAATCACATAATTACGACTAAAATTAGGATATAATTTAGCTAAAAGTAATTTTTAACCAACTTAAATAAATAAATAAAAAAAATCGATGTATGTTTAAATTTAATTTTGAATAATGAATTGATTTAACATATAATTATTTCGCAGCCGGGTATTCCGTTTTTTTACCCTTGGGCCTAAAGTTCAGTTTTAATCCTCTAAAGCGTGCACGAAGTTGAACTTTACGAGCATGAGAAGTGAAAATTGTATTTTGTCGCCAGGCGAACCGCGCGGTATGAAGACCCGCGCCCGCGTATCCCCCTACACGCGCAGCGCCAAGCACGACCTCACCGCCACCTCCGTCACCGCCAACTACACCGGTGAGTTCGCACACCATCCCTGCACACATAGCTACTGATTATGGTGGCTTCACACGGCCTGTGCTAACACGGGCCGGGCCGCGCCAAGGTCGTCTGTACGGGCGAGCGCGCGTCGCGGACGAGTACGGATCACCCCTTTTCACGGCCTTTTTCTTTTTCATTGGGAAAAATCCCTTTAGCCGGGGAGGGCCAAAGGGTTATGTCGGACTCACCACCAGGAAATACCGTCTAAAAACCCATTGATATTCCTTCAATCACCTCAGTGTCTGGCACTCCAGAATACTTGAGCATTTTATTATTTATTAGTGTATTTTGTATAATATCGTAAGTATTAAGTTACTAAAAAATAGGCATTATATTATTTTCTTTCATCATTTACACATCTAGCACTACCACATCTCTATAATACGCAGAGGTTAGCTGGAAGAGAATGCTAACTAGCATTAAGTTCGCCTATGTACTTGTTTTTTACTTTGTACAATAAATCATTTCTTATCTATCTATCACTCTTCATCGGACGAGAGGTTTGACAACGCATCAGCACTAGACGGTCTAGGGGTTCCTTCTCACGGCCTGTGTAAACTGACAATACGCGCCCACCCGGGCAGCTTCGGGCCACGTTTTTTAAGTATAATTTACTGTCATTGTGTGTCTGTTGTTTCTTTCTTTATACGCGCGAAAAACAAAAGCCGCCGGCCTGGGAAACCAGGCTTTGAACAATCGCCTACAAAACGCTAAGAGCTAATTCGCACGAGAGATTCTTAAACGCGCGTTAAAGAATCTCTTGCGAATGAGCTCTGACCCGGCGGGTTCGGCGGCCGGCGGCTTTGGTGTGTAGATACCTTCCTAGGCAGTCGGGTAATCAATGAACGGCCTCATTTCTTCAATTGCAGGCAACAACACAACAATGGAGATGGACATCACCGAGTCATCTATGGCGGAGGAGCCGAGTCTCGACGACAGCTACCTGCGTGGCCTGCGCACCATCCGCGGGCGCTCCTCCTACAAGCAGCTGAAGGAGCTGTCGGTGCGGCACACGCGAGACCGAAGCACCAGAAGCGCCGGACCAGCCAATGCTTCGTGTGAGTTGTTATTTCTACGTTTTGATGGTACCGTGGCTCAGTTGGTGGTTAGCCACGGCGCCGTCAACACGCGCCTCCTACAAGCAGCTGAAGGAGCTGTCTCTGAGGCACACGCGGGACCGAAGCACTAGAAGCGCTGGACCAGCCAATGCTTCGTGTAAGTTGTTGTCTCAAACGTTTTGACGGCAGTGGCTCAGTTGGTGGTGAGCCACGGTGCCGTCAACACGCGCCTCCTACAAGCCGCCGAAGGAGATATCGCTGAGGGATCAAAAATGCCTTGATGGGAAAAAAATCCCAACGAATCTTGTCTCAGGGTTACTTGATGGGAAAAAAAAACCACAACGAGTCCGGTCCCAGGGTTACTTGATGGGAAAAAAATCCCAATGAGTCCTGACTCAGGGTAATTAAGGAGATAAAAAATTTCAATGAGTTCTGACTAAGGGTTACTTGATTAGAAAAAAAAATCCCAACGGGGCCTTACTCAGGGTTACTTGATGAGAAAAAAAATCCCAACGAGTCCCAACTCAGGGTTACTTGATGAGAAAAAATAATCTAAACGAGTTCTGACTCAGGGTTACTTGATGAGAAAAAAATCCCAACGAGTCTTAACTCAGGGTTACTTGATGGGAAACAAAATCCCAACGAGTCCTGACTCAGGGTTACTTGATGGGGAAAAAAAATCTCAACAAGTAACACAGTTACTCGTGTTAATCGACTTTTTTTTGGTCGGTTGAAAAATAGTTTTTTTTTAAATTAAATTTTTCCAGTACCACTAATCGAGGCGGCTCGACCAACCGGAACAGTGGTGGGCCGGAAGCGGAAACCGGACGCAGACGACTCCATAGAGTCCGCTCAGGAGGCGGTGGAAGCGGACAGTGACGTCACAGCGGACGACGAGCTGCTGTACGCGCACAGCAAGCGGATGCGGCTGTTTGATCGATTCTCGGTGCCTTTTAGGGGGTTCGCTTCGCGAAGAGCCGCTGAAGTAAGTATTTAGTAAATAGAATAGTTATGCAGTAATTTTTTATCTGACTGCTAAAGAAGGGTTATGTTTTTCGCGCGTATCTTGTATGTATGTATGTAAATTTATTTGTTACCTCGTATCTTCAAGACGGCTGAAATGGTTTTAAAAATTAAGGTAGTGGTCGGAAAGATTCGTCTTAATTAAGCCGAGTGTCCTTTTTTCGTGTTTATAAAAAATCAAAATGGCGGATTGTTGGCGCTAAATAGTTAGTAAGTCGTTAACATTTTTTTACCAAACCAATCGAGTAGGGTGTCAAAATAAAGGTATTTTAAAGGACATTACAAAAATATATATATCCTACTCCTACTAATATTATAAACGCGAATGTTTGTAAGTATGGATGGATGGATGTTTGTTACTATTTCACGTAAAAACTACTGAATGGGTTTAATGAAACTTCACAATAATATAGCTTATACATCAGAATAACACATAGGCTACAATTTATAAAGATATTGTGTGAATTGTCCGCTACTCGAAATACTAATTCTGTGCAGACGAGGTCGCGGGCACCAGCTAGTAAGTTATATGTTTAAATTTAATTTTAAATTCAAATAGTTTTTTCATTCACTTAATCTCACAGTACATGGGTTAGAGATTCCCTTTTAAGTAAAAAGATACCTGTGTTAGGGAACCTCGCTCTTCCGTTACAATATTTAGCTATTTGATTAAGTTTAAAAGGTTAATCTTAATTAAAATTTGGAATAGTAATCAATGCATAACAATTTAGCAGTTGGGTTTTAATTTTTTATAAACTTAAAGCTTGTTCCCCCACAGATAGTGGGTATCAACACGGACTTGCCGCTGACCGCGCCCGTGTCCGCGCCTGGATTCGACCCCGAGACCCTCAAGCCGGAGCCGCTGCCCGCCCTCCCCACCGCTACGCCGCACGATGCCAGAGACGCCAAGCGATGCAGCATTATGTAGAAACATGTACATACATATACCGCTTACTGAATATACACCACCAATTTTTAAATACTAAAAAAAATGGGCAATGCAGACGGGTTACAATACGGCCGACGTATCTTGGCGAGTCTGAACATAGGCTATGCGAACTTTAGCGCATGAAAACACGCCATAGAAAACTGTTGAGGCCAATTTATTTTTTATAAACCAACTAGCATAAGCCCGCGCTTTCGCCCGCGTTGATATATTATACACTAGCTGTACCCGCGTGCGACTTCGTCACCCGTGGAAGAATTGTTTATTGTCAATGTTGTTTGTTCCACCCGCGAAAGAAATGTCATAGAATAGCAAAGTGTCAGTACTAAGCAAGTCAATCAAAACTTGCACATTTTCAAACCCTCTTTTTAACCACTCAAACATTGACTTTAGTAGATAACTGAAAAACATGGCGGTACTTATCTTCGGAAATCATAAAAATGCAACTTTCAATGAGATATTGTGTATACTTGAGGAGACAGGCTCATTCAACTTTAGGTCCAATAACTCCTTAATTCCGTACTTTCACATCTTTTAACTTTAAATTTGAAAATTGATGAAACCCGTATCTTATTATTTGTTTTGAAGAACATAATTCCAAAGTTTGAGACAGATGCACTCATAAAAAAAACTGTTTCCAGACAAACTTTAAACTTCTATATCTACCCTTTGAAGAGATTTAGCGTAATATTATATAGCCTATAACCATTTCAGGCTTTATAGCTATGATATCGTAAAGTTTCAGTTAAATCCGTTCGGTAGTTTTTACGTGATGGACGAACACACAAACCCACAAACAAACAAACAGTCACCCAATCAAAAAAAAAATTTGGGGCATGTTTATTAATCTCGTCTGAACACGTTTCCGCCAAAAAAAAACATATGTACAGAAATTCGGGGTCTTCTGCTTTATTATATGTATATAGATATAAAACAATGTGATACGTGTGTACATGCGCTAAAGTTCGCAGAGCCTATGTTCAGACTCGCCAAGATACGTCGGCCGTATTGTACTACGTTGCATCTGTGCAGTCAGAATTTTGGATTTCTACAAAATGGCAGAGTGACAGCGGAGAGAGTGCGGCGCCCGAGCCGAGGTGCGGCGAGCTGGCACGAGCTAGGTACCCGGGTTTGAAAAACGATGAATTAAACTTAAATTATTATCAAGTAAAGGTACCGCCTGACGCAAATCCATAGGAAAACGACTAACGGTAACAGTTATCCAATTTTAATCAAATTTATTTTGACTATAATTAGATTTTTTCAAGTATTTTTTGCCATATCTGTGTTCAGTAACAGCAACTGACTATGTGCATTTTTTTCTGTGTTATTAAAAATGTACGGTGTATACACTCACGAAATTAACATAAGGCTTCTTACGGCCTGTGTTAATCAACACAGCTTCGGGCCGCTCGCTTCACACGGCCCGCGGCGTGGCCCGGCGCGGCCTGTGTTAACACGGGCCGTGAGAAGACACCATTAAATTCAAATAATAGGGGGCTATTTTGTTGCTCATTGATAATAATTTAAGTTTCATTCATCGGTTGTCTACAAAATTCTGACTGCACAGACACAAAATAGTACCCCGACTGCATTCAACATTTTTTTTTGTAATAGTTAATTGGTAGTCAAAAAAAAATTCAAAAAATGATTACTATAAAAAAACTCTGAAAATTTTGAACTTTGAAAATCCTTGCTTAGCAGACAGAAAGAAAATAAAGAATGAAAAGCCGTTTGTTTAACATCCTGTACGTCCGACATTTTATGAGTTACATTCTTATTGAAATGACCGTCAAAATAACATTTGTTGAAAAAACGGATTGCCATCTAAAAAAAATAAATCGTACAAAATAAGTTTTTTTTCTGGAAATTGAAAACTCTTTATACCCACCTAAAAATATAAATATATCTACATTTTTAGGCTCATTTACACTAAAATGATAAACAGAATCTTCAGTATTGTGTTTTTGAGTCTAAAAAAAATCGAATAGAACATTTGTACAGAATCATCCATTTTAAACTTAGTAGTAGAAGATAATATTAGTAACATAGTCTAGATTATTATAGATTTGTCTAAAAAGACATATATTATAAGGCTATGTCTATACTGTGAAATATGTAAGTTATTTTTCAAAGCAAAATACAGTTTTGACTCAAAATATTGCTGTGTGAGGTTATTAAAAATTCAATACAATTTAGACTCAAGCTGTCATCAGTTCTCTTTATCGACCATTTTGTGCTAAAATTCACGTACCATTCGATACCGTAAATCATAAGTGGATACTTCTTACGTTGCCTCTTCGACAGAATATTGACACTGACACATGTAATCGATAGTTTTGTTTTGCACAGAGACAAAATTAACAATGGCGGCGTATGGCCATTTTAACATTCCTATAGGAAGATCATATAAGTAATGACTTATCATGATTAATAACTAATAGTAAAAAAGTACGAATAAAACATAAAAACATGTTAGAAATCAAATTAGCTTCGTTTAAAAAAGATGTTCCGGATGTGACTTACATTTTCAAATGAAGGCCTGTACAATCGGAAAGAAGTATCCACCTAAAAAAACGTGAGACGTAGACTGAAACAATTTTTTATGTCGTACAACTTATAAAAACTTCTTACAAGTGTTATGGCCTAAAGTATTTAAGTATTATGCTGACTTGCACCAAACTTTCAAAAGTTTCTAAGCATTAACTATACTCGGTTGGCAGTTCTTAACGATCAGAATCTGGACTGAAGAACTACCAAGCGAGTAAAGTAATTGCTTAGGGATTTTGACAGTTTGGGGCAAGTTGGCATTAGTCTCTTATTGAATGTTAATTTTATTGTATAGACATAGCCAAAATATTGTAAATAAATTTTAACTTTGTACGTAGGCAGTTGCAATGGTTTCATACAAATTGTATGGAAAGGTTTGAAATTAATCCGGATTATGTGTACCCTTTTTTAGTAGAATTCCTTCTCGTGTAAGCCAGTGGCCGTCTCTGATGGTTTTGTATGGAATGGCTTTCATACATTTATATTTGGGTTTGTATAGGACTATTTGCAACTGTGGAATTTACCCAAAAAGGTATATTTGTATGGATTTTAACCCCTCGACACTTAGATGTAAAGATTTTATTTGGTGGGAAATTTTACGAACCGAATAAAATAAACAGAAATTAGTATTATTTTGGTTTAAGAAAAGATAATTTTTTGATTTTGTAAAAATTCGGGTGAATTTATAAATATTTTTGTCTCTTTCTATTCTACTAAAAAAAATTGGGTGTCTGTAAAGTGGGTTTACGGACGATAGTTTAACGTGACTAACAGCGTAACGGGGCAATGAGTGTTACCGGACAATGACGTCAACGTTTTCATGCATGCAGCCGGCGTTCATCGATTTATTAGACGTAGTGACGTCAAAGAAATAGGTTAGAAAAAGACAACAATGTATCTATAAACGCCAAAAGTATTGTTTTCGTAAAATGTCCAAATATAATTTTCTTAGTAATAAGTTCAAATTGTAATGTAATATGGTTATGGCTCTACAATTCGAAGATATCTAAATCAAGCTTTAGGTAGGTAGCTCAACTGGTAAATCGATCAAGGTTATTGTTTTTGTCCCTGTATTTGATTCTTGAATACCTAGATTATGTATGAAGTAACGAATTGTAAAAAAAATACTTTTGAGTGTGTGTATGTACGGACATACACATACACTCACTCAAAAGTTGTTTTTAAAGTGTGTATAAGGCCTATAATTTTAATCATTATCAAGATATGAATCAATGTGTTTATCCAAAAATTGCTGTTACATGATCATGTGAAGCATTTTTGTGCATTTTTAAAATAAATATGAACCTGATTTTTAAATGTGTTTTTCAATTTAACTTTTTTTTTACTTTCATTGATCTTCAATGTTTCGATTCACAATCAAAAACATAAATTCACAAGTTGATTCGTCAACTTTTTATTTCATATTTTTTCATATTAACTTACCCATTGTTTATCTTTTATATTTGCATGTCCAAGTCTAAAGGCAGAAATAAAACATGTCTAAAAAACGTCTTCAGAAGTTCTGGCGTAAGAAATACATATAAGAAATATTTTTGAAATAATTTTATTTAATTAATGATTGATTGTGAATCTAAATGATAAGTAGATCAATGTGATACATTACTAACTTACCTAAAATATGACAAAAATATGTTTTACCACCGATTCACTGCCATGAAATAACGTAAATGAAAAGTTATTTTGCTATTTAATGTTATAAAATTTCGAATAATTAGCAATAAGTTTTTTACCATAACTGATGTAGAAAAACATTCGATACATTTTTCATCATGATAAGTTTGAGAAATTTTAAAAAGATTGATCTAAATATTTGTTTTTTTTTGTTTAAAAACAAAAACGAATGTAATGCCGCCTTGCACCAAACTTTCAAAGTTCCTAAGCAATTACTTTAATCGCTTGGCAGTCCTTAACAGTCAGAATCTTGTCTGTTAAGAACTATCAAGCAAGCAAAGTAATTGCTTAGGGACTTTGACAGTTTGGTACAAGTAGGCATAAGGCTTTCTTGGGGATAAAATACTCCTTGACCAAACATATACCGCTTTTTAGTGCAGCGTTACAATACTCGTCTACTTGCTTATTATGTAAAAATATTGAATCATTAGGTTTTTGGTGTAAAATAACTACATAAATATGTTATTGTACATATGATTGAAATATTTTTATCATTAAATCATTAGAATGTGACTAGTGTTTTATTTCAGTTAAAAAAACTGCATTAAATCATTAAATTAAAATATCAAGGTTTTACAGAAAAATACAACAACCGTATTCCATCGGACTGTGCTAGTGACCGTAGGCACCACTGAAAAGTCACAGGAAAGCAAAATACGTAATTTGTTAAGATCGACGACTTTTTTTAAACTTAACTAGGTACTCAACCGATTTTGATAAAAACATTATTGGACCAATCTGAAAGTAGGTATAACCTCTCAAACAAGAATTTTTCAAATCGGTTTATAAACAAAAAAGTACTGAGGTAACAAATTTGAGGATTTGAGTCCTCTTTTTGAAGTCTGTTGAAATTAAATCAAGTCAGCTCAGTATTCTGTCATCAGTCTGAATTCGTAAAACTTGCCGGTGCACGCTGCGCACGTTAAATTACCATTGAGTCCTTAACCCTGTGGCCAACCACAGATCAAGCCCATTCCTATGCCATTAGTTAGTGACTAATAAGTGACGAACAATGGTCTGACTCCCAGGATTTGTGACAGCCCCGTTCCTGAGATATCAGCGAAAATACCTGGCCCACGGTTCTGGATCCAGAACCCTGTGGCCAAGTACTTTTGCAAATAATACACAAACCACTGCATCTTATGGCCCCAGATTTTTAATTTGCGTTAGAAACGCCAGTCACTAAGCCCTAGACAAAAAACTAACTTCCTAGACCCAAGAATACCGAAGTTAAAAAAGTCCGGTCTAACATTTTGAGGTTATAAAAATAACCTCAAAATGTTAGACCAGCTACCCGAAAGAAAAATGCTAGGAGGCTGATTACTATGCCTAACCTTAGTGACTCATTTGTGACTAACAATGAACTGAGTCCCGGAATTCGTGACAGCCTAGTTGCAGAGATATAAGCGAAAATACAGGGTTCTGGTCCAGAACCCTGTGGCCAGGGCTTTTCGCTAATTTCTCAAAAACTGCTGCATATTATGACTCCATTTTTTGTATATGCTTTAAAAACGCCAGTCACTAAACCCTAGACCTAAAATTAGCTTCCTAGATTGTTTAATAATAAATCCTAGAAACATGTTTTGAGGTTATAATTTATTAACAGAGTGACCATATTTTGCTTCATTGAGACTTTCCTTGTTTTGCGTTACGCTACGTAATGCTATAGTTACCTATTGTCTATGGCATTCATATCCTAGAATATTGTTTTAGGCAGGCAAGTACCTATGTAGAGATCTTTCAGTCTAAATATGCATGCCTCTTCACTATCTTGGAAGTAAAACTAAAATATAATATTTTGCTCTGGATTGCCGCTAGTGCTCACGATGATCTAGCTGCTGCTTCTTTCCGTAGAAGGAATGCTGAAAATATACTTATTATTATACTTCTATGTACCTACTGTAGTCCAATCAGCTAGACTTGTATGTAATACTTACATTTAAAGTTTGATTCAGTCCTTATTATATACATACAACAAGACTGATATAGTCTTGTTTTGTTTACAATCTTAATATATATATATAATACATTTATTTTCCATTACACTGCCCTTTTGCTTGATTCGAAAATTTTGTAATAAACCTTCATGTGGATATCATGTGAATATAATACTTTGAATTAGCACGCAATAAAAGCTTAAAAGTACTAAAAATACTGAAAAATAACGACTCTTTCTAATTTTTCTTAATATATGAGTCGGGACGGCTATTGTCATAAATTAGAACTGCCAATTTACCTTAAACTTTGCTTGAACTGAAGTATATTTTTGCGGAAACTGCTGTACAATAGTAACTTGGAGCTTGTGTAGACCATGGAGTGTAGATTTTGTGTTCATTTTATATTGTAGACCATGAGTGTAGATTTTATACTCCGGATGCGTGCTTTATTTTCGAACTTTATTGTGATTTTGTCTTAAACGCAGCTTCAATGTGGGATTATTATTATTGCAGCTCCACTTTATTATTGACCGCCTTCATGATTGAGCTCTATTGCGTAGATAAAAACACACCACAATAATTTTAATAGTTTGCCTTAAGGATAATCCGTCTCTGCTTACCTGCCTAAAACAGTAGTCTTCTACAATAGTCTAGGCTAGGATGTGAATGGAATAGACAATAGGTAATTATAGCATTTACGTTAAGCAACAATACGTTATGTTACGTAACACAAAACAAGGAAAGTCTCAATGAAGCAAAATATATGGTCACTCTGTTAATAAATTATAACCTCAAAACATGTTTCTAGGATTTATTATTAAACAATCTAGGAAGCTAATTTTAGGTCTAGGGTTTAGTGACTGGCGTTTTTAAAGCATATACAAAAAATGGAGTCATAATATGCAGCAGTTTTTGAGAAATTAGCGAAAAGCCCTGGCCACAGGGTTCTGGACCAGAACCCTGTATTTTCGCTTATATCTCTGCAACTAGGCTGTCACGAATTCCGGGACTCAGTTCATTGTTAGTCACAAATGAGTCACTAAGGTTAGGCATAGTAATCAGCCTCCTAGCATTTTTCTTTCGGGTAGCTGGTCTAACATTTTGAGGTTATTTTTATAACCTCAAAATGTTAGACCGGACTTTTTTAACTTCGGTATTCTTGGGTCTAGGAAGTTAGTTTTTTGTCTAGGGCTTAGTGACTGGCGTTTCTAACGCAAATTAAAAATCTGGGGCCATAAGATGCAGTGGTTTGTGTATTATTTGCAAAAGTACTTGGCCACAGGGTTCTGGATCCAGAACCGTGGGCCAGGTATTTTCGCTGATATCTCAGGAACGGGGCTGTCACAAATCCTGGGAGTCAGACCATTGTTCGTCACTTATTAGTCACTAACTAATGGCATAGGAATGGGCTTGATCTGTGGTTGGCCACAGGGTTAAGGAGTCAATAAATTACCTACTACTCGGAGTACTAGGGCGAATCAACATGCCACCTGGCTGACACTCGCTCGGCACTTGCTGCGTCCTCCGCTCCCCGCTCGGCGCCCTCCGTGTTTCTTCTTCCTCTAATTGCGAAGCCTTATCATTACTTATCGTTACCAAGTATTACAGGACCTCTTCTCTACCAAGATTATCCAATTCCACGCTGTACTTTGCACAAACGTCATTCGAGCCAGCCGAGTAGTAGGTAGGTGCAGGTACCCTTAGGTTCATTTAATCTTATCTCAGTTCAGTTCGATGTACACCAGTTATTGATATTAGCAAAGAAACTGGTCTTACATACCGGTAATCCCCGGCGATACTAGTGTTGAACTAGTTACATATAAATACCTATAACTAGTTTGGTTAACATACCTATGAGATAACATCGGCAGCGTAACGAAAGCGGCCCGTCTTAAGTGGTAAGGGAATAGAATACCTACTTACTACTACTCGGGTAACTCGGGCGAATGAACATGACACCTGGCTCGAATGACGTTTGTGCAAAGTACAGCGTGGAATTGAATAATCTTTATAGGGAAGAGGTCCTGTAATACTTGGTGATGATAAGGCTTCGCAATTAGAGGAAGAAGAAACACGGAGGGCGCCGCGTGGGGCAGCGGGGGACGCAGCAAGTTCGAGCCACGTGTCAGCCAGGTGTCATGTTCATTCGCCTGAGTAGTACCTACGCTTGAACTCAAGAAGCTAGATACAATATGGATGTGTTTTTTTTTTACCCGACTTCCATAAGAAGGAATGAGATGCCGGAAGGGTTGTGTTTTTCATTTTGATGGTCAGTCAGAAGCCCAGTTTCACTAGCTACGGTGCCCTTCAAACCGGAACACAGTAATGCTTACACATCACTGGTTTGCAGCAGAATATCTGACACCACCAGAAATAAGCAGGTCGGAGATACCTACGCATATATTGTCTTCGATCGCTTGTAGGTACCAAGAACTCCCTCCATTTTAAAACTAGCTCTTAAAAACAACCGCTATGTCTCGTAAAGGAAGAGCAAAAGCATAGGTAGGTAATTATGTGGTTTTTAGATTCTTTAATAAAAACTTCTTGCTAAGTATTTTTCAAATACCTAAATCATAAAGAAAATGCAGCTACGCAAACGGAGTCAAAATCAAGAAGACTTCTTTGTAGAATAGATGATTTGGTGAGTAAGTAGGGGAGACCTAGGAGGGTTGTGACAATTTTTACTTTAGGGGCCATATTTCGCTCAAGAAACATTCCACAGTTATGGACCCATGTAATTAGTTTAGCGGCATTCATTCTGTTTTCAAAACAATCACCAAAACTAATTTAAGTATTATGGTTTCTGAGAAAATCGACAAAATTAAAGACCACTCCCTCTGTCACAACTCTCCTACTACCGAGGTAAGTTGTGACAGGTACCGAGGTAAGTTGTGATAGCATTATATTATGTATAAAAAATATCATTTCACTTAATATTATAAATCAAACATGTTTTTTTTAGGAAAAAGTACCTTTTTTAGATGCTTAAGTATCAACAAAATAAATATAATAACATTCTCATAACAATTCTCCTGCTTTTTCATTTTTGTCTCATGACTGGAACTTTTTAATAAAATTTATTGGCTAACTTATATGTAATGACTCTAGCTTTTTAATTGTCAGCCTATAATTAGATGCTGCACCACATGTAAGCATATAGTCGTTTGATATATTCTCTTCCTCTTCTGTAAAATTAGTCGGAGTAGTACCTATAACCCATTGATGGAGTTTCGCCTTCTAGGTTTGCTTGAAAAGCCTCTTTCTTCTTAATATATATTGATAAAGACATGTAGTTTTCATTGTAAGAGGCCGCAGCATCTCTTGAACTTTTACCTCTTGAATTAACTTCTTCAAAAGCCATGTCGTAGATTTCGACACTAGCGGTTCCTCTATCAGTCTCTAGTGTATAGTTTTTAGGCATTCTGAAACAAAAAAGAGTCATTCAGCATACAGTTTGCCATTATATACATTATATACTTACCTACTAAGACATAAACAAACATCTAAAATTAATAAAAAACATTAAGGAAGTAGCAAAAGTTAAAATGGAGTAATATAGGAGAGTTGTGACAGGCTGTCACAACTCGCCTAGGTGTTTCAAATGACGACTTGACCTGAATAATAAATCATATTTTCTAAACACGATGCGCACTTAAAAGATTATTGCAACGTTTTGAGAGTTAAATAACCATACAACTTAAGAAAAAATAAGAAAGCAATGCACATATAATAAGAAATGAAATAAATTCAAATAAAATTTGGAAGAAAAACTTACTTTCCGCATTTTTTTGTACACAACCGTCGTATTTACGCAACAGCGCCTCGTGTGTCGCCGGCATGTACTGAGTCGAGTAGCGCGTATTGAAAGCGTCTTGCATGTGGTGTTGCCAGCTCGCTACCTATAATAGGTTGGGAGAAATCGTCCTTGTCACAACTCACCTCTGTCACAACTCTCCTAGGTCTCCCCTACATAAACGATTTTCAACCTTCTGCGTGTTTATTTATGTCGAAAGTACGCAATATTTTTTTGGAAAAATATGTGTTACTCACCTACCTATATTTATTACCTACTAGTTATAAAATAATATAATGTTTTCCTCATCCCGGCCTTACGTCGAAGCCTTAAACTAAATTGACCGGCAAAAAGCAATACTTTCAAATGAACAGTCACGGTCACAAGTCGCCAAGAGTAGGCAGTAGTTTGTACGTACAGTAAGGCTGAATCTTGCAAAAGCGGAGCGACAAGCGGGCTATTGAAGTAGAAATTATGTTCAAAAGTCCGGTGAGTCCGGTGCAATGTCGCTCTCATAGCCACTTGCGTTCAATTGCATTAAAGATTTTCCGATAAGATAAATTTCAAAAGCCAATACCTAATTCGAGAGAGAAATATTTAAGTGTGCAAAGTGTTGTATACTCAAGAAATTGGTCTTTAAAACCCGTGATATTTTTTTGTCGAATGAGAAGCACCCAGTGTCTAGGTTGGTTCGTTGGATTTTTTTAATCCAACGGATTCACAATATACCTCTATCAGTAAAACGACAATGAGGTTCTGATCGATACGAATGTGTTAGCACAAGTAGGTACATATTTTATGCCCTTTGAATCGCAGCTTGCATCTCTCGCCCCGCTACACGCTCAGCGTAAGGTTAATTTCAGCCTAAACCACAGTACCAAGTGACAGTTTGATACCTACCAAAAAATGTGTTCGCTGCCTATTTGGAAGGCGCCGGGCGTGCTAGAGAAACCGATGTAATGACTTTTATACGATACGACTTCTACCAACACTAATTTCGTCTTTGTCTTGTAAAACAGTAGCTAGCTATGGTGTCGTAACTTTAAAATCCGCGATATTGATATTGGTGACGATTTTTGACGTGACTGATTACCTACCTACGTCTAATAAATCGATGAACGCCGGCTGCATGCACGAAAACGTTGACGTCATTGTCAGGTAACGATCATTGTCCCGTTACGCTGGTAGTCACGTTAAACTATCGTCCGTAAACCGAATTTACAGATAACCAATTTTTTCTCTATGTTATAGCCGGGGCCGACAATCCACGAAACCCACACTGGTTTTTTATCTTTTGGAAAACTAGCGATAATTTTCACAACGCACTTTTCATTATAAAACATAGAAACCTGGGTGTCGCTTAGGGCGATCTATTTAGCCCGATCTTTGGCTATAATCGTCTGATTTTTTATCTACAGTGCATTTAACATCGCTTCATCTAGCAAACAAAAAGCTTGTTCTGGTTGTAATCTAACGATGTAATCAACAGAGTGAAAAAGACGCGTTTTACATCGCGACGCGGATTGGCGTTAAAATGGATTATCATTTATTGAATTTAATTAGGTACCCGAATCAAACGTGTTTATCGCGCTCTTGCACTTTCATCGCTGCGAGAATAGTAGATTATGCACTAAGGGGATAAAGCAGTGTCTTATGTCGCGGGTGGCATATTGAACCCTGAGCTAACGAGGGACAGTTATGTAGAGTCCTGAGTGACGCGAGGGGTTCAAGCTGCCCAAGACGAAGACAGGCTTTATCCCAGAGGAGCATACTCTACTTTTCACACCTTCTGCGAGGCAATAAAAATCCAGGGCTCCGAACTAAGCAGCCAACACCGTCTTTTGTTTCACAATCTTTGAAGTCGCGCCTTTATTCTTATTTTTATAAGTGGCCATTGTAAAAAGGTTTGTTCTAAAATCGAACTTTAGAACAAACCATTTTACAATTCCATATGTGCGTTCTTTTACTTGGTATTTTCCACGAGTTTCCACACAAATTTGAAGTTCCAAATTCAAATCACATTACTACCCTGGGGAGTTTCATACAACATTACCTCCCTTGGTACCTAGGTAATGCTTTGCTTTATCTTGATGATAGTATGATTATGTAATTGGATATTGTCGAGCAGGTGGTGTGAAAAGAGTATTATAAAATAACTGCGAAATAATTTCTTAAAACAGTTTCTTATTTTGTTGGCACTCTTGAACAAAATCCAAGCTTGATTTGACAACTTGAATCGCGTCAGGAGTACCAGAAACTAAGAATGACGACCACGTAGTCGATTTCGTTTCAAACAAATCATAATTCGAATCCGCGCTAGTATCAAACTCAAATTCAATGTTTATTCACGGGAAAAACGTATGTTACATGACATATAAAACATGAAATTGTACGAAATCGGACTGAAATGGGATTAACGATTGGGTTTGTGACACAAACTTTGTGTTGTGTAGAGTGACTCAAAGCTCGAGTCCTAGATTCTATATGAATCTTTGTTTGAAATTGAAATCAAAAACCATTTTGTTTGAAATCTCCGACATTCATGTTGGTCTGCAATGCAATCATAATTTACCTAGTTACGTATTTTAATATAGGTAGATAGATTAAAACATTGGCCACTAGGTTAAAGGCCATACATAAAAAACTGCGATAACCTTAAAATTATATCACTTTTATGCCCAAATAATGATAAAACATACCCACAACCACAATACAACACAGAGATCATTTATAAAAAAAAATTGGTTGTCTGTAAAGTTAGTTTACGGTCGATAGTTTATTGTGACTACCAGCGTAACGGGACAATTAGCATTACCGGACAATGACAGCGTTACTGGTTACCGGACAATGACGTCAACGTTTTCGTGCATGCAGCCGGCTCGGCGGCGTTCATCGATTTATTAGACGTGCACGTCAAAATATGTCGACGAAGCAAACTAAATTGCGTATCTTGCTTCCCTGTGACTTTTCAGTGGCGTTTACGGTCACTAGAACAGTCCAATTGAAGTCTGTTGTAAAACCTTGACCTATTTATTTTTATTGTAGGTATTTTAATTCAATTTTACTCCATTTAATTCACTTTACTTACCTTATTTTTATTCAATAATAGGTAATTTATTTTCATTTAATTTAATTTTAATTTCAATTTGTTTTAGTTTAATTTAATGTAATGTAATGTTTATGTGAAATATGATCTTTAGTAGTCCGTTTTTTTATTTTTTTTTATTATGTCCAAAGAATAAATAATATGTATGGCGTCGTGTCGTGTCGGGCGGGCTAAGGCGCGCACGCTCGCCCCGGGTTACATAAAGCGCGGCCACCAGTTGACGCTCGACCCTCCTCGGCGCCACTAGTGAGTACCTCACCTCTCTATGTTTATTTATATCTATCGATCTTTTTGTAATTCACATGTATGTATGTATTTTTGTCGAAAACCCGATGTACATAATTATCTTTTAATTTGAGCTATAGTTATGTTTTTTGTGTACAATAAATAATTATGTCGGAAATAGTTATTACGCTTCGGTTTGTTTTCTCGTAAGTAGGTTTTTCAGTTTATTTTTGAGGGTTGGTAAATTTTTATTAAAATCTTTTTTTTTTTTAATTTATTAATGTTTATTATCATTTGCGTCGGTGTTTTTTTTTCTAATCTGTGTTTTGTGTTGTGCTTAATGTGAAATATACTTCGTACTAAGTAGCCAATCAGCGATTTTATAGAAGAAGAAAGTTTTACTTAGACCACACTAAGATTTTAGAAATTTTAAGATACCTAAATTGGTTGTAAACCATTAATTTCAGATCCATTTATTGGATTTTTACCATCAATTTAAGCTGTTTTACCAAATGTTAAGATACCCAATACAACAATGTTACTTATTGATAAAAGTTAACACCTTTCACAAAAATGAACCAAATCTGTTACCTACTGAAAGTTATAAAGATGTGTTAAATAACACCGGCCGTTCTAATCGTCAATATCTATTTATGTTTATCGATCGTTTGGGATCGGTTGAACTTGAGACACTTTATGGAGTACCTTCGGAATAGGTCAAGTAGGTAAACTCGGGTTTATAACTGGGTAGAAAACTAAACGTACCTACCTACTTTAGGAATGGTTAGAAACAACAAAAACATATACGGAGAAAAAAAATCTCGTTGTAGTTACTAAAATTATGGTTCAATTTGTGACAGCGAGAATAATTTAGTAACGATTACAAAAATAAAAGTTCTAGCTCACAAAAGTTATTTATTGGTACAAGAAAATATATTATAGGCAGTTCACTGATTATAGGTTACTATTTAGTCTTGCTATCCCATTATTTTCTCCGTGTAAGAAACAATATTGTTTCAACCTGATCAAAAGCAAAATTATAATATAATATACTAGCTGGTGCCCGCGACTTCGTCTGCGCAGGTATCTTTATAAATTGTAGCCTATGTGTTATTTTGATGTATAAGCTATATTATTGAAAGTTTCATTAAAATCCATTCAGTAGTTTTTTGTGAAAGAGGAACAAACGTCCATCCATCCATCCATCCATCCTTACAAACTTTCGCGTTTATAATAATTTAATTAGGATAGGATAAGATAGGTACTTATGATTTTTTAGTATAAATTAATAGAATAATTATTAATTCTAAGGTTTCAAAATAATTGCTTAAAAAGCTAAATAAGAAGCTCATTATTATGTTTAATTATACTTAGGTAAGTAGTTAATTGTGATAGCGGCAGAGTGATGACTGATTCACAAGGACAGTGTTTTTAAATGTAAACTTGATCTCTAGAATGAATTAAACACTTGTATAATTAAATCTCTATCTTTCTCAGTTAAAAAACAACTAAAATTACTTATAGACTTATAGTTTAAGCTTAGTTTAGGTCAGTTTTTTATAGATTTATAAGTATAATGTTTGATCTATAAATCTACACAATAAAACGTCATTCTTTAGAAGCATTCAATAAAACGACGATTTATTTTTCATTGTGTAAACAGTATTTCATCCTAAAATGTTATAACAATGATCATAAAACATAACAATTTTGTTTATTTCTCAAACAGCAACAATCAATCATAAATTATGACGATTTATTTATCATTATGTGAACAATTTTCCATCGTAAACTGTTTTTAGAAGTAAAGAAAATATCAGTGCAACTGTGAAATCATAAATATCAAACAATTATTTATATAAAAAGTGTTTTCGACATATTTTGGCAAAGCGAAATAAAAATTATTTGAAACTTTTATGAAATTTTGAAAAAGCTTTAAGTTTTTTCCATTGGGTAAGTAAGTACATAAATCAATTTCTAAGAAAATAACTATCAAAATAATGTTCTAAGGAAATTCTCAGGTCGGTCCGGTACCTATTTTGTTTTTTATAAAAATAGGGGAGCGGCAGACAGGGGCCTCTTGAGCAATTTTTTTAAATTTATCTTATATTGGGATTGGCTTCATCTAATCACATCGACAGGCGTGATGTCATCGTACGAGGCGTATCTGTTGCTAACGTTGAAGTTATTTCAAAGCTACTTTGTTATCGCCAGTAACGTTCTCTCTCTGTCTATTGTTAAGGTCCAAGTAAATTCGTAGCTTTTATGCCTAGATCACACGTACCTAGTACTCCGCCGAGACACTAAAATGTTACTTGTACTTTTTATGTTACACGGTAGTGCCTTCGAAGCAAAGACGAGCAGCACGCCGTTACCACCTTTTCTCGTAGTAACTCGAGGCACTTTTCAGCCTCCTAAATCTCTGTTAATATTTATCAATAACACAGTCCCAATTGAAGTCGATTGTCGTAAGTTTTAAAACAAAGTAGTTTTAATGAATCGTTTGTCATCTCGTAATCAATTTATGTATAATGAGATATGCATACGTTATTGTCTCAGTTAGGAAACTGCTTTTGACACTGTCTTTGTGAAACTCAAGATGTCTTTGAAAGGATTTCTCGTAGGTTGAATGAGAATTAGGTCACGACAAATAAATACTCACAGTTACAGTATGCAAATTAACACAAAGTAAAAGTAGCATACCAAATCTGGTTTCAAAAGTTCAATGGCCGTTTTAAATTTAATAAGCTTTTTGTATTAATTAACATAAAACTAGTTCATTCTAAAAACTTTTTTAATAATTAAAATAAGTGTTTTTTTTTTATTTCTCGTTTATGGTTCTAACAACGACCAAAGGCCGGTTTTAAAGATACTGTTAAAACAAGGTTGTTAACAATGTATGTTTTAAATCCAAAGAGCACATTATTTTTGTAAGCTAGGGTATTGACTTCTTCGTTTACAAGCTCATAAAATTTTCACATATTTAGTAATAACATTTACTTATAATTATTTTTTCAAAAACATTTTGTTTTGTACAATATAGTTTAATACTTATCGCATCGGTTTTCGATTTATCCACACAAGTTCTTCCCACAAGCTAAAAGTACCTATGTGTCATTTTAGTCATACATTTTAAAAGTAGCAACACCATATAAGTTTTGTAAAAACTAATAATGTAAGTAGGTATAAGCTCGTGTTTGTTTAAAAATTTAGTTACTTTAATAAATCGTACAAACTTATCGGGCGGGTCATTCCCAGCGGCATCTGTTCCATTGTTCTCGAAAAAAAATATTTCATACATTGATTCTCATCGGCTGCAAAATTTTTAGTACTAAAAAAATAATATTTTTTTATTCCTAAATTGCATCCGAAGAGTTCTAGTACAGTTAGCAAGGGAAGTTTTCAATACGATTGTTGTTTAACTATTGGGTCCTTACTTTAACCATTGTAAGTAATCAATAATAAATAATACTCCTCACTCTCACAATACAAGCAAAATTCCTTACTTAGTACACTAACGTACCTACCTTCGCAATTTCAAGGCTCTACCAAGCTCTATATACGTCCACTGGTATGATTTGTGCGTTGTCTGTCAGTCACTCAAGATGAAGTTTTTTTTTATAAATTGATGATTCCAAATATTACAGATGTTACAAATAAACAAATGTTACCAGGGAAATAATTTAATAATAATTATTAACAGGAAAAAGTTAATAAAGGAAAAGAAAACAAACACTACCCATAAGATAACATTTCTTCATTGAGCATTGAGATTTTAGATAAATCCTCGAGAATCTTGCAGGAAGGCAAGAGCTACGAGGAAAGGAACTTGAATTCAAATCAATCTGTTTAGAAAGGACGTCTCACCAAGTCTCACGTTCATTATGCAATGCTTATTGGTAAAATAATCAGATCCACTATTCAACCGACTTCAAGAAGGAGGAAGTCATCAATTCGGTTTTTTTTTTATTTTGTTACCTCAGAACTTTGTTATATAAAAACCGATTCGAAAAAATATTTTTTGGTTTGAGAGGTTTCTCTCAGATTGGTCTCATAGAATTAGAACATTTTCAAAATCAGTAATCAAAATAACTTAAAAAATGGTTCTTGAAGTGAACAAAATTCCGTATTTTGCTTCCCTGCGACTTTTCAGTGGTGCCTACGGTCACTAGAACAGTCCAGTTGAAGTCGTTGTTGTATGTTTTTGTAAAACCTTGATTATATCTTCGGTTAATATAAAATCTTGCAAGTTAATACCACAGACATAATACCTAGAGCATTTATTTGCTACGGGCAATGTGTATTTACTATTATGTCCACTTAGCTCTACCTACTTACTATATGTATGTACGTACGTACATCCTTTCCTATAAATATAAATTCAAGTTCTACACTTATATTATGCACGCAGTAGGCATTAAGATTTTTAACATCCTACAAGTGGAATTTACTTTGATTTGAGTTGTACCTAATGCTCCAGAACTTGAATGTCGTAGGTTTACTTAGGCGCACTACCTACATTATAGAGTTCTCATTCAATCAATCATTCATACTATTATGAAGATAATATTCTACTTGATAATACAACTACAGCTGTAATAACTGGACTCATCAATCACAATGGTGTGACAAAATAATGTTGGTAATCTCTTGTCAAATCTTCGTAATTTACCGAATACTGTTTACCCACATAGTAGTTACTTACTTTGGTACATAATGGTAGGTATATGGTTTTGCTTTTATTTTATTGACGAAACATACTGAAGGTCTCGAAAAGATACTAAAAATCGGCGATTGATATACCTACGTTTTTTATACCGTATTGTATAACCAATCAAATTTTGCAAGTTAAGAAGTGAGATAAATCAGCTTTAGAGATTTAGGAAACGGACTTCTGTGAGGTCATAGCTTTAGGCGAACCAATCCTACTATTCCTTTGTTTATATTATCTTTGCTATTATAATAATATATTGCTATTATTATTTTAATATTATAATTATAATGTGCATAGTTTTTTACTCAGGTTGATAAGTAGGTAATAGCATCTTTTTTCCTGCTTCGAGCACAATGTCAAGAGCGCGTGCGTAGATTATTAATGTATTTTGAATGATTTTGACGTGACTAAGTCTAATAAATCGGTGAACGCCGGCTGCATGCACGAAAACGTTGACGTCATTGTCCGGTAACGCCCATTGTCCCGTTACGCTGGTAGTCACGTTAAACTATCGTTCGTCGAGTACCTAAACCAACTTTACAAACAACCAATTTTTTTTTAACTTACTTTTAGGTAGGCTTATTACGTTTCGAGGCATATAAGTACTAGAAACTAGTATTGGTCCGCTACTTTGCCCTTGTATTATGTAGTAATGTATGTAAGAACCAAATTACCACTGGAATGGAACGGTGCGGGTTTGATTCTCTCCAAAATGCCATAAAATATTGATGGTTATAAAACTCCTTTGTTTGCGATCTGAGTTTGACAGGTTTTAATTTTGAAGTTTTGAAGGCGGCTTTACAATTTGAGATATTTACATTTTTACTTATTTACGAGATATTTTATTGGGATTAAAGATGAGTGAACCTTAAACTGTGACTTATACAAAGTAATTGAGAATAGTGCAATAATCCTGACCGTTTAGAGGTAAAAATATTTTTGATAAAAATCCTCAAAAATTTTACACGGAATTCATAGATCTCGGATATTTCAGTCTCACCCCGAAAAGTTCAAGAAATATCCTGAAATTCATGGATTTCTGTCGTTGATACCAAGGGGTGGTTCCCAATTGCATCCGAGTCAATTTTTATCGGTTCTAAGGTATTTATAAATCGTCGTTTTTTTACAAAAGGAATACCTACTGTAGGTTTTCTGAATTTTCTTTATCATTATTATTTGGTTAAAAGCTCACGGCTCTATGCGCCTGCCCCAGAGCTTTTTCCCATTGATACCTATAAAACATTAATTGCATGGAAAAACGTTATCTCCACTTCTATATGACTTTATTTTGCTAGTTGGGATGTAGGGTTGACCTATAAAACATAGAAAATCTTTATTATAATCAAATAACAGGCAATCAAATCATAAGCTTATGTATACCTATTTAGCAGAATTTTCATAGAACTTTGCGCTGTGTGTTTTATTTATTGTGGATACCCAGAAAAACATAGCGGAGCGGATAGCATAATTACCGTATAATTCATCTAATCGATTATACCACGAGCACATAGGTAATGTACACACATACCTACACATACTAGGTAGGTAATTTATTAATCTAGTATTACCTTTACCTTGAGTATTTGTTTATGCGAAACCTGAAATTAGTTTGCTCAGAATCGATAACCAAATTAAAAAAAAAATACACCAACCCCTGTTAAATTTTGTAACAATTCTGTATAAAAAAATATATTATTATTATTTCATGAGAAGAAAAAAAAACGGTTCTCGGCATTCGCTTAAAAAAAACGAATGCCTAGATCACAAGTACCGAGTACTCGACCGAGACAGTAAAATGTTACTCGGCCGAGACAGTAAAGCACTCGCTCAGCTGAGCACTCAGCGCTATGTTTATACGTACCGAGTACTTGGTACGTGTGATCCAGGCATAACCGTATGTAAACAGACCATTTCGACAATATGTGTCAAGTGCATGAAAGGAACTTCTTCGAGGCGCACTTGAAATCCTTTCACCACACTGACTGATTCGAAAGAACTAGTGACACACTAAGAATAAGAATACCAGACCACTATGTATCTATTACCTTGTATCCAAATGCTTCTGCAAAAAATATTCTGAATTTTTATCTTCCATAGGGGCAGTTATTCGAACAAAAATTATACTTACCTAGTTAAATATCCTTCTTGATAACTGGACATAAATAGCATATTTTACAACTTTGCAGTCCAGTTCATGGTCAAGGATATCGTAAACAGGTAAATAGGCTTTTATACTGAAGGTGGTACATATATTGACAATGTACGCACTTCGCAGTGTATTGTTGTGACATATATGGTCGTTGTTCAAGTTGAGGACGTGGAAGTTGTATTGAGTTGTGGAGGTTGCTGTCACTTTGTGAGGTCATTGATTTTGCTTTTTTTTTTTTATTGTATAAGAATTATAACGATAAAACAAAACATCTAAAAAGCCACGAATGGTTTGTCCTAGATGTAAGCTGGTTCTCCTAATACATACAGGTTTAGGTTTAACTTTAAAATTACTTTTAAGTTTAAAGTTTTAATTTATGACAAGCTTTTCAAAAGCTGCTTTTGGCTACAGCTTCGCCAGCGTGGTATCAGGAAAATAGTAGCCTTCTGCGAGGCGAGATATAGAAAAACCATAAAAAAAATTGGTTGTCAGTAAAGTTGATTTAGGGACGATAGTTTAACGTGACTACTCGCGTAACGGGACAATGAGCGTTACCGGACAATGACAGCGTTACCGGAGAGTTACACGAAGACGTCAACGTTTTTGTGCATGCAGCCGGCGTTCATCGATTTATTAGACGTATAGTCACGTCAAAATGAATAGGTTAGAAATGGACAAAAATGTCTATGAACGCCAAAAGTAGGTATTGTTTTTGCTTCGTAAAATGTCCAAATATAATTGTCTTATTAATAAGTTCAAATTGTAATGTAATATGGTTATGGCTCTACAATTCGAAGATATCTAAATCAAGCTTTAGGTAGGTAGCTCAACTGGTAAATCGATCAATGTCAAAACGTGATTTAAAATTTCAATCTACATTTTTATTCCCTTCAAAGTTTTCAAACATTCTTACAAAAACGTACTATGCAGAACTCAGTTTAGTTTAGTCCACCTTATTGATAAGACAGTTACCGTCACTCAAATGCCTAGATCACACGTACCAAGTACTCGGTACGTGTGTATAAACAATAAACATCTCTGAGTGAGTCGAGCTCTGAGTGCTCGACTGTGCGAGTGATGTAAGCTTTCACTGTCTCGGCCGAGTGAGTACTCGGTACGTGTGATCTAAGCATAACCGTCTTGTTCTCTTCCAGTGACGATGCGCTGGCTCCTGCTGTTGGTGCTGCATCAGACCCTGGGCGCGGAGTACCTGCTGCCCGGTGACGTCACGCCGCGCCACTATGACCTCAGGCTACTCTATGACCTCGACCCTGCCACCAACTTCAGCTTCTATGGCGTAGTCGATATTATGGTGAGTGGAACCATGTGTCGTCGATATTATAATAATGTTTGCTAAACTAAGAAAATAAATAAAAAAAAAAAAAATTTGCTAAACTAAAAAAGATTGTAAAACTAAGAAAGCTTGTATTATGGGAACCAGATACTGATATAATACTTATATACTTTTTTTTTGTAAATACAAACATAGAATACATAGAATACATAGAAAACACCCAGACTCGGGACTAACACCGATGTCCATCACACAAATATTTGTCCTGAGCGGAAATCGAACCCGCGACACCGGTCGTGGCAGTCTAACACACTTGCAACTCGACCATCCGTGTCGTGAGTGGAACCAAGTGTCTTCGATATTATGTTGAGAGGAACCATGTATCGTCGATATTATGGTGAGTGGAACCATGTGTCGTCGACATTATGGTAAAAAGAACCAAGTGTAGTCGATATTATGGTGAGTGGAACCATGTGTCGTCGATATTATGGTGAGTGGAACCAAGTGTCGTCGATATTATGGTGAGAGGTACCATGTGTCGTCGATATTATGGTGAGTGGAACCATGTGTCGTCGACATTATTGTGAGAGGAACCATGTGTCTTAGATATTATGGTGAGTCTACTCAGGTGTCGTTTGTTATTTGGCAAAAGTGTTTATTCTAGTCTCTTTTGCTTATGTTAAACATCATCATCATCATTTCCTTGTCTTTTTCCCACTTCATTTTCCCAACATGTCTTCTATTAGTCTCTATCAGCCGTCATCTCTGTACAATTAGACCTGTTTTATTCATATCATCTTTCACACAGTCCATCCATCTTTTCTTCAGCCTTCCTCTACTTTTGTATCCTTCCACTTTCATATTCAGCACTATTCTAGTCACATGACATTCTTCCCTTCGCATCACGAGTTACCTGTCTGTTACCTCTTAATTTATCCATCACTGGCGTTACCTTCAGGCTTCCTCTTATATACCTACTCATTCCTTATTTTATCCATCCTCGTCACTCCACTCATCCATCTCAACATTCGTTTCTCTGCTACGTGTACTCTTCTTTCACCCGTCCCCTTTGATGCCTATCACTCAAATCCATACAACACGACAGGTCTAATAACAGATTTGTATATTTTCCCCTTGAGTTTGAGGGACATGCGTGGGTCACTTATACCATATGTTAAAACATATCTAAAATAATCCAGGTTTTACAAAAACATACAACAACCGACTTCAATCGGACTTTTCTAGTGACTGTAGGCACCACTGAAAAGTCACAGGAAAGCAAAACATGCAATTTTGTTCACTACGACTTTTTTTTCAGTTATTTTGATTTAAAACCTAAACTACTGAACTGATTTTGATAAATTTCTATGGGACCAATCTGACCGTATATCCGCTCCAACATTATAAGATTTTTTCAAATTGGTTAATAAACCACAAAGTTCTGAGTTAACAAATATAAAAAAAAAATTCAACCGAATTGATAACCTCCTCCTTTTATGAAGTAGGTTTAAACAAAATATACTAAAAACATTTCGTGGTTGGAGTAACAAATTCATCGCTCCAGGTTTTGGAAATTTATTCTCAGTCAATTTATATCTTCAAAAATTACAAATGTAAAGCAAGATAACGGTTCGAGAGATTTATGGCCGTAATACTCCACATGTGGTACTGAAAAAAAAAATAACTGAGAAAGGCCCGGAAGCCTAACTAAATGTCAAATATTTGTACATTTGCGAAACTCAATTCGAATGTTTTTTTGCAAACACACAAAAAAATAAGTTAAAATATTTTTTTCTGTGACAACTAGCATTTACCAACCAATTAAACAGCTATAAATCAATAGTACCGGGTCTGAACCTTACATGATAAATAAAACTCTTTATTCCTCGTTTTTGCTTAAATTGATATGCAACGGATATTTACGAGCCTAAATAAAATCTGCTGTACACAAACGTTCAACAAGATGTTGCAATCAGGGCTCTTCTTCTTTTTATCATATCAGCAACCAGTGTGGTAAAAGGATTTCGAGTGCGCCTTGAAGAAGCTCATAAATGTGCTCTGATAAATCTGTGGTTATTGAGTCTGTCTCCGCGCGCGCGCGCCCCTTGAATTCAAAATAGCGTCCTATTTATCTGAGTTCCTACTCCTGAGTCTCTCAACTATCTGAGTTCCTACTGACACGAATCCTTTCCCAGAATGTAATAGTAACATATTTTTATTGGCTAGCTTTTAAGTTACAATCGACCTTAGTGTCGTCAAGATTGTTACAAGAAACGTAGATTTAAAAAGTAAATACCTACCGCGTTTTTATACTTTTGCTCTATCCGTCTTCGTTTACGAGATATACCGTTTTTATAAGTTGTTTTAGAATGCATTGTCATCGAGTTGTGAGCTACCCTGAAAGTTTCAGCCAGATAGGTATAATAGGAAAGTGCTCGAAATTCCAGTAGCAAGATACTACCAGGAACTACAGACAGACAGACAGCCGAACAAGAAAAACGTGGTTATAATATGCTATATTTAGATTATATATAACATCATCATCTTGCTAAGAAATTCCGTCTCTAGCTTGAAGTGTAAAACTTGAAGCTAACTGATTAACAGTCAACGAACAGCCTTGACCTTAAGCATTAAACATAAAAGTAAATTAAGAATGAAATATCCACGCAAACTAAGTGCTTAATTAACTAGGTACTTTATTTATTTTTGTTTCTTTTTACTCGATTGGTAGAGTGGCAAGTATGTTGGACTGCTACGCCTTTGTTGCGGGTGCGATTCCTGCTTCAGGACAAACATTTGTGTGATCAACATATTTGTCCTGAAGCACATTTTTTTTTTTATTATTTAAGCGCACAAAACACATCACAATCACATGAGCATAAAATTATAGGTTAACAAAGATTTCTGAGCGTTTAAGTATTCTATCAGTGAGCTGGTTCCCACAGTACAAGCTCTGCTTAGTTTGGGGCTAGATAGCGTTGTGTGAAATGTCCAAAATATTTATTTATAGCCGGTAAATCACTGCTGGACGTAGCCTACATTTCGCGTCGTTTTTCAAATCGTCCAACTTGTCGGCTACAACTAAACTTTATTCTTTCTTTCTTCTTCTCTTCTTTCTTTTTTACTACGATTACCTATGTTGTTCTATATGGTGAATGGTATGGGCATATAAAGCGTCATGCATATCAGAATATTTGTAATGAAATTTTGAAAATTAAGTGTGATAATTGTGACCTTTATAAATAAAATAATACAACTAGGCATCATAGGTGTCTTACCCCTCAATCCGCATCCATATTTCACCAGCCATTTCGCAGATCGTTGTGTGTATCCTTCTGATGAGTGTCCTACTCGGCAACTCAAAAGATAAATATTATTTATTTCCCAAAACACAAGTATCTAATCTACAGTATAATGGTCTTAAATAAATTGGTGTCCTATGTATGTTCTACTTCGTTTTACTCTGGGGAAATAGCACCGATATAAATAAACTATTTATTTTACAAAAACGATGTATAAGAATTATTTTTAACTTAGACGTAATGACCAGTTGTAGAACATATTTCTCTGAAGAAAAAATATTAACTCTTACATGCATGTATGTCTTTGAAATATGTATTTTTGTAAAAAATAATATGAATCTCTTTCCACAATATTGCCGACCTCAAAATCTACGACCAGGAAAAAAATTAGCTGCACCAATATCAACCTTAAAATTAGTTCATTCTGGGCCCTATGCTATGTGTGTAAAAATATACAATAATATCCCAGAAAAAATTAAAACCGAAAACAACATAAAAAAGTTCAAAACACTATTAAAAAACTATTTAATAAAAAACAGTTTTTATAATCTGCAGGAGTTTTACGAGGCTGAAATGTGATCTCTTTGTAATAATATAATATAAGTAGGTATAACTAATGCTAAGTTTAGGTAGGTATACTTATATAAGTATTATATTGTGTAAATTCTTGTGCAATTATTAATAAGTTAGATAAAAAGCCACTTAGCTTAAGTATTTTTATAAGTCCTATTTTGTTGTGCCCTTACAGGGCGTACGTTTGACACTCGTTTCAATTTAAGACCATTATGTACCTACAACGTATAATGCAAATAAACATTTGAATTTGAATTTGAATTTGAACCTCAAGTATTCGTTTACCCCCATCTTCGATCACGGCTATGCGGAAAATGGCCCAATACAATTTGCATAATTTCAGTTCAAATGTCATTGCATTAGTAAAGTTTCTGACCGTTATCTACTCTAAAAACAGGATCAGTTACGTATGTCAGAACCGTTATCATTATTGTCACAGATTTACATTAATATTATTGTATGTAGAGGTCGATGACTCTGGGCGAAGACTTAGTATGGACTCGTATGGAAGGGCGATGTTTGGAGCCTTTGAATGTCATTGGTTTGAGCTTACTTTTGAGCTACGAGACATCCTACCCTTTGCTTATAAAGTAAATTGTCTGAATAAATTATACCAACCTATACCTTCATACCTTCCTATATACAATTTGGTCAATCAAAATGCCTTGGAAACTTGTACATGTACCTAGGCTACCTATCTTCTTATAGGAAAAGTAGCCCTGCGTAGGTACTTGCTTAGTACAAATGTGGGAAGTGTGCTTTCCTCATTATTTCTTAGTGTCACTTGTATGAGTGGAATAGTAAACAGTGGTCTGTCAAGGTTTTCCTTTGCTCTGTGATAATTAACTACTACTTATACCCATGCAACGTACATCATCAAAGAAAAATGTTTTTAAAAGATACATAATTATTGTCATTTTCTGCCTTGGCCTAAAGCATGCACCTAGCCTAGATACAAATGCACGCAAGTCCACTCGCGCGATTATTCTAAAGCGTCGATGACACAGGGCTAGATTACAAGCTACAAGCCAGCGAGTTTATAAGCTAGCGAGTTAGCGGTCCGGAAGGATTTTTAACTAGCAGATTGTAAATAAGCCGATGACACGGAGCGAATTCACAAGCTGCTAGCGAACTCGCTGGCTTGTAGGTTATAAACTAGGCCTGTCTCATCGACGCTTAAGTGAGGCCATTTGCATGGCGGAAAAATTAGTGGGACGTTCATGATGGCTTCACACGGCCTGTGTTAGCACGGGCAGTGCCGCGCCATAGGCCGTGTCAAGCTAGCGGCTCGAGGCTGCCCGGGCGAGGACGTATTGTCAGTTAACACAAGCCCATGATAACACAGAATTCAACAAGATTCCGAGCTCTGGTCCTATTCCTAACTATCTATTGGACTGTAAATACTTATAAGGCGTAGGATTTGGATCAGAGAGAAACAAAATAAACTGTTGATTATAACGTGACGAAGATTGGTAGATCTACGAGCGATCTATGACCATCCTGAGCGACTACTAAACGATCTAAGCTAAAGGGTTCCGCATTGAACTCTGAAATGCAGAGTCGACGTGTTCGCACTAATCGATCTCTGGCAAAACATAAAGCTTCAACGTGATCGTGAGAAGGGGTGATCCGGAGTCGTCCGCGGCGCGCGCCCATCCGTACAGATGACCATGGCACGGCATGGCGCGTAAAGCGACCATTTGACTAAAATATCTCTACCTAACCTACATATTTAGTCATTCAGACTTTTCCATGTTTCGTAAATTCTTATTTTGACTGCATTTATGAACTAACCTCGAAAACGTAAATAAATTAAAAACCTTGAATAATGAACCTTGTCGAGAGAAATCACACCCACACAATCTGAATATAGAATACTTGACAAGACACAACAATGCTCAATAAGTTACCGTTTTGAAAGTTTCATTGTCTGTCATACCTACAATAAATTGATGTAGTTTATAATAGTAAGTGGGTGGTAGGTAGTTAGTGGGTATGTCGCGAATCGGTTACGTAAAACTATTGTTGATCGAAACCGTCTGTATCTTAACTTAGATACTAAGTTCTATTTGTAGTAAGTTCTATTTGTACTAACTTCTACTTGTAGTAACTTCTATTGGTTCTAAGTTCTACTTGTACTAATTTCTATTCTATGTACTAAGTTCTATTTTTACCAAGTTTAAATACCACTTTAATGCGAAAGTAGGTAAGTATGAGCGGATTGGTGGATGTCTGATGCTCAGTCACGCCATATGCCACAGACGGTCGAGTGGCAAGTGTATTGGACTGCCATGCCGGTGTCGCGGGTTCGATTCCCGCTTCAGGACAAACATTTGTGTGACGAACATCGGTGTTTATTCTGGTCTGGGCGTTTTCTATGTATTCTACGAATGTATTTAAAAAGAAAAAAGTATTGTATCAGTCATCTGGTTCCCATAGTACAAGTTCTGCTTAGTTTGGGGCTAGATGGCGTTGTGTGAAATGTCTAAAATATTTATTTATTTATTGTTTATATTTATTTCAGTTGACAGCGCTGAAACCGACTTCCAAGATCGTTCTCCACATGCAAGATTACTCTCTCGAAGAAAACAAGATCTCTCTCACGGGAGAGAATGACTCTCTCGCCATATCTAACGTGAAACTCAATGACACTTTCAATCTCCTGACTCTGGGGCTCGAGGGAGAGTTGAAGGAGAATGAGAACTACACTCTCACGATTCCGTTTTATGGGAACTTGGAGCCGGGGTTGGATGGCGTGTATATTAGTACTTATGTGGACCAAGAAACGAATAATAAAGAGTGAGTATACACACATGCAGGTGACTTTTTTAGGTTATTATATTATAGCAAAAAGAGTTTCGGGGCCGATTTTGATTTGAACCTTACGTGTGTAATTTTATTATAAAAACAATCCGTTTATTAAAAAAATATAAGTCCTATATATTTTATTATATTATATTGCACCGCCATCATTTTATTTATTTAACATTAGACTCACAGCTACATTTTTTTCTTATATAAGCTATGAAATATAAGTATACTATTTTAATTCTATTTTTTCAACCGACTTCAAAAAAGGAGGAGGTTGGTTATTAATTCGGTTGTTTTATTTTTATTTTTAATCTTTGTTACCTCAGAACTTAGTTGTTTTTGAATAGATTAAAAAAACAGATCAGATTTGTCCCATACAAGTTTTATCAAAATCGGTTCAGTCGTTTAGTTTTTATGTCAAAATACCTGAAAAAATATGTCGTCGAAGTAAACGAAAAAACTAAACTAATCTAGGAGGATTTTTTTATATATTTATTTGACATTAAGTAGAAAATCTTATTGCAAGTTCTTCTTCCATTGATATAGTACCTTTGCCTGGTTTACCCAGAACGTACGTACCAATTTGACTAATCTAGGAGGATTTTGCAATAAACTTGATACATTATCCAGGTACCTGATAACGACCCAGTTCGAGGCGATATCGGCTCGCAAGGGGTTCCCGTGCTTCGACGAGCCGCTATACAAGGCCACCTACACACTCACGCTGGGCCACCACCGCGGCTTCTCCGCCATCGCCAACATGCCGCTGGAGCGAGCCTCCGATGACAAGTAAGACCGTCACCATCATCGCAGCCTTTGGACGTCCACTGATCATCAAAGATCGCCACTGGAGTACTTATTTTTATCGTTCTCCTAGAATGATAAAAATATGTACTCCAGTGGTAATACGTTAACCGTTGGGGGATAAAGGATCTCCTTTATCCCCCAACGGTTATCGCTATGGGTTCGTCGAGCTATATGGCCTGCCCTCTGCCACTTCAGCTTACTGACTGAAAGATATCGGTTACCTTGGTTGTTCTATGCTATGTCCAGTAGGGTCACATAGGGTCCAGCTGAAAATCAGCGTTGGGTGGCCACGGAAATCGTATAACTAATGCTGAGCTGTACGTACTTTTTGACATAAACTTTAATTTCCTTGTTTATCACCTAATGTACCAACTATAAGTACGTACATAACAGTGATTTTTTCATTGTGTAATTTCATATCTATGCCAAATAAACACTGTTTCTTTCTTTCTTCTTTTTTTTCTATGCAAATGCATAGATGCTTCATTGCGCACTTGCGCAGAGACAGATTTCTCAACGCTTTAAGATTAAATAAAATACATTATTATTGTGTTTTGTTTTAAGGATTTTACCGATTCTTTTTTAACACACATTTGATATGATTTGAACTACAATTAGGTAAATGATTTCCAGTGCCCTCGAATCGTACTGGCCGTGGGCGGTCGCGGGTCAGAAGTTCAAGAAAGACAAGTCCACCTTCGTGTGGGACCTCTTTGAGAAGTCAGTGCCGATGTCGACGTACCTCGTGGCCTTCGTCATATCGAAGTTCGCCTTCGTGGAGAGCCCGCCCAACCTGTCCGATACGAAGTTCAAGATCTGGGCGAGGAAGGATGCTATAGACCAGGTAACAAAGTCTGGTGTCGCAGTCAAGACATTCTGCGGCCAATTAGCAATTTTCCTTTGAAGATTCCAAACAAATCCATCAGAGGCAGCATCAGGTGGGCGGGTATCATTTTTGATATTTCCCTATACACAGCCACGTTAAACGTACATTTTCAATCCCTCTCTTTACCCGCTCACATTGAATTTAGTAAAAAACTTAAATATGTACATGGCAGTGTTTTTCTTCGGAGATTATTAACATGTGACTTTCATTAAGATTTTGTCTTTATTTCAGGAGACAGGTGCATTTAACTTCAAGTCTAATATTGCCTTCAATACATACTTTACATATTTAAACTTTACTGAAACCCGTATCTAGTTATTTGTTTTGAAAAAAATACCTAATTCCAAAGTTTTAGTTTGATACATCCATTAAAAAAACTTTTTACTAACAAATTTTGAACTCCTCTATCTACCTTTAAAGAAGTTTTGTAATATTATAATCTAGTCTATGTTTTATCCTAGATTAGTAACTATGATACTGTTAAGTTTCAATTAAATCCGTTCAGTAGTTTTCACGTGATGGACGCACAAACATAAATACTGGCCTTTTTCCTCTGAAGCTTCCTTTCTCTGAGGCAGCACCAGTATTTATGTTTATGTGACCGTCACGTGAAAACTACTACACGGGTTTAATTGGATTCCCGAAAGCTAACTCGCTCACTCGCTAGCTTTTAAGCTCACCGGCTTGTAGCGTGTAAACTAGCCGTGTGTGCCGCTTACTATCATTTAGACCTACTTTAATTTAGATTTTATACGTGTTTTAAAATTAACACTATCTACTAATTTAAAAACACGTATAAAATCTAAATTAATTTATGAAACCTTACTATTTTTTGTTGACACAATCTGAAAACATAGACGAAACGAATAGTGTGAAGAAATTACTATAATACGGCGTACTTTTTGAGTATTTGTCCGAAACATTTTGTATGGAAATTTGCCTTGAGGATTACCCTATAAGACACCACCTTCCGCAGACTGAGTACGCGTCAACCGTGGGCCCAAAAGTACTCACCCACTTCGAGGGCTGGTTCAACGTGAGCTTCCCCCTTCCGAAGCAGGACATGATCGCCATCCCTGACTTCTCCGCCGGCGCCATGGAGAACTGGGGCCTCATCACGTACCGGGAGACCGCGCTGCTGTACGACAGGAGGCAGAGCTCCTTCTTGAACAAGGAGAGGATTGCTGAGGTCGGTGTTTTAGTATTCAAATAATAATAAATAAATAAAAAATGTATTTATTCAGATTAATCACAATCCATTCATATTATTATTATATGTATTAAAATAAGAATAACTAGCTGGTGCCCGCGACTTCGTCTGCGCAGGTATCTTTATAAATTGTAGCCTATGTGTTATTCTGATGTCTAAGCTATATTATTGTAAAGTTTCATTAAAATCCATTCAAAAGTTTTTACGTGAAAGAGGAAAAAACATTCATCCATCCATCCATCCATCCATCCTTACAAACTTTCGCGTTTATAATATTAGTAGGATTTATAATATTAGTAGGATTTGTCTAAAATAATCATAGTTCAATTTTTTTTTTTTTTCGGAAAACTCACAGCTACACGAGTACACGATTGCTTACAATAGATGGCCAATAAAAAAAAAATCACTATCACACATCTAGCACTACCACATCTCCATTATACGCAGAGGTTAGCTGGAAGAGAATGCTAACTAGCATTAAGTTCGCTTGTATAGGTACCTATTTTTACTCTGTTATTTTATTTGTATAAGCATTTTCTATCTATCTATGGTTTTACACAAACATACTACTTACAACTTGTGTAGGTATTCTGTACTACAGCCGACTTCAATTGAACTGTTATAGTGACGGTAAACACAAATGAAAAGTCATAGGGAGGCAAAATACGTAATTTCGTTTACTTTGACAACATATTATTTGCAGTTAGGTTTAGGTTAAACTCAACAAATTTTGATCGAATTTCTATCGGTCCGAACTGAAAATAGGTATATCCTCTCCAAAAAAAAATACAAATCGGTTTATAAACAACAAAGTCCTGAGGTTACAAACATTTAAGACAAATGGAGAACTTCAAAAAAGGAGGTCTTTTGAAGTCGGCTCAGTGAAAACTTCACAAAAGATTAAAATAACTCTCAAACTTGTTATGTCACGTGATCCGGAAACACCAACCAAAGTGATATGCTTTCTGATACCGCCTTTTATTATCTCTTATCATCTCTTATTATGAAATCTTATATTGTAGCCTCTATTATTTTTAGTTATTTCATATTTAAGTTTCCTTTTATAATGTACCTATGTTTCCCTGGGGTGTACAATAAAGTGTTACTATCCAACTATCTATCTATGTTATTACCTATACCTTAAGAGGCTATGTGAAAATTTGGAGTCGCTGCGTTTCATTCTTACTCGGTGACGGTACAGTTTACAAACTTGATGTTAATACAGTGATTACTTGAGGATATAATCTAAATAAATGTAAGACAGAAACACGATTGGTGAAACTTTTCTCGATAGATTTATTTTTTGAAATAGGCCCTCCTTAAATCTGATTTACATCCATCCTCCGAATTTAAAGAGTATTTAGGGTTTATTTTTATACTATTGAGTGAGTAATCACAGAACTTAGATAAATGTAAAAGGTTTTTTTAATAAATACAATACTTTTCAAGCAATACGATGTTTTATCATTTGTCGCTTACGTCCCTTACTTTTGAGCGACAAAAATCTATATCTAACCTTTTCCCTCAGGGTAAGGTGTCTAATTGAGCTATGACTGTCTTACAATTCGGCAGCTGTCATTTCTGTCAGTTTCACATATCCTCTTAAGTGCTCTTATAATTTGTCTTTGTCTCAGGTGATAGCGCACGAGCTGGCCCACCAATGGTTCGGGAACCTCGTAACCATGAAGTGGTGGTCGGACTTGTGGCTCAATGAAGGGTTCGCGACCTTCGCGGCCTCCGTCGGCATGAACGCCGTGGAGCCTGGCTGGGGCGTTGACAAGAGCTACTCCGTCGACAACATCCTGTCTGTGATGGCGCTGGATGCCTTGGAGTCATCGCACCCCGTGAGTTTATTGACTACCTAGAGTGTTATATCCCTGGTAGGTCACTATGAAGTGGCGGTCGGACCTGTAATTGAACTGTTATGGCGCTGGATGCCTTGGAGTCTTCGCATCCCGTGAGTTTATTGACTACCTAGTGTGTTACATCCCTGGTAGGTCACTATGAAGTGGCGGTCGGACCCGTAGTTGAACTGTTATGGAGCTGGATGCCTTGGAGTCTTCGCATCCCGTGAGTTCATTAACTATCTAGAGCAAGGCCGGTCAAACTAAGGCCCGCGGGCCACTAAGTGGCCCGGCATTTCATTAGAATTTACCCGCCAGCAATTTGGTCGGCTGGCTGGTAATGTTGTGGCTCGCTATGCTTTGAAGATACGTTATTTCTAGTTAGGTACCTAAAAAAGTGTTTTTTTTTTCAAACTAAAGACATGGAAAATTTGCGACTCACTTCGCTCGCCGCGATTGCATTGTTCTGTTGCTTTTTAATGCTTGTTAAAGGCTGCCCGAAAAAAAAAAAATATCGTGATTTTGATTGAACAGATTAAGCTAAGCTTTTTTGGTGGTCGACTGATAATTTATTGTTCTTCTGAAACAGATAGAGAAGTGTTAAATTACTAGTACCTATTACCTAAGAAAATTATATTTCTACCAATTATTATACCTACTACAGTAGCAATAAAATGTTCTGATTTCTGTCTAACACTGTTTAAATTATGAGTACCTAACCATTCTTCCGTATTTTCAATATTCTTTCGTCTATTTTGCTCAGGTGTCGGCTCCCATCGACGACCCGAAGCGCATCTCGGAGATCTTCGATGAGATCTCGTACCGCAAGGGCTCCACGCTCATCCGTATGATGACTATGTTCCTGGGGGATGCTGTCTTCAGGGAGGCCATCCACAAGTGAGTCACGGGTCACTAGATGTTTGACTACTCACGCCATCTAGCGTTGAGTAGTCGAACTGCCTTCTCACCGGAAAAATGACCGATATATGTATATTAAGAGGAATCCTCAAGGCAAATTTCCATACAAAATGTTTCGGACAAATACTCAAAAAGTACGCCGTATTATAGTAATTTCTTCACACTATTCGTTTCGTCTATGTTTTCCGATTGTGTCAACAAAAATTAGTAAGGTTTCATACTCTAATTTAGATTTTATACGAATTTTCAAATTTAGAACAAAAATTAGTAAGGTTTCATACTTTAATTTAGATTTTATACGAGTTTTCAAATTAAGAACAAAAATTAGTAAGGTTTCATACTTTAAATTCTTAATTTGAAAACACGTATAAAATCTAAATTAAAGTATGAAACCTTACTAATTTTTGTTGACACAATCTGAAAACATAGACGAAACGAATAGTGTGAAGAAATTACTATAATACGGCGTACTTTTTGAGTATTTGTCCGAAACATTTTGTATGGAAATTTGCCTTGAGGATTACCCTTAACGCGTCGTACATTTCAGATTTGTATGTCATTTCACAATGTCAAATGCATAGTGCCATCTGGCGACAAACTAGGAGCTCTCCCTTCTTGATCGGTCCGTTGGACTGTGAACACCGGCTTGCCCAATATATTTTTTTACTGCTCCAGATCCTCTTTCTTTGCTCAGAAAATTACACTAGATGTCACTCACTTTTACCCGTCTGCCAAGGAAGGCTTATGTTTTTCAAGCATATGTTGTATGTACTATGTATGTACAGACAGCGTCATAGATAAGTATCCCCCTTGCATTATAATATCCAGCTTCAAATCCCTTCCGTCGCGGCGAATGGAGAAGTTTAGCCTGTAAAAATAGATTATATTTGTATAACCGTATGTAAGCCTAAACATAATTTGAAGTATTACAATTTTTTGAAAGGATTTATAGCTGGGTGTCTTGCGCAAGGGGGATACTTATCTCTGACGCTGTCTGTACCTACTTAAATTTCTTTGTTAGGTACCTCATATCTTCCAAACGATTTCGATAAGGTATTAGATTCGTCTCAATAACCCGAGTGTTCTTAGTTGGATTTTTATTTTCTTGACGGATTTTTCACGCTAAATAGTATTTAATTTTTTGTTGGCCACACCCATTGAGTAGAGTATCCAAATTAAAGATTTTTTTAAATTAAGAATAGACAAGCATTATACACTACCTCACCTGGTGGTAAGTGATGGATACCTATTATGTGCATAAAGGCCTATAATTTTTATTTTATTTTATTTAATTCGGTACAATGACAGACAACAAACCATGAAAAAAAAAAAAAATAATAATTATTTATTTACTAACAAAACACAAATCTATTAGCTAAGCTACCCAAGCTAAAATTAAATAAAGCTGAGTGTATTTACTATAATTAACAGTGCATTTTGTAGAGAGATTCAAACATATTTGTATTTATTAACGGCCCCACACTAGGCAAGCCTGTATCGTTACATTCTTAGTTTCTATAGTATACGTTTAAATTTGCTATCCACTTATAATTGTACACAATATATGTAACGAGTTTTGGCATCTATTGGTGAAAAAAAATAAAAAAAAATCTAACACAAATTATTAGTATGTTATATATCAATACTATACTTCTTGTATAACCTATAAAGCAGATAATGAAACAAGAGTTTGCGTGTCAAAGTACTCACACTAATGCAATTTCATTATACTTTGACGAATTGAGGATGATAAGAATGGATTTTGACAGATCACAAAAGAGACACGCCGCGCTCTTATTCACAGACACTATACAAGTGCACGTGTGAATTTGTTGTTCATGCCAACTCTTGCTGTGCGACTTATGCCGACTTGCACCAAACTGTCAAAGTCCCTAAGCAATTACTTTACTGGCTTGGCAGTTCTTAACGGTCAGAATCTGGATTGATAAGAACTACCAAGCGAGTAAAGTAATTGCTTAGGGACTTTGACAGTTTGGTGCTATTGAGCATTATTAAACTATTGCTATTGGATTAAAGCTCGATTGGAGGTGCTCATGATGATAGGTTTAAATTTTTTGTAATGTTGTCTTGTTATTATTATTAAAATTCTTTATTGCACAAAAATAAAAATTACATTGCACAATGGGCGGGCTTAATGCCTTAGGCATTCTCTACCAGCCAACCCTTGTATGGTGGTACAGTATGGTTAGCGTGCTAATATAGATAATATTTAGAAATTAAATTAGGAAACTAAAATATATATACCTACAAATATATATTATACTATACCTATACATATATACATATGAGTGTCACCTATTAATAAATTAATTGTTGTTAATGATTTTAATGTTTTTATATGGATCTACATTTAAAGTTGTCCGAAATAAATATTTTGACTTGATTTGATTTGATTATACCTACTCTTACTCATATTCTTGTCTCTTCCAGCTACCTAGTGAAGTACTCGTACCATAATGCAGAGCAGGACGACCTCTGGGCTGAGCTGACAACCGCCGCAGTGAAGCACAACGCTCTGTCACGAAATGTCACTGTCAAAACTGTCATGGACACGTGGACCACGCAAACCGGATACCCGCTCCTCGACGTGCAGAGGGAGTACGGCTCGCGGTCTCTCACTGTCACACAGGTAGGTACATTTGACAGCGGGAAATATCACATCAGGCTTATTGACATATTGAACACAAATCAGTATTATTGATATTTTGGACACACTTTAGTCTTATTGAAATATTGAATAGACATCAGGCTTAATTAAATATTGGACACACATCACCATCAGGCTTATTGACATTTTGGACACTCTTCAGTCTTGTTGATATATTGGACACACATCATAATTTTTGACATATTGGACACGCATCGGGCTTGTTGGTAGGAAATCAATCAGGCTGCTTGACATATTGGACACACATCAGGCTTGTTGATATATTGGAAACACATTTAGCTTATTGACATTATGTATGTATTAGATATTCAATTTATCAAGCATCAGTGGAAGAATGGACCTTTGGGAAGCGTCTTTTGTAGGTACTAGGCTCTCAAAACTGACTTTCAAAAGAATAAACGCTACCAATTAGCAAAACCTTAGGGTATTGTAATTTCGCGTAGTACTGTTTTGGTCACGGACAGACGTTATATCTAAATAAGAATCAGAACGCTCAGCTTGCCTTTTCAATTATTTTTCATAAAAATTATAAATGTGTCAAAAAAACATCAGTATATTTTTCGATTGCCCCAGAAACGGTACCTAGCCCTCGGCGCGAAGGCCCCTACGTCCTCCGCGTGGTGGGTCCCTCTCCGCGTGCTGTGCGAAAATGAGGACCCAACCCAACAGCCGCTGCAGTGGCTGGCGGCCGATGAGGGCGTTGACGCGAGGCAGAGGTTCCAGCACGGCAGCGGACCCGATGAGTGGGTGCTGTTCAACGCTGATATGATTGGTGAGTGTCTATCACTGATGGAACTGATTGACTCTTGTAAAACCTAACTGACCTGACAGATCTGACTGACCTGCCAGATCTGATTGACCTAACTGACCTGACTAAATTGATCTAAGTGACTGACATAATACTTGAACTCTGCTTAGCTGATAAAGATACTTGAAACCACGTCTCTAAGAGTAAGTTGTATAACTCTAAGGGTAGGTGTATCTTCGCGTGGTGGGTGTGACAGAAGACGCGAGCTTGCATGTGAGCCAGTAAATTACATAATGCGTCAGAACTGAACAATACTGGTACTCTGCTTTGCTGATAGAGACTTGAACCCACGACTCTAAAGGTAATTTGTCCTGGTGGGTGTATATCCGCGTGGCGTGTGAGAATGAGGACCCAACCCATCAGCCCCTGCAGTGGCTGGCGGCCGATGAGGGCTTTGACGCGAGGCAGAGGTTCCAGCACGGCAGCGGACCTGATGGGTGCTGTTCAACGCTGATATGATTGGTGAGTGTCTATTTTGTGTCACCTGAGCTACCAGACTGAGTCGGTGAGTGTTAGTGACTGATGGGATTGACTGACTTGTGTCATCTGAGCTACAAGACTGACTTAACTGATCTGACAAATCTGAATTAACCGGCCTAACAGATCTGACTAACATAACAGACCTGTTCAACTAAGTTACTATTCGTCGTAATACGGCTGATTTTACTCATCACCTGCTAATCTGTTTAACTTTTCTGACAAACTGGGTCGGAATTGTAACAGAATTAAATTTATAATGCCAATCTTGCAGTTTCTTCATAATATTTTGGTACGTTATTTAAATAACAATTGTGAAAAAGTCATGAAAGAAAATAGACTGAAAATACTTAATACTAGGTACTCTCGTCTGACTCGTTCTCTTTGGCAACAAATACCTATAAAGCCTCCTTGTCTAAAGACTCCGCGCAGCAGTAACGTTCGTAGGCACAGTCAACGGCAACTGTACTTTAAAAAAAAGTTTCAGTATTTGCAAAATATAAAAAAATCATCGCAAGTATACCTATGTCATAATTTCCCATTAAAACATGGAAAACGATATTGGCTCATTTCATTTTCATTTTTTCATTTCATACCTATAATCTCAAACAATTTTTGCATTGTGTCGGATATATAGGTTTTTTATTGTCAAATAGGTAGGTAGGTTCAATGCACTGTTGAATTTCATAAGACGACCTAAATTGGTTCAGGGGTTTAAGAGATACGAGGCGCGACATTTTGCGCGAACTAGCAGTTTAGTGTTCGTGTTCCCCAGCGCCGTACCGCGTGAACTATGACGAGCGCAACTGGCGGTTGCTGGCGGAAACGCTGACGGGCGGCCAGCACGCCGCCGTGCCCGTGCTGGGCCGAGTGCAGCTGCTCTCCGACTCCTTCGAGCTGGCCTGGACCAACCGGCTCAACTACACCATCGCTCTGCAGTGAGTAGCATTCTCTCTCACTCTCTCTTTCTACACCTTCTCTCTCTTTTTCCCTTACTCTCCCTTCTTCCGTCTCTTTCTGTCTTTCTCTTCTCTCTCTTTCCCTTACTCTCTATTTCTCTCTCTCTCTTTTCTATCTCTCACACTTATAACTCTATTTCTCTATCTTTCCCTTACTTTCTCAAATTCTTTCTATACATCTATCTTTTCTCTATATTTTCCCTACTCTTTCTTTTTCCCCTTTTTCTATCTATTTCTCACTTTCTCCCTATCTCTTTGTTTTCCTCTCTCAATCTCTGGTTAGATGGATATATGAGTTGCGCGCACTTTCGAAGATCGGGCTCAGTGGCGCGCCTTGGGAGAGACCTACGTCCAGCAGTGGACTGCTATAGATTAATGATGATAATGGTGATCATGAGAGAGAGAGTAGATTAAAAAGTGTAAGCAAAATGATGCAAGTTAAGCTGTGTAACATGCTAGTAACATAAACCCTCCACAGACTAGCGAGCTACCTACAACACGAGGAGGAGTTCCTCCCCCTACAAACGGGACTACGAGCGCTGGCCAAGATCGACAATGTACTACACAAGACGCCCGACTACGGCGCCTTCCAGAAGTACATGCGGAAGCTCGTCACCGGCGCGTACGAGCGCGCGGGCGGCCTGTCCGTGAAGAGCGTACGCAACGGAGACGACCTCAACAGTGTGAAGATGCAGGTGAGTGTACTGACAGCTAGGTATTTGTGACGACCTAAGCGTATGATATATGTCCGGGTGTTGTCGACCTAAACGTATGGTCTAATCCTAGGTTCTGTCGTCTTAAACGTATGGTCTATTCGCAGGTGCTTTCGACCTTAACGTATGGTCTATTCCTAGGTGCTGTCGTCTTAAACGTATGGTCTATTCGCAGGTGCTTTCGACCTTAACCTATGGTCTATGTCCATTGTCAGGTGGTGACGACCTAAACGTCTAAATATTGTCAGGCGATGACGAGCTAAATATACGAAATATTACCAGGTGCTGACGATTAAAACGTACGAAATATTGTCAGGTCCTGACAACCTAAAAGTACAATCAACTGGCTGGTGCTGACGACCTAAACGTACGATGTGTTCACAGGTGCTGACGAGTAGCTGGGCGTGCAATATGAAGGTGCCAGGCTGCGAGGAGAACGCCGTGGAGCTATTCCAGGCGTGGATGAGAGAGGAAAATCCTGACGAGAACAACCCGTGAGTGACAATAACAACCCTACGAGTTCCTAACCTACATCTGTGATAAATTTACTTCATGTTAATGAAATGAAATGAAATTAAGCTGTGTTTTTATAACCAGAAAAAAAAATACACATGGTCAGTTGCCGTTACTGAACACAGATATGGCAAAAAAACTTGAAAAAATTAAGTCGATTTTTTGTCAATTATTTTTTTATTAAAAATGGATAACTTCCTATGGATTTGCGTCAGGCGGTACCTTTTATTGATAATAATTTAAATTTTATTCATCATTTGGCAAACCCGGGTACCTAGCTCGAGCCAGCTCGCCGCACCTCGGCTCGGGCGCCGCACTCGCTCCGCTGTCACTCTGCCATTTTGTAGAAATCCAAAATTCTGACTGCACAGATGCAACGTAGTACCCCGTCTGCATCACCTTATTACATTTAGGATAGTATACAAAAGCAATTTAGTTTTTAAAGATAGCTTAAAGGTAAACAAGGTTCAGTTTTTGTGTTACTACTGATACCTAAACTAGGATAATGGTTACCCTGTATGATAGGCATCAGCGCCCTCAGCTTCACCCTCACCCTCACCCTCACCAAAAAAAAGAAAACAACCACCTGCGTTACACACAAATTAATCATGTTTGTAATAGCATATTTTTAAATCCTTGTAGTCATGACGAAGTAGAGAAAATTATTATGTCACTTAAAAACACGAAGGCTGTAGGGTATGACAATTTTTCCACACATATTCTAAAGATATGCTGTAAGGAACTGGTGTGCGTTTTAACTCATTTGATAAATTTGTCTTTTACAGAAGGTTGCTTTCCTGACATTTTAAAGTATGCAGTTGTCAAACCACTTTTCAAAAAAGGTGATAAGAATAAGCTTGAAAACTACAGGCCTATAACACTTATCCCAATTATTTCTAAAGTTTTTGAGCGTGCTATGCAGAAACGTGTTTTGACTTTTATTGAAAAACATAAAATTTTTAAAAATGAACAATACGGTTTTTTGAAAGATAAGTCAACCTCACTTGCCTGCTTTCATCTTATGAAAAGAGTAACAGATGATCTAGATGTACGTAAGCACGTAACTGCCATATTTTTTGACATGTCAAAAGCGTTTGATTTTGTGTCGCATAATCTTTTATTAGATAAAATCGAGAAATATGGCATCAGAGGCCCAGCTCATAGATGGTTTGAAACTTATTTATCAAACAGGATGCAATGCGTAGAAATAGCACATATTAATGAAAATGGAGAGCTTATATCAACACTATCGAGATACAGACACAATAGTTGTGGTGTACCACAAGGTAGTGTTTTAGGGCCACTTTTATTCTTGCTCTACATTAATGATCTTCCAAAAGTAACTGACAGGCCTTGCACATTGTTTGCTGATGACATATCTATAATAATTTCATCTGATTCTGACTCTCATTTTGACATTTCTAATTATTCCTCTGATATAAATAATACTATTGACTCTATAATAACATGGCTTGATTATAATAATTTACAAGTAAATGCATCCAAAACAAACTTTATTCAATTTAGTACCTATAGAAGGAAGCATGAAAACCTCAGTATCAAACTTAGGGGTCAGAGTCTAACTGAGGTCAAAGAGACTAAATTTCTAGGTATTACATTAGACCGTTACTGTAATTGGAAGGCACACGTAAGCTTAGTGTGCAAAAAACTGAATAAATTTGTATATGTGCTCTACCGACTTAGGAAAACATCAAACCACAATACAGTTATGACAGCGTATAATGGGTACGTAACTTCTGTTTTAAAATATGGTGTTCTGCTATGGGGAAACTCTACTGATGCAAATAAAGCTTTCCTTGCACAGAAGAAATGTATCAGAGCAATCGTCGGTATACCACCCTGGGAATCATGCCGGGATTTATTTCCTAATCTAAAGTTGTTAACACTGCCCAGCATGTATATCTTGGAAGCGGCCAAATTTGTGAAAGAACATTCCGATTTGTTTACTAGATTTCGCGATATATATCCGAGATGTGTAAGAAATCCTGATAGAGTGGTTTTGTCTCGGATACCCAGATCTGCTCTTTACCATAAGAGTAGTTTTGCAATGTGTGGACAAATATTTAATAACGTTCCTGATGATATTAAAAAAATGCCAACAAAAATGTTTGTAAGTAAATTTAAGAAATGGCTTATTGACAAATCTTTTTATAATGTAACAGAATATCTAACTATAAAAAATAATTAATTTAAATTTTTATAAAACATACCTATTTTATAAGTTATTTGCATGCTGTATTTACGGTGAAGTGTGCGAGACCAAAACTAGTTTAAGACCTTAAATGTAACCATACTTCAAGCAAAATAAATAAATAATTTCAATTTCAAAATAATTTCACCCTCATTAATAAATTACAATATCGGATCTTGATGTAAATCCATTGATATATATCCTTGAACCCTGCTTGTATATACATAAAAAAGTTAACCCCCCGGCGGTGTGCAGGATCCCGATCGATCTGCGTCGCACGGTGTACTGCACGGGCGTGGCGCGCGGCTCCGTGCGCGAGTGGCGCTTCGCCCTCGCGCGGCGCCAGCGCTCCAACGTGGCCGCCGCCAAGAACGTGCTGCTCGCCGCGCTCGCCTGCACCCGGGAGGTGTGGATCCTTAACCAGTGAGTAGCGCCCTGCGTCCCTTGTTTGACTACTCTTGTTTATCGCCTCTTGTTTGACGACTTTTATTCGACGACTTTTTTTTATCAATTCTTGTTTGATGAATCTAATTTGACAATTTTTTTGGTCGACTTGATTGACGATTTTTTTTAACGACTTTTATTCGACGATTTTTGTTTATCAATTCTTGTTTGATGAATCTAATTTGACAATTTTTTTGGTCGACTTGATTGACGATTTTTTTTAACGACTTTTATTCGACGATTTTTGTTTATCAATTCTTGTTTGATGAATCTAATTTGACAATTTTTTTGGTCGACTTGATTGACGATTTTGTTTGACGACTTTTATTCGACGACTTTTGTTTATCAATTCTTGTTTGATGAATCTAATTTGACAATTTTTTTGGTCGACTTGATTGACGATTTTGTTTGACGACTTTTATTCGACGATTTTTGTTTATAAATTCTTGTTTGATGAATCTAATTTGTCAATTTTTTTGGTCGACTTGATTGACGTTTTTGTTTGACGACTTTTATTCGTCGACTTTTTTTTGACAACTCATGTTTGTCGACTCTTGTTTGACAACTCTTAATTGAGGACTCTTATTCGACGACTCTTGGTTATAGACTCTTGTTTATCGACTCTTGTTTGACGACTCTTATTCGAGGAATATTATTTGTCGAATCTTAATCGAGGACTCTTATTCGATGACTCTTATTTGAGGACTCTTATTCGACGACTCTTAATTGAGGACTCATATTTGACGACTATTAATTGAGGACTAATATTCGACGACTCTTATTTGACGACTTTTATCCGACGACTCTTTGTCGATGGTTATTCGTCGACTGTAGTGTGACTGGTGGGCACTCGGCAGGTTCCTGGAGTGGGCGATCACGGACGGGTCGGAGGTGCGGCGGCAGGACTCGGCGGCCGTCATCGCCGGCGTGCTGCAGTCCAGCGTGGGCTACTACGTCGCCCGGGACTTCGTCTACACGCGCATTCAGGACATACACCGCGCGTGAGTACATACACCGAGTATACTATATTTGTATAGAGTAGTTGACTATAGACAAAATGGTATTACTCTATTTATACACACGGGGTGTGTATTGTATAAGTGTAGTTAGGTATACTTATCTACTCGTACAGACAGAGGTACAGACATGTATGTATACACTCCTAAGCTTTTCAATTTATATTCTACTCTTAATTTTGCAAAGACATCCTTCTTTTGACAAGAATTGTGTTGTGACATAAAAGATGATAACATTATTTTGAAAATTTTAAAAACCTGCGTGCAATTTTCTTTGCGAAATTAAGAGTATTATAAATGTGAAAGATTGGGAGTGTATACATATCTGTGCAGCTGACTGTACACAAGGGTAGTGGTAGTGGGTTCTTATGGCAATTTTTTTTTTTTTTAATGATGAGATTTTTTATTTTGATGATTTTAATGATAATTCCGCTTAATTTCAAAGTTTAAAGATACGACACGTGTTTCGCCTCTACACGAGGCATCATCAGGAGGTGTGGACTCTCGGAAGTCCGAAACGAGAGTCCACACCTCCTGATGATGATGATGAGAGGCGAAACACGTGCCGTATCTTTAAACTTTGAAATTAGGCGGAATTATTACTAAATATATTTATATAATTTGTTGATAGTTAGGAACTTCCTTACTATGCGGGCCGATTCTAAAAGTACCGTCTTATCAGGATGGTTCCTCCCTCTATAGCCCTACAATACGCTCGCATAACATTAGCATTCATAAACTATAAGTATATTATTATTATTATAAGAATTCAACGGAGAGAATGAGAGTGGAGGAAATCATCAGTGGTCATGTAAACTTCAGTCAGAAATAAATGTTAATCCATTTATCCAAGATAATTCTATGTATACTGCTACATGCTAAATAATGGTAGCACTAAAATACTCCTGCTTTGATCTGAATAAAGAATATAAACCAGAATATATTACTAGGTACTAATAATAGTTTTTCGACGTCAAAAATCCATTAGCATCGAGGTGTGTCGTGTGCAGGTTCAACAACCAGGGCCGGCGGCTCGGCTCCATCGTGAAGACATTGCTCAACCAGTTCACCACGCAGCACGAACTTGACACGGTATGTCTTACACTCATGTCGCAGGTTCAAATCCCGGGGCTCAACTGTTATCAAGAAGGTAAACATCGTGAGGAAACCGGCATATCATAGAACCTAAAAAGTTCGAAAACATGTGTCAAGTGCACGAAAGGAGCCTCTTTGCACCTGCACATGAAATCTTTTCACCACACCTGGTTCGAAAGAACTTCTTAGTGACACGATCAGTAGAACTGTTAACAGATTTTGAATCAACGTCTGTCCGTCAAATATTATTTTCACTTCTCATGCTCGTCAAGTTCAATTTTATGCTATTTACAGTAAAACTGTATTTTAGGCCCAAGGGCAAAAAAGTAATTGTATAAAAATCTGTTCAAAGAGTTCAGTTGCTTTCATGCCGGAAGTTGTCAACTTTTTTTAAATTAACCTTGCATAGTTCTATTTGACATTTTGTTTTTATGAATTTATTCTTAAAACTTTAATAATACCTATTTAATTACCTACCTACTTTTTCATTATTTTTAGACATATGTAGATATACATCTATATATTACCTGTAATTAGGTACTTTAATTACCAATAAAATACTATTGAACTGTTTAGTTTAAATTTGTTTAATTACCTCGCAATTAAAGTAGGTAAATAATCTTGTGTATAGGTACTTCGTTTCTGAAGCCTATTTTATACTCGACTTATATATCCGCTCTTTTCTTTTTCAGGCTCTTAGTGTACAAATAACTATTCAATTACTCATATTCGTGTTTTCAGTTCATGGAGTGGTACTCAAAGAACGACAAGTACCTGTCGGAGGCGACGCTCGCCGTGGCGCAGGCGATCGAGCGCGCGCGCGTCAACATCGCGTGGGTGGCGCGAAACCGCGCCGCCGTTGTACAACAGCTAAGGGAACGCGCCGCGTAAGACGAAACATCATATACCTAGTGCTGTAGTGTAGCCATTGCCTGGTTGATCATGGAATTTTAAACGTGTGGCCAAACACAGCGCGCAAGGTGCGCGACATTCGCAGAAGCTTTGCGAGTGTACCTTGCCGAGCACCGCGCGCGGCAGTCGGCGTCAGTGCGGCCATTCAAACAATAATAATAATCAATTGCATACACACAAAAAAACAAAAAAACAAAATACAATGTAAAGATATAAATATATTTAGTAATAAACCCGCTTAGTTTCTAAACAAAAGTCTCAATTAACTTAACTCAAGTTTATAATTTTACACCATGAAAAGTTAAAAACCAAAGCGCCTCAACACAGGATGCCTCCCTCAGGAGATGTTGACTCGCCGAAATCTGAAACGAGTGTTCAAACACCGTCGCTCGGCTCCACCACGTCGGTCGGTGGTTAGACCACTCTCGTTTCAGATTTTGGCGAGTCAACATCTGAGGATGCTTCGTGTAGAGGCGAAACACGTGTCGAGTTCTGACTTGGGTTTTCTCTTTTCGGCGCTTTGGTTTAGATACTAAAATTCTAAACTAGACTTAAGTTAATTGAGACCTTTGTTTAGAAATTAAGCGGACTTATTACTAAATATATTTATACTATTTATTAATATTTATGGCTTTCCGCAAAGTAACGCCTGAATATATTACAATGTAAAATCAAATCAAATCAATGTAAGATCAAATTTTAATAACCAAAATAAAAAAAAATACGCATAGTCAGTTGCCGTTACTGAACACATATACGGAAAAAAAACTTGGAAAAATAAAGTCGAATTTTTGGCAAAATAAATTTGATTAAAATTGGATAAGTGGTACCGTTAGTCGTTTTCCTATAGATTTGCGTCAGGCGGTACCTTTAATTGATAATAATTTAAATTTTATTCATCATTTGGCAAACCCGGGTACCTAGCTCGAGCCAGCTCGCCGCACCTCGGCTCGGGCGCCGCACTCGCTCCTCTGCCATTTTGTAGAAATCCAAAATTCTGACTGCACAGATGCAACGTAGTACCCCGTCTGCATTGCCCATTAATTTTTTTTTGTTATTAAAAATTGATGGTGTATAGGAAGATCATGTCTGCCAGACTCGCTATAATATAGTTTTGCCGTCGTAATACCGCGCTATGTTTGGTCACATCTGAAGTGCACCCGCAAACTGGTCGCCAACTGCAGCGACCGGTGGCTGACTTCCGTCAGTGGTCATACAATTTTCACGTGTCGCCTGTGGCGTCCGCGCGCGACATCTGACGGAAACTGGCTTCCGGTGGCTGTAGTCTGGCACTCGTTTGCGGATGCACTAAGTTGTATGTAAGCGGGATAAGCTATGTGACAGTAGAAAGGATTATTTAGTAATTAAGCTTCTAAGTCGATGCTTGCTCGAGGAAATTACTTTAAAAAAATGTGACTCAACGTAACTTTGTTTTAGATAAGTAGATGTATGATGTAGTTTATTATAAAAAGTGTATTAAGTGCGCATAGCGCTTTAAGGCTAATCCTCAAATCCGAATTCTATACAAAATGTTTTGGACAAATACTCAAAAAGTACGCCGTATTATAGTAATTTCTTCACACTATTCGTTTCGTCCAACAAAAAAATGAAAGGTTTCATACTTTAATTTAGATTTTATACCTACGTGTTTTAAAATTACCCTACTAACTTAAAACACGTATAAAATCTATATTAAAGTATGAAACCTTTCACTTTTTTGTTGACGAAATCAAAAAACATGGACAAAACGAATAGTGTGAAGAAATTACTATAATACGGCGTACTTTTTGAGTATTTGCCCGAAACATTTTGTATGGAATTTTGCCTTGAGGATTCCCCTTATTCAAAAAGCTTTTATGCTTTACCTAAAATGTAGGTACTTAGATTGATGACATTTTTAGTTTGATTGAAAAACTAGCGCTTAGCGCTTACATAAACGCATAAAGAGTCCGGTTTAAATGAAAAATTACTACAATTTTCATGAAAACTCATTGCATTGTAAATGTTAGACCTTCAGAAATAATAATTAACTATTTTTTTTACAGAAATAAACTAGTATCTAAGTTTAAATAAACAAATAAACAAGTTATTTAAGAGGGGCCAAAATGGAGGAATTAAATGAACTAGTGTAATATGAACCACGGTACTTGTCAAGATTGTTGACAGAAAAAAATCTCTAATACCTTAGTGTAAACAGGTCGGCTAGAGCGACCGGTGGCCGGGGACCGTCAGTGTTCATTGGCGACACGTGTGGCGCCGGCCACCGTGGCTTTAGCAGCTACCCGTTTGCAGGTGCCGTTTTACAGAAAGCTGCAGTGTAGGAGTGTTCATATTATTAGAGTAGAAAGCCTACTGAATTTGAAATAAGTAAGTACTTAAATTATTATTTTGCTAAAGCGCTTTCATAGCTAGCAAGTAGATAGTATAGTGTAGATGTATTTCTCTGTACTTACACACCCTGAGTCATCTACCCTCATATAAAGTACAATGAGCAACATAATTGGTTTAACATATCCTGAATCTATTTATCAGACAAAATACCTGACATTCTGAAAATGAATTGGAGCTTTTGTCACTGGCCGTACGGCTATGGACATACTTATATTTACATATTTTTGACTTAAATTTACCATTTTTTTTTCATTTTGGTTGATTGAATATTTTTTTCTTAGTATTGACCTGCCGCCGTCTCCGAGGAAAGAGGGTCCTAACTTTTTGTACTCAATATTCGCGATTCACAATATATCCAGTGTTGGTATGCAAGTTTTTGAATATCGAGTAGGGAAATAAAACAAATTGAATTTGTATAATGTTGCTAAGTTTTTTTCTGTCATAAAGTATGTATAATTACAACATTTTTCATAAAAAGGAGTTTATGCTCGACTGTACCCAGGTTTTTTCTTGAATTATGTTTCGAAATGATCTGTTTTTTTTACATAAGTTTTACTCTGATGATATTTTTGTTGTTCTGTATAATATTATGTAGGTAAATGATTATGAATTTTTTTGTTAATATTTTAAGATGAGATAGATTCCGTCCATAGTAAGTAGGATATTTAAAATGCACTTGTTACTTACAACATGAATAAATGTATCAATGATCATTGTTTTTTTTTTCTTCCATCCTCAAATGCTCTAAGATCTAGTAAGCAAAAGTATGTAGGTACTAACTTAATTAGAATCTTATTAACGCCGTGGGCAGAAAAAGTGTCTTTCTTCTATGGCAAGTTATGAAGATGAAAAATGGGGTAGTTCCCAGTTATTTCATTAAATTAAGATCCATGGATCAAGTGGGAACTGATTAGTCCCTGGCCGTATTATCATTAATTGGTGAGTGTTGGGAATTCAATTATGTGAATTCTTTTACAGAGAAGGTGAAGAGGGAAGTATGTCGGAAGAAAACCGTGCAAAAAGTGTATTTATTACGAAAGTCAATTTCTGTATTCTATATTTATTACTACAAATTATATGAAGTTTCCAAAACTGTCTATTTCCCTAAATATGTACTGATAGTTTTTTCATCTAATCCAGTAAAATACTTGAGCGGGAGCGGTAGGTGCAGTAAGGAAAATATGACTTAGATTTTTTATTAGGCTATGCACGCTCGCTTCGCTCGCGCGAGGACGTTAAAAAAAAGCCAGCTTCTATTTAATATATTTTGACCTCTAGCTAGGCGGTCGTTGACCTCGAGAGGTCAATGCCAAGATCTTTATTTCTCTTCTTTTAGTTTCTCCTCACGCCACCCCCTCTGATGTTACCATAAGTGAGTGTTGATAGGGACGCAAATTTTTGTCACAAATTCTCGTCATTTTGCCTCAGTGCCCCGTTTGCTACGGATAGTTCCCAGTAGTTCCATTATAATTTTATTAGTTGCTCGTGAGCAAGAATATTTTTTTCCCACCAGTTCCATTGTTCAATTAGTATGGAGTGTTGGATTAATACAAATTGAGAGCAGGTATCTTGAAACTATCAAGTTTATTTACACACATTATGTGTAAAAACGTTATACGAATATTAATATTAATAACATTATACGACAGTAATTCGTATGACACGTCGCTCCTTAACGAGCGTATAAGATCTCATGCAAATTATTCACGTAGCGTGAACGTATACGTTAACGATATTAGACGGTTTTGTTTTGTGATAAATAAATAAACGGGCATTAGAAATTAGATAAGAAGTAAGTATCTCAGTATAAATGTTTTATTAAAATTATAAATCACTTACAATTAACTAATAATACTTTACATTAAAATGCGTCAATCCCGCTGTTTCCTATTAATGGCACCGTCCGGTAACTTTCAATACAGAAGTAGATAAAAAAATATTTAAAACTATTATTTTTATACATAATATTTAAATAAACCTTTTTTATATTTTTTATAACTCACAGACTGAGTAAAGCACCTATTTTTTTTCTGATATGCGTTTTTTGTACAATTCGATATAAAACATACAAAAGAAATACCAAATGGAGTATTCAAATACTTTACATACACTTAAATTTTCTAAAGGTACTTATAAATTTAAGACTTACTGACATATCAATTTAGTCTATAATGTACCAACAAAAAAAAAAGAATGCTAGCTTCTACATTGTAAAACTATTCTTAACTTTATTCATAGTGGCAACTCTGTATAATTACATTATCAAATCTCATCTCAAAAATTCCTTTTTCGAAAACGAAAATATTAATAAAATAGACTATACTACGAGTATAACTAAACTAATATTGTCACGTTTAGAAAACAGTCTAAGTCTAACTCATAATATTTTAAACGCTTAAAATGCGGCTTAGGAATTATGTTTTAAAACATACATTTGTATAGTCTCGGAGATTAAGATCTTAGCGACGGAGGCTGTGTCAAAGTGTGATTGAAACTAGATATCATTTAAAGTTTTAAGTCATAAAATATCTATGCTTTTTTGTATTTTTCCGACTGCAAAAGAGGCGATTTCTGTTTTGGTCGTGTGGGGTAAAAACTCCAGTACAGCGATAATATTTTGGCATTCGAGTTTTCAGTATTTAAAAACACTTGTTGAATTTTTTTACCCAATTTTCCCAATTGTCCCATGCAGCGCCACTATCGTGACATAGTGGCGCGTCTAGATATTGTATGAAAACTAGTAGAAGCGCCACAGTGGCGCGTCCTCACGCCTCTAATTTGAAGGCGACATTATAATAAAGATCGTTCCCAGTAGTTCAACTAAAATTAGTATGAGGCTGCACTTGGTGTTCAGAAGTCACCAACATTAGCTGGGTGTAAAGACCATAACAGAGCCGACTGTACCAACAACAACAACTTACGTAAGTTCAGAAGCCAGTGCGTTTGCGGCAACCGTTATAGTAAAGATCGTTCCCATTAGTTCCATTAAATAACACATTATGTGTTTGTGTGTGAGTGGTTTAATCACAGGAGAATACTAGCGTAAGCTGGGTGTAAAGATCATTGCAGAGCCGACTGTACATTTACTTATTGTAGGTTAGTACCCTGCTGGATTAGAGAGAGGTACTAAAGTTTTGGTACCAACAACAAAAAAGTATGTAGGTTCAGAAGTCAGTGCGTTTGCGGCGACCTCTATATAAAGATCAATCCCATTAGTTCCATTAAATATTGTTCCATGGAACTATTGGGAATATTTGGATATAAAAGACAACAAGTAGTCAGTATATGGCTTAGCTTAGTGTATCCGTAGGTTCAGAAGTCAGTGTAGTCTATGGCGGGGCGGGGCGCGGGGCGGCGCTTGCGCAGCGTGCCCAGGATGGCAAGCATCTCCTTGACGGCCTCGGGCGGCTCGTCCCGCGGCTTGCGCTCCAGGAACGTCTCGCGGGACTTCAGCTGGAACTTGCCGCCTTTGATCTGATCCACGATCGCGTCGATCGCGCCGCCCGCTGCAGGATAACATATACATTGAATGAATGAATGAATGATCCATTGAAAAATTTTGGCTGGTTCGCAACAGCAACATTTAATAACATATATACATTGAATGAATGAATGAATGATCCATTGAACATTTTTTCACTGGTAAGCAACATTTAAATTAGGAAGATTCCAAATACTCAATTTTTTCCCACTCCAAATTACTCCCACAAATTGACAGAAAGCGAGAGAAAAGATGTTACCAACACATCAAAACGCTATCTTTTTTATGGAAAAGTTACTTACAAATTTACTATTATATAATATTTACTTACAAATGTTAGGAATTGTTACATTCTGATAGGAATTATTACATTCTTATAACATAACGTATAACATTTTTTAACAGCAGTGGTGTAACAACCTTATTGTCACACAAACACATCTGGTACGTCGTACCAAATTACTTAAGCAAAGTACCTTATATTCAAAAATTACCAATCAGTTAAAAAATAAATCATACTACAAATTATAATATATGTACTGTAATTATAAAAGGCTTAGTGCTGACTAACTGACAAGACAAAGCGATCGATCTCAAGGGATAGACGCAGAAAACATCGTGAATAAACCGACATGTCATAGAATCTTAAAAAGTTTGAAAACATGTGTCAAGTGCACGAAAGGAGCCTCTTCGAGGCGCACTAGAAATCATTTCAATACACTCGTTTGGAAGAACTAGTGACACGATTAGAAGAATGTAGACACGTAATATGAAAGGAATTTTGTTATTCGCGACGTAAGGTAAAATGCAAAACTATGGAATATTTTTAACTAACAGTCATAAGCATCGATGGTTCAGTGGTAGAATGCTCGCCTGCCACGCGGGCGGCCCGGGTTCGATTCCCGGTCGATGCAGAACACTTTTGCACTCAGGAATTTTTCACTTTTTTTAATTTATTTAAAAAAAATTGATATTATTAGTGGTTTTTGAAAAAAAGATGCAATAAATAAAGAATGACATTGTTCTTTTCAAATAAACTTCATTTGTGCCAACACGTTGCGCAAACTTATGTTTGTGTCGTGTGGGCCGGCTTTTATGCCTAGATTACACGTACCGAATACTCGGCCGAGACAGTAAAATGTTACTCGGCTGAGACAGTGCTCTCGGCCGAGCTCTCGGGACCTATAAACATAGCGACAGTGCGATTGATGTAAGCTTTCACTGTCTCGGCCGAGTAACATTCCACTGCCTCGGCCGATTACTCGGTACTAGTGACCTAGGCATTAGGGTGGAATAAATTTAATTTCATTTCATTTCCACTTACCTCCACCATCATTTTGCTTGCTACTCCTCCGCAGCGTCGCTTGTTTATTAGCCAACATACTTGACATATCCTCCCCTGTGCTGTTGAACGCGGCCGGCGGGGGCGGCGGGGGTGGGGGAGGCGGGGGCATGTTGGGGGGAGGTGGTGGGGGTGGGGGAATGCAGGGGGGAGGTGGAGGGGGAGGTGCGGGGGCAGGTGGAGGGGAGGGAACACGCGCGGGCATAGAGGGGAGCGAGGGGATGTCGGGCTCTGGTGATGGAGCTGAAAGTGAACGAATGGTTTTATTAGCACAGTTTGCATAATTTGTATTTTTTTAGTTAATTGATTGATTCAGGTGTTACTTTGCGGAAATCCATAGTTATCAACAAATTATATAAATATATTTAGTAATAAATCCGCTTAATTTCAAAGTTTAAACTTAATAGACACTGGTCATTCTTTAAACGATAACAATACTTTTAATATATTACATACATGTGAAAAAGGTTTTAGGTTAAATATTTTGGAGTGTTTAGAAATTTTAAAATACAATACAACAAATATTACGCTGTTGAATGATTTAAATACGAGTATTCCAAGGTCTCCTTTGTTGAGGATTTTTGTGACGTCGGGTCATACGACAAGCGACTCATCGCCACAACGGGTATAAATACGGGCCGGGCAACGTTGTTTATTCACTCTCGTTTCGGACTTCGGCGAGTCCACACCTCCTGATGATGCCTCGTGTAGAGGCGAAACACGTGTCGTATCTTTAAACTTTGAAATTAAGCGGATTTATTACTAAATATATTTATATAATTTGTTTTTTTAGTTAGTTTTTAGGATTATTGCGGCTTGATTTAAGATTAGCTGCTGCCCGCAGCTTGGATTAGTCCTGAGATCGCTTTGAAATCTTGAATGTGTTGGTGATCAATAAATAAAATAAAAATAAATTACCCTAAAATTTTGATTCAAGGTGATTTTGAAACATTACGATGCAAAATTACCCTTTCAAAATCGGCATACAACACTTAAAATCAAGGTGATTCGAAGTCCCATTGATTGAAGATTTTGTGGTAGGACACCAGAGAGTACCAACTTGGACTAAAAGAAACACTAAAATAATTGCTTTCAATAATAATAACTGCCTTTCAATTTTCTTTTACTATTCGGTTTGAGAGAGTTAAAAATTCCTGGCTTCAATCTAGCTCATTAGAATTGTACAATTTAACAACAGATTTATATTGTTCGCCAACTTTGAGCTTACCTGGAATATCTTCTTCTATCTTCTCTTCAATCTTGACTTCTTCTACAGGCTCTACCTTCTCTTCTTTGACACTCGCGCCATTTTCAAAATAACTAATCCTAGACATCAAATTAGACCTCTTAGGTCGCCCGTTAGATTCAGATAATTTACTCTCAGTCAACGTCAATTTAGATTCCGTACTTGTAAGTTTAGATTCCGTACTTGTCAGTTTAGACTCTGTACTTGTCAGTTTAGATTCTGTGTTCGTTAATCTGGCGCCGACTTCTGTCAGTTTTTTCTCGGAATCTGTCAGTTTTCGTTCTGAATCTGTCAGTTTCCTTTCGGCTCGCTCCGCTCGCTCTAGCGCTTTTCTCGCGTCTTCCTCTGCTAGTTTTATTTTCTCTTCCCAGAGGAGAATGTCTGTGTCTTCGTGTTTCTCTGCCAGTTTTAGCTGAAATTAAAAAAAAATCTTTTTTTTAACTATCCCAAGAATTCCTATCGAAAGTAATTTTATCTAAAAACTAGCCGGTGCCCGCCACTTCGTCTGCGCAGGTATCTTTATAAATTGTAGCCTATGTGTTATTCTGATGTATAAGCTATATTGTTGTAAAGTTTCATTGAAATCCATTCAGAAGTTTTTACGTGAAAGAGTAACAAACATCCATACATCCATCCTTACAAACTGTCGCGTTTATAATAAAAGTAGGATTAGCTTGTGCTTCCCGTAAGGTATCAGGTTAATAATAGCCTGTTTTTCTTAAACCTACGCACTTTTTCAAATACGCAAAAGCAGCTCGCCTCCAGCGTCCTTCAGCTCGCTAGAGAAAAGCAGTCTGCTTTGCTGCCGCTAGCTGCCACAGCCAGCGAGCGAAGCGACCTGATGGGCCTCACCTGCAGCTCCTCAACCTGGTCCCGGTGCCGCTGAGCCTGGTCTTCCAGCGCGGCGCGCAGCTCGTCCAGCTCCCGCAGCAGCAGAGCGAGCCGCTCCTCCGGTTCTAATTCGCCAGCGAGCAAAGCGGACTGGTGGGTGAGCACCTTCACGCGTTTCTTAGCCGCTCGCGCTTCCGTTTTGTACCTGAAATGAAAATATAACCATTAGGACAAAGTCTCAATTAGAGGTGTCCATTAATTACATGATATTTGCCGAGACCTTCGTCTCCCCACGTGAGATTGGGTGAGTTTCGGCTCGAAGAAACGAGCGCCCAAAGTTAAGGAATTCTTTAGGCATAAGATAATTTCTTATCGTTGGTGCAATGAATCTGGGTCGTAGAGATCTCCCTAGCGAGTAAAATAATAGCTTGTAAAGTTTGGTGCAATAGGGCATTAGAAATAGATCACTTAGATAAGAAACTTGGCAAATAAGCGCTTGGCAGTTCTAAACGGTCAAGATCTGGACTGTTAAGAACTGCCAAGCGCGTAAAGTAATTGCTTAGGAACTTTGACAGTTTGGTGCAAGTAGGCATAAGTGACCTATATGCGTTTCTAATCTAAGTGACCTATATCTTTCCACCAGTTGTCTCTCCAGCTGCCTCAGCGCTGCAATGAGCGACCTATACCCGTCTCGCTCGCACTCACGTCTCGCACATCTCCCTGTCCCGGTCCGCGTTGTCCTTGAGCGCCGTGACCTCCTCTACCAACAACTTGGACACGCGGTTGTGCCTCTCCAACTGGCTCCTCAGCTCGCTCGTCTCACTCTCCAGGGAGGAGCATCTCGCTTGGCTCGTCTCTAGATCCTGGAATAAATAACATAACACTTTATAAGGCATTTATTGATATCTAAACCTCCTGCAAGCTTTTGTAATCGGAAAAAAGTATGTGCGTTTATCATGATGATGTATCAGAAGTGGGATTAATATTCACACCCAAACGTATCAGTGTAACTAGCTGGGTTATTTTCAAAAGGATTCACACCCACATGTATCAGTGTCTAGTGGTCTTCTTATGTAATTTTTTTTTTATAACTCTATGGATAACTTACTGGCTGGATTTTCCTCCCATAAGGTCACACCCGAACGTATCAATGTTAGGTATAAGAGTAAATACCTGCGCCAGAATCACGTTGCCCTCGTGAGCCTCGAACTCGTGCAGCTTGGCCTGGCTCAGCTCCGACACCGTGCTCTACAGTGTGACGTCACGTGCTAGTTACCTGCGCCAGAGCCACGTTGCCCTCGTGAGCCTCGAACTCGTGCAGCTTGGCCTGGCTCAGCTCCGACACCGTGCTCTACAGTGTGACGTCACGTGCTAGTTACCTGCGCCAGAGCCACGTTGCCCTCGTGAGCCTCGAACTCGTGCAGCTTGGCCTGGCTCAGCTCCGACACCGTGCTCTACAGTGTGACGTCACGTGCTAGTTACCTGCGCCAGAGCCACGTTGCCCTCGTGAGCCTCGAACTCGTGCAGCTTGGCCTGGCTCAGCTCCGACACCGTGCTCTACAGTGTGACGTCACGTGCTAGTTACCTGCGCCAGAGCCACGTTGCCCTCGTGAGCCTCGAACTCGTGCAGCTTGGCCTGGCTCAGCTGGGTCTGCAGCGCTGCGACTTGCGCGCTCAGCTCCGACACCGTGCCCTTCAGGAACTCCACCTCCTCGTTACTGCTGCTCTCCGATGCTGGAAGAAGAGGCTTCAAGATATTATGTGCCGTAAATTGAATGCAAAGAAGGGAAGTTACCAGTCAGACGGTATCTATGGGCAACTTTGATAGTTTGGTACAAGTAGGCATAAGTAAATACCCCTAGCTCAATGAGAAAGACATTAAGTAAATACCCCTGGTTCAATGTGAGTGGCACTAAGTATATACCCCTGGTTCCATGACAATGGTACTAAGTAAATACTCCTAGCTCAATGAAAATGGCACGAAGTAAATACCTCTGATTCAATGACAATGGTATAACCTGGTTCAATGACAATAATATTAAGTAAATACCCCTGACTCAATGAGAATGACACTAAATAAATACCCCTGGCTCAATGAGAATGGCACGAAGTAAATACCTCTGATTCAATGACAATGGTATAACCTGGTTCAATGACAATTATATTAGGTAAATACCCCTGGCTCAATGAGAATGACACAAAGTAAATACCTCTGGCTCAATGAGAATGGCACGAAGTAAATACCTCTGATTCAATGACAATGGTATAACCTGGTTCAATGACAATAATATTAAGTAAATACCCCTGACTCAATGAGAATGACACTAAATAAATACCCCTGGCTCACTGAGAATCGCTCTAAGTAAATACCTGTGTCGATGGAGTCGGTGAAGTCGATGTCCACCGCCTTGGCGGGTAGCGCCAGCATGAGCGCCGTGCTGCGCCGCTTCAGCTGCGTGTTCTGTTTGTACCATTCGCCAGCTTTCGCCATGACCCTGCAACATCCAACTTCTAGATAAAATAAAAATTCAGGAAAATGATAATATTTAAGAAATTAATTTAGTAGAAATGCTTTTAAAAAAATGCTATTACAAACAAGCAGCAGAGTTTGTCAGGCACTAGACAACTCAGCGATACAACTAACAACATACTCTACAATCCGCTTTACAAACTGACTCTCACTCAACGGCAAGCATACTACATGTAATAGTAATAGTAATAGTAATAGTAATAGTAATAGTAATAGTAATAGTAATATTTATTCGGACATATGTCATATGTTTACAAAAGAGTGAATCCACAGGTCCCGAACTAGCAGAAAGCTGTATTTCAGGAGCCTGAGTCTTCTCCTGTTTATTACAATTTGGGTTATGTCTATTACAAAGGGAAATAATTTATGTGTATCACTAATCACTATATATCGTTGAATTCGTCTAGGTCACCTTAAATGTCGACCAATTCAATATGGCGGCTGAAGGCCTACAAAATGTATGAAAAAGTATCAAAAAACTATCAAAAACTCATGTTTATAGCTATGACCTCAACATTAAACTTTGAGGCCAAATTCATTATTCATTCATTATGATAATTTTGATGATAATTTGCTCAAATTAGGTTGATATTAACAGGTGTTAAACATTGACCTGCAAACCGGGTTCATTGGCACATTGGTTTTGACAAGATGGTGTGAAGTTAGGAACTCAGCAGTGAATAGAATCCATCATCCAGGTGTCTTTCAGCCAAGGGGGATCAAGAGAATGGATTTTTACTGTACATAATCAAGGTTTTAGAACCTAAAAATTCGAAAACATGGGCACGAAAGGAAGCGCACTTGAAATCCTTTCACCACTCTGGTTCGAAGGAACTAGTGACATGATAATAAGAAGAATAGATAGCGTTGTCACTCACTTGTGCATGACTCCCGAGTCCACTTCATGCTGGTTCTTCAACTGCTGGTATTCCTCGAACAGCTTCTCGGAGACGTTCCTCAGCTTGGAGAGTTCTCTTTCTCTCTCAAGGAGAGAGCTGTCCAGGTGGTTTCTCTCCTCTTGAAGAATGTTGTACCGACGCTGGAGGTCTTCATATTCGCGCTTGGCTGAAACATTACAATACTCTTTTAAATTTCATGTTAAAAGTTAATTAAAAAAAAGTACAGTCGGCTCTGTAATGATTTTTACACCCAGTTTACGCCAGTGTTCTCCTGTGATTAAACCACTTACAGAAACACATCATGTGTGTGTGTGTGGGTGTGATTGAACTATGGATGTGATTAAACCACTTAAAATATACCCATAATATAAACCACCAGTGGTTTAATCACAGGAGAATACCGGCGTAAGCACCCAGCTTACGTAAAGAGTATTACAGAGCCGACCATACCTAAAATTTTGAGAGTATGAATCTACGTCAAGTCTAAGCACGTACGCAAACAAAAGTTGCACAAAGATATACAAAATCTAAAAGAAGTGAATTCAAAAAGTGACACAAAACCATTAAAAATCCAACACTGTGTAACATAGACACATCAGCAAAAGCTTCTCGTCAATCAAAAAATATATAAATATGTAAATGTAATTGAAATATTATAATAATTCAAAAACTGACCGATATCCATTGAGTTGATACACAATAATGTTTTTTTTTTATATGCATATAGATATAGGCACCTAAATAAACACATTGGTAATTTTATTTGCATCGGTTTTCCTGTCTTCCTATTACTCATATTTATCATGATGATGAGGAATAACTGTTTGTGTATACTGTGTCGTGTGCAAATAAATATTTTCATAATTTAATTCATATTTAAAGAATATTCTAGTTAATTTATTGTTTAGTACTTATAAGTTAACTTTTGCCTGCGACTTTGATGGTGTAGTAGGGTAGTTGGCCCTGTCTCAAACAAAAGTTTAAGCCAAGTCGGAGGCTTTTAGTTGGCTCAAAAACTTCAACATTGAAGCCAGCCACTGGCTTACAAGAAAAGTTACGTAGGTAGATGAGTAATGAACATCAATCCACACATATTTTTGAATTAGTTACGTTATGTTATATTCAAGTAAATGTAACTAGGTATATTTTAATTAGTGTATGTAGTCTGTAACCATAGAAGTATTAAAGTACAGAATCACACATAGTACATTGAAAATGCGACAAAGAAAAGGGTGTCACATTGGCTAACTTCTAGTACATTTTGGTCCGATGCAAATTTTCATAAAAGAGAAGTACCTATAATAAATAGGTAAAGAAAGAAAGAAAGAAAGAAATATTTATTTTTGACATAACTGTACCTTAAACCAAGTACAGTGCAATCAAAAAAGGGCTCATGCTCAGCATGTGTTGCAGTAGACTGCAATGCTGGTTTTCAGCATGAGCCCTTGGTTGACGCACGGACATTACAGACACAGGTAGGTCTTGATATATATTATATGATAAAACTACTAGGCTTTGTCTACAAGGTTTTTTGTATGATAAAATACATTACAAATACAGAATGATTAATTTTACCACTGAGTAATACACTATGTAGATACTATACTTTTAAAATAAGTAGATAACAATAATTACGAATGAGTTAAAGACATATTATAACGGTCCGATGTAGGACTTTAAAAACAAAACTATTCAATGTCCACCGCTTTGTCTGTATTTATTTAAAGGAGTCTATATAAATAGTTCTGATACCTTTGGACGATGGATGAAGGAGAATCCCCAACATGTATTCGGTTTAGTTGAATCCTACTTTGGATAGTTCTGATCAGCTGAAGATGGTATCTAGGTATTTACATAAAAATTGATGTGATAATATGACAATATGTCATAGTTAAAGTAGGTAATCTACTTGAATAATAGCTTTGATTATTCCTATTTGCTTTGCTGAAATGTAATGCAGCATCTAAGTCTTAAATTGATATTTTTGTAAGTTATTTTCATAGATTGTTTTAATTTCTTTCAACGTTATTCTGAAACAGGTAGGTAGGTAGGTACATACTTACTAAATTTATAACATGTATTTCATTTAAATGTAATTATAATTAGGCAAGTAATCCTTTTTCTAGTTTCCCAAATAATAATAACAAAATCAGCTGATTTGCAAAAACAAGATTGATTTCTTTGGTTTTGCAACGTTTTTACATTAAGTTACTTGCCTTTCACAGCATATTAAAATCCTGTGTAAAATGTATCCTTGCTTTCTTTAATTCCTGTCTTTTGGTTGCTGTAAGTACCTACATATTTAAATAACTTTATATCTCACAATAAGTCAATAAAATTTCACAATTTTGCATTATTTGGCAATTTGTATAGTTCGCTTTTTTTGACGTTTATTTTTCGTTGGAAGAAAATTTTAGTGTTGTACTATTTGTGAAAAAAGTTGGAATGGTATCGAACCGTAACGTAACGTAATTAATATCGTAACGCAAATTTAAATTGATAAAGTAACGTCATTATAAGTACTTACATTACAATACAATCATATTCTGTTGTTTGTAATAATAGTTGTTATTTATTGCGCAGTGCGTTGGATATTACTGTATGACGTCAGAAACAGGTAAAATTGATGTACAAAACATGTCTATGTCGATTTAACTTTCGTACGTATAACAAAAAGGCAGTAGCTGGTATTGGAGGATTTTTGGAATAATTATGTGGTAAGCAACAGGTTTATCAGTTAATCCACAAATACGAGATAGCCATCTAGGCATTTTCATTTGCATATGGCCCGGGAAAAGTCTGAGCATGCGCAAAGCAAATACAATAATAACATTGAACAACTTTTCAGACTCCAGCAAATTAATTGAACAGTACTGACCTTTCTCGGATTTGAGGAGGCAGGCTTTGTGCTTCCTCTCGGTGTCTTCATATCTGTTTTTCCATTTTTCTACGTAAGTTGAGATCGCGATGTTAGCCTCCTTGGTGTTGAGTTGCGCGTCGGGCGGCGTCATCCTGACAGCCGACACGGCAGTGGCGCGCGGAATCCTCGTCGCCGCTCCACCGCCGCCGCCGGGACAGAGAGAGACGGCGCCCCGCGCGCCTTGACACTGATTGCTCGACGCGATCGCAAATACATTATCACTGTTTCTTTTAATCATTTTTGCATTCGATTTTATAAAACGCGCGCGTCGTACGCTTACATCCTCTCGCAATAACGTATGCAAGCCGCGACACGTGTCCGATCAACAGGCTGGTGCGTCTCATGTAATAAATTCGCTAATAAAATTTTCTTTGTTCTCTCCGTTGAGGAAAATACGTGCGAATTTGATACGCGATAACTATGTCACCCGCGCTCACTCAATAACGTAGCCTTGGGTCTCGAGAGGCTGGAACGGAGAAAAGATGGGTTGAAAAATGTAGGGGATAAAGACGTAAATTCTGTTTGATTGCTGGATCTTGACTAAGGTCGCTAACATAGGCGTGTGACTGTGATATGATAATGAAATCTTCGTCATTGTGAGTCACTCTACTCGGCTGGGTGTTTACGCTTTTTGTTTACATTCTGTAGTCATAGTTGGAAGTATTTCGATAGTTCTTAGAAGGTTGTTAGATTTCGTTATTGTAGGTAATGCATGTGTACTATGATAAGCTATCAATGTGCTTGCCGTAAACTACATTCTTTGATTTTATTCGATATCGGTTTCTTTACAGGATATCGGCTATTGATTTGCTCATTTGAGTAATATAAATGTTTCATTCTTCTTTGTTTCAGTAGAATGCTTTTATGTTAAATGCGGTTAAGTGCCATTTCAGTATTATTGAAAACATAATAGGAAACTACTTTAAAGTCATATAGAAACACAAAAATATGTCAATGACTAGATGGACAGGAATAGTAAAGTTCTTTCATCGACAGATTGCTGATTTCAAGAAAACAAAACTGTAGGTATTAAACTCAATCTGTGAACTCCAGGAACTCGAAAATCAAGATAGGTACCTACCATTTTCGTCTATCAAGATCACTTAAATTTATACCAAAGACAAATGCTACTACCCAAACATTGTTTAGATTAGAAAAGAAAAAAAAACTCACTTTACAACACCGACATAGATAAATTACTCGTGATGTCGCCGCAAAATGAATTAAAAAAACACAATTCACACCGCTACCACATGTCAAAGTCCAATGGCAAAACGCGCTGAACTCATTTTGTCCAAGTAGGGACGGACGGAAATTCTAAATTTATCTTGTTTCCAGAGAAACGGCTGAACGACGTCTTGTCTTGTCTATAATGCAGACAGCGAGCAGTGTGGGCCGGCCAAGACTGGCTCGATTGTACGACTTGTAGTGATTTAATTGTCATGACGCTAGCATTAATCTTTGTGTGCTAATACAGCGGGCATTGGACTTATTAAGAAAACAAATTACAAAGCTACTTACTACTGCGTAATTTGTCAACTTAACATACGGCAGGTAGTGCCGGCCGACAGAAGAAATCATAACGAAAATAATCTATTAAAAATCTTAATCAAGCATTGAGCTAAGAACCGAAAGAGACTGGCTAAGCCGAAGACCGGAGGGCCTTAAAATGATTTCCATATTTAGAAAACCGGGTCACATTGTGCTTGTGGACCTGTGTAAGCTGCAGTTCAGACAAGGCAAGCTGATTGCGTTAACCATACCCATATATTGTATCCATAAGTACCTACCTAACCACTTACTTGAACTTTTTTAATCGTAGACTAGATACTGAAGAATCACTAGCTTTCATTCAGTTTAGTCTTGCTTCTGCAAGTTATGATTTGACTAATTGAGGAAGTTTTAAATTGGAACTTCAGATAAATAGAACACTTTCACATCAAAGTTTGTTCTTATAAGGAAAACGATTAGCACACTGCCACTTTGTATGTGAAGAAATATCAATATACAACCAACAATCAAAATTATTTACAATGCAATCTACTTAACGAATATTGGTAGACGCAAAACGCTCAAAGAACCCTCAACAAAATGAGCATAAAAAAGTGTGAACTCTCAACGTGTTTGGCATTCGCTGCTTCCTGCATCTGATTCACGTATTAAATTTATTAAAATAATATTTTTATGACCAAATTATACGATGCGAGCATTCACCTCTCTTTGAAAACTATTTCTGTGTCACTTTGTTATCTTCTCAGGCATCGTAAAACCCTGCGACCGACTTTACGGCCTCCGGGTTATGTAATGTGTACCACGTAAAAACGTTCCTTTTTCCTATCTGTCAAGATTACATGATATTATTACCGTTTTATGGTACTCTTTCGTCCCCAGTTTGTTAAGCCATATAGAGTAATATATGGTTTTTCTTCAAGGTGGGATGATTTCTGAACTGTGGAATTAGAACAGCAATGCTTTTATTGCGAAAACATTGCACTTAGTTCGAATGACCTATGATATTTTAAGATACTGGAAATAATAAAATCTCAAGTAAATGGCGCTTTATTGCCTTGAACGTTTTGAAAATAAATATCAATGACAATTTCACCAAAACACCAGTTTAATTAATGCCAACTGACAATTAAACAATTTTGCAGCCTAATTACACCAGTCATTTAACTGAGAGCAAGCAATGAACAATCCATCTGGCTCTCCCACATGGAACGTGTCTGTCTAGTGTAGCTAGTTGTCCGGTTTTCCTAAGACCAGGTTTAAGTTTCAGCGTCTAGCGTTCGCAGTTAGTCAATACCTAAGCCTATGAAATAGCCATAAGCCAGTTCATGAAAATACATCAAATTCCATACTTAGTCGATATGACTGTGTGATACATGTCAGTGCTGTATTTTGTTTTAGACTCCAAATATCCAGAGTTTTAAGTGGAAGTCCGGCTTCCCAGTGGTTATGCCTGCTAGAAAGACCACAAGTCCACAACAGCTCTAAAATGGCGTCATTCGATAGGCTGTGGGTGGGGACAGGACAGGCTAGTTTATTGCAAAAGTTTTTACTGCGTCGCTGGTTTATAATAGTTTTCAATTGATAAACTAGTTAGGGACTAGATTTTCTATCTAGTTGATATAAAATTATTTTACAAATCTAAAAGGTTCGGTAAGGTGAATCCAATACTGGAAAACAGTATTGTTATATTGGTAGAAACATGAGTAGGTACTAATTCGTATTAATATGTTATCTACTCCATCTTTGAAGATGCTGTTACAAAATAAATCTAGTATACCCATAAACCTAGTAAACGCTAATAAACTTTGCTACTAAACTAACTCATAAATTGTCAAAAGCGTGTCGTGACAAGAAAAATATAGAACCAACCGTTTTAAAATAACTGTACTTATTGCTAATAATAAAATCCTCGACCGTTATAATACCTAAGTAATTATAATAAATCAATAGTGTTATGTGGAACGTGAGCCAATGGTCTTCTAAGAAATATTTCGATGAAAGATAAGAGCTAATGACAGTTTTTATCTCTGCACTCTGCTACTCATCTAATATTATACCTAGTTTGTAATTTGAAGTAACTACATAGTAGGTGCCTATATAAATATATTAAGATATTTCTATTTTCCAATCTTCGAATGAAAGTTGTGAAAATTATTTTATCAATTCAAGATTCTGCAACATAAGCTTTTCTTATTTTAATTTAAGATAACTCTATTACATTGTGTTTTGTAATGATTATGTTTAAGAAATCAATAAATTATCATTATCATTAAAAACTCAAATGAAATTCGAATCTAGGATGTGATAACTTTGCTTTTCTGGATATCACTAACTACCTACTGTCTGACTTGTGTATGATGTGAATCATCCAAGTATGACAAGCATTTCAAATGAATTTCAGACATTTTACTTAGCGTGTAAGTGTGTGAACAACCCAAGCAGGCACTTAGATATTTTTAATTGTGTTTTATTCGCGTACTAAAATATTTTTTTATCTTTTTACAAACCATTCAGAATCGTAACAATTTGAAATACTTACGTACAAATTAACGATGTAAATACAATTTTGAAAAGTTTTGTCAGAAACTCAACTGCAATGATTGCTTCTATATCTTCTATCTAATGCATCTGAAATGCGTTACCCAATACTGACATATTAAAGCTAAAGACCAGAAACAATGTTAGTAGTGTTCAGAAACGTTCTAATTATAGTAATGAACGAACATTTTCTTTGAAAACGATCTTGTTGAATGATCCAATACCACTTTGATGCATTTGTTGTTTGTGTCTAAAAATGGATTGTTTTTGATGCTTCCACATTTGTTAATGGTAGAGATATACCTACATAACTACCTAATGCAGTAAAGTATGCGTATAATATTTAAATTAGAAGCTGCAAATCGATTTTATTAAAATTGCATACATTGAACAAAAGCATAATTCAAACCAAAATAATAGTTTTGCTGGTTGGTAGGTGGTAGAAATAAAAACTGTATTATGATTTATCAGTCTTTTAACATCCACAAAGGTTCATAGCAGTAAAAAATAATTGCATGAATCTTTTTTGTTAAAGTTATATAATATACCTACGTTTGAAAATTACCTGGTGAGAGTATTATAGAATTATCTGAAGAGACAATCAATAATATTGAACAGCTGTTTGATTCTGATATGAACAAAGCCTTCCACGTCATTGAATGAATCACACTTGTCACACTGGATTTAGAGTCATAGGTGACCCTACGGCCAGAGTTGCAGATAAAATCGTCTGTTTCTTATTAATAGTTTACGCATGTATTGACCGTTTAAATCAATTTTATGCTCTATTCGTATTATTCGGAAGATTTTTACGATGATATAGAAATTTATCTGTGATTACCACTTTAAACAATTATTTTTGATAGATATTAAAAACTAACTAAAATTTAACTAACTATTTTACAACCGCAAAATGACATTGCGTTACGGTCATACAAGTCGAGGTACCTATATACTAGAATCACCTAAAGGTATTTAGTTTCCTATTATTCTACGTCCAAAAAGGAAGGAACTAAGTAGGAATATACCTATTGCTTATTCACAAGCAGTGAATTATTTCAATCAAAAAATCTAAATAGCTCACTGAAAATTACGTTACGTAATAACGACATTTTATGAACATTTGTAGTAATCTCATCACTATTGTATGCATAAAGATTAAAAAAGTATTTTTTGGCCTTTTTTCGGTAAAGTACAAAAATGATCCACTATTACTGCCATCTGTTGAAAATCATTGAAACTTAATTGAATCAATTGAAGTAGAACGAAATAAGTGAGCACGATCTCGTTACACTTCATTAGCTGTAGTTGTCAACTTCCCGCACAAGATGGCACTAGTACTACTTTTTTGTAAAAACAATACAAAGAAAAGGTAACTTGATAGAGTCCATGGTAGAGCTGAAAGCAGAGGCAGATCAGCCTCTAAATATAATAACAATATAATAATAATAGAATAAAAAAAAATATAATACCTTTTACACTCTATTATGCAATTAAATTAATAAAATAAAACTAACAATATTGAAATGCCAGTCGTCACTTGGCGCTTTGGGCACCTACTTGTATGTAATGCAAGCGAGTAAAGTAGGTAGGTAGAGTTCTTTCAGTCTAAGCATGCACGCACCAAAATCGCCGTCACACAGATGCCTTTATTTTTACTGATTGCACGAGTGGAGGGGCGTGCATTTTTAAACTAAAAGATCTACACACTAACTTGTTAAAAAATTTAAAACGTCTCAATCTAAGTGAGAGGGATCGACGCCGCGACGGACTCGAGTGTTATAACGATTGTCGATGAATCGAAGTATTCTCTGATTTTGGTTTGTACACTGATAGAAGCTGCTCACCTTATAGATAATACCTACCGACCCTCTAGTGGTCTTCATAAGTAAATAATTATCTTAAAACTCTGTGGATAACGTAGTGGGCTGAAATATAATTAATATGCTTAAGATGTTATAACTGATGAGTAAAATGTATATTGCAGCTGTTTGTTGTCCCAATAAATAAAATAAAATTACTTTGTACCTACCTACTTTGCGGCACAACGAATTCTAACCTTCCAAAATTTTGACTACAATTTTTTTTCTTATTACTGTTTAATGGATATTAGCCGTTATGTTATACCTATTTTTTTTATCGTTTTTGTAACATTAGAAACGGAAATGCAAAATTTTAGCTAATATCCGCCATAATGCAATTCTTATCGTTTCTTATTTGTAAATTTACATTAATTTAAGGCCATTATTAGGTAGGTACCACAATTTATACAAAAAGTCTGGGTTGTATGCAAGAGCCCAGCTAACAACAATTGTTGTAGAAAATTCCGCGCATTCCGAACAATATTACCGCATTTTTGATCGTGAATCAATTTGGGCCCTTGTTACCTACTGTTAGATAGGTACTTTAGGTACCCTCCGTGGGGCCCTTATTTGGGCCCTCTGGGGATTTCTAAACAGTTCTCGCTTGCCCATACCATGTAGGTAGGTAGCTAAGTAGGTACCAAAGTCTAAAAATGTTAAGTAGTATAAGGTAGTTCAATGTAGGTATGTCCAAGCAATTTTTGCTCTGTACCTACAGATGTGGATATTAGTATATCATACCTATATATTGTAGGAGGTACCTAACCTACTCTGAGTAGTTTTTTTTTAAAAGAAATTTAACCTAGCTTACTTTTACTTAAGTAATTTAAAACGGTTATATAAATATAGGTAGAAAAAAAAACCAGTTTCTTTTTCGTACGTAATATTTATTTCCGTTACGAGAATATTATAAATCCGCTATTAAATGATTGGGGGCCGAAAAAGTTAGGCATTCACAAATTGATAACTTCCTTCGAAATCTGCATGATTTTATAAACTGCTGACATTATCATAAAGTCGTAATAACGTAGGTAGATGTTCCCTCCCCTGACAATCTAATATGCATTAAAATAATCGTCAGAATCACCCTCCTATCACACATACACACACAGAAACAGTAAAAGCACTTTGAATCCTACCTCCTACCAATATTATAAACGCGAAAGTTGGAAGTATGGAAGTATGGATGGATGTTTGTTGCTCTTTCACGTAAAAACTACTGAATGGATTTTAATGAAACTTTACAATAATATAGCTTTTATATTATACATCAGAATAACACATAGGCTTTTGAAAAAAATGTTCAAAATGGCGGATTTTTGGCATTAAATAGAAGGTCGTTGAAAAATTTTTGTCTACCAAACCTATCGAGTAGGGTATCAAAATGAAGGAAATTAACAATAATATGATATGTATGTCATATGAAGGTATAATATTTTCGCAGTCGGGTTTTCAGTTTTTATAAACTTTTATCTTGTTTATGTAGTCCAATAAATAATTTTCTATCTATGTACCCCCTCTGCTTGTACATCGTGTAGTAAACGAAACTGCGTATTTTGCTTCCCTTTAACTATTCAGTGGTGTTTACGATCACTAAAACAGTCCAATTGAAGTTGGTTGCAGTATGTCTTTGTAAATAAATAAAATAAAATAAAAATATTTTATTTCAGACTACTAGTGATCCATATTTCACATAAACATTATTAACGTTCAATAAAGCTACTAAAACCAAAGTAAAACCTTGATTACTGAGAACTTGAAATAATCAAGGTAACCTTGATTATGTTATATCTTTGTCTCCCCTCTGCTTGTACATTGTGGTGCATGTGCACCCCTGTGCCGCACCGTGCCGTCCCCAGTGGATACACACACTACACAGAGTAAATCTCCGGCGCTCGCTGGGGACGGCTGGGGCGAAGGTGCCTCCCCGTAGTTTTCATACGGAGCGCCCTTTGGGATCGGTTGATGCCATGATTTGTGATGCTTAGCTCTTAACGAGATGAAACTTTTGGATTTAAACCTACTTAGAAACAAGCGATCGAAATATATCCAAAGAAAATATTTTACCAATGTAAGGTTTGTAATATGGTTGGTACTACTCGGGCGAATGAACATGACACCTGGCTGACACTCTCGCTCGGAACTTGATGCTACCCCCGCTGCCCAGCGCTGCGCCCTCCGTGATTATCATTACCAAGTATTGCAGGACTTCTTCTCTATCAAGATTATCCAATTCCACGCTGTGCTTTGCACAAACGTCATTCGAGCCAGGTGTCATGTTTATTCGCGTGAAAAATGTCGACAGGTCCCTATTTTCAACAGATTTCAAAAAATGTGTTACGTGAAAATTTCGGTGCTGAGTCCGATAAGCTGCTTTTTATGTCATCTAAAAATAATTTTATCAATTTTCCTTTTTACCGAAATTACTTTTTGATGTGTGATATCTTTTCTTTCGCTTTCTGTCAATTTGTGGGAGTGATATCGTGAAAATGGGATGAAAGTGTGTAACAGGAAGTTGGCCGTTAGATGGTAGGCATAGGCACCAACCTCAGAAAAATAAAATATAATCTTTCCAAATTTCACTACAATATTATTTGCATTATATTATTATGATGAATATTATTATGTGGCTAATTACTATAAGGTGAGATATCAGTTACACATCATAATATGCGATACAACTACTGTAAGGCTCGCTCGTTTTTTTAAAAATTAATAATAATAATACGAATTAAACCTACTTATCATTATAATATGGTGTTTTGTGCGAGTGATGAATGAAAATAATAATGAATTGATTGCTAATTAATTATATTAATGACATGTTTATTGTTTAATGATTTTTTAATTTTATGAACATGTTTTTTAATTTTAACTAGTACTGTATATTTTTTATGTGTGATATTAACAATTAATTAGTGTGAGTGGTCTGTGACCGTTCTGATTAAAATAAATAAATACAAATATAAATTATTGAGATACCAAAATACTTACGCGAAAGCTGGTAATAATATAAAAAGTTATCAAAGGTAGCCTGAATAACAGAAAAGCTCCAACCGCAATACGTAATACCCAAAACATCCAAAACTCCGGCGTAGTTGGAAACACCCAAATAATTACGAGCCCGGATTTTAAACCCACCATAATTATATACAGAACCCAGTCTGTATTCTTTTTAATTCATTTTATTTGGATTTTAAAAAAAAACACGTTTTTGACGTGACTACGTCTAACAAATCGATGAACGCCGGCTGCATGCACGAAAACGTTGAAGTCATTGTCCGGTAACGCTCATTGTCCCGTTACGCTGGTAGTCACGTTAAACTATCGTCCGTAAACCAACGTTACAGACAACCAATTTTTTTTGTGCTAACTGCTCCTCGCAGCTGTGACTGCGGGCTTTAAAAGTAGCTTATATTAGTCCAGCTCATAAACTTTATCCATATGAACTAATTTCAGCGAAATCGATTTAGTAATTTAAGTGTGATTGAGGAAAACAGCCCTATCTATCGATCTAGCCATCCTCACGAACTCTTCATGTAGGTACAGTCAGCTGCACAGACATGTATAGGTATACTCCAAAGTTTTCACATTAAAGTGTTCACTTAATTCTGCAAAGACATTCTTCTTTAAAATAAGTTCTTTTGACAAGAATTGTGACAAGTAAGATGACTAAATTAATTTGAAAATGTTTGCGTGCTTTTTTCTTTGCAAAATCAAGAGTAATATAGGTAAATGTAAAAGATTGGGAGTGTATACGTGTCTGTGCTGAATTTACCTAATTTATGAGTAATTCTCTCTTGTCTCATTTAATAAATTAAATAATAAATATTTTGTACATTTCACACATCGCCATCTAGCCCCGAACTAAGCAGAGCTTGGACTATGGGAACAAGATAGCTGATAGAATACTTATATACTTTTTTTGTAAAAACATACATAGGATACATAGAAAACACCCAGACTCAAGACAAACACCGATGTTCATCACACAAATACTTGTCTTGAAGCAGGAATCGAACCCGCGACACCGGGCGTGGCAGTCCAATGCACTTGCCACTCGACCATCCGTGTCGTCAAGTTTTCAAATGGTATTATTTTATTCACAGATGTAATTAAAAATGGCTCTTAATATTTATTGCGAAACCCTAAAAGTGAATACGTATTTAGATAGGTATGTCTGGTGTAGCAGCGTAGCGCGTAGGTCGCAGCGGGCGGGGTCTACGAATGCTACGCAAGGGCGTAGCGGTGTTGCTAGCATTGACACATGAACATTCCTTGTTATTTTTAATTAAAATAATTCACGTGCGCTGTTATTTCTTGTTTTTTTTTTTTCATCGGAGCATATAGTACATACTATAAATTGGCTAAAGTTTAGCTAAAGTTGGCTAAAGCTTTTATTGTTACTACGACAACGCTTCCGTTTTGTTAACTTCCATAACGTAGGATAGTGAAAATTATTTAAAAAAATAAATTTATTTTAAATGCATGGTGCATATTGCACATAATATCTTATTTATGAAAATACAATTAATAATATTTGCCACACAAGCAAACTGAAGTGAGTGGACGTAAACCAAAAAAACATTTTATAATACCTACATATTTCTTATTGTACCTACTTGTTTATTGGTTCCAAATAAATACTTTAAAATAATATCTATCTCTTCACAAATAATTATTTGTGAGTACTTACCTAAGGTAATCGGTATGTATATTCGCCTGTTTACTCGTGAAATAGCATAATTATATTTATTCACCCTGTTTTAAACCCAAAACCCATCTATTAGACACACATTATACCATAAGTTATATATATAATATAAAATAAAAATCTTTATCTTTTAAGTTCTGACTTTCTGTTATGAATTTTCCTCAAAATCGGGGAAAACTCTTCCTCCTTGGCCCCCCCATGAAAAACGCTTAGTACCCTCCCAGCCGCGGCGCGGCCGGCGCGTTGAGCGCTAACTCGCAAAATATCCTCCAAAATGTAATTTTCCTCATTCAAAACTCATAAAATTCCCTATAATTATATATTTTGATATATTTTTAACTGTCTGGTAGTTTAAACCTTGCTTTAGATTGTGTAGAAGTGCAACAAAATGGCTTTCGATTCAATGATCGGCAATGAGAAAAATTGATTTTTCCATTTCGTGTATGACCTATTGTGGTTTTCGGGATTACGTTCCCAAGTTTTCGGGTGAATTGCCTTTGTATGGGTTTTGTTTTTACTGTGTTCCAACTTTCGGAACGAGCTTTTGAATTTGTTGAAAAAAACTTATTTTCATTAGGTTTTTCACATTTTAATTGCTTTCTGTTTTCAATTAATTAATGGTTTTTGTTTGTGCAATGAGTATTTATGTTTTCATTAGTTGATTATACTTTTTATTCTAAAAGCTTTTTAATTGTGAAATATTTTTAAAGCTTTTTACTTTTCACAATTTGAAAAAATAATGTTAGACTCATCAGATAGTAGGAATTAATAGCTAGATAAAATTAATCCGCTTTATTCTAGCTCAGACATAGGTACGTATGCTAGAGCCTCTCTTGTACAATACGAATTAAATAAATATCTACCATACTTACGCCGATTAAATACCTACTAAGTTTTTTTTAACCGACTTCAAAAAAGGAGGAGTTTATCAATTCGGTTAAATGTTTTTTTTTATAAATATATATAATAACTGAAAAAAAAATCGTTGAAGTGAACAAAATGCGTATTTCACTTCCCTGTGACTTTTCAGTGGTGTACCTACGGCCACTAGAACTGTACCATTGAACTCGGTTGTTGTATGTTTTTGTAAAACCTTGATTACTTATTATTACAAGACTGACAACCAAATATCCCAGCTTAAGAGGCTATGAGAAAATTTGGAGTCGCTGCGTTTCATTCTTACTCGGTAACGGTACAGTTTACAAACTTGATGTTAATACAGTGAATACTTGAGGATATAATCTAAATAAATGTAAGACAGAAACACGATTGGTGAAACTTTTCTCGATAGATTTATTTTTTGAAATAGGCCCTCTTAAAATCTGATTTACATCCATCCTCCGAATTTAGAGAATATTTACGCTTTATTTTTATACTATTGAGTGAGTCATCATCAGAACTTAGATAAATGTAAAAGGATTTTTTTATAAATTCAATACTTTTCAAGCAATATGATGTTTTATCATTTTTCGCTTACGTCCGTTACTTTTGAGCGACAAAAATCTATAACTAACCTCTTTCCTTCCCTCGAGGTCAGGTGTCTAATTGCGCTATCACTGTCTTACAATTCGGCAGCTGTCATTTCTGACAGTTTCACATATCCTCTTAAATATAATAATACTTAGTGCTGCACCGGACTTAGAACAGAAACAGATCATTCTACAATTATTAGTACCTACATATCCAGGATATCCGACGCACAAAGGACCAACAGGAGTCCAAGTGCGGAAAAGGGAGTCCATTTACATTAACATTTTAATTAGTACCTATTTAGGGCAGGGATGGCGTACAAATAGCAAGCATGCCCTTGATGGCACACGACGTAATATTTAGGGCACGCAACCCACTATATAGTTCACTATGAGATGAAATGTAGATAACCTACTAAGAAAAAATACCTCCTAGTTTCTGGGGTAAAAAAGCTATTTTCTCAACAAAACTTACAGGCTTGAAAAAAATGCGGCTCGCTTTGCTCGCAGCGATCGGTTGTGCACATATTTTTATTTAATTTTTAGCAGCCTAAAAATCTTAAATTTCATCCAGAATGAAATATAATGATTTTGTTAACATTAAAAAAATAATTTTACGTGAAATTTAAGTGAAGTAGCATTGAAAAATTCAATAATTATTCGCTTTGCTCGACCCGACGAAATAAAGGATAATGTAGTACGTTGTTTCTTGGGTCACGAATAATTGAATAAAAAGGTTTTCAATCAGAAAGTCAAAATTATTTGAGGGTACATCTATGGCCTTATTCAACATTTCTTTTGAAAAATGACACGTTGCTTGGTACAAAAAGGTTCGCCAACCCTGAGTTAGGGTACCTAATTATTAGAAGAACCTACTATATATACACATACATATTATATGTATGTGTATATATAGTAGGTTCTTCTTCTTCTTATCGTGTCACTAGTTCTTTCGAACCAGTGTGGTAAAAGGATTTCAAGTGCGCCTCGAAGAGGCTCTTTTCGTGCACTATGTATAGAAGCCAATGTTACAAAGACAAATACATCCTAAGATGACGGAATCAGTGTTATTGTCTGTCATGAGGTCATTCACACCGCCTTGATGGTATCATCACGATCGGTGAAGGGGATCCAAGGTCCTCGTCCACACGTTGGCTAATCCACCAGTTCTCAGAAACCATTGTATACATTTTAATTGGTCTATCGGTATAATAATTTATTTATGTAGCTTTTTAGTAAAAATATGTTCTATAGCTGTGTTGGTTTAGATTTTACACACTTTTGACGTGAAATAAAAATCGATGAACGCCGGCGCCGGCTGCATGCACGAAAACGTTGACGTCATTGTCCGGTAACGCTGGTAGTCACGTTAAACTATCGTCCGTAAACCAACTTTACAACCAACCAATTTTTTTTATGAAATCTAGAGTCCGGTGACGCAGTAAAAACATAAACGGGGAAAAATAAAATAAAACATAGGTATATTGTCATCCTCAGAATTATAGTTCATAGTTAACAGTGTTAAATACCAATTTGTATAATAATTAAAATTAACATAATTAATAATTCATTCAATGCAACGGTAGACTATCTCTACGTTGTGTTGTCGGTGTAGGTTCTATGTTCTAATAGAAATGCATGATTTTATTTGGCTTTGTATGTAGAGTAAAGAGCATCAAAGTATTTTAAGTTTGGCTTGCTGTCATCCTCACTTAACTAATTATATGTACGAAAAATTAGTAGCTTAGGCTTTAGTAGACTTTTTTGCTTTGCGCTTTGAATAGCATAAATATTCCTGTACTGTGCTCTACATTATTTGATTGCTTGCAATCCAATTTCCACTTTCAATTTCAATTTCAATTTCAATTGATCCAATGATCACAATGATGTCGTATTTCAATGAATTATTTAAAAATATTTAAAGGACAGATTAGACGCACCAGACTGTTACTATTATATTGTACTTGTGTTGCAAATAAATTATCTTTATCTTTATGAATCCGGGAAAATAATTATAAGAAGCAAAAGTTATTTTCCTTTTTGAACCGTTGTTAATTACTTTTCATTTTCAGATCATAATAAGCACAATAAATTAAATGTAAAAATAAATTAAGACTGGTCAGTAATGGCGACAATAACTAATTTTAAGATAGAAACTATATTTAAAAATAATATTTACCGAGATTTGTGAAAGTGTTATGACGTAAGTTTATACAAACAAGTGAAAGTCAGTGCGAACCGCGCGCTTGATAGACTTGGACGCGCGAAAAAACCAACGAATAATAATAATCAAACGCGATGAAAAATTAAAAACAGTGTCCAAGTGTGCCAGTGTGGCTCAACGTTTATAGACGCGTACAAAACATTCTGAGTGGGAAACAAAATTGCACGAAAAGCCGGTGAAAACTCAAAAACGGTTTACAAGTGCGTCAGTGTGGCTCGGCGTTTACCTGGACGCGTAAAAAAAATCACAGTGGGCATAAAAATTGCGGGAAAAGCCGGTGAATTTCCCGAAAGTGAAGTGGAGTGAGGTTTTCTGGGTATTATCGGAGGTTTGCCGCCCCCGGGCTTCGTCCAATGGCGGGGTGGGTTCCGCCCCCGCGCGGGCCGCTGCGCTGCCTGGCGCTCCTGATGCTCCTCGGTAAGTATACTGAAGATGTTGCGTTAAATTGTCACGTATCTTATTCGTGACGGGAATATGGTGTCTGGTTTCTTTGCTTACGATACGACTGTCTTTTGAATATTATCAGACATTTCTTTTATTGGTATCTTTTTTAGTATCAACCTACGCGCCGACCTTGACAAACTTACTCTTCAAATTTCAAGTCTATACGTTCATTGGTTTGGCCTGTACGTTGTCTGTCAGTCAGTCATGCCTTTTGTACTTATATTGTATTGATTTCATTATTTATTTATTTTTATTTTTTTGTTGACAGACGAGCAGTTTTCGATATTGTGTCTATGTTAAGGGGAATCCTCAAATCCAAATTCCATACAAATTGTCTCGGACAAATACTCAAAAAGTACGCCGTATTATAGTAATTTCTTCACACTATTCGTTTCGTCCATGTTTTTTGATTTCGTCAACAAAAAAAGTGAAAGGTTTCATACTTTTATTTAGATTTTATACGTGTTTTTAAGTTAGTAGGGTTAATTTTAAAACACGTATATAATCTAAACTTACGGCGTACTTTTTGAGTATTTGTCCGAAACATTTTGTAGGGAATTGGATTTGAGGATTAGCCTTAAGCAATGTTTGATTTTTGAAATTTTGTGTCACTTTTTCAACATATTCTTACTGGTTCGTAACCAAGTGTCGAGATTGTCTTGAACAAGTTCGTGGATGCTGCAGAAACATTTCCGGCAGTAGATAGGCTGGTTAAAAAAATGGGCGAGCCTTACCAGTACCTAATTGCTTATGATGTTTACCGCTTGACATCTCAAATAAATAAGCAAAATTAAAATTAAGAAAAACGAAGTAAATGCAAGGATTCCATTTACTTCGTTTTTCTGAAGTTGGTTAAGTTTTCAAACTTCTGTCCCTTTTCACGAAATAATGAGATCACTAGGCACTGATGTGGTAAAATTACCATTTGATTTGATGATAATTAGCTAGTTAATATTTATTACAGCATAAGCTAACTACTAGAATCTATATTACAAAATTTACAAAAGGAAACAATTGGGCCACCCATAGACCGTTGCAAACGATCTATAGGTAGCTCAACTGCTCCAACTCGATACCCGATGGCAGCGTGCCGAGGATACTGGCTGCATTGCCTCTTTGTATTGCAAGGCTTATAGAATGAAGGTTAGTTAATATATAATATATAATAGCCTTCATTCAAGTTTTACAGTTCCGCTAGAATTGCCATTCGTTCGATTGGGATCGATATTCCCATTAACCAATTCAACAGGTTTTTTACCAAAAAAATCTAGCGATAGATATTTTTATATTCTTTGTAAAAAAACTTTTAGCAAAAAAAAAGTTCCAAGTATAAAAAAAAACATACTCGTAGTAGCTAAATAACATGTCTCAAAGTAGTAAATCTGCTATTTTTTAAAAATTGTGGTGTAGGTAATTTTTGCGTTTTCCAATAACGTATGACTGTATGACCTATGGTTGTAAAGTTTATGAACTAGTTTATCAAGGCAATGCTTCTATCTTCAATCTAGGTCATGTAATACGCCTAGATTCATACCAAGATTTTTAATATCTATTCTAGTCACCTTTATTGAGGCCAAAGCAAGGCAAGTGATCCAGATTATGACAGAACTATTAAACATATAAGTTGACACCCACAATTTTAAATTAACTAAATTCGTTTCTTAGTTCGCGTCTTCGCTTCTCGACGAACACACTCTCCAAGTTTCAAGTCTCTACGTTCAGCCTTTTAGCTTGCACGTTGTCTGTCAGTCAGTCACAGCCAAGCCTTTTAGGTATATAATTGATAAAATTTATTGGCAACCGGTTTTGATTGACCGGTAAATGAGTTGCACTGAGCCTTAAGAAAGGGCTATCAAAACAAAATCATAATTATTTTATTCAAATTTTATATGAATGTTATTTACAAAGAGGTTTGGAGGCTCTTCTAGTAAGTTTGATAAACCTGTGTAAAGAGGTTTTCCCCTTTGAAGAGAAAAAGAGGGGACTCTTCTAAGCCCCTTCTAAGTCCATAAGAGAAAAAGAGGGGGCTTAGAAGTGCCTCTTTTTCTTTATGGTCTTTATGATATACCTACTTATCTACCTAAATCATATAAAAAGCTGGAAATCGGTGGATCTGACAACATCCTAGTAGTCGAGTCGGCACAAGTCAATCAGTAAATGAACAAAAAATGTGGGGCCGGATCTGATGAGGAAGGTCGGGCCATTGCTTACTCACGTCCGAGATAGGTATAAACATACCTAGGTACATGTTTTGTCTACATTTTGTACTCACTAAAGCCTATACTTCTTTATGTCGTAGGTACCTACATACGACTTAAAAAAACGGAAAATCGACAAGCGCTTATTTAAATTTACTATCTTGCTCGCACATTAAACAGAATGTACGACTCAGAAAATCAATATACATTAGATGTTAATACTATCATACAAGCAACAAGCGAACTCGCTTGTAAACATCGTTGGATTGTAGCTTATAAACTAGCTCTGTGTCATCGAGGCTTTAGTTAATAAATACGATGGGTTTCTATCGAGTAAAACCCAAACAAGTAACAAACATAAACAGTGTTACTCCATGGGTTTTTTTTCCCCTAACAGTAGGTACTAATGGTGTTACTCGATGGGAATAAAACAATAAAATGGTGTTACTCGATGGGAATAAAGTGTCACACTTGATTATTTTTAAAGATGATTTAGGTAATATTTCAGACTCGTTAACTGGTGTGTCCTCAGTTCAACCTGCTTAAAGTATTAATTTAAGTAAACACTATAGCGGCACTCACTTAACAATGTACGGGTCCATAAAACAAGAAAACAATTAACAATAAGTAGCACCTAAGCACCTAGCTAGAATAAATCGCTACGAGCTGTTTTTCTGAGATTAGCAGATTAACGGGGGCTGGAGTAGACGCAGCCGCCCGCCCGACTACATAAACACTGAAGTAGAGTTCGGGCAATATTACTCAGACTAAATACAATGAATGGAAGAAAGGTAACATTCGAAAAATATAAGTGAATAGCACGAAATCACACAAATCAGTGAATCACATTATCAAAGAGCAACTTCTAAAATATCCAACAAAGATCATCAAACAGGACCTGACTTGTTATAGGTATTTTATTTTTTAACACCACCTGCTCTACAATGTTCAATTTATATAATCATGCAATCTCAAGGTAAAGCAAAGCATTACCTCCTAAAACGGTAATGTTGTATAAAACTCCCTAGGGAGTAAAGTGATTTGAATTTGAAACGTCAAATTCGTATGGAAACTCTTGGAAAACTATAGGTAAAAGAATGCCCATCATTGGTATTGTAAAGAGGTTTGTTCTAAAATCGAACTAGCCACCATAAGCAGAACTCAAAAAAAAGAAAAATGTTGCGATTTCAAAGAACGTGAAACAAAAGACGGTGTTTGTTTCATGATGTGACCTGGCTTTTTATTGTCTCGCAGAAGGTATGAAAAGTATATGCTCCTCTTGAACCCCTCGCTTCTCTCAGGACTCTACATAACTCCCTCACCTCACTCAGGAGTTAACTGAGTCTCTGTAATTCTTTATTGTACACAAAAAACACGATATAGTATAAAATATTTAAAAGAAAATACATGTACAAAGGCGAGCTTAACCCTAACAAGAGTTTTCTTCCAGCAAACCTTAGAGGCTAGAGAGAGGCTATGGTAAATGTAGGGGCGTGTACTGTAATTTAAATAATAATGGCTAAATTATTAGAAGAAAAATATTCTCTATTATTATATTATTATTATTGAGTCTCTCGTTACACTCAGGGTTCAATATGCCTCCCGCGACATAAGACACTCCTTTATCCCCTTGGTGCATAATCTACTATATCCCCATTATTATTCGAAGACGAAGCCACATGACAGACTGCAGACGCCTCATAGAGTCAGACCACTAGATATTGATGCCAAGTCGTGGTCCTCACTCAAGAACTCATTTACTCCAGCGGTGGTTGGTTTTCCGGTAGATTTGGCTTCCCGTACCTGTGTTCGGCTTGTCACATCCATCTTCTGCCTTCGACCTTTCATAGATCGTCATCCCACCAGGCCGGAGGGCGTCCTACTCTACGCTTGCCAAGTCGTGGTCTCCACTCAACAGCGGTGGTTGGTTTTCCGGTAGATATGGCTTCCCGCACCTGTCTTCGGCTTGCCGCATCCATCTTCTACCTACAACCTTTCACAGATCGCCCCTCCACCGGGCCGGAAGGCGTACTACACTACGCTTTCTGACTCGTGGTCCCTACTCAAGAACTCGTTTACTCCAACGGTTGCTGGTTTTGCCGCAAATATGGCTTCCCGTATACCGATCCGTGATTTTACGATTATATTCAGCGTTCATTCGAATGTCTCGTTTAAAATAATGGTATCCTGCCTCGCGCGCGATCCAATGTACTTACCTATTTATGGTAATGGTATGGTTTTGAAGAGTTGCCAACATGCGGAGTTTGAATTTAATTCGGAGTTGGTGTTTTACTTGAGATGAAGTAAGTGATATAGAGTATGATTTCATACACAACCGATGTTTTGTTCATCGACTTAAGGCCTTATAGACCTGGCAGTCTCTTTTCTTTACCTAGTAGAACTCCGAAAAAATCAAAGTTATGTTCTTAGGTTTTAAAAAAAAATGCTCTTACCCTTCTCAGTAGCGTATCTAATCTCTATGCAACTGTAATGCTTACCGTGAAAATATACTTAGTCTGGCCATAAATACTGTTACAATTAAAAATAAACAAAATATTACATATTAATTTGGAATCTGACATTTTTATATGATTGTTTATTGATTTTTCTCATTTTGGCGCCAATACATTGTACAATATTTTGCGATATTAAAATGGAGTGGGGTGATAAAGAGAACCGAATCGCTGTGATTGCATTACACAAAGAAGGTATGGAGCCAAATGCAATTTTTAAACTCTCCATACGCTTGGTATTAGTAAAATGTTTGTGTACCGGGCTTTTAATAGGTACAATAAGACCTCCTCTGTTTGTGACAGAAAAAGATCTGGACGTCCACGTAGTGTTCGTACGAAAAAGGTGGTCAAAGCAGTAAGGGAAAGAATTCGAAGAAATCCTGTTCGAAAGCAAAATATTTTATCTTGGGAGATGAAGATAGCACCTAGAACCATGTCGCGTATTTTAAAAGATGACTTAATACTTGCAGCCTATAATTGACGTACTGGTCATTTCTTAACTGAAATTTAAAAAAGAATAAGGTGGTAAAATCGAAACACCTACTGAAGCGGTACGCAAAGGGAGGTCACAAAAAAAAAATTGTTTACGGATGCGAAAATTTTTACAACTGAGCAACATTTTAACAAACAAAATGACCGTATTTATGCTCAAAGCTTTAAGGAAACTTCCCAATTAGTCGACAGAGTGCAACGTGGGCACTATCCAACTTCAGTGATGGTTTGGTGGGGTATTAGCTATGAAGGAATGGCTGAGCCATACTTTTGTGAAAAAGGTATCAAAACATCGGCACAAGTGTATCAAGATACCATTCTTGACAAGGTAATGAAGCCCCTTAACAACACCATGTTCAATAACCAAGAATGGCCCTTCCAGCAAAACTCGGCACCGGGTCATAAAGTTCGGTCTACGCAGTCTTGGTTGGAAACGAACGTTTCGGACATCATCAGAGCTGAAGACTGGACGTCGTCTAGTCCCGATCTTAATCCGCTGGATTATGATTTATGGCCAGTTTTAGAGAGTATGAATTGCTCTAAACGCCATGATAATTTGGAGTCTCTAAAACAATCCGTACGATTGGCAGTGAAGAATCTTCCCATGGAAAGAGTGCGTGCTTCTATTGATAACTGGCCTCAACGTTTAAAGGACTGTATTGCAGCCAATGGAGACCGCTTCAAATAAGCTTTTTATATTTTGAATTGTTTTTTATTTATGTATTAAACTAACATACTGTAAAAGTATTAAATGATATTTGCAATAGAAAAAAAAAATTCTTTGTTTCAGTATTTATGGCACGACTAGGTAGCAGTTATTTTAAAAATCTCTTTGTTCTTTGAAACTATTTTTCTCTCAGTACGAACTCTTTTCATCAGTTTTCAAAATTCGTAATCTTTTTCAATCAATCATGAATGTTTGTGTTAGACTATTCGGAGTCCGACGCAGGGAAAAAACTGTCGAAACTACAATACTTTTCGAAATGCGATCCCCAAGTTGGTAACTTTTCCCCATAGGACGGCTGTCTCGTTGAGACAAGATCGATGGTGGGGAGCATTAGGGGATAAAAGTGTTGATTTGATAGAGTGGGATCATAATGAAAGTTTTCTATTACACGAAAACATGTCTGGAATTTCGATTATGTGCGATTTATTTTCCTGTTCCCAAATAACACAGCGTTTTTTTATGGAAAATGGAAAAAAAATGTATTCGAATGGAAATTAAATAATTGCCAAAAACATCTTATTATTTCATACCATTTTGGATCTAGACGGATTCAAATTAGTATGCCACAATTTCATCGTTAAAAACATCTATAAGTACACAAATTTCTGAGCACTCAAAAATTGGCAAAATGTTCGCCTTTCTACATAACATATGCAATTATAGACTTGTAATTATTGAAAAACGACTGTTATTTACAACCGACTCCAAAAAAGGAGGAGGTTTTCAATTCGGTTGAATGTTTTTATCTATCTTCTATTATCTATCGGGGTCTTTGCTTTATTATACATATAATAAAGCAAAGACCCCGAATTTCTGTACACATGTTTTTTTTGACGGAAACGCGTTCAGACAATATTAATAAACTTGCCCCAAATTTTTTTTTTGATTGGAAGACTTTGTTTGTTTGATTGTGTGTTCGTCCATCACGTTAAAAACTACCGAACGGATTTAACTGAAACTTTACGATATTATAGCTACAAAGCCTGAAATGGTTATAGGCTATATCATATTACGCTAAATATCTTCAGAAGGTAGATATACAAGTTTAAAGTTTGTATGAAATCAGTTTTTTTTATGAGTGTATCTATCTCAAACTTTGGAATTACGTTCTTCAAAACAAATAATGAGATACGGGTTTCATCGATTTTCAAATTTAAAGTTAAAAGATGTGAAAGTACGGAATGAAAGAGTTATTGGACCTAAAGTTGAATGAGCCTGTCTTTTCAAGTATACACAATATCTCATTGAAAGTTGCATTTTTATGATTTCCGAAGATAAGTACCGCCATGTTTTTCAGTTATCTACTAAACTCATTGTTTGAGTAGATAAAAAGAGGGATTGAAAATGTGCAAGTTTTGATTGACTTGCTTAGTACTGACACTTTGCTATTCTATGACATTTCTTTCGCGGGTGGAACAAACAACATTGACAATAAACAATTCTTCCACGGGTGACGAAGTCGCACGCGGGTACAGCTAGTTTTTAATAAAAATACCTCAGAACTTTGTTGTTTGTGAAAATATTTTTATTTGAATGGATATACACGCCCCCACATTTACCATAGCCTCTCTCTATCCTCTAAGGTTTGCTGGAAGAAAACTCTTGTTAGGGTTAAGCTCGCCTTTGTACATGTATTTTCGAATTTTTTATACATATTACATATTTTATACGATATCGTTTTTTGTGTACAATAAAGAATTACAGAATAATACTTTCAGATTGGTCCCATAGAAATTTCGTGAAAATCGGTTCAGTACTTTGCTTTATCGATCAAATAATTGAAAAAAAAATTGTAGAAGTGAACAAAATTGCGTATTTTGCTTCCCTGTGACTGTTCAGTGGTGCCTACGGTCACTAGAAAAGTCCAATTAAAAAAAAAAAAAAAAAACGTTCACACACTCACACCCCTGCACTAGGATTCCCTGTGTCGCAGGTGGCATGGACACATACGACACATCACAACATCCAAGACCCGAGAACAAACATTTGTGTTCGTCACAAATATTTGCCCCGGCCGGGGATCGAACCCTGAACACCAACTGCTTCGTAGGCAGGGTCACTACCAACTAAGCCACGGTGTCGTTATTGGAGTCGGTTGTTATATGTTTTTGTAAAACCTTGATTATTCGATGTTTTTCATGACAGATTAGCTGTTCCTCTAAAGACTGGGCCTCATCAGGGCGCGTCATTATCGCGCGCGTATTTATCTAATATCCTGGCGGAACCCGCGCCATTAGGGGATGTTTTGATTGACATCGCCCCCGAGGGGTGACTTAGGGCTGTCACTACAAAGTTGGAACAAAATCGGTCGCTAGAAAGCCCCAAACGATGAGACACTTTCTAACCTCGTACTTCGATAACACACATTGTTGAATGGGCTGTATGCTGACCGATCGATAATCTTATAAAACTTAAGTATTCTTATCAAATATTTAGTTTACATTTTAGATAAGTTTATCAAACTTCCCAGAAGAGCCTCCACATCCTTATAAATAACTTTCATGTAAAATATGAAAAAAAAAACATTTTTTTTTAATGATAACGGTATAAAAGTACGTAGCCTTATGTCCTTTTACCATTTTGATCAGTTACATTTTCGCGTGGTTGAGGAACTAACAGCCATCAATCTATCCTCAAATCAGTTCACATATAGAGGCAGTAACAGCTTGATATCCCTGTTTATAGTTCCAATGAACGAGTTATGTTGCTATTCAGTGACTTACCAAACGCCCTTATATCTCTACAATGTCATGTGAAATTGTGGAAAACTAAGGGCGTTATACTATGTGCACATATTATTACCTACTTGCGATCATAGTCTTCGAAATACATGATGGTTTCGATTATAGTCTTTGTTTTTCCTGTCATAGCCTTTAGTTTTCTAAAATTTCATGTGACACTGTAGAAAACTAAAGGCTTTATACTATGTGCACATACCTGCTTTCGATTATAGTCTTAGAAATAAATTCGCGAGCAGAGGCAGCCCTGGCCACCCCGTGTAACTCGGGGGCGCCCCTCCTGTCTGCCTAATACAGTTTTGTCCAAGCATTTCGATACTCGTTTGTACGAGATGTAGCAGTTGAGAAATACTGAATCTTCTCGCCGACTTCACCTTGGGGAAGGCAGGACTTACATCCAGTTATTATTATTATCCTCTTCAATGTCTACTTAGCTGTTGGTTCTTTAACAATATAGGCTTTGTCCTGATACTCTCACGACCTGATCCCTTCCTCCCCCTTCTACCATAGGACAAACAGGCGTACAGGAACATACCACCCGTACCTAGTCAACATTCCACCGACTCGAACAAAACGTTTTGGATAGACCTTTATTATTAGAACGAGTAAAGAATGGAATTCCTTACCGGCGTCTGTTTTTCCAAACTGCTACAATCTTGGTGTCTTCAAGTCTAGAGTGAATCAGTTTCTTTTAGCCAAGCGTGCTCCATCCTCGACCACATTGTCACTTTCCATCAGGTGAGGTGATGGTCAAACGCTTGACTATTATTATTATATAAAAAAAACTCTGTTAGAAAACGCACAAGCCAAACCACTGAACGTAGATATGGTAGAGACTTAAAATTTCATGGTTATGTCCGTCAAGAAGTGTAAGCGCGTATATAAAAAGATTTTACCACTATTTTATTAAGTCACTTTACACAGACATAAGGTCTGTCTGTCTGTCGTTCCGGGTGGAATTTTGCAACTCGAATTTCGAGCACTTCTCGATTAGGTATCCGGCTGAAACTTTCAGGGTAGCTCACAACTTGATGACAATGCATCCTAAAACCATAAAAAACAGCTATATCTCAGCTCAGATTATGGCACATCAAATTTTATATCCAGAAGGTCAAGCAGTGCCTACAACACAAGTTGTATCTTCCACTTAGTGTAGGCTCTGCACACCAATATAATACTTACAAGCCAATGTATAACTGATGTAATAATGTTTTTACTATATATTTTTAAGCTTGTTTTTTGGTAAATAAATTGAATTTGAATTTGAATTTTGAATCTCGTTATCAACCTCAGAACGTAACATGTTTTTTTCTGCGTACCTACCATAGAAAAAAATCTGACTATATGTTAGTGCTTTAGTCAAGCATTACGTTATTTTTCTCCAGGTTAATATTAAACATTTTGTCATCACAACCTCATGATTTTAATGAAACGGCGTTGCCAAGTACCGCCCCCTGGCATAATGATGAGTCCTTATTTAGATGTGAGACGCTGTCTAATTACAAGCTACCGACATATCTTCGACAATGTAACAGAAAAAAAAACATTTTGAAACATTTGATTAGATTTATAAAACAGCTTGTCTGTTTTCTGCATGTCTCAGGGTGGCAGAGACGGAGTCCTGTAAGAATAGAATAGAATATGCTTTATTGTATCACCTTAAAATAAATAATAACAAGAAAAATAAACTAAAATTACAAGGGCGGTCTTATTGCTAGATAGCAATCTCTTCCAGACAACCAGATAAGACATATTGTTAACAGAAAAAAAATATTTAAATTACAGTGGATAAAGGGTGTACCAAAAAGATATTATAGATAAAAATAAATAAAAAATTATATATAATTAACATTTTGACTAACTAAAATTATACAGAATATTACACAATATTAATACATACTATATTTTACATTCTAATATCTAAATATTATACTAATACATATATATATATATATATCTATATACATACTCATAAACATATATATAAACACAATAAATATGACTGGTATTGTATAAATTATGTATTTGCAAAATTCTCCAACGATGGAGGGTGATAGGTATAAGTAAAATATTAAGGTAGATACTGACAACGACATTATGATGAAATCATCAAAAAGATAATGCCATAGAAAGACTAGGTCCCAGACATGTAGTGATTTAAAACTTTAGTTTTAAAAGTTGAAAGAGATTGGGCCTGTCTTATCGGCACTGGCAGCTTATTCCATAGGCGAACAGCTTGAATGGTGAAGGATTTACCATAAAAACTAGTGCGGTGAAGTGGAATTTTCAACAAGAGATTATCCGATGACCTAAGAGAAAAAGAGTTACAACTGTGGAGAAATTCAAAATTTTGCTTAAGATAATGAGGAGCGGAAGGGTTATTAAGTATATTATACATTCATTTTGTTCATTTATTAATATTTGAAAAAGGCAAATCAACATTTTTGATAATTACAACACTTTTCTCAATATTTGCAGGCGTATCAGAATGCCGTCGTCAAGAGCCGTACTACGGGCGTCTGATCGGTCGCCTGACGCAGTACGCGCACGGTATCCGCGGCACGGTGTACGCGGTGGACGAGAGCACCGTGTACGTGCGCGGGTTCGCGTACGACGGCACGGGGCCCGATGCGTACTTCTGGGTGGGGGATACGCCGCAGCCCTCGCCGGAAGGCACGCTGGTGCCCTATCCTGAAGACTACATCACCAGGTATAGCGCAGGCATTATCAATCAAAATCTGTAAAGGTTAAAGCCTTGTATTCACTGAGAAACATTTGTTTATGATCACTGTTTCAGAAACAAAATTTACGTGTTTGTGAAACTAATATATATGTTTCTGAAATATATTTATTTGTTTTAGTAAACACAACGTATTTCTCAGCATGTTTCTGTGCTCTCCGCTCAGGATGGAGAGCACAGAATCGAATCAGTTTCGCAACAGATTCATGTGAGTATGGATGCACATGAAACTTGTTTCATAAACATGGATATAGTGCGGAGCGACGAAAAAAAATTTTAATTAATAGAAATATTTATTGTAAACAATTGATGATGTGGACGGCAGAGTTTCCGAAACATTATTTCTGTAAACATCTACGTGATGTTTCAGAAACAGTGTATCTGATACATTGTTTCTCAATGAATACATGGCTTAAAGCTTGGCTTATCCTCGAGTGGATGTAGCGCCTGAAACTTGGAGGATGTGTTCACCAAGAATTGTACCAAGTTTCAAGTTTCTGGGTCTACTGACTTAGCCGTAGACTATGGAGCGTACTACGGGCGTTTGATCGGCTGCCTGACGCAGTACGCGCACGGCATCCGCGGCACGGTGTACGCGGTGGAAGAGAGCACCGTGTACGTACTAGGGTCTCGTACGACGGCACCAGGCCCGACACGGATGGTCGAGTGGCAAGTGTATTAGACTGCTAATCTGGTGCGTGGGAGTCGATTCCCGCTACAGGACAAACATTTTGTGTAATGGACACCGGTGTTTGTCCCAAGTCTGGGTGTCATCTATGTATTCTATGGATGTATTTACAAAAAAAGTATTTAATAATTCTAAAACATAACTGGTTCCCATTCCCATACAATAATACAATACAAGTCCTGCTTAGTTTGGGGTTAAATGGCATTGTGTGAAGTGTTCAAAATATTTATTTATTTATTAATCAGTTGAGAAGTTTTAACGTGATTGATCAACAATAATTTATCTATCAAACCTCACGTCTAAAATAAACTTTGACGTCTAATATAGGACTACTTTATAGGTTTAACAGTTCACTGTGTCTAATCACGCTTCTAGACTCGGTAACAAAAGTAATGACATATAAAATGTAATGACATACAATAATAATTATAAATGTAACTAGGGCATATGTCCACAAAGCCAACAATTCCGTCGGCACGTAATTGCGCTACATCGTCCTAAAAGGCCGCAATGATCGCTTGTCATGCTATATTGATTTGACGAGGATATGGTGTAGTATACAACGTATAACGTGTTATCCATTAGGGGAAATTCGCCACTCTGGTAAAGTTGATGAAAGATACCCGATTTACTCAATTTGAGAGGAACAAATTGGCGATTTGGAAAAATTAGGTATAGAATACACGATACGAGAAGTTAATACTAATCAAAGTACGCATTAGTTTATACTGCGCACTATAATAAGCACTTGACGAGATGAAAAGTAGCGTTTGTGTTTTCCAGTTCATTTACCCGTACCGAATTTCAACTCAATCGGTTTGGAAGTTTTGTCGCGATTTCTTGAGTAACAAACATCCACTTTTACATCCATCCAACAAACCTTTGCATTTTTTGTAATAAGTATTAGTAGTTAAATTTAGTATTCTATTTAGAATAAGTATTAGTAAATTAAATTAAATGAAATGAGATTTATTTGACTGAAGTATGATTACAAGGTCTTGTATGACCATAGTTCATATTGGTATAGTATCACATACTTCGTCGCTAGTCGACATGCAAAATACTTAATAACTTATTTTTAGGATAGAAACGCTTTGTAAATTCGCAAGAATTCACTTATCGTTATAAATTTCCTCAATGAGGGGGTGCTATTAGGGCCGTACATTTTTCCACTTCTCGCGTCCCCCAAAACGCCGAGTTCGCAACACATCCATCAGCCTCCCTTACAATTTATCCGAATCGCCCGGCTCTGCATACTAATCCATTGAGGAAAAGCGTCAAGTTGTTACGCAGAAAAGCCGGAAATTTTATGAAATAATTAAATTTAAATCAGATGATAAAACGTCGGTTAAAAATGTTGTTAAATTAGTAAATTACTTACGCTGTTAAATTTAAACTCAAGCTATAATGTAGGTTCCGTCTCTATAGTGTTTTTTTTGAGAAGGACACTGATGGCCAAGTCGAAGGTTATTTAAAAAGTAAAAGTTATAGAAGTAAATATTTAAAAAAACTAATTATGCAGTTATTGTTTTCTTATAAATCGAGGGCATGACTCCTTTCACGACTTTTCTCTAACTCTCGTGGATTTATAAGCCATCAGTGCCCTTCTGAAAAACCACCCTGTATAAGTTGAACCCGTCACCACTTTTAATACATTTTTTTACACTAGTTCTTTCGAACCAGTGTGGTGAAAAGATTTCAAGTGTGCCTCGAAGAGGCTCCTTTCGGGCATATTAAAGTAGTAGACCAATATTCATTGACCTATCGTTCAAAAACAAAAATAAGCCGGACTTTCAATAGAGCCGGATGCGCGGTACCACCTCATTACCCCATTTCGTCTAATTTATCACTATGGTGTCGCTATTCAAAATAATTCAACTTCAATTGAGGGTAATATAAGGTTTTTGGGATAAAAAGGTCTACCAGAAAGCTCTATATATCGTATGGTTCAAACTTCCCGTAAGTAAGATTGCTAACCTAGTAATTTTATTAGCAGCTTAGCCGATTTGTAGATATGGTACACTTGTAATTATATGGTACCATTTGTTTAAAGAAAATATAATTATATGGTACAATTTCTTGATTTTTGTGTAGAAAATTAACATCGTATCATTCCATAATTTTGAAGTAAGTAGGTACCTCATCATCATCATCCACAGCCCATAACTGCCCACTGCTGTAGGCCTCCTTCTGTACACGCCATTCTCCCCGGTCTTGTGCTTTAGAAGGTACAGACAGCGTCATAGATAAGTATCCTCCATGCATAAGATACCCAGCTTCAAATCCCTTTAAATCACCGCCGCGGCGTATGGAGAAGTTTTGACTTTAAAAATAGATAATAAGCTAATAAATTTGGATAACTAAGTAAGCCTAATCATAATTTTAATTCTTTTTTTTAAGGGATTTGAAGCTGGGTGTCTTTTAAAAGGGGGGATACTTATCTCTGACGCTGTCTGTACCTACCTATGTATTTATTAATATTTTTCCACAAACAACCCCGGAGAGCACCCTATACCCATTTATCTTAATGATGCATATCTAATTACAAAACAATTTGTTTTATATTTATTATTTTGATAATAACTCGTTGTGGCGCCCCTTCGTTTTGTAGAGTCTTCATAAATGACGCAATTTGTCTCTATAAATAAAGAAATTTCATATAACAGTTTTGCAACATTAAGTTTGTTTATTATTTAGGTAAACTACGGAGAAAACGTGTTAATGAGGTACTTAGGCTCACCTAAAAATCGAGTTCTATAAAACTGTAGTTGCGTGTTCCTTCACGCGGTAAGAAAATGAGAAGAATTTAATTTGGTTGATGAACAGAACTATCGGACTAGTTTCAATTCAATCAAATGAAACTCTAACAGGCTTTAATGAGACCAGAGACTAAGATGGAACAGAGTCAGAGACAGAGTTTTAGAATATTTATGTAAAATAAAATTACCTGACAACTTACAACTTCGTTTGCGTTCCGAATTTTTTTTAATTCCTCAGCTCGCGACAAAGACATCCTCCAAGTTTTAAGTCTCTACTTTCAGTGGGTTGGCCTGTACGTTGTCTGTCAGTCAGTCAGGTCTGTTTATTAATATTGATTGATGATTGATGAAGCGTGATTGTGACTGAGTTCTCCAGAACTCTGCATAGACCACACTCTCGGGTATTATCATGGTTTAGCAATGCTTTGATCGCCATTGCAGGGATCCGCCGATCTTGTCAGCGCACCAGAACTCCGACATCTTGCTGAGGCTGCCGGCCGGCAAGCGGCTGAGGGACATCAAGTGGCTCAGTGTCTGGTGTCGGAGGTTCACTGTAAGTATCATCCCATGACCAAAATGTTGCCAGAACAACCTTTCATGAACTCAACCTACTGATAAACTAGTAGGAAGATAAAATTCAATAGAAATTAAAATTAAATAAATGTATTGCCTAAGTCATAAGTTAATTTTTGTGTCGATATTTAATTGTAGGTACTTTACTTTAATTATGGATCTGAGTTTGAAATAAGAATTTATTATTATTGTATTATACCTTAATACTATAGAAAGAGAGGTCGGGCGGGATCCGGTTACTTGTTGTCTCGTCTTTAGTCATTTGGAGAGAGTCCATTTTCCCAGCATTTTCCAAATGGTAGTTAGATAGATAGAAAATGCTTTATTGCACAAAGTAAAAAACAAGTACATAGGCGAACTTAATGCTAGTTAGCATTCTCTTAGTCTAACCTCTCCGCTAACCTCTGCGTATTATGGAGATGTGGTAGTGCTAGAATTGTGATTGAAGAAAGAAAATAGTATAAAGCTTATATTTAGTAACATAATACTTACGATATTATACAGAATACACTAATAAATAATAAATAAAATGCTCAAGTATTCTGGAGTGCCAAGATAGTTTGGATTTGAAGACCCCAATGGAGGTGGAATTGCGGATAGCTTCAGGAAGAGAGTTCCACAGTCAGATCGCGCTTACTGTAAATGAGTTGGTATAAAAAGAGATTTTGTGGTGTGGAACCATAAGAAGGAGATGTTGATGTAGTTGCTACTATTTCCAAAAAAATTGGGACAATGGTAGATTTTCATTTAAATAAATTTCTATATTCAATAGCTAAAAATCTATATAAATTAATTTAATAAGTGCAGAAACAGCAAAAAAAAGAATAAAATAAAAATTGAGTCTCAAAATTGTTAAACTACTTGGTTAGCACTTAGGTATGACACTATCCTATGTCACTAAACCTATCTCTACGATATCTCTAAATTCAGTAAGTAGGTTATTTAATGGCATAGGACAGTTTTAATATTGTTCATGTGATTGGCTTGAAAGATGGAGTCATTTCGCTTCTTGCAAAGGAGTCCCAGTCCAGCATAGAAACTTTTCTTGGTTCTAAATAATTAAATTCCTAAGAGTAAAAGGTCAAAGTTTATTTGTATCATGTTTTATCCAGCTCTTAATTCTCTTTATGACTAAAATAGAATCTTAGTAGATGGTTATTACATAGACACTTAGTTACATATTTCTATCTCAGATATTGTAATGTAACTATAGAATATTTTCATTGATAAGATTATAAATAGGTAAGTACTTAAATTATTTTTTAAGCAGTGGATTAGTTCTCTACTCTTTCGTCATATTTTTATGTTGGTAAGTACTCTAGCCCGCAACTTAGTTTGCGTTACGATTTTTGAAAATTCCTTTCTTAGTACGCATTATCAGCTCTTTGATAAACACACCCTCAAATTTCAAGTATCAACGTTCAATGTTTTTGCCTGTTTGTTGCCTGTCAGTCAGTATTTTATACATACCTACATAATATAGATGTACATCAATACATACTATGTTTGGGTATCGATAAGTACTTTAATGTTTATTTAGTCATACAAGCTGTATACATATATACATACATACGTGGCATTCACTCGGCTCTACCTACGTAGAGTCCTAACACATTGTGTGTAATTCTCGCAAAGCTACAAGGATATTATAAATACAGTGACAACCAAAAGTGCCGAAACATTTTATCGATTCATTTCGCGCGCATGTTCGCAGATTTCGCGCCAAAATTTGACGTTTGTCGCCATTCGGACGGTAACCTCCATTCACCGGGCTGAATGCGCCCGGCCATGTGATGCTAATTTGACAAGAATGAGATGGTTCCAATCTCATTATTGTGGAGCGATAGTTGCTGATTTTATTGAAGGAAAGGGGAAGATCGGCTTGGTGCTTAACTGATTTCCGAGAGCTATATTTATGAATGGCAATATAAATTAAGAATATGTAGATTAAAATTCTGAAAACCACGTTTTTTATGTCTTTGCTTTATCTCGCTTTCTTTACGAGATATAGCGGTTGTTGTGGTATTATTGAGGTTAGGTCAGAATTTTTATTTTATTATTTAAATGTATTTAGAATGCATTGGTATTGAGTTGTGAACTACCCTGCAAGTTTCAGCCGTATAGCTAATACAGAAGTGTTCCAAATTTGAGTTTCAATATTCCACCCGGAAAGACAGTAAAACAGACAGACAGACAAGCAAACAAGAAAGTGATAAACTTGGTATTTACCGTAAGAACTGATTGCATTTCTAAAAACTTGGATGATGTATAATCATATTATTTATATTTATTTACCGTAAGAACGGATTGCAGACTTAGGTAATGTCTTAAAGCTATGTGTGGTCTTCATGTTACGAAATACCTACGGTGGCACGTCAATTTAACAGGCGATATATTATGTTTAGGTCTTCTTATCGTGTCACTAGTTCTTTCGAACCAGTGTGGTGAAAGGATTTCAAGTGCGCCTCGAAGAGGCTCCTTTCGTGCATATATTCGAACATTTTAGGTTCTACGACATGCCGGTTTCCTCATGATGTTGTCTTCACCGTTAAGCACGTGTTTTAATGTACACATATAATTTTTGAACAGAAAAACCACCGGGTTCGAACCCACGACCTTCGGATCGAAAGTGACACGGCCTTTTTTTTAGTTACAAAATACCTACGCTGGCACGTCAATTTAAGGGTAATGTAATAAATAATTAACACAACTAATTTAAAAAAAAACGTATAAAATCTAAATTAAAGTATGAAACCATACTAATTTTTGTTGACACAATCGGAAAACAAAGACGAAACGAATAGTGTGAAGAAATTACTAACTACCAATACGGCGTACTTTTTGAGTATTTGTCCGAAACATTTTGTATGGAAATTTGCCTTGAGGATTACCCTTATCAGCCGATATATTATGTTCAGGTGAATTTCGGGGATGTGTTCATCCCGGCCCGACTGGATCCGCCCCGACCCCGCGTGCTGCCAGAATTCAAGCGGCTAGCTCACGGCCTGCGGTCCGGTAACATCAGCGTGCTGGACGCGAAGACCTTCTACATCCCCAACCTGCACTACGATGGCGCGGGGCCTGATGCCTACTTCTGGGTCGGGAACGGATCCGACCCTAACCCTTTTGGGACTAAGGTGCGTCATTTGATTATAGTTGACTTCTCAAAAGAATTCATCGCGCAAGACGCTCCACTCAGAGCATTGTCTATTTTTCGATAGAAACTTTAATTTGTTCAAAAAAAGGGGTAGTTTTGGTAAAGCATGAACAACTTGTTCATGCTTTACCAATATTTCCATAAGCTTTTCATATAGCCAAGGAACTTTTCTTTGTATACTTACGTAGCGTAAAATCTTAACGATTTAGAATAATGTGTTATATCTTGCCAAAAAGGTACTTACCAACTTTCTCCTGAATTCACGTTCACCTCCGAATCGTTATGATAAGTTTACCCTTCATTCCGAAGCATATCATTTTCAGATATCATGTTAGTACTCAGGACCGAGTTAAATAACTAGGATACTTAATAGAATAGAATACTTCTATACTTTTTTTGTAAATACCTACATAGGTACATAGGATACAAAACACCCAGACTATGGACAAACACCGATGTTCATCACACCAATGTTTATCCTGAAGCGGGAACCGAACCCGCGACACGCGGTGTATCAGTCCAATGCTGATAGAAAATGCCACAATACATTTAGCCTGCCCCTGGTACAATCATTTTATGATTCCAGGTGCCAAACGAGCAAGGGTCCCTCCACCCACTACGCGGCTATCAGGGCGAGGACATCGAGATCCAGCTGCCCGGGCGCCTGACGGCCTATGATGTGGACTGGCTGGCCGTGTGGTGCGTAGAGTACCGCCACAACTTCGGACACGTCTACCTGCCCAAGGACCTGGACGTGCCGCCCGCGCTTGGACAGACCAAGATCACCGTAAGACCTCACACGCACCTCACACCCACTTCACACGCACCTCACACCCACTTCACACGCAGCTCACATGCACCTCACACCCACATCACACGCACCTCACACGCACCTCACACGCACCTCACACGCACCTCACATGCATCTCACATGCACTTCACACGCACCTCACACGCACCTCACACGCACCTCACAAGCACCTCACACGCACCTCACACGCACCTCACATACACATCACACGGCTCACACTTAGCAGTCCAAAGATTAATCTTAAAACAGCATCAAACTTCTGAACTGATTGAGGTGAAATTTAGTATGGGGTATGGTATTGTTGATGAAATTGCTATATTTGGAAACACATATGCTACTTTTTATGTTGCATAAAAAAATATTAGCTTAGCTCAGCAATTTTATCCCGATACCAAGCGAGCGGAGGCGCGGGATAGTAAATTATAATAAACTGTTAAATTCTGTATGTACCTAAATGTACTCAACAGAGTGAGGATTTGGTAGGTAAAAAAAAACTGATTTGGTTCTTAACTATATATTTATAGGATTTTTTATAAGCAGATTTTTTATTGGTATTTGAAGCGGTAATCCACGCTTACTGGACAAAAATCATTATGATAATCCTAACACAATGATTTTGGTGTTTATAGCCTAGGCCCGGTATAGTCGAAAATTGATAAATGGTCCTAAATATTTATAATTTTAAATTTTAATATTTATCCTATATATTTTTTGTGACTAACATTTTATGTTTCCTTTAAAGCAGCTAACCCGGACTATCTATTTTTACCCGACTGCCAAGGAAGGGTTATCTAATTAATTTATCATTATTTACATATGTTGTGACTAACATTTGATCATCGTCACCTTTTCAGGGTAAAAGGAAAAAGCCACAACGAGTCAAACCACAAAAAATAGTGGCTCTACCAAAACCATCCTCTCTACCATCCTGGTTTTCTTCATGGTTTTTAGTTTAAATTAAGACTTTGAGATGGCCCTAAAGTTCTTACTAAGTATTTACTTTTCAAATGACAATTTAAAGACTGAACTCTTGTTGTGTTGTAAATTATTTCATTATTGTTATTATGTTTGTTATTGTTAAATAATAAACTGTTACATTATTAATAACTAACGGTTTTATAATATGTTTTCCTCTGCTTTCCTTTGGATTTATCTTTTAGCCGGCTTGGTGGTATAACCCTGTGAGTATTGGTTTGATTATCTATTTATTTACCTTTCTAACAACAACACTATTTAACTAACCTTCATAAATTTTATATTATTTAAATTTTGACAGTTTATCTTATATTTTTAGCAATCAGTTGAGGTCTTCGAGAATCTAGCCAAAGAAGATGTTATACGTCAGAATCTGCAAACATAATTTTCTGCCACATTGCGTTACAAAATCTTATTTATGTACGTACGTGTACACGTATAGTTTTATTTAACGTGAATGGCCAAGAAGGTTATATGGCCAACAGAGGGGTACGCCTTGCAGTAACATCTCCTTTGGCTAGATTCTGGAAGAGTGAGGTAGAAGAAAAGTGACGACACCGTGGCTTAGTTCGTAGTAACCCTGCCTACGAAGCTTGGTGTTCCGGGTTCGATCCCCGGCCAGGGCAAATATTTGTGACGAACACAAAAGTTTGTTCTCGGGTCTTGGCTGTTGTGATGTCTTTGTGTGTCCATGCCACCTGCGACACAGGGAATCCTAGTGCAGGGGTGTGAGTGTGTGAATGTTTATAAAAGGTTTTTTTTTATGGTTTGGCAAAGGAGTTTTGTATTCGCCTGTATCTTTAAATTTTACGTGCTCAATATCTAACGGCAGTTCATGTTTCAGACAAGTTCTACCACCTCCCAAACCCCATATAGCGCGGCCAACAACTGCAAGGAGATCCTGGACAAGAGGCTGCAGATTCGGTGGGAACTTCAGGCAAGTGACATTCCGTGTTATTGTATTCTTACCAATTTCCGCCTGAATTATTCAAGGGTTAATTGCAGCCTGTGACAAAGTTTTTGAAGCCACCATTTTAGTCTAGCTTCTTTGTCTCGTCTTGAACTTAAAAAAAAAAACTTTGAACCAATTCGATACTTACTACAGGGAACAATATTTTATTAAAATTCTTAAGATTTTCTTATCAAGAGTCATAGCTAAAAGTCTGAAATACCAAAGATAAAGAATCGCATTTTTTCTGTGCCAATAACAATGCCTCTTGATACGATAGGTACCTTTCTTTAATTCTGTATGATATTCATTTTGTTTTAATGATTATGATTGAGAATGATTCCGTGAATAATCGACCTGTGACTTTTATTTCCACTCCAGCGAATAGAGAGATCCTTTTAAAGGTAAAACGTTGTTTTCCACCAGCTTATTGAACATACAATTTTCAAGAAACTTGGTCAAACTTTTCCAAGTTCCCGAGGTTTGTCAGCCCAGCAGTTCTTAAATGTATTTTCTACAATTTTTAGGTACTTATTCTTAATATTCTATGTCTGCTGACTTTCCGTTCAAGGGTGCATTGTGCATTCTCCACCAAAAAACGTCTAACCCTGTCCCAGCCATCCGAACTCCTTAAAAAACGGTGTAGAATTCTGGGTTGTTGACAGCACCGTTTTAGTAACGTGTTGATTTGAAGGTACCTACCTTTATATATACAATTTAAATTAACCATCTCTTTTGGCTTTAGGGTGATCACATCCAGATAACTTTGGCTGCTCGTCTGCGCCCGGAACAGTACATGGCTTTTGGGATATCTGGTGCTGAAGGCAGACCAGCCATGTTGAACGCAGATGTCATGGTCGCTTATTGGGACAACAGGTGAGGGACTCTACCAAATTGATATTCTAGCAGTATAGCAAAAGAAAGTGGCTAAGTAATAAAAATTTATTGAATTAAACTACAAAGATTGTTCGGAAATACCTTACTCGAGTCGCTTCGAGAAAAGGTTACTACGGCTGTGCTGCTATACTTGGCTCGGAGACACTGCCGTGTTTCTAGATTACAATAAATTTAGAAAATTAAAGTCTCTGTAGACAAACTGAGACAAAAGACTATAAATAACTAGGTACCTACACATACGAAAGCTGTTTGCAGGGATCTTCAAAATTATAAGCTGAGGAATTTACGATAGGGACCAGGCGAAAACAGAGTTAGGAATCTAATAATACACGTAGAGTTGCAACAAACCAGTAATTTTGCTGTGCCGTTAAAAATTACACTAACTGAATTGTTGGTTTCTCCTATTCACATTTCCTCTTAGCTGGATACTTGGATAAACGTAAGTATTCTTCATCCATTTTACCAACAATTTGGAAGCTTGGATGCACTTATAAGCCGCAATTGTCAGCCGCAACTTACGGATGCGTCCGATCCCATAATTTCATCCCAGTTTCTGGTAAAGATTGCCTTAGAATTCCTTGGAGAATCACTTGGTGAACGTGATTTACAGTAACTGGGAGTAGATGCAGTCTTGAAACATTATGTTGACTCCTCGTTCGTTCCAGGGTGAACCAGCCTCGAGTGGTGGACTACAGCATCTCGCACCTCGCGCAGTGCGATGGGGAGAAGGGCGTCTGTCCAGATCTGAGGGTTGGAGGCAGTAACGATGTGACGCTGGGTAAGAAAGAGATCTATATCTATAGCCTCCCACTTACATCACAAAGGATTCTTAGTGCTTTGGTAGTGAGGTAGAAAAGGTAGTTGCAGAGCTCTTCTTAGTGAGCACTCTTGGTAGATCAGCCGGTATTTCGGAGGTGAGTTGATCAGAGGGTCGCAGCAGCAATTTGTGGTGCTGGGTACTGGTGAACCAGCCTCGACTGGTGGACTACAGCATCGGCGAGAGAATCGCACTGCGCGCAGTGCGACGGAGAGAAGGGCGTCTGTCCAGATCTGAGGGTCGGAGGCAGCAACGATGTGACGCTGGGTAAGTACTAAGTACCTAATGCCTAGATCACACGTACCCGGCCGAGAGCACTGTCTCAGCCGGTACGTGTGATCTAGGCATAAGAGATCAATATCTATAGCCAGCCACTCAAATTACAAAGAATTTCTTGTGCGATGGTAGTGTGGTGGTAAAGGTAGTTGCAGAGCTCTTTTTAATGAGCACTCTTGATAGATTAGCGGGTGGACGTAGGTCTCTCCCAAGGCGCGCCACTGAGCCCGATCTTCGACTCTTGTCATCCACCTTCTACCAGCTATAGCGCGCAGATCATCGCTCCATGGTCGTCCCACACTGCGCTTGCCTAGATGCTCCACTCAAGAACACGTTTACCCCAAAGTATACGAAAACTTCTATTCCAGTATCCGGCAGCCAGAAAGACGGTGTGACGACCATCACATACCGTCGCCCGCTCGCCGCCACCGAGCCGGCACGAGACAAGGAGGTTCTGACGTCGAGGTCACAGTCTGTCATAGCTGCGTTTGGCCCCCTCAACTCCCGATACGAAGCCAACGCTCATTCCTTCATGGACACCACCCGGAATGATGTTCAGCTGGACTTTGGAACTATGGTAAGTTGCTCTCTCCATTTACCTTCGTGCGTATAAATAGCGGCACGTTAGTTTAGCGCTGATCGATACGCGGGGGGGTTTACTGCGCATATTTATTGTATGTGTAGTCCCCGTCAGGTACCTTACTTTTTACTTCTGCGCAATAACGGTCAGCGCTAAAGTTTCGTGCCGCTACTTGTAACTAACCTTTCTTTTAGAGTCAAGCTAGCTGCAATCAGTTTGAATATCTAAGGATTATAAGGGATGTTTACAGAACGTGGATGCGTATAGAACAAAGATCACTGACATAGGTCAGAGAGTTAGCTAGCTAAAGTGGCAGTGGGTTGGAAGAACCGATAACCGCTAGGGTAAACGAGTTCTCGAGTGGAAATCACGACTCTGCAGACATAGAATAAGACTCCCTCCCGCCAGGTGAAGTGCCACTGAAAGGCACTAGGCAGGAGATATGAGGCGAACTTGAAGACAAGATTCGAAAGACGCACATTGGGAGAGGCCACATCAGGAAGCTGTGGACTGCGATAGGCTGATGATGTGTATGTGTATTGAGGTTGTGCAGTGTAGTAAATAACCTCTGTCCAGAACGACAACACCTGCCTCGGTCTGGCCACGCTGGACGCGAGTAGCCCGCAGCCGTGGCCGCCGCGCGTGGTGTACGGCGTCTCCAACTTCACCGTGAGGATCGGGCCTGCCGCCGGCGTCAGAGGGTACACGCCTATCACTGGTGAGTCACCTTAACGATAATACCTGCCTCGGGCTGGCCACGCTGGACGCGAGTAGTCCGCAGCCGTGGCCGCCGCGCGTGGTGTAAGGCGTCTCCAACTTCACCGTGAGGATCGGGCCCGCCGCCGGCGTCAGAGGTACACGCCTATCACTGGTGAGTCGCCTCAACGACAACACCTGCCTCGGACTGGCCACGCTGGACGTGAGTCAGTCGCTGAGTCAGGCTCTCTGATTGGTACAGGTATCTTCAGTAATTTAATCATTTATTGCAAATAAATAGGTACACTTACGCCTTAGGGCTATGGTATACTATACTTATACCCTTTTGGGCGCAGCAACTTTACTTAAATTTAATATTTTTTATACTGAATTCGAAAACACATCAAAAGAGAGACTTCAAGCGATATTAGCCATACATCTTCACGGTTTAATAGCGCTGACCTTGAATGCGCAGAAGTCGATTTTTAAGTATGGGCGGGCGAACGCGACTATATAGGTACACTTGCGCCGAGCACCCGTTGACTTTCGCCGAGCGCTATTAAACCGTGACGAGAGCTGTAGGTTAGGTATATTTTTTAATGCCATAGGTTTTATTCCTATTCTATTATCATTTACAATTACATATTTTACTATTTTAGAACCGTAAACAACGTGTTTGAAAATTGTATAATTGTTTTACGGTTCTTACAAAATTACAGTGACATTGTTTTACATATAGGCCAACACACATTTATCTGATTTCATGCAGGCAATGAAATTAGTAACGGATTCTTCCGAGTTGGTGAGTTTTTATTAAACAATATTCTTCTTTAATTCACTGCTAAGCAATGTGTAAGCTTTACCTACTGTGGTCTGGTTTAAGTACGCTTTTATTACTGACCATCGAAATCTCCCAAATTACACAAGCTCTTTACCAACGGCCAAGGTTTGTTTCAAAGCTTTTTATATGTCTGTCCTGTTCATGGGCGAGCTCTCTTGCCAGCAGAAATGAACTGAGGGCCCAAGCAAAAGCGCTATATAAATATGTAATGCCTTATTCTACAAACTTAGAGTCCGGTGACGCAGTAACAGCCATCTGCGGCTAACTGCATTAAACGTCCATCCGAAAAAAAAAAAAAAAAAAAAAAAAAAAAATCTACAAACTTGTAAATTTCTTAAAAGTTTTAAGAAATCCTGAAATAAAAATATAGATATAGTACTTTCTGAGATTTAGGATATGCCTCTATAAGCAAGCGACTGGATTGAGGGAACAAGTAATTTCATCATAACAGCTTTATTTCAAGTTTAAGAAATTTATGGCTGATTGCTATAAGTTTTTACTATTTTTAACTAATTGCCCTGTAAATCTTATATCGTTTCTCGAAAATTTAAAATTTGGTCCCTCAGTTCAGATGCATAGAAATGCGTAAAAAAATATGCATATAAAATATATAATGCATAGAAAAGCGCTAAGGTCGTCTCGTCCTATGAAAAGGAAGAAGAACTTCTTCTGAATAAAGTTCTTAAAAAAAAAATGAAACTAAAATGAGCGTTACCGGACAATCACAGCGTTACCGGACAATGAAAGCGTTACCCGGACAATGACGTCAACGTTTTCGTGCATGCAACCGGCGTTCATCGATTTATTAGACGTAGTCACGTCAAAAACTTTTGTGTCACAAACATGACCGTTAAATTCGGCATGCTACCATATCATACAGGGTGGGCCATGAATTAGTTAACATTTAAAAAAGTATAAAAAATATCCACATAAGAAAAAAAAAATATTCAAAAGATAGCCAATAGATGGGAATTTACTTTGTAAAAGTAATCTGAACAAAACACATATAATATGTGAAAATAGAAGCCACGATCGAGAAGTCGTTTTCCCCCGAAAAAACTATAGATCTACATATATGGCTTGCCAAGGTCTACTATAATAGACATTCGTAAATTTATTTATAAGAACGTATTACTTTATTTATAACGTAGACCTTGGCTAGCCATATATGTAGATCTATATTTTTTTCGGGGAAAACGACTTCTCGATCGTGGCTTCTATTTTCACATATTAGCAGCGTTTTCCCTGAAAGAAAACGCATATTAAATACTTACCTTCAATAGAACCTTTTATAGGTAGGAGACAGCATCCGTTTCCGTCTAATTTTTGATCAGTTTCATACTTTTTTACTCCTTTTTCCGGTCTAGTGGTGCCACCTGGCGAGACGCGCGGCGTATTTTTGAGTCTTTTAAAAATGGAGAGCCGAGCATTTTATCCTCATTGGCTTTCTATTTAACTATTTCACCAGGCAGACCTTAAAGTAAAGGTTCTATTGAAGGTAAGTATTTAATATGCGTTTTCTTTCAGGGAAAACGCTGCTATTAAACACTGTACCGTTCAATAGAACCTTTTATAGGTAGGAGATTCTGTTTGCTATCGCCTGGTGACACCACTGGAAATGTAAATTTCTACGGAAGCCTGTATTATTATAATACTAGCTGGTGCCCGCGACTTCGTCTGCGCAGGTATCTCTATAAATTGTAGCCTATGTGTTATTCTGATGTATAAGCTATATTATTGTAAAGTTTCATTAAAATTCATTCAGTAGTTTCTACGTGAAAGAGGAACAAACATCCATCCATCCATCCATCCATCCATCCATCCATCCATCCATCCTTACAAACTTTCGCGTTTATAATATTAGTAGGATAAAACGCCATTGTGACGATAAAGAAAAGAAAAACATAAATTACAAGTAATTAGTATAATCAGTATTTTTATCTTATATAATAGCTTAGATAACAACCGGACTCTAAAGGCTTAAGGTACTTATTATCAATCTTACGAAGTGTAATAAACATAATTTTACAAAAATTTTCACAAGTATTTGGGGTTTATCCAATCAAATATATCATTATACAAAGAAAACCTGCTATTCTTATACTGGATCAAATAATCGTGTAACATTTATATTGTCTATATTACTATCACTGCTACTTTTCATAACCTCTTTCCTGTAAAACTTTTGGAAAGTATTGGCAGATTGCCAATTTCCTCGTGCCATGATTTCGTCTAGCGGATGATTTTCCAGCCAGCTTTTGGATGCCACTGCAGAGCGAACACTTCCAGGTGTTGCTACTATGCCAGCTTCCTTGAACAAGGTCTTTATCCAGCCGGCTATGATGGTACGTGAGGCGGGTTTTGCCGTGCCTATTACTGAAATGAACAAATTAAAAAATTTTGCAGTATCACGTCTTTCATTTAGCAAATTAATAGTCTTTTTTACCCAGTAAATTGGATCTAGGTTATGGTTAGAAGAATTCTGGAGTAGTTTCCAGCCTGACTGTCTATAACTACTGCTGTCTGTTTTTGAACCAAATTGAGGCCAGAAAATTATGTGTTCATCAGACTGTACAAAGTGGTCAGGATCTATTCTGAGTAAAGTGAGGTCGTGTATGCGTCTTCCTGAGCAAAGCAGTAACAACATCGCGGTGTGGCGTGATGTTTGGAATAAGTTTGTATGATCTATGGTATAAATGGATAAGTATGTAGTAAGTTTATCTACGTCCCACACTGGTGGCTTAGTATTTTTGGGTATTTCAAGGGAAATTGACTTCAAAATATGTTTCACCAGAACGTGTGAGCTTAATCTACCGGATGACTCAGGATTACACAATGTAGAAACCACAGATTTATGTAAAATAATTGTGTTATAAGACAGTTTGTGAGTTAGATATAATTCTGATAAGAATTGTGCCAACTGTGAGCCCGTAGGGTTTTTTGGATCAATATTCTTAGACATAGACCATAGACACCATCGTTTCCATGCTACTGCGTATGTTTTCTGGGTTGACTTTCGCCAAGAGTTCTTAAGTAATGTACACTGTTCAGTGTCCCATGATGCTATCGCGTCCGACCACCCCCACATTTCCAAACCTCGAGGACAATGTTCCGGATCTTGGGTGGAGGAAGTCCTGTTGATGTGTCTATTAGGTATTTCTGTATTTTCTTCAAGGTTATTGGGGCTGCTAGCGCTCGGGACCTGAGGTCCGCTCGCCAGAATACCCTGTCCCACCGAGGTACTACTATCAAGAAAATTCCCGTTGACTGATTCAAGTGATTTAAGACCTTGGGAACTAAAAATGGTGGTGGGAACACCCATGCAAGTGGGTAGTTCCATGGAACGCTGAAAGCATCGTGAAATAATGCTTGGGGGTCGTTCAGATCCCGGGAGACATAATTTGATACGACATGTGCCGTTGCAGAAGCGAACAGGTCTATTATTGGGGTTCCCCACTTTGCAAACACTATTTCCACACTGGCTGGTAAGAGGTGCCATTCTGGAAGAAGGCGATGTCGTGATAAGTGGTCTGCATGACCGTTGTAAGTGCCCGGGAGATAGTGTATGCTGAAGTGGATTTGATTTAGGTCTAGTAAGCTCAGTATTTGATGTGTTATTTCTAGTAATGGTAGTGATTTCGTACCTCCTTCCTTTTGAAGATGAGTCACTGCCGTCTTGTTGTCGCATTGAATGAGCACCGAGCTCTGACGCAGTGTTTGCACGAAGTTTTGAAGTGCGTGCAGTATGGCCAGCATCTCTTTTTGATTGCAGTGTAGTGCTCGTTCCTCCATCGACCAAGTTCCTGAGACGGTTAGGTTGTCCATCTGTGCTCCCCACGCTTGATTGGATGCATCTGTTACTAAAAACTTTGCCGGAGGCGGATAATGTAGCGGTGTTGACAGATGACAGTTTTGTGTCCACCATTCTAGTTCGGGAAAAACAGCCTGAGGCAGGTGATGTTTTATCTGTGGTAAGTTTGGTAGGGAGTTCATGAACAAAAGCAGTTGTCGATGGTTTAGTCGACCTCGTGGTACGACAAAACTGGCAAAATTTAATAGACCCACTAAGCTCTGTAGACTCTTTAGGGTTGCTTCTTTTTCTTTGTAAATCTGATTTACTTTTTTGACAAGGTCTACAATTTTTTGTTCTGGAAGGGCTTTTAAATTTTCCCAAGGGTTCCATTGTATTCCTAAATAGGTGATGGTTCTTTGAGGACAGAGAATCGATTTCTCGAAGTTGATATGCCATCCCAGTTTTTGCAATGTCTTTACCGTTATTTGCACATGCTCTCGAAGCGTGTGTGAGCTTTGATTTATTATGAGAAAATCGTCTAGGTACACAACGATTCGTATATTCCACCTTTCTCTTAATATTTGGGCAATCCAATTGGTTAGTTTAGAGAAGGTTTTTGGTGCAGTGCTGAGACCGAATGGAAGGCATGTCATCTCTAGTAACTCTGTGTTGTAAATTAGGCGTAGGAAACGCCGGTGTGACTTTGCTACACTCAGATGAAAATATGCTTGACACAAATCTATTTTGCACATCCAGTCTTGAGACTGAAGAAAGTTCGGAATGCGGAACATGTTTATCAGATGAAAGGGTTCCGATATTACGTAATCGTTTAGTGCTTTGAGGTTGAATATAGGTCGGGCTGACCAGTCTTGCTTCGGTACCAGAAATAGCGGGGAGACAAAACTCGGTGAAAGAAATGCTATTTTTAGAATGCCCTGTTCTTTCAACTTTTTTATGACTATCGACATTTCCTTTGATACAGGGATTTGGAAAGGCCTTTTGACTAAATTTGGGTAAACCAGCGGGGGCCTCTGTGAGAAAGGTATTCGATAACCTTGAATTAACTGTAATACTACTTTTGGTGCCCCCATCTCCCTCCATTGTGACTGGTAGTGCACTAACTGGCCTGCCCAAAAACGACTCGAGTCATTTATTGTACCGTTTGTTGTTGGCTCTTGAGCCTCGAGAAGCATGGGAGCGTCCTCGGTAACTGCCTCCACGGTCGGGCCTCGAGCCTCGGTTGTGAAATGAACCTCTCCCCCTGAAGTTTGGCCTACTGCCCTGAGAATCTGAGGCTTGACCTCGGGGAGGGTGATTGGCATTATTACTGTACCCACCCCTCGAGAGTGGGTAATTGTATGCATGTGTATCATGAGCATGCGTATAAACGCCTGGTTCGTAATTGTAATATCGAGCTCCACGCGATGGAGCTTCATTAGATTGCCGCGCGCCTTGCTTCCGTAAGGTGCTGGAACGACTGGACTTCGCTTGGGAGAGTCCGTCGTTTTTTAAAGGCCAGAAAGCTTTGTGTACACCACCAGCCTTCTCTAATACAGCCGCGAATGGCTCGCTATCGAATATGTGCGTGTTTGATGGTGGTACTCTATTCAGTGATGCTTTTACCAACGGATCTTTAGCCTGATGCCTAATAACGTCCCGACTTATTTCAATACATTCAGCGCGGTGCCCACAAACAATTTGTAACAAATCTGAGGAGATCTTATTCAATTCGCCTTTTTGAAAGAGCTCTTCTACTTTTAAACTCAAATTTTCAGAATTTACATCAGTATTTTTAGCCCAAAAGAGCAGATTACGAATGCTGCTTTGTAGCGTCTCTTTTTGCTTTAGTGCGCAATACGTAATGGCTGCGTATGATTTTTCAGATAGTGCGACATTACGGAGGGTATCATAATTTCTTACCTCTTCGTTTGTTTCCAGGTCTATGAAACCCGGAGTGAGGTTATACAATTTTTGTGTTTCAGCGTATCTAACCTCTGACCAAGAAGGGCTACCTAAGCGCTGAGCTTCGATCATCATTTTCAAAAAGTTATCGGGTGTCTTTGGAACTGACGGTTCCTTAAGCTTTGTTTCAATATCAAAGGTGAAGTCTTGGTGCGATTTCTGACATTTAGTGCTTGGGCAAACCTCGTGAACACCTGGGTGCGCCTCGTGTGAGTCTGGGTGAGGCCCGTGAGCGCCTGAGCGTGGTGCCTCGTTGGTGTCCTGGCAAGCCTCTGTCCCTAAATATACTTGGTCCGTAACGTTCTGTTCGTAAAGGTCGCCACTAACACCCGAAATAATGGACATATCATCATTGTGATAATCGTTAATGTCACCTGTAATGATTTTGCGCAGCTCACCCATCTCCTTGACAAGTTTGTCCATCCTCCGTGACCGTTTTTTCCTGCGGCGGGTGCGTTGGGCCCTCTTTCCACGTTTCTTGCTCGGAGAATCCGACGTTGAACTGTCGCTGGAACGGCTATTATCGGAGATGCTAAGCGACCGGGTCCGCTTGCGGCCTATACCGCTTGGGCCAGCCACATCGTTTGGATTTACCGCCGAAGCATCGTTTTGCGGTTGATTATCCATCTGAAAAAGTACTACGTTAGATTTTTTGGCTACGCAACGAAGCGATGTACCTTGGTATAATTGATAATTATTTATAATTACGACACGAAATTGAAGTGGACACTTCGATAACTGACCATTTGAAATTTTAGTAGGTGATCCGAACGGAACAAACCGTTAAAAATGGCGATCACCTTGAAATAAATAAATTATTTTACCAATTGGCATAAAAATAAGTGTAGGTACTTACAGTTTTTACCGTTTTAACAAACGAAATGAACAGAAGACTTTTGTCTTGTTCCACTTTTGTAGTAACTGTAGGTTGATATAAATAATAAATGTGCAATTTGTCGTGGACGAGCAATTGCTGACTTGTTTTTTCGACGGAAAACGAAACGCCAATGAGGATAAAATGCTCGGCTCTCCATTTTAAAAAGACTCAAAAATACGCCGCGCGTCTCGCCAGGTGGCACCACTAGACCGGAAAAAGGGGTAAAAAAGTATGAAACTGATCAAAAATTAGACGGAAACGGATGCTGTCTCCTACCTATAAAAGGTTCTATTGAACGGTACAGTGTTTAATATATGTGTTTTGTTCAGATATCATTATATTTCTAAATAAATTTATTACTATTCAAAATTATATAGGTTAGGTACCTATTATTGATATTAAAGTAAGTACATAAAACGATAAAAACAACCTTTCATCATGGAAATGGAAATATCCTGCAAAAATTTGCAAGGCAATTGCTTTCATAATATGCAAGGCTCATAATATGTAATTTACCTCATAAAATCGAATAATTTGGAAAAAAAATCAAATCATATAAATTTACTGTTTTCTGATTTTTTCCTTTGTATACACACAATTACCTAGCCGGATGCCAAATTTGAACTTTCTAGGTCATCTGGAAGTGGGTTAGGTTTTACGTCTATATGTCAGTCAATCAGTGATAAAAATGACGATTTTTGAACGTTTATATCTAAATAACCGTTTTAAGCTGTTTTTATGAAATTTGAGGTACTTCATTAACTTTGGACTTTCAATACATAAACCAATTTTGGTGTGTTTATATTGATTAGTTTTTTAGCTATGACAAGGTCAGAAGTGGCTCCAAATGGTTCGTGTAAACTTACACACAGTGCTACCCGCCAGTTCGCTGGGCCTGACCGTGGCTGGACACACTGTCGTGTGTCGAGATATCGACTTATATCACACAATGATGTCATCTTGACTTTGGATTCCTTCTGGATTTCCTCGAAACGAGCTCGAGATCGTGTCGAACTGAAACATAATTTCCTACACGTTCTCTTCACTCTGAGAAGTCCTTAGACCGCCGATTTTCTACAAATTTAATGTCGCTGCCGTCTCTTCAAAATTCTTCACCCATTCATTTTCTACATAAGGACGCGGGCAATGATTTCTTCGAAACGAGCTCGGGATCGCGTCGAACTGAAGCAAAAAGTGAGCGAACTAAAATTGTTTTACGCAAAAGTCGCCTTGAGACCCAGTGTCCCGATCTATTGCCACTAAATTTCCCTGAAACGAGTTAGCTGTTTGACCTCTCCAAGCACCCTGCGCCGCTCGGATTTGCGCAGGAAATCAGATTTAAATGTTAACTAATTCATGGCCCACCCGTACGTAGTAGGTTACGATAAAGAGTTGTGATACTTTAATATTCTCATAGGTACTGATACCCTCGCTTTCCTCAGGCCACCCTTCGTGGGGCATCGCGTGGTACATCAACGACCAGCTGATCCCCGAGCTGTACGTGGAGCGCGGCAGGAACTACACCTTCGTGGTGGAGGGCGGCAACGATGACACCAACCCCGCCAAGTAATCTTCTCTTCTTCTTCTTTTTAGTTGCGCTCTTGACGGTTTTGGTCTTCGGAAAGTTTTAGTCGGTGGCTGTAACTCGCCTCACGATATCTCGCCACTTTTCCCTACTGGCAGATGTTCTGCTGTCCATCGCATGGGTGACTTTCCTTATACTCTGCCCTGAACAAACGCTCTATGGAGTCATTGTCCTGCCTCGAGACGTGCCCGAAGAACTTGAGGATGCGAGTTTCCACGCACTCCAGGATTACCTATATGGGCGACCGAGTACTTTTCTTTTTAAGTACATCTCATCTCTTTCAGGTATCATCCATTCTACATCAGCGATTCTTCTGAAGGCGGGTTCAGCCAGAAAAGAGAAGAGGATAGAAGGAAGCAGAGAGTATTCGCGGGAGTGGCGTACGACACTGAGGGGTATCCATATCCCACCGCAGGTAAGCAAATCCTTTACATACCTAGGTATACGTAACTCGATCTCGTCATACACTTAACTCGATCTCTTCCTACACTTAACTCGATCTCGTCCTACACTTAACTTGATTTCGTCCTACACTTAACTCTTTCTCGTCCTACACTTAACTCGATCTCGTCCTACACTTAACGTGATCTCGTCCTACACTTTAACTTTACTCTATCTCGTCCTACACTTAACTCGATCTCGTCTTACACTTAACTCGATCTCTTCCTACACTTAACTCGATCTCGTCCTACACTTAACTTGATTTCGTCCTACACTTAACTCTTTCTCGTCCTACACTTAACTCGATCTCGTCCTACACTTAACGTGATCTCGTCCTACACTTTAACTTTACTCTATCTCGCCTTACACTTAGCTCGATCTCGCCCTACACTTAACTCAATCTCATCTTACACTTAACTCGATTTCATCCTACACTTAACTCCATCTTGTACTACACTTAACTCGATCTCGTCTCACACTTAACTCGTTCACGTCCTACACTAAACTTAATCTCACCCACCCTACGCTGAACCTTTCACTCGATTTTGTATTAATTTAACTCAAAATCACGACTCATCAGGTATTCAGCCACTGTATTCAGCAGGCTTCATGCATGCATGGCTTCACATAATTATGGCATAGCTAAGTACTTATTTATAAATATCCCATGGTATCAATGAATATTATTTCCAGCGGGTCGCTACTGCGAATGGACGCACAAGACCACGGATCAAGCAGCTGTGACGGACAGCTTCGAGGAGTACACCAAGACATTGAACCTCAACTGCTCGGAGGGTGAACCAGCCATCTTGAACTGGACTGTGGCACACGAGACGCCTGATTTGGTGTATTACCAGGTAGAATCTAGTCCTATAGTTAGCTAGCTGACATCTGCAACTTTGTTTGCATTGTGATTAATAATCCCTTTCTAAAGCGTCGATGACACAGGGCGAGTTTACAAAGTACAAGCGAACTCGCTGGCTTTAGCGTGTAAAAAAAGCTCTGTGTTATCGACGCTTTAGTACGCGCCTGCACTGCTTGACGAACACACCATTCAAGTTTCATTTCGTTATTTTAGTCAACTTCCTGTTACACACTTCCGTCCCATTTTCACGAAATTACTCGACGCTTTAGTACCTACGCGCCTGCACTTCTTGACGAACACACCATTCAAGTTTCATTTCGTTATTTTAGTCAACTTCCTGTAACATACTTCCGTCCCATTTTCACGAAATTTCTCCTAAAAATTGTCAGAAAGCGAGCGGAAAGATTATTTACATTACCTACATATTAATATAATCCAAGAGTTTTGCCCCCAGTGCTACACCCACAACAACCTGGGCTGGAAGATCCATGTGGTAGACCCGGGCACGGCCGTTCCCTTCTCCGACCACAGTTCGCGCGCCAACGCGGCCGCCATGTTGCCGCTTTTCGCGCCCATCCCGCTGATACTGATCACCGTCGCACGAAACATCATCGCTAGATAGATCTCCAACAAGTATTACGCTATCCAACATCTTGGAAAAATAGGACCTTCGATCTCCAAAGCGCTATCCAATATCTTGGATCAAACATCGTGGATTAATAAGACCTTCGGATCTCCAACATATTGCGCTATCCAACATCTTGGATCAAACATCTTGGTTGAGCTGACCTTTATAAAGAGGTTTCTAATTCTTCAGTAGGTAATGCGTATGATGATTTCAAGATGATTTCAGATCTTGGATAGTGTAAGTATATGACCATCACGTAAGCTCTGTAGAGAAAATAGTAGTTTTCCACTCGATGACGATTTAAAACACCAAATGAATAAATTAGATTTGGTATCTTTTAAACATTTCAGTTCAAATATCGCGCTAAAAACTTCTTCGACGATGGTGTCGAACTATCGCGATGTTTGAATAGGGCGCCTTTTTATGTGTCAATGATTATTTGACATCATCATACCCTATGTACAGTCACAACGAAAATAGAATGCTGATTTTTATTTCATTAATAAAAACTATTCATGTTAATTTTTTTTAAGTCATTCGAGTGGAGATTGTGATATATATCGTTGGTTGATGTTGATGCGATACAGAATTACAGAGTTTTATGTGCATAATTAATAATGTATAAACAATTGGGTAATAAACGTCAATCTACATTACTGACTTATACTTATCAATTTCATATCAGTCGTGTAAAGTGTTTGAGCTACTTACTTCTTTTTCACGTACGCTTTTTGTAAAATGGTCTTGTAGAAAATAATGTTGGAAATCAAAATTAATATCTAAGTACACCTACCTAAGTATGTACTTATATTTGCTTAGCATTAAGCATTGTGTGAAATGGAATTGATCATTATTTGGTTGATAAAACACGATGCTTTCTGATTTTTGAAAATTTAGATAGGTAATGGTAATAACTACCATAGGTAAGTAAAAATACTAAGTCTTCGTCGCAACATTTGACAATAAAGAAGATTACAAGATAAGTTTTATATTAACCTAAATTTTAAGATAAAAATGCGATGAGCATTGATTGATTGGAATTTATGGAGAGTATAAATTCATTGTGCTTTTACTATCTTTGACAATAACATTTGAATTTTTATACTAAAACTTTTTTGGGCTGTTTATCTAGTTATCTTTTAAATATTTGTAAACTTAATAGTTTAAACTAGATTAAGTGTGGTAAGATAAGTTGCTGGGTGGATAAAAACAGTTGACAATAAATTGTGGCTATTCTCGATTATGTATTAGTCTAATCAAAGATATTTATTACACAAATTCTAAGTAAGACAAATAATAGGTATTATTTAAATTGGATTTATTCCATGTTCTAGGATAAATTAGTAAACAATTTGAACAAAAATACGCAATAAAATGAGGTATTTTGGTACTCACATTGCGAAACCAACTACAATGAGAATGAGTTCAACAATATTAATGTACCTATGTAGGTACCTACGTAAAGTACATTATTTATAAAAGATACATATGTACTTAAATGTTCTTTTTATTGATAAAAGTAAATAACGAGGTGTGTTATTGCAATTTTTTGTTGCATCCGGGATAAGATCTATAAAATTTTTTTAGCTAGGTTTGTTACATTTGAATGTTAAATAATACCGACCGACGCGATGTCATAATATTATTTATTACGAATTCAACAACTTTCATATTATTATGGTATATGACGCGACGCATGTAACCTTTCTCAGGCAATGTCGTTTATTATCATGGGTAATTTAAAATTCCCGGTAACCATGCGGTTCAGTATTTGTGGAACTTGCCAGTTGCTAGACGCACTACAAAACTTTTTAAAATTAACAATTATCGAAGTTGACTGTACTGGGTGAGATATAGTGACATTCGTTGTATTGCAATATAAAAAAAAAATAGGAACATTGGTAGATTTATTTATTAAGACCGCCATTCCAAATGCCAAATGTTTGTGGTAGAAAAAAGTTGGTCTACTTTCAATCAATAAAAAAATCTAATCATCATCGTTGACAAAGGTTGAGGAAAGGCTACCGATAAACGGATTGTTAGAAAAAAGAAGTTTTACAAGAGCGATGAAATGGCTTAGCAACCTTATTTCAGTTTATTGTAATATTTTTTCAAGTTATAGAGCGATTGGAGGTCAGGGAGGGACTAGGTATATAGGAGTAAACACTAATGAATAGAAAATAATGATAATTGACAATAAACTTATCATTGACAATAATGATTATATTACTTAAGTAAATAGGTACTAACATGACAATAATATAAATTGCTAAATTATACTTACATTATAATAAAAAATGTGGTTTTTCTACTTTACACCATTAAAATTATCTAGAAAAATATTTCGTAACCTATGAATCTATGTTACCAACTAATAGATTAACAATTATTATGTACTTATCAGAAATAAGTTAATCACTATTTGTAGCCGTAGTTGTTGGTGCACAAAATTTTGTTAACTTTAAGAGATTTATTATAGAAGTTACTATAAAATATGGTTGGGTACCTTTACAAATTTTTACAGTGCAATTAATACTATTAAGCCTGCTGCTCTATGTATAGGGGTTATTGGTTTTAGTTAATTGTTAATGTTTTAATTCAGTTACTAGTTATTTTGTAAATATTTACTCACCTACTTATGTAACTTTTAATTTTACAATATACCTACATCAACACCACTTTTATTTCTCAATTTCAATACTATTAACATTTTAACTAATTGGCTAATGATAACAGTCTCAATGTCTACCTGACTACCTACCTACAACGTGAGTGAAGCTGTGGACAGCAACTTGTTTATTATAGTTTATTTACTATCAAAACTTATAATTAAGGTAAACTTAAGAAAATAAAGGTTTTAAAATGCACATAATGTTTGGTGGCTTAACGTACCTACTGGTCATGCATTTCATAAAATTCTTAAAGACGGAAAGCCATAACATCAATAACCCTTCGTTGGCAGTCGGGTAAAAATTAAAGCTAAGGGTAGTGCTGAATGACGTGACTTTCTGCATCAGAAAACATTTAAATCTCATCCATTAATATTAAAAAATCTACTCGAAAACAGAAATAAAATTTAATAAGTAGGTACTGTAAATTGCAATAAACCAATTAGGTTATTTTTTTTGTACATATCTTATCCTATTGATCCTAGTTTTTTAGGTAAATGGTTTGTTTGAGTTGTTCTATCTATGTATTGTATGGCATTAAAATACTTCCTAAACTACGTTTTCAGTGTTTTATATGTGTTTTATTATTATAGCATTTTTAATAAAAACTTCTTAAAGAAAAGGTAGCTTTTGTGACGTGATAAAATTAAATTAAAGATATAAATATCAAGAATTTTTATTGTTTAATTGTGAGAAATAGGTACATCCATTCTTATAAGCGCCATCTAGTGGGTAGCTGAAATTTTAATCGCTTATTTCTTATTTACCAAAATTCTACCATCTTTTGGTAGAATCTAGACTTTATTTTACGTCGCACACAGAACTAAAATATTAACATTCGAGTGAAGTGAGTCCCTTTGGAGTTTTGGCGGGAACATGAAAAATGGCGCATTGGCGGCATTAAATTAATTGACAAAACTTGTATAACTTTGAGTGTTTAAGTGTAAAAACGGTGGTTTTTTATCCTTTAAGTGCTCGTCAACGTGTATGAGTGTTGGTGAATAGTGTAATGCTGTAAAACGTGACTTTTCGTGTTGCCTCCAAAACTCCATAGAAGCCTCTAGTAAAGTCGTAACCACCACTACTTTACAGGGGCATGACTTGACTTATCGACTCTGACTTATGACAAAATAATCTCTCCAATTACTTGACACTGGCTATATACCTTTGATATGAAGCCAAAACCGTAGAATTTAGGTTCTTCAAAAAAAAAAAAAAAAAGTGAGTCCCTGTAGTCAAACAGTGAAGTCAAACAAAAATGTCAAAAAAATCATAAGCGGCAGAAAAGCGGGTGACTCACATTGGTGCGTTTTAGAGTTTTTCTTAACTTTGCGTAGAATATTGTGTAAAAATATTAATTTCTCATATCGATTTGCGAATAGAGAATAATGAGAGATGATTTCCCGTGCGTAAGATAACTGCACCGTTACCTAAAACATCAAGTGAATTGACACATTGTTCTACAATCCAATCCAAACAAAGCTGAAGAATGGCCGAAAAGGTGAGTTTTTTTAATAACACACTGAAAACACTGCATAATCAACAATCTGAGACATTTTATCTCGTTTTCTCAGTCTGAGATTACTACAAGAAAGACTACAAGCTTCACGACCTCCTTTTTGCACAGAAGCTTACCCTACAAAGTTCTAAAAAGTTCGACAAAAAATCTAACACCTGCTTTGTTGAATTTTAAAATTGCTTCATTTTGGCATCTATAAAAATTTCAAGTGGTCTTTGAAAATAACTCTGCATTAATCTTAAACATTGCTTGTAAATGTTGTGAAATCAAGTCTAAATTCTCAATGTTGGTGGTGTGATACAAGACAGAGCTTAGGTACAAAATTGGACCTTTTTTTACAAATAATAGGTTAGCTCTCAAAGGCTTGTATAAAAGGTCTGCCTGTAGAGTCTCTAGGTACTCATATGTACCTACTCATAGAATTAACCATATGCAAGTAATGCACAGTTGGTGATATTAATAATTGAAGCCTACCTACATATATTTCACATATTATGGAATAAACTAGCAGCTTTTGTATTGTGAATTTTATGTAAGTTTATACAGTTTTGGAAGTTTTACTAGGTATATAAGGTTTGTTCTCCTGTGAATAGACATTAAACTTGTTTTTAAATAAATTTTCAATTCATCCCGGTCTCCCATATTCCTAATTCCAATTTTTCCAATTCCTCAAAAGGTTCCTTGCTTGGTGTTCCGGGTTCGATCCCCGGTCGAGGCGAATATTTGTGTGACGAACACAAATGTTAGTTCTCGGGTCTTGGATGTTGTGATGTCTTGTATGTGTCCATGCTACCTGCGACACGGGGAATCCTAGTGCAGGGGTGTGAGTGTGTGAATGTTTGTTTGTTTGTTTGTTCTATATCACTTTTTTTTATTTAACTGGTAGATAATCACTATTACTTACAATTCCAGAAAATTCATGAGAATCCCAACCCATTACCGGACGAACCAAATCCCGTTTTTGAAAACAGTGATAAAGAAAAAGAGATGGCAGCAAAAGTGCCCGAGAAGACTTCAACTGAAAAGCCTCCAGTTAATAAGTACCCAGTTGATAAGACTCCAGTGCCGACCCATTCCCCTCGGTTCACAATGCCCAGTCTGTCTAAAACGTCTCCCAATGACCTGTACCGGAAGCTGTTGCCCGCTGTTCTGTTTGTGCTGACGTTTGTCACCGTGATGACCATACTTCTTATTTACATGGATACTGTTGGTAAGTTATATGTGAAAATTTCATCTTAAATCAATTTATCTATTACTTATTCGCTTGTAGACAAGCAACTTTTGCTGACTTGTCTATCAAATCAAATCAGTAATTTCAAATAACTAGGATCCACACATTCTATGCCATATGATGTTACCAGTTTTTTAGCATTGTTTTGTTTGTTCATGACTAGGGATGCAATATTGTTCATAAAAAATATCGATATTCAGAATATCAATATTTTTAAGGTGAAATATCGATATTGAAAATATTAATGGTCGATATATCGATATTTATGAACGCTATTTCGATGTTTTTAAGACTTTTTATATTATACAATAATGTACCGTAAAAATTTAGCTTATAAAAATCGAACGTAGTTATATAATTTTATGGTAACAAATATATCGGATAAATATAATTTTTTAACAGAAATGAAACAAATAAGCATAATTATCAAATACTGTATTAATTGTTTTAGGATGTTTTTACATAATTTATTTTTACACATCTATTTTTAAATTTTAATTGAATAATTATTAGTTTTTATACTATGTACATAATACCTATTGAAACGAAAATGCACATATATTTTTGTCACTAAGTGTTAACCTGCTTTCTTATATTCTTGTTAACTTAACTTAAACGTTAACTTGTTTTATTTTTGTGGTGCTAGCTTTAGATTGACTTATATTAGATAGTGTAAAATAGTATAAGCTCATTCTATAAATAAAATAAATAAAAAATAAAAACTTTTATTGGGCACAAGAAATTTGACGGTACAATAAATTGAATTCTAAGTGAACTGTTCCGAACGACTATAGCATAAAATTAGAATAATTATAGTTGTAACGATTTGGATAGAATTAAACTTATATCGTAGAAATAAACATATACAGTTAGGGATAGCTTTCATTCATAGGTAGAACTTCGAAACAATAGCGTTGTTGTAGGATTTAGTTTGTACGATTCTTTGTTATTTTAGTCTCTCATTGTGTCGGCATATTTCTTTAAGTTTAAAAGTAAGGTTTATTGGTTTGCTTGCCCAACAACATAGTCTTTACGATTCTTTACATTTTTATTTATACGGTTATTGCTTTGTAGTAAAATAGTTTTCAAACAAATAGATTTAAATGAACAGCTGTAACACCATAACCATTAGGATATTTCGCATTGTAACAAGCCAGAGAGAAATCGTGGGAATCTCTCTGGACTGTGCGACCGTTAGGCCAATAGAAAACAGTACCTATAGCGTCCCTAACATAGTATTTTCGATATATTAGAATAAGAGTTAAATTGATTATGTGTTTGTGCTGTGTCAATTAATTGTGCTACGTAGGTACCTAAGTTAAGTTCAGATAGTTTAGTGTTAATTGAATTTTAGGTACCTGTATCTTTGTAAGCCTATAAAGGTAAATAGTGTCAATTGTGTAACTAGGCTTACGAGATAATGTGAATAAAGTTTTGAGAAGTTCCGACGTCACCAGCCAAAATACCACAAGTTGAGAACGCTGTCCTTAGCGTCCAAGCGGCGTCATAACGGTATCCGCGCACTCAAGACGCACAGCTTAGTATAAAAGGACGTTTGTAGAGGGGCGGCGTCAGTTCGTTTCCATCATTCGCAGACAGTTCGTTTCCATCATTCGCAGACAGTTCGTTTCCATCATTCGCCGACAGTTCGTTTCCATCATTCGCAGACAGTTCGTTTCCATCATTCGCAGACAGTTCGTTTCCATCATTCGCAGACAGTTCGTTTCCATCATTCGCCGACAGTTCGTTTCCATCATTTGCAGACAGTTCATGCCCATCATCCGCGTAGAGTTCATATCCGTCATCCGTAAAGTTAACATCGAGCACCGATAGATTCATTCGCGCGTATCGATCATTCGTTTATCATAGAGTTCTACTCTATCTTCGATTCGCGTGTGTCAGTTTGTGTTTAAAAATCTATCGTGTGGTACTGGTGGCGTCGTTCATCTGTTAAGTGTGTGACAATCAGTTGTTTTATTTGTTTTGTGTTCTTTGACTCGCGGGACATCAATCCCAGCAAACTATTCGAGGCAAGGTTAGGAAACGGTAGTATCCACGTAGTGCATCATCGATTTTGTGCAACAGTCCACTCCGGTGCTACGTGGACGCCCCCATTGTGTTCGCCGTGTCCTGCCTGAGTCGCTGTCTCGAATATCTGGTCCTTCGAGCCGGATCTATGTTTCGTGGGAAGAGGAAATAAGAAGAAGCAGCTGAAGATGGTGATAATGCATGCGCCGTCGCATTCCAGTGCCGTGTACACATATTCCGTACCTCTGTGCTCCGCGTCTGTGACCGCATCACAGCCATCGTTTGCAATAGCACAGCGTTACGTTGCACTCGCTGCGCAACCCGTGACCGCGGACTTCACTGTCCACTCCGTGCCTTTGTGCTCCGCGCCTGTGACCGTATCACAGCTTCCGTATTCGATGGCACAAACATACGTTGCGCCCGCCGTGCAACTCGCGTCCGCGTATTCCGCTGAACTCTACGCGCCGCAGTGTTTTGCGTCAGTGATAACATCACAAGTTACTACGATACCTACAAGACATGAAGAAACATCGCGAGAGACAAAAAAGTCAAGCCGACGGGATAAACTTCAAGCAGCCAAGTCAGAATATATGCGGGCACAACTTAAAAGAGCTGTAGCAGAGGCAAAAGTTGCACGCATAGAGCAGGAAATCGCCAGAGAAATGTTTCAAGAACAATCAAAAACATCACTAAGGGTGATGGAAATGAACTCCGTCCTCGCAGAGAGGACGTCGCAAGCCATTCCACCGGCGGGTCAGGCTGAGTGTTGTCAGTTTCCGAAGAGAATGGGAGCTATGCCGATGCCATTGGTGGAAATCCCACGAGTTGCAGTCCCGAGTATAATAGAATCGATAGAACGGGGACGGTCGGCAACCAACGGGACCAATGGAACGATAGCGGCAAGTATGAATAATAGCTCCCTAATAGTGAACACTTCGGAAAATGGTGTTTATGTTACTATCTGCAACAATAGCGCGCCGGTTGGGAACGAAGAACGCAAACAAAGTGGCTTCGTGAATCATGGACCTAGTGGTCAAGCTGCATACCTGAATACTCTCGAACCAGCGGGAGCTATAGCAGTGTACACCCAGAATACAGAGAAAAGTTTAAATTCCACTATAGCTCATCAAGATATTCAGGTAAATAGAACAATGAAGATATTTGAACGGGTACCGTTTGAAATTAACGGAACATTAAGTAACGGACCCGAAGAAGAAATCAAAACAAACGCACCGCGAGTTGACGAAATAACTCGAAAGGCAGTTGAACGACAGCAGCATCACTTAGAGAAAATATGCCTCACGTCATCTGTTGCTGTCCAAGTGAAAAATAAAGTAAGCCTGCGAGAAAAGAAAACGAAACAGGAACGACGCCGACGTTTCTCAAAGTCCCTTGTAACGTCATCGAGTAAATTTCGAGATTCACGCAGTCTATCGCCACGCCTTTGTAGTCTGCGCATTGCTGTACCGTTCACTCGATGTACGCCACGCCGACGTCCTGCACCGTGCGCCGCAGCGGAGATGCGTAAGCTACCGCCGAGTTCTTGTAAGCTACGCATCGCTACGTCAGTACATCGATACACGCCGTGCCAACATCGCTCACCGCGCACTGAAGCAATGTCGTGCAAGCCACCGCCACGAGCTTTTGGACTGCCCATCACCACGCCGCGTCTGCAAAATTCGCCACGCCAGAGTCATCGTCACACGCCGTACACTGTAACAACGTCGCGCAGGACACCGCCTCGTGTGCTGCGCATAACTACAGCGCCTCCAAGACACGCGCCGTGCCCACGCCTTCGTCCCGTTCTGCGCAACCTAGCGCAGTCGCGCAGTCCGCCGCCACGTCTTTGCGGGCTGCGTATCGCTACACCGCACGCGCCGTGTACTCTGGCGTCCATCAAACTTCGGCGCCGAGCAGTCTTAGTGCGCCGTGTAGCCCAGTGCCTCACCATCTTCGCGCGTTGTGACTTACAACGCTACGCAACATGCCGGCAACGCGCAGCGAGGCGCCGTAACAGCAAGCGTGGTCGTAAAATCACTGCAAGCCGCCTGCGATCACCGCTTGATCCTCGATGCCCGCGATTTCGACAACGGTATAGCAGTCACCATGGTAACGAGCCCACAATCACCGAGCACTACAGCGAGTCCTACCACCGCCGACGTCGAGCCAGTCGTCCTTCACCACGAGAGTTCCAGCGACGGGCGTCACTGAACGGCGGGAGGATGTTCCGAACGACTATAGCATAAAATTAGAATAATTATAGTTGTAACGATTTGGATAGAATTAAACTTATATCGTAGAAATAAACATATACAGTTAGGGATAGCTTTCATTCATAGGTAGAACTTCGAAACAATAGCATTGTTGTAGGATTTAGTTTGTACGATTCTTTGTTATTTTAGTCTCTCATTGTGTCGGCATATTTCTTTAAGTTTAAAAGTAAGGTTTATTGGTTTGCTTGCCCAACAACATAGTCTTTACGATTCTTTACATTTTTATTTATACGGTTATTGCTTTGTAGTAAAATAGTTTTCAAACAAATAGATTTAAATGAACAGCTGTAACACCATAACCATTAGGATATTTCGCATTGTAACAAGCCAGAGAGAAATCGTGGGAATCTCTCTGGACTGTGCGACCGTTAGGCCAATAGAAAACAGTACCTATAGCGTCCCTAACATAGTATTTTCGATATATTAGAATAAGAGTTAAATTGATTATGTGTTTGTGCTGTGTCAATTAATTGTGCTACGTAGGTACCTAAGTTAAGTTCAGATAGTTTAGTGTTAATTGAATTTTAGGTACCTGTATCTTTGTAAGCCTATAAAGGTAAATAGTGTCAATTGTGTAACTAGGCTTACGAGATAATGTGAATAAAGTTTTGAGAAGTTCCGACGTCACCAGCCAAAATACCACAAGTTGAGAACGCTGTCCTTAGCGTCCAAGCGGCGTCATAACGGTATCCGCGCACTCAAGACGCACAGCTTAGTATAAAAGGACGTTTGTAGAGGGGCGGCGTCAGTTCGTTTCCATCATTCGCAGACAGTTCGTTTCCATCATTCGCAGACAGTTCGTTTCCATCATTCGCCGACAGTTCGTTTCCATCATTCGCAGACAGTTCGTTTCCATCATTCGCAGACAGTTCGTTTCCATCATTCGCCGACAGTTCGTTTCCATCATTTGCAGACAGTTCATGCCCATCATCCGCGTAGAGTTCATATCCGTCATCCGTAAAGTTAACATCGAGCACCGATAGATTCATTCGCGCGTATCGATCATTCGTTTATCATAGAGTTCTACTCTATCTTCGATTCGCGTGTGTCAGTTTGTGTTTAAAAATCTATCGTGTGGTACTGGTGGCGTCGTTCATCTGTTAAGTGTGTGACAATCAGTTGTTTTATTTGTTTTGTGTTCTTTGACTCGCGGGACATCAATCCCAGCAAACTATTCGAGGCAAGGTTAGGAAACGGTAGTATCCACGTAGTGCATCATCGATTTTGTGCAACAGTCCACTCCGGTGCTACGTGGACGCCCCCATTGTGTTCGCCGTGTCCTGCCTGAGTCGCTGTCTCGAATATGAACACTAAAGTTATTGATGAGTAATTAATTTATTTAAACCGAATTTCGGTTACGAACGTAAGTATCTATTATTCCAATAATAATTAATATTATTGGAATAATAGGTACTTACGTTCGTTACACACAGTCGAGACAGCAACTATCACAGATGTTATCTATAGCTTTACTTCACTTTATTCGTTTAAGACTACTGTGATGTGGTAAACGTGAAACAACAAACAAAGAAATTGTATCGTTTTGCGCGCGTTTGCATTGCAGAACGAACGAAACACTAAATAGAAAAATCTACAGCTGTGACTAAGCCAAGTTAGCCGGGACGGCACTCGGATCGGAAGTTGGCGCTATGACGAAATATCGTTCATAAATATCGCTCATGAAGAACGATATATCGTCGATAGTTTGGATTTCATTGACTCCTTAACCCTGTGGCCAACCACAGATCAAGCCCATTCCTATGCCATTAGTTAGTGACTTATAAGTGACGAACAATGGTCTGACTCCCAGGATTTGTGACAGCCCCGTTCCTGAGATATCAGCGAAAATACCTGGCCCACGGTTCTGGATCCAGAACCCTGTGGCCAAGTACTTTTGCAAATTACACATAAACCACTGCATCTTATGGCCCCAGATTTTTAATTTGCGTTAGAAACGCCAGTCACTAAGCCCTAGACAAAAAACTAACTTCCTAGACCCAAGAATACCGAAGTTAATAAAGTCCGGCCTAACATTTTGAGGTTATAAAAATAACCTCAAAATGTTAGACCAGCTACCCGAAAGAAGAATGCTAGGAGGCTGATTACTATGCCAAACCTTAGTGACTCATTTGTGACTAACAATGAACTGAGTCCTGGAATTCGTGACAGCCTAGTTGCAGAGATATAAGCGAAAAGACTTGGCCACAGGGTTCTGGTCCAGAACCCTGTGGCCAGGGATTTTCGCTAATTTCTCAAAAACCGCTGCATGTTATGACTCCATTTTTTGTATATGCTTTAAAAACGCCAGTCACTAAACCCTAGACCTAAAATTAGCTTCCTAGGTTGTTTAATAATAAAGCCTAGAAACATATTTTGAGGTTATAATTTATTAACAGAGTGACCATGTATTTTGCCTCATTGAGACTTTCCTTGTTTTGCGTTACGTAACATAACGTAAATGCTATACTTACCTATTGTCTATGGCATTCACATCCTAGCCTAGACTATTGTAGAGGACTATTTTTTTAAGCAGAGGCGGATTATCCGTAAGGCAAACTAGTCACGTGTCTAAGGATGCGAAGTTGTACCTATTGTAACCTCGTGCCTCTTGTGCATGCGCACGAATGTTTTCTGATACATATGCTGGAGCTAAGTGGCCGGCGCTGTGGGAGACAGTAATGCACGCACGACATGGTAATGCACAACACGGTACGGTAATGCCTTACCTCGAAATGTACACCACGGAGTCCAAGTCTTAGGCTTTCTATTTTCGTGTTGGCAATTCCTAAGTTAATATCTTTATATATCGCACACTCGTTTTTATGGGCATATTTCAGTATCAGTTTTTATAAAATAAAAAATATTTTTTAAGTACATAGGTCTATCTACGCAATAAAACTCAATCAAAGGCGGACTTTAATAAAGTGGAGCTGCAATAATAATAATCCCACATTGAATCTCCGTTTAAGACAAATTCACAATAACATTTGAATATAAAGCCCGCATCCGGAGTATAAAATAAACGCTTCATGGTCTACAGTATAAAATGAACATAAAACGTCCGACGCTTTAGGGGAGAACATTTTCTTGATTTATTCTTTTTAGAGCATGATTTTTCAGTGGTTGGGTTTTAGTTTTTGGACTTCATATTCATTTAAATTGTTTTGAGGTTTTATTTTTTTGTTATAAATGTTTTTGGGTAGGCTTAGAGAGAGAATATGTTTGTCTCATTATTTGACGTCATTACGTGATTTTAAAAGTTATTCCCAGTTATCAGGTGCATGCAAGCAAAGCCACAAGAAATAGCTAACAATATTATATTCTTGAAATCTGCTAATTATGCCCCTTTATTTGATACCCCACACAGCTACATAAAAAAAAGTCTCAAAAGCCCAGTAATTACACATTAATGTTACATACCTATTACTGCTTTGCGGCAGAATATCTGACACTGATTGTAAGTATAGGGTCTATGTTAAGCTTTACATGGTAATAAGAGTCATAGTACTTACCTACAGTAGCTACCTTAATACAAGTAGTATTAAGTATTAATACATTTATAAATCATAGGTACAAAATAATACTGTTTTTCGGAATATTTTGGTTTTACTTCCAAGATAGTGAAGGGGCGTGCATATTTAGACTGAAAGATCTCTACATAAGTACTTGCACATTCTAAGATGTGAATGCCATAGACAATAGGTAAGTATAGCATTTAAAGTTCAAGTTTAAGTTTTTTATTGGTAACACATATTGGTAAATACAAGTCATATTATAACAAAACACACTCTTAGGCACTAATCAGATAGACCGGTGGTTGGTTATTTACAATTTTAACAAAATAAATAATAATTATCAAATTCAAATGTTTTACATAACGCAAAACAAGGAAAGTCTCAATGAGGCAAAATACATGGTCACTCTGTTAATAAATTATAACCTCAAAATATGTTTCTAGGCTTTATTATTAAACAACCTAGGAAGCTAATTTTAGGTCTAGGGTTTAGTGACTGGCGTTTTTAAAGCATATACAAAAAATGGAGTCATAACATGCAGCGGTTTTTGAGAAATTAGCGAAAATCCCTGGCCACAGGGTTCTGGACCAGAACCCTGTGGCCAAGTCTTTTCGCTTATATCTCTGCAACTAGGCTGTCACGAATTCCAGGACTCAGTTCATTGTTAGTCACAAATGAGTCACTAAGGTTTGGCATAGTAATCAGCCTCCTAGCATTCTTCTTTCGGGTAGCGGTATAACCTCAAAATGTTAGACCGGACTTTATTAACTTCGGTATTCTTGGGTCTAGGAAGTGAGTTTTTTGTCTAGGGCTTAGTGACTGGCGTTTCTAACGCAAATTAAAAATCTGGGGCCATAAGATGCAGTGGTTTATGTGTAATTTGCAAAAGTACTTGGCCACAGGGTTCTGGATCCAGAACCGTGGGCCAGGTATTTTCGCTGATATCTCAGGAACGGGGCTGTCACAAATCCTGGGAGTCAGACCATTGTTCGTCACTTATAAGTCACTAACTAATGGCATAGGAATGGGCTTGATCTGTGGTTGGCCACAGGGTTAAGGACTCAATTGGATTTCAATATCGATATTTATGAATTGTTTGCATCCCTATTCATATGACCGAGTATGTTGTTGAACATATTTGTAGATGCTGCAGAAAACCACTTCTGGCAGTATAATAGTAATAATAATAATGCAATGGACAGATCATGACATAAATTATGTAGTTGGCCAAAAGTTTAGTTAGGATTTTATACTCGTAATATTTGTTAAGTTGAGCAGTAAATGGAGATAGTACAATTTCTCTTGATACAACATGAGCAGCTCGTTACAAATAAATTGAATGTAATGATTCGTCTTGTCCAGCCCTGGGCGCCGCGCAGTTCCGCGTGAACATGTCTCGCGACTACGAGCTGGCGCGCATCCCGCAGGGCTCCGCGCCGCTCGTGGCCTACGTGCGCCAGCTGCACCTCGCGCCCCGCGCCGCGCGCGCGCCGCCCGCGCCACCGCGTGCCACGCCGCAGGTGCGCGCGCTGGAGCGCCTGCACGGGCCTGTGGTGAGTGTGACCGTGCTGCACCCCACGCCCCGAAAGACGAGGAACACAATCTTTTCGCTCTGTCTATTGTACTGATTCATTTGTTAAAGTTCGTTTGGAAAGTATCGGTTTGTGTTGCAGTATAACGGCACGTTCGTGGAGTTCCTGCCGTCGGGCCCGCGCTCCGACAGCACGCTGTTCCTGGAGGCGGAGCGCGGCTGGAGCGGCGTGGCCGTGCGCGCGCACGCGCCCGACTACCTGGCGCTGCGGGGAGCCGCGCGCGCCGCGCACGCCTGCCTCAGCACCACGCCGCACCCGCGCGAGGTAAGTAATCCCCACATACACCAACCGCAGTAGCGATTTCGTTCCCGTAATCCCCACTAGCCATCCCCACTGGTGGGGATTTCTGGAAAAAAAAAGTCTCTAAATCCTCACTTACACCAACCACCAACTGCAGTAGCGATTTCGTTCCCGTAATTCCCACTAGCCAATGAACAATGAAATCATTTAAAAAATTATACACTATGTTTCCTGAACACCTGTAATTAGCTTTATGTTATCTAGAATTAAATTAAGTACTAAAATGTAAAAGTTGGTCTTCCCACATATATAAATAAATAAATTTAGAGACTTTTTTTCCCGAAATCCCCACAAATGGGGATGACTTGTGGGGATTTTGGGATTAAGCCTACAACGAGGCTGCGAGGGGGTTACCGAGCCGTCCAGCAGTTGACTAGAGTGGGCTGATGATAATGATGATGTTGTGTACCCGCAGGTGTCGTACGCGGAGTCGGACTCGGACAGCGTGTTCCGGTCGCGCGTGCTGTGCCTGCCGCTGTACACGCTGCTGCTGGCGGCCGAGGCCACGCGCGCGCAGTACGTGCAGCTCGCGGGCGACGCCGCGCTGCCCGCGCTCAAGCACGTGCCCTACCACGACGTGCGCCTGCAGGTGACTGGCTACTGCACGCACACTTGCAGGGAATAGTAGCTACAGCACGCACACTTGTAGGGTACTCTGGCTACTGCACGCACACTTGCAGGGAATAGTAGCTACAGGACGCACACTTGTAGGGTACTCTGGCTACTGCACGCACACTTGCAGGGAATAGTAGCTAGAGCACGCACACTTACAGGAAATAGTAGCTACAACACGCACACTTGTAGAAAACATTATCTACTAAACTAAAATGTACAGTACGTGCATTTGCACTCTATTTCAAAAATACCATCCGGCGTCTTTATCCCACAGGTCATAGAAGTCCGCTCCACCGACCCTGTGTACCGCAACAAGACGAGCCACTTCCTCGCCACCAAGAACTACACTGTAGCAGCCACTTTCGACGACTGCGTCATGTACGCGCTCACCGACAACTGAACCATGGTATGAAATTAGAAAAATAAAAAAATAATAATATTAAAAAATAAAAAAAAACAGCCTTCAAATAAGAAGCTTGAGGAAACGCCATAGTGGTGCTTCCACATCGCGTGCGCTCATACACATCGATACTTTCAGCAAACGTATGTAAGCGCCATCTATGTTGCACTCAAGGAGGTTAGAATGTCAGTTAGTATAGCGCCATCTATTTTTACATTGGGAGGTTCTTTCGCTGTGGCGCTACCACATAGTGTGCGCTCATACACATCGATACTTTCACCAACGTCTGTAAGCGCCATCTATGTTGCGACACTGCGCTCAAAGAGATTAGAATGTCGGTTAGTTTTGTCTTAGTATAGCGCCATCTATTTTACACTGGGAGGTTTGGTCCTGAATCTGTGATTTCTACAGCTTTTCTTTTAAGAATAATAAGAATAAGCAACAGAATAAGTATATGTATTTTTTTTATTTTGCAATAATTATTAAATATATGTTTTTAAAATTCTCATCACAATGTATCGCCTTCTATTATTCAAAATAAGTAACTACACTAAATCACTTTAAATTAGTTCAAAATCATGTACGCGCTGTCTAACAACTGAACGACTGTAACTATCTCATACACTTCGATAATTTCAGAAAACGTATATAAGCGCCATCTATATTGCGACACTGCACTCAAGGAGGTTTGAATATCAGTTAGTTTTTATCAGCAAAGCGCCATCTATTTTTACATTTGGAGGTTTGGTCCTGAATGGCTCAATCTGTGATTAATACAGCTTTTCTTCATAATAGCAATGGAATAAGAATAATTCTTTTTTTTTAATTATGCAATGATCGTGTATAAATTGGTTTATGTTTTTAAGATCCTTATAACAATGAAACGCCCTCTATTATTCAAACTAAGTAACTACACTGAATCAATGCTTTTAAAACTTCATTGCGAATAAAAATAAATGGATCACAAACATGCTTGTAATTGTTATAATTAGAAATAATGAATAATATAAAGGGTAAGAGCACAAGATCTTAAAATACATAAAGATATGCTTTTTTGAACACTAGACAATTTTTTGAATAGTTTACAGCGCAGAAAATTTTACAAATATAATGGTTAAAATAAGTTCAATGGTCAAAGTTAAATATTTTTGAAAAAAAAAATAACGCACAGTGTTTTAAGACTTATAATAGCTTGATTATAGTGATAGTTTAAGTCTATGCATAAGGTCACACAATGTCCGTCCTTCCTCGTGTTTTCTACTCAGTATTTTACAAAACTATTGAGAATCTCAATCTCAGTCATGTCAAAACCCATTGTTAAGACACCCGCGCACTAGGCAGCCTGGCTGCGGCAGCCAGTCGAACATATAACGGTGTATGATTGCGGTGCCCGTGCACTAGGCAGCGACAAATTCCCGGCTGCGGCAGCCATTAGAACGCGCCTGATTGCAGCTAGAGCGAGTGGAGGGCTATTAGGTCGAATGTATGTGCCTTCAATCTCCGCAGACCATTGGCTGCACGCAGTCAGAATAAGTGGGTAGCTGCTAGGTCGAATGTATGTGCCTTCAGTCTCCGCTGACCATTGGATTCAAGCAGCCAAAATTAGTGGGTAGTTGCTAGGTTATATGTATGTGGCTTCCTTGCTGGCTGCTAGATGTGTTTTGTCCACATCGCTCGACGAAAGGCTTTAGTTGATTCGTGTTTCTGACACGATGTTAGATTGTATTCAGTATGGTATTCAATTGGAAGATTATTTTGATTACTTTGACAATATGTTCATGAAATCAATTTTAATTTGCACAAACGATTAATGATAATTATTTTTTATTATTTCCAATTGGATTATTCCGTAAGGTAACGTTTAGTTTTTATTGTGATTTTAATATTAAGATTGTATTTTATGCCGTAAGATTTTTACAATTATGATTCTGAATGGTTTTAATTTAAATTTAAGGCATTTAATTATTTTAATTTACATGAAAGAAAACTTAGCTTGTAACTTAGGTATTCTATAAGTTTCGGGCTTTCTATAAGTCGATAGCACTGTTTCTTTATAGTTTAAATATTGGAAGATAAACCACGAGCAAAAAGTAGTTTCAATTTTGGCTTTTCTTGTGAGACTTTTTTTTTTAAATACCCAATATAAGTCGATAGCACTCTGTTTCTTTATAGTTTGTTTAAAATGTGAGGCCATAAAAATGACATTTGCCTTTAAATACCAGTGCCTTAACAAACCAGATTTTACAATAATCAGATTTTACAATAAAATATTGGAAGATAAACCACGAGCAAAAAGTAGTTTCAATTTTGGCTTTTCTTGTGAGACTTTTTTTTTAAATACCCAATCATTGAAAGTAACATTTGAAGTTATACTTTTGAGTAAAACTATTTCTTACTAATGCCAACACTAAACTAGCTAGCTATCCTTTACACTAGTTTTACAACCTTTAAATAGAACTTTGATAGTTTCAAAATGTATTTTCTCAGGCACCTATGTTTGGTTGTGTGTAAAATTGATCTATTGGCAAGTTGCCCCCAGCTTGAAGGGTTGCCATTCTATGGAACTACACAATATGGAGCGACACTTTAAAATAGCTTTACAATTTTCCATAATGGTGTGTTCAGATTATTCTAGCCGAACGGATAAAACGGCGTGAATGTATGAATATTACTGATGTGAATTCTTTAACTTTTATTAAGAGTGGTTATTTCGTTACAGTCAGGATGATGAATCACCTGTCGTATTTAACGTTGAAATGCTATCAAAAAATTACTTCCCATTTGCTTTCTATGATAAGCGATTTGCGTCCTATACATTTTAGAAGAATTTCAATATTTTTAAGGTTCATTCTGACGTCAGGATGGCCGGTCACCTGGCTGTAGACTACTTGCGGTGGGGAATCGCTGAAATTTGATTTTGAGCCCAATTGAGCCCCCCCCCATCCCTCGCCTCGCGCCCCGCGTATTTTCTTACCGCTGCTGAAGGCCGTGCTCTCCAACGAGGCCAAGAAGGCCTCCACATCTAAGGTAACTTCACTAGAGCCTGGTCAAAACAATCAAACTCAAGTGCTAAATATTGTCACCAAATCGATACTCATAAATCGAGTCGTGTGTTGTTTTTCAGCAAACACCCGTCCACGACGCTCACTATATATGTAGCCATATATGTAGATCTCAAGTCTTTTTTCGGGGAAAACGACATCATAATCCGGACCATCGAACCGTGGCTCCTCCATTATCACATATTATATGTGGTTTTGTTCAGATTTAAATTTCAGCGATTCCACACCGCAAGTCTTCTACGGCCAGGTGATCGGCCATCCTGACGGCAGAATGTACGGTTACCTTAAAAATATTAAATCTCTTCTCAAATTTATAGGACACAAATCCCTTATTATGGGAAGCTAATGGGAAGCAATTGTCGGATAGCATTTCAACGTTAGTTATACTGTCGTATACTGTATATATCATTCTGACGGTAACGTTTTTTCGCTGTTTCTCTAGTACAATTCTAACATTCTGGAACATTCTTATTAAACGTGATATTGAAAAACGGATTGAGAATGATTTGCTGCCTGTCCCGGCTATAACAGTCTAATCTATGATACGATGAAACTTTTACTTATAAAATAGTATCAGAAATAATCTCTTATCATGTTTAGTTAGATAGTTTCAAGGATAATTCTATGTTCTCATTCCATGGGATTCCATGTTTTAATTTTAAGACTGAATCTGAAATGAACAATTATTTATTTTTATGATTATGTTCAATAATAATTTTACAATGAAATGAAATAATCGATAAGTGACAATGATGTATTCGATTTTAATTACCTATTAGTATTTCGTTAGGTTTAGTTTTATACGCTCAATTTTTCACAAATAAATTATTAATTGCTTTTACTATGCTGTTTTATTATTTGCATAAACTCAGATAAATAGGCTAACTAATCCTATTTATCTGAGTTAATAAAAACTGGAAACCCTACCGCATAAATATTATCGTGTGCATCTGAACTGAGGGCCCAAATTTTAAATTTTCGAGAAACGCTTTAAGATTTACAGGGCAATTAGTTAAAAATAGTAAAAACTTATAGCAATCAGCCATAAATTTCTAAAACTTGAATTAAAGCTGTTATGATGAAATTACTTGTTCCCTCAATCCAGTCGCTTGCGTAAATAGGCATATCCTGAATCTCAGAAAGTACTATCGCTAGGCTTATCATTTTTATTTCAGAATTTAGTTAAGAATTTCTTAAAACTTTTAAGAAATTTACAAATCTGTAGAGTAAGTCATTACAGATTTATAGCGTTTTTGCTTGGTCCCTCAGTTCAAACATGTCTGGACTGAGGGACCAAGGGAAATCACCATAAATCTGTAATGTTATATTCTACAAACTTGTAAATTTCTTAAAACTTTTAAGAAATTCTTAACTAAATCCAGAAATAAAAATCACAAGCCTAGATATCGTACTTTCTGAGATTCAGGATATGCCTATTTACGCAAGCGTCTGGATTGAGGGCCCAATATTTTTGGCTTTATTTACTTTTCTCATACTCATACATGAACGCAATTAGAATTAGTTTTTTTTTACTAATTTTTAACTAAAATTTAGCATATCGTCCGTTCTTCTAAAAGCTAAACTTTAAGAGAAAATGGATTTTCAACACTTACTAGGAGAAAACTGTGTAGGGTGGATATGATTTTGTACTTTTTCGGACATTATTTAGCATACTTCAGCGGCCGGTATTCAAGGCATCCGTGGACAAACGTGGTAATGTAATAAGTAAAAGCATAGGTACTTCTAAAATTTTATAATGTTTAATTGCTTTTTAACTTGTAAATTTCTTAAAAGTTTTAAGAAATTCTTAACTAAATTCTGAAATAAAAATGATAAGCCTAGCGATAGTACTTTCTGAGATTCAGGATATGCCTATTTACGCAAGCGTCTGGATTGAGGGACCAAGCAATTTCATCATAACAGCTTTAATTCAAGTTTTAGAAATTTATGGCTGATTGCTATAAGTTTTTACTATTTTTAACTAATTGCCCTGTAAATCTTAAAGCGTTTCTCGAAAATTTAAAATTTGGGCCCAGTTCAGATGCACACAATATTATCTCCATATTTCTGACACTTTATTTTTGTTCTATGGTAGTCTTATGGCAATAAACATTATGACTTATATTTTTTGTAATCTCCTTTATTTTATTACCCTACTCGATAGGTAAAGAAATTTTAACGAGTTATGATTAAGCCCTAAAAATCCGCCATATTTATTAGTTTTTTAAACCATCTAAGAACACTGGTAATTGAGACGAATCTAACGATACGTTAACTGTCAAAATCCAACCAGCCGTTTGGAAGGTAGGTACGAGGTAACAAAGAAAACATACATACAAGATATGCGCGAAAAACATAACCCTTCCTTGGCAGGCGAGTAAAAATTAAACAAGGTTTCAGGTAATTCAGTTTATTAATACATCTCGCAGTATAACGATCTTCATACATTTCATCGATCCTAAACATAACAAAACTAATCATTACAATTAAATATAATAAAATTATAGTTACTTAGAATATAATATAATTGTGCGAACGAAAACCGCTGAAATATACATACTTTATCTACTAAAATTAACATAATAATTATTGCTTTTGATACCCTACACACATGGAAGAACTTAAAAATATTACTATAAGTACCTACTTATTATTCAAGAATAGTTCCCAGCTCCATTATAAGATGTTCCATGGAACTAGAAGGAATAGTTTTTGACGTGAATACATCTAAAAAATCGATGAACGCCGGCTGCATGCACGAAAACGTTGAAGCCATTGTCCGGTAACGCTCATTGTCAAGTTACGCTGGTTAACGTTGTCACGTTAAACTATCGTCTGTTTACAAACTTTACAGACAACCAGTTTTTTTCCCACTAGATCCATGGAACATATTTTAATGGAATTACTGGAAACTATCCCTTAACTTATACATTTGAAAGATTATTTTTCTGTTTCTCTACGATTTATGTTCTACCCGGTGTGGGTCCCGGAAATAGGGTATCCCACCTGACCCCTAACTGTATGTCACTTGGGGGAGGCTGGGAATAGATTCCTAGCTCCCCTTTTATGCCTAGATCACACGTACCGAGTACAGTGCTCTCGGCCGAGTACTCAGTACGTATAAAAATAGCGCCGATTGCTCGGCTGAGCGAGTGACGTAAGCTTCCACTGTCTCGGCCGAGTAACATTTTACTGTCTCGGCCGAGTACTCGGTACGTGTGATCTAGGCTTTAGGAGGATTGATCATCTCCGACACTAATCACGACGAAACTGATCAAGAATAGTTTATGACCTAGAAAAACAAGGGTTTTCATCCCGGTACCGAAGACAAACCAGTTGACAGAAATGAGTTATAAATAGTTGTTGAAATATGTATTTTTTTTTATTAAGAAACTTATGCACCAACATTCATGATATTAATAGCACAACAAAAATAATTGAATGTAAATAATGTAACAGCAGTTACGTTTAAAATAATTTTGATTTTAGCTTTTGGTCCCAATGTGATTTTGAAAATGCAAATCAGAGAAAATTTTCAAATGTGCTTTATTTTTTTTTTATATTAACTGATTTTTTTCTGTAAATGAAGACGGTAGGTAAAAATGATTTATGTACTTTTAAAATAAATATACATAATTTATATGTATTTTATTAAGTATCAAACAACAGCTGCCTTTTCACAACTTTGAGAAAATACCTAGCTTAAATGAATTACTTGTAACTTAAATGAAATAGTAGATATTTTTGAATAAGTACTTACTGCTTTAAATATAAAAAAAAATTTGTTGAAAGTGGCTTGTTTCTAGTATTTCGAGTCCTTGTTCATAACCGTTATTGTCAATTTACAAAATGTTTTTTATGACTAAGTTATCTGGGGTATTTGACTTTTTAAACCTTAGAAATCTATAGTACCTACACCTGGGCAAATCTTTGAATGTACATAGATTTACCACACTTTGATTTACCATGTTTAAAGTAGATTTACCATGTTCAAGGTAAATTAACCATGTTAGAAGTAGATTTACCCATGATCACATAGACTAACGATTACCCCACTTAAGATGTGGATTTTCAATGATTAATGTAAATTTTTATTACCCATGATCTTATCACCATTCATAAGTTTACCATACTCAAAGTATATTACCCATTATCATTTATCACACTAAAATTTATCATGTTCAAGTAGATTATCTATGTTCAAAGTAGATTTACCCATAACGCACAAGTTTACCACAAAGTAGATTCACCCATGGTCGGTACGTACATTTTTTACCAAGATGAGGAATATGACATATTTTAGTAAGTATTTTTTACAAGTTTAGTATATTTTTTGTATCGATAATATAATAATTGGTTATTGGTAATTGTCAAATACCCCGGCCACAGTAAAAAAAAAAACAAATCTACAGTATACAAACTCTACTCACCACATTCAATAGTCCATCGATACAACACTTATACAGTTAACAACATCGTAACTCTATTATTTTGACACTACTATTAGTTATTGATATACAATACATACTAGTGAGCGAATCCGCGATATAAGTGCACCCGCAAAACGAGTCGCCACTGGTGGCCGGCGTCTCAGTAAGTTTCCATACAATATTGACGACGGCCACCGGTCGGTGTTAGTCGGCGACCCGTTTGCGTCTGTAGTAAAGGTCAGATTATAAAAATGTCTATTTTCACAATAAAAAACAGGAATGCGCCTATTATCTCCGCATATGTAACGCGAAGCAGTAATGTTAGTATTACTGTGTTTTGATTTAAAGGGCTCTATTATAGATATACATATATATAGATATATATATATAGATTAACTAATGCCTCAGTGACGAGTTCTAATAGCAGTTCTGCGCCGAACTTATGCCTTGATCACACGTACCGAGTACTCGGCCGAGACAGCTCTCGATCGAGCACTCGGTACGTATACCTAAACATAGCTCCGAGTGTTCGGCTGAGCGAGTGAGCTTGCATTACTCGGCCGAGTAACATTTTACTGTCTCGCCCGTTTGCTTGTTACGAATGATCTAGGCATTAGTCTTGTCTAGCACTGTTTAAAAGATACCTTTTTTGTTTCGTTGATAGGAAAATACCATGACCAAAACAGCATGAAAATAACATCAAATATAAGTCTTGGTGCCCCAGAAATTTCTCTAACACAGACATTTTTCTAATCACACCAAAACATTATAATTTTATCGCTCATTTATACATAGATTATTAAATATCTTTAATAACTATACCATATTATATAAGGTCGAATGAAGCGGGTACAAAAATATATATGTTAGGTATATAACACTACCTAAGTATCTAAAACCCGGCTATAATTGTGAAAGGAAAGAAATATACATACAAATAATCTAAAGATACATTTTATATTGCCAAGTTATGTACTTACCTAATTAATGAATGCAAAAAGAAATAAGTAAATTCATAAGACACTTTTGAAGAAAGAAGGAATGTGCTTTGTGAGCATTTCATAACTCTAGTTTATGATATAATAGACTTATGATAATGATAATTTACAGATAATAATAAATATGATGTTTATATTTAATACAACGGGAAAATTCACGTGTGAAAAATCAAGTTTCTTATAAATGTTTTATTCAATTGAATTTTCACTTTGTATAATAATATTTAAGTTATGAATTAATAGAATATATATATTTTTACATAGGAAATAATATCATTGTGATAAATGATATGCATCACTATAATCTACAGTGGGCCTAAACAAAAAAAACTCAATGTTCTTTAGCAAAATGTTTTTTATGGATGTAGTAGAATCCAATAATATCCAACACATATGAATATATTAAACCTATCTACATATGAATATTATATATTATAATCATATGTATGCGTAGATAGGTCCGTTGGGAAATTTTGATTTCATATTGGAATATATAATCATTTTGCTAAAGAAATTGAGAAAGATTTAATATCAAAATCGTATAAAATTATCGTATTCTGAACCCACGTACACTATTTATATTTTAAGCGGTAACACTTACGGGACCTATTTTATCGTAGGTGTAATTTACAATTCCCTATTTATATTTGTTTTGGAGTAATGAGTAGTACCTTAATTTCAACCAAATAATGTGGTTGTCAGTCTGTTCTAAAGGGGTATTTACACGGGTGAATAAAGCCGCACGATTTAGCCGTACTGAAGCTGCAAGCCCCAGAGTGAAATAAGCGGTCGACTAAAATCGACCGTGAAAATTCTCATTCGCAGGCAATTTCTTTTTTAAACTGTTGTCAACTCCTCCGCGCTCCTCCTCACAAAATGAACTAGACCTCTGCAATTTTTATCATCTAAAGCGTTGATGATACAGACCTAGTTTACACGCTACAAGCCAGCGAGTTCGCTTGTAGCTTGTAAACTCGCCCCGTGTCATCGACTTTTATTAAAAATATGCTAGTTGAAAATCCTTCCGGACCGCTGACTCGCTGGCTTTTAAACTCGCCGGCTTGTAGCTTGTAAACTACACTTGTGTCATCGACTCTTTAATGTGGTGGCGATGGGCTTGGACAGGCGATGCAACTAGTGACTTGCCGCACAGCCAAAATCGACCCGTGTAAACACCCTATAAGAGACTACCCAAGTTAATACACTGCAGTGTACATTTTCGTTGGTTAACTCCTTATAGTACGATGACCGTGTGTCGTTTATTACACGCTATAAGCCAGCGTTTACGCTTGTAGCGTATAAAGTCGCGCAGTGTCATCAGCGTTTTTACAATCTTTCTATTGACAATCCTTCCCGAAAGCTAACACGCTCAGTGCTCACAGTTAAAAAGCCATGTGTCGTCGACGCTTTACGGAACAGATTCCAAGTAAAAAATGCAAGTATTTGGCGCGTTTCGGGATTTAAATGAGCTGTATTTTCACTCTTTCATACGTTGCCTATAGATGGCACTATTCACACATCGAAAACGATGTAGGTATTTATTCAATTAACATGTTATGTACAAAATGTTATAGGCAGTTTACGTTCTTGAAATTATTACCCCAAAACAATAAATAACCATAAATACTTCCATTGATTTTTCTCAAATATTCTCTGAATACGGGAATATTCACGTACCGTAGTGACTTTTGAGTCTCTATCCATCACCTAACTAATGATTCTTATCCTTCATAATTACCTAAAATAATAACTAAAACCCAAAGTTGTAAATCATTTATTTCAAAAATTGTAAGCACTTGTGTTTTTGTTATAATACCTTTGATTCTATATGTTGGTTCTATCTAGTTCAATTTCCACCTGCGACAAAGGGGATCAGAGGCGAATGCAACTTCACCGGCGAGCAGATACGAAGCCGATACGTGAATTCCCGTATCAACACCTAATGATTGCGTCGGGTAACTACGTGAATTCCCTTATACATACTTATGGATTAATGCGAATTCCCGTACGTACTCGTACGTTACGAGTTACGAAGCATATACGTGAATTCCCGTATCCATACCTAACGATTACTGCGATCTGATACGCGAATTCCAGTATCTTCACTACACCTAATAATTGCGACGGGTAAATACGTGAATTCCCGTATCCACACCAACAAAGCCGCGTATCATTGCATAAACGAGTTCTGATTGACAAAGTTAATGTTATTGTTCAACATGTTGTTGCCCACGGGGGTAACATTCATGTAGGGCGCGGCGAAGTTATTGTTGATGTAATTGTAGCCCACAGGTGGGACTAGACCGTGGGGTGGGCTGTTGGGACTCGACTTTAATTGGTTAATGGTGAATGCAGGACCGGCTTTAGTTGACCTAGGCACTAGAATGTTTCCGTCCATATCTAACAATTAATGATATTTTATACGCGAATTCCAGTATCCACACCTAATGATTGCGGCGGGTAAATACGTGAATTCCCGTATGCATACCTAACGATTAACGCGATATGATACGCGAATTCCAGTATCTACACCTAACGATTGAGACGGGCCAATACGTGAATTCCCGTATCCACACTTAACTAAGTCGATACGTGAATTCCCGTAACCACACCTTAAGAAAGATATACGTGAATTCCCGTATCCGCTACTGATTACGGCCAACCGCCGCCGCCGCGTATCATTGCATAAAAGAGTTCTGATTGACAAAGTTAATGTTATTGTTCAACATGTTGTTGCCCACGGGGGTAACATTCATGTTGGGCGCGGCGAAGTTATTGTTGATGAAGTTGTAGCCCACGGGTGGGACTAGTCCGTGGGCTGGACTGTTGGGACTGGATTTTAGTTGGTTGATGGTGGGTGCAGGACCGGCTTTAGGAGACCTAGGAGCCAGTAGGTTGTCTACATCGATGTTGATAGCGCCTGTAGTATCCGCCCAGGTTGCACCGAGCTTGGTTTTGGTTGATTGTGGTTGTGGTTGTAGTTGTGGTTGCGTTGGTTGACTCGACAGTGGTTGGAGTAAACCTACTGGCGTTGGAGCGATGCCTGTGGACAAATGTGGTTAGAGAATCCATCGAAGAGGACTGAGATGTTTTTTGACATGGATGGTTGAGTGGCAAATGTGTTGGACTGCGACGACGGTGTCGCGGGTTCGATTACCGTTTTTAGTTTAGGTCTTGTCTATGTACAATCGGCTCTATAATGGTCTTTACACCCAGCTTACGCCTGTGTTCTCCTGTATTTAAACCACTCACTCAAACACATCATGTGTGTGCGTGAGTAAACTACTGTGATTAAACCACTCACACAAACACATCACAGGAGAACACCGGCTAGGTGTAACGACTAAATTAAAACCATATTCACGACTCATAAAATAGGCACGTTTCTTTTAAAATTATATTAGGGTTCTGAAAGCTTTAAGGAACAAGGTAATAAACGAAGGCATCTTATAATCGAAACGTTTATTTTGCTCGACTGGTACAAAGCATAATAACACACTTGTTTTTATAGAAAATCTTGACATTGCTTCGACAATTACAATCCTACAAACTACATGTGAATGCTGCATTATTAAGATTTTTGCTTACACTAAGCTTATTTAAATCTAATCCGATATTTGAGAGTAACTTTTAGAAGGAAAACATTGAAATTCTACTGCATTTTTTAAGACAAATTTTCATATTTCCGGCGCTGGATTTTCACTTACATTTCTACTTACTTCTACCATCTTGCTGGTTTGATTGTTTATTTTATAAAAAAAAAGGATTTAGTCAGGATTTGTAGCATTTGTGCGAGAAAAAGTAATTTTGTTTGTATTTTTTTTTTCAAAATAACACTGTTTTCTATTTATAATACCCAACCAAACATGCAAACCATTCAAGACCTTATTCTCATTAGAAATAAGCTCTACTTCTCCAAACCGGTGGGCACACTAAGCTAAACATTGAATTCTTACACGAGAAAATAGCATCAATAGTTATAAATGTAGGTATTATTCCTATCTGCCACCCTGCTCTGTCCCTCTAGGGTGACAAATGGGACTAAAAAGTTGTATCTGTCCCCTGTTGCTAACAGGCGGACAGACGGAACTTTTATTAATTTTAAAAGTTTGTATAAGTGGAGCCAATAAAGACAATATTATTTAATCGTATCATGTACTGTTTATACAACTATGGGCAGAAAATATTAAACATCGGGCCTTAAGCGTCAACGACACACGGCTAGTTTACGACCTGCTAATCGGTGAGTTTAAAAGTTAACGAGTGAGCGGTCCGGAAGGATAGTCAACTAGCAGATTGTAAAAAAGCCGATGGCACGGGGAGAGTTTACAAATATTACAAAAAATTTATATAAAAAAAATTGAGTTTAAGTATACATTTTAGGGATGTTTGTACCAATTTAATCCGATTCATCTTTCAGCGATTTCTCGATGAGACTCAACACCTGTCCCGCATAAACTCCGAACTCTGCTCGAGGCCCGTCCAAGCTTAGAGTCAAGTCAATATTCCGGAGACAATCTATCAACCAAGCTCGTAACTCCAACATTATAGTGCAGAACTCCATTCTAAGTATGCTCGAAGGTAATGCTAGCACGACTGAAGCTATGATAGATACCACGCACATTTGCAGCTTAGGATCCGGGCTGTATCTCAAATATTGCACCATTTGGAGTATCTCCCAACAGTATTGTGGGCATTTATTGCAATTCTTCGTCGCTAGTATCACATTTCCAATGACACTCAAGTATTTGTACAGGAGAATGTTGTCTACGTCCTGTTTTGCGTTATTCCTGCTCAATGTTAGCTGTTTGTATCCAAAACCGCCGATTAGTGGGTAGAAGAAGTTGTCGGCTAGAGCGGAGAATTCGTTCTTTTTCGCTTTGGAGAACGGGTGTGGTCGTATCGAGTGGAAATATCGGGTTTTGTTGATCAAGCGCCGTCTAATTACTTCTTCTGCGGGAATATCTTCATTGCCGTCTTCAATGCTTTTTATTTCTTTCTTATCCGTTTCGATTTTGGGTTTTACGTCAGCTATTCTGTTTACGGCTTCAGTTATGACGTCAAGCATGAAGATTTTTGTAGCTATGGAGTATCTGCCGACGTCCGCGTGGATCTCTTTGCAGAGATGTTCGGCTGATACGGGAGGTTGAGCGCAGACTATCGCAACGCAAGTGTTAAATTTTATGTTTTCGAAGTTATCTACGTGATATTTCTCGTCTAGATGCACGAATAAGTCTAGTAGTTCTGTTGTGAGCTTAGCCCCTTCTGCTTTCAGTTGTCTGGTAACTAAATCTTCGGCTACAGACATGGATGCGTCGAAACTCTCCGCGTCTTTCGCTTCTACGACGTCATCGATCAAATCTCTAAGGAATTTCGGCTTCGTTTTTGCCGAAACAGTGACGTCATTGCTCATATCGTACGGCTCTAAATCGTCATCAGAATCCAGGTCTTCGACTAGAGGTTTTTTCAATGCATCTAGTTTTGCCGAGATTATAGTTTTGACGATTTCCTTCATCGGTTGCGGGCTTTTGACGGCGCACGTTACCAAAGTATTGTGTACATTTTTATATTCGTTATCTTGGATTTTCTCCGCAATGGAATCCAACGCTTCGGTTATGTTGAACTTCTTTACGTTAGCGTTTTTCAGTACTTTTTTGCGTTTGTCTATAATGCACTTTTGCGATAGACTCTTGATAATTTTGTGTATTTCTTTACAATTGTCACCCATATCTGAATAGTCAAAGTTGAGGCTTTTTGAGGCTTCCCTGTCGTTTTTATGTTCTATATCCGCTAGTGTTTTTAACGTAACTTCGATTGTAGACATCCCCGTGCAGCGGAACACTTCAGACCAGACATCCAAGTGCTTGCCCATCCCTTTAAAAAGAAGCTCTTTTAGATCGCCGACCGGCCATTCGACTTTGTTCTTTATCGCTATCACCGTACGATACTTTATCGCCAACACTAGCATTTGCGACATGAAAATATGCTGTACTATATTCGAAGAATTCGTCATTTTAATATCTGACCACACTCTGCCTAGCCTCATAATCAAATCGGTCAAATTATCTTTATTCTTTGACGTTGAAATGTAATAAATTAAATTTTCCGGGATAGTTGTGTCTTTGTAGCATTTCGGTTTGAAATAAAACGGGATTTTGTACGTCAATATTTCGCACCAATCTTTACTTTCATCGAAATTACGGCCGAGTACGTTAAGAATACTTTGTTGGTCTTTCTTGTAGTCAATATGACATCGGCTTAGTAGCATTATGCATATACGTTCGATCGCTTGCCGACTCAGTTGCCTTAGAGCAGATTGTATCAGTTTTCTCTTGACAAATCGAGATTTTTTATCATCCTCATCCGTCCAGCAAATAAGTATATCTACAAATATCGACAACGCCTTAGAATTCCCGTTCATATTATAATTAGTGATAACTTTAGATATAAGATGTGCGAGGTAGGAAAGATCGAATTGCGTCCCTTGGTTAAAATTACAATCCGCCATGAAATCTACAGCTCGCACGATATGAAATATCAAATAGTACGAATAAGTTTCGTGTGCGAAATCTTTAGGCGTCTCCATTTCCAATTTATTAGCGATTCTCTCCGGCAGTGTTACCAACATCTGGACATATTTCTCCCACTCAGTTTGATACTGGTACTTCTCCTTTTCATTTCTGTATGAGAGACAACTGCAGTCGACTATAGCGGTAAATATGACATCACTTTTCACATGCTTCAGTATTATATACGTCATCGCTCTAATACTTTCTATATTACCTTCGTTCCTCAAGAAACCGCACAGTGTTGCCAGCGTTTCGTTGCTCAGCGCAAAACTCTCTTCAAAAACGAATAAACTTGTCACCTCGTGCTTCAAAACTGGCCAATGTGGGAGCAGTATTCTCAAGACAGTATTCAGGAGTTGCGAATACGCGTCTATAGCCTCTATGTCTAGTACCATAGAGTCTATTTTGGTGAGTTTTTGTACAGTAATGCATCCAGGCATGTGTGGTAGCATGTCGGTAAAGCAGGCTCGTATAGTTCTGACGTCACAGTCCGATTTGATCCGTTGTATGCGCTGCAGCGTGTCGATGAATGCCCTTATGGTGTCTGAAAAGAAAATAAACCTAAATGTGCCCAAAACACTTTCATTTTCCAACGTTACGTATAGCTACTCATGCACAACATGTCACATGTATTTTGTAGGTTTTTCTTTTCACAAAAATCTAGGTTTTACAAGAACATAGTACAACCGAATTCAATTGGGTCTGTTCTAGTGATCGTAAACGCCACTTAATAGTCACAGGCAAGCAAAATACGCAATGTCATTTCAATTATTTTGATTTCTAAATCAAAAGTACCAACATTAATTTCATGAAATTTCTTTCTAGTGATCGTAAACGCCACTTAATAGTCACAGGCAAGCAAAATACGCAATGTCATTTCAATTATTTTGATTTCAAAACCAAAGTACCAAAATTATTTTCATGTAATTTCTATGGGGCCAATGTGGAGGTATATCTTTACATATATTAAAAAAAAAAACATTTAACCGAATTGATAACCTCCTCTTTTTTTGAAGTCGATTGTAAAACAATAAAACACTAGTATTTTTTGCTAACAGTTCGATTGTCGATTCGTAATATGTATTTTTTAAGGTGCCTTTCGGCTAACGAACGCCGTTATTTTCGTTAAAGATTCGATTCGCTATTATAGCAAGTCTTTGCACGTACCGTAATAATTTATTAGAAAAGCGATAAAAAAAAACAAAGATAGCGATCGGACGAAACCCTAAAACGCTTTAAAAAGCCTTCTTTTCGACGATTATATGCGTGTATCACTTTTCTCAACAATTCTTTCATTCACCGATCCGGTCTCTTGATTGAACGAACGTATAAAACAATTTTCGTTCAATTAATATCGTACAATCCGCTTTTACTTTGCAAATCTCTTATCGTGTCACTAGTTCTTTCGAACCAGTGTGGTGAAAGGATTTCAAGTGCGCCTCGAAAACGCTCCTGATGCAAATAAAGTGAGGGACATAAGCTAGGGCATAAATGAATACCTTGCGGCACTGTTGGTTGAAGTGTAGTGGCTGAGAGTTGTGACGTCAGCGAGTCCATTGCAGAAAAGCCCATGTTGTTCAGAGGAGCGGACATGTTGTTCGGAGCGGACATGTTGTTCAGAGGAGTGGACATATTGTTCAATGGATTAGACATATTGTTCAATGGATGGGACATGTTGTTCAATGGATTGGACATGCTGTTCAGAGGAGCGGATATGTTGCTTAGTGGTGGGGGCGATAGGTCGCTTAGAAGGTCGAGGTTTGATGCCGATGGTGGGGCTGAAATAAAAAATATTGTGGTCAGTTTACAGGAGACATAACGTTTTATTTTAATTATTTGTGGTGGCCCATTTCGACAGAAAAACCAATAACTATAGCTGGAAATCAAACCAGTTGATTTTGAAAAAGAAAAAAAACTTTCTTATTGCGCTTTCATAGTGTCGCTTACAAAAACAACCCCTTAAATCGCATGTGCATTTTTCATGACGAAATTCATAGCATGGATATTGATATTTACAGTTCATCATTCAAGAGATCTTTGTTCAAGATTAAATAGTAGGTACAGTCAGCTGCACAAACATGTATACACTCCAAAGCTTTCACATTTATGGTTATACTCTTAATTTTGCAAATACATTCTTCTTCTGACAAGTAAAATGAAAACAATAATTTGAAAATTGTTGCGTGAATTTTTCTTTGCAAAATTAAGAGTAACATAAATGTGAAAGCTTGATAGTGTATACATGTATGTGCAGCTGACTGTACCTAGTTTGTTTAAACTCATTTTTTGTTACTTAAACTTTATTAGATTACATACTAGTAATTTGTGTTAGATTTTTTCACCAATAGATGTCATCTAAACTCGTTATAAGTGGATAGCAAAAAACATATACTGTAGAAACTAAGAAAGTAATGAATCTTTTGTGGTTATTTGTCTGTCATTGTACCGAAATAAATAAAATGAAATACGGATCAAATTCTGGGAAGTTATGTTTAATGACATATTTATAGAAAGGTAAAGAGCGTTCCTTTGAGCGTTCTTCTATATTCCTCATCAAGAATCCAAACCCGAATATCGGGCTCAGTGGCGCGTCGTGGGAGAGACCTGGCTATAGGTTGATGATGATGATGATGGTGGTGATGGTGGTGATGGGCACTCACCGGGGTCCCCCGCGAAGGCGCTGAAGTCGGCGAAGTCGGTGGCGGGCGCGGCGGGGGGCGGGGCGGCGAACGCGTCGCTGAAGTCGCCGAACTCGCTCTCCGCCGCCGGCCGGGGCTCCTCCGCTCTGAAATTTACACCAACATCATACATATCTCTTAAGGGTAATCCTCAAATCCGAGTTCCATACAAAATTTTTCGGACAAATAGTCAAAAAGTATGCCGTATTATAGAAAGAACTAGTGACACGAAGAAGAAGATAGTAATTTCTTCACACTTTTCATTTCGTCCATGTTGTTTGATTTCGCCAACAAAAAAAATGAAGGGTTTAATTCATACTTTAATTTAGATTTTATACGTGTTATTAGGTTAATTTTAAAACACGTATAAAATCTAAATTAAGGTATGAAACCATTCACTTTTTTTGTTGACGAAATCAAAAAACATGGACGACACGAATAGTGTGAAGAAATAACCATAATACGGCGTACTTTTTGAGTATTTGTCCGAAACATTTTGTATGGAATTCGGATTTGAGGATTAGCCTTAATGTCCCTTTCCCTATGATATATATTTTATTTCTCGGAAACACGGTGAGATGTTATAATACATAACTGCAGCGGCCTGCATTCCAGGTATCTATGTACGAAGGTGGTAATGTGGGCCGAGGCATAGCCGAAGCTCACATACGTGAGTCCTCAGTATGCTTAGTTCACGAGCTGCTAGTGAGCGAGTTTACGGTCCAGAACAAAAGTCAACTACATGCTTAGCAGATTGCAAAAAAGCCGATGAAACGGAACGAGTTTTTAGCGAAGTTACAAGCTTTTAGCGAACTCACTGGCATGTAGCTTGTAAACTAAACCCGTGTCATCGTGGCTAAAGCATTTAATGTGCATTTCGTGTATTTATGAACAACTAGCCGAACCCGCGTGCGACTTCGTCACCCGTGAAAGAAATGTTTGTTGTCAATGTTGTTTGTTCCACCCGCGAAAGACATGTCAAAGAATAGCAAAGTGTCAGTACTGAGCAAGTCAATCAAAACTTCCACATTTTCAAACCCTCTTTTAACCCGCTCAAACATTGAATTTAGTGGAAAACTGAAAAACATGGTGGTATTTATCTTCGGAGATTATAAAAATGCAACTTTCAATTAAATATTGTGCATACCTGAGGAGACAGAATCATCCAACTGTTGGTCTAATAACACCTTCAATCCGTATTTTTACATATTTTAACTTATGAAAAACGGTGAAACCCGTATCTAATTATTTGTTTTGTAGAACGTAATCCCAAAGTTTGAGATAGATACACTCATAAAGAAAACTGTTTCCATACAACTTTGAACTTGTATATCTACCCGTTGAAGAGATGTAGCGTAATATTATATAGCCTATAAACCTTTCGGGCTTAGAAGTTATGATATAAAGTTTCATTCAAATCCGTTCAGTAGTTTTTGTTAAACCTTAAACTCCAGTTACGTAACTAGATGGCAGCACTTGTCAGTTAACTCGCGCTATCGTTACGTTTTAGTTAAAGTGGATGGTCGTTGTGTTGTACTATAATCAAGCCCCCTCTCATGTACTTAGTAATAAACCTGTAAAGCATCTTTCAGTATTTCATTGCTAGCCTACTCTGGTACCTTGGTTACATTTCTTTCAGTTTTTTACGTGATGGACGAACAAACAAACACACAGACAAACAAACAAAATTCCGTAAAAAAAACATATGTACAAGAATTCGGGGTCTCTTGCTTTATTCTTCTTCTTCTCCGTGTCACTAGTTCTTTCGAACCAGTGTGGTGAAAGGATTTCAAGTGCGCCTCGAAGAGGCTCCTTTCGTGCACTCGACACATGTTTTCGAACTTTTAAGTTCTACGACATGCCGGTTTCCTCACGATGTTTTCCTTCACCGTTGCGAGAACGTAGGATGCATACATAGAATTTTTCGACCGACAAAACCTATTTACGCATGACTGCCACCGGGATTCGAACCCGCGACCATCAGACCGCAAGGTAAGGGTTTCATCCACTCGGCCACCACGTCCTCTTGCTTTATTATATGTATAGATTAACAGTGCATTTTGTAGATTCAAACATACCTGGGGTCGAAGTCGTCCTCCCCCTGCGTCCGGCCCTCGGTGGGGGGCACGGGACACGTCTTGAACAGGTCGTCCAGCAGCTCCTGCGACTTGTTGCCGGGCTGCGGGGGCGAGGGGGCAGATGGGACTTTGCCGTACGACGCCGCCGCGCCTGAGGATACAGGGGTGGTAATGAGTGAATGATATTAAGAATGAGTGAATGAAATGAGTGGAAGTTACCACTCAACGCATGCAAAGCCCCTTTCACTTCTCATGCTCGTAAAGTTCAAAATTGGGCATGCTTTAGAGGAAGTAAAACTGCATTTAGGCTCTGGGAAAAAACGTGATTGCTTATAAAATCTTTTCAAAGAAGTTCATTTGTAATAGGTTTCATGCTGGAAGTTGGAGCTTTATTCACATTTAGAACTTCGGTCCTTCATAACACCCACAGACATGGGGGACCTAAATATTACATAATTTCAAATGTCTAACATTTTTGTTTGTTTGTCTTTGATGGCTGTCTTTGAATTACTAAATGGGCGCTAATTTCAGTTAAACTTGAGAAGTTCTTACACCAAAAGGAGGTTTACTCCAAAAGAAGGAGGTTATTGCACCAAACGGAGGAGGTTCTTACATTAAAAGGAGGAGGTTCTAACACGAAGATGTAGTTTTCATACCTAGATCGATCTTTTTACTAGGCGTGCTCGACTTGGCTCGAGCGGGACTCCTGAGAGTGATGTTGAGTGGTTTGTTGACAGTTGAAGATGTGTTGCCACTACTGGCACTGGTGTTACCACTATTGGCACTTATGTTGCCACTGGTGGCACTGTTGTTGCCGCTGCTGAAGTTGGCAAACGGAGGTGGACTGCTGCTGATCACTTCACTGTCGCGGTATACATTCTCTCTGGAACGAATTGTGAAGTGATTTTTGTAAAGAAGTGATTATTTTCGAGAAGTCATTGTTAAGAAAAAGTGTTTGTTGTTAGAGGTGTCAGTTTTTGAGAAGTGGGTGTCATACAGAAGTGATTATTGTAGAAAATTCCGTGTTGTAGATAAGTGATTTTTTTAGACGTTATTGCTGTAGAAAAGTGATCGCTGTAGAGAAATTATTGATTTTTGAGAAATAATTGGTGTAGAGACGTGATGTTTTTCAAGAAATCATTGTTGAAAAAAAATGTTATTGTTGTAGAGAAGTGATAGTTTTTGAGAAGTGGTTGTCAAACAGAAGTGATTATTCAAGACTCGTGCGTGTTGTAGAGAAGTTGATGTTGCATACAGTAATTTTGTATATCCGTGATTGTTGTGGAACAGTGATAAAGAAGTGATTGTTTTCAAGAACGTCATTATTGATGACACGTGATTGTTGTAGGGAAGTGCTGGTTTTTCAGAAGTGTCAAACTGAAGTGATTATTGAAGAGAAGTGCGTGTTGCAGAGAAGTGATTGTTGTTGAAAAGTGATAGTAACTTACTTGTTGGGTTTCCTATATCCATAGTCATTGTCTGAATCCCCTCCGTCCTTGTCATACTCTTCATCTTCATTTCTCTCCCTTTCCTTCGGTTCTTCTGAAATAGGATCTACTACTCAATAAGATATTCTAAAACCACAATCAAAAGGAACTTTATATATGAAAACTGCAAAAATCTGTACCTGAGCCTAATAAATAAATAAAAATTTTGGACATTTCACACAACACCATCTAGACCCAAATTAATATATTTTTTGTAATCAACTGACTTCAAAAAACGAGATCGATTCGGTTGATTTTTTTTATGCTTCTTAACTCAGAATTTTGATGTTTTCAGTTTAGTATTTTAATTTCAAAACCAAAGTACTGAATCGTTTTTCATGAAATTTCTACGACTTCGACGACTTTTTTATTTCATTGTTTCATTTTTGTACATCTTATCTTGTATTTTGTGCAATAAAGAATATAATAATAATAAAAAAAAAAACATTCGACCGAATTGAGAAACGTCTTTTAAACCGACTTCAAAAAAGTTTTGTTTGAAAGGATATACTTTTAGATTGGTCCCATAGAAAGTTCATCAAAATCGGTTAAGTAGTTTAGTTTTTAATACAAAATAACGTCAGAACCTAAAAAGTTCGAATTTTTAGGTTCAATAACATTTTTCATTTCATTTATTCAATCACAATTTTTCACAATCGCATATGAATGTCTTATACTTAGACCAAAGAAAAGATGGATGGACTGTGTGAAAGAGGATATGAACAAAGCAGGCGTGAGTACAGAGATGACGGCTGATAGAGACGAATGGTAGAAGAAGACATGTTGTGCCGACCCCACCTAACCTTGTGGGATGAGGGCAGGGAGATGATGATGATATGAATGTCTTATAGTACGTACAAAGCAAAAATAAGAATTAAATTCATGCCGGCTTCCTCACGATGTTTTCCTTCACCGTTAAGCACACAAATATTTTTTGAATAGAAAAATCGGTGTACGACCGGGTTCGAAACTTATTTCGAGTGAAACAATCGTCTTAGAATACGGATGTTAAAGTAAAGAAGGTAAGTACCCCAGTTGCTACCCCGGTCGCTGTACTCCCCCCAGCCGCCGGCGCCGCGACCGCTCATGCCCATGCCCATTCCCATGCCCATGCCCATGCCGCCTTCACTCGACATGCCCGCCGACATTCCTGTAACAAAGATAAGTTCCTGTAATCCAAACTTTGTAAAATTGAATAAATATTTTTTTTTTTTTTGTATATCCATAAATTACGTTACACGAATCCAATCCAATAAATCCATTTTTTACTAGCAATCGTTCTTGTCACAGACGGTCACATTTGTGGGGCTCTCTCTGGTCTGACGTCACATATTTAGCAATTTTCGATATGTGCCAATTTTAGGTAAATATGTGCCAATTTTAGGGTTCATATTTTAGGTCAATAAAAATCTAATTTGAAGTCTCTACGTCCAGTGGTTTGCTCAGTCAGTCAGTCAGAACTAAGCCGATACCCTCACCTCCGCTTAACATGTGACGTAATTTATGGTATTAAAATAAACAAGAGACGATACAGGTTAGGCGCTTTCCTGATAGTATGAGATCACGCCTGCCCATGCCCAAAACAGGACTCACCGATATATTTGTCTTTGTTTTTCTTAGCCTTCTTCCTTTCTTCGCGCAACTTCTCATCGTCCTGTATAAAGTCTATCAGTTCACGCACCTTGTGTCTCACGTTTATACCCTAGAGAGAAAAAGATACATATTAGTTAGTATGATTATTTGCTTTATGCAAATAAATAAATATTTTATTTAAATTTATTAAAAAAAAACCATTACGTTAATTTTGCAAGAGATTCTTTTTTGACAAAAATTCTGACCAGTAAGGGGACTACATTAATTTGAAAATGCTTGCGTGCACTTGTGTTTGCAAAATTAAATGTTAATAAAATGTGAAAGATGATTATGTATATATTATTACTCTAGGGATATTATTATAGGGAGTGTATACATATTGGTGCAGCTGACTGTACATAAGGTATATTACATTTGATACTTCCGACTCTTACCTGATCCTTCCCAACTTCGTCTACATAAGTGTAGTTCTCAAGGGACCGCAAATCGTAGATGTGTTCGCGCGCCGACGTCACCACTCGCTCCGAACCGTTGCGAACCAAGTAGCTTAGTAATAACAAACACTGGAATAACATAAAAACAATTTTAATATTCCCTTCATTAACATCATGTCAGGCTTTGGATGTCAACTGCTAGACATAGGCCTCCCCCATTAAAACGACTCGACAAGCAGTCTTGAGCGTTCTCTATCCACCGATTTCTCCCTACCGGGCTAACACACTACACTGTGTAGTCTACACATGCATAAGTAGATTATGCACCAAGGGGATAAAATATCTATCCATTCATCCTAACAAACTTTTGCCTTTAAAATATAAGTAGGGAGTCGAATTAGTAGCTGGACTTAAAACAGAGAACGTTTGCAGTCGTGAAAGGTCGGAACTTCCAGATAACTTTATTTACGAACACATCATAGAAGTGTTCGCACGTAATGGTGGCTAGAGCCAGGTGTAGCTGTCTCGTGACCTGACGCCGTAGGACTTATAAGGTGACGTGACGTCAGCCATTGGCGTAGGGTCTACGCCAATGGCTGCGGATGTCGTGCAGCATGCAGCGCCACAGCATCGACACCATCTCCGGGTAGTGTTCGTACGTGAAGGTGGCTAGAACTAGATGTAGCTGGATCCAATGAGGTCGATCTTACTGGGTTCGAGAGTGGTCGAAGTGGGAGCTCTTACTGTTCTTTAGTCGAACCCGGGACGGCTGCAGTGCACGGAGAAGCATGTACTGCCAGCGAAGCTTGGGGTCGGCGCAAGCCTTCCCTGGGATGGACCTCATACGCAGCAACGTGCGTGAGGGGCACTAGTACTTGTTCTGAGGATATCCCGGGGTCCCTCAATGGGCAGTAGTTGGCTTCCATGGAGTTTAGTCAATAAGAGTCTGACGTACCCTCTTCGTATCCCACCCAGGAGCATGAGGCATCAATGAGGATTTCCCATGTTAAAATGTAGCTGTCTTATGTCAAAAAAAAAAAAGTCGGAACTTTCAGAAGTTATCTGAATTTACGAACACATCATAGAAGTGTTCGCACGTAACGGTGGCTAGAGCAAGGTTTAGCTGGCTCGTGACGTCACATTACCTTGTACGTCCTGCGCCAATGGCTGCGGTTATCGTGCAGCATGCGCCGCCACAGCATCGACATCACCTCGGGGAAGTGTTCGTACGTGAAGGTGGCCAGAGCCAACTCCTGCATCTGCTGGCCAGTAGGGCCCCAGGCTTCATCAGAAGTCGCCTCGCGAACCTTGCCTTCCACTTCTGTGTAGTTCATAACCACGTTTGTGCTGGAAGGTAAATTGGTGGTGTGAGGAAAAATGCTCGCGTTACGTTTTGAGTTCTTTTATAAACCGATTTGAATAAATATTTTTTTGTCATCATTTTCAATTATACCATGTTTATACAATGCCTGCTTGGGTACTGAAAATTCAGGCTTCTAGTTTTATCCACAACGAAGCTATAGGGGGTCGAAAATGGCCTGAACTGCTTCGAGAAAAAGATAGTACGGCCGGCCGTTTCCAGCCAGTTCAGGCCATTTTCGACCCCCTATAGCTTCGTTGTGGATAAAACTAGAAGCCTGAATTTTCAGTAACCAAGCAGGCATTGTATAAACATGGTATAATTGAAATTTCATTCAATTTGAACCAGTAGTTTAAGAATTATACAGTCAAATTTCTTAATTTAGTCACTGACTGACTGACTGACCGATCATCAAAAGTCTAAGGCACTTCTAGCAGACATAGAAGCTTCAAATTTAGAATGCAATTAGTGTTTAGTGTATAAATCAAAGAAAAACTAAAATATTTTGTAATATCCGTCCAGATTTCTAGATACACCAACTGCATAAATAACTTGGTAATCCCATATAAATGTATGGGATTACAAAGTTACATTTGCAATTAATCAATTAGTGTACCTGTAAAAGAAAAGAGGAAGACTACCTACAAAAAGAAGTGAGATGCCATCAAAAACAATTTTGTAAGAATTGAAAAAATTTTTACCAAGTATCGCTTCCTACCGTAAAAAATTCTAAGATCCATGTAACACCAAGCCGGTTACTTTATTAATTCCTACTTAAGGGACCTACTGTCTTTAGTTATTACGTAATTAGCTAACCTAACAACATCTTATCATAGTGACCATTATTTAAAAATCTTTTATTTTTTTAACAAAATAGATTGACTTGGCCATCGCATAAAACACAATATATCTCACAAGTAATACAATTATTATATGAAAAAAGATTGATTAGTGCGATTGCTCGTTGTTTGATTGATTTGATTGTCGATGTTCGTAAACGAAATAGTGTATTTTGCTTCCCTGTGACTTTTCAGTTGTGTTTACGGACACTAAATTGATGTCGGCTGTACTATTTTTTTGTAAAACCTTGATTATACATTATTGGAACAACAAAGAGAATTAAAGTATTTGTCCTGTTGAGTCACTGAATTAAAACAAGAATCAAAACATTATGTATTTTTCGTTAACATTGTTATAGTTGGTTTCTCAGCCGTGTTGGTAGACTTGGTAGAGTGGGAAGTACCTCGACTTTCGATCCGAAGGTCGTGGGTTCGAACCCGATCGAATACCAATGGATTTTTTAGTTCAAAAAATTGATGAGGCTTCCGTCGATTGGGACCACTAGGTTTAGGACCGCAGTCCCAATCGCCGGAACGATTAAATTTTATTATTTTTCTTCCGTCGATTGGGACCACTCTCGAAATGAATGAAAAAATCAATTGTTCCAGTCAAATACAGTACAGTCACAGGAAAAAGTATAAAGAACAAAACTCTTTAATTGAAAATATATTTTTTAAACTATAAAATATTAATATTAAAAGATAAAATGTTTCATTGCTCTTTGATTAACGATCTTGTTATTTAAAATGTTCCTAATAAAAATATATACATCAATAATACTAGTGGCTCTGTGAGCTGTCTCTGTGATCTCGCGCGTCTAGTAGTAGTAGTAATCCGTAGTAGTCGGTGTAGTAGAAGTAGTAGTCTAGTATTTATTTATTTATTTGCCTATTTTAATTGATAATTTCTCACTGTAATAAGTACCTAATGCTTTAGGTCTTCAAAATTCCGCGTCAGTAAGACTCATATATTACTCGATTACCTACTTCACTTACCTAACACACTCATATTAAGTAACAAACCAGTCAAACCACCTATATCTAATTTAATAAATTATCAACTGACTGAAAGTTAAGTAGCGAACAATAATCAAAGTTTTAATAAAACAAACAACAACCGACTTCAATTGGACTGTTCTAGTGACCACTGAGAAGTCTCAAGGAACCAAAATATACTATTTCGTTTACTTAACGACATATTTTTTTCAGTTTTTTTGATTTAAAACTAAACTAATGAACCGATTCTGATGCAATTTCTATAGGACCAATCTAAAAGTATTTCACAAAAATAAACAAAAAACTTTTTTTAAATCGGTTTACAAAAACCAACCTTCTGAGGTACATAAAAATATATATACATAAAAAAAATCTTACTTTAAAAAAAAAATGATTGATAACTATGGGTATCTATCGGTATACAACAAAAAATTATAGTTATATTCCGAAAGCTGATGAATCGTTGTGAATTGATGTGACAGGAAATTTGCGTTTTTTTCGTTATTTTCCTCCTTGGCCCCTTGAAGTTTATCGGATAAAAAAATTGTTTGGACAAAAAGATGCGTCTTAAAAAGAGAAACAAATAAGATTTTTTTACGTGTTCTACCTACATAACCGCTATTTTTAAAAATGTCAAAATTTACTAAAAAATCTTTATAATCATCGAATTTGGTCACAAAATTTCACGAGAATCGGTTGAGAAATGCGACCTGAACAGGAGAACGGGCGGACATCTGGTCAGACAGACATACGAAAGCATTTTTGCCGAAGCGGGAGTAACGGCCGTCTAGGATAGGTAGGTAGGTACTCATTGAATAAATTTATAGGATGCACTCTTATTTCGGATCTGTATCTGACGACGACTGTACAATATACGTCACGTGGTCTGTGGTCCCAATCGACGGATTCAAAAATGTATTCGGCGATTAGGACCGTGGTCCCAATACCTAGTGGTCCCAATCGACGGAAGCCTCAATTGATGTGTGTATTAAAATCAGGGTTGGAAAAAACAGTTTTTTTTTAAATTTTATAAAACAAACAGTTCAAATATTAACAAAATTATAATATAAAGCGTTTACATTTCTTTACATTCATCCTGCATGTTCTAACAAATGTCCATTTTCAATAGGGGAAACCCCAATATTTATATTATTTTAAGGGGAATGCCTGAGTACCTACTACTAGTCCATTGAATTACTTTTTTTCGTCGCGACGGCCGACATAGGGAGGGACTTTACCTGCGGGGAATTACCTATGAACTATGAATAAATTACGAGTCCTTTCTTTCTATCAGTCAATGTGACTGATATGATAAAGTATAGACTCAACGGGTTGTATGTGAAGCTATTTAGAGTCCTAAATATTGGTTTATTTTCATTTACTCACAATGAAAAGTAGTTTTAAACCTGGTTTTTTCCTTATGTTTTATACATTGTTTAAAACTTGTTTTAATCTGTGTTTTTAAACTCGTAATAAAAAACACGGTTTAAATTAAAACTGTTTAAAACACTGATTTAAGCACGTGTTTTAAAACAATTTGTTTTAATCATGCCAACCCTGATTAAAATACGAGCTTAATGAAAACATCATAAACCGGCATGTCATAGAACCTAGAAAGTTCGAAAACTTGTGTCTAGTGCACGAAAGGATCCTCTTTAAAATTATTTTTTTTTAAAAAATATGCATGTTTTTATTTGCTTATTTTTTTAAATATCAATAATATAATTAAGCCAGTGCACTACAAGGTCCACTTGTCTGTCCAAGCCCGCATTTGGCGAGAGTGATGTAAGCCAATCATATATTGAGAAAGGTTGAGCCAAGGTCTTACATACTTGTTGCACACCTAAATTATTTACTCTTGAATTTATAACTAGAGATGAATGTGGTTCTAATAGGAATAATTTATGTTGGCACTAAATTAAGTTCCTTTTCTTATAAACATTTATACAAGGATTATGCCTACTTCCACCAAACTCAAAATTCCTAAGCAATTATGCTAGGAAGAGCCTTACAGTACAGATTTTGGCCATTTTAATCTAAAATCTAGTGAGTAAAGTAATTGCTTAGGCATGGTGCAAGTGGGCATCAGTCCTTACTTAAAATTTTGAAGGGAATGTTAGACAAGATATTTATATGCAGACTAAGAAAGGAAAATGCTAATGAAGTGGTGGGTGTTAGTGAGTTTTTCTGTTTAAAAATCTGTATATGCAGATTATGCAGTAAAACACGTGCCTAGTGGTGAAGGAAAACATCCTGAGGAAACTGGCATGTCATAGAAGTTCGAAAACATTTCTCAAGTGTATGAAAAGTGCAATTGAGCCTCTTCGTAATTTGGCGCACTTGATATCATTTCACCACACTGCTGGTTTGAAAGAACTAGTGACAAAATAAGAAGAAGTTAGTATAAGACAGTTTCTATTTTTATTTCATGGAGTTTTGTAGCATGTTATTTTATTTAATATTTTGAATGAATCTTTTCTTTTTACTTTAATCTAGCAACATACAAACCAAAATTACCCTAAGCAATTTTATATAATGTACAATTGACAACTAAATTATTTGAAAGTTGCTTCAAAGAAATCTCCACCGGGCAGTAACAAAGTAGCATTTTAAAATTATAAACTGAAAGTAACTTACACAAATAACAAAACGTTTCTCTTAAACAGGTTATCAGTTAGAAAACATATTACAAAAACGTAAGCATGCAGGTAATTCTACTGATAACAGAATGGCTTACTAATCACCTATTTATCTGAGTTGTAAGATACATATTTTATTTATGTAATACTTAGTTGTATCTATGTAGACATCATCGGTTGCGAAACCATTGGCGGGACGATATCAACTCTTTTCAAGGAGACTGGTGGACAATGGTCAAAGACTGGAAGGCATGAAATGAGTAGGGGAGAGCTTTGCTCCGCAGTGGGAAGAGATTATTTTTTTATTGTTTCTGCAGCATCCACCAACTTGTTCAAAAACAAACTACACACATAGGAACAAGACTATGTTAAAAAAGTGACACAAAACTATTAAAAAATCTAACACTGTGTATCAGACACATCAGCGAAAGCTGCTCGTCTATCAACAAATAAATAAATATCATAACAAAAAATATACTAAAACATTTAGTGAGGTTTTAGAAACACAATCACTGCTCCACATTTATATCTTCAAAAATGTACAAATTTGCAAGTGAGATTATGGTGTGCGGATTTCTGGACCTTAAAAGTTGAACGACAGGTGCAAGTACTGAGGTGATGATGACTGATAGAGACTGTACCTCGAAATAAAATGTACCTTGTTTGGGCACTTATCTATAGCATAAGTTTCTACCAACTTTAGTATTCACATGCAAGTACTGTTTATAAACAAACTTCCTCTTTACCATCATAGTAAGGTTCATAGAAATGCTCTTCATAAAACTGCCATATATTACAGAGAAGCCGGTAATAGAGGCAGTCGCAATGCACTTTGAATGTTGAAATGTAATTCATGAGTACAGAATCATCTAAAAATTCAGTCTCCGGTGGATGTGAGTAACAAGTATGCTTGATTAGTATGGTGATTAAATTACCCTTGAAATGAAACGTTTATGCCTAAAACAATTTGATACAGACAGGTAATGAGATGGGTTTGATGAGGTAATTACGAAGCATAATGATAACAAATTCTGACTGACGTAGCTCCAAAATTTTGTGAAGCGACATTATTCTTTCAAGGTGTATTAGAGAGATGATCTAAGAGAATACACCAAATTCGCAGATTGATTAACATTTTAATAACTTTAAAGCTCGTAAATCACGAGATAAATGACTACAGATGGAAGCAATTTGCATAAAAATCGACGAATGCGTTCACTCAACTTACACTTTATCCGCCAGCTCCCGAACTTTCCACATGCTAATAAATCGATCCATTTTATCTATTTAACTTTACAAATAATATGCACAACACAAAATCACCGCAATATAGTGGAATATAGCAAAAGCTAAATAAAATCTCGTTCTGATGATCTGGCTGACATTCTTGTAAAATGGCGACAGATTTGGTGTTGCCGTCGTCTAAACTTAATTTTATCCATTTTCTACCATAAATCGGTTAGGCTGAAAATGTTAGAAAAGTTTTTATACCGCTAAACCCATAATCGCCATCTAGAAATTATAATTCATGATCGCCATATTCACAAACTTTCGCCCTTAATGAAAAAGGCGCAAAAGGCGAAAGTTTGTGAGTTGTTTATATGTTAAATTTTTATTGACAGGGTGTCATATTTTCTCCATCATGACTCCATCTGGCTTTGGAGCTGTCAATATTGTGGTATTCTCTATAGAAACACCGTTACTAATCTATGGTTTCCCGTCTCACATGATTCTAATAAAGAATTAATCTGAACAAAACCACATATACTCAAGTATCAAGTAAAGTATTAAGTAAGAGTAAGGTCAAGGTACTACCTTATTAGGAAAATAAATAGGTAGGTAACTATTATAATTATAGTAGGTACCTAACCTGTATGCCTTTGAATAGTAATAAATGTATTCACAAAAAGTAATGATATCTGAACAAAACCACATATAATATGTGAAAATAGCGAGCCACGATCAGATGGATCGGATTATGATGGAGAAGTCGTTTTCCCCCGAAAAAAGACTTCAGATCTACATATATGGCTTGCCAAGGTCTACTAGATACATTCGTAAATTTATTTATAACAACGTATTACTTTATTTATAACGTAGACCTTGGCTAGCCATATATGTAGATCTGAAGTCTTTTTTCGGGGAAAACGACTTCTCCATCATAATCCGATCCATCTGATCGTGGCTCGCTATTTTCACATATTATATGTGATTTTGTTCAGATATCATTACTTTTTGTGAATAAATTTATTACTATTCAAAGGTATATAGGTTAGGTACCTACTATAATTATAATAGTTACCTACCTATTTATTTTCCTAATAAGGTAGTACCGAAAGTTTTTAAATAATTTTTAAATTATTGAACGATAAAAACAACATTTCATCATGGAAATGAAAATATCCTGCAAAAATTTGCAAGGCAATTGCTCTCATAATTTGCAAGGCGCTAAATTTACCTCATAAAATCGAATAATTTGAAAAAAATATTCAAATCTTATAAATTTATTGTTTTCTGATTTTTTCCTTTGTATACACACAATTACCTAGCTGGATGCCAAATTTGAACTTTCTAGGTCATCTGGAAGTGGGTTAGGTTTTACGTCTATATGTCAGTCAATCAGCGATAAAATAGACGATTTTTGAACGTTAATATCTAAATAACCGTTTAAGCTGTGTTTATGAAATTTGAGGTACCTCATTAACTCCGGGCTTTCAATACATAAACCAAATTTGGTGTGTTTATATTGATTAGTTTTTTAGCTATGACAAGGTCAAAAGGTTCGTGTAAACTTACACACAGTGCTACTCGCTAGTTCGCTGGGCCTGACCGTGGCTTGACACACTGTCGTGTGTCGAGACAAACTACTATATACGTAGGTAGTTTATAAATTCCTCGGGTTCTAACAAAGAGCTTCTAAACTATACTAGTAGGTTTACAATTTCTTTGGGTTTTAATCAAATACAGATTAATACAAAGTTACATTCTTTCAAGTTTATTTTAATTATATTACAGTTACTAAATTATTTATTAGCAAAATGTAAGCAATATAAAGTTAATTTAATTTAACAATTTAATATTGCAATCAACACATTATTTATTAAACACTTCATCTCTATTCTTCATGTTTTTGAACCACTATGCGTTCATTTAGTCTTAAAGAGAAGAAAGCTTCACTTGCACTTATTCATATTCCACTAATTTATAAAATCGTTCCGTCGCATCACGTTTTATTCCCAGTTTTCCTTCTAATGAGTTTTAAAACCCATTAGAAGGTCATAGATCATTTCTTTGCAAGTTGATCACTTTGAGGTAGGGCACCGTAATATTGCCACAAATCAATGGCTTTATTCGCAACAACTTCCTCACATTGCTCCGAAATCTGAAACAAATACTATATTAGAAGAAAACATGACAGATGGCAACACTATTTTTTTTTTTAATAAAAAGCACCACGACAAAAGCTCAGAGGCATACAACCCAAAAATATTTTTATGAAAAATACAAAAAAAAAAACAACTTTACCTCAGTAACACACTTCAGAACCTCTTCAGCATTCTCAGCTTTCAATATATTTCTCCTTAGAGTAATGACTAGCATCACAGCCGCGCAAGCAAGGATTTTTGGCGCACCACTGCACAATTTGTCCCATATCCTGCAAAATAAAAATTATAAGAATTTCCTGTAATGCGGTTATTTATTCATTCAAGTTATTCCAAAGAGGTTTCTTACTTAGCAAGAGATGACTCATCCAAAACGCCAGCAAAGCAACAGTTGAACCATTTAGTCAGGGGCAGCACTTCAAGGGAATTTATTTCTGTTAGATGACTGAAAGTAGAGAAAACAATATTAATTAAGGTACACAAAGGAAAACAAATATCCACCACATGTCCAGTGCAGAAATACTTGGCCCAGCCAAAAATCAAACAAGGGCTTTCTCTCAAACTACAGTTTTTAAAGACTAGGTACCTAAGTGGTACCAATTTAGATATACCAACTTGGTAGTAATTCTGAGGGTGACCATCTCATCTAATACTTATATTGTAAATACTAACATTAATGCTTAATCGCACCAAAACTACTGATCCTATTAATCTGGAAATTAGACAAAATATATGAGCAGGCTACTATTCATCCTAATACCACATTTCAATACTCAATGGTTTATTTGCATAGTATATTGTACATTAAGATCTTACATGATATTGTTTCAAACATACGCCCTGTTAGGGCACAACAAATTATAAAGAAAATCTTAAAAGGACTTTCCACAAGCCACAAGCAACATTTTCTTCTTTATAAATGAGCAGCTATTGTGCCTATTATACACAATGTTTGAGCTTTTTAATTTTGAGTCACTTTTTTGGAATTGTTGTGTACTAAGTATCAACCAAAATCTGAAATGGACTTTTAAGTCAAAACTGTTACCATTTCACATATCTTACTATACAAAAGGGCTCACTTGTAAAGATCTCCATCTTCTTTCTCCAGCATGGTGATGAATGTCTCCTTCAGTTTGGACAGATCCCGCTGTGTGGACCGCACCGCCTCAGTGAGGCTCTTAGCGAACCAATACACATCAGCCTCCACCGAGTACAGCTCTAGCAACGCATCCGCGATGGGCAGGAATGTTTCTGATGACTGAGAAAGATATATTTTCAACCGCCTTCAAAAAATGAGGAAGTTCTCAGTTAAATTGTTTTTTTTTTAAAGTTTCTTACCTCAGAACTTTGTTGCTTGTAAACTGATTTTCAAAATTATTTTTTTGATTGAAAGGATGGACTTACAGATTGGTCCCATAGACATTCTATTCAAATCGGGTCAGTAGATTAGTCTTATCAAAATAACTGAAAAAAAATGTTGAAGTAAACATAATTGCATATTAATTGCTTCTTTGTCTTTTCGAGTTTGTTGGGTAATGCTAAGAACTGAAGCTCGAAGAAACGATGGAACCAACATAATGTGTACATTAAGGTTCCTTAAAAAATAGAATTTTATAAAATAAAAATATCTTACACAGAAGTTGGTCTCGGGGAAAACGGGCGGTGTCCTCTCCTCATTATCAAGCAGCCACATAGCCAGCAGTACGCGAGCACGCGGTTCTGTCGTCTCCACCAGCCCCAGCTTCTCTACTGCATACAGCAGCAGTTCATACTGTTCTGTGCGCTCCTGCATCACGAACTGGTGGGAGTCGGGGTATACTGGCAAAATGTCTGGAGAATTGTACAGTTAGTTTAGCTGGCTGCTGTGCAAACGCAGTGTCGCAAGCAAACGGGGCGCTAAGGAAAATAAGATTTAAAATTTTGTATTGTCACAGAGCTGTGCACTCTCGCTTCGTTCCTGTGTGGACGCAAGAGAAATACTTAACCATATTCTACCATCCCTCACTTTTATCGATAGATTTTGACCTCTAGCTAGGTGATTGTTGACCTGAGGTCAATGCCGTTAACTTAAATTTCTCCTAATGCCACCCCCTCTCTGATGGTACCGTAAGAAGTAGGTGTTATTATGGAAGACTCTTTTTGCCTCAGTGCCCCGATTGCCCCAATAAAATTTCACAAAAGGTAAGGAAAACCGCAAGCGGGTCGGCAAATACGTTAGTTAGCAGAAAGTAGTTATAAAAAGCAAATTCTTTACCTACCTAGTAACACTTTCCAGACAAGGTTTCTATATGCAGCCGGCACCGTGAAGCGCAGACAGAACTGTTTCAGCTTCACCTTGTCCCAAGGCTTCTCCTTCATCAGGATCTCCAGCGACTTCTTCTCCTCCACTCCCCGGCATCCTACTTTCTCGTAGTAGGACGACCGAAAATTCCTCTCGTCCGTCATTTTGGGTAGTTTTTCAGGCATTTGTAGTGTTTTTACCTTTCATTCGTGATGGAAGAAATAACAGGATATAATAGTGTTATTGATAATGCTTTCAATTGTGCCTGAGGCACCCAATGGGCAGAATTTTATGAATTTTTGCGCAAACAAACAAACAAAATATTTTTCAATGTACCATTTTGACAGGTAGACAAAAACCAGCTGACATCAAACTGACATTGACATCAAAACAGTCGGAAACACAATTCTTATTTTATTTGCTCCTTATTGCCAAGAATGTAAGCTTGACTGCCATATCTCAATTCGATTTACATTTTGCTCAGGGTCGGTGGGAGAGTAGCTTTGAGGAACCAAGCTTGCTTGATTTTTGAAGGAGATTAAAGTACAATCTCCACCACAACTGTTCTGAGAAGCTGTAAAATAGTTTAATAAAGGGGTAAAACTTTTTGATTCTTCATTCCTATTTTAAATAAAGACCAAACAATGCCAAACGACGACCTAGAAAATTGGTTGCTATGGTTATAAATATTTCGTGAACGGAGACATTGTCAATTACTTTGTCAATATTAATAACTTTGCTGAAAAATAAATTATGGAAGGCCCTGAAGATAAAACGAGTGAAGAATTCATAGAAAAGAAAAGAGCGGAGTTGCGAATATTTTTTCAAGATGCCAAGATTTCTAAAGAGGCAATAGATAAAACTATTGAGAATGAGCTGAGGCCTTTGAAGGAAGGCAAAAAGCCTTATATTGCAGCATCCGGTCCCGGTGAAGTGAAATCTGAGTATGAAGTGATGACTGGCCAACCATTTACTCAAGTAGAAGATCAGGACCATCCTCTGTCCGTTGAGGAAATAAAAGAATTGCTAAAGGACAGCTCTATTATAACGGAAAAGGCTCGTCAAATCCAAATAGTGACTAATACAGATGAACGCAAGGAAGTAGCAGTTCCAATGGCAGACATAAACATAGCAGGGTATGGTGCAATGAGAGATGAATTAGACTCAGCTGGAGGAAATAGGAAGCAAGTAAATGACATAAATTATAAGCACATGCAGTCACTTGCAGCATCGCTCAGCGATTACAAAGATAAATGTGCAAAATGTGACGAAAACACAGCGACAGACAGTGCAGTGTCTGATCAATCTGATACTGAACAACACGAATACGATGCAATAGAGAAAGAAGTTAGTAAATATACCGAAAAATCGTATGAGACTAGATTTCAGGAGACCAAAGACATGCTTTTGAAAATGGCTGAGCGATATGATGACCCATCATCTAGTAATGAAAAGGAAATCGGTAATATAGGTATTAAGAAAGAGCCAGCACTCAAAGAGTCCTCAGTTCATATCATTAAAGGACAGCGACGTCGCACTACTTTTGAACAAGTTAAAGATACGTATTCAATAAATAAAGCTATGAATATTCCAATAAAAGCTATTACATCGGAATTGACTGGTATAGTTGAAAATAAAACCAATAAAGTGGTTAAGAATAACGATGATAATGTTATTAATGCAGAAGAAGTATTTCCGAAAAGCTTCGAGGCGAAATTAAGGGATACTGAAAATGCTCTCAGAGAAATAAATTCAGTACTGAATGCTGCTCCTATACCTGATTCGGTGCAAACAAGAGAAATAACTATTATAGACACTGTTGAACCTATATCTGCAGATTTTAGGGAAATAAATGATCAACAGGTTGAACTCCAGCAAAATCCACAAGAAATTGTTGACACCATGGATCAATCATTTCAAAGCGCTTTGGAAGAAGTCTTTGATAAAAATAATGATAATCAGGAAATGGAGTTAAAAGAAATGAAAAGCCTTGCTAAAAATATAGTAGAAGGAGCTGATAATCTAAGTTCACTAATTCGAGAGGATATTACAAACAAACTAAATAGTATGAATGAGCTTTTGAATGATGTAAACGTAGCACTGGAAAATTCTAGACAGTCGAATATAGCATATCAAAAGATTCATGAAGAAGGTGAAATTCTTCGCGAACGAGCGCTCGGTACTGTTACAATAACAGAAGTGGTGGAAACTAATGATGAAGTAAATGAAAGTAAATGTTCAGTAACTGATACACAAATTGACGATATTCATACGGCGATTGGTAAAATAAATGCAAATTTAAAAGGCCACGAGGATCGTATAAATGCAAGCAAAGTTCGTTACGAACAGAGGAATCAAGAATGTAAAACTTTTATTCACGAAGTAGATGAGATTTTATTAAAATCGAATGAAATATTGCGTCCAATAAATGCATCTAGCGATGCATTAGCCAAAGTCTTAGATGTAAAAACAGAGGAAGAAATCACAATGGAGAAAGTCGATAAGGAAATTAAAAACGGTGAAAAAGTCCGAAAAGAATTGTGGGACATAGATCTCAAATTCAATGACGACGATAAAAATAAAAAGCTGGCCGAATTCAAAAAACAAGAGCTAGAACGTAATAATAGAATCGACAACCTACTTTACGGAATAAAAGATAACATGAAGGGTAACAAAGAGGTTCTAAGAATGGCAAATAATTTACTGCGAAGAGAAGAAACTAGAAAGAAAACCCTTCAAGAGAACATGAACAAGATTCAGGAGATTTCAGGAACAGAGGTTGATGCTAAAGCTCAGGGCGATCATGTTGGCGCGAATGAAAGCGGCAACAACGCGGAGGGGGAAGTAAAAGGTAGTGTACCTATCGCTATGCTAACCACGTTAGTTTAGACATGTTTAGGACAGATACTCAGGTGGAAAACTGCGTCCTTACTGCATGTTTGACTCTGTATACTTTTAAAGTAGGTAAGGATTTGGTTAGATCTGCGACCACATAGCGACTTAGTTTTAATTTTCTTCGGAAGTTCGCGTCTCATTCATTCCTTCGTGCGACCTTTGAGGCTCTGAGTGTGGCCTTTGCAGAATAAGTTAGGTATTCAATTCTGCAACGGAATGACACATTATTATTATTTTCGGAATTGTACTGAAGCACGCAAACACAATGCAAAATGCATGCTACTAACTTCGAACTCTTTTCAGTCTTGACGGCAGAGCAAAAGGTGAAGATAGAGCAGGCGAACAGGAAGGCAGCGGAGGCGGCAAAAGATCGAGAGAGACAACGGGAGTTCCAGCTCAAAATTGAAAAGGAGATGGAAGAGTTGAATAAGGCTCCACGGATGACCAAGGAGTTTATAAAGAACCATTGCAGGCAACACAAGCTGTACTGCACGCCGTACTTGAACGACATTCTTTACTTGCATTTCAAGGTTTGTAATTAATTGTAAGTTTGTCCGATCTTCCTAAAATATTTAGTTGCTAGGCACTAGTCGACCTAGGTACCTATCTAACTATAGCCGATCGTGGGTGATCGAGTAGGTATGTACCTACCTAGGAACACTAGAAAAGGGGTGGCGAACCTTTTTCTACCAACGTGTCATTTTTTCTAAATAAATAGGCCATAGACGTGCCAACAAATATTGTGTCAGTCATCCCTGTACTTCCATGCCTGTACTAGGAAGTGTATGTGGTAGGTAGTAGGTTCAGTTTGCTAACAGCTAATGTTTTAGGTTTCAGTTTCAAAATAGGTGGTTCTTGTAGGTTTTTTGTGTTCATCATATTCAAAGTTAACTACCAAAAGATGTTTTGGGACAAATTAAAAATTACAGAGTGCAGCAAAAAGTAACTATAGCAGAGCGTGGTTTCGATCCACGGACCTCTGGGTTATGGGCCCAGCACGCTTCCACTGCGCCACTCTGCTCTGTGTTAAACTTATCGAAATTACCTTATACAATACCAAGCACACAGCTACACAGCTTGACTTGTGTAATCACAAGACTTCTCTCAGAATTCTGCAAATATAAAATTAAGCGAAGCTTCGGCAGTGTCCAAGGTGGATTTAGGAAAAGTTTTGAAATTTACCTTCCCAGTTCCTGTTCTGCCTAACAACACGTAAGCTTTCAGACTAGCGTATTTTTGTCGCGCGTACACGGGTGGATTGTTTCCTACTTGCGAAACTTTGAAAGCCGATCGCGCGTAGATAGATATACCTATATCGGCGTTTACGCTCGGTTTTTTCTAGCGAGTGTCAGTAGCATGAGGCGTCTCTCGCGGGCGGTGAATCCGCTCGGTTATGCCTAAATCACACGTACCGAGTACTCGGCCGAGACCATCGATGTAAATAGTATCGATGGCCGAGACCGTAAAATTATACTCGGCTGTGACAGTGAAAGCTTGCGTCACTCGCTCAGCCGTGCAGTCGGCGCTATGTTTATACGTACCGAGTACTCGGCCGAGAGCACTGTCTCGGTCGAGTACTCGGTACGTGTGATCTAGGTGTGATCCGCTAATATGAAACCGCGCTAAATTCTAGGGCTTCTCAAAGATCGAGAACTTGGAAGAGTACACGGGCCTCAAGTGCATATTCCTGGAGAACAACGGCATCCAAAGGATCGAGGGTCTGGACGCGCAGGCCGAGCTGAAATGCCTATATCTCCACTACAACGTGGTCAGGAAGATCGAGAACTTGCAAGGTATGGTCTCGGGGCTATTTTGCTAAGCTCTCTTTATCGAATGGTAGGTACCTACGTCAATTTTGGCACAAAATGGAAGACCAAACTGCCCAAAATTGACGAAGGTACCATTCGATAACGAGAGTCTATGATAGCCTAATGAATTGGTCCCCAGGTCTCGTGTGAAGGGTTCGTGATACTTTTTCCTCTGACTTTACTTACTGTATTTGATTTGAATAATCGATTTTTCATTAATTTCGAGGATGGTCCCAATCGCCGGATGAAAAATAATAAAATTAAATCGATCCGTTCGATTAGGACCCCGGTCCCAAACCTAATGGTCCTAATCGACGGACGCCTCACCAGTGGATAGTTCAAGGGAAAATCAAGAACTTGCATGGTAATAGGTATTTATAGACGCAGATGGTCGAGTGGCAAGTGATTTGGACTGCCACGCTCCGGTGTCACGGGTTCGATTCCTGCTTCAGAACAAATATTTGTGTAATGACGCCAATGTTTGTCCTGAGTCTGGTTTTTTTCTATGTAGGTACTAAGTATGTAGGTATCTAAAAACAGTATTATATCAGTTATCTGGTTCCGATAGTAAAAGCTTGCTTAGTTTGGTGCTAGATGGCTATATGTGAAATGTCCTATTTTTTATGTTATTCGGATCGAGAATCAGCGCTATGATTATTTGGCCTTAATCTAAACCTGTACCTATCGTACTTAGGTACATAGTACATACTTTTATCGACCTGCCTCGGTTGTGTCGTAGGCTGCCCCAAACTGGACACCCTCAACCTGGACCACAACTTCGTGCCAAAGATTGAGAACCTCGATGCGGTGCCCGATCTCCACACTTTGAGCATCGCACACAACATGCTCTGCACTGTTGGTGAGTCCTATTCTATAGGATAGGCATTCAACGTGTTTAACCGGAAACCTTTTTGGACGCGCCTCTTCATACCGCACCGCACTACAAATTCTGCCCTTTACTTAGGACCAGGGGTCAGCAACCTGCGGCTCGCGAGCCACATGCGGCTCTTTGGATATGAAGCTGCGGCTCTTTAGTTCCATACGCAAATTTTATTAAACATTTAAAAATCGTTCTGATTAGGCAACATTTATAAATAAAATAGTTTTTTTTTATCAAAAAAATTACTACTTACCGTAACAGACTTATTTTATTCGTTTATTTTGCAGTAGGTAGGTAGGTACTTTCTAAATGAATTAAATCTATCAACAGGTATTTTATTATCTATCGTATAGTAGGTGGGGAAATCTTATTAAAATAAATAAAAAAAATCCTTCCCATCGAGTACCTAGCACCCATGTCATGGTGTTACACGACGGGAAGGATTTTTTTTTCCAATAGGGAACCCATGTAATTATCTACCTTCCTAAAAATTCAAAATGTGATGAAAAATACCTACCATAAGTTTCATTTAAAATATTAAATATTGAATTTGAATAGGTACGTGATAAACTTATTGTAATTTCCGCAGAGGATCTAGCCCACCTCACGACCTGCAAGAACCTCTCAGTTCTCGACCTGTCCTACAACAGGTTGGAGGACCCTCTCATTGTTGATGTGCTGGCTGCTATGGTACTTCTGAAGGGTGAGTCTGGTTGAACTCCTAAATTAAGGTTCCAGCATTTTTTTTATATATCACAGCTGGCATCGACGAAACGTCACATTGCGGCAAAATGGTAAACGACGCCTCAGGCATTGTCCTAACTCCTAATAGAACGCGATTACGCGATCATCGCGCGAGTAAGCGGTGCGACCATCGCGTGTTCGCGCGATGGCAAAAACTGGGTGTCCTAATAGAACGCGTTCTATTAGGAGCGTTATATTATATATTCCCTCAGCTCATATTGGTATCTCATCTCAACACACAAGTCTTTGTCCAATACGTTTTCATAGACTACGTTCTTCTTATCAACCGACTTCAAAAAGGAGGAGGTTATCAATTCGGTTAAACGTTTTTTTTTTTAATGTTTTTTACCTCATAACCGATTTTAAGAAATATTGTTTGAGAGGATATACCTACTTTCAAATTGGTCCCATAAACATTTCATCAAAATGTATTCAGCAGTTAAGTTTTTATATCCAAATAACTGAAAAAAATATGTCTTCAAAGTAAACGAAATTGCGTATTTTGCTTCACTGTGACTTTTCATCAGTGGTGTTTACGGTAACTCCTCCTCCTCGATCGGTCCCTCACTGCTGAGCATCGTGACGTCTTGCAAGGACACTTTCAATTGCTTTTCTCCACTTTCCTCTATCTTCAGCTTTGTGGAGTGCGACATTCACTGGCACTTCAAGACATTCTGCCACCTGGTCTGACCATCGCTTTGGACTTCGTCCTCTTTGTCGCTTGCCCTCGATTTTGCCCGTAACCGTGGTAATGATAAGTAATGTTAAGGCTTCGCAATTAGTGGAAAAAGAAACACGGAGGGCGCCGCGCGGGGCAGCAGGGGACGCATCAAGTTTCAAGCCACTGGGCAGCCAGGTGTCGAGTTGTCTCGCCCGAGTAGTACTTAGAATATCCTTGTCATTTTATTTTAATTTTATTATTGTTACCTATTATGTAATTGTTGTGAGAGTTGTGTAAGAGTTGTGCGTCAGCTGAACATCTCCAAAATAAATGCCAATTAGTAAAATCTTTAAACTGTATTGCGCTGCTCTATAAACCTGAAATAATAAATGGTTATTAATCTCTACAATTCTAAAATTTACCTATATCTAAGTACTATCTAATTATACCTATAATATTAGTTATGTTCAAAATTCAAATCATTGGAGAAAATGTTATTATTTGTTATGAAATGGTATTATTATGATATTTAGTTAGTTTAAAAAGTTTGATCTAGTATATTTTACATGTTACATGTTAATTATTTATATTTTTTCTTTTTATTTTACATTGCATGTATAATTTAATCTAATCTAATTTAATTTAATAATCTTGATTATAGTAACTTACATTATTCTGTTGTATTGTACTCCTCAGATTATGGCACATCAAATTTTATATCCAGAAGGTCAAGCAGTGCCTACAACACAAGTTGTATCTTCCACTTAGTGTAGGCTCTGCACACCAATATAATACTTACAAGCCAATGTATAACTGATGTAATAATGTTTTTACTATATATTTTTAAGCTTGTTTTTTTGATAAATAAATTGAATTGAATTTGAATTTGAATAAGTGGATAAATGTAAACAATTTTTACCTAGTCTATAGGTACCTACTAAAATATATTACGTAAGTAGCTGTTGGGCACCTATCTACCTGGAACGTCGTCGTTTCCATTAATGTTAAAACACCCGAAGACAATCCAGTGTTTTCTCTTTATAGTCATATGCATTAAAAGTTTAAAAAACTCGTGCGTTGCATTATCGCGCGAGCGTGAGACTGTCTGAGCGAGGGCTCGAGCGTTTCAGTCAATCGCACGAGCTTTGTTTGCCACATCATTGTGGTGGCGGCGTGTATCGCGTTTTTCTAATGAAATATTTTTTTCTTCTATTTTCTTCCTCGTTTCTATTAGTCCTGGTGCTGACGGGCAACCCGGTGGTACGCAGCATCCCGGCGTACCGCAAGACGCTGACGCTGCGACTGGTAGAGCTTCTCAACCTGGATAACCGGCCCGTGTTCCCGCGCGACCGCGCCTGTGCCGAGGCCTGGCAACGCGGCGGTGTACAGGAGGAGATTGCCGAGAGGAAGCGGTAACATCTACCACACCACATATGCTTCTACATATGTACTTAGTGCACCCGCAAATCGGTCGCAGACTACAGCGATTGGTGGCCGGGGTCTGTTAGCTTTCACAACACATGCTTGAACAACTTAGTGCACAAGCATCTACACGTGTCGCCGGTGGCCGTCTCACGCTCTTCTTCTTCTTCGTGTTCTTCATTACTGAAGGTCGTGCCCGTCTTGAAAGACTTGAGCGGCTCGATGGAGAGGACGTGGTGGCCGAAGAGGACGTGGTGGCTGAGTGGATTAGGCCCTTACCTTGCGGTCTGATGGTCGCGGGTTCGAATCCCGGTGGCAGTCATGCGAAAATGTGTTTTGTCGGTCGAAAAAAATCTATGTATGCTTCCCACGTTCTCGCAACGGTGAATTCATCAATCATCGTGATAAAACCGGCATGTCGTAGAACATAAAGTTCGAAATCATTTGTCGAGTGCACGAAAGGAGCCTCTTCGAGGCGCACTTGAAATGCTTTCACCACACTGGTTCGAAGGAACTAGTGACACGATAAGAAGAAGAAGCGGCTCTATGCTTCCATGCTTGTCTGTCTTCTGCATGTCTCAGGGCGGCAGAGACAGAGAGTCTCGTGAGTGTCTTGACCTGGTCGGACCAGCGGCTAGGTGATCGGCCGCGAGTCGTTTCACGCTACACCAACAAAATGTATGAAAGCTGACGGATGCCGAGCCGGCGTAGTCTAGCTGTAGTCGGCGACTCGTTTGCGGAAGAAGTAGATCACATTCCAATTGATGATGATGCATGATCTTACTGATTTTTTGAATAAAAAAAATATCTCGCTTTTCACTTCAAATCAGAATGTGTTTTGCTTGATGATTATTCCTTCGTTTGACTGACCAGAAGGAATGCAGAAACACTGAGCGATGAGCTAAGTTAAATCTAGAAAGCTCTTTTTTTCGGATGGGTGTTTAATGTAGTAACAGTTGGCCGCAGACTGCAACTCAGAAACTCAGAAAAATGAAGCAGTCTTGCACCACACAACTTTCAAAGTTAAACTTTACTCGCTTGACAGTTCGGTCAAAATCTGTACTGTTAAGAACTACCAAGCGAGTGAAGTAATTGCTTAGGAAATTTGAAAGTTTGGTGCAATTGTGCATTAATGTTTTCTTGTAGCTGGATAGCGAGAGACCAGGAAAAAGTGATGCAGTCGGTCCGCTACCTCATCAACATCCGCGACGAGAGGAAGGCGGCGCGGGAGCTGAAGGACCGGGAGGGAGCTCCGCCCACTGACAAGGTACGCAGCGTACCTACTGGGAACTAAAGTCTGTTATACTGGTGTGGAGGGAACAGGTTAGCTGAGCAGTGGGAGCTGAAGGACCGGGAGGGAGCTCCACCCACTGACAAGGTACGCAGCGTACTGGGAACTAAAGTCTGTTGTCAGCATACTGGTGTGAAGGGAACAGGTTGGCTGTGAGCACGAGGTGGCCGAGTGGCTGAGATTGAGAGTCTGCTAGTGATCTGATGGTCGTGGGTTCGAATACTGGCGGCAGTCTTGCTTAGATGGGTTTAATTAATTATTTTTTACGTAATTTAAGTGCGACCTGTTAATCACAACTTTACAACGATAAAGGTAAAGTACATAAGCACCTACTTAACTAAAAAGCATCGTGAGGAAACCTGCATGTCATAAATAAAACGATACAAAAAAATTCTTGAAAATAAACATTCTTATCCTATTCCTGCCAGGAATAGCGACACAAGAATAGTGCAGGAAAGGAGCCTCGTGCACTTGAAATCCTTTCACCACCTTGGTTCAAAAGAACTAGTGACACGATAAGAAGAATAGCGACTTTTGAGAAATATAGTTACTATCCCAAATAGGTGGTTATAAATAAAATATTCCTAGTTAATTTCCCAATCCAGAACGAAGAACCCAAAACAGAGCAGCCCCCAACGCCCAAACTCCTGGAGATCGAAGGTCCCTCACCCTTCGAGGAGAAGTATGGCAAAGTGGTGGTCACTAAGGATGGCGTCGCTGAGGATATGCTGACAGGATCCGAAGAGGACAGCACCAGCGACTGCAGCGACGGTGAAAGCGACAAGGACAGAGGTAATACTTAGAACCTTCTTCTTTCTTTTTTTCTTTTTTTTTTTTCTTCTTTCTTGGATGTTGTGATGTGTTGTATGTGTCCATGCCACCTGCGACACAGGGAATCCTAGTGCAGGGGTGTGAGTGTGTGAATGTTTATGTTTATGTTTAACCTTAGCATCGTAGTAGATTTCTTATCAAAATTAATTTGATTAAAATTGGATAACTGTAACCGTTAGTCGTTTTAAATTCTTATGGATTCGCGTCAGCGCTATCCATCATTGATAATATTTTAAGTTATATTCATCGTTTGGCAAACCTTGCTCGAGCCAGCTCGCAAAAGCCGTACCTACCTACCTATTCGCGCCTCTGCTGTCACTCTGTCATTTTGTAGAAATCCAAAATTTTGACTGCACAGATACAACGTAGTACCCCTTCTGCATTGTTCATTTTTTTTGGTAATTAATAATAAAAGGCTTAGTCCTGACTAATAGACAATGCACAAGCCAAACTACAGAACGTAGAGATTTGAAATTTTGAGGGCATGTTCGATAAGAAGTGTAGTTGCGTACTAAGAAAGGAATTTTGCTAACTCGCAAGGTAAACGAAGTGGCAGGCATCGGTTTGTAGGTATACGGTATAGAACAAGAACATTTTTTTTTTATTTTTTTTTTACTATATATAGGCTTGCGTTTGACCACCATCTCGCCTGATGGTAAGTGACGATGTGGTCAACGATGTAGCACGCTTACCTAGAATAATCTTATTCACTCTTGCCTTGAAGACACCCAAATTATAGTGATCGGGAAACACTGACGCCGGCAGAGCATTCCATTCCTTGGCGGTTCGCATAATGAAAGTGGAAGCAAAGCGCTTTGTGCGAATACATGGTATGTCCACTATATAGGGATGGCGCAATCCCGAGCGTCTGGTCGTCCGATGGTGGAACGGTGATGGTGGAACTAAGTCATGTAGTTCCAGCGCACACTCTCCAAAATGCAATCTATAGAACACCTATAGAATTCCTATCTATAGAATTCCTGTACAACTTTTTAGCGTCCAGAAAGTTCTGCTAAAGTGGGATATATAGCCGGACACGTTAACCGGATGAACAAATTAATAAATGAACGAAGATTCTTTATTGTAGCTACACCAAAATAAAAAGACAGGAAACATTAAACTAGAAATGTAAATTTAATGCTCTTGCTCTATGGAGATATAACGGTTTTTATGGTTTTAGAATGCATTGTCATCGAGTTGTGTTAGCTTCCCAAGTTTTTGATGATACAAATTATGGATGATAATGTTGACAGGCACAATCACGCCGTGCTCTTATTCACAAACACTACACAAACGCACGTGTGAATGTGTGGTTCATGCCGACTTTTGTTAATGTATCAGTAGGTATATGAATGGAAGATAATTGTTGACAGGATCTAAACGCCAAATCTGTGTCACATGCACAGATAATTTTTATTTTCCAGAGGAGGCAACTAGCAAGATAGAATGGTCCCAACTGGAGAGCGGCAAATGCCTCGTCCAGGAGCTGAAGGACGACCAGCCACAATCTTCAGGGGACCAGTGGCTCGGCTACCGGGGGGACCGCCGGCCGCCGGGGGATAAGTAAACATAACATAAACATAAACATTCACACACTCACACCCCTGCAGTAGGATTCCCTGTGTCGCAGGTGGCATGGACACATACAACACATCACAACATCCAAGACCCGAGAACAAACATTTGTGATCGTCACACAAATATTCACCCCGGCCGGGGATCGTATCTACACGGTACACCGAGCTGTGTGTCAATCAAAGTGAGATGTTTATTTCATGTAAATAAGAGACGAGAAGAGGTAGGCGCTCTCCTGATGGTAAGAGATCAGGCCTGCCACTAGAACACTGCACAGGACTTTGATTCACATAAGCCCGGTGCACTGTTTTATCACAAATATAACCTAGTGCATAAATATTGATCTATGCGGCGATTTCGATGGATGAACAAATCATCCATGACTGAATTAGTCAAAACATATTATGTTATGCTATGGCGGTAGATACTAAAAAAAAGGCAAGTAATAACTCAATTAAATTATTTCAGAAGTGTAGAAACTCAGTTTGAAGCTATCAGCAACTTGCTGTTCAACCAACAACCACACACTCAAAGAAAAGGGATCACTAAAATTTTGGAAGGTAAGGATTTCTAATATTACCTACAGTATTAGGTATTATTTAAAATATGACTAAATACTTTATCTTATGGCCGGGACCAACGACTATGAAATTACTCAATATTTTTTTATTGTTTCTTATTCAAAAGATAAACAACAAGCGAAAATAACAGAAATAGTCGAAGAAAAAGATGAGACACAAGACAGAGCTGAAAAGAAACCGCTGATCGAAATGATAGGGGCTTACGAACAAAAGATTAAAGAAAATCAAAACACTGCGACTCATAAAGGACTTGTCGAAGAAGTTACTGGTATAACAGAAGAGGGAAATCTGATTTTAGACCACGACCAAAAAATCGCTAAAATAAAACCTAAAAGTAATGAAAAATCGTTAAAACGGGTGATCATTAGAGAAATGCTCGTAACCGAGGCCGGAGATGGTGATTCGAAAGATGACGATAAAATTGGTGATAAAGGAGAGAGTACGAATGAAGAACAAAAATCTGAAGATCAAAGGCCAAGTGGTAAGAATAAAACAGTTATCATCAATGTTAAATTAACCTCATTTATTAAGAACGCCTAAGTAAGTAGTAATTTCTACTCCTCACCTCAAAAGCTGTGGCCCAATCACGATAAATTCTGACAATCGAAATAATATCGTATCAGTCACAGGTCAACATTACTTATTCTTATCGTGTCAATAGTGGTTTCGAACCAGTATGGTGAAAGGATTTCAAGTGCGCCTCGATGAGGTGAGTCAACAGTAGGTATGTATGACGTTTTGAAAAAAAAACAATCAAACTAATAGGTATCACTTCTCTGGCGGATGCAATACGAACTCCTTAGTCAGATTTTTTCGAAATCGTGCTTCTGTTCCGATTCTCATATGTAACAATTCTTGTACTTGAACATGCCACCTCACTGACACTCTCGCTCGGCACTTGCTGCGTCCCCCCCCCCCGCCCCCCGCGCGGCGCCCTCCGTGTTTCTTCTTCTTCTAATTGCGAAGCCTTAACATTACTTATCATTACCAAGTATTGCAGGACCTCTTCTCTATCAAGGTTACCCAATTCCACGCTGTACTTTGCACAAACGTCATTCGAGCCAGGTGTCATGTTCATTCGACCGAGTTATAACACTTTTTCTAGCGAATTCCCAAGGCGACGGTGTATCACTGATAAACTACATGCACAGCGTTAACAACAATGGTAATGATGATGATGAAGATCTGAAGCCCAGTGCTGAAGACTTGGAGATATTCGCAGAACTGGACAGAGACATGGAAGAAAGGCAGGCCAGGATTAATAGGGGGGAGCCGCCAGTGGACCCTATGGTGAGTGATATAAGGTTCAAATTGAAAATACTTTTACGGAGCATCTCGAATTAGGTCTTCTTATCGTGTCACTAGTTCTTTCGAACCCGGGTGGTGAACGGATTTCAAGTACAACTCGAAGAGGCTCCTTTCGTGCACTTGGCCCATTTTTTCGAACTTTTTATGGTTCTATAATATGCCGGTTTTCCGACGATGTTTTCCACAGACATAAATCTAGAATATCTGTGATGTTTTCCTTCACCTTTAAGCTCGTGTTTTTAATACACACATAGATTTTTTGAATTGAAAAATCCATTAGTGTACGACCGGGTTCGAACCAACGACCTTCGGATCGAAAGTCGAGACATGTCCCACTCAGCCAACACGGCTTTTTATATTACTCTAATAAGGTTAGTTAGGTAGTATAGGTAGCAACGAACTAATATGTAGTAGTAGGTTAGGTACGAAGAAAGCAAAGTAGGTATTCACTAAGAAAAAAGTCTTATCTTATGCAGTTTATTTACTTTTGGTAGTAAATATAAAGTTTTCAGTTCACGAAGTCAACATTATTTGTCTATGGCCTTTTTAACATTTATTTAGAAAAAATGGCTCGTGGGTACAAAAAGGTTCGCCACCCCTGCCCTAGCACATTATACGAATTATTCCCATCTGTCTCCCTGCTCTGTCCGCCTAGGGTGACAGATGGAACAAAAAAAATCTATCTATCCCCCTTTCAGCAACAGGGTTACAGATGGAAAAACTTTTAAAATTTGAAAAAGTTATAGGACAGACAGAACCATTTTATTCCTCTGTCATCTACTAAAGCTCCGTACTCACATACGGTTTTACTCGATAGTTTTACTCCATAACGAGTAAATATAAACGTGTGGACCGCAAACTTCACAGCTCGAAGGAGTCGAAGGCTCGCATCGAACCGGCTCGATGGAATTAAGACTCGAACGGTTCGGTGAATAATGAACAGTGCGCGTCACTTGTTAAATTAATACTGAATGTGTGGACGAAAGTCCATGCCATGGTTTTTACTCGACATGATAGCTCGATCGAGCAAAACCGTATGTGAGTACGGAGCTCTCTCATTGTAGGAAGCAAATAGAAGGGGAATCCTCAAATCCGAATTCCATACAAAATGTTTCGGACAAATACTCAAAAAGTACGCCGTAATATAGTAATTTCTTCACACTATTCGTTTCATCCATGTTTTTTAATTTCGTCAACAAAAAAAGTGAAAGGTTTCATACTTTTATTTAGATTTTATACGTGTTTTTAAGTTAGTAGGGTTAATTTTAAAACACGTATAAAATCTAAATTAAGTTATTAGTGTGAAGAAATTACTATAATATACTAACTTTTTGAGTATTTGTCCGAAACATTTTGTATGGAATTCGGATTTGAGAATTCCCCTTAAATACGATAAGTGACTCATCATCCTGACGGTGACTTAAGGATGATGATGAATTGTTCTAGAAACTATACGACAAGAAGACAATGGATGAGTTTTACAAAGCGGAGGACCGCGTGCCGGCGCATGAGATAGTCAATGCGGAGAGGACATATCACACCACCTACAGGAATGACAACGCGTTTGACAGGATCGCACTGAGTCAGCTGACTGCAGGGGACAAGCCTGGTGAGCAAGGATAGAGTCCTCAGTATTTCTGCCACGCGGGTGTCGCGGGTCCGATTCTCGCTTCAGGACATGCATTTATTGTGTGATGAACATCGTTGTTTGTCCTGAGTCTGGGTGTTTTTAATGTATTCTATGTTTGTACCTATTTACAAAAAAAAATATTGGTCTGTTAAGTTGGTTTACGGACGATAGTTTAACGTGCAGCGCAGAGTAACGCGACAATGAGCGTTTACCGGACAATGACGTCAACGTTTTCGTGCATGCAGCCGGCGTTCATCGATTTATTAGACGTAGTAGACGTAGGTATAAGTCACGTAAAAAAAAAGTATTTTAGTATTCTATTACCTAGTTATCTGGTTCCCAAAATACAGCTCTGCTTAGTTTGGGGCTGGATGGCGTTGAAAAAATACTAGAGGAAAACTTTAATTTTGACCGAAATTCGTTATTTATCAGCAGATTTTAGTGGTTTTCCATTTGGAAAAAACTAAAGACAAAACATGATGCTCGTTTTAGACTCAAAAATTACGCGTACCAAACTTACCTTACCTACATAACTATCTTGGCTAGGCTATCCTTTGAAGTCCCAATGTTATGCTCATAAAGCTAAAGAGTTCTAAAGCTGTGGTAATTTTAATGGGTTTTTAGAACCAGATTTATTGCTAGAAACTTGATTAAAGAAATTACCTGCAATAAACCACAATACTTTTTAACCTCGAGGATCAACGTCTGATGAGGTTGTACGACAACTGTCTTCTTCTTCTTGGTCGTTACACTCTTGGCAGAGTGGTCGTGGTTGTCATGGTTGTGACACGCTTCACAATCCTGCGCCATTCATCTCTGACAGCGGTTTTCCTAGTGCATTCGTGTAAAGGACCGTCTAGTGCTGCTTTGACTTGGTCTGTCCAACGCATTGGAGATCTTCCTCGCCCTCTTGACAACAACTGTACTTTACGACAACTGTAATTGGTGATAAAATTGCAGACGCAACTAAAGTGAAACTTACTTACGTGCCTGGAGCAGTGCTGTATGAATATGTGGACCAGTCTGTGGCAAATAACGATGTGGAGTACGAGATCGGGGAAGAAAATGTGGATTCTGCGCGTAAGTTAATATCATCCATTATCATCATCCAAAGGGCGTTGAACTCTCTCTCTCTACCTAAGTGCACAACTGAACGCGATTTTGGGCTTATTTCATACTAGCTGGTGCCCGCGACTTCGTCTGCGCAGGTATCTTTATAAATTGTAGCCTATGTGTTATTCTGATGTACCTACCTAGGTATAAGCTATACCTATTATTGTAAAGTTTCACAAGTCACTAGTTTTTACGTGAAAGAGTAACAAACATCCATCCATCCCTCCATACTTACAAACTTTGGCGTTTATCATATTAGTAGGATTATCATACTTTCAAAAGATAACTGTTGTAGGTAGTTTCTATTCAGTAAAAGCCGTGTTGGCCGAGTAGGAGGCGTTCGACTTTCGAGCCGAAGGTTGTGGATTCGAACCCGGTCGTTCATCAATGGATTTTTCTGTTCTAAAACACGTGCTTAACGGTGAAGGAAAACATCGTGAGGAAACCGGCATGTCATACAGCATATAAAGTTCGAAAAGCATGTGTCAAGTGCACGAAAGGAGCTTCTTCGAGGCGCACTTGGAATCCTTTCACCACACTGGTTCGAAAGAACTAGTGACACGATAAGAAGAAGAAGATTATTCAGTTGTATTGTACGGAAACGTAGGGTGTATTTATGAATTCAGCGAGTATTACGAATTCCATGAAAATACATTGAGAGTTTTTTTAACACTAAAATATTCTTAATCTCATCTCATCTCCGGGTATTTTAACTGATAGGTAAAGCGAATCTAGACAATTATTCTCAACCGTAGATATTTCCAATTTTATGATTTTCTTTAGCGTCGTCAGGCGAAACAGAATCCATCGTTATTTCAAGCGATTGTAGCTCTGAAGAAGATTCTCTAGTGAAAACAGCTATCACTAGAGTCACAAACAGACCCAAAACAGCTTCAAAAGCTAAAGATGGCAAAGAAGATAAAAAAGCGTCTAAAGAAAAAGATAAAAAAGGTGAAAAGTCAAACTACATAGTTATCATACTCATGTGTTTATAGTGTTGTGTAATACGGTGTTCTAGTGTGGGGGAAAATATAAGATACTCAGGGAAACCATTACCGCCTCGCTAAAGTCACCAAAGAAGAAGTACTCAACCATAAAGCCAGTCGCAAACGAGTCACTGTGGTCGATGGCTCGTTTGCGGCGACCGTAATAATTTATTTGTGAGAAAATAATTTCCTAATTTCATAATTCTAGCGTCATCAGGCAAAAGAGAATCCATTATTGTTATAAGTGGATCTAGTTCCGAAGAAGAATCTTTAGTCAAGACAACCATTACTAACAGACCAAAAATAGATTCTGATAAGAATGATTCTAAAGAAAATACTGAGAGAGGTGATTCTAGTAAAGCCAAAGGACCATTTGATACGATGTTGAATGTAGGACGAGATGAAGCGAAGCAGTCGATTATAGAATCAATAAGCTCCGTGAATGAAGACGATCGGTTCCCATCTCAAGGTAATATAACAAATAATTTATTCGGTTATTTCTTTTCACCATTATCGAATTCCCTACAGTAGCATCAATACGTTTTTATTTGATTTGTCCCTAATGCATAGATCACACGTACCGAGCAAACGGGCGAGACAGTAATATGTTACTCCGAGACGGTGAAAGCTTACATCACTCGCTTCGGCACTCGGCGCAATGTTTATACGTGCCGAGAGCACTGTCTCGGAGTACTCGGTACGTGTGTGTGAACAAAGCGTTATAGATATTGCGGAATGCGAATGATAAATACCGTACCTACTAATATGCATATAGCAACTCTACATTTTTTACAAAAAAATTGATGTTAATTTATTGGATCGACATTTATGCTGGATACATGCTCATTATGCTTCGATCCTACTTCATCATCAATCAATTTTCTGACAGACTTATTATCATATGGCTATTGGATTTACACAAATCCTTTCCCTGCTAAGAATAGGCAATATGTTTCGAGTGTACGTGTAGTGTCGCCACAAACATAAATAAGTAGAGACATATCTTATTTATGTTTGTGGCGTGAATGATAAGAGCAACTTTAATAAATAAGAGGCGAGTTATTACTTAGTAGAAGTTCCGTGTCTTTCTAAGCTTTATCGTATCCAGGAGTGAACTTGAACGCGTCAGAGAACGCAGCCATTGATCAATCAGTGGCGACAGAGATCCTGGACCGGACGCTGCTGTACGAGGAACGCGAGCTGTACCGACAGTACGACCTGATAAACACGCACGCCGGCCGCATCGACAACCGCACCAACACCATCATTGAGCACATCAGCGAGCAGATGGAAGACTCCACGGTGAGTTACAAACACCATCAACACTTGTGACCTCAATCATCACCTTTTCGAGACAGGAGCCACAGACATTGATGCAGAGGCTGCCGACTTATTCCCGAAAGTTTTAAGTTGGGTGTGAAATCCCTTTGCTTGTATTGCTCAGCCAATACAGCAAAATTGATTTGCCCTAAGCATACAGGGTGTAGGTGTAAATGTAGGTAGGTATACCTACTTCCTTTAAGAAACCCTCTACTTTGTATGTATGTAGGTACCTACCCTACTTGGCAATAAATAAATGAATACTTCTTCTTATCGTGTCACTAGTTCCTTCGAACCAGTGTGGTGAAAGGATTTCAAGTGCGCCTCGAAGAGGCTCCCTTTGTGCACTCGACACATGTTTTCGAACTTTTTAGGTTCTACGACATGCCAGTTTCCTCACGATGATTTCCTTCACCGTTGCGAGAACGTGGGATGCATACAGATTTGTTTGACCGAAAAAATCCATTTACGTTTGACTGCCACCGGGATTCGAACCCGCGACCATCAGATCGCAAGGCACAGGCCTCATCCACTCGGCCACCACGTCCTCTATATCTCTATATCAATGAATACTGTAAAATCCCCATTAGCCCACTAGTGAAGATTTCGGGAAAAACAGTCTCAAAATTCCCACTAACACCAACCACCAACCGCAGTGCGGATTTCGGCACTATACCTACACATCTTTGGATATTTTGTATTACAATCACAAACAATCATTTTCACCGTAAATAAGTAATTATTTCAGAAGCAGCTCATTACAGTGCTAGGTACATTAGGTATTAAATGATAATTTCGACCATCACTGTTTAAAGTAGTAAGGATTTCGAGACAAAAAAATACCCGAAAGCCCTACTGCAGTTGATGGTTAGTGTTAGTGGGGATATCGAGACTTATTTTCCGGAAATCTCCATTGTGGGGATGGCTAATGGGGATTTCAGGAATAAGCAGGCTGCCTACCAAGACCAAGAAACAGTGGGGCACGTGGTAATCCACGCTTAAGGGGAATCCTCAAATCCGAATTCCATACAAAATGTTTCGGACAAATACTCAAAAAGTACGCCGTAATATAGTAATTTCATCACACTATTCGTTTCGTCCATGTTTTTTGATTTCGTCAACAAAAAAAGTGAAAGGAATTTAGATTTTATACGTTTTTAAAGTTAGTAGGGTTAATTTTAAAACATGTATAAAATCTAAATTAAAGTATGAAACCTTTCACTTTTTTTGTTGACGAAATCAAAAAACATGGACGAAACGTCGTTAAGCATTAAGATGCAGTCAGGTTTCCTGTTTTCAGTTACCAGAAGTATCGCTACTCCTCGAAGCGCACATGGACGCAGCGGAACAAAGATGGCGCGCGGGAGAATTCATACCCGCCCACCAGGATCATCACCAACCACCAAATCACCCACAGGAAAATCTGCCGTACGACGACAACGAAGCTACCCTCACATCCAGCCAAAACGCGTCCCTATCCGAGACTTTGACGTCAGAAAACGTCAATTTGACGTATGATATGAATGACAGTGACATTCCCACAACTTCCAAGATGGCGGACGATTCAGGGTTCGATGGGGATAAAAATGATTCGAAAGATGATTCGGTTGGTGTAAAAATTGTGGATGAATCCGGTGATGGCGATGTATTTGAGGATTGCGTTGATGATGATGATAATTTGAAGGGGTTTGGTCGCGTCAGTGAGAGGTTTTCTTTAGAAATGAAGTTGGCTTTGGGTATTGAAGATAAGAAGTAACTTTGCGTTACCTATCTTCATAAAAAAATCTTGAAGGCATTTATTTGGGTGGTTTATGTGCCTTTTTTTGCATGTTTTTTCATTGTACCTGATTTTATTTTAAGTTTTTTGTCTATGAGTGATAATTTTCTGTTGGTAATTAAATTTATCTTTATGCGCTATAGTTAAATAAATAAATTATAAAATATCTATGCATTTGTTTTCATTGTACAGGAACCGGCTTAGATAATTCTTGATTAATAAAGAAAGTTCTTTTGTATAGATTTTGTTATTTTATACATTATTGCACTTATTACATTACATTTAATTAGGTAAGTATTTATAAAAAAATATTTAATTAAACTTTATTACATCATCTATTTTAACTTCGCGTCTCACAATAAATTGAATTTCTTATAATTTATACTCTTATTTAGTCGTAAGTAAACTGTTATAAAATAAATAAAATTATTAACAACAATATAACTCGATAGCCACTAAGACCGAATAACAATAATTATAAAAATAAACATTTCTTTATACATCACTATACCTACATACATACATACATATTGGTCACAGAATACTCATTATCTTATTGTTATACTAGCTAGTCTGCTATCTGTAGCCCCAACCTTTGTACCAGGATAAAAAGGAGCCCTTTACGTTCAGTACGTTTGGCATACGTAATTGACAAACAAATACAAACTAAGACCCCCGTCCTCAACTATCCAAAAATCCGCCAATTTGATTATTTTTTTAAAAACTCACGAGGTTATTGAGTTAACCACTCGGGTTATTGAGACGCATCTAACGACACCTTAACTGTCAAAACCCATCCAGCTGTTTGGAAGATAGGTACGACGTAACCCAGAAATTTACACACATACATACAAGATACGCGCGATAAACATAACCCTTCCTTGGCAGTCGGGTATTAAAAAGGTACAAGTTACTGTACATTAGGTATGTGTATATTGTTTACACGATAAAATAATTTACAAATTAACTTTACAAATAAGGTAAATTGACTTCAATATTTTAGCACTCATATTTTCTATTCATATATACAATTCTTGATTTCAATATAATTATCATGATTTTATATGATAACCTCTATATAACCATAGGTATAATTTACCTAACTATATAAATTAGAATATTTTGAGGCCTGATAAACCTTTGAACCAGCAAGTTTATTTGTGGAAATGTAAAACATAAATTTTAAAATTCTACAGAATACACATCTCTGGTAGTCGGCATTGCACTAGAATAAACGTCTCTTGTAGTTAGCATTGCACTGTAAAAGTCGTCTCTTGTAGTCGGCATCTGACGTCTATTGTAGTCGGCATTGCACTATAATAAACGTTTTTTGTAGTCGGCATTGCACTATAATAAACGTTCTTTGTAGTCGGCATTGCACTAGAATAGACGTACTTGTATTTGGCATTGCACTAGAAAAAACGTCCCTTGCAGTCGGCATTGCAGTAGAAGTCCCTTGTAGTCGGTATTGCAGTAGAAGTCTCTTGTAGTCGGCATTTTACTAAAATAGACGTCTCTGGTAGTCGGCATTGCACTAGAATAGACGTCCCTTGTAGTCGGCATTGCACTTAAATAGTCGGCACTGCACTTAAATAGTCGGCACTGCACTAAAATAGACGTCCGTGGGCATCATGCGGCATGGTGCTTGAGGTCGAAGATCTCCATGAGCAGCGGCTCGATGGGGTTGACGTCGAGGTAGACGCCGGTGACCTCGGCGGCCAGCTTGCGAAGCTCGCCCACCTTCTGGATCAGCTTGAGGAAGGTGGACTTGGCTTCGCAGCCCGAGTGGACGCTTTCTAGGTAGCGGCGCAGGAGGTAGTAGTAAGAGTTCTGGAACAACATAACAATAGTAGATTATGCACTAAGGGGATAAAGCAGTGTCTTATGTCGCGGGTGGCATATTGAACCCTGAGCTAACGAGGGATAGTTATGTAGAGTCCTGAATGACGCGAGGGGTTCAAGCTGCTCAAGACGAAGACAGGCTTTATCCCAGAGGAGCATACTCTACTTTTCACACCTTCTCTGCGAGGCAATAAAAGCCAAGGCTCCGAACTCAGCAGCCAACACCGTCTTTTGTTTCACAATCTTGGAAGTCGCGCCTTTTTTCTTTTTTTTATGAGTGGCCAGTTCGATTTTAGAACAAACCTTTTTACAATGCCATATGGGCGTTCTTTTACTTAGAGTTTTCCACGAGTTTCCACACGAATTTGACGTTCCAAATTCAAATCACATTACAACCCTTGGGAGTTTCATACAACATTACCTCCCTTGGTAGGTAATGCTTTGCTTTACCTTGATGACAGCATGATATGTAATTGGTCATTGTCGAGCAGGTGGTGTGAAAATTAATTTGTTATGTTGTATAATTGTTTGTACACCAAAAAGAACAGAGCAAATACAATAAAACAATGTGTAAGGCTCAATTCCCATCAGTGCACTTTCAGTCTCAAACAATGATAAACATTAATGCCTACTTGCACCAAACTGTCAAAGTCCCTAAGAAATTACTTTACTCGCTTGGTAGTTCTTAAGAGTACAGATTCTGACCGGTAAGAACTGTCAAAAGTTTGGTGCAAGTCAGCATAAGTATTAAAAAAAAACTTTATTACAACTTATATTTTTTTCGTATTTATACGTATTTTGTGTGAATTCAATTCAATCGTTTATTTGCCAAAATGTCACATTGCATACATCTGGTAAGTCAAAAATTCATTTCAATTTTATGAAATAAGCTATGTTCCTAGGCTAGTAAAGTAAAGTAAAGTAAAAAGTAAAAAATCTTTTATTTGTGACAACTGATATACAAGAATAACTATGCTACTTATATATAGGTATAATACCATGCTAATCGTCGAACTAACTTAATTACCTACTTAACTTAAGTTGACACAAAAGGCTAGACATCTTCTTTGTTCACGCTCTCTCACGGGACGGAGATCACGGTGTATTTTTGGCGAGCGAAGCAAGCGTGCACAGTCTAATGACAGAAAATCATCCAAGGCAAGAAAACTGGCTCCAATCAGGCCGCTAGGTGCGATTCCACTGACGCGGTGCTGGGCGGAGCAGTTTCACGTCAGTTGAAACGCACCGTCAAGTTAGTTTATGCTAGGTAGTAGGTACCTACAGATTAGAAAATGTAATATAAACAAAAAGAGTTTTTACAGAATGGATCCCAATAGAAGGGAAAAGGAAACAGAGAAGACCAAGAAAGAGATGGAGGGATATTCTTACATAACGATACGGACTGGAATGGATGAGGAAAGAAAGGGACGATTGGAGGAATTTAGTGGAGGCCTACGCCGACTACGACTTCTGTAGAATAATTAGATAGTTTATACGTGTTTTAAAATTAACACTACTTGTTCAAGAAATAAGCGTTTTCAAGAAATAAGAATATTTGTAAAATTCACTTTTATTGAAGGTAAAAAATAAATGTAGTTCACAAGCCGCTAGTTTTGAGAAGGAAGAAAAATTATTGCTAGCTTAGAAAACTACTAAAATCTTTAGTGTTGCCATATATATAAACTTATTTAATGGCATTCTCGTTAGTGTTACAATCATGAATGTTGTATCTTATTACTCTAAGGTTGCTAGTACACTATATGTTCGGTTTGTCCCAAACACTACTAATTTAAAAACACGTATAAAATCTAAATTAAAGTATGAAACCTTACTAATTTTTATTAACGAATAGTGTGAAGAAATTACTATTATACGGGGTAATTTTTGAGTATTTGTTCGAAACACTTTGTATGGAAATTCGCCTTGAGGATTAATAATAATATAATAATAAAAAATCTTTATTGTAAAAACACATGTAACAATGTACAATTATTGTTTTACAAAAGGCGGTCTTATCGTTTAATACGATCTCTTACAGACTACCTACCTAAAACTAAAACTAACCTAACCTAATACTAAATGTAACGACTTTGCCGTTGGCCCAGCGCAGTGATAAGTATGTCAGTTGGGCATCTCCCTCCGAACTAGTCGGAGACTGTATCTCAGAGGCCGATGTCCACCTTCAACACCAGCACGGCTGTATACCATCGGCAAAGTCATTATGTTGTTGATTCGGCTATAGTACAGAGTATTGAGAGCAAAAACCCTAATAAAGAATAAAGAAGGTACGTATAAATATGACCAACTTAACTAATATAAGCTTATGATTTCTAGTAAAAGCAAGTATGAAATGTATAGGTATAGTGTTAATGTGTGTGGTTTATTGTGTAGTTCAGAGAGGCCTGTAAGTGTTTGTGTGTGTAAGTGTGCGCGCGCGTGTGTGTGTGTGTGTGTGTGTGAGAGAGAGTTTTGGTTTTGATTACTCTTAAGCAGTTTTGTTTTTTAAGCAGTAGCAATAAAGGCTTTTTTATTTTATTTTATGGTAGGTACCTGCTCCAGCTTGACGACGTCGGCGTGCACGACGTGCGGCCGCGCGGGCGTGAACAGCAGGATGGCGGACATGATAAGGATGAGGCGCTCATCGCCGCGCCACGCCGGCCGGAACGAGTGCACGAACGCGCGGTGCGACCGGTAGATGTCGCCCTTCGCCAGCTTGAGCACGTCCGCGCGGATGCTGGTCACCGTGCGCGTCTGCGGGATCTGCGGGGAGGGGGGGTGGTTGTGGTGATGACCGTAATGATGATGGTAATGATAATGACGATGACGGTAATGATAATGATGACGGTGATGATAACGATGATGGCCGTAATGATGATGGTAATGATAATGGCGATAACGATTATGATAATGATGGCGATGGCAATTATAATGACGATTGCGGCAATGATTATGGTAATTTATAATGATTATAACAATTGCAGCAATGATGATGATAATAACGATGACGGTAAGGATAACGACGATGGTAATGACGTTGGCAGCAATGATAATGACAATGGCGGTAATGCTAATGACGATGGCAGTAATAATAATGGCAATGATAAAGACGTTGGCGGTAATGATACAGACGATTGCAGCAATGATGATGTTAATGACCATGACAGTTCTGATAATGATGACAGTAATAATCATGACGACGGCGTTGGTAATAACGATGCTGGTCGTAAAATAAAATAATAAAGTAATGAATAAGACGATGTGTGATGAATAAAGTGATTAAAATAATGACGATGAAAGATAAGATGAGTAGGTATATTACCTTCCACTGGTCCTCATTCCCGTCGTAGTTCATAGTGCTTCTCAGCACCATCATTTCTATGCAGCCTCCTTTCAATAGAGCTATCTGAAATCACAGCGTTCCCAATAAATACGTGAACATTACAAAGGTATTTCAATTCGAATTCAAAAAAGTCAATTTATTGAACTAGTTTTTTCACCAGTGTGGTGAAAGGATTTTAAGTGCGCCTCAAAGCGGCTCTTTTCGTGCATTTGCCACATGTTTTCGAACATTTTGGTTTATGACATGCCGGTTTCCTCACGATGTTTTCCTTCACCGTTAAGTACGTATTTAAGCACACATAGATTATTTTACAGAAAAATCCATTGGTGTACGACCGGGTTCGAACCCACGACCTTCGGATCGAAAGTCGAGGCACCTGCCACTTGGGCAACACGGCTTTTATACGCTACGGTAACGTTAACGCGAAAGTTTGTGATCGAGCCAGTGATCTTTATATTTGACAGGTTGGTTCAAAGAATTTTTAATTTTAGGTTTAAGGGGCATCCTCAAATCCGAATTCCATACAAAAATGTTTCGGACAAATACTCAAAAAGTACGCCGAATTATAGTAATTTCTACACACTATTCGTTTCCTCTATGTTTTTTGATTTCGTGAACAAAAAAAGTGAAAGATAAGATAAGATAAGATAATTTATTTATTTCCTCGTAATTACAACCACTTCTTATGGAGTAACACTTATATACTATGACAGAAAATACAGTAAGATAGTAGTAGTAAGTAGGTATACAAGAAGGTAACTAGCGTCAGACTCGCTGCGAGTTTTTAGCGAAACATTAATCAATATGTGTAGAAGATTCAAGTCTTCAACTAGAATTACAATGGTGTACCTAATAATAATATAGGTACATAGGTTAAATAATTTGCTGTAACATAATAAATATTGCTTGGGTAACTGTCGCTTAAAATTATAAGTAGGTAGGCTGATAAATATTTAAACTTGTGAATACGGACTTGATAACAACAGTGCGGTGCGGTGGTCTAACAATAAGGTGTACCCTACCCGCCGAACTAGTTGAACACTGTGTCTCGGCAGATAGTGTTATCCTTCTCGCGCATGGGTCGTCGCGATAGTGTGTGCGAGCAGGTGTGTGCGCAGGTGTGCGTGCATTGTTGCAATGGTCTCGGTATAGTATAGTGCAAGTAAAAGTAACAGATTGTGTGTGCGTTGCGTGCGTGCAATTTATCATAGTACCGGTAAAAATAACAGACTTATTTAGTAGTGAGTTTCTAATATTAGATTATTTCTAGATTAAGGCAAGGGTTATTATGATTAAGATTATAGAAGGTAAGTTAAGTAACTAATACAGGCTAACTATGGTTATATGTATTAAAACTAAGACTTACATATAGTGATCAAAAGGAGGCAAAGAGGAAAGGTTTCATACTTTAATTTAGATTTTATACGTGTTTTAAAATTAACCCTACTAACTTAAAAACACGTATAAAATCAAAATGGAGGAAACGAATAGTGTGAAGAAATTACTATAATACGGCGTACTTTTTGAGTATTTGTCCGAAACATTTTGTACGGAAATTTGCCTTGAGGATTCCCCTTAAAATAAGTATTGAATAATAGCCGTTGGTAATCCAATAAACAATAATAATAATTATAAGGTTGTTACCTGATCTTCTTCGCACATATTCTTGAAGGCGTTAATCCGCTTGGCCATCTTGATAAACCTCCTTATTGCTATGGCGGTAAAGTTCACAATCGTCACGAGCCGAGGGTCGTGCTCTTCGTTGCCTTCCTAAAAAAATTGCAACAGAATTAATAAATGGACCAAATCGGTTCAGGTGTTTAGGATACAGGAGGTTATTCCCATAGCTATTGGTATCCTATGTAGTCCTTTTTTAAATTTAGTAACACAGCGCGCGGGATTTCGTGTCTTGAGCCGCATAAAATTCCTGCAGTGAGTAAAAATAGCTATAATTAGAAATGTTTTTAAGAAAATCTTGATTTTTAATGTAATTCCTGCAGTGAGTAAAAACAGCTTTAATTAGAAATGTTTTTAAGAAAATCTTGCATTCTAATTTTATTCCTACAGTGAGTAAAAACAGCTTTAATTAGAAATGTTTTTAAGAAAATCTTAAATTTTTATTTTATTCCTGCAGTGAGTAAAAACAGCTTTAATTAGAAATGTTTTTAAGAAAATCTTGAATTTTTTATACTGTTTCTATTTTTTATTTCTTTAGGAACTTTATTATACCTATATTTTTATACACATAGCACCGTCCTATGGACATAACAATGTGTATCCCTACAATGTTTTTTTTTTTTTGATAGATTGTAGTTCCTATGCGTATGTACCTTCAATCCAGCCGAATAAGCAGTCTCTCCTATTAAAGCGTCCAAGTTCTCATCCACGGGGGCGTTTAATGATTTATTCGCTACGATAAGCTCGTTGAGTTTTGCTCTTTCAACCTGGAAACAACAATAATAAACTTATTGATAATAATAATAATACTTTACGAAAAAAAGAAAGAAACCCATATCTTTTTTCAGGTATGTATTAAACTATCAATATCTTATACAAATTAAAATTTATCCAGTAATTTCATTTATATTGTCGTGGAATGCGGGAATCCATGTGTACATTGTTATGTGATAGTGTACAGTGTGTTATACAAGTGTAAAGTATGATGTCATATTAAAAGTGCGATGCGACAGTACAAAGTGTCAAGCGTGAAGCGACAGTACACAATGTGTTCTGATAGTGTTAAGTGTCAAGTGATAGTGTAAAGCAGGGGTCACCAATTAGTTTCGGTCGGGGTCCGTTTTAAGAAATGAAATGACCATCGCGGTCCGCACATAAATTTTTTTGAAAAAAATATTTAAGCACTGGAAACTTCCGCATCTTTGTGTTTTAGAACTGTGTTTTCTTGAAACAGATTATTTCCGTCTGTATAGTAGCTTTTTCACTACCGAAAACAATTGTTTCTTGCTCCATGCACCATCAGGATGCAGGCAATCAACACTTTCGCAATCCGCGAACTTTTTCTCGCTTGTTAGCTCGTTACTTCGCCCGGCCGTTTTCGAATTGACGTCAACAAAGATACTGCAGGGTATTATACATTTTTATAAAAGTACTCTGTAGTGCAAGTTGCTGTGTTTTCGCGGTCCGCACAAAATAGGTCGGCTGTCCGGATGCGGACCGCGGTCCGCCATTTGGTGACCCTTGGTGTAAAGTATGATGTACTAGTGTAAGTAAAGTGTCATGTGATAGTGTAAAGTGTGATGCGAGAGTGTGATGGTGATGAGTGTTACCTCATTGAGCTCCCTGTTGGAGCCGCTGCACTGGTTGATGGAAGAATACGCCTCAAACTCCAACTTGATAGCCTCGCACAGTATTGACTCCATAGAGTTTGGTTCTATGCTGTTAAAAACGAATTATTATTTAAATGTATACTATACTAGCGTTTTTTTTATTGTCATAAAACTGTGCACGCTCACTTCGCTCGCGTGTGGACGCAAAAAAAACATAAAATCATCATAACCTGTCACCTAGTTTTCATCTGGCGGTCGTTGACCTCAGAGGTCAATGCATTGACCTAAAGGTTCTCCTTGCGCCAACCCCTCTATGAAGCGTCGATGACACAGGGCTAGTTCACAAGCTACAAGCTAGCGAGTTTAAAAGCTAGCAAGTGAGTAAGCTTTTGGGAGGATTGTTAACTAGCAGATTGTAAATAAGCCGATGACACAGGGCGACTTTACAAGCTACAAGCGTAAACTGGCCCTCTGTCATCGACGTTTAATAGTATCATAAAAAGTAGGTGTTATAAGGTAAGCGTTATTTTTCATCAAAAATCTTTTTGCCTCAGTGCACCGTTTGCCGTTTACCGTGTTGCCGTTTGCCTCAGTGCACTGTTTGTGGGGTATACCCCAACCAACATCACTGTCGTACTATTCTTTCCACTTGCCTCTCCACATCCTGCAGTATGTCCCTGGCTTTATTCGCGTCGGGGTCGCTACTGGTGGAGGGGAGTTCTTCACACACATGCAAGGGTTTATTCTCGGGCAGCTCCGTCGGTTTACTGTTTGTTAGTAATGATCTGGAAAGTAAATATACAGGTATATTTTCTATTAAAATATAATTAATAAAACATAGTCATTACTTGGTAAGTTTATACTTTATAGTTTATACTTAAGAATCATAAAATTACAATTTAAGACCTGTAAACAACATAACATATGTTTTGTGTTTGTAATTTTGTGAACTCGATCTCTAAAAATTCAGAGGTACTATTAGAATTTTTAGGGATCAGAGTACATTATTATACAAAATTATATTTTATTTATCTATTTATTTTTGTGTATTTTGTGTGCAGGCAGAATAGGCCAAATTATACTTTTGGGCAAAACTACGCTGCCTAGATTTTTAACTAGGATACTTGATGCACAAAGGACCAACAAAATTTCAATTGCTATGTAAATATGATATATTAATATTTTTTAGCCCGGGCTAAAAAGGGTTAAAGGGGTCTAGCAGGTTTGACATAGCATTGACGTATAGAATCCCACAACCATAAAGTTAGAATGTAAAGAGGGGTAATGACATTTCAAATGCGATACAAGAAATGATAATAAGCATGTGCGAGTGATTGTCTATGTGGTGCTCAAAAATAGTGATGGACATTCAATAAGATGTTTTATCGACATCGATAACTGTGGTACCTACCCATTTTGCGTCACAAGTCTTAATAGAGAAAAGAATAGTGCCTACTACACAATCATGTTGTTAATAGAGGGTTAATGAGTGGATAATCCTTCAGCTGCGTGTGGGGGTCATCAGAAAATGAAAATATGTTCCCAGTAGAAATCCCACGGACTTAGAATTTTTACTGGGTACATATTTTCATTTTCTGATTAGTCCTGAAGTCCCCCACCCGCAGTATTCACTGATTACGTCACCACCTGTACATATGAAGATTTTAACCAAAGGAATGAGATGGGTTAGGTTATTATTTATTAGATACTCAAAACTAAATAGCCAAGTTTTGGCGTTATTCAGGAACAAAAACATATCCATCCTCACAAACTTACATTCATAATACATAGTAGCAGGACTTACCAATATTTACCTACAACTTACTCATCAATCCAAATAGGCGGTAGTCTTCGAAATAAGATTGTAATAGCTAGAAAGTCGATTGTGTATAATATATATATCTGTTCTTTTTTTAAAGTTGGTTGATTATATATAATAAACAATAATGAAGCCCATGCAAATGTTTTATTCAATGACTGAAAAATACTTTATTTAAAAATATTAATTCTGAGTTTTGTCATTATATGTAGGCACGATATGAAGGTATAACTGTCTGTCATAATACATGTAGCCTATTAGTTTCAGGTAGGTAAGGTAGGTACTATAAAATAGGGATCCAATCGCAATATGAAGTTGGATCTCGCTTTTTCTTGAGTTGAATCTGTAAAAGAGGTTGATTTATGATTTAAGTCCCTATCTAATAATTACTTGACTAATGCCTACTTGCACCAAACTTCCAAAGTTATAAACAATTACTTCAATCGCTTGACAGATCTTGATCGGTCTGAATCTGAACCGTTAAAAACTGCCAAGCGAGATTACTTAAGAGCTTTGACAACTTTGTACAAGTCGGCATAAGGTCACAAAATACATTATTTACGCCTGAATTGAAACATTGTTCAACATGGTACTTACTGGAACATGTAACGTAGGCAGCGAACCTTTCTTCAAAACAAGTTAATGTATTCTGAATAAAAAACAATCGTTTTTAAAATGATTGCTGCAAACTTTTATATTGTTTTGATGATCGCTCTGTTTCTGAAAAATTTGTAACCATTTTTTTCTGTTTTGCGGATCCTTTGGTGAGCTGAAATTAAATAAGTAAAAACGATTAGTTATAATAATACTCGTATTTTAAGAAACAAAATAAAAATGACACAAGTGGTAAATTTATTTTAACTAGGTAAAAATACCCTAACGATAGAAAAGAAAAGAGTTTTGTACCACTTTGCATAACTACCTACTCATTAGGTACTATCGATATTTCATGACGTCATCATTTTATCAAGCCCTAGCGTAACGAAGTAATATTTGTTTTTACATGAAAAATCTATTATTTCTCCATATATGTAAGAACCATTTGTACACACGGCAAGAGCAATCAAAACTCCACAAGGCACAACGATTTTATAACTAATTGTAGAAGAAAATTGTCCATAAATTTTTCTACGAAAATAAACCAAATATTTTCTTTACTCACCTGTGAAATGAATGATTATCTGGGTTATTTCTATGCGTTGTGCCACACGTATTGATTGAGCAACTAACCATGCTCTTTAAAATAAATAAAATGGTTTCATTTTGTAGATTATTGTAAAAAGATAAAATAATTTACAAACAATAACTGACGAGTTCTCCTGGGTATCAAAAGGTTTTGAGTGACGTGACTTAGTTCTATACTGCTCTTAATCATAAAAAGCTATACTTGCATCTCTTTCATTAACCGATCTTTTGGGGGCGACAGCCGAAAGTATCCGAGATCTGTGCCCACAACCCATTCTTGACTTTACCTAGGTACTTTCTGTCACATTGATGCAGTCTAATGAGTTTCAATTGGCCAATAAATTGACCAATGATTTTTTCATAAATACCTAACTTTTAGGTACAAGGTTGATGTTCAATCAAATAAGCAATACCAATTTATTATTATATTTTTTTGGTGAAGGTCATTTCCTTGATAACATTTGAATAAAATTTTGTAGAAGGAAAAAAGTTTTACCTTATGGTATTTTCTTTAGGTGGTTCCATGTATGAATTACTGTCCACATTATCAAACATAATCGGCTCTAACAACCTGTGTTCATATAATACTTTATTAATAACTGATTTCTCATCAATTGGATATACTTTCATGGTATATTGTGAGTTCGAATGTATCGGAGGCAGCGGCGTGAAGTTGTAAGGGGGTATGAACGAGTCCATGTCGTTTTCAATCGGTGACTGGAGTGTGGTACTACTTGGACTGCAACTAGCACCTACCATGTCATAATGACTCTGTTCCGGCACATGACTCTCTTCATCACATTTTATAATCTTAGAGCTAGTCACCGTGTCTTCAGTTTCATTAGATTGTCGTTTCTTCGCCCGGTTCTCTTCGATTTTCCTACGTTTCTCTGCTTTGTCTTCATCCGACATGATGAATTCTTTCACCATGCCGATGGACAGACACTTCTCAAGGCGGCATCTTTGACAGAACCGTCTCGTAATGACGGTGATTGAACAGTTGTTTGAGAAAGGACATTTCAGTTCCTTACTGGTTAGTGCGTTTCGTCTGAAAAATGCTTTGCAACTTTCGCAGGATATGGCGTTAAAGTTGTAGCCTAGCGCCTTATCCCCACAAACCAGGCATATCTTTTGCAACTGAGACTGGACGTCCTTCTTTTGAGTACCCGATTCATCCTTATTATCACTATTCTCTTCCATTATTCACTAATTGACGAGCACATAAACATTAGTCATACGAATCGTACATTTTTACACTAGCTTCATTGAAGTTTCCCGAGCTGGCTATCACGCACGGTAAGGTACATACTATTCGCACTAAGTATCAACGAATCGCAGAGATATTAATTAGATAATGTGATAATACAATATTTTAGAGATAAAATGATACTAATAAAATATTTCACACAGGGAAAACTACAGACTGACTGATCCAGGAAAAACAAAATTTACATGGCCGTATCTATTTACAAGCCAGTCAGTATCACTACATTTTAGTGTTCCGTATGGAAACGGACGGAAATGGCCACGGGCACAGGCGCAATAGAAAGCCTTAATATATTTTTGTTGACACTTTCATGTCGCATCATCGCAACTGTCACGGAGGTTGACATTGACATTTCATAATCAATGGCCGTGGTTATAATCTGAGTCAGTCGTTTCATGTACTCAATAAACATTAGTATGTATTTTAATGTTTTATTATAATTAATGAGCCCAAGTAGCTTATATGGTGCCGAAAATATAACTAAAACAAAGTACAATGACTGAAGAAAAGGTGGAGAGTTATAATGGCAGCGGCGGCACCGGAATTAGACCGCCAATGCCACTCATCATACATCAAGAAAATGGTGGGTCAGGCGGGTCGGCAACAGCATGGAAGCTGTGGTTACAGCAATTTGAATGGTATGAAATAGCTGCCCAGTTAGAAACACGACCACCAAAAGTGCAAGTCGCTATATTCATGAGCACGATAGGGCAAGATGCAATCAGCATATATAACACTTTCAAGTTAACTGACAAAGAGGCAACGTGTCTTCAGTCCATAAAAAATAACTTCGAGAAATTTTTCGTGCCTAAAACCAACGTGACATATGAGAGATTTATTTTTAATCAGATAAACCAAAAGGGCGAAGAAACCTTTGATGAGTTCCTCACCAAATTGAAAAACAAAGTAAAGAATTGCAACTTCGAACAATTGGAGGATAGTATAGTGCGGGATAGAATAATAACAGGCATTAACAATAGCAACACGAGGGAAAAGCTACTCACTATAGATGATTTAAACCTGCAAAAGGCTATAGAAATATGCCGTGCTGCAGAACAAATAAAAGCACAGCTTGACACCATGGAACCATTGCAAGCAGTAGCTGTACTAAAGAAGGACAAAAAAGCAACAGATTTAAAGTGTAACAGGTGTGGCACAACACATGGCCGTAGAGCATGCCCGGCCTTTATGAAAACTTGTACTAAATGTAAAAAACAAAATCACTTTGCAAACTGCTGCAAGACAAAAAAGGTACAAGCCATATGCAAAGAAAATGATGACAGTGATGGTGATTCCTCATGCAACAATGATTTGTATGTATCAGCCTTATCTATCGTTGATGACACAAAAGACTGGTTTGAAGCAGCGGAACTACTTCCAACAAAAAAAAAAGTAACATTCAAATTAGATACAGGCAGCCAATGCAATGTGATCTCAAAGAAGATAGCCAATGGTGCAAGAGCTACAATAAGTCCATCAAGCTCAAGATTCCTCACATCATATTCTGAACACAAATTGACAGTCATTGGGGAAACATTCATAGAAACAAAGATCAAGAAAAAAATACATAGAGTAAAATACTATGTGATTGAACAAGACTATTCACCAATTCTTGGCAAAGGAACATGTGTCAAGCTTAATTTAGTCAAGCGAATACATGCTATGACAAAAGAAAATGACATATTTGAAGGCATTGGTTGTCTAAAAAATTATGAATACGACATTGATTTGATCGACAACCCAATATTACCCATCTGGCTTTCCAACTACAAGAAAGGAGAAGAATTGTACATCGCAGACACACTAAGCCGAGACTGCAGAGAACTAGACAGCGAGGAAATGAATGAAGAAAAAATTGAAATTTGTACACTACTACCATTTTCAAAAAGTAGAAAACAAGAACTAATAGAAGAATCTGAAAAAGATCTAGAATTGAGAAAATTAAAAGAAATCATACTAAATGGTTGGCCAACATGCATTAAAGATCTACCTGAACAACTTAGAAAATATTGGCATTACCGAGAACAGTTGGGTGTTTATAACAACCTGATATTCAAAAACAATAGAGTATTGATTCCTCAAAGTATGGTACCCTTAATACTGAAGCATTGTCATCTTAGCCATAAAGCAACAATAGGTACATTACAACTTGCAAGAGACAATGTTTTCTGGCCCAATATGAGTAGAGATGTGCAAAATTATGTAGAAGGATGCCAGACTTGTTTGAAAACTCAAAAAGATAAACAAATGGAACCAATACTAATGCAAGAGGTACCTAAACTTCCGTGGAGCATCGTAGCTTCAGATATATTTCACTACAAAGAGAAAAATTACATTGTCATTGCAGATGCCTATTCAGGATATTTTGACTTTCACGAACTATCTAACTTAAATAGCTCCACAGTTATCAAATCAATGAAAATTTGGTTCTCTTGTTTCGGTATTCCTGAATATCTACTAACAGACAATGGAAAACAATATGACAGTGAACAATTCAAAGAATTTAGTAGAGAGTGGCAATTTGAACACAGGTTCTCAAGCCCTCACTTTCCCAGATCTAATGGACTTGCAGAAAGGTATGTTCAAGAAGCAAAAAATCTACTGAGAAGATGTTTAGAAGAGAAATCAGACTTACAACTAGCTCTGCTTCATCACAGAAACACACCTAAAGAACAACTAGCATCGCCTGTACAACGATTATTGGGAAGAAGAACCAAAACATTATTACCTACAAACAATAAACTGCTAAAACCGAAAATTATAACGGACGTGAATAAACATTTAAAGACAGCGAAAGAAAAGGAGAAAAAGTATGCTGACAGAGGAACTAAACAATCTGAAAACTTTGATAGCGGTGATGAAGTGATGTTGAGAGAAGACCATAGAAAATGGGTTCCGGCTAAAATCATAGCACCAACACCAGAACCGAGATCCTACTTAGTTGGAAAGCCAGATGGGTCAATATACCGAAGAAATACCTGGTACTTGCGACCACGCCTACAGCTATGCACAAATAATGCACCAGCTCTTGTTTCAGGAAACCCTACATATACATCAGAGCAGCCCGTTAACGTTGCCGCGCCGCCAGGTTCACCAACCAGAGGACCACTTCCCCAGATGCCAGCTGCACCACCAGCAAGGCAGCCGCTGGATCCCAGCCCCCCATTGTCAAAGACAACTCGTAGTGGACGGGTAGTCATTACTCCAAAGCGCTACGAGGACTTCGCCTTGGAGTAGCTAGTACCTACAATCATCAAAGTACCTACGCTATACCTACACAAAAAAAGGGGGATGTCACGGAGGTTGACATTGACATTTCATAATCAATGGCCGTGGTTATAATCTGAGTCAGTCGTTTCATGTACTCAATAAACATTAGTATGTATTTTAATGTTTTATTATAATTAATGAGCCCAAGTAGCTTATAGCAACTATGACCTTGCGAATTCGTGAAAAAAAGCATTTCATGCAAACCTATTTTTAATGAGTAAAACCATGAAAAATCGTCTTGGTCCTGACATCGGAACTCTACTCTACTCCAGTCGCCGCCGCGCGCGCCGAAAGCGCCGATGTATATTTAAATTGTACAGAACACTAAATGAACTTCTGTTTCTGCTCCTAGCCATTTTCTAGCCAAAATGATTTATGACAGACGTCAGATGTAATTTGACATACATAAACTTTGACATTGACAGACAGAAGCAATGTAATTTACTACTATTTTAGTTTTTTGCTTAGCAGACGCATTAGTAATAGTTTATCTAAAATGTATCATAAGAATCTGGGAGATAGCGCACTAAATTATAGGTAAAGCGGAAAGCGGCTGCTAGTGGCTTACGTTATGATGTGTGTGTCTAAACTTCTGAGCTAGTAGGCGAAATATCTAAACTTACTGCTTGACCTAACTCGTTATACCTACACATTACTTTTTTTCTTCTTAATAACATGACACTAGTTCTTTCGAACAAGTGTGGTGAAAGGATTTTAAGTGCGCCTCAAAGAGTCTCAAACCTTAAACCAAGATCAATAGCTTTTTGGTAGAACTTCCTATACCTACCTACTTACCTGAAGTAGGTATAGGTACCTACCAGTTGTTTGCAAGGGTTCCACAATTATTTATAGTAAATAGGTAAGTGGGTACCTACCTACTTAGCTTAGATTAAATAATTTAATTCTTACTCTAGGAATTAACCAAGGTACATACTTACTTAATTACCTACTTATATTAGATGATTCTACATTGGACCAACCTTACATAATTACGAGATTGCTAACAAAAGATAATCCTGTGCGTGCCTATTTAGAAAATCGAGATTATCACGGATAGTTCAAGTGCATTTCATGCAGCAAACATCACATTCTTGTATTCTGCTGATCGGCAGAATGTGTTGCATGTTGCAGTGCAGTTTATTAGTCAGGTACAAACCAAAAGCCCTAATAAAATCTGAAACCACCATGGCGGTTTCAGGACAGAATCATGGCGTATGATCTGTAGGTACACTGGCGCGCCAGTAGTGTAGTGTAGTGTACAGATCATACGAGTATAAAAGCATGGACTCTACGGATAGGTACTCCTGGATTAGATTGGGTAAGCAAGGCAATATGATAATCAGGTTGTTCTTACTTTTATGTAATTTGATCCATCTAAGTAGGTAAGTACATAAACCATTATTTCAGTCAGTTTCATTATTTGTCGCAAAGATAGAGGTACAGTTTTTAAATCTTAAAATCGTAAATGGTTCGGAATCTAGGCAAAGCAAACATTGTATAGATATTTAGATTTCTATGCAACTTTGGTACTTATCTAAAAATTACCTTACTTATTCATGGCATGGCATCTCAGGCATTTCACAAAACGACTACATCTATTCAATTCACATTTTGACCGCAGCCTTTATTAAACTTCCCTACAAAGGTAATAAAACCCAAATCACGTAGCAGAACTCTTCTAATATCGAATAGATTTTCAAAATGCATTACGTTTTAGCTGTGTTATTTTTGAAAATAGTTTTTACCAGTGGTGACACCTACACGGTCAAGATAGGCACGGAGCAACATGTGAACTTGATCGACTCCCGTTTTCTCAGCTTCACGATTGACCCCAAATATCTGTTTTCCACCAGCAGGAAACATGGCAGGTATGTTATGAAGCTAACATAATCTGGAAGAAATCGCTTGTAGCGATGAGCTTGTAGCCTCTTTTATTTTTGGTTATTTTATTTCCTCGGGGTGTAGGTACAATAAGTATATATAAAATATGTAATAAGTGTTACTATCTATCAAGCAGCTTATTTTTTAATAACTGGCAGAAACTGAATGAGAAGAGCCTTGGCTCGGACTCAGTGGCAAGCCCTTATGATCCGCAGACCCCCTGTCTGCGTCCCCCAGTCTTCTTCTTATCGTGTCACTAGTTGTTTCGAACCAGTGTGGTGAAAGGATTACAAGTGCGCCTCGAAATCTTATTTCTTTTATTTTTGAGTACATTCTGCCAATATTTGGTTGAGTTTAAAATTATTATTGAAGATATATCGATCGGTCTAAATGGGACATCTCTGGCTTCACATCATCCTTTCTTTTCAGCTGTAGATTATACAATTTGTTTGTTAATATCCCTACAATGCCGAAGGGGGGGTGTTCTGCCCCCCCGCGTGAACAACGAATGTTTTACGACTTTTTGAATTTCCATGATTTTCATTGAAGAACTGTGCACCAAAATGCCGCTGATTTTTAATGTGGTGATTACCCTAAAATCAGCTATTTGGTGAACTTTCCAAGAGCTCTGACCTCAGTAATGTTAGTGATGAGACAGATTAAGGCTCATCTTACAGAAAACTTAACAGCATCTGAGAGGCTAATGGTTTTTTTTTGTGCTAGGTTTTGTTGTTTACCTTAAATGCCATACGTAATGGTGTAAATACTACAAAACATCGTGAGGAAGTTGCATTTTGCGCCACTAAGTAGGTACTCCATAAATCTGCATTTTGGTCTATGTGTTGGAGAAACAACGATCACGCTAGAGGAGAGTTTGACCCTAATCCAGGTAGAGGGAACATGAACATCAATTGTGTCAGCGTACTTTGGATCAAGGACAGAAACAAGATGTTTCAAAGTATTTTTATTGGTAATTTTGTTTTGACCACTCTATCTTTCATATTCTTCATTTCATAGCTAAAGAGGTTTCAGCTACTCGATTCTCCTTCGATACTAGATGGCTCAAATAAAACTCCTTGGTACAACATTTTAGACATTTGACATTTTGTTTGTTTTTTCCAGTTTTTTCGTAACTATGGTTATGGACTGAATTATTTTTTAATCTTTTAATTAATTTCTTCATAAATTCAATAAAACATGGCACAAGTGCTGTGTCATAAGCTGCGAGAAGACAAATTGACTCAAACTTCGGCTTTACATAAAGTTGTTTGCGTATAGTGAAAAATAACTCAAAAAGGTGTTATATTTGTGCGTTCTTCGGATCATCATCAGGCTTTCGCAGTCCTCTGCAGGACATAGGCCTTTCCCAATGTGCCATTGCGCCCTCTCTTGCCGCATCCATCGTGCGGGTGCAATGTAATTGTGAAAACTGCTGACTACAAGTACCTACCTACTCCAGGAACTAAGAGAAAGGTCCTCAGTAAGAAATTGATAAATAAAAATAAAACGAACATTTGTATGTATTTTCTCTTAATCTCTCAATAGTTTGAAATAGTCTAACTAAATTATGTAAAACTTTTCTTAATTCTTTACATCGAAAGGTTCATAAATACCTACCTACTCAACTTACCTAGATCATAGGCGTGAGCACATGTTCCTTACGTGTGTCTATGTGCGACGTGGAGGGTGTGTACAGATGGAGAAGTAAATAGCAAATAGGGTTGTCTTAAATAATTATTGTATGAAAATTTCTGTTACGATGTATTCAACCTTTGCACACGTGATGGTATTCACACTCTTAGTCTGAATTCGCCCCCTCAGGGCTTGTAGGGACATAACACTACACGTTGTATGTTTCTACTCTCGTCTTGTCAGCAGCTGAATTTTGTGTCTAATTTTACAAACTGGAAAAATTACTAGAAATTAAAAAAATCGAACTTGCACAATCAAAAGTATTATAGTACCTATAGAAACACAATGTAGTATACTGGAATTGCGTAAAAAAAAGGGAGCCACATTGGCTAACTTCTAGTACATTTTGGTCTGAGGCTAATTTTCGAAAATGAGAAGGGCTGGATAAATATTATATGTTAAAACTACTAGGCTCTTTCATAATAATTAATAAAACTTCATCGTAAAAGTAACAAACATTATTTGAAAATATCTCTTTTTAATAAAAAATAAATATTTCATTTTTATTGTTAGGGTGTCTGAAAATTTACTGTCCTGTATTCCGCATCCATTTTGGTTTGATACTGCCCATTTTGGTATTCTATAGGAACACCGTTATTCATCTATGACTTAGTGTATCTCCAAAATGATCATAGTATTTTTCACATCCACAGCAAGGAATGCATCTGTATGGCATCCGCTCTCACCCCTGCCTTCATCCGCATCGCCGGTCCCTCCACTGCGCTAATGAGCTACCACAACTCTTCCATCAGCATCCACGAGGCTGAAGAGAGGGGGCCGCAGAGGTCGCGCTTCCAGACCTTCTTTAAGGAGAACCTCGCGAGGATCGATCAGGCTTTGAGGGATGAAGAGCCCAGGCATAGGAGATACAGGTAGATAACTGTAGTGTTTCTTGCAGAATAACATGAGCCTAATCTAGCGTCTATACATACACTGCATTTTTTTTATCACCAGAATTAAAAATACGGTTAATCAGTTGCCGTTACTGAAAACAGTTAAAGCAAAAAAACTTAAAAAAAATTATTCGAATTATTGACAAAATCAATTTGATTAAAATTGGATAACTGTTACCGTTAGTTGTTTTCTCAGGGCGTCAGTCGGTTCCCATCAATGATAATAATTTAAGTTTTATTCATCGTTTGGCAAACCCGGGTACTTAGCTCGAGCCAGCTCGCAAAAGCTCGGCTCGGGCGCCGCACTCGCCCCGCTGTCACTCTGTCATTTTGTACAAATCCAAAATTCTGACTGCACAGACACAACTTAGTACCCCTCCTGCATTGTGCATTTAAGTTTTTTGCTAATAATTTGTGGTGTATAGGTATGCCCTTCAACAGTAGGTATATATAAGCGATTGCAAGCGTGTAATAACAATATATTTTATCTTAGACCTGAAAACCACGAAGAAACCTACAGAAGAGCACGGACTGAAGACACTCGCTTCAAGCGCAACCACGAGCGACTGGAGGTGTCTCACGAGGAGTGGAGGCGCTTCGTGCAGTGGGCTGCCAGCACCGGGTTCGACCTGGTCTTCGCGCTCAATAACGAGGAGAAGATGGAATCAGGTAGAACCACAAAAGTATTAATTATAGAATCACAATGTAGTATATTGAAAAAGCATCAAAAATAGGAAGCTGCATTGGTTAACTTCTAGTAGGTACATTTTAGTACGATGTAAATTTTCGAAAAAGACAGGGCTAGATATACATATCCTTCTAATATTATAAACGCGAAAGTTTGTAAGGATGGATGGATGGATGGATGGATGGATGGATGGATGGATGGATGGGGATGTTTGTTCTTTTTTCACGTTAAAACTACTGAATGGATTTTAATGAAACTTTACAATAATTTATAATTTATAATTTTAAAATAAATATAGCTTATACATCAGAATAACAACTTTTTTCATTTTTTTTTTATAGGTTTAGGTGTTTTCATTTTCATTTAGTGTGATGTATTTTATATTTTGGTAACATATTTTATGTGCATGATAAATTTAAGATTTAGGCAGATTCGTTTTTTTAAAGTAAGGTGTTTAAATTATTAGGTCCTACTGTTTTGGCTAGGTATAGTTTGTATACTATAAGTTTTATGCACGATGTGGTCATTTATAATTGAAATTGCATGCAACTTAGTTACTATAGAGTTAAATAAGAAATGCACGACACCATGTGAATTTTGTTAATTATTCAAATAAATGAATTGAATTGAATTGAACAAATAGGCTACAATTTATAAAGATACCTGCGCAGACGAAGTCGCGGGCACCAGCTAGTATTAGATATTATGTTAAAACTACTAGGCTTTTTCATTAAAAAAAAATTACATCTTAAAAAGTAACAATTATTTGAAAATAGAGATATTTCATTTTTATTGACAGGGTGTCTGAAAATAGACACTCTGTCAATAAAAAGTACAGTATATTTTATTTCCTTAATCCAGGAATGTGGGATCCCAACATGGCGCTGAATATCCTGACGGTAGCGGAGAAGGCCAAGGTTGGCGACATCTACTGGCAGTTGGGATACGGTGAGTTCCATAGAACTCTTTCAATGGAAGTGATGTCAATATCAAATTTCCATTTAGATACACTCTTGTAGAGCTATCCACATTTTCACACACATATTCACAATTCGAAAGCTCATATTAAAGGACAACTACATACCTAAACAGGCAAACGATAATTTGTTCAACATACATATTTGCATGCAGTGCCATTGAAGAGGGTTGTCTTCAATGGTCAATCATTGTCTATTCTTACCTAGTTTGATTAGAACCTACTTATTTTGTTTTGTTATGTCTAGAAATTTCAGTAATCAGATTTCAGTAAGCACTATACATATCTCCATTTTTGTGCATCACCAATACACCAATTATTGTTTCTCCCTATTTTAGAGTGCAGGAATCAGTCCATAGAATTACTAGGTACTTTATTCCCCCAACCAACTTTCTGCACAACATTTTTACACCAACTTCTCTGAACTCCCTCTTCTAGAATGTAGGAACCAGTCCATAGAAGAATACCTGAACGATGTGGAGACTCTCCACGTGATCAGCGAGACGTTCCCGGCGGGGCGCGGCGGGCTCTGTTTTCGTGATGTCCAATCATCAGACATAAGCCTCCCGTAATACACTAATAATGTTTCTTTATTAGCCCAACCTTCTTTCATAATAAACCCTCTTTTAGAGTGTAGGAACCAGTCCATAGAAGAGTACCTGAACGATGTGGAGACTCTCCGCGTGATCAGCGAGACGTTCCCGGCGGGGCGCGGCGGGCGCTGGCGCGTGTTGGGCGGAGACGTCAGCGGCTGCCTGCACGTCGACTCCAAGAGTGACTTTAGAGACTACGTCACGCTCTCCAGTGATATGATGGACGCTGTCTTGTTCGATGGGTAAGAGATACAAATATTTAGTATTTATTAAAAATGTTCTTACAACTATTTTTACAGATATCACAATGAAATTAAATATATCAATGCAATATAAATTAATTTATTGTGAAATACAGGTAATGGGATGGTAATTATGGTTTGTCGTCGAGCTCTATGTTTTACCTCATTGGCGTAGGTACAATATTTTGGTCAACTTATTCTAAAATTTACACAATAAATCATACCTAACTATCATACCTAGCCTCACCCCAGTTTATCATTAAAATATTCCTTGATTGAATAGTACCTATGCCTTTTCAACAAGAATGGAAAAATATGATCATTATTCAATATGCTTGCCGGTAATTTATTAACAATTTCAAGGGCCATCCCATACACACTGTTGGAAAATAGTGAAGTTTTAGCGTCCACAGAATAAACCTTTGGATGCACATTGGATGCCAGTCAGCCTTAAATGTTTTCATTGCTGGGTCAATAATGTCTTAGTTTTCGTTGTCTCGTAGATATAGTATTTCTAAAATTGTTAAAAGGGTGGTCTCAGAAATCTGTCAGAAACTTGATACAGAACCTACAACTTACTACTACCTACTTACTAGAATTGGCGTGTGTGTGTACTCATAGTTAGGTTACGTACCTATCCAACTAGTAATCTTAATTTTATACTCCTGCTTTTATTTTACAACGCAAGAGCTCTTCAATCACGCCAAAACTATTTGGATGAAATATAGCTTATAAGTTGAATATTGGCTTATGACTTAAGTTGCGGCCGAAGCCACGGTCAGCAGGCTTTCGCGCTGTCCTTTCCTGGGGAGAGAAGCTACACCACCACATCGTATCTTTCCAATTTCCTCAACCCCTCTCTTTCCAGCAACTCGTCAACCGTGGAGCTGGAGCGCATGTCGGAGCGGGACCGCCTGAAGCTGCTCAAGTTCCTCAGTGTGAGCAGCACGCCGCTGTGGCTGGCGGAGCGCGGGGCGGGGCCGACGGGCGAGGCCTCGCGCGCCGCCGACTGGCTCACCGCCCTGGGCCACGCCGCCAGGAACGGGTTCTCGGTGCATTATAGGGAGCTGGATGAGGAAGAGATGTACCAGCCTACTTTGGTAAGTGTCTGTGATTTGGAGGGCACGTCAATTTTCAATCGGCTTAAAAATGATTGGTTGAGTCTATTTACCTGTTTCTAAGCTGAAATATAAGAGTAGGTAACCAAAGTGATAAGTTCAAAAAATAAATATTACTAATAAATCGATGAATTCCCGGCTGCATGCACGAAAACGTTGACGTCATTGTCCGGTAATACTGTCATTGTCCGGTAACGCTCATTGTCCCGTTACGCTGGTAGTCACGTTAAACTATCTTCCGTAAACCAACGTTACAGACAAGCAATTTTTATTTTCCAGAGTTTCTACATGGCCCTTCTGTATAAAAACCTCGTGGGCGAAAAGGTTCTCAATGTAGACATGGAACCGGAGCAGGCTATAATGTTCGCGCACTGTACATCGCTGCGCCACAAGGCGGTGCCGGGCGCCGTCACGCTGTACGGGGTGAACATGGACGACGAACCCGCGAGATTCTCCATCAAGCTCGCGAAGAGGGAAGAGGGGGGAGACATCATGCAGTTTGTGATTGGACACGATAAGAGCGGGTAAGAACAAAGACTCTATATTTCAGGGTTTTTTCATTCATTCATTTGTCATTGGTAACGCTCTCTTGTCCGGTAACATTCATTGTCCCGTTACGCGTTATAGTCGTTAAACTATCGTCCATAAACCAACTTTACAGACAACTAATTTCTTAGTGCAAACAAGTGAAGAGACAAGCTACACATTCTCCTGGTATAGGTGGATGCTAAGTGTCACATAGATAAAAACGAACCAATTTATTCTAAAAACTAATTAAAAACCATTTAGTTTTTAGAATACAATGGTTGGTTTTTATCTATGTGAAACATATGAGTCAAAACGCCATCATCCCCAAAACTAAAGGAACTAAATATTTGGCATGACTAGTAACATATTTCTATTCCTTACAGGAACATAGTGGTCAATGGCAGAGCAATGTACCACGAAGGAGATCTAAAACCAGTTGTGAAAAGAGTTCGACCTTACAAGACTCTCCTTGTGAATCTACCTCCTAAATCTTTCGGATTCTGGGTCCTCGCCAATACTAAAGTGGAAGCCTGCTTTGCCGATGATAAGTACAACGAAACTGAAAATGTTGATGATGCTGTATCCATTTCCGAAGAAAGAGAAATAAAATCTGTCAAAGTCAAGCGTTCCATCGATGTTCAAGATTTCGAAGAGTATTCAAATTCTGATGACGTTTCTGTAGATTTCTGCGATGAGAATGATGTCACTGGAGAGCTTGATGTAGATTTAAAAAGCCGTGTACTCGACATTAATGAAAATTTGAAAAAAGTTGAACAACTATTTAAAATTAAATCAGATGAGTTAAGAATCAAACGTCAAGTTAATAACGAAGTTCAAAATAATAAGAAGAAGAAGTTTATTAGACAAGGTTTGAAGAACAGAGATATGAAAACAGAATCAGAAACAAAACCTAGACGATTGTTAGGGAATCTGTTGCAATCTACAAAACATAATATCTCAAAGTTACTGAAGACTGACAGACTACGGTTACTACCTAGATATAATAAAAATAAGTTAAGAAAACGACAATCCGATGTTAAACCAAAGAAACCACAAAATGAACGAAAAAAGAATAATTTTGTGCCAAGTAAAAACATAAAAAACAAAGAAAATAAACAAAAAGTTACAGCAGTTGAGCAAATGAAAGAAATTCGTGAAGAAACCCCAATTCTTGAAGGCGTCGAAAAAAAAGTACGGACTCGACGAAACACTAAAGATCAAGTAGAGTTGTCAGCTGAAAACGATGTAGATGTCGATGACAAAGACAATGCTAAACTTTGGAAAATGCTGCATAGAATACACAAGCAATTTAAAGATTTATCCGAAGAAAATTATGAATATATTGATGATTTAGATACTGACGTATTTGATACTGATAATTTGGATGTAAACGTCAATACTAAAACACATAAAAATAAAAATAAATATGATGATGATTCAAATGACGATACCGCTATTATAAAATCAACATTATCCAGTCTTTTGAGAGTGGTGTCAGATTTAAATAAAAATTTGAGTAGATTTTGGAATGGAATAAGAATTTTAGACTAATTTTACATTAAATTGTAGACTTGTAAATAATAGATCTAAGTAATAAATGTGGTCAAAACTTATTTAATGGTATTTATTTAAAACAAGTATTAACATTACAAGAAACAATTTTATTTAAAAAAAAAATATGCTAATAAATATTATACTAGATATGGTATATACTAGGTATAATAATAAATATATATAATATAATGTATAATAGGGAAGATATAATATAATATATAAGTAATAGGTAGAACACCTACACGAAAAGAGCCTCTTCGAGGCCCCTTGAAATCATTTCACTACACTGGTTCGAAAAAACTAGTGACACGATAAAAAGAAAAAGGAGATAGGTAGATATAATATATAGGTAGGGTCATCAAAATAAAACAAAGGATAGTGGTACAATGTAGTTTATTATTTAACAACATGTTAGATATACCATTTTCACATATCAAACAGTGAAAATGGCCATCTCTAAACCTCTCCATAACTAATAGGGATCTGTAAATGAAAGTAACAATGCTCCGCAACAACCGAACGTGTAGCGAACAAGCTTAGACGTACTACGGTGTGGTAGACCAGGAAACTAACCTCGCCAGTAAGTACAGGGACAGCGAATCAATATAACTCATCCTCAACAAGTGTCACAAAAGCTCAATCCGTTTTATCTCCTAAAACATTTTCAACAATAAACTTTCTTTCGTTATCATCCATATTCTAAGTTAATGTAATCGTGATTAAACTACTAACCTTTATAATAACAATACAACATACGTCTAACCGCAATGTATGGTTGATTTTTACATACTGGTTTTGCAACACTATAATGTCACTAATATTAAAAGCTAACGCACTCAAGTGTTGGCCAATAACTATGCTACAAACGAAACTCAGGGAAATATATTTACGTACAGACAGAGTTATCTAGATAGATAAGTTACCCCCTTGCATTATAATACCCAGCTTCAAATCCCTTCAAATCACCGCCGCGGCGTATGGAGAAGTTTTGCCTTTAAAATAGATTATATTTGTATAACCGTATGTAAGCCTAAACATAATTTTAAGCATTACAATTTTTGAAAGGATTTATAGCTGGGTGTCTTGTGCAAGGGGTATACTTATCTCTGACGCTGTCTGTACACGTCATTCCTAACAATATTGGCAGATCAAGAGGCTTTTTGAATAAATATATTTCTCCAAGATCAAGAGCAAACAATAGACACTATACAGATTCCATTTCACGAAAAAGGTTTGACCTTGATTGTAGTATGATATATACAGATGCATTCGCGATTTCGACGCCGCGTCGCGATCGTGACTGAAGTTGCTCCCGAGGTTACACACACTAACTCAATGTGCATGTACACGGCTAACAACAACCAAGATCAAACCTTTATCGTGAAATAGAATAACTATAAAACATACTAGGATAACAGCGACCGGTAGAGAACTTTCAGTGTCAAATAATTTTAAGCATGAAGGCCTGTTAGTGGCCCTGAAATGCTGGTCTTATAAGTATGTAGATAGTGTTTCAAATTGTTTGATAATAATGCCTAGATCACATGCACCGAGTAAGTGCTCTGCCGATCGTTGCGATCCCAGTAGGAATTGAGGCTTACAGTTTTCGCTCAAAAAATAAATCAATAGTACCTACAGCGCGCAATTTAGTGGCACTAAGATCAGTTCTTTGAAAAATCTATACTACGCATAAATTAAAAAAGGTACATAATATGTAAATTTTAAGTAAATAGGTACACGATTATCATTAAGGTATAGAAGCTCTTGTGTGTGGTGTAAGTGTCGTTGTCTCTAATTGTCGATTCCTTAAACAATGCTATTTTTATTCATACAATCCTGTACCAGTAGAACGGTGTTAAGAATAAGAAAATTTGTTGGTAATTGATGGTAACGAGCAGTATTTTGTGATATAGTTAAAATATAGAGCTATGTGAGTAAATTTGAAGTAAAACTATAGGTACTAGTTTCACAGTCAAAATTCACGTTACTAATAGGGTAAATTTTGATATTTATTGAAGATGTTACAAACATGTATACTATATTGTAAAGACATAAACTTGAATTATATATTTTAAACATATCACATAAACGTCGTGTCCCTTAAATATTCTAAAACAGGCTAGTTTTATTAATAAAAATGTCAACAAGAAGTTGAAATGTAAAAGTTTTACATATTTCTACAGCTCTAGGAATAGAAAAACACTGAGATCAAGAAAGACTAAAAAGAAAATGAATAAAATTTTAAATAAACATTACATATTAAACCATCTAGGCCATAAGTCATAAAACTCGTACATTCTAAATCATCTAAAATAAACCAGGAAACATCTATTACGTGATAGGATTAATAAATTATCCCCTTCCCCCCCCATCGGATTAATATATTACCCTGAGTATGAAAGTCATAAGATTATTGAAATTCAAATATAATAATAATATTTTGTGGGAAATCTAAAAATTGGTCAAAAGTTTTAAAATTCCTTAAAAATATTCTACGGGTAGAAATAAAAAAAATATTTTTACTTGATTACGAAATAACATACACTTATTATGACTAAACTACACGTCTACCTTGTATAAACCTCCTTAAAAATTTACTATATATTAATATTAAAGGAAAATAATACATATAATATAAAATAGAGTCAAATGTAAAACGGTCATAATGTATCTTATAATTTTTTAATTACATTAAAATAACTGTCATTTAAAAAATAATTTATTCAATTGAAAAACAAAGATTCACATCGAAAATCAATCAATCGAACACTTGGTTATCACCCAAATTCCTCAAATGCATTTAAGCTTTTATATCTAAGTAGTTTATCAAACTTACTATGCACTGAACACCGAAAGCTTTCACAAGAAGATAGCTTTAAAGCATCTAAATACAATTTAAGAGAAACATCAAATAAAAGAGACCAATCAAGAGAAAACGACACCAAAACACGAACAAGAGCCAACACACTTTTCCATGCAAACCTGAAAACAATATACATGTACTGATACTTCAACAATTTTACATTACGAAATATATCAGTGAATGTAACGAAATGATTATCGTTGATTTCAAAATTAGTGACAGTTAGCTTCAAACACGAATTTTATATCAAATTCACGCTAGATACCAACGTAACATTACCTATGTTACTACTACTATGAAGTCAACAACGAAGGGCGTAGCTAGTACCTCTACTACGAGTAAGATTGAAGACACTAATGAAGATAGTTTAGGATAGATTATTATAGAATCAGCTAACACACACAGTAAGGGATCTGTACTTGGTCATGTAATGTTTTATTGTAAAGGTTCTGAAATCTTACATTCTATTATTGTTAACTTCGAACTACATACAACCGTTAGCTAGATGCCATGCACATACAAACTATTCAAGGACCTAGAGTAACACATGAACTTATGTTAAAGTATGTGTATGTGAAGATTCAGTGACGGACGGGGCATACTGAGCCCATATATATAGATCTCATATAGAGCCCATCTCTATACATAGGTATTTAATTATATAGTTATGATAGCTATGCGTGCTGAAAAATAAATACCTATCGAATTAAGCTATGAAAATATACAATATGTGCGAGTACAGTGCGAGAAAATATCGAATCTTATATGTCAGAAAAATAGTGTAGCTTTCAATAAACAATCAGAAATTACTGTATTTCCTATTAACAACATGTTCTTAAGTAATATATAGAATAGTTGTGTATTATCCTGATCATTTACATTAAATATAATAATAATATATCGATTCTGTGTTGTCAGGTATTTACTGAGCATACGAGTATGTAAGATTGTGTAATCTAAATGATCAGGGAGCGAGAAGAGTGTATGTGAAGATATTATTATATAATTAAGTGAAAACATAAATAAGCGAAGCTTATATAAATAGTGAAATACATGATGTGCTGATTGTGTTAGATCTTTAGAGTTCTAAGAAGAGTAAGATTGTTAAAGTGAAAGATTGTAAGTAGAAGCAAGAAGAAATAACGCGCGCGGGATCCCGCAGACGTTCGTACAATATACTCTTATATCACAGCTTTTGACGATTAACAAATCTTTTGCATTAGTAGCTTTATTTTGTGGACACAATTGTTCGAACAATTAGCTGTTTCTACGACTTTTCTTTCCATTACCGTGCCATTCGTGTAGACTACTCACTACTGGGACAATACACGGTGCTTGTTGTCAGTTTCGTGTTATGATTGTTTTAACAACTTACGATTTTTTTTTTTTCTTTATTTTTCAACTCTAGTATTGCTGTGTTTAACAAGATTGTAAATGTGTTCGTTTGCATGTCCGTCTTCACTAACCCGCTTCTCAATAGACGTTAATCGCTCGAATAATTCGCTCACAACGTGTGTATCATTTACATTACAATATACCTAAGCGTAAAACATTGAAACGCGTCTACATCTACGTTCAACTGTAAAAACAATGAATATGGTTATCTACATTTACATTATTACTAACAGAGATCTTATTTTAGACATGCAGTAACGGACAACGAACGAATCGGCTTTCCCGATAACAACAATACTTTTAACTTCGATGTGAGAATTAAGGCTATGTTATTCTGTACGTTAGTCCTACACACCGACAGCGACACGACACTGCAAGCACTCATGCAACAGATACGAGAGGCGACAGGAGAGCAAGCGGACCATCCGCGCCTACTGCCTAGCCTACACACACAGGACGCGCCAGCGGCAGCGTACGCGAAGCCGGCTGGAATTTGGATGAAAACAAATTCAGAGAATACATTGTTATTTCGATGAAAGAGAAGACGCCGAGAGAAGAGACACGCGTGCTAAAGATTCCCTTATAATTACAGTTCCTTCTAGTTTAATATTACTCGTTCTTTACACTTAAATAACAATATATCACAAGCGTCAACATATAAAACAGGATCGTCGTTCTGTGCCGCTCGGTGGAGAGTGGTCGACACGCGACCGTCCGGCTCCCGGAGGGTTACAAATCCATTTTATGAATGTATAAAAATATTATTGCTCATTAACAAGCACCGACCCGCCACTAGCCAACTACAATTCGAAAAATTTAGAATTCGAATCTCTCCTACGTTTGTTGAGCGCGAATGATTTTGTGATGAATGGTTTCGTTACAAATCGGGGTTTGAGGTATGGTATGGTACACGGGTTGTGACGTAACAACTTAGCACAGCTACATCATGTATTCAGATAATATAATAAACATGGCGGCGATCAGCGAGCATGTTGGCCGACGTACTCACTGCATCACGCACTTGCTTTCGATCTGGGACTTTAGTTCATTCACTTGCGTTTCAATGGTGTTTTTCAGTTCTGAAAAATTAGAACAAAGTAACAATTACTGGTTGCTGAGCCTATTTCTAACAGCAGTGTGAACTTTCGACACATAAGCCGCCTCTAGTTCCTTTCATGCTTCTTTTTGTCATACAGCTCTAGTCTACAGGAGATTGGCGGCTTGTCTAAGGTCATCTGGTCATCGTGTTATTCGTTTCCAATTTCAGAAAGTAACAACACAAATGCAAATATCTTTTTTTGTTTGGATGCATGTTATCACTACTTGTCCATTAATTTAATTTTGTCTTGAAAACTGTTATCGTTAACCGATTCTTGAATCTTCTTTTATATTAGGCACTGATGACTAAGCCCAAAACCACGCGAGTTATAGAAAAGTCGTGAAAGGAGTCATTTCATGCCCTCGATTTTCAAGAAAACAATAACTGCATATTTTTTATTTATTTAATCTTTTACTTTTGACGGAAATCGACCCGAAAGATTAAAAAAATAAGACGCCCTGTATTATTAAACCAATGGATTCTGGTGGTGATAATATGCATAAAATGCATTACTAAACACATTAAAGGAAGTAGTAAATTTAATTAAGCTATTTTAACAGACTGTGATTGTTGATTGGTTTGTAGTTCGTTGAATGGTTTGTAGTTCGTTGATCATTTAATTTTGTTATATTATTTGTGTATATTTTTATTAGGAACATTTTAAATATAGATAGTTAATCAAAGAGCAATGAAACATTTTATCTTGTAATAATTGTTTTTTCGAATTTGGTTTTTTTATTGTATTTTAAAAATATTTTTTTTTTCAATTAAAGAGTTTTGTTCTTTATACTTTTTCCTTTGACTGTACTGTATTTGATTTGAACAATAGATTTCATTCATTTCGAGAGTGGTCCCAATCGCCGGAAGAAAAATAATAAAATTAAATCGTTCCGTCGATTGGGACCGCGGTCCCAAACCTAGTGGCCCCAATCGATGGAAGCCTCCATCTACTTTCACACTCCCATCCACAGTGGATAGATCATCACTCCATCAAGATAGTATAGTAGTAAGTGCCCTGTACAATAATGTATGGTGGTGGGTACTCACTGGTGAACTCATCCTGGTCTTCAAGCTCGGCTTCCGCAGCGAGTTCCTCTGGCGTCTTCTTCTTCCTCATGAGCGGGTTGTCGGGCTCCATGGGCTGCTGTTCCACCACTTCTTCTTTCTTCTGGATTTTATACTAGAAACGGAAATAGCACTCAGTTAGTTTTATTGTTAAAGCGAAGAACATAATGCAACATAAATGGCGAACACATCTCACACCTACGATTCGCTGACGACATCGTCATCATGACAGAGTCACTGCAAGAATTGCAACAGATGCTGAACAGTATAGCTGCCGCTTCCAAACGTGTCGGCCTAGGCATGAACATTGATAAGACGAAAGTCATGATCAATGATCGTATCACCCCAGTGCCGATCACGGTCTCTGGAACTCCCCTCGAAATTGTGCAACAGTATGTCTACCTCGGACAGACAATCCAGTTAGGAAGGCATAATTTCGAGAAAGAGCTAAACCGGAGAATTCAGCTAGGCTGGGCGGCATTTGGGAAACTTCGTCAAGTCTTCTCATCGCCCATCCCCCAATGCCTGAAGACCAAAGTTTTTAACCAGTGTGTATTACCGGTTATGACCTACGCTGCTGAAACGTGGACTCTTACGGTAGGGCTGGTCCACAAATTGAAGGTCGCTCAGCGAGCTATGGAGAGAGCTATGCTCGGGATTTCTCTTAAGGATAGAATCCGAAATGAGGTCATCCGACAGAGAACTAAGGTGGTCGACATAGCTCAGAGGATCAGCAAGCTGAAGTGGCAGTGGGCCGGCCATGTCTGCCGAAGAACCGACAACCGTTGGGGTAAACGTGTTCTTGAGTGGAGACCACGTCTAGGCAAACGCAGTGTAGGACGACCTTTGGCCAGATGGAGCGATGATCTGCGCACTATAGCTGGCAGAAAGTGGATGAGGAGAGCCGAAGATCGGGCTCAGTGGCGCGCCTTGGGAGAGACCTACGTCCAGCAGTGGACTGCTATAGGTTGATGATGATGATGAATAATTAAAAAAACCGTGTTGGCCGAGTGGGAGGTAGATAGATAGTTATGTAATAACTTTTTACGACTAAGAAATAGCAATTGGATATACTTAATCTAATTAAATACAAAACAAAGGCCTTATCGCAAAAAGCAATTTCTTCCAGGTAACCTCGACTCGAGATTCGAGGTACCACGACTGTCGATCCAAAGGTCATAGGTTCGAATCCGGTCATAGGTACACCAATAAAAGTATCTATACAAAAAAATCTATGTGTACATTAAAACCGGAGAAGGATAACATCGTGAGGAAACCGGCATGTCATAGTCAAGTGCACGAAAGGAGCCTCTTCGAGGCGCACTTGAAATCCTTTCACCACACTGGATATCGAGATAACTAGTGACACGATAAGAAGAGTACTTTAATATCACTGAGTAAAGCTTTTCAAGTTTTCTTCCACCAGCTGAGCAATGATAAAGATTCAAAGATCATTAAAAAGCGAATGTTGTACTCGAGCCGTCTTTTACTGTTCGTTGTGATGAAATTGTAGGTACTAAAAGTTTAAGTTCCTTTGAAAATTGTTCTTAAAATTTAAGTTCGTTTGGTATAAAAGCCAAGGACAGTCACTTCCGTTTAATTGCTGGAGCGAAGAATGAAAATAACATTAAATTCCGTTGTTAAAAATATTGGCATCTTAAGATACAGTAAATAAAAATACTTTCGTGGGAAAAAATATAAAGAATATTTTCATAAGTTTCGAACAAAGTTATTAGCTTAGCATTTTTCGGATTTTGACTAGCCTAATGGCACATTGCAATAATTTAAATACAAGTAGAGTAGAAATACAAATAACAAAATTTCAAAACAGCCGTTCTATCAAAAAGTTTCTAAAGGAGGAAAATTCAAAAGCCTACATTTTAAAGAGATGTTTGACAAAGTTACCTATTTCAAAGTGCAATCCATCGTGTTCAAAGCTTGCGATGTTGCCTGTTATTTCCCTACGGTATCTGATTTCCGATTGCCAGTATTGCCACAATCAAACAAATTGGCTACTTTTACAGAATATACAAATCTCTGGACATTAGTTTATTTGAATAGTTGTTGCTTTGAGTCGTTCACAGGGGAGTTGTGAGTATTGCCAGCGTTTGCTTTTATTTCGAATTGCAAAATATTGAAAACAAAAAGTTCTAACTGAGGAAATGCTTAAAGTCTGATGTCTTTTCTTTTTTTTATCATGTTTGTGTTGTGTATAAAAAATAATTACAGAATTACATTCTTTGATCTCAAAAACGCGCAGAAAAAACTATATGTAAAACATCTTATAATAAACTTATCATCTAACAAGAGCCTTTTAAATTCCCGAGTATTAAGGACAGCAATCCTCTTTCATTTTAATCTCCAATTGATTACGTTCCTTGCGGAGAATTTATTTTAATTTAAAAATGATTTTTCCGCTGGCAACCCTCTTGAGATCTCATTAGCCGAGAAGTGGAATTACGGATTTGTGGACGATATCATTGTGGAAATGCCTCTTAAATTGAGATAGCTAGGAGCTTTTAGAGAAAGCTCAGAATGGTAAACCACTTTTTCGCAGTCAAGTAAAAAATAAAAATCCATTGTTTGCGATAGTCCAAATTAATTTTACCATTCCGTATCTTTGTTTCATATAAAATGCGCCCTTAACTCTGTAAATTAATGAGAAAATACCTAACAAAATTAAGTTGAATATTACATTATTTATTACTGAAACCCTAAAAAAAATATAATGCAAATAAACTTTACACATTTATTAGATAAGGTACATGGTACTACATACATGGTACAGTCGGCTCTGTAATGATCTTTACATCCAGCTTACGCCGGTGTTCTCCTGTGATTAAACCACTCACCCAAACACATAATGTGTGTGTGTGAGTAAACAACTGATGTGATTAAACTACTTAAGATATACCCATAATTATACACCAGTGGTTTAATCACAGGAGACCACCGGTGTTAGCTTGGTGTAAAGACAATTACAGAGCCGACCCTACACGTAAGTTACTTTTGACATTTTTTTTCCACGTCACTTACCACTCACTGGTTCTTCTTTCTTCTAGAACGTTCTTATCGTCCGCTGGAAACCCTCGAGGAAGTCAACCTGACTCGATTAGGGAGTCGTTTTAAGACGGACTCCCTACTAGAGTCAATTTAACATCCAAGAGGAGACTCGTGCTTCTTCAGGGATCTTCTTCGTCGTTTCCATTTCTACATTATACACCACCAATTTTTAATTACCAAAAAAAAATTTAATGGGCAATGCCGACGGGGTACTACGTTGCATATGTGCAGATGGTAGAGATGGTGGTGCGGGAATTACACACTGTGTGTAATTCCCGTACTATACGTAGGTAGAGCTGAGTGAATGCTACGTAGGTATGTCCTGGTTTCTTTATAAATATCGTAAACTAAATGAACATTAAGTAACTCCTTATGGATGCCCACGCGTATCTACCTATCCTAGGTACATCAATGTAGGTATGTATAAAAGACTGACAGAGAACGCACAGGCCAAAAGTTTGAACGTAGAGACTTGAAATTTGGGTGTGTTCCTCAAAAGCTGAAAGTGTAAGAAAGGAATTTTCGAAAGAAAAATCGTAACGCAAACTAAGTTGCGGGCTAGAGTACTTACCAACATAAAAAAGACGACGAAAGAGTAGAGTTCTAATTCAATGCTTAAAAAATAATCCTCAAGGGAAACCGTACAAAATGTTTCGGACAAATACCCTAATTAAAAAAAAAACACTACTAATTTAAAAACACGTATAAAATCTAAATTAAAGTATGAAACCTTACTAATTTTTGTTGACACAATCGAAAACATAGACGAAACGAATAGTGTGAAGAAATTACTATAATACGGCGTACTTTTTGAGTATTTGTTCATAAAACTTTGTATTGAAATTTGCCTTGAGGATTAACCATAAACTAAAATAGTTACTAGATTAATTCTAGTTGCAAGATCGTTTTGAAGCCATCAGCGGGTGCAATCTAGCCCGGGTGTTCAGCTGACGAGCCGCTAACTACGTTACAGCTCATCTGGCTGCCCGAGCTGATGAGCTCGCTCAAATGTCAAACTTGCCAACCAAACTATAAATTATTTTATGGTTGTAACAAGACCTTCACCCGTTTTAGCTCGAAATATTTATTTATCTTGATGCCTAGTAATAGCCTTAATCTGAATAAAATACTTTTACACTGACTTCTTCCCACTTCTTCGTCGTTGTAACCAATTATTATAGGTAAAGAGTAACCTAATAACTACATAATATTATGTTTATCATTTTCCAGTTTATATATAATGTTCTAAATTACTGAACTGTACTTCTTCTTATCGTGTAACTAGTTCTTTCGAAACAGTGTGATGAAAGGATTTCAAGTGCGCCTCGAGTCCTTTCGTGCACTGAATTTTAGTAATCCTTAAAAACTTTCGCATTTATATTATTAGTAGGATGCCGCGTACCGTTCAGCGCTAGACTTACGTGCCGCTACTTATACTTAAGGCCCTTTAACAAACCCCATACGCAGCGAGTGTGCATAGGTGGCGCGGCATGTCTGTAATCGCTCAGTGGAATGAAGCGCGTCTAGTGGAAAATTGTCGGCGAGCTTTGAACATAATGTGTCAAATGCCTCTCGTACCGTGCGCAAAGAAACCGCTTCTGAATAGCAAAGATTATTCTTCTACAAAATATTTATGGAATTTTATTTTATCGTCAATTAAATATTTTCTTTGCAAGAGCATCTACCTAAGGAGCCTCTACGAGGGGCACTTAAAATCCTTTCACCACACTGGTTCGAAAGACCTAGTGACACGATAAGAAGTAGAAGATTGACGATGATGAAAGAGATGAGAGACGTAAAATCACGTCGAATGCCTTTGGGCGGCTCGAAATCTTCTACACAAGAGCCATTGGTTCGAATGAGAAAGAAGAAAGGAGTAATTCACAATATTTTAGCCAGTAAGATAGAAGTAAGTCGGTGTAAGTTATTTCAATTTTAGTTTTGTTCATTATGGGATGGCATCTTCATTTATAAAATAGTAGCTGACGCCCGCAACTTTGTTTGTTTTGCAATTTTTCTGAATTCCTTTCTCAGTACGCACTTTGAGTTCTTAACGAATACACCCTCCAAATTGCATGTCTCTAGGTTTAGTGGTTTAGCCTGTGCGTTATCTGTCAGTCAGTCAGTCAGGTTCAATTCTTTTACACACCACAAATTTTTGATGATTGATTGATAACAATATTAACAATCTAGCTGCCTACATTATCCACATATTACCTGCAAAGCTTGACTAAAAGAAAACCACTAATGGATACCTATATTACAAACAGCTATAATCAACTATTAAACTTTTACTTTTCCAGCACCTTTTAAAACTCTTGTGCACGTTAACCCTTTATAACCTGACTTATAATAGTTTTGCTATCGCTACGTGCCTAACGTATCGGAAGCGCTCGTTTGTTTTGCGCACCGTACCGCACGGATCGCTATTGATTTTACACCCTTGTTCACGGGGTTGACTAGTGGAGAATTGTGACTGTTTCGATCGACTCTACTTTTATACATTACTGCTTTTCCATAAACTTCATTAGATTATGTTAAGCGGTCTTGTTGTTTCGTCTGCGTCATATCGAAATACTCAATACTCACACCCGTATTCTAAGACGATTTTTTTACTCAAGGAAATAGTTACATTTGAAATTTGACAGGTGACAGCCGAAACCTTAGTAAAGCGGCGGCCACTTTTTTACTTAAGTAGAGTTTGAGTTTGAGGAATGACTTAGAATACGGGTGTAAGTTACCCTTTATTTCTTTCTACTTTAGGAACCGCCGGGCTACTAATTCTATTTTCAGTGTAGTGAATTCAGAGCACACGCGAACACACCTAATTGGGGCATCGATCAGTCAGGCACATAACTTGCTTACTTATGCAATGTTTTTCCTGAAATGAGGGCGTTGCACTTTAAAAAAGCAAAATGTCATAAAATACAGAATAAATAGCTTACATAACTGTTTTACTTGGTCCGAGACATCGAATTTAAAAACCTACTTACCTTTTTTTTAGTAATTTTTGTAATCTTCTTACAATTATTTTACAGACAAATTTAACTAGCCGACTAAGCTTGCTACTTCGTTTCCGTTGCGAATAAATACAATTATTTTCTTCGTACTCGCTTATACTTTTTGATCAACACACCCTCCAAGTTTCAAGTCTCTTCAGCGGTCTGGCCTGTACGTTGTCTGTCAGTTAGTGAGTCATTCAAGGCCAAGCATTTTATACATATTGATCGCAATAGCCATGGCATAGAACTAGATAGAAATTTGTAATGCCAACGGAAAGTTGCAAGAATCGTTATATAAAATACGTCTGAGTCGTAAAGTTTGTAAAATTCTGAATACGAAGTCTGTTATAAAGTGTACCAATCAATCCACAGTTCACAACTTCACAGTTTTTTTTTGAAGCTCGTAAAGTTGTACCTATAGTTATTCTATTTCACGATGAAGTTTTGATCTTGGTTGTTGTTAGCCGTGTACATGCACATTGAGTTAGTGTGCGTAACCTCGGGAGCATTCAGTCACGATCGCGACGCGGCTACTTTTTTCCTCCGTGACGCGGCGTCGATTGACGCGAATGCATCTGTATATGTCTGCCACAACCAAAGCCAAAACTTCTTCGTGAAATGGAATAATCACAGTTGGTTGCTGTCAAATCACGTTCGTACGCACAAGTAAGCTTTTTTATTAAAGCTGATAAAATATGGATACTCGAATTAATATGTATCTCACATTCAGAAGTATCAACATAAACCTTTTATATTGTTCTGTTTTGTATAATTTTAGCCGGACCGGTCGCTATCTGTGAGGTAACCTCACGGAAAATGGCCGGTTTAGTAACAAATACGCAAAGGGTCAGCATTAATCGTGTATGAGAGACACAAACAGAGCCTAAACTAGCGAGCAATTTGTTTAGTTGAAAGAGAAAAGGTTAAGAAAGTTTCTGAGGCAGAAATAATGATTTGATGTAGAAGCCAGTGTTAATCGTGTATGAAGAACACAAACAGAGCCTAATCGAGTGAGAAATCTGTTTATTTAAAGTAAAATAGCTTAAGATTTTGAGGCAGGCAAATTGATGGGTTTAGACTAAATACGCAGAGACCCATGGTTTTTTATTAGTAGGTTCTGCATATAACTGGTTGAACTCAATAAAAATAATTGGCATAAAATAAATAATAATATGGACAATGGACATAGGTAACATAGGTAATTATTATTTTAATTATTTTGTAATGTAGCTACTACATTACAAAATAATACCTACAACCTGCGGGTAATAACTTCATTAAGTAGAATTTCATGTAGGTATGTAACCTGTCAGTTCAATATGTACCAAAGTCGCATTGATATTACTCTCTATAGATACTTACCCAGTATCTATAAAGAGTAATAATCTATAATTTGCATACTATATTTTAGATAATTTTCATAATATGTATGCTGTTGATTAACAATAAACAAATATCAAAATATGAACACTACATGCAAATTATTAGTCGAGAATGTAGGACATATCCTTTGTCACATTTGTAAAGATATTGGGTTTTAGTGCACGAAAGGAGCCTATTCGATGCGCATTTGAAATCCTTTCACCACACTGGTTCGAAAGAACTAGTGACACGATAAAAAGAAGAATGTTTTTTTTACGTTAGATGACCTGATTTTGTCGTCAAGTCCTTTTAGTAAAACCATCCTAAGTGGACAGGACACCCTTTTAAAATCAGTTTTTGAAAACTATTCGAACCGTCACTAACAGTTGATCTTTGAAAATCAATCGTGTGGACTGGTAAATGTAGGACTGTTGGAGTGTTTGTGTCCTTAATAGTGTTTGTTGGCGCTCTCAGGAGAAGGCAGGAAGCGACATAAAGTACTGTTCAATACTGTCAACAAAATGGTTTTAACTGTTCTTACCCAACTGTGAAGAAGGAGGTATCGATCAGCTGTTTTTACCCGACTGCCAAGGAAGGTTTATGTTTTTCACGTGTATCTTATATGTACCTATGTATGCATTTATGTAAATTGTTACCTCGTATCTTCGAAACGACTGGATGAATTTTGACAGGTAAATTCATGAAAAAAATTTGTTTACCAAACCTATCGAGTAGGGTATCAAAATATAGGAAATTAAAAGGAGATTACAAAAATATGTATAAATCATATGTTTGCAAGTTTAGCGGATTTATTACTACATATATTTATACTATTTATTAATATTTATGGATTTCCGTAAAGTAACGCCTGAATCAATCAATTATTATATTTATTATGTTTTTAAAAAATAATTGTTTTATTAAATTTCTCTTTCAAGCCTTGCATTGAGCCATATTGAGTGAGTGAGTATGACAGCAACTTGAGGGACTAACTTTACCACCTCGTAGAACTGTCGCAAACTGTTCCACACTTTAGAACTGTCTCCGCTCCATTGCGCGTCGAACATTACCCGCACCATTACCGAGAGACCGGGCTGAGTGGCTCTAATAAAATTTGCCTCCGAAATGGTCGTGTCAAAGGACGGTAATTTTGAGGGCGTGGCCGCAGTAGTAGAGGGTATGATTTTGAAATTTCTTGGGTTGTTAGTTTGTCGATATTTTTGCAATTACATAGACATAGTTATTATTTACTTGCTTCAATGTGGTACTTATGGTAAGGTGTTTACATTACTGGGCCTATGTTTTCAAATCGCATTAAAGCTTACGCATAGAGTGGTAATAAAGTAAGTAGAAACTCATGGTTTCGCCCACGTTTCTATACAGAATCAAGAATATTTTTTGTGTTGCGATTTTTCAAAATTTCTTACCTAATACGCACTTTCAGCTCTAGACGAACAACGAACTCCAAATTTCAAGAGTCTGTCAGACAGTCAGCCAGTCAGGGCTAAGTCTTTCATATTAAATTGATGATCAGCCTTTCTTTTGTATCATAAAAAACTGCTAGTTTATATAACTAGCACTGCTAGATAACTAAACTCTATCTATCCTATCCTACTCCTACTATATAATATTATAAACGCGAAAGTTTGTAAGGATGGATGGATGGATGGATGGATGGATGGATGGATGGATGGATGTTTGTTCCTCTTTCACGTAAAAACTACTGAATGTATTTTAATGAAACTTTACAATAATATAGCTTATACATCAGAATAACACATAGGCTACAATTTATAGAGATACCTGCGCAGACGAAGTCGCGGGCACCAGCTAGTACTCTATATATAATCTTTTCTATGTTTAGTTTGGGGCTAGAAATGGCTTTATTACAGAATAAGCTAACTACTATATTATGTCAGTCAGTTAGTCGAGTCCAAGCCTTTTTGGAACACAACGACGAATGGTAGTATAATAATAATTATACTTAAGGGTAATCCTCAAATCCGAGTTCCATACAAAAATGTTTCGGGCAAATACTCAAAAAGTACGCCGTATTATAGTAATTTCTACACTATTCGTTTCCTCTATGTTTTTTGATTTCGTGAACAAAAAAAGTGAAAGGTTTCATAATTTAATTTAGATTTTATACGTGTTTTTAAGTTAGTAGGGTTAATTTTAAAACACGTATAAAATCTAAATTAAAGTATGAAACCTTTCACTTTTTTTGTTCACGAAATCAAAAACATGGGCAAAACGAATAGTGTGAAGAAATTACTATAATACGGCGTACTTCTTGAGTATTTGTCCGAAACATTTTGTATGGAATTCGGATTTGAGGATTACCCTTAACACGAATAATTATTATGATAAAATTAAAGCAGTCCGCAGAAGAACAATAAAGTCCGGCAACTCCGATAAAAACAACATAATATTTTGTCGAATAACTCCGCTGTAACTGGGACCATAACTTTACGACAATTAAAACTTGCACCAACTTCCCTTCGCCTTGACTTCCGGCACCTCATTAACTGCATCATTAATTTGAGCAATAATGAGATATTGATATAGAGTATTTATCAGGATATATTTTGATCCATTAGTACTTTTCTGATATAATAATCGCTAAGGCATTAGCGACAAAGCCATTTTTGTTGATTAATAAAAAAAAATTGCTGAGGATATTGATGTGGAAGTCGAAAACTGACGAGACAAGCACCACGCTCTCTTGCTGGTTAGAGATCACGCCTACCTATGAACAAACATTACAGTGCTACGCAGGACACATAAATCTTCACATAAACCAGTCTCAAACCCTAGTAATTTCACTTGCTACAGTGCCTTTTTAACCAGAACACAGTAATGCTTACACACTACTGCGGTAAAGTATCTAAAGAATATTTTGAAAGAAGCATAAGCGCTCGCCCGCAACTTCGTTTGCGTTGCGAATTAACAATAATTTTTTTTACTACGCGCTTGCATCATTACCGAACACACCCTCAAATTTTCAAGTCTCTACGTTCAGATTTGGCCTTTACGCTGTCTGTCAGTCAGTCAGTTAGGTCTAAGCCTTTTATATGAATTGATGATAAACCAACGCCCAAATACACATACATTAGCCCATTTAAACGCTGCACAAAAATTTGGTTAAAGTGGCCTCAAAAACGTTACTTTCCAAATTGGTCCACTTCTTTTATAAAAGAAGTGACCAACAGAATATTGACAACACTTCGCTGAAACCTTTTTGTTACTTCTTCTTATTATCGTGTCACTAGTTCCTACGAACCAGTGTGGTGAAAGGATTTCAAGTGCGCCTCGTAGAGGCTCCTTTCGTGCACTCGACACATGTTTTCGAACTTTTAGGTTCTACGACATGCCGGTTTCCTCACGATGTTTTCCTTAACCGATGCGTGAACGTAGGATGCATACATAGATTTTTTCGACCGAAAAAAACCATTGACGCATGATTGCCACCGGGATTCGAACCTGCGACCATCAGATCGTAAGGGCCTTCCACTCGGCCACCCATCACGTCCTCATCAGCCCATTTAAACGCTGCACAAGAATTTGGTAAAAGTGGCTAGAATAACGCCACTTTCCAAATTGGTCCACTTCCTTTATAAAAGAAGTGACCAACAGAATATTGACAACATTTGGCTGAAACCGTCTTGTCACTCCAATCACGTTACAATGAGCTAAGCTGCTCTAAGTCGAGAAACCCGTGAGAATGAACCTCAAGGCGCGAATGTCGAGGAAAATAATGACGCGCGTCGTAAAGGGAAGTGCCACTTTTGCCCACTTTCGGGCCCATTTGAGCCGCAGAGTGCACTAGCCCCTTTGCGAAAATTACGGGCAATTTCGTTTCTTCTTGTACAGTAGGTACCTATTGGAAAATGGTGTTTTCTTGGACTTTTTTCAAACATCTCATAGGCGAAGTGATGAAAAATATTTCGCAATGTTATGTCGTTCAGTACTCGAAAAAATTACGTTTACACTTTTGTAAGTCTAGCGACGAGGTTTCTAAAAAACTGACCAATAATGTCCATTATTTAGAATCTAAATAATGGACATTATTGGTCAGTTCTAAATCTAAGTCTAGTATCTTAATTTTAGATAGATAGATAGATGTAATCTTTATTGCACACCTTAAAATAACAATACATGCAGGAGAAACAATAGCGAAATGGGCGGCCTTATTGCTAAAAGCGATCTCTCCAGGCAACATGAATTATTTGAACAAAAGAGGACGGCGGTGCACATGAAAAAATGGCAGAAAACTAAAATATTTATATGAAAAAATATTATTTAATTTTGTTTTCGGTTAAAAAAAATTGGATAGTTTTAAGTTAAAAAATGTCGCGATTAGCTAGACCAGCCTGGTGTGTATTATTGCTATTATTATTCTTGTGAGCTAGAATTGTCCCACTGCAGGGCAAAGAAAATGGTACAAAATGGTAAATTATATTTAGATTTTAAGGAAAATATTTTTTCTTGCATTTTAAAAACTTACTTAACACCGAAAACGAATTAATTGTATACAGGACGTGTTTATTGCCAACTGTTTATATACAGCATGTTTGCTCGGCCCGCCCGGTCAGGGACTGTAATGGGAGGGTTTAATCTCGTAGACAAACAGACGGACAGATTGCGTTATGGGATAAAATACGAGTAGGTTCTCATAAGGATTTAGAGAAAATCTCTACATTATTATATTATAACTAGCTGGCTAGCCCGTGACTTCGTCTGCGCAGGTATCTTTATAAATTGTAGCCTATGTGTTATTCTGATGTATAAGCTATATTATTGTAAAGTTTCATTAAAATCCATTCATAGTTTTACGTGAAAGAGTAACAAACATCCATCCATCCATCCGTACTTACAAACTTTCGCGTTTATAATATTGGTAGGAGGTAGGATAAAATATATAGAGACATATCGGACAGAATATGAATAAAATTTTATTTTTACAATTTTATTTTTTTCTCATACCTAATGAAATGTAACGTGTGATTTCGAAATAACGAGCGTTAAAGTTTCAATTTTTAAAGAATATTATTAAACCAATTGGAATAAGCGGCAGAAAATACCTATAGATTTTGATTTATCAAATAATTGCCTGCCTGCGCACATTGACAGACGGTACGGTAGAGGATTTTTTTCCTCTTATCCTATCTGACTGATAAAATATATTATTATACGCTTTTCACGTTTTAAGATAGTATTTTTATGTTATATTGGGACCATTCAGATATACAAAGCCGCCAGCCTCGGTAAATACAAAGTCCACGCAAATTTAGTTGAGAAAATCAGTCTAGTTTATTATACTCGGTAGCTTGTCTTCTTATCTTGTCACTAGTTCCTTCGAAGCAGCGTGGTGAAAGGATTTCAAGTGCGCCTCGAAGAGGCGCCTTTAATGCACTGCTTATACACACACGGCTTATAAGCTTGTGAGATTGTAGCAGTTGTGGTTAGAACAAGAAGTTTCTATGCATTTACGCCTGAATATAGTCGGCGTAAAGCATTATTCAGATTGATTCAGGTGTGTGGCAACTGGCAACTTTGTTGTTTGCATCTAACTTGAGCCACGTAGCGCCAAATGGAAGTAGATTGATGTTTGAGTTTAATTCAGGCTTTGAGAGATGAATTTCGTTAATAAACAGGGCAAAAGCCAAAATTACGCGGAGAAAAAAAATGGGATAGGAAGACTAATAAACAGTAAACTATAATATATGTATTTTCTTGGCCATTAAATAACTTTCATTAGCTAGAACTATTATATTGTAATCGTTACTAAATTATTCTCGCTGTCACAAATTCAAACAGAATTTTAGTAACTTTATACTTATAAATTAAGAGATTTTATTCTCCGTATAGGTCGTAATTTTTGCACTATTTATGAAGACTGGAACATGTTGAACGATTAAGTATGAAAAACTGAAAACGAGCACCAAAATATTACACCTCCTTATATAATACCTTATTTTTTTCTTCCCCATCAAGCCATTTCATTTCATTAACATGGTACTTAAATAAATAAGGTTGTCCGGTAACGCTCATTACGCTCATTTTCCCGTTACGCTGGTAGTCACGTTAAACTATCGTCCGTAAACCAACTTTACAGACAACCAATTTTTTATATATTCAATTAATAAAAATGCAATGTTTGTGTTGTTTAAAATCCATTGTATTAAAATTATGGCACGTAAAATTAGAGCGTCGTTTGGACGTGTTTACGAGAAAAACATTTCATTTTTGCATGAACACCAAAGTTCATTGACCCCGTCAAACCTAATGCATAATTTATGGACAGTCATTATTTATCCCACCTGTATTTACAGCTTTGCGTGTCATAAATATTATTTACGGCAAAAATTCATGAACGCTTGTATTCATAAATTCAGAATGTCATGTATAAAATTGCGCTGGCGCCAAACACGCGACTCTCGAGCTTAAAATTCGCTTTCGAGCCGTCGAATTACACGTCATGTGGAGAGGGCCTAAGAGTGGGCTTGACCCATTTGTAGACGACCGGGTTAATTGTCAGAGCTCTGTGAGGCGAGAGTAATAAGGTTTGATAAGTCTTTTGCTTTACAAAGGATTGTGGTAACACAGGTCGCACGCACCAAAGAGTAATTATTGAAGTCAAAGCTTTTAATTTAAAATATCTTAAATTATGAATGTTTTTAGACAAAATAGTTTTCCCACATATTTGATTTGAATTTATTGTTTTGTGTTGATTTTTGATTTTTGTGTACTTTTTAATGTTTTTGTGACATTTAATTGTATTGTATTTTATGGATCTTAATCTGGAATAAAAATGTATTTATTATTTATTTATTAATAAACGGCTGTAATAAAAAAAACTTTATTTTATCTAAGTATATATATGTTATGTATGTAAAAGCTTGGTCCTGACTGATTGTTAAACGGATGTGTTCGTCAAGAGTTGAAAGTGAGTACTAGGAAATAAATTTTGAAAAATCGCATCGTGAATAAATTGCATACGTGTGTTATAAATAATTTATTACACACAACAACTGTATTGCATAATATCTACATGTATAATAATATGTGTGTCTGTTTTACCGTCATTATTTTGTATCTATTCTTCAGCATGTCTACTTTACTTATTTTTAGTTTTACCTTACTTTTCATTTCATACATCTTCTTCGGTCATCTTCTCTTTTAGCAGCCGCAGCTGATCACCTACATCCATTCCGCGCATATGACGACACCGTGGCTTAGTTGGTAGTGACCCTGCCTACAAAGCATGGTGTTCCGGGTTCGATCCCCGGCCGGGGCAAATATTTGTGTGACGAACACAAATGTTTGTTCTCGGGTCTTGGATGTTGTGATGTCTTGTATGTGTCCATGCCACCTGCGACACAGGGAATCCTAGTGTAGGAGTGTGAGTGTGTCAATGTTTATTATTATACCTTGTCCCTAATCTCCTGTCTCATCTTCTCCCTCTCCTCCTCCATCTTGCGGTGCTTCTCCTTGCGCCTGTCCTCCGCCTCCTTGATGGCCTCTTGTCTCTCGCGTTCTGCTTCTTCTTCCTTCTCCTTATCATCGCTGTCGTCGCCATCGCCGCCGACCGCACCTGTAACAAATAAACAAATATGTTGAAAAATCATGAATTTTGAAAATATAACTGAGATTATCTTAGACTTTTATACCAAATAAAAAAATTGAAAAAATCTTCACCGTAAATTATTTTCATTACAACAACTAAAATACACATCTTCTGACTTTTATCATAAGCATTTTTTTTCTTTTTTTAATTTTTGGTTTACAGACGATAGTTTAACTTGATTACCAGTGTAACATATGAGCAGCGATGAGAGCAGTGGACAATGAGCGTTACCGGACAATGGCAGCGTTACCGTTACCGGACAATGGCGTCAACGTTTTCGTGCATACAGCCGGCGTTCATCGATTTAATAGTCACGTCAAAAACGACAATTCAATTACTACTTAAGTGCTAGACTATTTTAATTTCCTAGCCACAGTATTTTAAATTGTTATCTTTGCTTGTGAACAAATAAAATACAATTTATCGGCGTTATTAAGTTCAAAGCTCAACCCAGCTAAAGTGATTAGAAAAGGAAATTTTAATTAACCTTTCTAATTACGTTTAGGAGTTCAAGAGTAATAAACGTTTGCAAGGTTTTATGTATTATAAGTATAAATTGAAAATAGTTTTTATTGTTTACATTAAAATATAATATAACATTACAATTTAAGACCTGTAAGAAGAGCTCATTCGCACGAGAGATTTTTTAACGCGCGCTAAAAATCCGTTCTAATAGAACAAACGCATTTCCAAATAGCTATTCGTACGTCAACGCATTTAAAAACGCGCAAAATGCATTGGCAATCCAGAGATCTAAATGTCACAGATTGTACAATAAAATGTTTGTATTTGTAATTGAGAATACTATAATAATTACAACTTGTATAACGAAAAAGATTACGCATTTATTTGACTATTTGCTGAAAATCTAATTTTTATTCGATTAAGTATAGGGAACCCTTTAAATCGCGTATCAGACTGTAAAGCGAAACATATCACCCCTCTAATTGTATTCCGATTAGATAAAAAACAATTGGTATAAAACGCAATTACGGGCACATTTGCGTTTCCGTAACCGCTTTCAGCTGGCCTGAACAGCCTCAAACCGGATCCACCCGAGTGGCAGATCCAACATGGCCGCCATTCAAAAATCCATTTCACGTCAATCTGAGCATTTATCATCTGACGCCTAGGACGCCCTATTTTCCGTTTGGCTCGCTTCAAAAAAAGCGTTTCAAAAACGGTCGCGTATCTCGAAAGCCGGAGCTGTTAACGAAAAAATGCAATTAGTGAGTTATGACCGATTTTTTTCGCGACGAAATGTTGAAAATATTTGCGTTAAGTATTTCAAGTTACTACTGAAAATATATCATTGTTAAAATCTTTTACAGCATACCACTTAACAAAATTGTTGAGTATTCGAATCGAACCTAGCCGTATTTATTAGACTCTACACACAAGGCAATTCATATATTAAGAGTTAATTAAATGTTTATTTAATTTTAAATTCCGCTTTCCTTAGAATTTAATTTATTATTATGTAATTGGCTGCTGTCGTCTTAATAAAAAAAATAATAATTATGTAGGCATGTCAATATTAGTTGTTTTTTTTAATATTATTATTTATTGAGAGTAAATATTCAAGTTCCTTGTTTCAAAAGGCCCGTAAAAAATATATAGAATTAACTTTATTATGATGGTGGTGTTACAATCCACAGTCTCATTGTATGAATTATTAAATGTCTACAAAAGCTTTAAGATTTCCCGACTCGTTCCAAAGTAATACCATTATAAGAATAATTTATCAGTTTTGCGCGATTTAAGGACTTTTTATCGACATTAATAATGTTTGAGATTTAGAACTTTTACAATTATATTTTGACTTAAATTTTAATGCACTAAAAGTATTTTTCTCGCACTAAGCAATTGTAACTGTATTACTTTATTTTAGATATTGTATCTAATAATGTTTTGGTCTATTTTCTATCTATCTATTTAATCATCCTGCAACACACTGTTGGGTAAAGGCCTCTACTCAATGGTCTATTTTACTTCAACTTAAAAAATGATTATTGAGGTTGAAATTGATGAGATTTGAAACAAGTTTCAATTATGATCTTCTTCTTATCGTGTCACTAGTTCTTCCGAACCAGTGTGGTGAAAGGATTCCAAGTGCGCCTCAAAAAGGCTCCTTTCGTGCACTTGGCACATGTTTTCGAACTTTAGGATCTATGACATGCCGGTTTCCTCACCGTTAAGTACGTGTTTTAAATGTACACACATATCTTCTTTTTGAACAGAAAAATCCCATTGGTGTACGACCGGATTCGAACTCACGACCTTTGGATCGAAAGTCGAAGCACCTCCCACTCGGCCAACACGGCTTTTTCTGTTAGTTATGATGAAAAGTTAAGTTCAATTCTTCGTTCACAAAGACGAGGCGTACCTACCGCAAGGCATTCTCAGACCGGTATTGTTCCTCAAACAGCGAATAGTTTTCCTTTTCTTTTGTCCTCTTCGAGAATAAATTTAAACAGCAGAACAAATTGCTTTTGAAATTCAAAATATCTAGTTATCTATGAAAAATAGTTTTCTCGTCTGGGAAATATTGTAAAGATGCTATCTAAGAAATTAATAAAAATATTTTATGAAATTTTAACGTTCACGTCTTTTAACTGCCCAAATGTTGAAATGGATTAACATACAACAGTAAAAAGTTGGTTGTCTGTAAAGTTGGTTTACGAACGATAGTTTAACGTGACTACCGGCGTAACGAGACAATGCGCGTTACCAGACAATGACAGAGTTACCGTTACCGGACAATGACGTCAAAGTTTTCGTGCATGCAGCCGGCGTTCATCGATTTATTAGACGTAGTCACGTCAAAAAATATTTTAAACCGTATTGAAAAACAATTTGTGTCATGAAATTTTCCTAAAATAGTTTAAAAACACTGAAAAGTTTCATACAAAATTATGATAAAATTATGCTTATTTTAGAGCAAAAAGTAATTATGTAAACAATATTCAAAATGGCGGCCTCATTTCCTTACCGATATTAAACGTCCGCGACACCAAACAATGTCTGGCATCCACATTCAGAGTATTAGAGGAATTCTCCGACTATGACGCCTCAACAATCCAATTTACCGCCACGAACTTCAATAACCAACCCCATTAAGAAAAAGGCTCGACAATACTGAATACCTAATACACAATACGTGCCGAATACCAATACCATTGTTAATTGATGATACGAATTCTCCCTCCGTTCTTCTAAATTAAATACAGCGTTCGGTATTTGAATTTCAATGACGTTTCACAACAATGATTCTGTGAAGTTCACTTTATGGAAATTGTGAGTTGTGACCTTTCGGGGTTAGAGCGACGATTTCTGAACACATTTGGGTTTTTTTCAATGTGATATAGACAAGCGTTTGACCACCTCACATGGTGGTAAGTGACGATGTGGTCGAGGATGTAGCATGCTTGCCAGGTAAGAACGTATTATATTTTAAATTTCAAATTTATTTTTTTTGGTCAAAAATATTGTATCAATTTAATACCTACTAAGTATTATAGTATTAAATACTGTGTTACATGTTCCAATGCCCCTCCTTATGCCTAGATCACACGTACCGAGTACTACATACATAGCGCCGAGTGCTCGGCTGAGCGAATGATGTAAGCTTTCACTGTCTCGGCCGAGTAACATTTTCCTAACTCGATACGTGCGATTTAGGCATTAGAGTTAGGTACAGAGAGCTAATGACTACAAAGTAATCTAAGTAAACACATCAGCGATGTAAAAATTACGGGAGCCAAGTAGGTACAAACTATTCTACTCGTACCTACTACCAAAAAATGGCGTGAGATCTTGTAATATTCACTTTTTTGAAAATAAATCTTTTCGCGTAGATAGTTTGAGAGATAAACATAAATATAATATATGTATACCACAGGTAAATAATACTATGTTCTATAAAAGCACTTACATAAACGCCATAAAAATATATAATCATTTGCCTTTAGAAATCAAACAGTTAAATGGTAACTTAATTAAGAATAAACTAAAAAGAAGGCTGAAAGATTGTGTTCATTATAGTCTGAACGAATGCTATGATACCTAATTTATGTCAACCATAATTCCTAAAATTATCTTATAGGTAGGAACAAAAAATGTCAGTTTCTTTGTTTATTTTGGTATGTAAAAAAAAAAAAAAACTTAGATAATAGGTAATTTGCCAATGTAAAAATATTGTACGTCCGAAACGGACAAAACTGTTTGCTCCTAACGTTTAAAAATATGACCATCTTTTGTACCAGTTTTCACAATAAAAATGTTCTTTATTCTTATTCTTATTATTCTTGATTTGAAGACTCCGAGATTATAGAGTTTCGGAAAAACAGACGCTGGCAGAGAGTTCCTATTCCTGCTGGTTCGCATTATAAATGAACACATTGGGCTGTATGGCATTTATTTATTCGTTGCCAAATATAAATGATTTATATTCAAACTTATCTCATGTTTTCCTTAAGTGCGCTTCGCCTAAATTGCTAAGCCGATAGACCTGAAATTGCTAAGCCGATAGACCTGAAATTACTAAGCCGATAGACCTGAAATTAAGTATAGTACTTATGTAGTTCAGGACCTTGGAAATAATTCAGACGTAGGCTAAATTTAATCCTGAAATCACGCGGGCGAAGACGCGTATGGATTATTATAGGTACGATTATAAAATAAATGACAGAGAAGGCTAACAAAATTAGAATTTATGCTCGGGATATATTTTTCAAGCCAGTTTCGTGTAAACAGAACTAGCTTACTAGTCCAGAAATTAAATGATACAAGCTTACTTACTTACTATCACTATCTTGCTATCCTGGCCTGAAAAACTAGCATCGTGAATATCCGGCATTATATCTTAACTGTAAAAATAAGGCATATTAAATCATGTGTACCAATAATAGTTTTATGAACACAGGCTTCTTATTTTTAATTCGTGTTAGAAATATTAACAATTATTTAGCTTTAATATTAAGTATTTGCACGAAAGTTGATGCAGTGATCTTATTTTAAGTGACACCACAATGTACCTGTATTAAGCAAATAAAGTTTCATTCATTCATAATAAATTTACTCAACCACTTCACAGGCTGTGTTGGCAGAGATGGCATAAACCTAGCTTAAATTGATGTTCTAGTCACAACTAGTGCTAGACCAAGCGTCGTTGCTCAGAACACTGTGTAATCATGCGATGGAAGGTTGTAAGGTTTCATATAATTCAATTGATCGAAGACGACGGCAAACCTGATTTACAACTGAAAAATAACTTAAATAAATCTATCTATCGAAATTGATGCAAACATGGCTCGAAAGGAGCCTCTACGAGGCGCACTTGAAATCCTTTCAACACACTGGTTCGAAATAATTTGTGACACGATAAGAAAAAGAAGATGAAAACATACGTCACACCGTCACACGGTCACACGATGGAGTATGTAGAACAAGATATTATAATTTAAGAACTGTATACCATACTTCATGCAATAAACGATTTCATTTCATTTACAAGTAAGTATACGTAACTTCACATACGCGGTACTGGGATGAGGAGAGAACTATTATGAATAGAATACAATAGAATTTAACATTTGTTGTTAAGTTAATAAGACCTTGCGCACAGAACCACAATAGGATGGTTGAAGTGGAGACAGCTCACAGGCGTAATGTGTGATAGAAAAATGCCGCTCAAGGTTAAAGGGAAAATGTACAAAACTGCGATTAGACCTGCTATCCTGTACGGCACCGAATGCTGGGCGGCAAATAAGCAACATCTCAACAAACTACACACAACAGAAATGCGCATGCTACGCTGGTCTGCGGGTATCACACTGCTAGACAAAATCCAAAATAACTACATAAGAGGAAGTTTTAAAATCGCACCTATAGTAGATAAAGCAAAAGAGAAACGGCTTCGATGGTACGGGCACGTCCAGAGGCGCCCGGAGGACCATATGGTTAAGCTTGCCCTAAGTTTGCCAACAACGAAACGGGGACGTGGAAGACCACCCTCCACTTGGTTAACAACGGCTGATAATGACCTGAAAGAAGCTCAACTCGACACTGACACTGCAGAAAATCGTGGAGAGTGGAGAAAACGGACAAGGAAGGCCGACCCAAGTAAATGTGATACACGGTCGAGGGATATATATATTGTTCAGTTAATAAGAGGTAAAAATGTAATTGGTATCAACAGTTTGCCCATGTCGGACGTATATTTTTTTTGCATAACATAATTGAATCGTATTAGCTAATGATATTCTTGCAATCTTTAAAATTTAAGACACTTACCAACCTACTTTAATTTTTAAGCTTTACAGCGTGTTTAATAGTGATTTCCAAAGCGACTATTCTAAAAATTGCCCTTGGCTTCGTCTTTGTTGTATCGAGAATATCGAGATATTCTGTTCTTCCTCCAAACTAGTTATATTTCAGCCGAATCGGTTAGGTAGTTTTGGTCTGATTCTAGTTAGTAACATTTCCAATTGTTTCACTCATTAGTTTTAATCCTTGTATTTGTATTTATGTGTAAAATAAATAATTATCCATCTTTCCATGCACTTATTCTCACGTCACGTGGACGTGCACAGCACAGGACCGACGGACATGGGATCTGATGGAGGAGGCCTTCGTCCAAAAATGGACATCCAAAAATAATAGTAAATAAATAAATCATCATTACATAAAACAAAGAAACAAAAACAAAATAAGGTATAAAATATTGTACTAAGTATAAATACTATATAATACTTACTTGTATTAAGATACTTGTACTAAAATAATATACACTGCATGATATATTATTAGCTCTACCAATTTATCTTTAATTAAGTTAACTTGTAGTTGAACAATATGTTACTTAAGTTTCTATGGGAAAATAATAGGCTTATTTATTTATTTATTTTCCATGCACCTATTCTCAAAAAAACTTTGTCTTTATAATATCCACTCACCTGGCAAAAAGGTGAAGGTTGCATGAGCTAGAGACTCTTGTGTTACGTGACGCCGTATGTGTCGTTCTTGTATTTTTATGCAAGCTATTCTCTTCATTTTTCACACCTGCACTAGCAAAATATGTTGCGCCAAAAATCCATTATCTTTTTAATCTACATATGTTTATGTGTATGTATGGCGTCAACGAATTAGGTATTAAACCTAACTCTAGTATTAAAATTAAATATATATGTATTTTAGTGCTAAGGCTTAATTACTTTGTATGTTGTTGCCTGAAAAAGAATATTATTTTGCAAAAAATAATAATCTTTATCTATCTTCTTCTTTTATCGTGTCACTTGTTCTTTCGAACCAGGGTGCTGAAAGGATTTATCTATGTTATCGATGAACATTTATTTATCTTTATCTATAAATGTATATTTATCGTTATTTTCCATGTAGGCAACCCCGATATCATCGTAAAAGTTAATGCAATCAGGGGTTTCGTAATCAATTAATTTGATGTTCTTGTTTGTTTTCCTTCATACATTTTCCACGTTACCATGGTTCTTTTTACATCGGTCCACTGTATAACGTAATACAAATTCGCAGCAAAACTTCCTTTGCATTGCGAGTTAATAAAATTCCTTTCTTAGTACTCACTTATTTTTTTTACGAAAATACCTACAAAGCTTAAATTTAATTTCATGTCCGGTAACTCTCATTGTCCAAAGCAAAATTTTTGATACTGTAGCCAAACCTAATTTGATAATGTATTAGATAAGGATTTCTGGCATCTGTTAAGTACATACCACATAGTTATCCCTGATAACAGAACTTTTTAGGTTATTTCTACTATATTAAATGTAAGGACCGCAAAAAGTGGCATACCGAAGAATAGGCCTTTACCCATAAGTAGGTGCAAGAGGCTGGATAAATAGATAGATAGATTAACTGTTGAAAATTTGGTGCATACACGAAAACGTTGACGTCATTGGTAACGCTGTCATTGTCCGGTAACGCTCATTGTTCGGTAACGCTGGTAGTCACGTTGAACTATCGTCCGTAAACCAACTTTACAGACAACCAATTTTCTTCTCGGTTGAGTGTCAGGTCAAAATGTCATGGATAATCTTTGATAGCGGATTACGACTCTTATTACGATCTTACTTGTAATTATAGGAGGGAGTGTGTGTTATTATGTTCAACGCGCGTTTTCGATTACATTTGCCCCATAATTTACGACCTCAATAAATCTGCTAAGATGGGCAAAATATTATTTCTTGATACGAATTCTTGGACGGATATTCAAATTGAAGAGGTTACCTTTTCAATTCTAGTTGCTAGATGTATCCCAGGAAAGCAATTTTAGTTTCATTGAGTACCATTTTAGATAAAAGATTTTTTCAACCGACTTCAATAAAGGAGGAGGTTATCAATTCGGTCGATTGTTTTTTTTTTATGTTTGTTACTTATAAACCGTTTTTACGTTATATACTTTTATATAACAACTTTGTTGTTTATAAACCGATTAGTAAAAATATTTTTATGTTTGAGAGGATATACTTTCAATTTGATCCCAAAAAAATGCATACAAATCGGTTTAGCAGTTTAGGTTTTGAATCAAAATAATTGAAAAAAAAGTAGTTGAAGTGTAAAATGTTGCGTATTTTGCTTCCCTGTGGCTTTTCAGTGGTTACGGTCACTTAAATAATCCAACTGAAGTCGGTTGTTGTATGTAAAACCTTGGTTATTATATTAGAAGTTTTAAAAATATTATTCATTTTTCCGGCTGTTAAGAAAAAAAATAATGAATTTTTAGATCTCTTTCAATTCAAAGTGTCATATTATTGCCAGTAGAGTATATCATCGATAGCTTATTACATGAATCTGTCGATAAACCGGCGACGGACACGCGATAGTTTTGAACTACTCGGCACGATGGAGGCTATTTCTGTTACAATTTACGATAATTGTTTTTACACAATAACGATTATTTCAGTCTCAAAGTAATACAATCATTTTATATGATCAGCCTTTCTTTTGGATTAATAGCTAAAGCCCGAAATTTCATTTGCCTTGCGAGTTAAAAAAAATCCTTTCTTAGTACAAGCCCAAGTTCTTGATAAAATACGGCCTTCTAATTTCAATTCTCTACATTCAGTAGACTTGTGCGTTGTCAGTGAGTCAGTCAGGACAAAGTCTTTTATATACGGTCAAATTTTAATCACCATTATAAAAATATTGCGCATAGTCAGTTGCCGTTACTGAAAACATATACGGCAAAAAAACTTGAAAAAATTAAGTCCAATTTTTGTCAAAATTGGATAACTGTTACCGTTAGTCGTTTTCCTATAGATTTGCGTCAGGCGGTACCCTAAATTGATAATAATTTAAGTTTTATTCATCATTTGGCAAACCCGGGTACCTAGCTCGAGCCAGTCCCCAAAACCTTGGCTCGGGCGCCGCACTCGCACCGCTGTCACTCTGTCATTTTGTACAAATCCAACATTGTGACTGCACAGATACAACTGAGTACCCCTCCTGCATTGTGCATTTAAATTATATTTGGTAATTAAAAATAGGTGGTGTATACAACGTTGTGTAGTGTATATAAGCCCTGACTTGAGGGGGCGAATTCAGACTAAGAGTGTGAATACTATCACGTGTGCAAAGGTTGAATACATCGTATCAGAAATTTTCATACAATAATTATTTAAGACAACCCTATTTGCTATTTACTTCTCCATCTGTACACACTCTCCACGTCGCACATAGATACACGTAAGGAACATGACTCTCACGTCTATGATCTAGGTAAGTTGAGTAGGTAGGTATTTATGAACCTTTCGATGTAAAGAATTAAGAAAAGTTTTACATAATTTAGTTAAATTATTTCAAACTATTGAGAGATTAAGAGAAAATACATACAAATGTTCGTTTTATTTTTATTTATCAATTTGTTACTGAGGACTTTTCTCTTAGTTATTGGAGTAGGTAGGTACTTGTAGTCTGCAGTTTTCACAGTTGCATTCCACCCGCACGATGGATGCGGCAAGAGAGGGCGCAATGGCGCACATTGGGAAAGGCCTATGTCCTGCAGAGGACTGCACCGACCGACGAACTCACAAACATTAAAACTTTTGAGCTATTTTTCACTTTACGCAAACAACTTTATGTCAAGCCGAAGTTTGAGTCAATTTGTCTTCTCGCAGCTCATAACACAGCACTTCTGCCATGTTTCAGTCCATAACCATAGTTATATTGGGATAGGGATATTAACAAACAAATTGTATATTGATGATCAGTATTTCTCTTGTACCAGCTAAATGCTACTTATCTAAACTCTTCATAGTACAGTCAGCTACATCAACTTGTATACACTCTCATGCTTTCACATTAATAATTATACTCTTAATTTTGATAAAGACAATATTTTATTACTATTGTGATTAAAAATTAAAAGTTTACTTCTACCACAGAGTCTACTACTATTAAAATTTAAATTGTAAATAAGAATTATTTGGCAAGTTATGATAATTCCAACACCAAAAGTTTCCTAACCTTGCCAAAAGTGCACAAGTCGAAACAAAAGGCGCAAGTTGGCATTAAGTACAAAGCGTGCTCGTTATGTTAATTGTACCAACTTGACAGCGAGTTACAGCTAAGTAATGACGACTCAAAGTTCTACTCAGCATTTGAAATATCTTCCAAAGTTATGGGAAATATTTTTTCAAAACTTTTTTGTGGAGTGCCTAAGATTGATGCTTATTTTTTTTTTGTGGGAAATAAATTATTTTTTCCTAATTTTGCGCCGCGTCGCGTTATGTCGTCGTAGGCTCGTAGTGCCACCAAAGAATAAGTAATATTATGTACCATATGATAGCGCTACGGCATCGCAGCATCGTAGCACTAGCTACGAATTAACAATTTTGTATAATTGGTAATTTTTTATTTTGATGTTTTATTTTCATGATTCTCACCACTTCAAAAATACGTTAACACAAAATTAGTTTTAAAATTTGATATTAATTAATTATGTATTTTGATTGACTATTGAATAATAATAAAATATGTCTTTGTTTGTAATGTACTGTTAGAAACATTAAAAATGTAACATGTATAAAACAGAACTTAATGGAAGGTCGATGTAAGACTTATGCATACATATATCCTAGTTATAAACTGCTAAAAGTACGAAGCAGCAAAACCAGATAATTTGATATTTATTATGGAAAACGTTACGTTAAATAACTAACGTTATACGTTAAATAACGTTGCATCAGTCAAGAGATAACTGGAATAAATGCCCCAACCACAGTGCATGTAGCAGTTTTCATGTGCCAGAAATGTGGTTTCAGAGAAACAGTAAATAAATACTGATAAAATACAGAACTGACACTTTCAAAAATAATCTTAATTCAGTTTCCTACCACTTTTTTTTCTGTTTTTTACATCCAAAATTATTTGCTTTGGCTTGCCTTAAATACTTTACTGTAATGACAAAAATTATATTGTTATTGTTCCATTTAGATATTACAGTTCCAATCATAGGTAATCCTTGTGTTCAGCTTTTTTGATATTTTACTTAAACAATAGTTACTATTTTTTAAATACAAATTATTATCTTAATACTTGCCTTATATGCTGAGTAAAAGCTAACTTAAGCTAAGTGTATTTACAATTACCAGAACATTTTATAGAGAATTCATACATATTAATATGGTATAAATTTACTAATGGCCCCACACTAGGCAAGTCTGTATTGATTTAATTTCCGACTCAAAGGAACGAGATATTTGAAACAATACTGACTGTATGTACTCATACTGTGTCGGAACAGTGCTACCAACGTTAAAATAATAAATAGTGAGCGATACCACTGGCTGGCAGAATGCTATCGGTATAGGTTGGTAACCCTGATTGCGCACGTCATGTTGCTAGCATTTATGTATCATTGAATCATTGGCGGTTGTGGTCAACTGGATAGCGTTAGTATATTTCATATCTATCTTATAAATTTTCATGAAAAATATGTTTATTTGGGATTTTTGATATGAAATGTTAAAGAATATTGTTTTTGTAACTAAATACCACAAGTTTATTTGAACCTAGTTTTCACATAAAAAGAAAAATATTTTTCCATAAACACATTCATTAACGAATCTGAAGGATAATAATTATAAAAGCATTGTTCCTCTAATACCACTGGAAGTTCTTTACGCGATATCCTAGTCTCCTTCCTACACGTGTACGTATGTACATATAACATCTTACCTCATATATATCTTTGAATAACTTACATAGACAGTACAATATACAGCTTACGTAGACACATGCAGTCAGTTCATGTACACGATGGCGGTCCCTTTTTAATTTTCCCCGAGACGTGGATGAGACGGTGTGAGGGTTGCTAGATGTAACAGGGGTTTTTACTTTATTCGGAAACTAAATGCGGTAACGAAGTTAAGGATTAACTTGGATTTGAGTTAGAGCAAAATGAGAAAACGTATAAGAAGTTTCGTTATATCAGTAATTATCTTTTTCAAAACATTCCATTTGCTTTATACCTTTTAAAAGCTCAGCTCGGCTTTTATTCGGATAATCCTTTGCTGCAGTAGGTGAATATCACAGAAGTATTAATACATAGAATCACAATGAAGTACACTGAAAATGCGACAAAAAAAAGAAGCCACATTGGCTAACTTCTAGTACATTTTGGTCAGTAGCAAATTTTTGAAAAAAAGAAGTAACAGGGCTAGATAAATATTATATGTTAAAACTACAAGTCTTTTTCATTGTTAATACAACTACATCGTAAAATGTAACAAACATTATTTGAAAATGGAAATATTTCATTTTTATTGACAAGGTGTATGAAATTTTTTGGTTCTGTCTTACGGCTCCATTTTTGTTTGATACTGTCTATCTTGGTGTACTATAGGAACACTGTTATTCATCTATGGTACATATTTGTTAGTTCAATTTCATACAATAAATAAACGACAGGAATGTATATAGTATATTAAACACCCATCGCCTCGCTCTGATCTTCAGTTCAGTTCTTAGTCAGAGGTTTTTACTTAATTAAAAAGTTTCAGAGCGGTAGCGCAGACGCGTAAAACATTTATTTCATAGTGCAGCTTAAAAACTCGTCTAGCATGTGGTTTCGTGGGAAATTAATTTACAATTGTCAAATAAAATATTTTTAAATAAGTAACGTGATATTTTAGGAGCTTCATTATTAACTATAATTTATGCTAAAACATAATTGAGCTATGTGCTTGGATAAATTTCCAAAATGATACGGTTTGAAAAAATAATAATTAATTTTAGTGCAAGTTTACACTAGAACAAGTCTGACTCCATCTTTTGACGTGACTACGTCTAATAAATCGATGAACGCCGGCTGCAAATAACGTCATTGTCCGGTAACTCTCATCCGTTACGCTGTCAATGTTTTGTTATGACGTTGTCACGTTAAACTATCGTCTATAAACCAACTTTACAGACAACCAACTTTTTTTTGTACCGGCACTAGCTGTGACTGAAAATATGGTACTTATTGAAAAACAATGTGTTCCTTTTGAACAACTTTTGTTTGAAAATTCAATGTTTTTACGTAAGAAAGCATTTTCTTACCAGCTAACATAAAAGTAATACGCCTATCCCAACTTACCCTCGAATAAGAGACGAAAATGTAAGGTAAACAAAAACAACACAGCAATTTGAGGGTAGACGTGAAAAATTACTGCGACGCCGACGTGCGTGGAATGAGAGAGTGGGTTGGGGAGTCCGTGATTTCACAGATGAGTGAGCGAGACAACAATGTTTCATTCGCTCACTTAATAAAACAGTCGTCTACGAAACTTTATAGTTTTATGTAGTTGCAATAAAATTTCGGGGTATAAACAAACACTTGCTTTCGCCCAGGTTTTTTAAATTTAATATCAGACTCAGGTAGATTTTAAATAAAAATTTGATGTTTTTCGTGAAAAATAAACATAAATTAAAGCTCGTATTTGTGTGGTACTTGAATAAAATTTAAAATTATCTTCTCTCATGTGCACTAAATGTCATAATTATGCATTTCATATTAAGCAAGACCAAGTTAAAAAGTTAGATTCAGACAAAAAAACGAGAGAGCTTGTTAAACATTTAAGGCCAATCCTCAAATCCGAATTCCATAAAAAATGATTAGGGCAAATACTCAAAAAGTACGCCGTATTATAGTAATTTATTCACACTATTCGTTTCGTCCATGATTTTGTCAACAAAAAAAGTGAAAGGTTTCATACTTTAATTTAGATTTTATACGTGTTTTTAAGTTAGTAGGGTTAATTTTAAAACATTTTGTATGGAATTCGGATTTGAGGATTCACCTTAACGTTTTATAATTAGTCGAAATATATGAAAACTCACGACTACCTACTAGTTGGCATGTGACTAAAGCAGGGTTAAGACGAAGCGCTGGCCTGGCCCGTGTTGTTTTTCCCGCGAGTGAGGGCAGCCAGCGCTGGCTTGTCTTGAAAAACTGTTAATACGAGGCCAATAACAAGCCAGCGCTGACTGCCGGTGGCAGCCAGCGCTGGCTTCATGTAAACCCTGCTTTATAGTAATAGTTGGCATGTGACTATTAGCTATTCCGTGTCGTGAGTTTTCATGAATTTCGACAAATTTTAAAACACGTATAAAATCTAAATTAAAGTATGAAGCCTTACTACTTTAAGTTAACACAATCGGAAAACATAGACAGAACGAATAGTGTGAAGAAATTACTATAATACGGCGTACTTTTTGAGTATTTATTCGAAACACTTTGTATGGAAATTTGCCTTGAGGATTACCCATCATTTAATATGTCTTGACTATTTGTGATTATTTAGTTTATTAAAATTGGTTTGTATTCAATAAGAAATTAAACAAAAACGTCTTTTGAACTATGAAACTGAGCTACAAATAGTAATCACATCAAGCTAGAATTAGGTTCCTTCCTAAGCAATAAACACTAAACCAGGCTGTATCTCAGCACTTACGCTTAATTGAATCCTGCAATTTACATGTCCGCACGAATTTGCATTTAAAGCACCCTGTAGTTATAATATACGTACGCTTTAGCATTCCATAGACATGCAGATTGTAATAACACAGATTAAACTGTAGCGGGATGCACTTTGTATGCTTTCACACTCCCGAGAACAATGTTTTACAAACTAAGCACCCTATTTGCGCTGTTTTCAAGGATTTATCCGTGCATAGTAGACATGGAGAGTATGCCGAGTAACATGTTATATATCATGGTATAAAACTGATCACACATAGCACTTGTTACTTTCTGAGACCAATTCTGTTACAAAATTGACATACGCCCGGGGTGCCCTGGCAGGCGATTTGGTACGCTGTGATGTGATGATACTTGCCACCATTCACAATTTCATTCGTATCGTAAATAACAATAACAGACAGTTAGTAGTGTGCTAACTGTGAGCGAGAGTGATTACGTGACGTCGCGTCATGCGTGAATTAATTATTTTAACAAAATGTAAAATTATCACATTAGGCTACTGATAAAAAATCACTGTGACAAAATGAAACCATTATCACCATGTGGCAATGAAATAGAAGTAGTAATCATTTTCATGCCTAGATGATAGTTATAATTGATTGAAGACCTGAAAGTGTATTTTCAGTTCTTCATGGAATATCTTTTTGATTTGAAAAGGTTGAAATGTTCTTTTTAACTACAGTTCTGTATGCTTTCGAATTGGCTATAACATATTTTACCAATTATTCTACATATGCTGACGCCGCCCGCACCTTCATTTGCATTGCAAAGGACATTGGCCACTTTGTATGAGCTTATGGCTTAGGGTGAACAGTGATTTTTGGTATAATTGTGATAGAGGCTTAATAGCTTCTAAAAGTAGGTACCAGAATATAAGGATATCTTAGTATCAAAATGTTCGGTTGACCTACTATCCCACTCATAAAGTTCATGATCGACGGAGGGTTTTATTTTCTAATTTTCATCATAATTATATGATACATTACATTATCTAAAAGCTGGCTAGGTAGATTCATATTATTTTAGTAGTCCTTGTCCAGTTTATGAACCGTACTGTTGCAATATGAAGCACAGCAACCCACCGTCTTTACGGCCTACAATACAATTACAACAGTACTGTTTTATTGCTTTCCTTTTTTAATTATTACTTTCAAATAAAATAAATTCAATATAGGTATATATTTTGGCTCAATCTGCTTGTATGCGGTGGTTCTGAGGGACGATTTTCCCTTCCTATGTTAGTGTGTTCCAATCTATAAATAAAGGGAAATCTGTTATAGCGAATTTCACAATTACTTACTTAAATTAATTAAACAATAAATGGAAATTGATGAACCTTACAGTTTGCTGAGCCATCCATTGCCATAAATACGCTTGCGTTTCCACTCCTAAATGCAGTCAATATGAATTCCATAAGCAAGTGAGGGTCAACATTAGAATCCATTGTCCATTTAAGAGTAAAAAAACTTCCTCAAAATATAAGTTGAAATGGAAAAAAAATACAAAAAGATTATTCTTATTCTTCGCGTTTGGCTCCACACATAGTATATTATAAGCCAGTGTAAAGTAATTTATCGCATTCGTGGTCAAGTTATTTAATAAACATGTTTTATTGTACATTGTATTGAATTATTGTAAAAATTATAAAAAATATTCAGTCAAATGTCCAAAATGAATGACATGACATGTAATGTAGACTTGGGTAGCTTTCACAGTTGCTACAATAGTTGAAGCGTCTCTTTCCAGCAAGTGAGGCATCACGTTTGTTTTGACGAGCCAGCTCACCACTCTTCCCTCGAATGTTCACCTTGGCCTTGATTTTTGATGATTTTTCTGCATACTCTATTAAGGGTAGATTAATATTAATATTACTCATAAAACGTGGCGACAATAAGAGATGGCTACGCTATCTATTTTTGTTAGTATCTTGCGACAAGAAATAAGATTAATAATTAAATGGCTCTTACATGAGTACTCAATCGTGGTACCACAGTGAGGGAGCTCGTCGTGTCAAGGAGTTGCCTCGCATACTACTCTATTTTTAGAAGCAAGACTATGACATGACTTTGATCCTTTTTGACGTGTGCTGTGCTGCCATATTAGTATAAAAAGAGATTAAAATTATCGATCGATTAAAAGAATCGATTTTTTCTAAGGAATTTATTTTTTTAGCGATCGAATAATAAACAACTGAGCAAAAGTCGTGTAAAGGAACTTCTATTAAAAACAAAAAAAACGGTATGTGTTTGACCACATGACAGAAGTGAAAACTTCATCAAGGTGACACGTGCTGACTTTACCTTAACAAGTGTTACATAGCAAAGCATAACGGCTGAATCTCGTTGAATACCCACAAATAAACAAGTGTTCAGCACGCTTCAAAAAGTATTCACTTTCAAAAAATGCATAAACACCCTCGATCACATAATGACAATTTGCATTATCGTGATATCGATTCATAAATAAATAGATATTATTCGATTACTATTCAGAAGAAAGTAAATGACAACACTAGTTTGATGAATAATAATATATAATAAATAAAATACTAATTAAATAAACTTTTTTTAGGTTCACCTGGGTACTAAAATATTACGCAATAATTAATATCCAAAATTAATCGATTTATTGAACAAATTGGATTTCTCTGAACATCGTGTTCACTGAGGCCAGGAATGAACAATATCCTTTGTAAAGTTTCAAGTCTCTGCGTTTAACGATTTGGCCTGTACGTTCTATGTCAGTCAGTCAGTCAAGCAGATTTAAGCCTTTTGTATGTATACGAGTATGATGTAGGTAATAAAAGGCATTTATGTAAGAGCATCATCGTGTATATTTTTGGATATTATTAGCAAATGTAAACTGCGGAAACTAGATCACGCTCTATGTTGAATGTTGAAGTCTACTATGTTAAGATTTTCTGTTCAGTAAAACAGCTTAAAAACAATATTTTTTTTGGGTTAAAAAGCCTGTCGTATTTCAAGTAGACTTTACGCAATCAAAGGTCAAAGGCCGAAGTTTTATTTAGGTAAGAAGTATTCCTACAAAATCAATATTTGGGTCACGATAGCTCGCAAACAATTGTACCAAATGTGGTGTATGTAACAAGTGAGAGCGATTACCGTTTAACTTGGAATTAAGTATACTTAAATATCTACTCTTACTAAGTACGTGTAATAATAGGCATCAACAGATCAATAAGAGTGCCTTGGAAAATACCGCATGAAGATAACGCACTCGCACTAGCCAGTCTTCTTCTTCTTATCGTGTCACTAGTTCTTTCGAACCAGTGTGGTAAAAGGATTTCAAGTGCGCCTCGAGGACGCTCCTTTCGTGCACTGGCCAGTAAGTGCGGTAATAAAAAATATAATATTTAAATTTCAACAAGCTTTCTTTGCCAGAGAAGAGAAAGTCTAAAACTTAAAATAATAATTAGATTGTCAATTTTCCGGGATTTCAGATCGTATTTTCTTTCGGTCAACATAAAAAATGCAAAAATTCTAAAACGAAATTGGGATATTTTATTTAGAAGACTTCTTAGTAAAATCTATCTTCTTGCGCCAAGCATGATACTTGATATTTTACAGCCGACAAAGTCGCGTGCTCAACCAACAACTTATTTGTAGGTTAGCAGTACCAACCTCATTTGCACGATGTACAATCTTTTGAACCTTCTTTGTAAGTTGATTTATTAGCATTTAGTAGGTTGTCGAACGTACAATATGAGTTTTGGCGGGAACATGAAAAATTGCGCATTGGCGGCATTAAATTAATTGACAAAACTTGTATAACTTTGAGTGTTTAAGTGTAAAAACGGTGGTTTTTTATCCATTAAGTGCTCGTGAACGTGTATGAGTGTTGGTGAATAGTGTAATGCTATAAAACGTGACTTTTCGTTTTGCCTCCAAAACTCCATAGAAGCCTCTAGTAAAGTCGCAACCACCACTACTTTACAGGGGCATGACTTGACTTATCGACTCTGACTTATGACAAAATAATCTCTCCAATTACTTGACACTGGCTATATACTTTTGATGTGAAGCCAAAACCGAAGAACTTAGGTTCTTCGAAAGAAAAAAAAAAAAAAAAGTTCATTAATTGGTTCGATCTAAAAGAGTTCCAAACAAAAGTTCAAAAGCCAAGTATATTTTATGAGCTCTTTGTATTATTAACAGTAGACAATTTTTGAACTTGATCCTGTTTAAATCTAGCTAATCGGAATTTAATTTAATTTAAATAACACAATAAAATCAGTTTATTTTATTACATTTTTAACATAATTTTGACTTTATCTTAAAATATTTTATAACAGTACCTAGGTATTTTCAAAATTAATAAATTCCATGTACTCTACATGTGCTTGGAAGAGAATACATTCAGCCTGGCTTTGTATTACTTATTTTAATTGCCCTTGTAATTACCTAAAATTTGATGTAAGTGTAGACACTATCATTATCAAGTGTATCTACCATGTGGTGTGGCAGATACTTCACGAATACAGTATACACTCATACATAAACCATGTATAACTCCACTCAGCAACGCACTCGGCACCCACCCATTATACCTACGAGCATAGTATAATCCAGAAAGCAGTAATGCACAATTCCTATTTTACAGCGTACACCGCCCGCGGACAGCTAAAAGCATAGCCATGTTCCCATGGTCACTTACATTCATCCCTCTCTGACTTGGTGTGTGAAAAAGAGAGCCTTTCAGGCTTTTTCGGTCGTTAAAAGTTTCGGCGAGCTTTCTTCAAATGTGGGTATTAGTTTTTTATGTGGACTTTTTGTGTTGAATGAGCTTCGGTTCTGAAAAGGTTGGTGAGTTTTTTATTGGGTTAACAGCTAAGTTTTTTTCTAGCCATTTTAAAAAGAGGGAATGAAAACCATTTTTATAAAATTTGGGTTCTTCTGCTTACTTATAATTTTTGGTCAACTGTCAAACATTCTGTTTAAAACTGTCTTATTTTAGGATTATTTTTGACGTGACTACGTCTAATAAATCGATGAACGCCGCCTGCATGCACGAAAACGTTGACGTCATTGTCCGATAACGCTCATTGTCCCGTTACGGTGGTAGTTACGTTAAAATATCTTCCGTAAACCATCTTTACAGACAACCAATTTTTTTTTATTATAAAACTTTAATGTCAAAGATGATACAGTGTAGGAAATAGTAAAAACTCTCCAGGGTCATATAAATAGGACCCTAAAATCCTAAATAGGACCCTAGTGTGGGTCCCACACGAATTAAAACTCTATCTTACTATCTCCTTTTCAAATTTGCATATCAAAACGAACTTTACAAGTTTAATCCGGATAAGATGGTACCCGGATAAAAAGACAAGTTCTAGTTAAAACCGCTCCGATCCGGTTCAAACCGAATTGCTCGGGTAATCTAATGACCGGTGCTCTGCCAGCTGGGGCACTATTGTAACTAGATTTAGCAGATGAAATCTTCCAAATTCTAAAGTGTTTTGGGTTATGAAAAATTATGTGCAAAATGTTCTAAATCATTTTTTTTTTAACTTGCAGCCAAATTTTCATAGAATATTTAAAAATATTTTGCTGTAAATTATTGAAACGTTTTTTCTAACAATTAGTTTACTTAGTGATGTTTTCCAGTTAGTTCAGTTTAGATACGTAACCAAATTATATCAAAAGTTTACGGGCGTTATCATACTTGCAAAACAGAGCAACTGGCTACGAGGTAGGATACGAGTATATGTAGGTAATATAGTACTTAAAACTTTATACTGTCGTTCGACATTATGTCGTACCAGCGAGAATTGGTGCTTGGCTATTTGCCAGCTGAACTGAATTAATAGAATATCTTAACTCAACCGAAGTTTTAAAGTACGAAACGAAACGACTCAGCAATTTTGGAAACTTTTAAGATTTTATGAAAATTACTGTTAGGCTGATGGAAGTGCTGTGTTTACAAATTTTCTGGATAAAAACGGCGAAAATTTTAGCATTCTGCCCAATAAAGTTTTGAAGAATTAAGTTCTATAAAGTCTTTTTTGTATTGTTTTTTTCAAGGAAAGACTTTCTTTTATCAAATGAAAGACAGGCTTCACATTAAAAAAAAAAATGCAAGCGATTATGTGGCTAAGAATTTACTGGTAGCAGCTAGTTATTTACGACTCGCAGTATTTGTGACATAAATAAAGTTTATAGTTTTTACCCATCCGGGTATATTTTCTACAAATATAAATCTGAAATGACCTATAAAATAAATAATAGGCGGTTGAAGTCACGACCCGCAGTATTTGTGACATTTAGTAATTAGTTTTTACCCATACGGGTATATTTTCTACAAATATAAATCTGGAAAAAGACAGGCTTCACTTTAAAATAAATAGCAGTCGGGTAAAGTCACGACCCGCAGTATTTGTGCCATAAATTTAGTTTATTGTTTTTACCCATCCGGGTAGTCAGGGCTAGTCTATTTCCGGTTCAACGCTATTCATTTTATTTATTTCGCTTGAAAAAGGGCACATTGGTTTTGCAATGATATGAATAGGTTATAGTAAAATAAATATGTTCAGGGTTCCGCATACACAAGAAGTAGCCTTTCTTACTCGTTAGGAATAAATAGGCCCAGTTTATTTAGCACGAGTTTTGTAAGTGTGTGAGTGAATAACGTCATATTGAGGTTCATGCAAGTGCTGCAACGCGGATTGGTACCTAAATGTTACAAACTCCAAGTGATTCCTTTTGTATTCAAATTCCTAGTGATATCGTCACAATGATTACTTTGTTACCCCCGGATATGCCGCCCTATATCCGGGGCCCAGTTGGCACCATGCCAACAGCGTGGCCTTCAGAACTCGGTCAGATGCGTCAAAGCCCTGCTGTGGAGGGTTAAAACGAGTTTGTGACCTCACTCGTTATTTATGATCTTCTAAATGAGTGGACTTGAATAAGTTTTCGGGTGAACTGAGAATTAATGGGTTCAAAAATCAGATTCGAATGGCGCAGCATTCAACAGAACACACGAATGCTCACACCTTCAATAGAAAAAGGAAAATAAAACTTCTTAGTATCAGTGAAACCTGGAAAACGATAGCGTGAAGAAAGTCAATAAAAAAAATTAAAGGTTTGAATAAAAATTAAATGAATGTCACAAAATATAAATCAAAGTTTTAAGAAAAAGGACATTAAATTTAAATGAAAATGTTCTAAACAGAACTTACCGATAAAATTCATCTTGCCGTCTGCGGTGTCACACTTATCGAAAAATAATTATATTATTTCCTAACCTTATACTAACAAGTCTCCATAACAACGTCCGTATATAAAAATACTTTTTAATTGAGCACCAAAATTACATTAGACAATACATGATACGTATCGTTAGAAAGAGTTAGAGAAGAAGAAAAGAGAAGGAGTATCGTAATAACCTATGACATTTTGTAGCGCGAGACGTGTTTCCGACGCGAGAGCCGGAGACCGAATGCCGGCGTGACGCGGTGCTAGCGGTATTTATGCACTGTCGAGATACTAACACACGCGCAAACCTACCCCTCTCACACTTAAGAGCCCGCACCCGGAAAATCGCCTTCCTATTGTCACTGCTAGCAAAAAACCTTCGTCAAATTATCGTACTCTTAATAATGATCGCAATTATCTCTATTGAGGTATTCCGAGGATTTTCTTACCCCAGAGGCCGACTCAATTTTTTAATACAAACCTACCAGGAAAATGTAAACTCAAGGGAAAATTCTGCAGAATTTTTTAGCAATAAAATCACTTCAATTTCCAATACAAGGCAATAAATAAAACTGTAACAAAGAATAATTGCGGATATATTTCATCCCCTTAACACACACATGTATATGAGGTGTAGTTTTGCGCATGTGTGCGGTATAGAACAAAGGGTTTTTGTCGTGGAGGCGTGGCTTGGTATATGTGTGAGTGTGGTAAATCTTTTATAGGTCGATGCATTAAGTAATTTAGTATTATGGGCTGCATTTGACACAAGCTGCCTTGTTGCTTTAGTAGCTGACACGATTGATGGGATTGCTTGAGACAAATTGTACAACCTTTTTTTAACATTTTGGTGGAAAAAAAGGTTTTTAGGGCTCTGATGTCTGATGTCCGGCAATAAACAAAGATCGTTTATATCCATTCCATCGTCCATCACAGTCCATCGCTTAATAAAAACGGTTTTCAGTCAATTATCTCTCAGTTTTAAGATAATTATGCGATATTTTCAACCGACTTCAAAAAGGAGGAGGTCATCAATTCTGTTCATTTTTTTTTATAATGTTTGTTACCTTGGAACTTTGTTGTTAATACCTTTTGAAAAAAAATCTTAAGCTTTCAGATTGGTAGAAATTTTTGTCAAAATCCGTTAAGTAGTTTAGATTTTAAATCAAAATAACTGAACGAAAAAGTCATTGAAGTGAACAAAATTGCGTATTTTGCGTCCCTGTGACTTTTCAGTGGTGCCTACGGTCACTAGAACATTCCGATTGAAGTCGGTTGTTGTACGTTTTTGTAGAACCTTGATTATTACGCTCTGCATGTTTAACCAATTTTAATATTTCTACTTATGACCTATATAAATAAACCTACGTATTTAATTATCTAATAATTTTAAGCCAAGTTACTTAACTCAGGCTGCATTTATAAATTCAAAGTTTCTAGATCCCAAATTTACATATTATACGGAACACGATCATCCACGATTAAGATTCCTGCTTGGGTACAGCGTGAACGATGCACTCCATTTGAATATTATATTAAAAGGATATACGTACTATACGGCGTATATTACAACAATATAGGGTGTTTTATATATTTTCTTGAGGGTAAAGACTTGATAATTATCAATCACCTCTTTTATTTACCTCAGGAGTGCTCTGTACAACGATATCTGGGGCATGAAGCCTGTTTGCGGTTAATTTGTAAAATATTTTACTTCCTTTTGCGCGTTTATCTACACTTTACAAAAAACACAACTTTTAATTATTAATCCTCTACGCTCACGAGTTTTTGGTTCGGAGGTAATGATTTTGATCTATCACTCAATCACCTAACAACAAGATAAATGCCTTTATGCTCCAAACTATCAAAGTATTTACTTTACTCGCTCGGAAGATCTTAACTGTCTGAATCTGGATGGTTTGATGATTCCAATTATAAACTCTGAAAATATGCATAGTTATAACAGTAACTGACCAACTCTATTATATATTATAGTGTAAGAATATTGTACCGATAGTTATGAGAATGGACACCCTGTATAGGATATGTGGGGCGACAAAGTGATAACGAGGCAAACGTGGTTAGAATGATATTATTATTTTTATCATTGTGATATCGCGGAGAAGCCTCTTATACGATGACACATGACTTTTTTACACGCTACATGCCAGCGACTTCGTTTGTAGCGTGTAAAGTCGCCCAGTGTCATCGGTGTTTTTACAATGAGATTGTTCACAATCCTTCCCAAAAGCTAACACGCTCACACGCTAGCGTTTAAAAACGTCAACAATCAGCTTGTAAAAAAGCTTGAGCTGGTGAAGAACTCACACCAATTAAGTCTTAACATATTAATATTTTGCCTCTAGTAAGTGATCAAAGTATTAGTTTGAAACGCTGAATGTTTTTATAATACTTAGAAAATAAAGCTATGAAGTTGTGCTAGTTTTAAATTAAAATTGTTTAAAAACCCAGTTGTTTTAAAACAAAGAGATTCTTTCCAACTATTTAGAGTTAAAACTGTGCTTTTGATTGTAGACAAAGGAATACTGTTTCATAGTTTTTTTTTAATGTTTTTTAAGAAATTATGAAAATGAACAAACTTACAGTCGTCCACATGTGTTTCAGCAGTGAGTTTTATTTACCTGAAAAAGATAAGCGTTATAAATTATTAGTTTAACCAAACCAATAATTTATAAACCTGCCGGCGTCTGTTTTTCCGACACACTATAATCTCGGAGTCTTCAAATCAAGAGTGAATAAGTTCTTACTAGGCAAGCGTGCTACATCCTCGACCACACCGTCACTTACCATCAGGTGAGGTTGTGGTCAAATACTTGCCTATTCCATATAAAAAAAAAAAAAAACCAGACACAGGCTCACACGGTAAATATATAAATGAAACTTTATTAATACCAAACAAGAAAAAGAAATAGAAACACATTATATATAAAAAGTTAAACACACAAAGCGGGCGGTTTTATCGCAAAAAAAACTAAGTTGTAGGCATTTGCGTAGAGCATACAATATCGTATTGATGTTATACACAATTAAAATGGCTAAGTACGTGTTCATGTACTAGTAATAAACCGCATAATGATAAAAAAAATTGTTTTAACGACAACCCCATTGATATAATAAATAAATATTTAGGACATTTCAAACAACGCCATCTAGCCCCAAAATAAGCAGAACTTGTACTATGGGATTCAGATGACTGATAGAATACTTAAATATTTTTTTTAATACTAGATATCATATGGACATGGAATACATAAAAAACACCCAGACTCAGGACAAACACCACACAAAATACGTGTCTCCTGAAGCGGGAATCGAACCCGCGACACCGGCATGGCAGTCCAATACACTTGCCACTCGACCATCCACGTCGTCTTTTGCTAAGATTTCGCTTAGTACCTAATGGAGGTGCGGTGAAACTACCTATGAGATTTTATATTCCTTGTCGGAACAAAAACTAGGTTTCATTATACATTATGGTGTTACACTTTGTAGCACTTCCTAGCACTATTTACGGCGACGCGACGTGGTTCGACAAACATGATGTAGCGCGGTGTAGCAGCGTTAGCGCGGTGTAGCGGCCTAACGCGGCGTAGCGGCGTTAGTGCTACGCTGCACAGCTACGCTTTCGTAGCACAATAAAGTGTCTACGCTTTTATTCCGAGTTGATAAAATAAACCATCTTCTATATTTGGTTTGTGACTTTTTCTGATAATGTAAAGACAGTAAAAGTTTGAAAAATTGTTTAGTACAAATAAACTAATAAATAAAAAATGAAAAATAGATCCGTTCACTCTTTATACAATACTTAATGTATTTTTATCTTTTTATGAGAGAATTTATGATGATATTAGTTTAAAAGCTCACTATTTCATAAGCATGCTGTATCGCCTATAATTGTCGTTGAACTAGACTAGTTTAAAGATATTGTATCCTATTTATGGATTCGGTGTAAACTACGTTGGTGAAATAAATAAATAAAAAAAATAACTTATGCTTGTGTACTGGAACACGACAAAACAACCAAACAGATTGGGTTAACTCAAGCTAAGCATGACACCGTACAACATTACTTTTGGTTACTTTTCACGCGAGCAAAGTTGCCGGTAAAAGCCAGTGAACCGATAAAAGTATCGGAATAGTGTTAGTAGAGGTGCGTCCACACGAGGCAAGGCGGCGGCGGCGCGCTGATAAACCCGCACTCGCCTGATTTCATTTACAATTCATTTGATGTACTTAGCGGAGGGCGTTTGATGGACGCGGTAGGGCTGCCACGGATTTACAAGTATTTTTTTTAAGTTAAAATTCTGTGTGTTGTAACAAGCTCAAAGTTTATGCAAACTGAAAACCCGACTGCCAAAATACTATCGCGGCACCGGCGCCGTATTGGTTTTTTGAAAATTTTTTTTAATGACATTTATTTGGCCAAAACGAATTTAAACACACCTCATTTACCGAATTCCATTAATGATAGTTTTTTTTAATGAGTTATTCAATATGTTGATAATATTTTGATGAAAAATTAACATTATTTTATTTCTTTGTATTTTACTTTATTTGATTTATACACAAATGAGCTTACAGCCTAGGCCAAAGCGCCCAAGTGTTAAATTGCTGATGACACACAAATGAATTACACATTACATAATTATACTCACATTACATTATCCTACATAATAGATTAATTAAATAACATGAGAGGTAGAAAACAGGAAAACAAAAATCATTAAGAAAATACACTAAAAATTAATAATAATAAATAATAAAATAACATCAAAAAGAAATAGGACCGTGTAAAAGAAAATTTAAAAATAATAAAGTTAGTCTATACAATTAGGCAACACTGTCAGCGAATACGTCGGCATCATCAAAAAAAATATGCTTGTATACTGTAAGTCCTAATTATATCTTAGTTCACTTTTGGCAAAGTCATCCTTTCGAAAAAACAAAAAATCTGACAGCCCTATCATCGTTTAGGTATAAAGTTACGCCGGAAAGCAAGTGGTTCGGGGCAAATACGTTTTCTTATTCTAGCACCTTCTCCCCTACCCCTCTGCCCCTCTTCACCCCCCGAGCGGCCCGAGTGGACTGTAGTGTTAATGTGTTTGTGTTGGTAATTAGAATAGGGTTGCCGCTGTAACGCGAGCTGAGCTATTTGGCTGATTGTTATTCGTTTTGTTGCTTTTTAATCTGGGATTTATGCGGTTAAACTGGGGTATACTTTTCGTTTAACTTTTGGGGTAAATTAAATATTCAGATATTGAAGAAAGGACTTATTTCTATTTTATATAGTTACTTATGTTTGGTTCTTCGATTTACAGATTAATCACATTTCAGGACAAACATCGATGTCCATCACACACATATGTTTGTCCTGAATCAATGAAAAATCGGAAATCGAACCCGCGACACCGGCACGGCGGCAGTCTAACACACTTGCCACTCGACCATTCGTGTCGTCAAAGATAGTGAGTTATTCCCAAAGAGGACGAGAGTACACAAGTGTACATTAGGGTGCAGTCAGCTCCGCTGTCAATTCACATCTCGAAGAGAGGCTGAGTTAGGATGCGAGCGTAGTGCAAGCGGTTTAACCGCCTAGCTTATAGGTTCAAGCGAATAGCGGTAAATGATTTCAACTACTCGAATAATTATTCGACAATATATTAACTCCGGTACGCTGTCATCGGGTATCGAGTTGGAGCAGTTGAGATTCCTATAGATCGTTTGCAAGTCTATAGGTGGTCCAATTATTTCCTTTTGTAAATATTGTAACATAGATTGAAGTAGGTAGCTTATGCTGTAATAAACAAATAGCTCCGGGAATTTAAGCCACTTTCATGATTCATTCCTTATAATGTTGACACTTCTAGAGCTTTTTTTAAGGCATAAATTATTAATGTGATTTATAGCTTTTATGAAAAGTCTATCCAACCAACTAAAAAGATTATGGATGAATAATTAAATATTTTAATTTATAGTATCCTATTACAGGATCCCATTTTCTCCGCTAATGCTCACACTCGATCCCCACCTTTCTCCGGCACTTTGTTAGTATTGACAGACGGATAGTGCGTATTTATCTGCTTTCAGACAATTATCTGCGTTTAACTGTCTGGCGGCAGTGGAGATTGGCTTTATTTAATTACGGAGCAGGCTACAACATGATATTATTTTTTCTCACTGTTTACGAATTAGTACATTAAAAAACAAACAAAAAAACGGTTGTCTGTAAAGTTGGTTTACGGACGAATGTTTAACGTTACAACGTCATAACAAAGATTGACAGCGTAACGGATGAGCGTTACCGGACAATAACGTCAACATTTTCGTGCATGCAGCCTGCGGTCATCGATTTATTAGACTAAGTCACGTCAAAAAACAATTAGGAAGCCACGAGTGGTTTGTCCTAGATGTAGGCTAGGTGGTTTCATTTGCTAAACCCGATCGGTTATTATAAGTTAGTTGTTGCCCACGGCTTCGCCCATGTTGTATCGGGATAAAAAGTAGCCTTTAGCTACATAATATATCCAGCTATATAAACTAAAGGTACTAAAACCGAACTCCATTTCAATCAGTTAGGTAGTTCTAGTGTAGGTAAGTACTTGAGTAACAAACATTAATCTGCCCATCCATTTAATTAATTTTCGCATTTTGAAATACCTACTACGACAATAGTTATATTTTAATACTATCATTTAGATAGCTCAAATAAGTTACCTACATATAGGTATGTTACTGTCGAAAATCCTGTCATATGCACAAAGGACCTGCACAGCTCTGCAGCGAGATAACTTGGAAATATTAAATTATATTGCAACCAGACTAATTTCCAACTTCGTTTGTGTGGCGTTCGTAGCTACCGTACTTATATTCAGTTTCACGACCTATTTGTTGCATAATCGCAAAGTGATATCAGACTAGCGTATAAATCAAATGGATTTTCCGCTCGTGTTTTGTTTATTGCAGCTCATGAACGCGCGTGGCGTGACTCGCACGAGCTTTATCGAGTGTTCTCGCGCTTACACGCCTGAGCGCTCGATTTACTATGAGTCTCGCCACCAAAAAAACCGAGCGTAAACGCCTGTCTAAGAGCGGTTTCCGACTAGCTTATACGGTCGCGCGTATACGGGCGAATCGCGAAACTTCAAAAGCGGTGAAGCCGTTTGAAACCGCACTAATAGTACGATGACACACGGCGTTTTTACACGCTACACGCCAGCGACTTCGCTTGTAGCGTGTAAAGTCGGCCAGTGTCATCGGCGTTTTTACAATCTGCTTGTTGACAATCCTTCCCAAAAGCTAACACGCTCACACGCTAGCGTTTCAAAACGCCAACAATCAGCTTGTAAAAAAGCTCGTGTGACATCGTACTCTAAGCCAGTATACCAACGCGCGTGAACGTATGTTCGAATTTTGAAGGCGCACATATACACTAGTCTGAAACCGCTCTAAATCAATGACAGGTTTCAATAAGTTCTCAAACACCTGAATGAATGATGTCATTCCGCCAATGTCCGGGGTTTAGCCCGTCCGGGAAACGGACTTCTCCCCATGATTTATACATCCTTTTAGCAACCAACAATGGATAATTAATTTATTTGGGTTGGCAGCTTATCATTTAAGTATATATGTTAAGTATAATATGAGTAGGTATTTAGGTCAGTTAACGAAAGCTGGCCCAGTAAAATTATCTTCTATTATGACGACGACACGGATGGTCGAATGGCAAGTGTATTGGACAGCCACGCCCGGTGTCGCGGGTTCGTTTCCCACTTCAGGACAAACATTTTGTTTGATGAACATCGGTATTTGTCCTGAGTCTGGGTGTTTTCTATGTATTCTATGTATGTTTTTACAAAAAAAAAGTATTTAAGTATTATGTATATCAGCTATCTGGTTCCGATAGTACAAGCTCTGCTTAGTTTGGAGCTAGATGGTAATGTCTAAATATTTATTTATTATAGTTCGTTATGACTGTAAGCGTGGAAAATAGCATCCACTTTGAATTACTGTAGCTATTGAGAACGAAATTACTGGACTTTCGATACTGACCAGAAAAATGTCTCAAAATTAATAAACTAAGCTTGATTTCGTGCTCAACTTAAGTAAAACGGATTCTCTTATTTGTAAACTATATGGTTTTTATTATATGTTAGCTATATGTATCTATGTATACAGGGTGTCCCTAAATTCAACGATAAAAGCGGGTAGCAGATGGTGGGCCTCGTCGTCATAACTTGAGAAAAATAAGAAAAAAAGGAAACTTTTTTTATAAGGTATTACAGTACAATTAATGATATCCTTCGAAAATTGACACCCCTTATGATTTCGGTATTATTTGAAGAAATGGGGTCATGGTAGTTAAAAGTACCATAAGTGGTGTCAATTTTCGAAGGATTTCATAAATTGTACTGTAATAAAAAATATATAAAGTTTTCTTTTTTTTCTTATCTTTTCTCGAGTAGTCACGACCAGGCCCACCACCCGCTACCCGCTTATCGTTGAATTTAGGGACACCCTTTATATTTTTTCTTTATCTTTTATGTCTCTGTCTCAAAATAGATGAGCGCTATTAGCAGGTCTTAACTTTAGTTGGCCCTATTTTGGTTATGGGATAACATCTTGTTTTCTTCATCACTAAATTCACATAATAAACATAATATTTTTTTGTTTGCAGAATTTCAAGTGGCGCCCTCTACCGTGAGAATTACACTTGAGTTTAATTAAACAATTAAAGCTGTCATGAGAATCGCCAGTCATTCGACAACCATTACGCTTTTCACGGCTCGTTGACGGCACGCGCGCGAACCGGACAGTCATTCTATACCTACATGTGCTTCATTAATTTTCTCATTGTTTACTATCGTGATTGTAGTTCTAACAAGACCTGACTCATCATGAAATTGTAACCCTTTCAAAGGTTGACGATTGCAAGAAACATTATCTTCTAGTAGTTTCGGATATGTAAAACTTACAAATATGCAAAATACTTTCAAAGTGAGATGGCGTTGAATGATATGGCCTATATATTTATTTATTTATTCAAATGCCGCTTCAACATGATAATAACACGGATGGTCGAATGGCAAGTGTATTGGACTGCCACGCCCGGTGTCGCGGGTTCGATTCCCACTTTAGGACAAAAAAAATTGTGATGAATATCGGCGTATGTGCTGAGTCTGGGAGTTTTCTAGGGATTCTATGTATGTATTTACAAAAAAAGTATTTAAGTACTCTATCAGCCGTCTGGTTCCCATAGTACAAGTTATGCTTAGTTTGGGCAAAGAATAAGGAGTATTATTACATAGTTTGGGGCTAAATGGCGTTTTGTGAAATGTCCAAAATATTTATTTATTTATTTTAACAATAAATGGTATAAGCAGAAATATAGTTCGTCATACTATTTAACATTAACATTAACATTAAACATTCACACACTCACACCCCTGCACTAGGATTCCCTGTGTCTACTAACTCTTTAAAAAAGAAAGACCGAAACCTTATTCTTATATTTTAGTTTTAAAGCATGGATGTATATTGTATAGTATACTACTTATTATATATTTGCTCATCAATAATGTGTGTGATATGTGAAAACTCCTTATGTGAAACCTCCTTATGTGAAAATATATGTGAAAACTCCTTAGCTTATAATTCCCATCATACTTAATCCATACTTTTTAAACAAATGCTGTTTGTTTTCCAAATATTGTAAAAATAAAAATAAAAAAAATAAGTCCAAAGCTAAAAACCCTATTTGGCTGTAATTCGGTAACTTTATAATTTAAGAGCTTGAAAAGGATATTTGTGACTTTTTGAGTAAACATTAAGGACCAGACACTACTTATATCTTGGGGCAATTAAATTTCCAACAACATTTATCCAATCACACCTCCATTCCCTAATTTTTAAAACGAACCCCAAAATAAATCAACAAGAACACCACCTTAAAATACAAATAAAATCAATTGAATTACTTTCGATATATTTACATATCCTGTCGATCCCGAGCGGAGTCTGTCAGTGATGGATCCGGATACGGAACCACCCGATCATTTATACCACCGGACTTTTACCGGAATGAATACAAACTGTGATGTGTTAAATGGGTATGTTGTTTTAGATTTTCAATAAGAACAGAATTTATTTTTTTTAGTTTTTTTTCTATACGTACCTAGATTATAATAAAGTAATTTCCCGAATTCGTGTACATATGTTTTTTTTGCCGGAAACGTGTTCAGCTAGTGTTAAGCCGAGTTAAAATAACATGGTTATTTTTTTTATTGGAAGACTTTGTACGTTTGTTTGTGTGTGCATCCATCACGTAAAAACTACTGAATGGATTTAACTAAAACCTTACAGCTTAAAACTTGAAAGCCTGAAGCCTTTTCGTAACGTAATTTAATTTTAATTATTTTTTAGGGAAAAATTATTACTATCACTGCAGGATTTGAACTTGAACAATATGTATAAATTGTTCAATACTCATAAATGATTCAAAAGGTACTTGTATCTACTAAGATCATGTTAACGAAGTAGATTTACTTCCAAACCAGGATGAAAAGAGCCTTGGTATGTTTGTCTTCCCCTTTAGTCAATAAATATATATGAAACCAACAAGCAGTAATCTCTTTTCTTATAGATATGTGTTGTATATTACATCTCATTCGTCATCTACGCGTAATTTATCTCGAGGGTCGACTCATTAAGTTGTATGATGGAGATCGATCTAGCTATGAGTGATTGTGGTTCCGCACAACCCTTTGTTTAACCCCAATTATTGCAAGGCCTTGTAAGAAGGATTCGAAAAAATAATTTTCTTTTCTACTCATATTTTGCTTACATTAACATCTTACTTAGTTTTATATAAATAACTGTGTAAATATGCATGTATAAATAGATTTTTGCTCCTCGTTATTGCTAAAATGTGCCAGATTTGGTTGAAATTCAGTATGACAATAGATTTATAAGTAGGAAACGAATATAGGCTATTTTTAAAGCTTATTAAAAAAAGAAGAATGTTATCAATTCGGCTGAATGTTTTATTATGTTTGTACCCTCAGAACTTTGTTGTTTAAAATCCGATTTGATTTCATTTTGTTTGAGAGGTTATAATTTCAGATAAACTAAAATAAAACTAAAAAAACCCTATTTTGATAAAATTTATATGGGACCACCATATATGTATCAAAATAATAAATATCAGTAGTTTAGTTTTTAAATCAAAATAACTAAAAAATAGTCGTTAAATTGAATAAAAAAATGCGTATTTTGCTTCCATGTGACTTTTCAGTGGTGCCTACGGTCACTAGAACAGTCCGATTGTAGTCGGTTGTTGTATGTTGTTGTAAAACCTTGATTATTATCTAAATGCAACGTGTGTGAAGTCACAGATAGCTGCTAGAAAAAATAGAACTTGTTTCTGATATAAAAAGACCCTTAATTTTTTATCTGAAAACCGTGAAACAACAGCAAAAAACAATTATTAAATGAAACGATATCGAATTTTAATTTTTTTTTTTTAAATTCAAACATTTTATGAAACATCAAATTTCGAGTTCAAAACTTAATTTCAAAGTGTAACTGCAAAGTGCCCGGGGCAACTTAATAATGATCCGGAAGAGGAAATTGTGCGCCGCCATCTTGGATTGGGCCGGAAGTGGCGAGTCGTACTGGATACCTTTCAGGATTCGGGGTATTAGGAGTGGTTATGGATTTATTGGGTGCGATAAAATGGCTGCGAATTTCTTTGAAAATACCTGTAATTTTGAAATAGTAAATAGTAAAGTTAAATAATTCATGCATTGTATATTGAGCGCATACTTCATGTTGCAAGCGTTGCAGGTTAGGTAGGCACCTACTCATTAAGACTTCGCACAACACACACACACACACACATCACATTCACACACCACTGACAAACACAATGCGATTATTTGTTTATTTATTTATTTTAACACTTTAACACTTACATAAGTGAGGGAGGACTTAATGCTATAATAGCATTTTCTACCAGTCAACCGGGCGTGCAAAAAATATGGTGTGGCGTGTCATTTAATACATTACAAAAACAAAGAGTATAAAAAGTAATCAAAGTGGTTACTTATTAATGTAAAAAAGTGTAGGTACGGTATAACTGTAGGTAAGTAAAGTACTTAATACTATAAATTATAATTAATATAATATATAAATAGTATAATATATAATTTGTTGTTTGTTTGTAATTTGTAATTTACTGCTGTTAGAGTTACTAATTATCTACCCAGACTTACCTACCTATAATTCTTATATATTTACAGTAAACAAAATGTAGACTCAATTTGGTTTAAAAATAGTATATATTTCATAGCTTATATAAGAAAAAAAAATAACTGTGTGTCTAATGTTAAATAAATAAAATAATTAAAATAAAATAAATAGTTAGCGAAATAGTATTATTTTATTAGATATGAACCAGTTTAACGAAAAACTTAAGTTAAATGATGTTTACAAGAGTAACTAGCTTAGAAACAAAGAAAACAATTACCGGCTAGCAAAATTTATCTTGTCCTTATCTAGTCCTAGGAAATCATTTACACTGGAAATGTGCTTAGCAAGATTTTATTGGACTAAAGACTTGAAATTGAATTGATTGTTTAGGTTTTTTTTTAAGTAGGTAATTTTTGGTTGTGAAAAAACTTCAGTCTAAGTATGATTTAAATTTGACGACACGGATGGTCGAATGGCAAGTGTATTGGACTGCCGCGCCGGTGTCGCGGGTTCTTTTCCCGCTTCAGGACAAATGTTTGTGTGATAAACATCGGTGTCTAAGTCTGTGCGTTTTCTATGAGCTCAATGAAGGTATGATTAGTTATGGTTAGATATGTATTTAAAAAAAAAATATAGAATATAAAGATAGTTTAACGACGTCATAATCAGCGTAACGGGACAATAAGCGTTACCGGAAAACAAGCGTTACCGGACAATGACTTTAAGTATTCTATCAGTCATCTGGTTCCAATTGTACAAGCTCTGTTTAGTTGATGGGTTCCCATCGCGTAACACCCAAACGAGTAACAGTGTTACTCGATAAGATTTTTTTTCCCATCGAGTAACTTAGGGGCTAGATGGTGTTGTGGGAAATGTTCGAAATATTTATTTTTTATTATTTGTATCCGACTAACACACTATCTGTAGATAAATGAATAACAAAGAAGCGAGCTCTCCGTATCCGTATTAATTCAGCGGCGGCCGCATCCATATGGATGGACGACGGATTGGATCTACGGAACTCAGCGGATAAAATGTTCGCAATGTCTTGACTAAAGCAGTATTATGGTAAAGGGTGGTGGATGTTTATTCAATCAGAAAAGTACAAATCTGGGTTTCGTAGCAAAACAGGGCGTTACAACACAATGTAGGTAAAAAATTGCTTGTCTGTAAAGTTGGTTTACGTACGATAGTTTAACGTGACTACCAGCGTTACCGGACAATGAGAGTTACCGGAATGAGAGTTTTCGTACATGCAGCCGGCGTTCATCGATTTATATTCTACTAGCTGTACCCGCGTGCGACTTCGTCACCCGTGGACGAATTGTTTGTTGTCGGTGTTGTTTGTTCCACTCGCGAAAGAAATATCACAGAATAGCAAAGAGTCAGTACTAAGCAAGTCAATCAAAACTTGCACATTTTCAAACCCTCTTTTTAACCACTCAAACATTGAATTTAGTAGAAAACTGAAAAACATAGCGGTATTTGTCTTCGGAGGTTATAAAAATGCAACTTTCAATTAAATATTGTGTTTACCTGAGGAGATAGGGTCATTCAACTTTTGGTCTTATAACACCTTAAATCCGTAATTTTACATACTTTAACTTTAATTTTGAAAATCGGTGAAACCCGTATCTAATTATTTGTTTTGTAAAATATAATTCCAAAGTTTGAGATGTATACACTCATAAAAAAAACTGTTTCCATACAAACTTTAAACTTTTATATCTACCCTCTGAAAAATGTAGCGTAATATTATATAGCCTATAACCATTTCAGGCTTAGTAGCTATGATATCATAAAGTTTCAGTTAAATCCGTTCGGTAGTTTTTACGTGATGGACGAACACACAAACCCACAAACAAAGTCTTCCAATAAAAAAAAAATTGGGGCATGTTAATTAATCTCGTCTGAACACGTATCCGTCAAAAAAAACATATTGGCCACTTTGTATGAGCTTATGGCTTAGGGTGAACAGTGATTTTTGTTATAATTGTGATAGAGGCTTAATAGCTTCTAAAAGTAGGTACAAGAATATAAGGATATCTTAGTATCAAAATGTTCGGTTGACCTACTATCCCACTCATAAAGTTCATGATCGACGGAGGGTTTTATATAATAAAAATGAGTTTTTTTCACATATTTTCTATTTTTCATCACAATTATATGATACATTACATTATCTAAAAGCTGGCTAGGTAGATTCATATTATTTTAGTAGTCCTTGTCCAGTTTATGAACCGTACTGTTGCAATATGAAGCACAGCAACCCACCGTCTTTACGGCCTACAATACAATTACAACAGTACTGTTTTATTGCTTTCCTTTTTTAATTATTACTTTCAAATAAAATAAATTCAATATAGTAGGTATATATTTTGGCTCAATCTGCTTGTATGCGGTGGTTCTGAGGGACGATTTTCCCTTCCTATGTTAGTGTGCTCCAATCTATAAATAAAGGGAAATCTGTTATAGCGAATTTCACAATTACTTACTTAAATTAATTAAACAATAAATGGAAATTGATGAACCTTACAGTTTGCTGAGCCATCCATTGCCATAAATACGCTTGCGTTTCCACTCCTAAATGCAGTCAATATGAATTCCATAAGCAAGTGAGGGTCAACATTAGAATCCATTGTCCATTTAAGAGTAAAAAAACTTCCTCAAAATATAAGTTGAAATGGAAAAAAAATACAAAATGATTATTCTTATTCTTCGCGTTTGGCTCCACACATAGTATATTATAAGCCAGTGTAAAGTAATTTATCGCATTCGTGGTCAAGTTATTTAATAAACATGTTTTATTGCACATTGTATTGAATTATTGTAAAAATTATAAAAAATATTCAGTCAAATGTCCAAAATGTCCAAAATGACATGACATGTAATGTAGACTTGGGTAGCTTTCACAGTTGCTACAAAAGTTGAAGCGTCTCTTTCCAGCAAGTGAGGCATCACGTTTGTTTTGACGAGCCAGCTCACCACTCTTCCCTCAAATGTTCACCTTGGCCTTGATTTTTGATGATTTTTCTGCATACTCTATTAAGGGTAGATTAATATTAATATTACTCATAAAACGTGGCGACAATAAGAGATGGCTACGCTATCTATTTTTGTTAGTATCTTGCGACAAGAAATAAGATTAATAATTAAATGGCTCTTACATGAGTACTCAATCGTGGTACCACAGTGAGGGAGCTCGTCGTGTCAAGGAGTTGCCTCGCATACTACTCTATTTTTAGAAGCCAGACTATGACATGACTTTGATTCTTTTTGACGTGTGCTGTGCTGCCATATTAGTATAAAAAGAGATTAAAATTATCGATCGATTAAAAGAATCGATTTTTTCTAAGGAATTTATTTTTTTAGCGATCGAATAATAAACAACTGAGCAAAAGTCGTGTAAAGGAACTTCTATTAAAAACAAAAAAAACGGTATGTGTTTGACCACATGACAGAAGTGAAAACTTCATCAAGGTGACACTGCTGACTTTACCTTAACAAGTGTTATATAGCAAAGCATAACGGCTGAATCTCGTTGAATACCCACAAATAAACAAGTGTTCAGCACGCTTCAAAAAGTATTCACTTTCAAAAAATGCATAAACACCCTCGATCACATAATGACAATTTGCATTATCGTGATATCGATTCATAAATAAATAGATATTATTCGATTACTATTCAGAAGAAAGTAAATGACAACACTAGTTTGATGAATCATAAGACAAACTAGGATAATATTATCATATTAAATACTAATTAAATAAACTTTTTTTAGGTTCACCTGGGTACTAAAATATTACGCAATAATTAATATCCAAAATTAATCGATTTATTGAATAAATTGGATTTCTCTGAACATCGTGTTCACTGAGGCCAGGAATGAACAATATCCTTTGGGGTCTTCTGCTTTATTATATGTGGGTATAGAAGATAGATAGGCGTAGTCACGTCAAAAAATAGTTAAACAATTTAGTTATGCAAAACAGAACGTTTACAAGAATAAATACAATGATATGAGGAGCTTTTTACTGTTTTATCTTTGTGATATCGATATAAAAAGTTTCTGCAGGTCATCAATATACAGGATGGTTTTTTGAGCAGGGCACTGATGGCCAAATCTGAAACCACGAGAGTTAGAGAAAAGTCGTGAAAGGAGTCATGCCCTCGATTTATAAGAAAACAATAACTGCATAATTAGTTATATTTTTAACCTTATACTTTTGACGCAAATCGACCTGAATGATAAAAAAAAAGTGGCCTTGTATTATTGAACCAATGGTTTCTGTCGCTGATAAGGATAATTCTTTGCAAATAATGTATTACTAAAAATTAAAGGAAGTAGCAAATTTTCACTATAGTAACAATTTTTACTATTTTAAAATTTTGAAAAAGAAAACTAACTGTTACGTCTGTAACGTCTAAAAAAGTGTCTAAATGATAGATCAGGTACTTAGAAAAGTTAATCATATCTAGTCGAATTTTTCTATGTAATAGATTCTTTTATCTGTCTTGCAAAAGTATCCAGAGGCTGTATGATGCTGGTTCTGACTAATGCTTTTCCCGCCATTACGACGGTCTTCATCCTTGAGTGTTATTAGGAAAATGCTAACTTATTGCTGCGCTCTCGAGTAGAATGTAGTTGGAGTGTGGCTTAAGATACAGCCGAATAGAGGGCTTCATGAGCTAACAGTCAGCTAATAGTTCCCAATGCTGGGACTCAGGCTAACTTTTTTGGGCCCAATGCGGATTGGTGGATATCTTAAAAAATACATAAACTACCTTAAAGATTATAAAAAAAGAACACCCGTCTGCGAAAATTTTATGCATTGATTGCCAATTCATTATTCTAAATTAAATTTAAACAAATGACTTATAATATATTTTTGTAATCTCCTTTTAATTTTCTTCATTGATACCCTACTCGATAGGTTTGGGAAACAAAATTTTATAAACGACTTACTATTTAGCGCCAAACATCCACCATTTTGGTTATTTATTTTAAAAACCTATTTAACGGCACTTGGGTTATTGAGAAAAATCTAACGATAGGTACTTTAACTGTCATAATCTATCCAGCCATTTGGAAGATATGAGGTAACAAATAAATTACATACATTCATACATACATACAAGATACGCGCGTAAAACACAACCCTTCCTTAGCAGTCGGGTAAAAATAATTGCCACTCACATTTTAATGCTCTATTCGATGCCAGTTTCCTTAATATATCTTCCTTCACCATTTCTTTAACAAAACTTAGATTCTTTATCAAATTAACAACGAGTTGTGTCGGTGATACAATCGTAAATTATAAGTGGATACTTCTTACGTTATCAAACTCTAAAATCGCTATCTCTCTCAACTCGCGCCCAGTTGGTAGTGCGCGGTGAAAGGGTACGTACGTGACGTACCGCAAATCCGGCCAGTTCCCTCCCGCTCCCGTCTGTCAAATTATAAAAAAAATTGCACCGCGCACTTACCGAGACACTTACGTCGCGGATCCAGACACTTACGACAGTGAAGTGAGCAAAGATTTTTATAGTAACGTACTCGTATAACCACGTTTATTATATTTTTCTCGACTGCGAGAAGTAGGGTGATGTTTTCCTAGTGTAGTAAGTAGACACGTATCAATGGGAGACTCTTTGGCTAAAGATTGATACGGTTTGATAAATGATAAATGATTTATTTGCCTGCACCTTATTACATTTAGGATGGTATACAAAAGCAATTTAGTTTTTAAAGATAGCTTAAAGGTAAACAAGGTTCAGTTTTAGTGTAACTACTGATACCTAAACTAGGATAATGGTTACCCTGAATGATAGGTATCGGCGCCCCATTGATAGATTTTTATTTATTTAACTTTAAACTCACAGTTACATTTTGACGACACGGATGGTCGAGTGGCAAGTGTATTGGACTGCCACGCCCGGTGTCGCGGGTTCGATTCCCGCTTCAGGACAACCATTTGTGTAATGAACATCGGTGTTTGTCCTGGGTTATTTCTATGTATTCTATGTAAATATTTACAAAAAAAAAAGTATTTTAGTAGGTATTCTATCAGCCATCTGGTTCCCATAGTACAAGCTCTGCTTAGTTTGGGGCTAGATGGCGTTGTGTGAAATGTCCAAAATATTTATTTGTTATTTATTTCTTAACTTTTACTTATTAATTTATTTTTATTAAAGATTTTGAAAAAAACGTTGTCATTGGATTAGTTTAGGTAATGGACCCAATTTTGGTCATGGATCCGATTTTAGCCATGGATCTCGTTTTGGTCATGGATCCGGTTTTAGTTTAATAAACTTAATGAATTGTCTAACATTACTACCGTTTATACTAGTGTATTGGAAATCTATGTTTATTATTATTCTCGCCAAAACTTATAAACAAACATTACAGGTTAAACATACAGAAAATTCGTGACCTACAATAGCATATACGTACCTTAAATAGCATACCTACTTTGACAACACAGATGGTATAGTGGCAAGTGAGTTGAACTGCTACGCCGAGTGTCTCGAGTTCGATTCCCGCTTCAGGGCAAACATTTATGCGATGAACATTGGAGTTTGTCCTGAGTCTGGGTGTTATCTATATCATTTTACAAAAAAACTATATAGGTAAGTATTTTATTAGTCATTCCGTGTTGGTCGAGTGGGAGGTGCATCGACTTTTGATCCAGGTCGTGGATTCGAACTCGGTCGTACACCAATTTTTTTTTTATTGTATAAGAAATTATTCCGTTCAAAATAAATCTATGTATGCATTGAAAAAACACGTGCTTAACGGTGAAGGAAAACATCGTGAGGAAACCGGCATGTCATAGAACCTAAAAAGTTCGAAAAAATGTGTCTGTGCACGTGCACGAAAGGAGCCTCTTCGAGGTGCACTTGAAATCCTTTCACCATACTGGTTCGAAATAACTAGTGACACGATAAGAAGAAGATCAGTCATTTGGTTCCCATTGCTACTACAATCTTGCTTACTCATACACGCTACTTTTCCCTTCGGTACGATGCGAGGGAAGTCGCGGTCGCAAGGTAGTGGTGATAATATCATTATAACAGTAGTGGCCCAAAGGCACCCTCGTCAGAGTGATGAATAGTCCTGTGATTAATCACCAGTGACAAGCCATGTATCTGATACACTGCGCGCTGATATTGCTCAGAATAGAAGTTTATGAATCTCCGCTTGTCTGGTCCATTGATGTTTGGATGGATGTTATTTGTGTGCAAGAACTGGACAGATTTTTGCAGAGGACTCGTGGAAATGTAAAAGAGACATCCTATCTACCCTTTCATATCCCTTACCACGGAGTAAAACAAGCTTAAATTAAAAAAAAAACTGAAATCCGACTGCGATATAATTATACATTCATAATTGTCCATTCATTATTCCAAATAACATCGCTCTCTTAGCCGAGAGTAGGCCTGAGTCCCAGCAGTGGGAACATTATAGGCTGATTATGCTATGCTATGCTATTTTGATACTCGATGGGTTTGGTAAACAAAAAGTTATTAACGACTTACTATTTAGCTCCAAACATCCACCATTTTGAATATTTTGTTTTAAAACCCTAGATAATGTAAGAACACTCGGGTGATTGAGACGAATCTATAGATACCTTAACTGTCAAAATCCACCTACCATTTGGAAGATACAAGGTAACCCAGAAATTTACATACATATAGATACACGATACGCGCAAAAAAACATAACCCTTCCTTGGCAGTCAGGTAATAAAAATGACGCCATTAGAAGATTTTTGCCCGATTGATCAATCGAATTTTGGTGGGATCCGCCATTTTGTGCCAAAATTTAAGTGCCATTCGATAACGAAAAACGAAGACAGCATTGCGAATCAAGTAATTAAATAGCGCAATGCGTAGTCAATAGTTAATTTATTTGCATAATGTGTGCTGTGACGAATTTATACGGACTTTTGTGTTTAGCTGGGTTTCTAATTTCTACAGAGTGAAGATGCATTTGTCAAATAAGTCCCCATAAATAGAGAAGCCGAGATCGCGAGGCAAATCTTATTAGACAGTCTTTGATTACGCGAATCGTGTTCTTAGGCGAGTCGGGCGCCGTAATCGAATTATAGCGAGCGCTGGGACGCGTTTAGACGAGCGAGCTACTGTCTAGTCGGTGGAGGATAGTAACTGGCCGGCAGGAGTTGTTGATTCCGTGGATAGACTAACTTGTCAAACATAAACTTCGCAAATAAAAGAAAAAGTAGCAGAATGATTTTATGATCTCATCAATTGAATGCAAGTGCGCAAGGCATATTTGTGAAGTAATAATACTAGATGTTTCAGCGAGTATCATGATATTATTTTATAGCAGCTACTAGCCCTAGTCTAAACGCTCCATAGCACTACTCTCAGTAAATTTATTGAGGTAAATGAAAACGAAAGGCAGTATTGAGACATTTGATTCACTTACACTCCTCTGATTCACTAGAACAGTGTGGACGGGACCTTAATTTCAATTCCGCTGTAAAAAACACTATCTTTGTTATTTTGCTTCATTTCAACGAGGACAGATAGATCTTATGAACTTGAGCATTCAATTTTCAAGTTTTAACTTCGAACAAGAAATCGGTAGATGCGACTTAATTGTAAACTTAACTTGAAATCTGTGGAGTCGCTTTCAAATTTGTTTTATTTAAAGGCTGTATTCATTTTGCTTGTTGTCGGATGAGTTTTGTTTCCGTGAGTTTAAGAATGGACTCAAAATGTGATTATGTCAAGTCGTGGTTTATTGTTCCCGTTTACTGTTCTGTTGGAGCTGAGAAAAGGGATTTTGACGGCAAAACTGAAGAATCATTGAAAATGTTTTGACGCATAACTGTATGCATGAAAACGTTGACGTCATTGTCCGGTAACGCTGTCATTGTCCTTAACGCTCATTGTCCCGTTACGCTGGTAGTCACGTTAAACTGTCGTCCGTAAACCCACTTAATAGACAACCAATTTTTATAATGTAAGAAAATAAAATAATGGAAAAAAATATGTTTGAAATTTACAAATCTTCTTAAACAAAAAAAAATCTTATTGGTTTATTAAAAATCGAAGTTCTAAATGTATCAAACATGAAAAAAATCCTCCGAAATGAGGATCTCCTTCTTTTTTCGAAGTGAGTTGAAAATCCATCTGATCGCTGCACACTTCCACAATACCATCGAATTACCGCGAAAAATCGAACAATACCGATCGCGCTTCACAAAAATGGAATATTAAGGCCCATTTACACGAGAGAGGGCAATTATGAACGCAAAGAGGTTCTATACAGGGTGTCAAACGCAGGCCGCGTGGAGAGCGAGGAGGAAATTGCCCTAGCACCCGGACCGGAAGTGCGCCGCATTACACGCGCTTAGTTTAGACCAGGACGGCGAACCAGATATAAGTTTGAAAATGATACGTGGAAGTCCTAGTAAAAAGTTAGGGGCTCACGTCATCTAGCAAACTAGTATCTATAGAGTACGAGGGGAGTCTCTGTGACCTCGCCATACAGGCTCATTAGAGACCTAGTGCGAGGAACAATGCTTCATAAGGTACAACTTTATCAATACTTAGATAGTAATAATAACAGCATTTTCTGTGTACGGTTAAGGTTTTTATGTAAACAATACAATTAAATTTATTTTTATTTATTTATTTTATCTAGCACTACCACATCCTACACCTCCATAATACGCAAAGGTTAGCTGGAAAAGAATGCTAACTAGAATTAAGTTCGCCTATGTACTTATTATTTACTTTATACAATAAAGTATTTTCTATAATGATAAAGCATCTTAATAATGAGATTATTCATTAATCACACATAATGTAGTTATTCGATTTTAACGGGTATTTATCGAACAATTATACTCGCGCTCACCTTATTTGTTTGGTCCCGACGTTTCGGCTGTATTGAATTTTTTTAATAATAAAAGTGAGCCTTTTCGAGGCGACACAAACGATAAGGTGAGCGCGATAAATACCTGTTATAATCGAATAAATGTCTTACTTCTGGTAAGTATTAACTCCCGAGTCCCGACGCACAAGTTTTTTTTTTAAATCTTTTATTGTTGAATTAAAATTACAGTACATTTTCTTCGCAAATTTCCTATCAAAATGAAGTAGATACCCGTAATTATTGTTGCTACATAAATAAAATGCGGTAGGGTTGGTAGTGGTACAATGGACGCGACGAGGCGTGCTATCGGCGCGCGACAGCCCTGCGCGGTCGAGCGGGCCCGGGAATCAGTATACAGGGTGTAGATAAGGTACGTATCAAGGAAAGAAAGTGGCAAACCTAATTCAAACAAGGAGCCTTTACTATTGTGTTTTAACTTGTTGAAAAAAATTCATTAGGATTAGGGTAAAGAATTACTTGTAAAATTTGGTATTTGTAGTAATATTCTACTCTTAAGGGTAATCCTCAAATCCGAATTCCATACAAAAGGTTTCGGACAAATACTCAAGAAGTACGCCGTATTATAGTAATTTCTTCACACTATTCTTAAAATTAGCCCTACTAACTTAAAAACACGTATAAAATCTAAATTAAGGTATGAAACCTTTCACTTTTTTTGTTCACGACATTAAAAAACATGGACGAAACGAATAGAGTGAATAAATTACTATAATACGGCGTACTTTTTGAGTATTTGTCCGAAACATATTGTATCGAATTCGGATTTGAGGATTCCCCTTAAGACTAGCTAGTCGTTTGAAAACCACGTTTAGTAACTTTATACCATAAAACATATTTTCATGGCCTCGGATACCTAATATATTTTCTTAGTCTTTGGTAACGTATTTGTCTGCTGTTATCAAGCTGGTGCAATATAGCCAAAACACAGAAAAATAAAGAAAAAAATGAGAGAGCCTTTCAGTAGTCTCATATGATGTGTAACATCTGACATCTCATCTCACCTTAGTAATAAGCAACATTTAAATTTGGAATGATTCTATTTACTTCATTTTTCTGAGGTTGGTACCTACCATTTTCGGCCAACTTCCTGTTACACACTTCCGTAGAAAAGTTGTTACACATCAAAAGGTAGGCAACAAACCTTTTTTAGGTTTCCAAATATTTTTATAGACGCTTGATTTGTCTTACATTTCTGTTCGACCTCGATCCCAAGAATACGGAAACACGCTCCGTATCTACCTATAAATAAACATCTCACAGGATATATCCATTTTAGATCCACGCCGATATAAAAATTTATACCTCGCCAATCCTTAGGTCATAAAGAGGACTTACGCGGATACACCCTGTATAATTCAAGGAAGACGGTAGAATACGAGCCAGGGCTGTCACTTGAAGGAAGGCTTTATCACAAAGGATGAGGTTTAAACAAGGTTTACATAGAATCAACAAGAGGTGATACTTAAAGTCAGTTTTGGGTGAAATAATATACAGGTACCTACAGTTATTATAACTTTCTATGAGCATCCCGAAATTTCATGTTTTCATGTTTTTTTCCAAAAAGTTTTTAATTCAATAAAGTCAAACACACATACTCACATACCTGTTAATACCCACTCACACATTGCATTTAGTAGAAAACTAACAAACTTGGCGGTAATTATCTTCAGAGATTATAAATAAGAGTAAGTTCTTCTAACACAGGTTTATAAAACTTACCACAAGAGACTCCAAACCTTATGAATATGTACTTGTAAAATATGAATAAATATTTTTGATACCTATTGATTTGATTAATTTTTTTTCATAATAAAAATTATAAATAAAATCTACATATATCTCACTCAACTCAAACGTAAGTTAAACATAGGTACACAAAATTGTATAAAATTGGCACTTGTGACAGCCCTACAATGCAAGTGCGCGATAGTGACATACGTACGCATCGGTCGTGGATTTGTATCGATACACTAAATTGTTATGTGATCGAGAATAGTTTCATGAAGGTTTATTTTATTCCTATGTGTTTATTGAAAAAATCCATACAATATAAAAAATAATAAAATAAAATAAGAAGTATTTTATTTCAGGTATCGCAAATCCATATAAATTTCAAAATAAATTAAAATTAAATTGAAAAATAATCAAGGTTTTACAAAAACATAGACAATCGATCGATGGATTGTTTGAGTGACCATGGTCAAACTGACATGGTCAAAGTGACAAACACTACTGAAAAGTAACAGGGAAGCAAAACACGCCATTACGTTTACCTGACGACATACGTGTTTCAGTTATTTTGTTATAAACACTAAACTACTGAACCGATTTTAATGAAATTTCTATTGGACCAATATGAAAGTATAACAAAAATTTTTTTTTCAAGAATTTTTCAAATCAGTTTATAAACAACAAAGTTCTAAGGTAACAAACATTTAAAAAAAACAACCAAATTGATAAACTCCCCCTTTTTTGGAGTCAGTTGATTATGGCATATTATAATAGGAAAGCGCATTGTGCTGAGAGTAATCAATAAAGAAAGTAGCTTCCCTCATTAATTACCCTCTGCACAAGGCACCTCCAGAGCGTAGATGTGGTACAGCCTGCCACGGACTTCAGAATGCTGTTATAGCTGTTCCGTGCTCTGTTCATCAGGGACGGATTATACAATTTAAGCAATCCTATTTTCGGCAAAAACTATTTTTCTTTACATTTTGTTTTGGTTAAGTATTTTGAAAAAAATTGGTTGTCTGTAAAGTTGGTTAACGGACGATAGTTTAACGTGACTACCAGCGTAACGAGACAATGAGCGTTATCGGACAATCAGCGTTACCGGACAATAACGTCAACGTCTTCGTGCATGCAGCTGGGGTGTGGCGGCGTGCATTGATGTTTTTTGGACGTAGTCACGTCAATAAATTTATAAGTATAGTGGTATTTGTCAACAGTGTATAAGCTATATTTAAAGGCTTTCGATTGGCCTATGAATTGTGATTCCATACAGCATTTCAGGAAAACTATAATAACCAAAAACCTTCTAAAGATAAATGGTTCAGACACCACGAGAATAACATGAAAAAAAAATACTTACGTAGGCTATAATATTTTTTTCTATCACACAATAAAACCATATCTATAAAAGGCTGAGTAATATCAGCAATACAATAAAAAGGTCATCCGTACTGCAAGTGACTTCATCGCGTTACCATGGTGACGACACGTCTGGCCACGCCCCCTCGTTACCGGTAGTGATGTGCTGACATCAATGTTTCTATCGATAGCTGCTGATTTCACTAAATAAAGGGATGATATAATGCGAAATAGGCAAAGTTAGCGTTAGGTATGAAACAAGTCAGCAGATTAAAAGATCATTGAAAGTAATTGTATTTTTGTGCCATTCCAATGTTTATGAATATTTTCACTATTATCATACACAAATATGTGTAAAAAATAAATAAAAAACGTTTTGGTTATGTGAAGGTACTTTTCATAATGTTTTGGTTCATCAAGTAATTTGTTTAACGATCTATGTATACATAAACTTATATAAGAGTGCTTTGTTTTTGTTAAGGTGTGTATGAAAGTTGTATGTACCTAAATATAATTAATATTGAAATCAATTAAATTTGTCATTAACACTAAAACCCGCAGATAATAATTAGCGTGTCAGTTTGTCTCAAAGCCTCAATCATAAAAAGCTAAAGTAACGACAAGCTTCAGGAATATTCTCAAGCAATCCATTAGGCTCGAAAGGGGTGATCACAAATATTTTATCTGTCGTAAGCTCGCGCGCGGAGGAATGCTTCGCTTGCCGGCGTCGTACCATGATCGAGCGGATTCCTATTGACCCCGATATCAAGGAATTATTGGTGTTGAAATTTTATATTCTCTATCATAGTTGTGTTGTCCATTGCGGGTAAGATATCGACAAAAATCAGGGAACGTCTTTTAATACCAGTTTTGATTATTTTGATTTTTGACGTTATTACGTCTAATAAATCGATTAACGCCGGCTGCATGCACGAAAACGTTAACGCCATTGGTAACGCTGTCATTGTTCGGTAACGCTGGTAGTCACGTTAAACCGTAAACCAACTTTACAGACAACCAATTTTTTTATTCTAAATTTGTAGATTGATGGATCGATATATGATTTCAAAACTAGAACAGGCTACCCATATTTAACTCTACATTGAATTGTGAAAGTTCGTGAACAAATAAAACTACATAATATATAGCTCTGGTATAGTTTTCAACCTGAATACTCAATTCACCAAATTAAAAATTCCACTCCACATCGACATTTCAATCGAGAGCCGCCCGTCACTAGCGCTTAAAAGCTGGCATTCCTTACGTTCCGTTCCACGCTCGCTCCAATATTTGTCGTCTTCCCGCCGCATATTAACACAGATCGCATTCCTGCGTGCGGCGGAACGTACTTAGAACAATGCGGGTAGTCAGTGAATTTTATATCGATTTTACCGCCTTTTGACTAAAAGTCGGTTTATCGAAATGGAAAAATGGTCGTATCGGGGGGAGTTTTCAGGAGTACTCGCATACTTTTACGAGGAAATTGGGTTTACTACACTTTTTTGCTTTTCACTTACATTTATGATTACAGAGAGCCTTCAGAGGGAAAAATAAAGTTTTATACTGAATTTAATATGATTTATACAGGGTAACGTGGTACTTAAGTAAACGAGCATTTAGCTAAGTGAGGCATTAACTTAATTACTGAGTCATAAATAAAGGCACATTTCGAGAACCCATGTCAAATAATTAATAAAAAAAGTTTTAGGTCAGTTACTTAGCAGGTAGCTACCTAGTTGATTTGGATTTAGTATTTTGACTTAGCTACATAACCGATTAGCTAACGGGTCAATTGGCCAATCATTATCTGGCAAAGCCAAGAATTCAAAGAAAACAGCCGGAAGTAGAAACCTTTAGAAAAATTGACTTACCTTAGTCAAATTAATGTATTTTTTGCGAGTTATACTGTTGTGCCCAACAAGGGCGCATGATGTCTGGAAATTATTATATTTGCTTATTTAATGTAATTATTGTATTCTTAGAAAAGTAAACTTCGAGAAAAGAATAGTACGACCGTGCCACTTTTTTGCTCGACTTGGTGGGACGGATATTTTTTATCACACTTTAAGCTAACTACACGTATAATCTACCTATATTACCAAATTTACAAAAGGAAACAATTGGGCCTCCCATACACCGTTGCAAACGATCTATCCAACTCGATACCCGATGGCAGCGTGCCGAGGATACTGGCCTCTTTGTATAGCAAGGCATATTCTTTGGCCGAGATAGCTGCCAGCCCTCTGATCACGCGTCGCTTCGACCAGACGCAATGACAAATTTTTGAAAACGCGGAAGGCTCCCATTCCCCATGGACTAGGGTATTAGAAAATAATTAAGAGTGGTTGAAATCGCCCACAACTGATTTTCTATCAACTACTTATCTACATAGATGTATGATTGATGCCGTAGGTATTTTATTATCGTAAACCTATTCGTTTCATTCGAAAATGCGATTTCATTACGTAATCCTCGATGGAGACCCTCGACTTTGGAAGATGGAGTTTCCAAACCCAAGAGCTTTTCTACAACTTATCAATTATTAAGTTGGGGAAAAGTGATCATGTACTAATTTTATAAGTAGCTAATGTACGCTCCAGTACTTTATTGGCACTGACTTTTTTCTCGTACACTATTGAATTTAGTAAGTAGTAGTTAGTAGTATCATGGCTTTTGGTATGTAATAATATTACTTATTCTTGGCTTTTGGCTTAGGCTGTGGGTTGACTGTCAGTCATTCAGTTTCGCAATAATACTCGTCTTCATATACATATTTTTTTGATTAAATATTATTACAAAATGTTCATCATTTTGAGCGCCCAAATTAAAAACATATTTTTGTCTGTGGCAGTAAATTGTACAAAATGTATCAGAAAGATTTTTCGGTAGTGAATTGAGGGTACTTTGTAATAACTGTGTTCATATCAGTTTTAACGTATCATTGATCCGAACGGTTATGAAAGGGTTGCTGCTTTTAAAATAAATATAAATTAAGTTTGTGATAGAAGAATTTCAGTTTGGTTGTTGAAGAAATCGTAAGCAAGATGTCAAAGTGAGTGGTTTATCATTGAATTATTACATTCTTAGAAAAATTTGATCCATCTGCCTACCTGTTCACAGTCCCTGATAAGATTTCACTGTTAAACACAGTGCACGAAAGGAGCCTCTTCGAGGCGCACTTGAAATCCTTTCACCACCCTGGTTCGAAATAACTAGTGACACGATAAGAAGAAGACTGTTCAACATGGCCATTTGGTTCCTTCGGGGGGCTTGAAGGAAAACTGATAGCACGTAACGTTAAAACAAAACGGATGTCTAGATTCTGTCTGCTCTTTGTATTTCTATGGAATTTTTCAACGTTTAAATATTTTCCATCTTACCATTATGTGAAATGTTCAAACATTATATATTTATTAAGCACTAGCTGGTGCCCGCGACTTCGTTTGCGCAGGTATCTTTATAAATTGTAGCCTATGTGTTATTCTGATGTATAAGCTATATTATTGTAAAGTTTCATTAAAATCCATTCAGTTGTTTTTACGTGAAAGAGTAACAAACATCCATCCATCCATCCATCCATACATATTTACAAACTTTCGCGTTAATAATATTACTAGAAGGATTTATCTTATTTTGGTGGCATCGTCAAACGTAATACCTCTTTGAGCAAATAAACCTGAGATGGGTAACCGTTTTGTTACATTGTAACAAAACATCGTAAATACCGTAAAAATTTTAAAAGATTTTGTTTCTGATAACAATAACGGGTGCTTTGTCTCTAACAATCTTGGCTAAAGCTTTCTAGTCTCACAGACAAAAAACTGTGCCTTACAAGAGTTATAAGTTTCTCAGAATATTGGTAAGTTCTTGTGGGATTATCAAAAAAGGAACAACTTAATTCTTAAGTCCACGAGGACGAAGTGGAGGACAGAAGCTAGTTAACGAATAAGTTTAGTGCTCAATAATCAATATGCTTTTTCAACAGACTTAAAAGAAGGAGGATGTTCAGTTCAATGGACAATAATTTAAAATTAATCTGAGTATGAGGGCTTATGGGCTGTTAAAAGTTCTAAAAAACTGTGTTTTTATTTTTTTCGTTCAGCCAAAATTGACGACCCTATTAAAAAATGAAATGCCTTTTGGGTTCCTTCGTTTTAGCTCTCAGTTATTGAGTGGAATACTATTTTGCGCCTAACTTCTTCAGTTTTGATTGGATTTCAGTGGTTTAAACACTCAAATTACCAGAAAACTACGAGGAATATCTGCGATATCTAAAAAGCCGATATTACGTTACTTTGGCATTGTTCATTGTATTTTTTTAAATGTTTGTTATCTCAGATCTTCGTCAATATCAATAACCGATATGGATAATTATATTATTAATTGAAAGTAAACATTCAAATTGGTCCCATAGAAATTTATCAAAAACGGTTCATTTTAGTTTTGAAATTATAATAACTTCTTCTTCTTACAGTGTCACTAGTTCTTGCAAACCAATGCGATGAAAGGATTTCAAGTGCATCTCGAAGAGGCTCCTTTCGTGCACTAAAATAACCTGAAGTGATATGACAATAAAATAAATAAAATTGCGTATTTTTTTACTTAAACAGATTATTGAAGTTGGTTATAATAATGATTTTGTTAAAAACTTTGATACCTATATTTCCTATAAGGTTGGCCGGTAGAAAATACTTTAGCATTAAGCCCACCTTTACTACATTTATGCCTACTTGCACCAAACTGTCAAAGCTCCTAAGCAATTACTTTTCTTGCGTGCTAGTTCTTAACGGTCCAAATTCAGACTGTTAAGAACTGTCAAGCGAGTTAAGTAATTGCTTAGGAACTTTGATAGTTTGGTGCAAGTTGGCATTTATCTTGTATTTTGAGCTATAAAGAATAGAATAATATTTGTCCCCAGGTTCATGAGCTATCCAGAGCTGGACGGGCCCCACTCCTTGCTGGAGCCTGCTACTCCAGCGTACACCAACGCCACCGTGCGGAGAGCGTTCATCGTCTGGATGCACTGCGGCCAGCGGAACAGCTTCAAGGATGTTTGCAACTACTACCACTACCTAGAAAGCTTGGTCAGTCAGTTGAGTCAGTCAGTAAGCCTTCATCGTTAGCCTAGTGCAGGGATGGCGAACCTTTTTGTACCAACGTGCCATAAATGTTTAATAGGCCATAGACGTGCCGAGAAATAATTTTGAAATCGTGAACTATAAACTCTTTATTTACTACCAAAGGTAAATTTGCAATGCAGTGGCGGGTTTCTTAGAACTACTACTTAGAACGTACTTTTTCCTTGTAATTTTTATTCTTAGTAGGTAATCTACATCTTATCTAATAGTGAACTTTGTGAGCGGTAGCGTGCCCAAAAGATTGTGTCGCGTGCCATCACGGGCACGCGTGTTATTGGTTCGCCATCCCTGGCCTAGTGAGTTAGTCAGTGAGCATTCATCGTCTAGATGCACTGCGGTCAGCAAAACAGCGTCAAGGTTGTCTGCTGCCATTACCTAGAGAGCTTGGTGAGTCAGTTGAGTCAATCAGTGAGCCTTCGTCGTTTGCCTAGTGAGTTAGTCAGTGAGCTTTTATGGTTTGGTTGCACTGTAGCCAGCGGAACAGCTTCAAGGATGTCTGCAACTACTGCCATTACCTAGAGAGCTTAGTGAGTCAGTTGAGTCAATCAGTGAGCCTTCGTCGATAACCTAGTGAGTTAGTCAGTGAGCATTCATTGTCTGGTTGCACTGCGGTCAGCAAAACAGCTTCAAAGTTGTCTGCAGCTACTAATACTCAGAAAATTTGGCGAGACAGCTAACCTTGTGAATGAGGTGTTAGCTCTCTCTCTCTCTCACTCAGCTAGTTTCTTATAAATTATTAAATTTTTGGGAATATTTTTTTTTGGATAAGTTCCCATCGAGTAACAGTGTCTCGTTAGGAATTTTTTTCCCATCGAGTACCACTGTTACTCTATGTGAATAAAATAATAGAAACAATGTTACTCGATGAGAATAAAGTGTCACACTAGATTACTGGTAGATAATGATGATTTGTATGCTATTGAGCAACATAGATAGCTATTAACTTAGGTTAATTTACTATTTTTTTTAATTTCAGGAAGACAAGCTGCCCGCAGACCGTCGCGCGACCAGTCGCCACTACGAATTCAACATGTTCTCCAACCCTCCCCCCACCTCCCCTTACTTGGACCAGATCTTCCCCAAACTCTACACCCAGAGCCACACCATCCAACACTACATCAGGAAGGTCGAGTCCATTAAGAGCAACGCCTTCACCGATAACGAAAAACACCACAAAAACACTGAAGATATAAAACTAGATACCTTCAAAGACATGCAGAACCAAAAAGGCGTAACCACTAATGAGATTCTCGAGACCAGTCAGATGATAAAGAAGTACTGCAAGACGTATATGAAACCGTTGAAGAAGTTCTTAGATGAATTCAAGGAGTACGCAAGAAAATGTGGACTCCAGTACACGGTTAATAACGTCGCGTTTTACATAAAGAGGAAAATGGTCGAGGAAGAATTGCAAATGGTGTCGAATTACACCAAAACGCTGAGCTATTTGAATTTGAATTCCATCGACAAGAGTGAGGAGTTGAAGAAGGAAGCGAAGAGTAAGGAGAACCAGATGAAGCTGTTCTCTTCGTTGAACCCTCAGAAACAAGTGACGATCTTGACGAGGGATAAAAAGGACTTCGTGAGTCAGTACTGGGATGATCTAACTAAGAACTTCGGAGCTATCTACTTGAGAAACAACGTGACAAGAACGTGAGAGATTAGGATGAAATTGACGTCAATATTTTTAATTGAGAAAATTATTATTTTATGTAAGTAAAGTTTATAATAAATGTAATTCAATAATTTGTTATAATGATAAAATACAATGTGACTAATTTTAAATTTGTCAATGGACAATTATTCTATTTTAGTATTAAGTGACTAATTCATAATTATTAGGTACTAATAATTATTGCAATTGATTCTTTTGAACTTTCACGCAATACTCATAATATTATTGTGATTATTTTTCTATATTTTTATTGTTTAGATATACTATCATGACTTTGACATTATTATTTTATTTTGATTATTAAAAACTAGTATTCAAATGTACCTTCTTACTATACTCCAAAAATCTTTAATATCAACTTAGTAAATAAGTTTACTCAAATGGTATCTTTGTATGCTTAGTTTTTAACTTAAGATATGCAAAAAAATCTAATTTTAATACTATCCTAAACCAGTGAACAGATTGTATACTAAGGTCTTACAAAATTAGTTATAATTTCTGCAAAATGTGAAGATGTCCAGCGATAGCCACGTTTTATTTGTTTATTATAATGTTTTCTATAATATTCTGGTCGCAATAAAGAAAATTATTATGTAAACGAACGAACTAACCTAACATACATTATCTTAAATTAACTTGTTTGTCGTTTTTTTTATGTAGATACTTAATGTAAGTGTCCTAATAGGGCCCTTCCTATTAAGAAACAAAATATATCTACATACAATTACACATGTATCTGTATCGTATCTGTATTTCATCCCATAAAACAAAATTATGCAAATTCTGTCTTAAAGATAACGACGAACAAGATAAGTTAGTTGATATAATAATATATTTCTTTAATGTTAACAGTTAAACACGTAGTACCTATGTAGTTGTATGTGGTTTAATAGATACTGATTTGAGACATGAAACTTGTTTTCTTACTAAATTTTATCAATAAATTGACCAAACAACCCATAATTTTTAATTGAGTAAAATTTAAACAATATAATATGTAGAGTGTAGGTCATCCATTTTGTTAAAATTATTTTAGAAAATTCCTAAAACAGAGTAAATTAAGTACTTATACTTATTCTAAATAAGATAAGTTTTAGATACTACTCACAATAATAAAGAGAAAGAGGAACTATCGTAATAAAATAATAAGCGATTCTAAGGTGACTGACTCGGGGACTTGGGGTGACTTAATGGGAAAAAAAAAACCGATGAGTAACACTGTTACTAGTTTTGGGTGTTACTCGATGGGAACCTATCAACATTTCTGATAAAATCCGTCATTCCTTAGCATTGGTATTGTCCACAGTTACCTTATCTATCTACTAACTTCAACTTCAACTTTCCTCCACTATAACTGACTTATTCAAATCAAGTTCTGCACGAACTTCACGTTCTATCGAAGCGTACTCTTGTTATCGTGAAGTCAGTTAGTCTTCCCCCGACCACAAAGGTTCATGTGCGTGCGCAGTCGGTGAATTTGATTTAAAATATTCAAAATGGCGGACGAAGTGTCAACTCCTATAAACACAGTGAATCGAGATAACCTTACCGTGTTGATTATGAACAATATGCTCAATAACTCAGTGGAGTTTGCACCCGATAGTGATAGGGTAAGTTTTCTTTGTTTATAATTTTATGTGTTTAAACAAATGGCGATGTCCGACGACCTATGGGCGTAAACGACCACAGAGTGGACACCAGTGGCAAATAGATACGGAAGGCCCAGAAGGAGATGGCGGGACGAACTTGACGCTCATCTACCAACCTATACTATAGATGCCCTAAACCGAAAGGAGTGGAAGAGGAAGGAGGGTCTATTATAGTAGGATGATAATGGCTGAAAAATAAATAAAGAAAACAAAAGTGTATTTTAGGCCGACATAAACATTGCTTGAAATGTTTAGCTAATTATTCTATGCTAATGGTGTTTTCAGTATAATTTAACACAAGTGAGACTCATGTATTAAAGCAACTACCTACCTCATAATTCGCATATATCTGTTTTACAAATACTGTTCGTATTGAAATCGATCTTAATTCGTAGAAGAGGTTTGTGATCAAAAGAGGTTTGTGTTGTTTTATATTTTTTTTCCAACGAAGGTCGATTTGCTACCTGATTTCGACATTCCTGTATTTTTTGGACGGCAGGGATCACAGTCGAAGGCATAACATAATTATCTTGGTCTACATTTCTACCGATCTAATTCTTTGTTTTTTCAACAGACTTCAAAAAATGAGGTTATCAATTCAGTTGATTTTTTTTAATGTTTGTTACCTCAGAACTTTTTTTTATGAACCGATTCGATAAATTCTTTTATGTTGGAGAGGTTAAACTTTCAAATTATTCTCATAGAAATTAGTTAAGTAGTTAAGATTTCTATTAAAATTACTAAAAAAATATGTCGTTGAAGTAAATAAACTTGCGTATTTTGACTTTTCAGTGGTGTTTACGGTCACTAGAACAATACAGTTGGAGTAAAACCTTAAATATATCATGTCTTTAATCAAAAGAAACAAAACACCAATCACACTTCAACAACTGTACACAAAATTAACTATCTTCTATCTAATTCTTTCCAGATGGAAACAGATTCTCCTCTCAGAAAGCCACTTACCCAGAACATTATCAAGAAATTGTTCCACTCCCCCATATCAGACCTTGAGAGCCCCGACCAGCGTCCCTTCAGACCTTCAGATCGCTCCAAAAAAGCGAAAAAGCGGAAACAGAACCTCATACCAGATTCCAGCGAAAAAATCAAGAAAGTCTACGTAAAGGAGTGTGAAAAGGACGGCTTTAGTCCGGATGTGCGAGGGGGAATGAGAAAGCGAGTTTTGATTAGCTTGTTTCATAATAAGGAATATTCTATGGATGTTAGCTAAAGATATAGCTAATGCCTTGATCACACGTACCGAGTACTCAGTACGTATAAACATAGCGCCGATTGCTCGGCTGAACAAGTGATGTAAGCTTTCAATGTCTCGGCTGAGTAACATTTTACTCTCGCCCGTTTGCTCGGTACGTGTGATCTAGGCATAAGATTTACGATTGGGAAAGACAATCTCGAGTGATAGGTAGGAAGCAATAATAAAGTTATAAGATATAATAAACAAATCAATTCAACTTTATAATTACACTTTAATTGTGTCAACCAACGGTTCTGGTTGGTCAAATATTATGTAAAGTTTTTAACTACTTTTAGGTAAATGAGATGAAATGAAATGAAATCGTTTATTGCATGAATATATTGGTTTTGTGTAATACCTACCTCGTGTATATAATTATATTGTAGACACAGTCAATAGCAGTCGTAAATGGTGGAGATAAATAACGAGAAACATCAGAACTAAGATCATTTCCATAATTTTAACAAATATCTAGTAAAACACGTCAGCGGCAATATAATTTTTAATGTGTTTAAATTCCTAGTAGATCTTAAAAATCAACGATCTTGTTAACTTGCTGTCTGTACCTTATAATTATTTGTTAAGATGTCTCCTTGTTATGACGTAATGTGCACCTCCCTAGTGGTTATTTATAAGTTCTATCTATAAGATTGTAAGCCCACCCTAATTGCTTATTATTGATAGTATGTAGAAGATTACTTTTAAATGTAAGATAGAAAATAAACTTGTGCCATAAATTGTTTCTGAAATTATTTTGGTTTCAGAACTAGGAAACTAGATCTAGATAATTTTACGCTCATAAAATTTAATTAGTATCTAAGATTCAGATTTTTCTAATAAATTTAATACAACTAATAAATTTTAATTTTCTTAACATTGTATTTTCATTACTCTTTGTTATCATGTTCTGACTACTATATAAAATATACCTAAAAGTAGCTCATTAGTAACACAGATAGATAAGAAATCAAACTACATAAGTAGGTAGGTATATATTTAGAGCTACGAGTAGGTAAAACATTAATAAATTAAGGAACCGGAAATAGCTTGCCCCTTACAATCACACCAACAAAGAGGCGAAGGCATCGAACACTCGAAACACTCCTCTTGTGCGGCGCGGTCGGTTAACCATTTTACATAATTTCCCCGGAGTCGCGTTTTTAATAACCGTCGGTTTTTCGCAAGTTTTAATGCGTTCAAGTTGTTTGATATATTCTTTACAAACGCTCCTATAGCCTGCCAAGCTCGTCCGCTATTAGAATGCTGAAAATTATTAAGTACCTATAGTATGCCGGCTTGAAGTTAGGCGACGAGTATCGTAAAGATACGTTATAATATTAGAATATTAGAGCGAGTTATACGACACGATCACCAACTAATGCTGAAGACGGAATTATAATTCGAACGCGAACTTAGATCCGCCCCGCGTCGGCCGTCCATGCATTGGTGCTTTATAATGATTGTTAGAATCATTGACACTCAAAGAGGTGGGATTAAAAAGTTGTAGATTAGTCTTCGAGAATCCAGCAAAAGGAACCCCTCCTTGTTTACCTGGGTTACTCCCGGAGGACCACGATCCCCGAGGTACACGTCCCGGAGAACCACGATAACGTTAAATTTAATATTTTTTTCATTCTATTGTTTTTGACTTGTAGGTACGGTCGACCTAAAAAGTTATTGATTTGAATTTTTGTACAATGTTGAATCATAGTTTTAATAGAGATGAATAAATTCAGCAGAACCTATTAACCTACTAGGTAATTACTCTTTTTTGCGATGTTGGCACCAAGTAGTTTGTATTAAGTAGTATAGGTACAGAATACTATCTGCCGCCCTCTAGAGGAAAATCTCTACACACGGACTCGATTTTCATAAAAATAAGAACTGCATTTATAAAATATCAAAGATACAATAGTTTAAGATAACTACAGCTACCCGTTTCCGTTTTCCTCCACAAAACACAAGATATTCAATATCAGCGAGAATAAATCCAACGTTTCAATACGCCAGCATCCGCACTATCACAGATCACAATATTGCGAAAGGAGCCGATTGGCCAAATCGCTTCCGAGCACGGACCCTGGATCCACGGCTCCACGACTCGACGGGACACGCAGAAAGATCTGCTAGTTTTAAACTGGACGATTTAAAGTCGAAGAATTTATTAAAATGGAACCGTCTTATGACACGATCGCCTAAAAACTTTTTCCTTTTTCTAAATCGCAAAAAGTTTTGTGTTGTCTTCTAAAAAGTTTTCAGGTTTCCGTATAATCATGCGTTTTCTAAGGTTTTTGATCAGTAATTATCAAATGGTTATCTACCACTCTACTCTTTAAAAAAAGGTTCTGAATAAATTTTTTTCCGTGTGTCCATAGTTCGCGGCAAACTTTTATTTTTTTTCTATAAAATTATCATTACATTTTAGTTCGATTTAAGTTAGTTTTGGGATCAGGGACTCCCGCTAAAAAGACTCGAAATCGGTTAACCGAAACTCGCGAAGAATGAAAAATTGGATACAAAGAGTTCAGTGTGCTATTAAAAAGGCATGGCAGTATTGTCCTACCTTTGACGGCGCTTAGCTTATTGCCCACCATCTGTTTCGCCACGAACGCCGCCATCTTGTGTCCTTACTGCTTCAACTGAAACAAATGAAACACCCATAAATAATTTTGCATCGTCACTAAATGCGGCATCCAGGTGGTTTGGGTTTAATTCCCGTCCAGAACACAAAGAAATAATAGATCTCGGTCCTCCTGATGTGAGTGTATGAACGTTTATAATAGGTAGGTACTTATTAGCTAAGTATTCAGTAGTATATGCAATATTTGATAGGTAGGTTGCTTTTCAGGTATTGATAGAAAAATTTACACCACCAATAGGCTACACAATGTTAACGGTTTTGCAACGAATAGAGAGGTCGTTTTTTAGTACCGGCATTTAGTGACGTAACTTTAATGTAGTTACTTCAGTAAATGAGTCACTCATAAAAATTGAAACATTTTCTTATAAATTTTGTTAGTAGACATTTCCCTCGCTTTTCCTAGCTTTCAAACAGAACATAAGTATTTGCATTTAAAAGTAGTAACCAATCAATTACCAAAAAATAATTTAACTATTTTTTAAGCTCCAAATTAAGTCCCAATTTAGTCAATGCTCAAACGATTTGGACCACCTAGATATTCAATTTATTACTATTGCAAATCGACCAGTACTAAATAAAACTTCGGGTTCCTTGATCAAACGAAGTACCTGCGGGACTTGTACGTAGAAACAAGGGACCTCTGTTTCGGCTGGTACTGGGCTAGGTACTCACATACAATAATAAAAATTACATACGTAAATACAATTTTTTTTTTGCAATGTTATAAATTTTAACCAACATAAGGGAATTAGCTTTAGTTAGGTATTGCTAGTAGGTTATCGGGTCATTTGGCTTATCTTTACCCTGAAAAGAATAAAGAACCATTCCCTAATAATTAATCTCAAGTAATTATTCAGAGCACTGATGCTGTAAGCTCGATTGAACCTCCTCTAATCGGGCCCATTGGGTCCTCCAAAGAGGATCAATGAGGGCTTAAAATTCTACCATTGTGAGGATCGAAGTGCAGACTTTCACAAAAGATTTAAACAAAAGTTGATATTTGAGGGACTTGAAATTACCTAATTTCGCTTTTTATCTTAACCTTACGTAGGTAAGGTTTGTATGCAGACAGATAGATAGATACTTAGATATAAAACTTATGCTTAATTGCTCACTATGTTAGTCCTAAGTACTTGTGTAAGTATATCTCAGTACTCTGTGGTACTTCATAGGTACCTACATTACATTGGAAAAACAAAACTAGGTATTAACAGTGGACAATGGGCGGTCTTATTGCCCCTTACAGATATCCTTTGGATGGACTGGATACTGTTGGACAAATAAAGTATCTAGTTATATTAATATAAAATCGTACATGAAACGAGCCTCTTCGAGGCGCACTTGAAATCCTTTCACCACACTGGTTCGAAAGAAAAAGTTATACGATAATAAAAATAAAAAATAAATAAAGTAATTCATTAGATATAGGTCAGGCTGACTACTACCATGTATATTACGTACATACTGTTGAAAAGAAAACAAATGGTTCTACAAAATCCCGTCGCAAACAATTTGTTGGTAGCTCAAATAGCTCAAAATCCTGAGGCAGCATGCTGACGATCACAGTTGCATTGCTTTATTTGTTAATAGTACCAGTATTTGCGAGGCAGATAGGCGCCAGCCCGATGTCGAAGGCTTTCCAATTTCCCTCTAAAACTACCCCATAACTTTAACTATCCCCCAGTGCACTAAACCTCCTTGTACCGCCTATTGCAGCTGATCTAGTTACAACTGGTATAATCTAGTTTAAACTGGCTTAATATAGTTAATTTTAGTTATAAGCGTGTAGCTGATAGAACCAGGATTTTCTACTATTTGGAAGATATGCAGGTAAGTTCTTACCTACATATTAGATAGGCCTACCTAGGTACTATCGTATCTTTAGTGTAAGCATTTATCTACTAAGTAGATTGTGCATGTAAAAAAAAATATATCAACATTATCATTATTATTACCTTATTCTGCCCTATTTATTACAAAAATCATTACTAAATAAATAATATATTTTCTAGGTGAAAAATATTTTTCACTCTTGAAAAGCTATGATGTGAAAACCTTCTAGCGCCATCTATTGCAGGGTGTAAGGACTATGTTAATCTCTTGAGACGGTAAGAAGTATAAGACTTTTCCGAACCGGCGCGCGGCGCCACTGTCGACGCTATGAAGGGACTACGGCCTCCAGTACCGGTTCCTTTTTCCAGTACCGGGATTTCGGTACCGGCACACGGCCGGAACCGGGAGTACCGGGATTTTCGGTATTCCCGATAATAATTAGTAGCCTATTATTAAGTCAAACAGAAAACGATAAAATAAAGAAAAGTAGAGCGAAATATAACGAAAAGTTATAAGTTATATTTTTATATTTATATAATTTACTGCAAGCATGATTTGTAAGAGAGAAAATTCGCGTAACTAATTGAATATTGCATTAACAATACAGTCCCAATTTTTAAGTTATATATCAAGTATAAATGGCTTATAACGAAAGTTTTGAAGTGGATATTTCTTTGTTTGCAGGATTGTATAGGATTACAGTTCAAAAGTTAGTACGTCACATGCGTACACACTTCTAAACGAAGATTTAATTGATTTCTGATAAAATAATAGTTTTTAATCGTACTTTATTTGTTATTAATCTTCACAAGCCAATGCTCAATGATCATGTCAATGTCAATGATCGGCCTCATAAGTATGTTAAAATAAGAAAGTGCCAATTTTATTAATTTCCTCTGTGATAAACTATCGATAAGTATATGTGTCAGTTTAAATTTTTTGTCAAAGACAACATAAAGAAGTATCCACCTATAATTTACGGTTGTATCTTCGACACAACCCGTTGCTTATTAACCAGTGCATCCTACCCATAATGAAATACTCAACCAAGGCGTGAACACTCACTGTTTTGCTAGATATCTATTTAGATAAACGACGCAATAATACACTATGAAACGAGCTACGCTTGGAGTTTGAGATACTTGAAGGGAACTAATGTCATTAACAAAGCTTATAAACCCGTATATCCATAGTCGGCTGGTTTTAATAAACATAAAGCACAGTCGCATTGCAGAAAACGGAATCATTATTCATTATTTCTTATTAATAGTAGGCTAATAAACTGTTGATGACAACATCGGAGAAGATGGAAAGACGAGCTAGACTCCTACTTGGAAGACTGGAAGGCAGTTGCCCTTGACAGAAAAGAGTGGAAAGAAGGAAGGGAGGCCTTTGCCTTGCAGTGGGACGATTCAGGCTCATAATAAAATAATAATAAGAAATAAAAATAATACGTTCAGTGGCTTAGGTTGTGGAAAGACCGTCACGTCAGTACAAACAACCCCAAAGCCCATGTCATTCTTTAAATAAATGCATTGAGACGACGATACCAACAATAAGCTGATATTGCAACATTTCCTAAGTTCTGAACATCAACAGCACCTTTGAAAGTTAGTAAGATGGGCGGGTAGGATCTAGTGGGTAGAGGAGATACTGTCTTTCCTTCTTTGTACTAACAGAATGCACTATTTAGCTATGGTTTTAAAGATTAAAACCCTAAAAAAACTCTTATACACTAAATTTTAAGTAATCCCGAAAGTACCGAAAATCCCGGTTCTGGATTCTTCTAGTACCGGTGCTGGAGACAGCCGAGAATCCCGGGATTTCCCGGGATTTTCGGTTCCGGGATTTCCCGGTACTATGCCCTAGAAGGGACGCTGCGTGCCGTTGCCATGGCAACCCACAAAAGAGATTAAAGCAAAAAGTTTTTAAACAAAGTTTGAAAGGATTAATTTAATCTACTTAATCTTGAAACTACTGAAGCGTTTGAGCTCGAAATCCGTACGGGTTAGTATAGTTTATAAGTTGAAAAAAGAAATAACCTTTTTTATCTATTAATATTTAACCACGTTTTTAGGCTTTTGCCATATATCGCTTCTTTTACAAGATATAATTTTTAGAATTTTTAAAATAAAATGCATTTTCATCGAGTTTTGAGTTGTGAGTCTAGCTACCCTGAAAGTTTCAGCCAGATAGCTAATCGGGAAGTGCTCGAATTTCGAGTTGCAAAATTCCCCCCGCAACGACAGACATATGTACAGACAGACAAACAAACAAGAAACAACACTTGATGACAAGAATATGTGGTAAAATGTAATAATCAAGGTTTTACAAAAACTTAATAGGACCGACTTTAATGGGACTGTTTTAGTGATCGAAACACCACTGAAAAGTCGCTAGGAAGCAAAATACGCAATTTCGTTTACTTCGACGACATTATTTTTTCAGTTATTGTTAATTGATTGATTCAGGCGTTACTTTGCGGAAATCATTTGAAATGAAATTTGCGGACAGGCGACTCATCGCCACAACGGGTATAAATACGGGCCGGGCAACGTTGTTTGCATTCGACTCCAAGCTGCATTCGACTCCAAGCTGCATTCGACTCCAAGCCGCCCTTAAGGCGCTTGGCGCTTGGTTCCGCAAATGGCGTATTGAGGTCAATCCAACGAAGAGTGCAGCAGTGTACTTTTCTAGGAAGGGCCGAAGATGCCAATCCCAACCGCTTACGCTTTTTGATCAACCCATTCCATGGGTAGCGGCCGCCAAGTACCTTGGCGTGACGCTCGATCAACGCTTAACCTTCCAGCCTCACATCCGTAACGTGGTGAACCGTGCTAAATTTATCATGGGTCGCCTTAACTACCTCATATGCAAGAAGAGTAAAATGTCACTTAGAAATAAGTTGACCCTTTACAAAGCTTGCATTCGTCCTATATTGACATACGCTTCCGTGGTGTTTTGTCATACGCGTCACGTAGTTCGTTTACAAGCTGTGCAAAGCATATTTTTGCGCAGAATTTCCGGAGCCCCAGGCTATATGCGAAATATAGACCTCCACCGCGATTTCGATCTCGAGTCCGTTGTTCACTTCATGAAGCGCGCCGCCCGGCGGCATTATGACCTCGCGCCCCACCATCCGAATCCTGAGAGACCCGCCAGTAGTCAAATCCCTCCGTAGGCCTAAACATATTCTAGGCGACCCAGATGACGACATCACCGCCGCCAATCCGGTGGCGGAAATGCAGTCATCTCGCGACAGACGTAACACTCCACAATTCGCTTACCGACCGCGCCGGCGTGGTCGGAATCTCTCTTACAGGCCCTCTACATCGTTAGGTTCGATTCCTAACGGTGCCTTGGGTCAATAGTCCAATCATCCCCCTGGCAACAGTCCAAGCCGAGGTTCGACCCACCGTTGGGTACCCTTGTGCTGTTTGCCCCAACCTAAATTTTAAGGTAGAGCGCCATCTGCGCTCGCCGAGAGTCCGGTGACGCAGTAACAGCCATCTGCGGCTAACTGCATTAAACGTCCATCCGAAAAAAAAAAAAAAAAAAATTGTTTATTCACTCTCGTTTCAAACTTCGGCGAGTCCACACCTCCTGATGATGCCTCGTGTAGAGGCGAAACACGTGTCGTATCTTTAAACTTTGGTTTTCTGTTCTTTGACTCTTTGGTTTAGTTGAACTAAAGTTAAGTTAATTAAAACCTTTGTTTAGAAATTAAGCGGATTTATTACTAAATATATTTATATAATTTGTTGACAGTTATTGGTATTTAAAATCTAAACTACTGAACAGATTTAGATTAAATTAGTATGGGACCAATCTGAAAGTATATCCTCTCAAACAAAGAGTTTTTCAAATCGGCTAATAAATAACAAAGTACTGAGATACCAAACATTAAAAGAAAAATAAACAACCGAATTAATAACCTGAGTTTAAAACTGTCTTTAAGTTAACGTACCTACCTACTAACCTACGTAGGAAGGTAAAGCGTAGGTAGAACATAAAGCTTTTCTAATTTGAGAAATTTTAGCGTACAATTTTCCCGATTTCCCTTTATTAGGGTCTGATACACCAATAAAATTAGACTTACAGACACCTCGACCGAGTACAAAACTTTTACATACATGACATGCCCAATAAAAGTAATGTGACGCATGGAATTTGGACCCGAAACACTAAGGGGTGTCTTTTACAACCCCATTTGATGCCAAAATATTCACCCCTAACGCAAAGGTCGCCATATTAGCATTTAAATAGAATCGCGCCGCATTTTGGTAACTTGCAGATGAAATTGCAAAACCGAAGGTATTTGGAAGATTTGGATAGTGGCGTCATCTATCTTAAATGCGCTACAACTAAAGGTTGTGGGAGAGGGAGAATAGATGGCGTTAGTAGCTAAAAGTATTATTTATTTCAATTAGTACTTATCGGATGCGATTCGCATACTCTTTAATTCGTTTCAGCAGGTATTATTGACGTGACTACGTCCAATAAATTGATGAACGCCGGCTGCATGCACGAAAGAAAACGTTGACGTCATTGTCCGGTAACGCTCATTGTCCCGTTACGCTGGTTATGACGTTGTCACGTTAAACTATCGTCCGTAAACCAACTTTACAGACAACCAATTTTTTATGTAAACATGGTAAGAGACTATCTACGCGTTCTCCTGATGTTAAGAGATCATGCCTGCTCATGACCAGAACAGTGCTACAAAAGACTTTGATTCACATAGGCCGGTGCAACACTGCTAAACCATGCGTCCACATTGAGACATTTTGATGGTAAGTCTCGAAAGCCCAGTAATTTCACTAGCTTTAGTGCCCTTCGAACCGAAACACAGTTATGCTTACACATTACTGCTTGACGGTAGAATATGATACTATGTTGGTACTGGAATTGGAATATAAATACTTAAATTTTCCTAATACATCAAATTCAAACCACTCTCTTTATTTTTTTATAACTTCAGCCTCTTTCACACCGCCCCATTCATCTCACATCGCGGGAGATTTCAGGAAAATGAGATTGATTGCCACACCTGAGACCGATGTCTTTTGAATAACGCTCAATTATCGAAAATGTATTTTATTTCTTCCATAATAGAACGCACATTTCCAAAACAAGAGTCCCAGTCAACTTTCTTAAAAACTCGTCAAGCGAAAAGAAACCGTATACTTTAATATTCAGGGTGTAAGTTTGCTTGGCTGTGTTTGCGGGCTTTTTTGCTGTTTATCATGTCGGGATTATCCGGTTCCCGATGTAAAATAAATCAAGAAAGCGATTTAGGTTAGTATCCGGCGACGAGAGGGGTGCAGGAGCGCGGGGGTGCAAACGATCCCGCCAAAAGAAGTAATGTCGTAAAAAAGCTCTTCGAGTATTCTGGCAAAGAAAGTACTTGAGATAAAACTTTTATGTTATTATAATAAGTAAGTAAATAATAAAATAAATATAAACTTATTTCAATAACAAAGGGTATTAAATTTGGACGCATCAAAAAGTTACACTTATTTTTTGCAACGGTATTTAGTTATTACTTACTTACTTCCTTATTACCCTTCATTTAGTTATGTTCGTAGGTAATTTTCAAACAGAGGAAGAAATTGCTAATTAGCATTAATAGGTCGCCTGATACATACTTGTTTTTCTCGGTGGTGGAATGAAAAAAAATCCATATAGTTTTCTAGTCATTTCTATGTCCGCTAAGTTCTTTTTAAAAAGCACTCGGTCCGTAGGCTAAAAAAAACTTTGCTAAATAGGTACTTTAGATAAAAATTACGTGACTATGCCTATTTTATTTCTTACCTTCAAGAAGTTTTTATTCTCCGTGCTTCAAGTTAATTTCAAGTCTCTTACGTTTGTATTATTTTAAGAACATCTGTTCATATTACCATTTTCTTTTATTCAGAATCTCACGCAGGTGCTACGTGAGCATAGATTGATGGAGCTTGATTACATTAGTTTTCCAGCAGTAGGTATTACCAAGTGAGTGAGTTTAATTAAGTACTGACCTGAAGCTGAAATTTAATTTTAACTTTTCTTGCTGAATAGTTTTGAAATTTGTTCTGTTTCTGTTATTTTTTTACCACTTAACTGCAATTAGAATCACAATGTAGTACTACCTTTGACGTGACTAAGTCTAATAAATCTATGAACGCCGGCTGCATGCACGAAAACGTTGACGTCATTGTCCTGTAACGCTCATTGTCCTGTTACGCTAGTAGTCGCACGTTAAACTATCGTCCGTAAACCAACTTTACAGACAACCAATTTTTTTAATCTATGCCTTAAATATTTTTTCACGTACATAATATTTAGGCAAGCCAAATACCTTCAAAAGTTCAAGATTATTTAAGAGGCGTTCGTTTAGTTATGGTTCGGAGCAAACTACGTATTAGTTATTCTATATATTATTATAATTACATTAGCCCACTTTAGTCCACAGCAGTCCACTGCTGGACGTCTACATTATGCGCCCCTGAAAGCAATTTAAAGAGGTATAAAGTACAAGATGGCTTCTCAATCGACAAGTTAATAGCTGACGTAGTACGTATGACGTAGATTCTATCAGCGACCGATGTTCTATGCAAATGTATTCGTCTGTCATTGGTACACTGGCGAGCAATAAAAACAACGCAATTTAAGTTATTTTTTTTCGTAATGGAGCTCTTTATATTTTATTTATTAATATTTAAGTTTCAGGCGCGCAATTTCCGTTACAATAACTAGCCATTTTCCACTTTTATTTAATTATCTTATTAATTGGATTACATACTTAGTTATTCTTCTTCTTCTTATCGTGTCACAAGTTCTTTCAAACCAGTGTGGTGCAAGGATTTCAAGGCTCCTTTCTACTTAGTTATTTAAAAATATGTTAATGATTATTTTTTCGATTACAATATAGCATTTTTAATAATAAAAACTTAATGTATTTTGTTTATCTTTTTATCTGAGTTCTTGAACCAGTCAAAAGTTACACAGCTACAATATAATAGATTTTCCAGGTGTTAAAGTTTTCAGGGACCTAAATGTAGCACACGATTGTGTATGTACACTGTACTATTATACTCGTATTATATGTATGTATGTAGATAGTTAACATGCTGACAACTGCACACTGAGGATTACGCAAATTGTTTCCAATTGGTCGTTTTGCTGTCCAAATATACTGTGTATATTTGGTTGTATTCTCTCTAAGAATATGGATAACGACATTTGTAAATTACTATTGTTAATCTTGTTGACTTCTTCTTCTTCACCGTTTAGGAGGTACTCTTGTTACAACACTGATAGAAGCTGCTCACCTTATAGATCATACCTACCGACCCTCTAGTGGTCTTCATAAGTAAATAATTCTCTTAAAACTCTGTGGATAACGTAGTGGGCTGAAATATAATTAATATGCTTAAGATGTATAACTGTTAAGTAAAATGTATATTGCAGCTGTTTGTTGTCCCAATAAATTAAAATTAAAATCATAGATGAAAAAAAAAAAAAAAAAAAAAGTTGGTTGTGTTGGTTCAATGGAGATTATTTAGCCTTTATTTTGTTTTGACCGATCTTCTTAGTGCTATGCAGTTTAGATGTGTCTGTCGTAGCATTCGATAACATGGCGTAGGGATTAACAAGATCAATTTAAATAAACAGACTAAATATGTGATTGTTCTCAATAAAATTAATAGTAGACTAATGTAGAAAGAATGCGTGAGGAAATAGAAAGTTGTTGTTATCGTCAAAATACCGAATCAAGAACTAGAAAAATCCGAAGTAGTACCTAGGTCTCCAAAGTGGAGAATGGTTTTTATAATTGATGCAAATTTATTTAAAAATTTTGCAGCGGATGAGAACGACCCCCAGTTTCATCGAAACGAACTTTTAAGGTATATTTTAATAATGATAACAAAGAACCTCCGATTTAAATAAAATAAGGCTTCAAATTAAAAATCTAACTCTAATAAAGTTGATTTAAGTTGTTACAAGATATTATGTCTCATTTGGGGCAAAGAAGAAAGCACATTTTGCAGTGCCGAAAAGAACACTTTCATTTTGCACAATGTACTTTGAACATTAATTTCTCTGCTCATTGAAAGTAGTTTACGTTAGTCTAGACCAGCTAATATCCACATAGTTAAACATACCTACGTTCTCGTGTTGGCTTCAACTAAATGATAGGGCGTTTGTCATTCACCGAGACACTGCATTATTGATGGGCTGGGTCTAGATTAAATGCTGCTGTCCAATTACAGCGTAGTTATTACAACTGATTGAATGATTATAGGAATAGTAGATCTACATAATTATGTCAATATAATTTATACGTAGGTAGAAGTGTAACAGTTTAGGTGAATATTGGTTATAGAAAATTATTGTTGAACTGATAACATCGCTCACTCGGATTAGAAAACATAGTAGAAATACATAATTTTTTATTTTATATCTATTGCAATACAATAAAATTTTGTAAATGTATTTGTTTCTTTAAATGATTGGAAATAAGGATTATAAATCTTTATTTTTTTAAACTTCATTTCGTGGTCCATTTATCACAATTCATAGCAGACCAATATTTTTGAATTGATCACAATAATATGTTCTGTGGTAAACCTCAATCACTGATGTCACTTAGGTCCAAGCCTTTTATAAACCGTAAATTTTTAATCACCAGAAAAAATATACGCATAATCAGTTGGCGTTACTGAACACAGATGGAATAAAGACATGAAAATTTATTTTTCCATAATAAATATGATAAAAATTGGATTTCTGTTATCGTTACCTAGCTCGCGCCAGCTTGCTGCAAGCTCGGCTCGGGCGCCGCACTCGCCCCGCTGTAACTCTGTCATTTTGTAAAAACCCTTCTTCTTCTTATCGTGTCACTAGTTCTTTCGAACCAGTGTGGTGAAAGGATTTCAAGTGCGCCTCGAAGAGGCTCCTTTCGTGCACTCGACACATGTTTTCGAACTTTAGGTTCTACGACATGCCGGTTTCCTCACGATGTTTTCCTACACCGTTGCGAGAACGTGGGATGCAAACATAGATTTTTTCGACCGAAAAAACCCATATATGCATGATGCCACCGGGATTCGAACCCGCGACCATCAGATCGCAAGGCAAGGGCCTCATCCACTTGGCCACCACGTCCTCCGTAGTCGTAGAAACCCTGCACAGATACAACGTTGTACCCATTCTGCATTGCCCATTTAAGTTTTTTTTGATACTTAATTAAAAAATTGTGGTGTGTGATATTGATGTGTGATAATATGTATAACATTAAAACGAAGAGTACACACGAACAAAAGTTTACACAGCAAAATGTTTTTACTTTTGTGAATTCATTTTGTGGAAAAAACTCCCGTTATTTCTGACGGGGACCGGTTTGGGCCGGTTTAATCCGGTGGCGATATGTCGGATAAGCACACACACATGTTGGGTTATAAATTCGCTACACAAATATAATAGGCATTTTTGTTTGTTTGTTACTTGTGTTTTTCGTTGGAAATTATGCTTAATTTTTAAAAAGATTTTGGAACGTAAATGTAAGGAGTTCAAATATTAGTTATAATACCTATTAACGTGTTTTGCACACTCTACAAGAAATTGAGAAACAATTTAAGTATGTAAAAAATTCAACTGTTAGTAATAGATTAAATTGAGACAATATGCAAAGGCACAAGTAAATAGGTAATTTATTATCCACTAAAAGTGTATGTGTGTAATGTGTAGGTATTTTACTTAAATAGGTGGGTACATTGTAAGTATCTAACGATCAAATTAAGAAATTACACTGAATAAAGTACAGCCAAGAAGTTTTTTTTTTTATTTATACAAATTTATTATAAATGGAGGATATCTATTTTGCAGGGGTTCAGAATGTCACTAAAATTTAAATTTTCCATACAGGTTTTTAGGTTTTAGGACTAACTATAGGTACCTGTACCTACTACACTGAACAAAATTATTTTACGTTCCTATGTACGCAACACATTTGCACATGAACGACATCGTAAAACCACGTGAAACCGAACGTACGCTCTGCTTAGCGATAAAACCTTAAAGTGAGCTACATTTCATGTCACAGGCAATAAATTTAACGGTAGTTTCACATTATTGATGTGTAAATATTGTTTAAGTAGAAAATAAGTGCCTGATATAATTATGTTTATTTTATAGCACTTGATTTAAAATGCTTGATTATCAGTTTGTAACTTTACAACAAACCTATGATTAATCTGTAGGTACCTACTTATAGGTAATAACACTATAGTTACTATCCTTTTTCGTAATCTAGAAAAAAAATCTCGTTTTGAAACATCTGTATGCTGTCCTGTTATACACTGCACATTTATAATCACCAGAAAAAAATACGCATAATCAGATAACGTTACTGAACACAAATATGGAAAAAAAACATAAAAAAAATTAAGTAGACTTTAAAAAAAAAATGATAGAAATTGGAAAACTGTTAACCGTTAGTCGTTTTCCTATGGATTTGCGTCAGGCAACGTTGTTTATAATTTAAGTTTTATTCATCGTTTGGCAAACCCGGGCACCTACCTCGAGCCTGCTTGCAAAAGCTCTGCTCGCAAACGCTCTGCTCGCAAACGCTTTGCTCGGGCGCCGCTGTCACTCTGTCATTTTTAAAAATCCAAAATTCTGACTGCACAGCAACAACGTAGCTACACAGTTGACGCCGTAGACGCATCCATTTAGTAAAAAAAATATGGTGGGTTGAAACATACGACACGATAAAGAAGACGAATATTATTCTTACTATTATACTATCTTAGTACTCTGTGCTGTTATTAACTTATTCATTACTGTTTACTAAAGACTTTTCAATCAAAACTCTATCCCAATGTCACTGTTTCATCGCATCGGTTCCTGAAACCTTCAACTTATGAAACTTTATCAAAGTGAGCTCACCTTATCAAAGCGATACCGAAGTTTTCCCACGGTCGGTAGGATGAAGCAATTTGCGTCGGTGCATCCTAACTTTACTAACCAAAAGCTAGTATCAACCTCGATACCGGCTTTACTTTAGGATAAAGAAGCATGTATGATATATTAAGACCCAGAATTCCGCTCGCCGTACAAAACTGTTATATTCTCAATCACTTTTGCTTATATTAAACAAATCAAATCAAAAAAATATACTTAACATTTTGTGAGGTTTTGTAGTAAAGAATTCTACCACTAAACTTTTTGTAATTTATACGCGTGCGAGCGACATAGCGGCGCGCGGGAATGTGGGTCTTAATAAATTTAATTTGCTTTTATATACCTACATGCAAAATTAGGCTTATCGATCAGGATGACAAAATCACTAAAAACAGTTAGAACTACCCAGAACGCTTAGATTTTTTTCCAATATATTTTTTTTTTTTTTCTTTCGGAGAACCTAAGTTCTTCGGTTTTGGCTTCACATCAAAGGTATATAGCCAGTGTCAAGTAATTGGAGAGATTATTTTGTCATAAGTCAGGGTCCATAAGTGAAGTCATGCCCCTGTAAAGTAGTGGTGGTTGCGACTTTACTAGAGGCTTCTATGGAGTTTTGGAGGCAACACGAAAAGTCACGTTTTACAGCATTACACTATTCACCAACACTCATACACATTCACGAGCACTTAATGGATAAAAACCACCGTTTTACACTTAAACACTCAAAGTTATACAAGTTTTGTCAATTAATTCAATGCCGCCAATGCGCCATTTTTCATGTTCCCGCCAAAACTCAACCAATATTCTTGTGTAATTGTTTATTTTTGGTATTCATAAGCTGACTTACTTTTACACTGTCATGCCACGTATGAATTAATGAATTAATGATTAATTTGTCTCAAGTATGGTTAGTTAAAGACAGGACAGGTACCGTAAAATACTACAACATTGCCACCAAGGGTAATTTTGCCCGAAAATCAATTTATAAGCAAATCTTTAAAATGCATAATTATCTGAATACTATGGTAAGATTTATTGACTTTGGTAGAAAATAGGTTATATGCCTAACTACACTGTCTATTAGGTGTGTCGCTAACTTCACCCAGTAACTTGTAAAAATTCGTCGAGTACGGTGCGTATTTTTGCGGGCAAATTTTGGTGCAAATTCAAAAGTGAATTGTGCGTGATAGCGAAAACATAGGTTAGTTTAATTTATAATATGTTATACAAAAACCTTCCAAGAGTATTCTATGTTATTATCATTGCTGAAGGTCTTTTAAAACTAAAGTTATAGTGGTGGGCAAAGTTATCTAGTAATGTTGCGATCTACTCTATTAGCAACATTACCCGCCATCAAAATAAGCTTAACTTGCTTTTTTTATTATTATAATTAAGTAGAAGTAATCATTAAAATCATCAGTTTTACCAGATATTGGAATAGGTAGAGTATATTGACCTAAACTTTAAGGAAGTTAGTAACATGTGAATTCCAACCTCAACTTAAAAGCTTGTTTTCAGAACTTTTAAATAATTCTGGGATTTTATAGGAGGCTATAATCCACATGCAACTTACTTTTCCTGAAGTTCCTCGAAGTTTAGGCAATTACTTTGTACCTATTCCAAAAAAACCGTCATTATCAGTTTAATGATATGTGCCAACCCTAGCATTTTTAAACGGCGAAATGCAGTTTGTATGAAAAAGTAAAAAAAGGTCAGGGTAACTTTGCCCAGCCACTTTGGTAGGAAACCTTTCATGGTATCGCTTTTATTTCTAGAGTATACGCCAATGTTGCCAAAATCTTTGTATTGGACTTTATATCATCTGTTTAGAGTCCTTATTTGCTTCAAAAATCAATGTTTTTGTTTGTCCGCCATCAAAATTAATAAAAAACCTTATTTTATATGACGAATAATAAAATATGATAAAATAATACATGCACATTATCTTAAGATTGCAGATGCTAAAAGAAAATACATACGTTCCCATAGAAAAACTATGCAAAAATTGAAAAAAAACCGAAAAAAGTGGGCAATGTTGTAGTATTTTACGGTAATATGAATAGTAGATTAAAATGTAAATAAAGAAAAGAAAATATGTACCTATAGTAGAATCACAAACTTCACTAAAGAATACAGTATACAAAAATTACAAAATCTCTATTAGTTACTAATAATGTTAGCTAGTTTCCCGTAATTTTAAGTGGAGAAATCTTCTATTATACACGTAGAGCCAACCCTAGATACCCAGGGCAGTATTATCTTTCATTTCTGGTAGACAACCTTGTAACCTGGCATTTTAAAATTTCAGACATTTTGATTTTGATTTTCCGCAGCTGAGCTAGGTTTTACATTTTAAGCAAGTCCATACATCGCCGTCAGTCAGGAGGAGTTATGGGGTTATCCGAGCCGCGGCTTGTCCGTTTAGGAGGATGTGGTGTGAACGGGTCTATAATCGTATGCACATTTTGTGTAGAGAAAATTCTACTTACAAAATGTGCAATGTGCATACCTTTGTATACACCACCAAATTTCAGTTGCCTTTACTGAACACAACGATGGTAAAAAACTTGAAATTATAAAGTATTTTTTTTCTCAAAATTAATATGATAAGAATTGGACCCGGGCACCTCGCTCGAGCCAGCTCGCTGCAGCTCGGCTCGGGCACCGCACCCGTCCCACTGTCACTCTGTCATTTTATAGTAATTCAAAATTCAGACTGCACAGATGCAACGTAGTACTCCTTCTGTATTGTCCATTTAAAATTTTTGGTGTACCTATAAAAACGGCTTGGACCTAACTGACTGACGACAGCGTACAGACCAAACCGCTGAACTTAGAGACTTGAAACATGGAAGGTGTGTTCATTAAGAAGTGCAGGGTGGTAATAAGAGAGTTAATTTATAAATTCACAATGCAAACGAAGTTGCGGGCGTCAGCTAGTGTATAATAAATTCTATGACTCTATTCCTGTAGGCTAGCGGTGCCGATAGGAGGTTCCTTACAAGACCGGATCTTCTGGTCATTCCACGTCCAAAACCCTCCATTTCTTGCTATTTTTACACGAAACTATTCGGAAAAAGACGGCCATATTCGCGTGCCGATGTTTTCACCATTTTTACGGCTTGTGTGGCCTTTACTATGCGGGAAATTCTTTTTCGAGGAAATAATGGAGCAAAAGTAGTCTCGGAAATTTCTTGAATGGAGAAAGGAAAGTAATACGTACCACACGCAATATAACTCAAGACATTGTTTTCAAAAGAAGGTTTTGAATGATTTTGTCGAATATTTTTAACTAATGTGAACATGCACAGAAAAATTTTTATTAAAATAAATAAGTAACACTAATTATTTCAATTTCGGCACTTGGCAAATATAAGAAAATTACCCGTCCTTTGGTTTAGTTTGGGATAACTGCAAAATCCTATCTATATATTTTGACACAGTTTTCGACGATGAAAGCAATTATTCTATTCTATTCCTATTATTATTATTTATAAGGTGGCATAGGAACTCCGACGTCAAAACAAGCAATTTGATAACACGACAAGGAAGTAGATAACTTATGCCAAAGTTACCTCTTTGTGAAATAAATGATGCAAAACAGAATGTAATGCACTATTTTTCTATCGAAACTAGAACACGGGGTATTTTAAAACATAAACCGAGTTTAAACTAAACTGTTGAAAAATGTTAGTATCCCTAAACACACGTTTACGTCGCTGGAGGCTTAGCGAGCAGACAAATAGCTAGCCGGACTTCACATCCAACCGATAAGCCGCTTTCCAAGGCAGACTGTAAGTTTAGTTAACTTAGTTCATGTTAGATATTCGTTTTGGACTTTTTACCCGGCTACTTATGGAGGGTTATGTTTTTCGCGCGTATCTTGCATCTTTGCATATATGTATGTAAATTTTTTTGCTACCTCAATTCTTCCAAACGGCTGGATGGATGTTGAAAGTTAAGTTATCGATAGATTTGTCTTAATAACCAGTGTCCTTAGGAAATGGATTTTGAAACTGAATTTTGAAAGTTGTGGATTTTTGGCGCTAAATTAAATAGTAAGTCGTTTAAATATTTTTTTGGTACCCATCTCAAAGGTATCCTGCAGGGGAAGCCTTCCAACGGTAAAAAACGGGACTTGAACTCAAAGTAATACATAAACATAAAGCTTATATCAACAAATTATATAAACATATTTAGTAATAAATCCGCTTAGTTTCTAAACAAAGGTTTTAATTAACTTAACTTTAGTTCAACTAAACCAAAGAGTCAACGAACAGAAAAGCAAAGTTTAAAGATACGACACGTGTTTCGCCTCTACACGAGGCATCATCAAGAGGTGTGGACTCGCCGAAGTTTGAAACTAATTATCATAAAGCTTATAGTCACATTTGAATTCTTGAAATTACTTATTTTAATTTACCACGTATGTAAGTTAGCATAAATGATGTACCTTAGCCGCCACTAATAGATAGGTATAATTACAGAAAACAATTAACCTACTTTTGAGCAGTTAGGCAATTGACACCCTGAGGTCAAATGGAAGTCGGTCTGCGATAGGTTGCAGGCTGAATATGGATGCAGCAAGCAGAAGTAGGGTCATAAATCGACTGCTCCACTTTATCTAACATGTTGTTAAGAATGAGGACTAAGGTCGGACAAGTATATAAATCATCCTTCTAAAATCCTGCATATGTAATGAGCAATGCCTCGTTAATAAATTTCGTGATTCTCGTGCATCTGTTGACTCTCGATCGATATTACTGACTATCCCAATTTGCACCATATTGGGATAGGCCTATGTCCAACAATGGACTGAAAAAGGCTAGTGATTATGATGAGCATTTAAGCTAAGTTAAATTAACGATCGATTGATCGAGAGGCAACAGATGCACGAGAATCACGAGATTATTAACCACAATATTTTGTCACGTGTAATGAGTGCATTACAGATGCAGGATTTTAGAAGGAAGATCTATTAGTCCGACCTTAGTCCAACATTCTTTAAAACATTTCAGATAAAGTGGAGCAGTCGATTTATGAGAAGTTCCGCCCAGCGCGCCCTTCTGTAGGGCGGGCGGGCAATAAAAATAACTTGTTTATGATTCAGCCATGTGTCTACTCTTTCCGTAAAAACTTTTTGCTATTCATAACTTTTTGTGAGAACATTAAAAATCCTAATATTCCTCTTTTTTCGAGAATCGTCGGTTTATAAGCAAAATCTAACCCCAAACTAAACAAGGCTTGTTTTATTGAACCAAACAAAATCTAATTGAATGATGAAATTTAGTCATAATATATCCTCCTCACTCCTCATACATAAAATAGCAATAAGCTATTTACACATTCATACCACAACATGAAGTGGAAGTAGGACTTCCGGCGCGATTAGATGGAGCGATGATTTTGCGTGTTATAACAGAAAGATTCAATGGCGCACCTTCGGAGACAGACACCTACATCCAGCAGTAGTGGAATGTTGACTGATGACTTCAGGTTCAAAATATTTCATTTTATAGAGGTTTTGACGTGACTACGTTTAATAAATCGATGAACGCCGGCTGCATGCACAAAAACGTTGACGTCATTGGTAACGCTTTCATTGTCCGGTAACGTTGCCATTGTCCGGTAACGCTCGTTGTAAGGTAACACTCATTGTCCGTTAACGCTGGTAGTCACGTTTAACTATCGTCCGTAAACCGTAAATACGTTTTTTTTTTATTAATTCGTCTTTTAATGTGGGTCTTACTTATATTTTAGAGTAACGAACGTTTAAAATTCAATACAATAATGTAAGCAACAGCAAAATAAATAGGACAGCTTACGCCGGATTTGGTTCCTTATTAATAAATTGTTATAAATCCATGCTAGCTTTTCCCGGACTGTTTCATGGTGGAAAAATCAAAGGAGATTGGTAGCTGCTACCAATACTCAAGTCCATGTCGCAGTGACCAATCCACCCGTGATTGGTTCAGCGATTGGCTCGTCTAACCTCGTTACCGAAATAAGAGCACCTCCGCGGAGGCCTCGTGTTCAGATCAAAATGTAATCGAATTGATCGACTGTTTTTCTCTATCGTCAGTCACCAGGGATATTACTTGCTTGCAATCCTATGTAGCCATCGCTTTGAGATAGATTTGCAGTAGCTGAAAAGGTACAGGCACTTTGTCACAAATTGTCACCTATGACCACTTAGATGATCCATAGAAACACATTTTTTTTACACATTTGCACATTTGACGGATGGTCGAATGGCAAGTGTATTGGACTGCCACGCCTGGTGTCGTGGGTTCGATTCCCGCTTCAGGACAAACATTTGTGTGATGAACATCGGTGTTTGTCCTGAGTCTGGGTGTTTTCTATGTATTCTATGTGTTTTTAAAAAAAAAGTATTTAAGGTTTCTATCAGCCATCTGGTTCTCATAAAAGCTCTGCTTAGTTTGGGGCTAGATGGCGTGGTGTGAAATGTCCAAAATATTTATTATTTACATTCACGGGCAAAAGCAAGTTAGTACAATCAGCTGCATATACTACATACATACATTCCCAAGTTTTAACATTTATATTACTCTTAATTTTGCAAAGAAAAGTGCACGCAAGCATTTTCAAATTAATGTAGTCTCTCTAATTAATGTATCTTGCTTGTCAGAATTCTTGTCAAAAGAACAATGTCTTTGCAAAGTTAAGATTGTAATATAAATGTAAAAGCTTGGGAGTGTATACATGTCTATGCTGCTGACTGTACCTAGACTAGCTTAACTCCGAGAATTTTTTTAATAACTTATCACCTTTTTGTCTTTCATCATACAAGTGAAATGATTGACGAACTAATAGTAAGATCCACCTGGATATATTTCGAAAAATAAATACACATGTTTTTCAAAGTATTTACATACAAAATGTTTAATATTGTTTCAGTTACGGTATGCAGGACAATAAAAATTCTTTGACGAACACATATTTAATCAATCGTCCAGTAACACTGGTGGAATATTTTACAATAAAGTCCGTGCGTTCCGAAGGTTACTTTTTTAATAAACTAGAGTGTTTTATAATAAAAAATTGGTTGTCTGTAAAGTTGGTTTACGGACGTTTACTGGACAATGACGTCAACGTTTTCGTGCATGCAGCTGGCGATCATCGATTTATTAGACGTAGGTCACGTCAATATATCGCTGAAGTAAACGAAATTGCGTATTTTGCTTCCCTCTAACTTTTCATAAGTGTTTAGGGTCACTAAAACAGTCCAATTTGAAGTCGATTGTCTATGTTTTTGTAAAACCTTGATTATTTATAAAAAACGTTGTGAGAGACTCTATAGAGTAAAAAGTCTACATGCTAATTGTCATAAAAAATCCCATTTGCCCCGAAAACCTTTTTTCTGTCAACCTCATAATATAATTCGCGAATCCGGTACATTAATTGAGGGTAAAAAATGCCATTACCATTCTTCAGCAGCCCCTCGAGTGTCTTCATTAGGCCGTGACGTCATTGCATTGTGACGTCACACAATAGAGCCTTTTGCTTTAATCTGCGCTTTTGTGCCAGATTTTGGGGTGAGATGTTATTTTTAGATGTTTCGGCAGCATTATTTTAAGATTATATTAATTAATACGCTCATTATTTTTGTACCCCTTTGCCCAAACAAAAGATAATCTTTGATGGCGTTATTTTTGTTCATGTTTTTTTTAAGTTTTAGCTTTTTTTTTATTCGTGTTTTTACTGTCACCCTGCTCTGTCCGCCTAGGGTGACAGGTGGGCCAAAAAAGTTATATCTGTCCCCCTTTCCGCAACAGGGTGACAGATGGAACTTTTATTATTTGAAAAAGTTCTATCTCCCCCTGTCTATTCTCTATCAAAATTATAAAAACAAAATATTTTATATACGAAATATTTAAAGCCATTTTTATTTTATAAAAAACACAACCATCAATCAAAAAAGCTTAAAGAAATTAATTAAAACTCATAAAAAAATGCGACGAAATCCATCAAAAAATATCCATACTTTTCGCCATACCTAACCAATTATAAAGTAGCGATTACATCGTGCTACCTCGTATAAATCACCGTGTAATCCCGTATTACCCCGACCCACCCTTGCGTCGGTTTACCCCGTTGTAGGGTAGGGTCACCATGTGTGAAGTTGAGATTTGAAAACTTGAAGGCGGTCCTCAAACTTGTCGTACAAACTTGAGCATCTCAGCTGTGGTCCTAAGATAGAGAAACATTGTGCGTGTTTTTAGATATATTTAACTTTATATATCAGTAACTATAAAAAAACTTGGTCCTGACCGACTGATTGAACTGATTTGACTGACAGACAACTTACATGATTAACCAATAGACTTCAAACTTGGAGAATAATAATTATGTTCGTCAAAAGCTGATAGTGCGTAGTTTTTTTATTTTTTTTTTAATACTTTTCTTAATTCTAAAAACATGTTACAATGTATAGCTATGGTTTTTACAAAACGCGGTCTTATCGTTTATTAAGATCTCTTCTAGATAACCTATGTACCTATGTAATAAAAAAGGGATTTTGTTAATTCACAACGCAAACGAAGTTGAGATCCCTTATTATTTTATTTTATAAATAATTACGTAGATAAAGAATTACAGGATTTAGCACAGGGCATGTGCATTTAGCATACAGCATGGCAAGAGCCGAGAGAGGCCTATACTCAGCAGTGGGAAAATGTATTTATTTATTTATTAAATTAAAACGGATTATCCAAATTAGGCTGCGAATGATGATAATGATGACGTAGATACATAACAAAATAATTTCCTTCTGCTCTTACAACACTGGTGGTACTTAAGCTTATACCTACATGTGCGGCGACCCTAAACTTTTGTGACAAGTTTCGAGGTATGCTAATTCTGGGTGTTTGGGCAATCCTTAATTGTTCTTGGATTACAGAGGACACGACTTTCTTAGAGGAGTTTGTTTGGGCTTGTTTTGAAACAAATTCAGAGCAAACGACTGAAAATCCACGTTCATATAAATACCTACTCATGTAATCCCATTTTGTATTTATTTGCGCTCTGAAATTAACTTACGGAAAATCAAGTTAAAAGATTATGTTGGCAATTTCAAACGAAGTATAAACGCATATTTTGTTGAAAATATGATTCTTTCAATTCACATAAAAAAACACGATTTAAGCGATTCTGTAACCACCGGCCCGAAAATCTTATTCGACTGTAACAGTATCTAGACCTTAAAATAGGTTTCTACTCCACAGCCCGCTATTAAATAAAAAAGAATTCAATTTACGACGGAACCCTGAGCCACTCGAAAGTGGGGTTCAGTAACGGAATTAGGGCATCGGTATTGCTTCGAGATGAAATGGCATAAAGCTCTTACTTTTGTTTTACGTTCATAGTCTTCGAATGATTGAGTAAAGTGAACACGAACCAAGCTCAAAAGGAGGGTAGTATTTTCAAGCTTTTGTTCTGTACTTCTTTAGTTGGGCATTATACCACATTAGTTTTTGTTTATGCGAAACCTGAAATTAGTTTGCTCAGAATCGATAATCAAGTTAAAAAATAAATTAACCCTTGTCAAATTATGAAAATATCTAAAAAAAAATGTTTAATTGATTATTTACAACACTTCGTTCGATAGAAAATGCATAGAAATTATTTCTAAATTGCGTCACACCAAGATTAGACGAACTCTATATTAAATCAGGGCCACAGAATTTATTGCAACCATATATACAGTAACAATAATATGTATGTTGACGAACATTTTATCAAATATACATATTTTGGCATTAACCTCGCTATTGTTATTAATTATATCAAAGTCATACGGTAACATAAATACACAGTGGTTAAACTGAGAATTACATCCTTATTTTTCTTCTGATAAAAATACAACACTATTTGTCGGTATAACGAAAAGTTATAGCTACCACGTACATTAGTTTGATAAACACTCAAGAAAACATATTTTTTTTTCTAAAATCTATTTCCATTCTTACAAAATTATATGTACCTACAAACTTCTTAATGAAATTGTCATTTGTCTTTCAAAAAGGGGTCCAGCTAAAAATCACCGTTGGGTGGCTACTGAGGTCATCCAACAAAACTGTACGCCTTTTTGGCATAAACTTTGATTTACCTAGATATATGACAAGCGTATACTTATGTTATTTTGTAAACATTTATGCCAAATAAATACTTTTCTTGCTTTCTTTCTCTTCTTGTTCTGTTGTTTTAAAATTAAATAATTTTAGACAAGTTAGGCAAAATAAATTTGCAACAAAACAAAGTTTATAAAAGTAGTTGGTATTTCGTCCGAGTGTCTGATCTGATTATACTAATTCTGTAGTGTAGAGGTGCCAGGCGGAAAATTGGATGCCCGCCTTAAATTATTAGGCTAAAAGCTTCAAGAAGTACGCTCAAGATATTCTTAAGCTTAATTTACGTTTAAGATAAAAGTTCGTGCTTTGTTCTCCTTTATATGAGAAATAAATGGATGTGGATGCGGTTTTATAGCAACGTTAAATCGGTATAAACCGAGATTTTTATGTGTTTGCGATGTTATGGTGCACTTTAGAAACATACTATTTTATTATTAAAAACCGCTAAGATACTGATATATAAAAACTATAATTAAGTTTTAAAAAGGTGCGTTTTTAAAAAGGGTTTTAAAATCAAAGTAAGTTAAGTAAGTTTAATATTATTGTGCTTAAAATAAACGTGTAGGTAACTTAAAAAAATATCAAAATAAACACAGTTCTTTTTATCAACAAATTATATATATTGATATTTATGGATTTCCGCAAAGTAACGCCTGAATCAATCAATTGTATCAATTGACAGTTCTTCTTCTTCTTCTTATCGTGTCACTATTTCTTTTGAACCAGTGTGGTGAAAGGAGTATAAGTGCGCCTCGAAAAGGCTCCTTTCGTGCACTTAAAACACGGTAATGTAATGTAGCATGTAGCAATGTATCATAATATTCATATATTCATAATGAATGCAACAAAGTCTTCAAAAGAAATACGTTATATGAAAACAACAAAAAAAAAAGATTTTTCTTTATATTAAAGTAGGAGTATATTGTGCAGTCGCAGCATAAGACCTTCTTAGTACCTACTTAATGTTTGAGAAACTACTTATTCACATAACTCGAATGTATTCGTAGTAGTTCATGCCTTGTTTGCACTGTGCAAGCGAGCGTGCGAGTTCGAATGCGCCGAGCGCATAAATGCAAAATCCGCAGACTTATGCGAGCGAGCAAGCGGATTATGTCGTGAAACATATTTGGCGAAATTATTGCTCCGTACTGTAGCGTTTGTATAAATATTCGTTCAAATGCTTTGAGCTGCCATCTATTTCAATTTTACAATTTTATTCATAAAAAAGCGAATGGAATAATGTTTTTTTTGTTATATTACCCATGTTCTATGTGATCTCACTTCTCCTTCTTAGCGATTCGATGGTTTAGGTGTAAAGCTAAAAAGCTAATCTTGTTGAGGTCGATTTCCTTTAAAAATAATAAGAAAAATCAAAGCCCAATAAGAGTTTTATATTTTGGTAAAACATGACATTGTTTTTAAACGTACTGGCGTTACGTAACGTTTCAATTACCCAAACAAATAGCTCAGTAGCTCGCATTGTTTAAACAACCTATAGCGTAACTCAGGCCGAGTTGGAAACGAAGCCAGTAATAAATCAGCACAAACTCGCCCAGTTATTGATTTCGTATCGGAGTTGACGGTCGCGGGACAATGGAGTTGCGAGTTGTTTAGTTTAGTTACTGCCTCGTTTGAACGAGTGATAAGTTGAGAAAGTGTGGATAGTTAAAAATGGCTATACCGAAAAAATACGTAGTTTTGTATAGCAAAATAAAATACTATTTTTAGTAAGAATCTTGAGACGAATATTGAAAGAAGAATAAAGCGGGGTGCATTCAAATTATGTATCGTTTGTATATATATGTTTGTGAGTATGGATGTTAATTTAGCTCGCTCCTGCAGCTTTAACTTCTCGATGGATTTTAACAAATTAGATAACATTGGATTCTTTAGGTCACAAAAGTGATATAGGATTCCAATAAATCATATTGACAAGAAAGAAAAACACTTTCAGATCCTCAAAGTAATTAAATTTGGTGTTTTCTATGTATTCTATGTATGTATTTAAAAAAAGTCTAATATAAGTATTGTATCAGTTATTTGATTCCCATAGTACAAACTCCACTTAGTTTGCAGCTAGATGGCGTTGTGTGAAATGTCCAAACATTAATTATTTATTTATTTAAATAGAAACAAAGATGATCCCAGCAAAAACCTTTTTAATTAATGTAAAAATCAAAGCCAAAACGAGCTTTTACCACCACAAAAATAGGTGAAATCTTGTAATATTGAGCCTTGACAGGAACTCTATTTATCGTTAACTCTTAAAAAATTTAAAATTAGTAGTGGCTTAATATAAGTATCGAACATCGATATTAAACAGCTTATTTATAACCAAAGACCTCATTTTCCTGCATGAGAGTAAGGAAACGTTAATGAATAAACAAAGCCGAATTCAGTTGTTACAAACTTACAATGAATGATTGTATAAAATAAGAGTTAACGATAAATAGAGTTCCAGTCAAGGCTCATTATACAAGATTTCACCTATTTATGTGGTGGTAAAAGCTCGTTTTGACTTTTTGGTTTTTGCTGGGATCTCACTTCTTTTTGTAGGTTTTGATTTTTAATTTAATTTATTTGATGTCCAATGACTACTTTCTTGAATAAACATACGATGTTTCTACTCATCGATAGATGGCGCTTATCCTGCGACATTTATAGCGCCATTCTGGCGCTTTTTAGAACTAAAGTGACTAATTTTATTAATAATTTACTAGCTGGTGCCCGCGACTTCGCCTGCGCAGGTATCTATATAAATTGTAGCCTATGTGTTATTCTGATGTATGAGCTATATTATTGTAAAGTTTCATTAAAATCCATTCAGTAGTTTTTACGTGAAAGAGGAACAAACATCCATCCATCCATCCATCCATCCTTACAAACTTTCGCGTTTATAATATTATATATATATATATATATATATATATATATATATATATATATATATATATATATATAGTAGGATTTAAATAACTAGACAACGAGATAATCTTCTAACACAGGTGTAGCAAACTCACCGGAAGAGCCTCCATACCTAATAAAAAGCTTTCATGTAACTTAGAAATTTTTTTTTTTGCGTTTTAATGATTTTATCGTTTCGGCTTCAGAGGCACTACCGTGCCTCCAGATATTCAGCTACTTACGTCGCCTACTGTCCTACACACTGTCACAAAAGTAGGACATCTTAGTGAACTTCCTAATAGAGTTAGAACAAAGATCTAGGTGACTGTATAATTAGGTCAAAGGCTTTGTGTGGATTTATCTCGGTTCATAATTGGGGTTCTCTGTCGCCCGGCGGCCCTTTGTCCCACCCTTTGTGCGGTATCTTTGAGTGTGGGGCCGATGGAACCTGCTTCTGTCATAACTTATTTATGATTAACGAGAAAGTTATGACACATTATTTTTTATCTTAGAGAGATTACCTTGGGAAGTGGGAAGCGACTGAAAAACTTATAAACGTACTTGGGAGACCTTTCCTCAGCAGTGCAACAGTATAGGTTAGGAAAAAAATCTTATACTTAGATAAAGTTGAGTTTCCGAATATTGAAACATCTCAAAAATAATCTAAACGAGATCGTTTAACAATAATAAAACTACCTGCACAGCCTAGTTACCTTTATATATCTAACCTCGAGCTTGAGCGCCAATAATTCTGAACACTTTGGAATAAAATTTTGCAAAAAACGGCAGAGAAATAACGTATAGATATAATTATTATTTATAAAAAAGGCTTGGACCTGACTACTGACTGACAACGTACAGGCCAAACCACTGAACGCATAGACTTGAATTTTCTACCGTATGTTCGTCAAGATGTTTAGGCGCGTACTATGAAAGGAATTTTGTTAATTCGCAACGAAATTGCGGGCGTCGGCTTGTGTGTAATAAATAATAACGACCTATAAACCAATTAAAATCATATCATCAAATACACACACACACATACACATACCAACACACCCCTACAAAAATTTAAACATATCTATTCATACACCCCCACACTTGCAGACATATTCAAACCTTGCCTATATATATTAACTGACTAGTAACTTACTCTAATATGGTACCTACTGAATTTATCTTACTAGATCTACTGTATTTTTGTTTATTTTAATAAGTTACTCAATTCTGTACTTAATTAATAATTAACTTGTAACGGAAGAACGAGGTTCCCTAACACATGTAATGTTATACTTAAAAGGGAACCTCTAACCCCAATGTAAAATTAAAGAAAGAAAAAAAAGAAAAGAAATTTGTTTATTGGCTCCTCTAAAAAGGTATAGCTACACATGTAAGCAGGTACATAAAACATTATAACATAAATAACTAGGTATGCCTTAAGTCATGAAGACCCGGAAGGTCCGGTCTCAGCATATTGTCGTCCTGAAATGCCTAGGTACCCAGCAATCTAGATACCTAGAGAAGGCAGGACAACGCTGGTTTTCAGCCCGGGCCTATGAGCAGTGACGCCTTCCTTAGCAATTAAGAGCTTAACAAAAGTAAAAAAATTACGATTAAGGTATAGAATAAAACATTTGTATATTTGTATTTGTATAAATAAATAATTGAAATTAAAACGCGGGTGAAGTCAAAATCAGGGATTAGTTAAACAATAAACATGTTTGTATTTCTACATCCGTTTGTGTCCCAGAGCGGGCGCCCGCCCACGCGCGGTGACGGCTCCCGCCCATGCGGTCGCTTCCGTTGTTTTATTCCCGCTGGTTAATTGATGAAGGGCGGACTCGTCCACTCAGCCCTGTCGATAGTGGTCGGTCTGCCGCTCAATTTGTTGAGGGTTTTAGACTTTAGTTGTATATTGGTTTTAAAATTGCTTCTCGAGTTTATAAGGTATATTTTGGCAGAGGTAGAGTAAATAAGTTAAATAAATATGTTGTTATTATTGTAAAATAATATTAATGTTATCATTCAACAAGCTTGTGTTAAGTTAAAAAAAACTAAAAACCCGACTACGAAATAATTTTGAGTACATTGATGGCCAATTCTGGTCTCAGAGATCTCAGAGTATTTTGTGTATATTTGAGTATTTTCACTGCTCTAGTTAAATTTGAGACAGTCATAATGTTCAAGCGTCGCGCCGTTAACATATTTGGTATTAGTTCTCTATACGACTTTCAAAATGGAACTCCGATGCTTACAGCTTACAACTCCCTTGTATCTACATACAAGTCCAGCAGGTTCCTCCTTGTTCTAACGAAGTACGTTAGAACAAGGAACCCGAAGTTTTTTTTAGTAAGGGTCGATTTGCAACAATAATAAATAACCTAATATGAAATACACAAACACACGTCGGATTACAATTTATGTTACCTAAATTATAAAGTTAACTTGAATAGTGATCCACCCACTCTACTCCTTTTTTTTAAATTGTTTTCCTATACCTTATTTTCAGTTTTATCGTATTTCTTTTTTATTTCTTATAATATGTACCTTATTGTAAAACCTTTTTTGAAATTAAATAGTTTGGCGTTCATCGATTAGACGTAGTCAATGTCTAATAAATCGATGAACGCCGGCTGCATGCACGAAAACGTTGATGTCATTGTCCGGTAACGCTCATCTGTTACGCTGTCAATGTTTTGTTATGACGTTGTCACGTAACGTCCGTAAACCAACTTTATAGACAACCAATTTTTTTTATCATTATCTCTATATCTACACGAGATATCTCTTCTCACTGGGCAAAAAGTTAACTACTAAAATAATTGAACTACATACAAAACTCATCAGAGAAGGCTGACAGCATTCGTTTCCGGAATCCTCTCATTTCCAAATCACACGAGACACTGACGGACACTCGGACAGACGGACGGCCGTGATTAATGACACGGGTTTCAATTTGTGGGCACCTCGACGGGCTGTTTACTTACGTGTGATAATCAACAAAGGCGGGTGACATTGTTTGAGGATAGAGGATAGAGGCACTGAAGTCGAAGTTTGAAAGCCGCATGAAGGGATCAGACATTGCTTTACACCAATAGAATCTAATTGGTATACGCGATCGTTTTTAGGGCTTACGAGAAATGGAAGATCCATTTCTTTAAAAATTTTATGTTCTGAACCAGATGTGGAAAATAGGAACACATATTCAAACTTTTTGTCATGACTGCGTCTAATAAATCGATGCCGGCTGCATTCACGAAAACTGCAATGAAAAAGTCATTGTCCGGTAACGCTCATTGTCCTGTTACGCTAGTAGTCACGTTAAACTATTGTCCGTAAACCACCTTTACAGACAACCAATTTTTTTTCTACTGTGTATAGTATTTTTTTTTTAAGTTTAACATAATAATTACATCAACATGCTTTTACTATTATAAAATAGTTAGTGCATTGAAGTTTGGAACACTGCACTCGCAAGACTTGCACTTAGCAAATTAATTTTAAGTTCCTAATATTTTCATCATGAAAATAATTTATGATGTCATGAAAAAAGTTCGATGTTAAAATGGGAAACTTTTTCAGTGGCAAATAATTTCAGCTAAATATTAATTTCGATGATCAATTTAATATCATTTTTAACGTCCAAATAAAGGAAGGTATATTTTTGTAAAAAAATCTGAAGAGGTATACACATATTTTTTAGTAGGTAGAGGTAGTAGGTAGTTTTGCAAGGATTAATAGATAGATGGATGTTTGTTCCTCAATCACAGAACCTACTGGTATGAATTTGGTTTAGGTTACTAAACAAAAGCCAAACGCGTGTACCACGTCTGACCTCTTTTATTGAAACAAACAACCACTATGCGGGCGTTTACGCTCAGTTTTTTCGAGCGAGTGTCAGTAGCATAAGGCGCGTACACGCGTTGCAAAAAAAAACAAAATATGAAGGCGAATACGCTAATCTGAAACTGCACTTAGAAGTAACATTTCTAAATTGTTACACCTGCTGATTTATCGAGACTCAACAATTGCTCGTGAGCCAATATCAACGAGGCCATCGCTACCACTGTTTAGCTGGTCTTTTCATTCCAGGATCATTTAATATGAGAACCCTAGACTCAAAACTTCGTAAACAAATCTAATAAGGAACATGTCTTAGATTCGTTTTTTCCATGCAAACCTTACAACGTGTTCCACTCGCTTGTCCCACTACCCTACGACCCTGTACCATTCCTGGCGATTGTATCGATCCCGACATTTGGCCCGCAGCCAACCCCGGATTTACTAAACCAATTCTAGGACAAAAACTATAACCTAGTTCACCCAACTATCAACTGGGTTATTCGTGTCGAATGGTAAACAGTGCACGAATAACTGTTTTTTACAAAAACGACTCGTGACTGCAAATAGACAAGTAATATTTTTGGCGGCTTAAATTTTTCTGTAATTTTTTTGACGTGACTACGTCTTTAAATCGATGAATGCCGGCTGCATGCACGAAAACGTTGACGTCATTGTCCGGTGACGCCGTCATTGTCCTGTAACGCTCATTGTCCCGTTACACTGGTAGTCACGTTAAACTATCGTCCGTAAACCAACTGTACAGACAACCATTTTTTTTTAAAATAAATATCTAATTATAGCCGAAATTCCACAGTTTTAAGAAATACAAAAGCATCGTAAACCTTACACCCTCGCAAGTACTCGCAGGTTCAAAATAGTGACGAATTGATATCCTATAGGCAGGAAACGTAGACAAGGTAGAGCTTACAAGAGATGGAGCGACGACATTGCCCAAATAGCTGGTGTGGAATAGAGAAGCAAGAGAGAGAAATAAATGGCAAGACATGGAGGAGGCTTTTGCCACTAAAGGTGGTTCTTGCACTAAAAATTAGCGAGCAAAACAAAATATAGAAGAAATAATAAATAAATAAACAATAAAAAAATCAATAAAGCTGAATACTACTGAAGACTCCCCCATTCGTGCGAAATTACTTCATGGGAGACGCAGAACCAGTCAATCTCAGAGCCCGGACTATAGACACAGAATAAAATGAGTACCTGAAATTATAGGGTTCCTTTCTTTGAGTAAACATATCGATTGATTCCAACATAGCGTGCAACTCCTCGACACCCACAAACAACAGAACAAAACTCATTGAAACACTCCTATACACTCCAGTGCTCTCCAATTTATTAAAAACTCACACACACAATGATAGAACACACATAGACACGGGAATTGCAACTCAAAGTACAGTCAGACTGATTAGAGAAAAAAAAACATACTTTTCACTGCCATTCCATTTCACTCAAAGATTTTTTTTCGTTAGAGTGTTTTATACCAATAATAAAAAAAGTGATTCTTCCCTTTTCTTAGCTATGAAGGTAGGTCGTGTAGGCCGAGTGATAGATGCCTCGACTTTCGATCCAAATTGTATTGTATTGTATTTATTTATTGAAAAGGATGAAGACACAGTAACATAACAAACATTAATATTAGTTAATTAAGGTGTAACATCAGTTTCTCGTCATTTCTTACGTACCTAACTGTAGTAATCTATGTAATTAATACAATAGGTATTTGATAAAATTATTATAACAATGTACATGTAATAATTATTTCATTCCGCTGTAAAGGTCGTGGGTTCGAACCCGGTCGCACAGAAATGGATTTTTCTGTTCAAAAAATCTGTGTGCTTCTAATACGTGCTTAACGCTAAAGGAAAACATCGTGAAGAAACCGGCATGTCATAGTACCTAAAAAGTTTTTAAACATGTGTCAAGTGCACGAAAAGAGCCTCTTCGAGGCGCACTTGAAATCCTATCACCACATTGGTTCGAAAGAAATAGAATATGAATATGAATATGAAGGTTGAGTAAAGTTGATCACTCAACCTTCATAGCTAAGTAAAGCTTTCTAGTCCAGCATTTCTATGCTTCGCCTACAACACATAGCTCTGTGTACTTAAGGGTACTACCTACCTAACTTGGAACATTAAACTTCAGTCTATAAGTAGCACAAACCCCTTGAACAATCAGTAACTCTACCTACGCCCGCACCCGACATCCTAGGGCCACATCATCAGACAAATTAGGATTAATTTTAGCTCTACCCAACTACCCAACAACCCTGCTCAAATCCTTCACAAATTGCCAACACTTCTCTCCCTCACAGTACCCGGTACATCCACACACAACGGTTAAACGACTTGAATTATTGGCTCGAATGTACCGCTACCGCGTGTTTTCGAAGTTTTGAGGAGTTTGTTTTTAATTTTATAGGTGAAATGTTGGTAACTTTCGATCGTGTTTTCTAATTTAGTTTGGTGTGTTTTACATCAAATGGGTGTTGCTCGGAAGTGTTATTTTGCAGGTATTTTAATGAGAATGTGGCTTTTACTATGAGTTTGGTTTGTGTTTTCGATTGTTGTTCAAAATTGCTTAAGGGATTCAAACCCCACGATAAGACTGATACATAGACACTAGGTAAAGTACCCAGTATAACGATCGCTGACGGAATGTAGGTATCTCTCAAGTACCAAACTAATATAATTATTTAGTTTATTTGTTCTTCGAAGGATTATATTATGAAATTTGAGCTACATTCTAAAAACTTGAAATCATTGGTTTCATAGTTTTTTTACAATATCTATCCTCTGCTAGACATTTGGAAAACACGAATGGAATACGGGACCAAGTTGCATTCGAGTTCCAAGGGTAAGGTATAGTCCGTTTCAGCAACATTAGGCGAGGGCGTAAATCTCGCCGTGCGGTTAAACCACCGCTGTAATTTGTAGTTTTTAGTTTTTTAGTTAGATGTTCACAGCACGCCTGCACTAGATGAATGGCATTGGAACATGACTCAAATACATTGCTAATAAAAAAACTTTTAACGTGAGACTTTGTAAATCTACGAGGTTTAAGCTACTCGATGCCTGTCTCTTGATTTTACCGAATTTATCTAATCAGGTAAATTTTTGAAAATTTACTAATATGACTATATAAATTAAGATGACCATAAAAATATATAATAAACTTCCAGAAGACATTAAAAACTCGCAAACGTAATCATTATTTACTAAAAGATTAGAGCACTTAATAGTTGAAAAATGTTATTACGAGTTAAAAGAATTTTCGGAAGAATGATAATAAGTACCTACCTACTTACCTAGAATAAAATTAAAATCGTTATTATTTAATTATTAAAAACCATAAAAACATTTTATTATAAGTTTTAAATTGACATACTTATTTAATAATAAATAATATATACGTGTTATTGTTCAAAACCTCGGTCTGCCAGCCTTCTATTGTAGTGCCCTAAAGGGGCTCGCATGAGATCCTACCACTGTATGTGAATTACTGTTACCCTCGTACCATATGACAACAATAAAAATATTGAGTATTGAATTATACTGAATTTCTAAATCAAAGCTAGATGTTAAGTAAAAAACTAAACTTCACCTTTGGGATGTGATGTGAAATTAAAGTTTTTTTTTACCTTTGAATCTTTAGCAAATTAGGCTCGCTATGTAGTTCTTGCAATTTATTGTAAACAGTTAGTGTTGTCCCAATGTAGGTACCTGAAACAAACAGAAAAACTTTTAATTTCTAGAAAAATTAATTTTAAACAAAGTCTACATTATGTTTAACAAAAAAATAAAACGAATTCAATTAAATGACAAAGGCATCCATTACACTCTAAAGTCGCACTAAGACCTGGGTCTATCTATGGCTAGAACGGGGTTAAAACCGGGTTTCAAAGTTTCAGCAATTTAACCCACTTACCCCTTTTGTATTCTGAGAGTGACGTTCACAAAGAATCGCTACTGTCAGTGTCAAAAGTGATGTTGTATACTTTTTAATGCTCTTTGTGTTTCGAATACGAAAATACGTCGATAATAAAATATAACTACATTAGTAACGCTCTCTGACACACCCTGTCCTATATTTATAATATAAATAGGACAGTAATATTTTTTTTTTCCGGTAGCTTTGGCTCATTAATTTTTAAATTAAACCTGGGTCTCAATTTTAACATATATTTAAAAAAAAAATATATTGTCTCTGATTCTGTAAGTCATTAATTTGAATAACGAATCAGGCAGTTTCATTTATAACAGTCGTAACACCTTTGATTAAGCCTCGATCTAAACTTGAACTTACTTTCGAGAAACTAGGTTTAAATCTGGTCTAAGTTTTATTTATTTTTTCAGATAGAAAATGTTTGTGAATAACGTAGCTCTCGTTAGCTTGCGTTGTTTCTTGTTGTAAAACAATTCGACCCATAACAATTACGAGTACAACACAAATTGCACTGAGAGATAGCAACTAGCATTCTGCTCGCTTTGCATTCAAAACACGGTCTTTGAGTTCGGGTTGTAGGTAACATTAAATGCTTGCTTCAGGCACACTTTTTGGGATAAACAATTGAATCATGTTGTTGGAAGGTAAAACAAAGAAACGAAAGAGAAGACGAAAAGAGTCTCTTTGAGGCGCACTTGAAATCCTTTCACCACTCTGGTTAGAAAGAACTAGTGATATGATAAGAAGAAGAAGTTACTGGGTTTTATGGAGGTTGTAGTTTTTCATTTTTATGTTGAGTCTTTGATTATCTTTTAGTGCTCGAAAGGAGCCTCTTTGAGGCGCCCTTGGATCCTTTCACCACACTGGGTCGAAAGAACTAGTGAGTGACACGATAAGAAGAAGAAGAAGATTATCTTTATATCCTTGTATCAAGCACACGAATTATAAAGTATTAGATGGATTTTAATATAACAAAGTATAATATGATTCGATGTCCTATAGTGTTCAACAAGTTAATGGATTTTTTGCAAATGGAATTGAACAATTTTATTAAACTGAAGGATATTCTTATTAAAAAGTGTTATTATAATAAAGAAAAATATATAAAAAACCAATTAACATTTAAACCTGAAAAAATATATAATGTAAGTTAATAAATTGTACGTACCTAAAATACAATTTGATTACACTGTAATATGTTTGATTCGGTCCGCTTCTGCTCTAAACTGTCCTTTGTTGCTGTGCCCTAGATAGGGTTTAATATGTTCTATGTATGTTAATTTTATTTTATTTATTCAAAAGACCAACAGCATTTTACATAAAAACAGGTTAATCTAATGTAATATAGTAATTCAGCCAATTATAGGTCTTTCTAAGTAGTTATAAAAGTAATTCCTACAAAATAAAGAAGTAAGCTTGAAGTAAGATTAAATCTACATGTAATCTACAGTGAATAATACCGTTCAATGACATTATTGTAGATACAAAAAAGTTTAGATTTAATAACTAACAATATTTTTAATTACTTATCTCTTAAGAAGTACCTATATCTAAATTAGTATTGAGATAATCTGCAATTGTGTTTGGTAGTGTTGTGTATTATGTACCTATATCTATGTTATGTAAATATGTGTGTATTTATGTTTATGGCATGATGTTGTGTTTGTATGCATGAATTTACGTGTAAATATGTATTTTTTTTTTTCATTTATGAGTATGTATGCATATAATTTAAGAATAGCGTGAGACAGAAATATTCTCTCTTTCAGCCCTACGACATAGTCTTGGGATCAATGTACTAAGTACGTATGTAGGTAAGGTAGATACTCAATAGATTACTGAAAGAGAGAATATGTTATGTAGGTAATTGTGTATTTGTATGTATGTATGTGTTATACCTACTAGTTGAAAGTTCGTTGAGGTTCTACTGTTCATGTTTTGTTTAATAAATCAATGATACTTTTCCTAAATATATGTTTACTTGTATTAAAGATGTCCACACTCGAGTAAAACTTATTGTAATTTGAGCAAATACGATTCAGTGGTGCGTTATTGGCATAATTAGTGGAATGTTATGAGTGGGCACATGAAAGAGTTTGGTATGACGCGTTCTCTTTCCAGGCACATTAAGAGGTATCATAGGGAGTAGATATGGACAATCAAGATTATTATTCACTATGTTATATAATATCATATTATCAAGCAGGGTCCGTCTATTCTCTAAAGTCATTAAGTGGTGATGGTTGCATCCATCTTCATAATTGCAAAAATCTTCTGTTAACTTTGTAAAATTTGAAACTTAGAAGTTATCACGATGTTACGGATCTCGTTAAACATAATATTAAAGTACAATTTGCCCCTTTGCCATCAAAATATATTTATTTACACGAAACTTAATTTTCCTGCAATACAAAGAAAATTACGGCACAGCCGTATCTCCCAAAAATGTGCTTCATTTAAACCGTTCTCTCGAAAATTCAGGACATCTACGTATAATTCTTGGGTAATCGGTCCCGACAGAGCCAACATTGTTGGTGGAAAAACAGTAATGAAAAAAGTAAACGTAATTACAAAAAATCGCGAAGGCTGAGTCGGGACGTGCGAAATGTTGGGAACTCTTTTGGGGACACTTTTTGTGTCTTCTTCGCTGTTATTATAAGTGAGAGAAAATACTTGAGAAAAAATTAATCTACTTCACATACGAACAACATATTTTTTGACGTGACTACGTCTAATAAATCGATGAACGCCGTCTGCATGCACGAAAACGTTGACGTCATTGTCCGGTAACGCTCATTGTCCAGTTACGCTGATAGTCACGTTTTACTATCGTCCGTAAACCAACTTTACAGACAACCAATTTTTTAATAAAATAATCATTATAAATTATGTATGAATGAATAAATAATTTATTTGTTTTTAGTATGGTTAGTTACAGACTGGTCTTATGAATGTATAAAGTAGAGTCACATACTTCACCGTAGAATACAGTATACAAATAAAGTATTCGTATAATATATTCCTAGGTACCTATAAATAAACAAAAGCTTAGTAAGTTATTTATTAAGTAATGTATATGCTATATGGTAATAAATAAAATGTATGGAGTAAAAACGTTTTTTAACATAAGAAGTTCATTACTATTTTTTACGAAAGTAGATTTTCTTTAATCTTAAATACACGTTGTAGTATTAACTACATATTGGCTATAGTTCTTTGCACTACAAGCCACAAAACTTCTTTTGTAGAATATCTACAGTATCTGACTATAGTACGAAGCCGGTAATCTCATAACACAGGAAAGAACAGTACAGCTCATGCAATTCATGGTTCTTCGCCTTAATATTCGAAACGTAACGTTTCGAATGTTCTATGTTTGAGAGAAACCCGGAAAAACTATTCACTATTCACCCGAAGAAAAATGACATAACCCGGAGATAAAATCTATTGTATTTTTTTCATTAAAATAAAAAAAAGTGTTAGTGGTAAACCTAAGATTTGAGATATTCCACCATATTAAAAACACTGACAGCAGAATGTATGCTTGAGTTTTGATACAAACTAATATGCCATGTTTTAAAATTCAAATTTAAAATTATTTATTCAGAACATTTTGAAGGATCAGAATCACACGATTATAGTGCCGGTAAGTCCAAACACTAAATCAGTTACAAAATGAGTGATTCTTAACTCAATCAAAAAAGGTAGAGAACCTGCTCTACCTAAAAGGCGTTTGAGGCACAAAGACAGTGTTTTCTTAAGTGTGTCAGCTGTTTCTTAAAGACTGTGCCCACGTATTTATTTTGTCTGAAACTAAATTACTGAAACAAAACCTCTTGGACCGTGAAATTGTATGTTTTCAGGTGTAAGAGGTATTTACATGAGAGATGAGTTATTTTCAGAGGTCTTCTTTGTTCAGAGGTCCTATGCTTAATTTTTTTTTCAAGATCCGTAACGAACGGGTTACCTCAATTGCTAATGCGGCGTAATTATCAGATTTGGTCAATACAAATCGGCCGAAAAATATATTTCAGATACTTTGACATGTCTCCTGGAACCAGGCGTCCATATTTTTTTTATGTGTTAACGCTCTCCTCGTGTCAAAAGATCACGCCTACACAGCTAATGACCAGAGTACAGACAATATATTAATGGTGTCTCAAAGCTCAGTAATTTAATTTCACTAGCTACAGTGCTCTTCAAACCGGAATATAGTGATGCTTACATATTTCTACGTTGTGGCAGAATATCTGGCAATTCAAGTTCTGAGGATACATCGTTTACAAGTGAATGGTTCTCTGGATCGGTTGCCGATACATTGCACCATTCACTTCATTGGATCTGCTGATTAACGAGGTCGGCCAGCAATGTACGCTGTTAGGCGATTGGCTGGCTGAAAAGACTCTTGGTAATTTGCTCAAGCTATATCCACATCTTGTTTGTAAAATTAGCTTTACCTACTAGCCTTTATTTAACAAATTAAACTATATTTAAACTAAATTCTTTAATTTTCTTCTTCCTATCGTGTCAATAGTTCTTTCGACCCAGTGTCGTGAAAGGATTTCAAGTGCGACTCAAAGAGGCTCCTTTCGTGCACTTTCAACTTAAACTAGTATTACTAATACACCCTTTTTCAAATTTAAGCTAAATTAGTTCAATAGTTTAGGTTTGATTCAGGAACAAACATCCATCTTTCCATTTATTCATTCATCCTCACCAATTTTCGCATTTATAATACTAGTAGGACTAGTCAGTAGGAATATTTGTACTCATAAATTAACAAACATATAAGAGAATAGAATATTATCATCCGTATCCGTAGAGCTCTAGCAACGAAATAACATCCAATCCACTAGAATAAATACCTTAGAACTTAATTATTGTATTATTTAGCATTATATTTGATTACATATTTAGTTAATTTTGTCCATGTAATTTATTTTTAATTATTAACTATTTCATGGTAAATAAACAGTTAACTAACAGGACTTTTAAGATTCGAAATGTCTCAAAGTGTTGGACTTTGCCCTATGTGTTTGTACTAATGTTTATAACACATTTGCTTGTAAAGGGTCTATTATTGCACCAACAAGAAATGAATTTATATGTATGGTTTGTACATATTTGTAATTAATATTATGGAAGGCACTATTACTAGGTACAAGTTTTTTATAAAACTTAATTTAGTTAATTAGAGCTTAATCTAAAATGTAGTAATCAAAGAGCAATAAAGAATTTTATAAAAAAAAAACACGTCCTAATGAAATATTGATTGTTGCAAAATTACGTAAATTAAACCTTGAGTTTTACCAATTAGGTCTGGATTCCAAAAGCACATTAATATACGAGACAACCTCATTTCACCCTCATTTAGGTACAGATAAAAGGGTGAGCTCAGGGTTTCTTTTTAACCCCTTTCATACAGGGTAATTAGCTGGCGTAGGTACTACCCCTTTTTGTAACCTTTGCAAATATGTGATGCTCATGTCAAATAATACAGGGAGGACGAAAAATCGTGTCTACGTCGAAAACCATGGCGGCGGGCGCGGCGTTTCAAAATCTTTGTCACTAGAGGCCTTCGAGAATCTAGCCAAAGGAGACGTCATACGTCAGAATTTTCAAACATGAATTTCTGGCATTTTTTATTATTTTATTATTATTTTTTAGTTTTTATTACGGGGGACTTCGATTTGGCTGAAATTCAGTCCCTTTTTTGTGAATCTAAGCGTATGAAACCACATACAGTCTGACAGAAAAGCATAAAAAACGGTTTTTGTGTGCTTATAACAACAGACAGAAGTAAAATTGAAGAATTGGTTTAATTAATTAGTAATTATTTTAATTAGTACTTATATATTTCATAGCATATACAAGAAAAAATGTAACTGTCAAATAAATAAGAATAAAATAAAATTTAAAAAAAACTTCATCAAGGCGACTCGAGCCGACTTTACCCGAACGAGCGTTACACAACCGAGCATGACGACTCAGTCTCATTAACAATTATACCTAAAAAAAGTGTTTAGCGCACCATAAGAAGTTTTTACTTCAAAAACAAAGTCCAAAAAAGTTTCCAAAGTTTTTTTTTTCCATAAATCTTTACGGATAATTTGCTATCGATGTTCAGAGACGAAAGAGAATTTTGAGTTGGATAAATTACGATGATATTCTGAAAACTTCTCAATATGAGACGAGTACTGAACAAAGCTTCGGTCCGCGCCGACACCGCCCCACTCGAAGAGTCGCAAAAAGACGGGCTCTGACATTTCCGTTTACTCATTTCACTGCGGGATCCTAAAGCGGACGACGGAACCACGGAATTGATAAATTTCATAAACAGTACGTACAAGTGTAAATTATTTATAATGTGTGAAAACTAATTAAGTAGGTACCTTAATTTTTCTAAGCTAAAGGGCGTAAAGATGAATGGTACTTCAGAATCTCATCAGATATTATACTTACATTGATTGCTAATTAATTATTCCAAATTAAATTTAAACATATAATGACTTATATATTTTTGTAATTTCCTCTTAATTTCTTTCATTCTGATGCCCTACTCGATTGGTTTTAGTAAACATATTTTTTAAACGACCTATGAAGATGATGATTTAAAAAAAAAGTCTAAGGACACTCAGGTTATTCAGACGAATCTAACGATACCTTAACTTTCAAAATCCATACAGTCGTTTGAAAGATATGAGGTAACAAAGAAATTTACATTCATACATACATATTATACATGCAAGATACGCGCGAAAATCAGAACCCTTCTTTGGCAGTCGTGTAAAAATGTATCACATAATAGTGTTGATACTGTTAAATATATACTTTTGTACGGAACCGTCAACACAATTCAATCCTTCCGTCTATGCTGAGCCTCTCAGCATTATTGAATCAAGAACCTTTCAGCGCCACTCTAATTTGCGCCCTGACTCCATTTCAATATGATCTGAATTCAAATGCAGTACGCTCACCGATATTGAGCCTTGTAGAGCACTTGTCGATCAATGTTTCCGGAGATGGGAGAAATTCTCTAGGATATAGGAAAAATTACAAGTGGACTCATAATTTCAAAGGAATATTCTCTAACCTACTTATAATTCAAGGATAATCTGTGAAAATAGAAATAAATTGAAGTGAATAGATCACGCCAAAACATCGGATCCGGATACGGGGGAGGCCTAGGCTAGAGGCGACTATTAATTAAATCAATGTAAGTTATTAAGAATGAATTGTATTTAATAACTTGCATTGATTTAATATATATATATATATTTATTAAGTAATTAATAGAATAAAGACTTTTTACTTTAAATTTCACTTGACTTTTTACTTTACGTCAGACCTTTGTCGTTTATAAACCGATATCAAAAAAGATTTTTTTGTTCGAGAATATAGACTCACGACAGTGTGTACAGTTACGGTCAAGCCCAGCGAACTGGCGATTATTCTTTTAGATTGGTCCCATTGAAATTTTTATCAAAATCGGTTAGTAATTTAGTTTTTAAATCAAAATAACTATAAAAAAATGGCGTCGAATTAAATAAAATTGCGTATTTTGCATCCCTGTGATTTTTAGTGTTGATAAAGATCACTAAAACAGTCCAATTGAAGTCGGTTGAAATTTTAATAAAACCTTGAGACAGATTCTATTATCTCGAGAGAATGCGGGCGGAGTCACGGACTACGGCTAGTATTTAAAGTTTTTAAACATATTTACTAGTTGTGAATGGCTCTTACTGTCGTTTTAATAATATTTCCCATTTGTATTGTAATCAGAAATATACCACAGAAGCAAAAATGTATTACGAGAACACAACTCCGAAATAAACACGGCTTAACCGTGTCATGAAAGAAACATTGAAATCGCATCTCGTGCACAAAAACGGCACTTCGAACACGGAACCTTAAAAAAATCTATTTGCATCCAAATCCAATAAGCACCCTGCAACCAAGAAGCTACTCTAACATGGTTGTTTTAAAATCGAAATACGTTTGTAGCTTTATGACCAATCGTTTTCTCTCGAAAGTTTTCGCCCTAGTTAGGTACAGTTCTATTTTCAGGATTCCAAGGTTTATTTCGAATGAAATCCCAAAAATCAACATTTGAACAGTAAGCTAACATGCACCGTATTGGTATATGTTAAGGTTGTTTTTGCTTTCACAAGAATCGACACGAAAAGGATTGCAAACACAGCTCGTTCAACATATACTGAAAAAGGTTTTGCAAATAAATGCCTTCTGATAAAAGAGAAAATAAACATTAACAATTAAAATCAAATCAAAGCAAAATATTCATTCAATACCTACCAAATTGATTTGCCAAATTGAGCCAATGTAAATATTATAAAACAGTACTTAGGGCGTTTTACAGGAGGTGGGGTGACGGTGTAAGTTTACTATTTATTTCCTATCATATCATTGAATAAAAAAATCACAAAATACAATTTGGCCTCTAGATATCCTTACTAACTTTCAGTCGGTACAAAGAATGTCTTAATTTGATACCCAATATTTACCGCACTCCCATCCTAACAAAAGCGCTAGTAATTCAGCTTCTATCTCAACGTCGTCGTTCTAACGAGTAACGACAGTTATCGCGCACCGGAAGTACCTCATAATTCCTGCTTCCACTTCCGCTGAGGATCAAGTGTCCTGACTCATGGGTAGATAAATATACCGGTTAAAAAGTTGAGCATATTCAGAAGGAGAAAATGTAAAAAAAACATGATTGCTCCCTTTGTGCAGTATTGATAATTATGTTAGTCAGAGGTCGATACTTACCGTTTCATAAAACAAATACATTTTCACACCACCTGCTCGACAATGTCCAATTACATATCATGCTATCATCAAGGTAAAGCAAAGCATTGCCTCTCTAGGGAGGTAATGTTGTATGAAACTCCCAAGGGATGTAATGTGATTTGAATTTGGAACGTCAAATTCGTGTGGAAACTCGTAGAAAACTCTAAGTAAAAGAACGCCCATATGGCATTGTAAAAAGGTTTGTACTAAAATCGAACTGGCCACTCATAAAAAAAAAGAAAAAGGCGCGACTTCAAAGATTGTGAAACAAAAGACGGTATTCGCTGCTGGAACGGTGGCCCTGGCTTTTTATTGCCTCGCAGAAGGTGTGAAAAGTAGAGTACGCTCCTCTGGGATAAAGCCTGTCTTCGTCTTGTGTAGCTTGAACCCCTCGCGTCACTCAGGACTCTACATAACTTCCTCGCTTCGCTCAAGGTAACTAAGTCCCTCGTTACCTCAGGGTTCAATATGCCACCCGCGACATAAGACACTGCTTTATCCCCTTAGTGCATAATCTACTATTACTAGCGTTCATGCATATTATTAGCTGTTTGTCAAAGAAACATAAAAACCAACTATCATCTATTATTGGATTAAAACGTGCGCCATAGAGTCATATAATATGTCTACGACGCAGCGTAGGTTATCTGCTTACTTGCAACGCAGTGCGTACGGTGGCGTATTGTGTTAACAAATTTCATACGAAGTCCTACTACCGGTGTGGTGTAGAGGTTCTACGAACAAAATAATGAATGTGCTACGACACTTTACGCAACGGCATAGTTTCTCAATGATAATTTGAATTATTCTCATCTGTCCCTCTGCTCTGTCCGCCTAAGGGGACAGATGAGACAAAAAAGTTCTGTATGTCCCCCTTTTAGCAACAGAGGGACAGACGTAACTTTTATTAATTGAAAAAGTTATATCTGTCCCCCTGTCAGTAATAGTGGAACAGACGGAACTTTTTATTCCTATTGTTGTTTTTTATGTGTTGCTACAAAAAAAAACTTAAATAAAATAAAATTAAAAAAAAAAAACAAACAAACCCGAACAAACCCTTATACAACAACCTCTAAAGCCTTAAATGCTCAAACTTTCGCGTTAAATAACGGAATCTTACAAAGACAGAGATACCAGCGAGTTACGTTCAAGAACTTGTTCAAACAAAACATTTTTTCAACATTTTTGTGTTTCAGTGCTGAAATGCTTTGATAAAAGTTTTGTAGTAGAGCTTAATGTATCACTTTGAAAATTGTTAGAAACTATTTATTTTTTAAATATTATTATAATTAGAGACGATGTCTTCTTGAAAAACAGAAATGTTTGTAGATTTTGGAGAAATATACCTACTTAAAAAAATTAAATCACCAATTATCAAAAAAAAGATACAGTTACTTCCAAGAATATCTAGAATTCAACAAAAACAAAACATTTATAAGGTGCCTGAACCCTCTTTACTTTTAATGAGTTGAACAAATCGTTTGCGTTTTCTCACACCTTCAAAAGGCCATTTATAAGGTCATTTGGTTTTAAGGAAGATTAGATTGAATCATATTGTGCCATAAACTGTTAACCATGAAGTGGAAATAGTGGCGGAGACGAATTTTTTGACGTGACTCGTCTAATAAATCGATGAAACTAAAACGTTGACGTCGATGTCCGGTAACGCTCATTGTCCCGTTACGGTCTGGTAACTCTCATTGTCCCTTTACGGAATGTTTTGTTATGACGTTGTCACGTTAAACTATCGTCCGTAAACTGTTTTTTTTTAATTTAATCAACAAAAAGGGCGTTGTCGCTAATGCGATAATGCCGCCCTTTAGAGACAACCAAATTTTTTTTACAACTTAAACACCAAGCGTAGTTTATAACGTCCACAGCCTATTTATTTAACTCTCTAATTAAATTGTTTGTTTAAAGCGCTACATTTTAATTCTATTTCGGAACATAAGTACAAGTACACACATTATAGTAAAACTTAGTTGGCAAAGCTACGGACATCTTGTCTGTATCAATATTGTGTACAGAAGACAAAAGTTAGATGTAGCTAGAAAACTAGGCCGCTAAAATAGGGATGGGCTCTAACACTCTTTAGCCGGAAAATCTTGCATGAATAAAATCAAAGAGTGAAAAACTAATTGTATAATAACAAAACTTAAATTTGCGTAGCTAAAAAATGTTTAACTACAAGATGATATTTTGATTATTCAAAAAGTCTTGCTGCGATACCAAGTTATTTTTTATAATATGGCGATAAAATTTTCATCAAAATCTATTGGCTCACACGCGACAATATTTGAGAAATCAAAAAAGAAATGTTGTCTGTAAAATTGGTTTACGGACGATAGTTTAACGTGACTACCAGCGTAACGGGACAATGAGCGTTACCGGATAATGAAGTCAACGTTTACGTACATGCAGCCGGCGCGGTGGCGTTCATCGATTTAATAGACGTAGTCACGTCAAAATATTTTCAATCTAATTCATATTTCGGCCGTTTTCCATTTTCCATACCTCATTTGAATGGCACGCTAGCCGGTCTAAATGTGGCCTAGATAATACTCTAAAAAGCCGGACACCAACCAACCCTATGCTGTATCGTTGTAATATCTGAATACGCCTTTGACTCGTGACACGACAATCTATCGGATAGCTCCTATGCAGACGACAACGTAGCGATATCTTGTGACAGAGGTAGGTATGTCGCAAGGCGATCTAGGTCGGGAGATTCTATTGTCGCCTATTCTATTACTAGGTAATGCCCGCAGCTTTGACCGATTGTTATTGAGATAAATATCAGATTTGCAGTACATAAACTATATCCATATCCATACCAAGTGTTAGAGCGATCGGTTCAGTAGTTTTTGGCCTGGCTGAGGAACGAAAATATGTCTATCCATATTCACAAACATTCAATTTATTATTTTAGTAGGAATAACTGGCACTGCGTTGGTTGGTACCCATCTGTGTATTTTTTGATTGGATGCATCCTAATATCGTTATTGGGATTTACGGTTTATTTTATAAATTGAACACTAACACAGAGTATACTTATATTTTTTTCAGGAATATGATACCTACATGACAATGTTTGTTTGTGCTAAGCCAAGGCCGTTAGTGGAAAAGTCACGAGTGTGAAATCAATGTACTTCATAACTCTCACACTTAAGGGTAATCCTAAAATCCGAATTCCATACAAAATGTTTCTAATCTAAATCTAAATTAAGGTATGAAACCTTTCACTTTTTTTGTTGAAAAAATTAAAAAACATGGACGAAACGAATAGTGTGAAGAAATTACTATAATACGGCGTACTTTTTGAGTATTTGTCCGAAACACTTTGTATGGAATTCGGATTTGATGATTCCCCTCAAATAATTATTACATACTCGTATTTTGTTTTAACTTTTATTCTTGTTAATTTCCATGTGTACAATAATTACCTATCATTTATTTTATTCAGTTGAGTGTCACTCTTCACACAAACCGTCCTGATACTAATAAGCAAGACTTGAAACTCCGAACTTGTCTCCCGTCGGCATTGTTCGGAGTTCCCGCAGCTCCGGGATCGGTGCCGCCCCGCGGGACGTCAACCTCACGGCTACTGGTATGTGATCTAATTATACCTCGTGTTGTTGAGCTTCAATTCAATTATCTTGTGAGACAATCGTACGAATATAATGCTTCTAGGTGAGACGTACAACTTCTTTTGCATTGCGAAATTACAAAATTCCTTTCTTGGTACGCTGTGCTTGACGAATATGATCTAGAAATTTCATGTCTCTACGTTCAGTGATTTGTCTAGTGTGCAGCCAAACAGTCATGAAAAATCCTATTGAACTGCAAAAAAGAGGAAGTTATCAATTCGGTTGAATGTTTTTGACGTGACTACGTCTAATAAATCGATGAACGCCTCGGCGCCGGCTACATGCACGAAAACATTGACGCCATTGTCCGGTAACGCTCATTGTCATCACGTTAAACCATCGTCGGTAACCAACTTTACAGACAACCATTTTTTTTTTATGTTAGTTACCTCAGAACTTTGTTGTTTATATGTCTATTTGAAAAATCCTTTTTTTGTTTGAGAGGATATACTTTCAGATTGGTCCCATAGACAGACATTTAATTAAAAACGGTTCATTAGTTTTAATGTCAAAATAACTGAAAAATATATTTCCTTAAATATTCCCTGTGACTTTTCAGTGGTGTTTACGGTCACTAAAACAGTCCAATTGTAGTCGGTTGCTATGTTTTTGTAAAACCTTGATTATATACACTACGTTTTTACAAAATGTATTATTTTGCAATCAGCCTGAGCTGTTCCATTAGCTAGTCTCCTGCCAAAATTATAACACTTAAAAATTAACTAAAATTATATACAAAGGGTAAAATAATACTGTAGTTTACCTCAAAAAACGTTGAGTAATTCGGCCGTTAGATACAAAGGACAGAGGTGCTGTTTAAGCTACACAAACATTTTGAAAATAAAATGTAGGATAATTGCGGTGATTACGTAAAAATTTACATCACAAAATTGTGTAGAGAATTTATAATCTCTACCAGTACATACGTGTACGACTTGCGGCTTAAAATGTAGCACATAAAATCCATAATATTGTAAGGTCTCTTTAAGAGGAAATTTGGCACCGCTTATCCTATCCTTATAAAATTTGGCAGGCACGAATGTTTTATAGTAGAATTGTTAAGTTCATTGAGAAGCTACATTACCGAAGCGTGTGAGGTAATCCAGAGTAAGCTATTAGTTCATACAAAAAAAAATTGGTTGTCTGTAAAGTTGGTTTACGGACGATAGTTTAACGTAACTACCAGCGTAACGGGACAATAAGCGTTACCGGACAATAGCGTCAACGTTTACGTGCATGCAGCCAGCATTCATCGATTTATTAGACGTAGTCACGTCAAAATTATACGCGATAAAGTAAGAATCTCCTCCGCTTTTGTCGTTGGTTAAAAACAGGACACATATCAACCGCAAAATCCACTTGGAAAACCATGTTTTTCCTCGCAATTACGGAGGCACACCATCTGTCATTCAGTCGTCCCGCGGGACCGCTGCGGGAACGATGCGGGACAGGACAGGGACAGCGGAAGAATGACAATGTGACGCTCATCAGTGGCTAAGCCTCATACTGTACACATACACACAGCTGTGTGCAACCTCGCTTATGTATTGGGGTTTAAATTAGGTCATTTTATTCTGAGTTACAAATTAAGTACGACAAGCTTAAATTTCACAAAAACTGAAAACCCGACTGCGAAATAATTATACATTCGTTTTCAATTCATTATTATTATTATTTATTTATTATTTTGATATCCTACTCGATAGGTTTGGTCAATAAAAAAATATTTACGACTTTTTTTTTATAAACCCCATCTGAGAACACTCGGGTGATTGAGAAGAATCTAACGATGACTTAACTGTCAAAATCCATCCAGCCGTTTGGAAGATACTAAGTACGCGCGAAAAACATTTCCCATCCTTGGCAGTCGGGTAAAAATAAATAAATAAATTTTATTGCTCTCTTTGACGACACGATTGGTCGAGAAGCAAATGTATTGGACTGCCACGCCGGTATCGCGAGTTTGATTCCCGCTTCGGAATAGTTTGTCTATTTTTTTTTAAGTGTACATATCAAAAACATGATTAATAATAAGCACTTGTGTGATTAAAATCGGTGTTTATCCTGTGTGAGTGAGTCTGGGTGTTTCTATGTATTCTATGTGTGTATTTTTAAAAAACAGTAGGTATTTAAGTATTGTATCAGTTATCTAGTTCCTATAGTACGATTTCTACTTATTTCGGGGCTAGATGGCGTTGTGTGAAATGTCCATTTTTTTTTATTAATGTGAAAAAAAAAAAAAAAAAAAGATAGGTAGGTACGTACTTATAAGAGATGGAGCGTCGACATTGCCCAAATAGCTGATGTCATCTGGAGTAGAGTGGGTAGAGAGAGAAATAAATGGCAAGACATGGAGGAGGTCACTAAAGGTGGTTCTTGCACAAAAGATAAAGGGACAATTGAGATAGAAGAAACAAGTAGAATAGATTAATTGAAAATAAGATAAACTATGTATTATGTGTAAGAAATAAAAAGCTTTTTATTATATATTATATTATATAGGTAGGTTTATTTTCCAGACAATGGGTGCCTAGTCTATCTCAGCTTAATTACATGAATGCTTGTTTTCATTTTACTTCAACATTTACCCATGTAATATAAAAGCTTTCAAATAAAGAAATACTTCCCTAATACCCAAACACGGACAGAAGAAGCCCGCCCGCCCTCGGCTACTGTCGCGGCCTGAATAGGAATTACAGGCTAGGACACAGTGGAACACAGTCCAACGAAAACAGCTAATCACCTAATTTTTTTATAGATAGATAGATAGAATACTCTTTACAATAAAGAAAGATGAACTCACCTTAAAATAAATTAAAACAAGACAAATAAAAACTTAAATATTTACTTACATAAACATATATCGTGCTTTGGAGGAGATGTTTTTCACAATTAGTTTCGAATGCACAAATTTATTCAAGTTTCGAAAATGAAAAGAAAAAATTTGCAGCTTTAAAAATGAGAATGTATTCAAGATTATTTTATAATAGTTTTTTATTTAAGTTGGAGCCTTTAATAATTCTGACACTAGTAACGGCTGTAGATCCGCAAGGGAGTAGAGTTAAAAAGTACCTGTTTTAGTATAATTTACTTACGATAGTCGATGCAATAAAATAGTGATAAATTATGGAAATAGAGCTATAGACAATACGTAGTTAAAAATTAAATTGTGCTTTTTTTGTCGTTATAACCTCGGTAATTTTTATGTCTGAGTGTCGTCAGATTAGGTTTTTCTATCAACTTACCCAGCTATATCGTATGAGCTGTATGAAAGCTAGAGGCGGTTGCTAATTACCTCTTTGTGCGGGTGACGCAGAATGTCACTTCTTACTGTGGCTGGCACTTCTGTACCTGCTCTTGTTTGGTACTCTGTGGTATCCTTTGTGTAATTGTTTCATGCTTTTATTTGCATTAAAAATAAAATTATAACGAAAATATATCGAATTTTAGATAATATTTGACAATAAAAATACTTAGTGCGTACTTACTTTACAGTATTTACTGCCCCTTGCACCAATGTCGAAAAATCGAATACTTTGATAGGTATTTTTTAATATAAGTACTGCCTAAAACTTTACTTAGATCAATTTCCATTGCACCAAACAGAACACACTATGTAACTCCCAAGTTTGGTGATTTCTAAATAAGTGAATGAAAGAGCGATAAATCTCGCAAACATCTAGATTTTCTATGGTTTATTCTGTGGGTTTATTGGTTCATTGACCTTAGACAAATAACCAATATTATTTTATGCATAATATATTTTAGGATATTTTCCGAGTTTTGTGTATAAAGCGAACAATTATTTAGGAAAATAGGCTCAGATATTTGGAAAACGAAGCTGAGATGGACAAGAGTGGAAACAGTCGGCGTTTTTCTCTGAGTTAAATAAATTAAAATATGTAGTTCTTACTCCTACTTACGACAAGAAAAGGGAATAATATTATGGAAATTAACGTGCAATGATTCAAGAATAACAAAGTCAAAGCTGAGAAGAATATAAATGCCAATTTCAGCGGCTCTATAGTGATTATATTTGTGATTATACGTACCTACCTAACATGTGTTTGTTGGTAAAATTATATATTTTTGGCTTATATGTAATGTGTTTTTATTAAGGGCTGTTCAGGTAAGTGAAGGATAAGAAGAGTCCGCCGCTGTCTAGATTATCTAGGAATCCTAGAAAATCGTATTTAGTTTTATATAGGTAGGTGTAGGTACCTAATAAGTAGCGTACGTCTGGTTAGGTATGGGTACATCTTGCTGAACAAGAGAGAAAGAGACAGATATATATTCTGTCAGAGACGACATGACAGGTTATTGATAAGTAAGGGAATTTCTAAGTGCTATGAGGTCGAGAAACGGGCTCCCAAAGTTAAGGAATTCTTTAGGCATAAGATAATTTCAAATCGTTGCCGCAATGAATCTGGATCGTAAAGATCTCCCTAGCGAGTAAAATGATTGTTTAGGATTTTTTTAAGGTTGGTGCATCCGGGCATTAGTATCATAAACAATTTTTGGTGAGTACCTGTAAGAAAATAATATGAAAGTTGTTATTTTTGACGTGACTACGTCTAATAAATCGATGAACGCCGACTACATGCACGAAAATGTTGACGTCATTGTCCGGTAACGCTCATCCGTCACGCTGGCAATGTTTTGTTATGACGTTGTCACGTTAAACTATTATCCGTAAACCAAATTTACAGACAACCAATTTTTAAAAAAAACTCGCCGGCGCGCCTAATGATAACTAGGTATACATACAGGTATGTAGTAAGTAGCCATTTTACCATAGCAACTGATCATTTCCTAGAAAACTACGAAATTATCAGTTGCTATGGGAAAATTTACTTCACAATAATATTACTATTTCTTTATTTTTTCCTTCTTGAAATCTAAGAGCAAACTTACTTTAACCTTACTTGTCAATAGTTCTATGCTAGGACACAGATAATATAATACTATGCTAGTAGCTAGGGTGATGGTTTTAAGTAACACTGTTTTTTTTAAAAATTAAATATATATATATATATATATATATATATATATAGGCTTACGTTTGACCACTACTCACCTGATGATAAGCGATGTCGTGGCCTATTTTTACACGCTTACCTAGAAGATGCTTGTTAATGCGATCTTTAAATACACCCAAGTTAAAGTGGTGGGAAACACAGACGAAGGTAGAGCGTTCCACTCTCTTGCTGTGCGTATTATGAAAGAGCTCGAGAAATATTTCGTTAGTGTAGGCGGTATGTATGTCGCAGGCATATTGTATAACTCGGCATTTTACAAACGGCGTCGTCCGTTTACAAAGGCTCGCTGTTTTGTTATATGCCGAAGGCAAATTGTAAATTGCCTCGGCATTTTGTAATATGCCACGACATTGGTGGACCATTCAAACTCCGTTTGTAAAATGACATAAAAACACTAAGGTGTCCATGGAATCTGGTGCTTTTAAAGGACACGGCCGTCGAGCAAGAGGTTAGAATGATTAAAGTTTCGATCCAGATAAATGTTGGGTGATGGTAGGTTAAAAGGTTTTTTTTTGTGCGCCTACACACGAGCGAAGCGAGCGTGCTGCACAGCCTAATGACAGAATACCATAAAGGGTTGATACGAGTTAGGTGATGGTAGGTTATTAGGTTTTTTTGTGCCTGCATGCGAGGGAAGCGAGCGTGCACAGACTAATGACAGAAAATCATCATAGGCAAAAAAATACTTACTACTTTTTGTATGATGGTCACCCTACAATTTCAACTAATGTCGAAGTGAACGAGTTGTCAATTTGCCTTCGGCATATTGCAAAACAGTGAGCGTTTGTAAACGGACGACGCCGTTTTTAAAATGCCGAGTTATACAATATGCCTGCGACATGTCGACAACGAAGGAGTGGAACGAATCACCACGCTTGATTTTAAATAAACTAAACCAGAGCTCTAAAATACATCATCGAATAACCGCTCGTACGTCTGTCCATTCTAATTAAAATCTTTCTCATCCCTGGGTGAACTGACCCTTTTACCCTGAGCGCGGCGCGCGAACTATGTTAATTGAAAAACGTGAAAACGTGCACCTCGCATTCTCGCGCCGTGATTCAAAGGGGCACGCAGTTACTCTGAAGGCTTTTGGACGGACAATCGCACGGAAGCTGGCGTAAAAAATGCTGGATTTTTAACCGACGACAGAGAGAGAGGAGGTTTTCCTCGAACCGTATATTTTTTTAATAAAAATTTTATATGCTCACCGAAAAAAATATGTATTTCGTATTATTAACCTCGCCTTTGAAGCAGTTTTCACTTCTATGGTGTTTTTATAAGCACACAACTATATTTTTTTATTCGACTTATGCTCAAAAGAAACTCTACCCGTTTTAAGATGTTTAATAAGTGTACTAAATCGAAAAGCTCATTACTGCTGTAATTATTTAATTTCTAATCTATCATTCAAGGACATCAAAGCACAAGAGTTTCTTATAAAAAGAATACTAAAACACCTCTCAAATAACACTAAACGTAACGGTAGTATAAACGGTTTATAGAACTGTCAAAAGTTTATAGGTAGGTACTCATAACTTAAGTTATGTGTGCATATAGTTTATTCCAAAGTTTGTTTAATATTGCGTGAATAAACTCTTATTTTATATTATTTGAGTGAAGATTAAAGTACATTGAGTCCTTAACTTTTAGCTTGTTTCAATGTACCTTTATTAATGCTAATGAAATAATGAATATTTATGATAATTCAGTCTTGTTCTAGTCTTAACGTTTCTGTAATAATCAAGGTTTTACAAAAACATACATCAACCGATTTGAATTAGACTATTCTTGGCATGGTACATAATATTACTTATTCTTTGCTGTAGGCACGACTTTAAAGTCACAGGAAAGCAAAATACGCAATTTTTTTCTCACAAAGTTCTGTGGTAACAAATAGTAAATAAAATTTGTATTGTCTGTAAAGTTGGTTTACGGACGATAGTTTATCGTGACTATAAGCATAACGGGACAATGAGCGTTACCGGACAATGACCGCGTGACCGAACAATGACGTCAACGTTTTTGTGCATGCAGCCGACGTTCATCGATTTATTAACGTAGTCACATCAAAAACAAAAAAATCAACCGAATTGTTCTCCTGTTTTGAAGTCGGTTGAAAACGGCTATTTACGTTAATTTCTTTTTCATTTCCTCTCGACCTACTCCTATTAAGCATTGCATACTCGAGTTAACACACGAACCCGAGTGCATTAACGAACGCATGTCATGCAGCTAATTGCCCGCTTAACCCCGTGGCACACTTACCCAACTTACCCAAAGTACCGCTTTACCCCAACCTCCTCCTACGTACCATTTTACCCCAACTTGCTTTCCCCTTGGCATACTTTAAGTTGAACCGCTTTCAAGTTGTGAAAATTATACTTGTCCAAAGACAAAAGTTTCGAGAGGTATTTTATAAAAGCAAAGCGGTTTGATCGTCCTTCCTTTTAGTCATATAAGCCAGTAACTGTCTCCAGGATCAGATAATAACAAGCTTAAAGTTTATAAAAATGAAAACCCGACTGCGAAGTTATTATTGTGAATTTATTGCCAATTTCTTATTCTAAATGAATACTGGATGACCTACTTTTTAGCGCCAAAAATTCACCATAATGATTTTTTTAAAACATCTTAAGACACTCGAGTTATTAAGACGAATCTTACGATACCTTTATTGTCAAAATCCATCCAGCCGTTTAAAAGATATAAAGTAACAAAGAAATTTACATACATACATACATACCTACAAGATACGAGCGAAAAACATAACCATACTTGGCAGTTGGGTACTACAACCATTCCTTGGCAGTCGGGTAATAAATATGGCACTCCATTTATCTGAAAGCACTCTTCTTCAAAATCCCACGTGCATCAAAGTTCCCTCGGTTTCCTCCTCGATTACCAAAATACCTTCTAAATCTCTTGTTTTTTCGCCGTGAAAATATTTTTAATAAATTTGCTTGTAAGAAAACTCCAACTCATTAAAACATCGTAATAACAAAACCGCACAAATATAATAAAACAAAAAGTCCTTAAATACCATTCACGAGTATCGGCAGCACCTTAATTACTTGTAAACAAATTCAGTTCATTTTTGCCGTATTGCCACGCCATCGAGTTATGCTGATTGGGGGTAAAAACCACGACGCTTATTTTCGTATACTGAAATAACCTTTACGTATATAAAGGAGCCTCTTCGAGGCGCACTTGAAATCCTTTCACCACACTAGTTCGAAAGAACTAGTGACACGACATATCGACCACAACTTGGTATGTGGACGATCGAAATGTCGACGACATTGTCGCCGGACAGTCGCACGTAAATGTCTCGCGACAACTCGCGACATTTCCCGCAACATTGTCCCCTAATTAATACATGGCTTTATAATCTAAGTTAGTTTACTCTTTAATGTGTCTTAATGTCGCCGCACATGGGCCACCAGCCATAGCCACAAAAATCCGCCACCGGCATATTTCCTGTAGTTTTTATACATTTTATATGGACTCACCGCCCACGGTAGACGCCACGCTGCCGGTGGCCGCAACACGCTAAAAACCGCCGCTACTCGCTTCTTATGGCAGCCACCGGCCACTAAACGCCGACACGAAACGTCACTACACGCCACTCGCGCGATTCCGCACCCCTCTCTCCCTTCCTCAGTTAACCTGTTGTTTCCTGTTAAAGTCTGAGGCAACGCACGCACGTAGTTAAAAGTAGCAGCCACCGACCGCAAGTGGCGATCATCGGCCACAAGTAGCTGTCGCGCGCTTCAACTACTTTTGTAGCTGCGTCTAGCTTCTCGTGGCGGCGGTTGTGGTTGTGGCCAGTGGCTCGTGTGCGGTGACCCTTAGATTTTCAAGTTTTCTTGTACCGTTGCGTTGGAAAGCTCAATATTGCTATTTGCGAGCAGAGTTCTGTCAGTACTATGGATGGAATTTATAAATACGGCATATGCATTATACTCACAGAACAGCTCAGGTGCATAACTCGCAAACTTTATGATAAAAGCCTTCCTCCATTCTCATCGTGGGTCATAAACAAAATTATGTGTTTGTATTGTTTAGAATCATAAAGTGTAGAGTGACACCAGAAAAAGAACCAGTATTTTTAGGATGCTCAATATTCAATTAAATTATTAACATGTTACAACATTTTTGAATGGGATGTAATTAGTTTTGGCTCTTCATCAATAAACAGTAAAAACTTAGTCCACCTTAATAACGCTTAGTGCAGACTGGTAACACTCAAAGGCTACTTATTATCACAAGACCACGCAGACAAAGCCGCAGGAAGAAGGTAGAGATCATAATCGTGTAGTATTTTTTCTCTGGTAACATTAAACAATGCATTCAAAACGTTTGGGCGTTTTGGAGTGATCTGTCAGCCCCAAAGAACTTGTATACTATGTATCTAGAATGCCGACTCACACGAAAACTGCGAGCCGAAAGAGCTAGAACCAGTAAGGAGTGTGTCTCGTTCTGTAGGGCGACCATAATTTTTGAACTTTGAATATTTCATTGAGACATAAACAAGCAACCAAGGGAAAATTCAATCTGCTCAATAAGCAATCAATGTTATATACATACGTTACTTTGCATTATCGTTTAAAATTATATTATACATAGGTGCATTAAAATATCAACAAAAAAGAGGGCGGTGCGCCGCATTCTAGTGAGGTATATCTGATTCAATGGTTTTAATACTGTTTCTTTCGAACAGTAATTATTTTTCTCGGCAGTTAGTTTCCAAGTCATAAGGTTCAGAATTCTTAATCCTTAAATAAAACAAAATGGCGTGTTAGCTCTCTAGATACATAGTATAGAAGCTCTTTGGTCAGCCCTTCCTGTGTTTTCCTAATAAAATATAAAATATTAATTTTGCACCTTCTCTTATAAATCAAGGTTTAACAAAAACATACTACAACCGATTTCAATTGGATTTAGTGACCGTAAGCACCACTAAATTGTCACAGGAAAGTGAAATACTCAATTTTGTTTACTCTTTTTTCAAATCAAATTTTTAAACCAGAGTACTAAACCGATTCTATGGGATCAAGTATATCCTCTCAAACAAAAAAATATTTTTTATAAATCAGTTTACAAACAAAAAAGTTCTGAGGTAAAGCGTCAATGACACAGGGCTAGTTTACAAGCCAGGGAGTTCGCTTGTAGCTTGTGAACTCGCCCCGTGTTTACAATCTACTAGTTGAAAATCCTTCGCAAAAGCTAACTCGCTCACTCGCTAGATTTTAAAGTCGCTAGCTTGTAGCTTGTAAACTAGCCTTGTGTCATCAACGTTAACAAAATTAAAAAAAAACCTTTTTTTAAGTTGGTTGAAAATATGTTCAACTTTCTAGTAAGTAGGATTTCATGCATGTTCAATTTTCAAGAACTGTCGTTTGATCCACCTGTACCTACCTACCTACATCTTTCTGTACCCTCTTGCTAGCAAGATTTACCGCTATCGCTTCCAATCGTTACAAATGTGCCACATTTGTCACAGGTCCGTATCTGCCGGGGCCCGGCTGAGCGATATCCGTGATTTGAATGTCACTAGTAAAGCGGGATAAAGCCCTGTACGATACCAAATCATTGAGTTACTGTTAGGAATTTTATATTACAGCATTGGGTACTTTGAATACGGCACAGAAGTATTAAAGTATAGAAACACATGTAGTACATTGAAAATGCGACCACTAAAAGGGAGCCACTTTGGCTACCTTCTAGTACATTTTGGTCCGATGCTAATTTTTGAAAAAGAGAAATAACATAGCTAGATATGTATTATATGTTAAAACTACTAGGCTTTTTCATTGTTAATAAAACTACATCGTAAAAAGTAACAAACATTATTTGAAAATAGAGATATTTCATTTTTATTGACAAGGTGTCTGAATTTTTTTGGTCTTGTCTTACGATTCCCTTTTGGTTTGATACTGTTCATCTTGTTATATAGGAACATCGTTATTCATCTATGGAATACGGAACATGATTCGCTATTAATCCCTTATCCCACCAAAAACAATACTAGGTTTACGGAGTGGGTCAAAATGGCCCGAAACGTTTCGTGTAAATAGTGCCCTGTGCGCTACAGGCGTTTTCTTTAAAAACTCGCACTTTGATATTGCGAACTAGTCAAATTTTGGCTACGTAGCATAAAACTAGCCTTACTGGCTTGAGTTTGTCACTTAACAAAAGTTAAGTTTTATCGACTTATTACCGACCTCTTTCATAATACTAAAAATTATTTGAGCTTCTACATTAACGATAAAAGTAGCCTATCTGTTTATTCCATAGTGTGAAACACAATTTTATCCATTTTCCACGCCACGCAAGGATAATGAAGTGCCCTATATCTTCCGACTTTCAAAGTTGCAAAGTTCAGTCTATTGGCTCATCTAGAGATTAAGTTAATGATTTTATTAAGTTAACGACGTTACAAAAAGTCACTAGTTTCTTTTAGAATAATCGATGGGTTCCCATCGAGTAACCCCCAAACGAGTAACAGTGATGGGATTTTTTTCGAAAAGTTCATTAAATAAGTAACCTTATGTATCAAATTGTCAAATAAAGGGTTCAATACGTTACGCTCATGAAACAATAGGTATATTCAACATATTTTTTTTACAAAAAGTAGAAATAAAGTATCATACAAAAGAACCTAATAAGTACCTACCTATACCTACCTACTACCTAATTCACGGAATATTATATTCATTATCTGAAGGTCAGCCTTTGACAAATCACCGGTAACTAATTAGTACCTAATAACGTTTGTTCAATTAGTTAACCTACTAATTATAAGTCACTATTAATTTTGTTAGTAATTAGTAGGCGTACAGCGTATCAACGTGCGAGTTCGTTCAGATCGATAAAGTATGGCCTTTTAGGTATATTTCTAGAAATAAATGTTACCAAACTAAACGAGAAATATGTGTAAGTATTTTCTGTTTTACTCCGGAGTTTCACTAAGTATTGTTGATGAATCTTTGATAACATTTTATAATAGTTTAATCTATCTAACTGCGACAATCATCTATATTACAAAAATAAATATAGGGTCTTGGCGAGTGACGCAATAATCAATTGGGTCACTCATAGACCGTTGCAAACGATCTATAGGTAGCTCAACTGCTCCAACTCGATACCCGATGGTAGCATGCCGAGGATACTGGCAGCATTGCTTCTTTGTATTGCAAGGCTTGATAAAATTAATAAGGCTGATGATAATAAAAATGATAATTTCTTATTAATAAAATATAATCCTCTTTCTATACAGTTTGGTAGAAAACGAAAGGTTTCATCCCAATATTAGTAAGGTAAATAGATAAAATAAAACTGCCTTCATAAAAAAAAACATTGAAAGTTAAATATGTTTGTTCTGTGGAGTTTTACAAACAGCTCGTTACGTCGTTTTCCACCGAGTCAACAGTATTAGCATTTTATGAACACGATTATCTGGTGACGTCATAAACTTGAAGTGACGTCATTATTTTCGTTATTACCGACGCAAATCGTTTAGGTTGCTTTGAGGAAGATTGAATAATGAATCTTAAACAAAACCGTCAATGAAAAGGTATTCGAAAAAAAGCTTTGCTCTATATGATTGGGACACTTTACAAGACATACTCAATACTCAATACCTACTCAATATATTTATTGTCATCACAACAGTAAGATGGTAACAGTTACAATATTTTGAAGCACATGTGAACCCCTTTGGGGCATAACAATATGGTAGGAGGCAGACCGAGGTTTTTTTTTTTACGTAGATACCTGAGGCAAGCATATTATTTAAACTAAGTAGGTACCTTTATTTTTACGACTTCTATATAGTATTTGTAATGGTAGGTAAGTAGTTTATTTGAATTACAATAATTGTCAAGGATAATATTATTATAAATTAGAGTCGGGTAGATAAAGCGTGGTTCCTTTGGGAATGAGATAAGTGCGTTTAATTTTTACCTCAAATTATCATCCAGTATTTTTAGCAGTCACTCTTACCTGCAACAAGGAACAAATTATTGAATAGGTATTCTAGGAATTAAGCCTAGAATTAACTTAAAAAAAACAAAACAATGAAAACCAACTAGAATGTTTGAACCTTTAAAAATTAACAATCAACAAATTAACTTAGAATTCAACTTCAAACAATAATTAGGCGGCAAAATATTAGCAAAATGTCAGACTGACAAACACCAGGAAGGTGTTGCCTCGTTGAAAGCTGGCGATCGAATGGGCCCGGCGTTTGCAGCGCGGCGCCTTTAATACTTTTCCGTGCGACTCATCGTGACATCGTCTACAGTATATCAATAATGAGAGTTTCAAGTTGATACTGAATAAAAGTCATATAATCCTATCCTACTAATATTATAAACGCGAAAGTTTGTAAGGATGGATGGATGGATGGATGGATGGATGGATGGATGGATGGATGTTTGTTCCGCTTTCACGTAAAAACTACTGAATGGATTTTAATGAAACTTTACAATAATATAGTTTATACATCAGAATAACACATAGGCTACAATTTATAAAGATACCTGCGCAGACGAAGTCGCGGGCACCAGCTAGTAATCAAATAATTATAACTTTGAGAAGCACAATAAATGTTATTGTTAGTCTAATTTGATAAAGTTAAAATAACAAAATAATATTTTCATATTACCTACGAGTACTTTCAAAACTCGATACCTGCTCGTTTTAAAGTTAACATGGATGCTTTTAAGCTGCACGGATTAAAATGAAAATTTTGTGTTTCATAGATTAACTTAATAAAACCAAATATTGCAGGAGGAAATACGAATGTTATTCCATTTTACAAAATCCGCTTTTACCCATTTCAAACCAAAATTCTATTTCAAGCATTTTCATATCAACGAGGTATATTCAAATAGATTGAAAAATAAAGTTTTATTTAGAAATGCTGGATTTAAATTCGTTTCACCGTCGGTTCTTAGAAAGTTATTAATGATGGCCGACTTCATAAAGATAGCTTATGTGGCCGCAGAGCAGAAAATTTAGAAGTGTAAGTAACGGAAAAGTTTATCTAAGTTACGGAGTTTCCTGTGCTTAGCGAGTTGGTCTTTGCAGTCAGTTACTTTGAGAGCGCAGAGACGTGGTTTTTGTGTTTGCATTTTATTTTTTTATAGCAGAGAGCCGCACCATCGAGATGCATGGAGAAAAACCGTGGCTAAAGGTGTAGCCTCTCATGACAATGCATGGCTTGAACACTAAGCTTATAAGCGGACTTTAAGACATCAATGTGCCGCTAACCCTGAAAGACCTGCAAGGACATTTAATTTGTCAAAAATGTGGTGCTGCCACTCCCGCATAGGCATTTTTAGTCACGCAAAAAAGTGCCGAACAGATTAATAAACTGACGCCACCTGAATTATCTTTTAAATAGATGGAAAAAGGCCAAAGATGATAATGATGATAGCATTGGCTCTCCAATGGTATAATATAGACCAAATAACTAAAACGCTACGCGGTGGCTACGATATTATGAGGTTTTAACGATACTACAAACCGGTTACAAGATGGCTTCGATGCTACGAGGCAGCTACGAGTCAAAGAATTTGTTACAATGCTACGAGATGGATATGTTGCTACGAGTTAGCTACAATGCTACGAGGTGCTACTATACTACGAGATGGCTACGATTTGGAGATGATGATACAAAATTAGTAACAATGATGCTACGAGTTAGCTACGATACTACGAGCTGCTACAATGCTACGAGATGGTTACGATGCTACGAGGCAGCTACGAGTCAAAGAATTTGTTACAATGCTACGAGATGGATATGTTGCTACGAGTTAGCTACAATGCTACGAGATGGCTTCGATGCTACGAGGCAGCTACGAGTCAAAGAATTTGTTACAATGCTACGAGATGGATATGTTGCTACGAGTTAGCTACAATGCTACGAGGTGCTACTATACTACGAGATGGCTACGATTTGGAGATGATGATACAAAATTAGTAACAATGATGCTACGAGTTAGCTACGATACTACGAGCTGCTACAATGCTACGAGATGGTTACGATGCTACGAGGCAGCTACGAGTCAAAGAATTTGTTACAATGCTACGAGATGGATATGTTGCTACGAGTTAGCTACAATGCTACGAGGTGCTACTATACTACGAGATGGCTACGATTTGGAGATGATGATACAAAATTAGTAACAATGATGCTACGAGTTAGCTACGATACTACGAGCTGCTACAATGCTACGAGATGGTTACGATGCTACGAGGCAGCTACGAGTCAAAGAATTTGTTACAATGCTACGAGATGGATATGTTGCTACGAGTTAGCTACAATGCTACGAGATGGCTTCGATGCTACGAGGCAGCTACGAGTCAAAGAATTTGTTACAATGCTACGAGATGGATATGTTGCTACGAGTTAGCTACAATGCTACGAGGTGCTACTATACTACGAGATGGCTACGATTTGGAGATGATGATACAAAATTAGTAACAATGATGCTACGAGTTAGCTACGATACTACGAGCTGCTACAATGCTACGAGATGGTTACGATGCTACGAGGCAGCTACGAGTCAAAGAATTTGTTACAATGCTACGAGATGGATATGTTGCTACGAGTTAGCTACAATGCTACGAGATGGCTACGATTTGGAGATGATGATACAAAATTAGTAACAATGATGCTACGAGTTAGCTACGATACTACGAGCTGCTACAATGCTACGAGATGGTTACGATGCTACGAGGCAGCTACGAGTCAAAGAATTTGTTACAATGCTACGAGATGGATATGTTGCTACGAGTTAGCTACAATGCTACGAGGTGCTACTATACTACGAGATGGCTACGATTTGGAGATGATGATACAAAATTAGTAACAATGATGCTACGAGTTAGCTACGATACTACGAGCTGCTACAATGCTACGAGATGGTTACGATGCTACGAGGCAGCTACGAGTCAAAGAATTTGTTACAATGCTACGAGATGGATATGTTGCTACGAGTTAGCTACAATGCTACGAGATGGCTTCGATGCTACGAGGCAGCTACGAGTCAAAGAATTTGTTACAATGCTACGAGATGGATATGTTGCTACGAGTTAGCTACAATGCTACGAGATGGCTACGATTTGGAGATGATGATACAAAATTAGTAACAATGATGCTACGAGTTAGCTACGATACTACGAGCTGCTACAATGCTACGAGATGGTTACGATGCTACGAGGCAGCTACGAGTCAAAGAATTTGTTACAATGCTACGAGATGGATATGTTGCTACGAGTTAGCTACAATGCTACGAGGTGCTACTATACTACGAGATGGCTACGATTTGGAGATGATGATACAAAATTAGTAACAATGATGCTACGAGTTAGCTACGATACTACGAGCTGCTACAATGCTACGAGATGGTTACGATGCTACGAGGCAGCTACGAGTCAAAGAATTTGTTACAATGCTACGAGATGGATATGTTGCTACGAGTTAGCTACAATGCTACGAGATGGCTACGATTTGGAGATGATGATACAAAATTAGTAACAATGATGCTACGAGTTAGCTACGATACTACGAGCTGCTACAATGCTACGAGATGGTTACGATGCTACGAGGCAGCTACGAGTCAAAGAATTTGTTACAATGCTACGAGATGGATATGTTGCTACGAGTTAGCTACAATGCTACGAGATGGCTACGATTTGGAGATGATGATACAAAATTAGTAACAATGATGCTACGAGTTAGCTACGATACTACGAGCTGCTACAATGCTACGAGATGGTTACGATGCTACGAGGCAGCTACGAGTCAAAGAATTTGTTACAATGCTACGAGATGGATATGTTGCTACGAGTTAGCTACAATGCTACGAGATGGCTTCGATGCTACGAGGCAGCTACGAGTCAAAGAATTTGTTACAATGCTACGAGATGGATATGTTGCTACGAGTTAGCTACAATGCTACGAGGTGCTACTATACTACGAGATGGCTACGATTTGGAGATGATGATACAAAATTAGTAACAATGATGCTACGAGTTAGCTACGATACTACGAGCTGCTACAATGCTACGAGATGGTTACGATGCTACGAGGCAGCTACGAGTCAAAGAATTTGTTACAATGCTACGAGATGGATATGTTGCTACGAGTTAGCTACAATGCTACGAGGTGCTACTATACTACGAGATGGCTACGATTTGGAGATGATGATACAAAATTAGTAACAATGATGCTACGAGTTAGCTACGATACTACGAGCTGCTACAATGCTACGAGATGGTTACGATGCTACGAGGCAGCTACGAGTCAAAGAATTTGTTACAATGCTACGAGATGGATATGTTGCTACGAGTTAGCTACAATGCTACGAGATGGCTACGATTTGGAGATGATGATACAAAATTAGTAACAATGATGCTACGAGTTAGCTACGATACTACGAGCTGCTACAATGCTACGAGATGGTTACGATGCTACGAGGCAGCTACGAGTCAAAGAATTTGTTACAATGCTACGAGATGGATATGTTGCTACGAGTTAGCTACAATGCTACGAGGTGCTACTATACTACGAGATGGCTACGATTTGGAGATGATGATACAAAATTAGTAACAATGATGCTACGAGTTAGCTACGATACTACGAGCTGCTACAATGCTACGAGATGGTTACGATGCTACGAGGCAGCTACGTGTCAAAGAATTTGTTACAATGCTACGAGATGGATATGTTGCTACGAGTTAGCTACAATGCTACGAGATGGCTTCGATGCTACGAGGCAGCTACGAGTCAAAGAATTTGTTACAATGCTACGAGATGGATATGTTGCTACGAGTTAGCTACAATGCTACGAGATGGCTACGATTTGGAGATGATGATACAAAATTAGTAACAATGATGCTACGAGTTAGCTACGATACTACGAGCTGCTACAATGCTACGAGATGGTTACGATGCTACGAGGCAGCTACGAGTCAAAGAATTTGTTACAATGCTACGAGATGGATATGTTGCTACGAGTTAGCTACAATGCTACGAGGTGCTACTATACTACGAGATGGCTACGATTTGGAGATGATGATACAAAATTAGTAACAATGATGCTACGAGTTAGCTACGATACTACGAGCTGCTACAATGCTACGAGATGGTTACGATGCTACGAGGCAGCTACGAGTCAAAGAATTTGTTACAATGCTACGAGATGGATATGTTGCTACGAGTTAGCTACAATGCTACGAGGTGCTACTATACTACGAGATGGCTACGATTTGGAGATGATGATAAAAAATTAGTAACAATGATGCTACGAGTTAACTACGATGCGACGAGGTGCTACAATGCTACGAGATAGCTACAATGCTAAGAGGTGGCTAAGAAATCCAAATCTCGATCTTATTACAGAAGATGGGAACAATTTTGTAAAGATAATAAGCATAAACTCTTGCATAGGGATAATTTTACCCCACTTTATAATTTCACTGTATATCTCTCACATAAAAATTTATAATCCCCTCAAACGTTTGAATTAAACAACTCAAACATCTCTACAGTTTACGCTGAAATAAATGTAAAATAACAATAATATTCAAATTTCATGAGGATTCTTGAAACACTACAAAAAGCTCGCATTCGATGCAAACGACCAAGCCCGCTCGTGATGAGACTTCAAATGTAAGCGGAACATGCAGTGGGAAGCAGAGAGGGTAGCGGATAGGGTAGCGGAGAGGGAAGCGGAGAGGGAAGCTCAACATCGAGCGGGCAGAAAAACATAAAAATTCGGAATGTTTTGTATGAGAAAATTTAATTAAACTAAACTATTTCCCTGATTATACTAGGTCCTTCCATAATCTGTAGGAGGCCTATGTCGAAGGACAACCTGACTTAAACTAGAACAAAGAAAATCATAACATAATTTATAGAATCCCTGTACAATAGGAGTCAGCGAATAAAGGCTTATTTTATTTTACTTTATTTTATTATTTCCCTGATATTTAAACCCACTTATATTTTTTAGATATATAGGTAGAGACTTGAAACTTGGAGAATGTGTTCGTCAAGAGCTGGAAGAGAGTAATAAGAAAAAACATTAAAATTCGAAACGCAAAGGAAGTTGCTGGTGTCATCTAGTATTTATTGAAATGGAAGAATTTTGTGAGGACGAATGAGTGATCGATAAATAGATGAATGTTTGTTACTTAATCACGTTAAAACTACTGATCCAACTTAGCTGAAGTTTGGTTTGGATGTAGCTTATAAGCTAGAATAGGCTATATGTTTAAATAATGATCAATATTAGTATTTCGTTAGCTCCTCGCTCCGCTACACTCTCCGTTTATGAAAGAGCTCGCTGCCTAGATTGGCTCCGTCCAGTGGCACTCAAATTCTCTAAATAAAAACCAATTCTATTTTACATTCGAATCAGACCTTTGTTTTACAAGCTGGATATGCGGAAATATTTGTAAGATAATATTTTGTATTCATAATCAACACATATCTAAATTTTAAGCTGCATTTGTCAATTATCTGGTAAAAAATAATATATTAATTACTCGACTGCCAAGGAAGGGTTACGTTTTTCGCGCGTATCTTGTATGTATGTAAATTTCTGGGTTACCTTGTATCTTCCAAACGGCTGGATGTATTCTGACAGTTAAGGTATCGTTAGATGCGTCTTAATAACCCAAGAGTTCCTAGATGTTTTTTTTTTTTATTAAAATGGCGGATTTTTGGCGCTAAATAGTCAGTCGTTAATAATTTTTTGATGACCAAACCTATCGAGTAGGGTATAAAAAAAAGATATTTTTAAGGAGATTACAAATATATATATAAGTTATATGTTTACATTTATTTGAAATAATGAATTGACAATTAATCTATAATTATTACGCAGTCGGGTTTTCAGTTTTTAAAACTTTAAGCTTGTTAGTCTCCGCTAATTAAAATATTATTATTTACTGCCAAGAAGTGGCAAGAGTAATGTAATTTAACTTTATTGTAAATTGTGAACAGGTACATTCGTTTGCATCAATAAAACCAAATGATACTTCCAGGTAGTTCAAAGTTACGCTACGCAGGTCATTCACCTAAGCACCACTTAACCAACTGAGCCTATAAACCGTAATTTCATTAACGTTCTCCCTTCCCCCGCGCCTCGCTGTTTAGAATATTTCGTATACTGTCGCGTTCTAAATTGCAGGTTAATTTAGTTTAAAAGTATTCACACTAATTGCGATTGGATAGACACTACTAGCTGAGAGCTATAGCTACATAAGTACCTTACTTAGTGTAAGCGCGGCATATCATTTAATAAACACAATACAAGCCATATAAATGATTGATTAGGATTATCATAATGTTGTTAATTAATTATGCTTGTTTTTTTAATCGAATAAATTATATTAACTTTATACACACTTCACACACACCCCTTCAACAATTACCTAAAATTGAAGCCAAGACTCTGTCGTAATGCTGAAGGGACACCACACTCATACTCAACTGTGTAAATTCTCAATCTAAACAGGTACTTGCTTTTGTTTTTATGTTTAAAGTACTATTCAGTGCATTTTTTTGGGTTAATTTAACGTTTAGTCTTATATATTTTCTTAGGTATGTTTTGTTGTTAACGCAAGACGTTAATGTGTCCGGGAGGAGGGCGTTGAGACCGCTACATAGTGTTATAACTTTTGTAATTTCACCATTTCTACTGTAACATAGTTCCTATATGTAATTGTTCTGAATAAATAAACTTTTAAAATATTAAAATTTAATTTTGAATGTATTTTATCCGCACACCACGTGGGTAAAGTCACGCGTAGTAGCTAGTTTAAACTAAACAGCAAATTTGCATGTGATTTAACGTGTCATTAGCGTTATGTTGGCATTCATCCGAATGTTTGAAATATTCATGTGGTTTCAAAGACGATGTCGGCCACTCTACTCGCATGCAAACGACTCCATTCATGCTGCAAATAGAACCTGATATTAAACATTTCTAGAAAAACATTGAGCAAAAAGATTTTAATAATAAATTGGTTGGGTTTACGGACGATAGTTTAAGGGGAATCCTCAAATCCTAATTCCATACAAAATGTACGGTTTCATACTTTAATTTAGATTTTATACGTGTTTTAAGTTAGTAGGGTTAATTTTAAAACACGTATAAAATCTAAATTAAAGTATGAAACCTTTCACTTTTTTTGTTAACGAAATCAAAAAACATGGACGAAACGAATAGTCTGAAGAAATTACTATAATACGGCGTACTTTTTGAGTATTTGTCCGAAACATTTTGTATGGAATTCGGATTTGAGGATTAGCCTTAACGTGACTACCAGCGTAACGGGACAATGAGCGTTACCGGACATTGACGCCGCCGCGCTGGCTGCATGCCCGAAAAAGTTGACGTCATGTTGTGTAGTCACGTCAAAAAATCTCTTTTTTTATTATTTCAGAAAATAAACGCTCTTCCATTTTCTACGAGATTCATTTTCAAAAAATCATTAATATCTATAAAAGACTGAATCCTGATTGACTGCCTAACTAATTGACAGGCAGCCTACAGGCTAAAATATTGGATGAGGAAGTAGAAATTTTAAATTTGAACAAAAGGCTTGTGCTAAAATGTAGTTTTGTTAATTTGCAATCAACAAATAATGTTTTTACCCGACTGCCAAGGAAGTTATGTTATGTTTTTCGTGCGTAACTTGTATGTATGTAAATTTCTTTGTTACCCCATATCTACAAAACGGCTGGATGGATTCGGACAATTAAGATATCGTTCTTAGATGGGTTTAAAAAAAAATTAGGGGATTTTTGGAGCCAAAATAGTAAGTGGTTAATAATGTTTTGTTTACCAAACCTATCGAGTAGGATATCAAAATGAAAGCAGGTTACAAATATATATATACATAAAAGTCATATGTTTATTGTCAGAAAGTCAGAAATCCAATAAGACAATAGTATTTTGACAGTCAGGTCTTCAATTTTTATTTACTTAAAGCTTGTTTTCTAAGAGATTATTTTACAAAGTATCTTTTATACACTTTCTATAGAGTTTACTCTACATTGCACTACAAAATATACAGTATGTGTCCATTAGAAGCGTGGCGCCGTCTTGGCGGGCGTCGGTTGTCGTCAACAAACAACCTACCCGACTGCGAGCTAATGGAAGAGAGTGTTATATCACTTCTAGTTCAATATCACTTAAAGTGAACGTAAGGAATGAGTGTGGTATCCCACACGAATGTTGACAAGTTTAGTAGACTATAATTAGATATGATAGTATCATTAGGTAGAAAGAAAAATGTGCGTGTAACGGACGATCTAACACACACTTTTATAAAAGCGATAGATACATTTCTTCTTAATCTATGTAAGATGGATAAGAATAGAGAAACTATTAAGCCAGGGCATTATGTAGTAGAATTAATTAACAAAAAATAACAAATATTTGCTTTTCACTTCTCGTGCACGTAAAGTTCAACTTTATGCTAGGTAAAACTGCATTTCGTGCTCTAGGGTAAAAAAGTTATTGCACATAAAACCCGTTCAAAAAGGTTCAGTTTGTGTAACATTCAATATTATATTTTACACAAAACCATTTTCAATAACCTCAATAAAAGCCTAAATTGCTTTTAAAACTACCGAGTGGACAACCCAAAAAAGTTTAAAGCCGACGCGACGGACGGTGTCAATTTAGTTTACTTAATGGAACCGTTACTGTTACAAGTTTTACTGAAAACAGCGGATTTTCATCGCAAAATGTAGACAAAAAAATACTTTTGGAACATCAAGTTCCTTTTTAAATATTCAATAAGTCTAATAAATTGATAAACGCCGCCGCGCCGGCTGCATCTCTGTAGATCGAAAACACGAAAACGTTGACGTCATTGTCCGGTAACGCTCATTGTCCCGTTACGCTGGTAGTCACGTTAAACTATCGTCCGTAAACTAACTTTACAGACAGAGATTTTTTTTAAGAAATAATTATACAACTAACTTCAATTGAGATTCTAGTGGCCGCAAACACTACTGAAAAGTCACAGGAAAGTAAAATACGCATTTTTGATTATTTTAATGACACCTTTTTTCAGCTTTTTCGATTTAAAAACTTAACAACTAAACACGTAAACTTACAGAACCGCTTTTAATAAAATTTCAATGGGACCAATCTTAAAGTATCTATTATTTTTCAAATAAAATAAATTTCCGATTTGGTTGATAAATGAAGAAGTTCTGAGGTAACAAAAATAAAAAAATACAAATGAATTTAAAACTTCCTCCTCTTTTAAATAGTGACTATTTTTACCATCAATTATTTAAGAGGCTTAATCCTGACTGATTGACAGACAAATTACAGGCCAAAAAACTGGCGAAGGATATGAAATTTCGAAATTTCAATGCGAGCATGTATTTCGTCATAAATTGAAAATAATTTTGTTTATTTAGAACTAAAAGGAAGTGGCGGGTGTCATGTTAGTTTATAAATATTTAAAGGTACAATTCATTTGCCTATTAAACCTTCTTACGAATTAATATTCTTTGAAAAAGGCCAAAGAAGAAAGAAATAAGGCAAAAAATGCATATTTTTGCAGATTAAGAAAGAGAAAAAGCCACCTCTAGCTATTGAAACGAAACAATTGCTTCACATAATCAAAGGTTCACCATGCCTATATACTCTGAAGCTTTATGGCCACTCCTTTGGATCTCATGACTGCAAGGTCTCAGCCATTCGGCAGGTAACGAGCGTGCTATGCAAATGTGCCCACAGCTTTATGTTTATGTACTACCATTCTGGATTTCAAGTTTCAGTGGTTGCCACTGAAACCACTGAAACTTGCTTTACATACACGTTAGAGTTTGTTTTCAATCGACTTCAAAAAAGGAAGAGGTACTCCTATTTGGTTGAATGGTTTTTTTTTATATTTCACAGTTTTTACAGAACTTTGCTGTTTATAAACCAATTTTAAAAATTCTTTGTTTTGTTTATGAGGACTTAACTAAGAGGATTTACATTGGTCCCGAATAATCATCAAAATCAGTTCACAAGTTTAGTTTTTAAACCAGAATAACCTAAAAAAAAGTCGTTGAAGTGAACAAATTGCGGATTTTACTTCCCTGTGACTTTTCAGTGGTGCCTACAGTTGAAGTCGGTTGTTGTATATTTTTGTAAAACCTCTATGGGACTAATCTGACAGTATATTCTCAATCAAATAAATAATTTTTCAAATCAGTTCATAAACAACAAAGTTCTGAGGTAACAAACATATTAATAAAAACATTCAATCGAATTGATAACCTCCTCCTTTTTTTAAGTCGGTTGAAAAATTTAACCCAATTTGAATATATTTTTATTTTATGTAAATTGCCGAGACGAACCAATCGCTCTCCTGATGTTAAGAGATCACGCCTCCATGACCAGAATAGTGCTACACTACAGCAGTGATGGTCAGTCTCAAAAGCCCAGTAATTTCACTACCTACAGTGCCTTTCAATCCGAAAGACAGTATGCTTAACTGCTTATTACCCTTATATAAGGTTTTGACATCGAAGCACTACTTATTCTTTGACACTTCCCTTTGTCAGCTTTACAAATTACTGACCCTTTTCCAATATCATTTGAAACACATCTCGACAGTAATATAGCTCCAGGTACCGTCCCCACAATGACATATAAACAAATAGACATTGCTGTATGTATGGAGAAGAATACCGAGCAGTCAGGGCGACTTGAAATATTGAGTAGGGTTGCTGTGTCTCAAAATATACTTACAACATTGGTATTTGTGTATGCGAAACCTGAAATTAGTTTGCTAGAATCAATAACTAAGTTCAAAAAAAATAACCCAAACCCTGTTAAATTTTGTAACAATCTCTAAAAAAAAATATTTATCGTGATTTTTTCGTGACAAGATTTTTTTTTACTAAAAACCACTGAAAGTTGAAACTTGAAACTTGTAGGGTGTGTTCGTCAAGAAGTATTCAGAAAGGAATTTTATTAATTCACAACTCAAAAGAAAGTATGAACTACGAGTTATAGATACAATTTATCACCTAGGTTTTAATAAATTAAATAATTCAGATAATCTACTTTTAGCTTGTTTAGTTGTATTCATAAATATGTATTACCTTTTAAAAAAATGTAAGTCAAGGTAACGTATGTACAAATTACTATGTTGGTAAAAATACAAATATTTTAACAACAATCTTAGATAGCAAACCAAGAATATGGCTAACCATTGAAAATAAACAAGTACTAAAACATACAGAAATCTGAACCAAAACTGACTCATTCGACAAAAACGCTCATGGATTCCCATCAATATTTCACATTCTATTCGAAGGCCCGCGGCGGCCCTGCTGATAAAATATTTACAGAAGATAGGGTTGCTACGAAATGAGAATATCATCCAATGGTATAACCCAGGATATAACAAGTATAATGGTAGTAAGTGACACCTACTCTACACATATTGCATAAAACTTACCAAGTTGTCAACCCAAAAGAACTAAGCCCAATACCAATTTATAATTGAAAAATGGACTCTCTCCTTTCAGTTTTGAAAAAATCTGAAAATTCTGAAACACTATTATTATAGTCAATCAGTCTATAAGCCAAATTTCAAGCTTTTAGAATGAGTGGTTTCAGAGATATACGGCATTTATGTTAAAACTTTGACCCCCGTTTGGACTCTTTGGGGTGCGAATATTTAAAATTTATTTCTATATGATTATGTATCCTATCCATTCTGTCCATGAGTATCTGTTTATTTGCACAACTTGTCGTTGCGTTGGAGTCTTTATTTTATTAGAATGTATCTATTGCTCAGTTTTAAGTAACCTTTTCCCAGAAGATAATATTATCTACGCAATATACATGATACGTGCATTAATACATTGATACAAATGTACTATGTACAAACACTATACCTATGACATAACCACTTCAATAATTATTCTCCGAGCGTGTTTCAGGGTTAGAAAGAGAAGAGCTATCAAATAAGTAATCAAATTGTACAGCTTGATGAACCCTTCCTGTTTCGATAACCAATTGTAACGAAATTCGAGAACTCGATAAGAAATCAATTAATTCAAGTTGCCAACTTTTGATTAAATTCATTTGACGATTATTATCTCTAGCAGTTCAAGTTTTCAGAAATTTCGATGTTGATTTTAATTCGTATTGAATCGAAATTAGTATCATCATTTACCTTTATTACAATCATGTTTTAGCGCGACTATGAAATAATTTAAGTAGGATCCTTCAAAGTTTGGTTGGTAAATTGGTACCTACTACAGAATGCATAAAAAATATGAATCAATTGTTATTTTTCAGTCTGTTGAGCAAGCTCGATCAATCAGTCGTATCAATCCAAACAATCAGAAACAAATGTATGCGGTTGTATCTGGGTCGAGTCGCGGTGAAATACAAAATACAGCAAAATAAAAAACATGATTGAAAGCATTGGATAAACCACAATATTTTACGTTAGGTTTGCAATACAAATGATACGTGCTATTGTATTACTCTAGATTTTAAAGTTCCGTAAAAACACAGGAAACTCATGAAATGTTGGTTTTGCTTGTTTTATTTTATTTTATTTACTTATTGAACATCAACATTGTCGAAACCATTTTTAGAAACATGATACCTACATAGCAGGCTAAATGTCACTGTAATTACAGGTGAAGATAGTACTCTACGATATAATACAGAGTGAATTTTAAAAATGTTTTTGGAAGGCCAAATCCAAAATTATAGAGATATCGATCAAGAAGGTTGTAACACTAATCTGATAGTTCATGTTTTTATTTGTCTATTTTTATTACTGTGTTCAACCAGTTTTATGAACCTAATATATAATAAAAAACTTCATACTTAATTTTTTGGTACACATGATGTGTATGTGTGAGTGGTTTAATCACATCAGTAGTTTACTCACACACACACACACACACGTGATGTATTTATGTAAGTGGTTTAATCAAAGGAGAACACCGGCGTAAGCTGGGTGTAAAGACTTACAGAGCCGACGCTACGAACAAGTGTGTTCATTTTCACGCCATTTTGAGCTCGTTTATCAAATCTGTCTATTGCAGATTCAATATGTAAATTATGGACAATTTGTCAAAGCAAATAATGTTCATATTTTGTAGTTTGTGTATTTTATTTGATACTCGCATTTTGTTTATTTTAAAAACGAAATGTTTATAAAATTCGAAATACACTTTCTTTGAAATAATATTTTTATAAAGTGATTTTGGAAACCTTATTTCAGGCTAACTTACTCAACTTTGCAGCTGAATTACTTGGAAACAAAAACAATACCTGTTAGTTATATTACAATTCAAAGTAAACGATTATATTAGTTATTTGCAAAAAAAAAATATAGTGGTCTCAATCGCTGGAAGAAAATTAATAAAATTAAATCACTCCGTCGATTGGGATTGCGGTCCTAAACCTACTGGTCCCAATCGACGGAAGCCTCAGCATTTTTATAAGGAAAAATAGGCCGGAAAGTTATAGTTTTTTTGCAAATTAGGTGAGCCATCTTTTCATTAATAGCTAGCATTAGGGAAATTTTATGAGTGTTAAAAATATTGGCACAATTCGAACTCGGAATCTGTCAAATAAGTTAGGAAACTAGTCCAGGAGCCGGGGGACGCTTCTTATGCAATAAATCGCCACAAATTACGGTCTCTCATTTCAAGTCGCGGCTTGAATTTCAATTACTTTTAGGGGTCCGTATACTGGGACCCAAGGGAATCGGTTTTGAAGAAACGGTAAATTGGGTTGAGTTTTTTAGAGATGAAATTGTGAAACAAGACGGTTGAATTACTTACATTCTTATTTAAATAAAAAAGTTTCCTCCAAAACATCATTTTGTGTTTCTGATTAAACGGCCAGAATAATTTAGTATCTATCTCAATAAATATGAAGAATTTTGGATTTTTATGCCTATATAATATAGGAATAGAATATTTTATATTACAGGAATATTATTAATTTCATAATTATGTTTATTATATATTAGAAATTGTCTAGCTGAGTACCGTACGGTTATGCTATTTAGTTATCAAATAATATTAGTAAAAATTGTACGGAACCACAAATTCAAACAGGGTTTTTTTAGTACTATTCCAGGTTTCTAACGATCAATTTCGTAAGTAATTGACGAACACCTCAATTAGTCTGATTGGTGGTCTTGTCTGTACCAAAAGTTACTTCACACAATTTCGTATTCTAATTTATTTCAAACCTTGCCGGTAAAAAGGTTAAACTAAATTATTGCTGAATATTAATTGTCGAGGGCAGGGTTTTTATTTATAAAATAGAAAAAGAAAAAATTACGCCTATGAATTAGATAAAAAAAATACATTTCCATAAACACTCATAGTTTGACCCAAACGAACACTTTCTTGGCCTACTATATCTATATAATATATATAGAACTCGTAACTGATTTAGCTCATCTACATAAAAATGTACTTAATACCTACTTATATTGAAAAACTACTTTTTGTAAGGATCCCAAAAAAAATGCGTCGAAAAAGCGAGACTCAGGATCGTCTTCGCTTAGTCAATAAAATTGAAATCCTTAGGTTTTTTTCTAATAGAACTGTGTAAGATAATTTGAAGATCAACTTCCTTCAGGTTCCGTTAATTTATAAAAGTGAAGTAATATTTGATTATGAACCAAGGGGATAAAGCAGTGTCTTATGTCGCGGGGGGCATATTGAACCCTGAGTGTAACGAAGAGTCCTAAGTGAAGCGAGGGGTTCAAGCTGCCCAAGACGAAGACAAGCTTTATCCCAGAGGGGCATACTTTACTTTCACACCTTCTGCAAGACAATAAAAAATCAGGGCTCATCATCATGCAACAAACACCGTTTTTTCGTTCTCGCCGTCGTTTCTCGTCGTTTCATGTTCTTTCAATCGTGCCTAACTTTTTTTTAGTTTTGCTTATGAGTTATGAGTGGTGGCCATTTCGATTTTAGAACAAACCTCTTTACAGTGCCAAATGGGCATTTTTTACTTAGAGTTTTCCAAGAGTTTCCACACCAATTTGACGTTCTGTATTCAAATCACTTTACTCCCTTGGGAGCTTCATACAACTTTACTTCCCTTGAGAGATAATGATTTGCTTCACCTTGAGATTGCATGATATGTAAATGGACATTGTCGAGCAGGTGGTGTGAAAAATAAAATAAGCGGCCAAAAGCGATATGTTATCATTATCCAGATCATAGAAACCATGACAAAGATGCCTCGCATAATGAATATACATTTACAATAATTACACAACATTACCCAACCGCGAGATAGGAATGAGTGCTCATTTATTTTATTACTCGTTCCGTTCACAGCTCACATTCGTTCATTTTAATGGATTCATCAAAATGGCTGAAGTTAAAGGGTGGGAATCTGAGAATTAGGTAAACAAACTTAGTACATTATAAGTACGAACACTTCCTAGTTTGAAAACACTGTTCTACAATTCAATTCAATTCAATCATTTATTGGCCAAAATGTTACATTGCATAAAACTGATAAGTCAAAAAAAAAATATACAGTTTGAAATAAGTACATAAGCTTATAAAATATTTTCTATGTGTATGTTCTTAAGCTAGACATCTTGTTCTAAGCAGTGGCTAAGGTAACAAGAAAAAACTCAAACTATGGTCTATAACAAGGGTTATGGGCTACTACTCATAATCGACAAATGTACAACACTTAAATTCATTTATATGGTAAAATGGATGAGATTGAAAAAAGAGTTTAACTTTTGACCTAAACACTGATAACGGAAGCTTTGTTATTTCAAGCGGCAATTTGTTATTTCTTTATCATTTGTTTATCATCATCATCTACGTTATCTACCTACTAACAGCTGGGTATAGGTTGACCTTCGTTTGAAAATGACAATGAAAATAAAAATTATCATCGGTCTTGAGCACAATAGACCGACAACGGTCGCAGTGTCACTAAAGCCGCAAATCTATAATAAAAAATATAAAACAAAATATATCATCGGTCTTGAAAATGAAGGTACTAAAAATCTTTAAGTAATACCGATGTTCGCCAAATTCAATTCACAAAGTATTAACTATTGTGGAGCTGGAGATCCGCACCTTCTAGGTATGAAACAAAAACCTAGCATTAATATAAGACTTTGATAAAGTATTCATCATCATCGTTCAAATGAAACTTTAGTGCAACTATGTTGTTAAACTAAAAAAAATTGGGACAATGAGCGTTACCGGACAATGACGTCAACGTTTTCGTGCATGTAGCCGGCGTTTATTGATTTATTAGACGTAGTAACGTCAAATCCTTAAACCTATCATACTGCTTTCAAACAACCTCTACCCATTCTGTGACGGAATGCGGCTTCCAAGAAATTGAAATGAAATGCGTCTATTACGGCGGCGGACATTCGGAGTAAGTTGCAAACAATGTAATCGTCTACCGTTATCATTATATTAGGATCTAGAGATAGACAGATATATAAATATAAGAAGATATTTGCCCATTTATTCAATCTTTCAAAAGCTTTTATCACGTATTCCTGAACAGAATTAAATATTTCAACACACGTATCTCTTGCATATTTTGTTAGTGCTCCTTGTACCTAAGTAAATATTTTATTTCTCCGTAATAAGATAAGATAATGTTTTATTTCCAAAAAAAGATTTACAAAGTTAACAAAGTGTTAGTTAACTTTGTAAACTCTTGTTTGTGTCGCCACTGGGGTCTAGCAGAACACCAGCGCTGCAGCGTGCTGCCAGTACGCTGCAGCATGAAAGCTGAGCTAGGCCCCCATTGATGGAGGACTCTGTTACTCTGACCTTTTTTTTTTGTCAATTTATGTTTCATGTGGTTTTCATCAATAAAATTATTTCTTTTCTTTTCTTTCTTTTTTGTTTGTTTGGCTTATTTGTAGAGTACGTTATTTATAGGTACATAATATACTTTGTTCTAAAGCTATGTGATACAAAGCTTAAGCTCTTCGCTCTAACTAAGTTAAAAAAACTTGTATGTATACGCGAGGGAGTCTTACTTCATCTACTATTTTGTACTATTGTGTACTAGAGTTTCTAGCTCTACTGAAGTCTTTAACAACGTGGCTGGCACTCCAGAATACTTGACCATTTTATTTATTATTTATTAGTGTATTTTGTATAATATCGTAAGTATTATGTTACTAAAAATAAGCATTATACTATTTTCTTTCTTCAATCACACATCTAGCACTACCACATCTCCATAATACGCAGAGGTTAGCTGGAAGAGAATGCTAACTAGCATTATGTTCGCCTATGCACTTGTATTTTACTCTGTACAATAAAGCATTTTCTATTTATATATCTAACAACCCGTACTGTTGCAACGTAGCATGACAGCGAAATATGCACGGATTATACATTTACAAAGGCTAAAAGTGAGTTAACAAAAGAAAAAGTACCAAGATAAATTCAAACAAAAAATAAGCTAATTTAAAAGTCGTGAATTCCCAATCCATAGCCTGAAGGACTTGGCCCGAATTTTAATTTATAACCCTCTTTATTGAGTCGAAGAGTAACGGTCTACAACTGAACACTTCTTTCCGCCAGTTGGGTAATTGGAAAACTTGGTGGTGGAATGCCGAAGAACGCTTTAATAGGAAAAACAAATTGTTTATGTCTTATAGCTTTTGTTCAACACAGATTTTGTACGTACATACGTTAGTAAAAGTGGTGTATGTCAATTTCTGATCATGAAATGGTTTAGTAACTACTAATTCAAGTTAGAATCTAGATTTTAAATAATCATGATTTACAATAACATGCACAACCGACTTCAATTGGACTTTTCTAGTGACCGTAAACACCACTGAATTAGTAATTTACAAAATACGTAATTTCGTTTACTTGGCGACATATTTTTTTTGTATATAAAAACTAATTTGATAAAACTACACTGGCCTGCCAAAATAAGTATGTACTAGTTAAAAAAAATGTATTAACTTTCAAATAATGTTAAAATAATAAATGACAATTAAATCATTTTAAATAATATTTACTAAAACAATTTTTTTTTTTTATCGCTTGATAATAATAAACAACGAAGTTCTGAAGTAACAAAAAAAAACAACCGAATTGATAACCCTCTCCTTTTTTGAAGTCGGTAGAAAATCAAAATCTTCACTCTCTCTTATGCACGGAGAAGGAAAGCAAGGTACTCGTTTTAAAAAAAACTACGATCCCTATAAAAATATCTCTCATACTCGAACATCGGAGAACCTCTTTCTCTGTCGATGTCTTCACTGAAGTCATCATCATCAAGCTCCTGAGCCTGTGGTGTGATGACTCAACTGTTCAACCGAACAGAGATACCCAGCATAATATTCAGGCCCATTTTCGCGAGCGTCATACGAAAGTATTTGTAAGAGCGAAGCCTCTGCTCCGTTTCGCTGCGCTACGTTGCGTTGTTATTATAAATTGCTATTGTAAATAACGCGTCCAAATCTAGCACTGAGACGCAACTCAATGCAACGAATAAGTGTGGCTTCGCTTTCAGATGGTTATACCGTACAATTTGACTTTAAAAATAAATCATAAACTTTAATATTTGGCGAGTAGGCTCAGAGTAGCTACAAGTACCTTACCCTAAGTAGGTACCAAACCTCCAATTCCTCAACAAAGCGTCCCAACCCACACAGATCCCTCAAAGGCTGAAAATCTCAAAAGCGCAAAATCATACATGAATAACCAACCCCTAATTTGGCTGAATATTACAGTTCATATCTTGGCGAATATAAAATTTTATTCCTTTGCCGATCTTCGTAGCGATGTTTATTTAATCATGCTGGTACATTATTACGAGGAGAAGGGAGGGTGGGGACGTGATTGCGTGGGCGTTCCGCCACACTTGTGATTATTTTATCATTATTATGCTATTTTAGTCTTATAGTTTAGAAGTTACTCATGGAAGACCAAAGAAAAGATGGATGGACTGTGTGAAAGAGGATATGAACAAAGCAGGCGTGAGTACAGAGATGACGGCTGATAGAGACGAATGGAAGAAGAAGACATGTTGTGCCGACCCCACCTAAGTGTGGGATGAGGGCAGGGAGATGATGATAAAAATAGTTGTAAGAAGATTTTAATAAATACTAAATACTAAATGATGAGTTTAGAAGAAGTCTTTATAGTTTTCTAGTGGGATAGAGCGCTTAAATATTGTAAAAATATTGGGTAAATCTACCAACTACATTTTATTCCTTTTCAAATCCAAAGTTAATTTTAATGCATGACATATGTTTTACAGATGTTAATTATTTACATTAGAACCAATATATTCTGCCGTTTTGGGCGTGCAATGTTGTTTTACATAAATTACATATTTCATGTATTTCACGCAATACATAAATACTTTACTTTACAAACCAAAAGTATATCTTCATAAATAAATTAAACACGTAATCCTATTAACTTTCGAAAGTCTTCCAAAGTTGTCCTATTTTATTAATTACATTTTTTTAGCGTCTTCTTCTACTCAAAAATGTAAAGGTGTTAAAATTAAATTTATTTTACTTGTCAAGGTATGCAAATATTAATTGTCTCTCTCGAAAGTGAAACTATAATGGACAAATTACTCGATTTTGAAAATAATATCTTTGCTTACATTTACATAAAAAATACTGCAAGATATGAACTTTTCATTTGTCTCCGTTGTCAGTGCATCAATAAAAAATATTTTTCCAAAAGCTTTATTTAATCTCTCAGCAAACATGGTGTCCAATTTCATTCAACTCCATTCGACTCACAAAACGGGACTAATGATGCGATTCGAGCGAAAAAAGCGGAAAGCGCAGCGAGCGAGGCGAGCGGAAAGCGAAATGAATTATTTCCAGTTTGTCGCTGAATTCAATATTGAATTTCGAGCTGAGGTCATTAGCCGAGGCGGTGGCGATCTATGGATGGATTTATTGGGTCGAAACGGATACATTGATACGGGTAGGTACATTCTTCCCCGAGTAAATTGCTTTATCGCGCGATGCAGCCGACATCTGTTCTGTTTTTATGCTTAGTTGCACTGATTGTAGCTAAACATTTTCGTATTGTAAAATACAAATTATTTCAATCTTATTAATTATCAATAATTTAAAAAAAGTGCACGAAAGGAGCCTTTTTGAGGCGCACTTGTAATCCTTTCACCACACTGGTTCGAAAAACTAGTGACACGATAAAAAGAAGATCAATAATTTATACTTATTTAGTAATATATTTAATGTTATTTTGTATTAATTTAATTTTTTTACTGTATGCAACTGCATATTGTACTATAATTGTTGTGAATGACCTGTAACAGATACCAATAAAAAAACTATGAACTATAAGTTGTAAACTTCAATTATCACACCAAAAACTGTAATAACTATAAACATTAGTAGTTTTAAATTTACTTTTATAAATGAAGAGTAATTAAATTCCCTACCAAGTTACCTTACCTTTCACCATGTATTGTAATTTAAGTATGCAGTATTTATAAAAAAAAGTACTGAGTAACTACTTAAACCTCGAGAGAAGTATGACAAATTTAGGATTGCTGCTGCAAAAACTCGGCAATTCTAAAGTTTGCCCGCAAAGTGTGTAGGTACTATATATACGTTTGTATACTTTACGCAGTGAAATGTGGAAAGTTGTATTTCACAAAATATTTGCAAATATAATTTTCTCCATGATGTTTTTTACACTTTGCAGATGAACATTGAACATATTTTCCATTGGACATGAATGTTTTTAATATCAGTTAGGTGTTTGAATAGTTATAACAGTTGTAGCTAGGCATGAAAATGTTTGCTACCTAAATGCTTCTATTTCATTATGGTTTCATTTTTCATGGTGATCTAATAACATGTTATGTATACTCTCCTCCATGCCTAGTACAGATACATTCGCGTCATGCGATGCCGCGTCGCGATCGTGACTGAATGAATGCTCCTCAGGTTACGCACACTAACTCAATGTGCATGTACACGGCTAACAATAACCAAGAGCAAACCTTTATCGTGAAATAGAATAACTATAACAGTTGTAGCTAAAGTTTTACCAAAAAGACAGATTTTTCGTAAAAATAAAATTGGCAGAAATTGTAAAACCTAGCACACATTGGCAAAACTAACAATTCAACAAACTGTCTGAGTTTTCGTAGTACAAGCTAACTGTGAATGCAAATTGATGTTAGAAACGTGTGGCTACGCTGGACATTCTGCATTGTACTATGCTTCGTTGGGAATGTAAGTTGGTGCTCTGTTTTGTAAATCTTCGGAAGTAGTTTCGTTGTAAAAGTTGTTGAAATGGCGCAAATGGTCAGTTGGAGCCAAGTAATTGCATGCAAATAAACGTTTTACAGTTTTTACACTGCCATTTTGTTAGAACAGCTTCTTATAAAAGTTTTTTTCACTCAATCAACTCAATTGAGTACTTGAAACTGATATTTTTTGTGATGTTTCAAAGGTTTAGATAGTAATTTTTGACGTCACGTCTAATAAATCGATGAACGCCGGCTGCATGCACGAAAACGTTGACGTCATTGTCCGGTAACGCTGTCATTGTCCAGTAACGCTCATTGTCCCGTAACGCTGATAGTCACGTTAAAATAACGTCCGTAAAACAACTTTACAGACAACCATTTTTTTTTTAAAGTTACATTATTGTTTTCAGTTACATTCTCATTATTATGAACCATAAAAATTCTAAGCCAAGCTGGGATAAGTCAGTTCATAATCTAGAGACGAAAACATAAAAACTTAATTTAAATACATCAGCATTCTATCATAAAACAAGATGGAAAAACTCTGAAATTCACTCAACAGACATTCACTACACTTCGTGAATGAATAAAAATGTCTGTTTATGATTCGCTGTATATATTTTTGTTTAGCTTGGTTTTTAAGATTTTAGGAAAATCTCAAGTTTTCATCTCTGTATTTTCTTCAAAACGCGAGCTTTGTGGAGCATGAAACGTGAGATTAATATTAAGTTATGGTAAATAAAATGTTGTCATTCGATTGTAGACCACGTTTCACATTTTCTTCATCGTATTTCATTTGTAACTTTATTTAGGCTGCGTGCATTATTGATTGAGTGTTTCTCTTATGTTTTCAGTTACCTACAGATTTTTAATGATCAAACTTTGTAAAGTAATGCCTTATTAGCCTAATTATTCGTGCCATTATATTTTTTCTTGTCTTATTTTTGAGTCGGTGTCATATTAAATCCACTTTTTGTTTGTTTGGCATTGCTAAAATATATGAAGAAAAAACGTTTATAATTTTTCTCATTTTCCATAATAGGTTTATTATTTTAACAAAGTTATTTTGTTACTTCTTCCTATCGTGTCACTAGTTTTTTCGAACCAGTGTGATGAAAGCATTTCAAGTGCGCCTCGAAGAGGCTTCTTTCGTGCACTTGACACATGTTTTCGAATTTATTAGGTTCTATGACATGCCGGTTTCCTGACGATGTTTTCCTTCACCGTTAAGCGTGTTTGTAATGCACACATCGATTTTTTGGACAGTAAAATCCCTTGGTGTACGACCGGGTTCAAACCCACGACCTTTGGATCGAAAGTTGAGGCATCTCCCACTCGGCCAACACGGCTTTTTTAACTGAAGCTTTTGTTACTGAAGCCATAATGCACGAAAGGAGCCTCTTCGAGGCGCACTTGAAATCCTTTCACCACACTGGTTCGAGAACTAGTGACACGATAAGAAGAAGAACTGAAGCCATACACTAAGCTAACAGATTAATCCGTTAGTATACGAATATTATTCTCCAAAACTTTTGAATAATGTATATTTATTATTTTTAATAATGTATGAAGCGGAACAGTAAAGTTATTCTATGATCCAAATACCGGGTTCAAGGTAAGCTCTTACTCTTACAAAATGTTTCAGTCGAGTAAAGTCGGGTTCTGCGGTGGTCCCCATTTGTAAGGAAATAGCGCGGATAAGCACGCGTGACGTCATTTCCCGCGACTTCCGGGATATCCCCGAATAGAGATGTTGCTTTTCAATTTTTATCAAAAAAAGTTGTAGCAGGCATTCTTCGCGGAAAAGTGATGTGAAATAAGCAAAAGCTGCCTGTTGAATGTATTTTTTGGTTTTGTTTGTTAATGTACCTATTAATTTTGGTCTTATTAACCGACTGCACAAAAGGGGGAGATTATGAATTCGGTTGAATGTTTTTTTAATGTTTGTTTGTATTTTATATTTATTTATTTTAATCAGAACACACATAAAAATATATACAGTTCTAGTTAAAATTAAAAGTCATGTTCATAAAATTAAAAAATCATTAAACAATAAACAAAAGTTTCAAAGACATGTCAATAATATAATTCATTAGCAATTAATTTATTATTATTTTCATTTGTAAACTTTGTAAACATAGCTTTATGACGTTACCAAGTGTGCAATCTGTTCCTACGGTAAATAAATAATATGAGTGAGTATGAGATCCTACCACTGTATGTGAATTACCACTGTATGTGTTACCCTCTTACCATGTGACAACAATAAAATTATTGAGTATTGAGTATTGAGTATTGAGTATGAGTATTCATATTATTATTATTATTATAAACCGATTCGAAAAAAATGTTTTTCGTTGTAGAGGATATACTCTCAAATTGGTCCCATAGAATTTCATCAAAATTGGTTCAGTAGTTTAGTTTTTATATCAAAATATCTGAAATAAAAATGTCGCTGACGTAAACAAAATTGCGTATTTTACTTCCCTATGTCTATTCAGTATTGTTTACAGACACTAGAACAGTCCAATTGAAGTCGGTTGTCTATGTTTTTGTAAAACCTTGATTATTTTGTTCATGAATTCAATTAAACATTATTTATATATAAAACAGAACCGCTAGTTTTGGCGCAAAATACAACCGAATAGATGAACATACGTACTAACCCAGTATAACATACTAAGGCTATATTCGCAACTTGCTTTGAAGCCGTAGTTGGTTGAGGAATGTCCTTCAAGGTATGGTACCTTATTGAAATTCTAGACACTACATTCCTTCCGTTCTCGGTCCCAAGAATTTGCCTATTGAGGACCTTAGTCATGGACAAAGGAATTTGTTCTTTGACAGCGACTACAATGGCTGTGAATGAGTGAATGTGAATGAATGCATGTATGTAGTCGTGGAAGTCGTAGATATGAGCATTATGTCTGGTCTATTGTCAATGGGAGTTAGTAGAAGCTAACTAAATATTTAAATGATAATATTTGTGAGGATGGATGATAGATGTCTGTTGCTCAATCGAAACGATAATAAACAAAATTCAAAATATCAAAAAATGACCGAAAAGTACACAAGAAAGAAAAATAAGCTATAAAGTTTACTAGAATGACTTATTTTTTCAAATAATTTCATTTCAAATCCAAACTTTATTATAATTTTGTATTGTGAATTATGAACTTCTTAACCGATTTTAATACAATTTCTATGGGACTAGAAAATCTGAAAATATAATCCTTACAAATAAAAAAAGAATTTTACAAATCGGTTGATAAATGTAGAAAATGCTCTAGCATTAAGACCTCCTTTTGTACTACATTTAAGTGTGTGCAATAAAGTATTAAATAAATAAAATAAATGACCAATTAATTAGCAAAAACATTAATAAAAATAATTGAGCACCTCCTCGTTTTGAAAACCGATTGAGCTAAAATTGGGCAAAGGCATAGTTTTTGAAAAAGGACATACGTGGTTTTCTATCCCGATACTATTTAAATAATCGAAATAGTTTTGTAGGAATATACCTATGAATTTAGATACTAGACGAATAGACGAATATCTGGAGGAATTCGTTTATAATATACCTATTTATAAAGATACCGGATTTACCCTTCAAGGCAGTCAGTGCACCCTGAGGAGACATAAAAGCATAACCCTTATTTTTACGGTTTCAGCTGAACATACGTCATCAAATATTTCACCGTTGTAAAAACAAGACGTGCCGGTCAAAAGATCGTTTTAACAGGGATGTTTTAAGAATTAAAATCATGGGTGCATCAGGATATTTTCAGTTGTTTAGATCTAATACAGAACACTCAACAAGAATAAGCACTCTACCTAAAGTTTTGAATCACACATTCAGGTAGAGTCTACTCACACAGAAAAGAGTGTTTTTTTGTGAAGCTCTTTGTTATTTGAACAATCAAAATACAAATGTTTGTTTTAGAGACATTACCAAATTTATTACAGCATAAGCTAACTACTACAATGTATATTACAAAGTTTATAAAAGGAAACAATTGGGCCACCCATAGACCGTTGCAAACGATCTATAGGAAGCTCAACTGCTCCAACTCGATACCCGATGGCAGCGTGCCGAGGAAAATAAAAATGATTCTCAACAGTTGTAACCATATTCAGAGCATAAAGTACACCGGTCTCATGTTGAAAATTCTCAAGAAACAAGTCAAAGAGTTTTTTGGCCCATTTCGTTCAAGCGCAAGCAACGCCCAGCAAGCAAGTTATATTAAAATAAGGTGCTCCCAGCCCCTACACCCCACACCTGAATACACCCCTGCCCCCAAGGTTACCTCTTGTTCGGAGGTGAGGGTGTTCTTCGAGGTCGGTCCCCAAACGCACGGCGTCCCTTCTTTATTTGAAGAGGACTTCTCAAAGTATCCGCTTGTTTTTGATTTTTTTTTCTTAATTTAGAGAGGTTTTTGTTAAGCTTTTATGTTAGATTACTTTGATTTATTTAATTAAGTTTGGGTTTTTGAGATCAAAGTATTACCTATTAAATTTTGGCCTATGAATATAAATGGACTGCCTGCGGCTTAGCGTGCTATCGAGATAAAAAAGCTTTGTCCTTTTTGACGTGACTACGTCTAATAAATCTATGAACGCCGGCTGCATGCACGAAAACGTTGACTTCATTGTCCGGTAACGCTGTCATTGTCCGGTAACGCTCATTGCCTCGTTACGCTGGTAGTCACGTTAAACTATCGTCCGTAAACCAACTTTACAGCCAACCAATTTTTTTAGTTCATTAACTATTACTTATATCTACCAAATTTTATGCTACATCCCAGTTGTTTCGGTGTGACTGAGGAACAAACATCAATTTATCGCTCATTATAAACAAATTGTAGTGGTTTGCTTTGACGTTTTCATAACACCTTTTTATACACTACACTATTATTTACAAGTAGAGAAAAGATAAAGACGAGTCGCAAGGTTATTCAGCATCTTATTAAGGTCCTCCATGTTTTTCAAGGGTTGTCTCTTTAATATTCAAGCGCTTTCAAGGGGAAAAAAACACATTTGCTGTTCAATCTAAACACAGAGTAAACACTGGCACAAACCGTGTTGTCGATAAAATGACGCAGCGTCGCGGCGTATGCTAATAACTACGTGGGGTAAACATTTACATAACACCATAGACGTTTTTAAAAAAATATAGAAAGAAAAACAATGTGATCTCGCAAAGCGTAGCAAACCTCTATGCATAGATTAGGTCGCTGAGTATAGAAAATATCTTCAAACGTTTGGTGCGCATTCTAGGAACCTATTTGCACATAGTACAACCGTGTACGAGTAAGTAAAAGAAGAAAATATAATCGTTAGTTATAATAGAAGGAAGAATTAATAATTTAACGGATAACAAACCCTTCAGGTTGACGCCACGGACGCGGCACGATAGTGAACTGCTATGTTAATTTCGTGTTAACTAAATCGAGAAAAGGATAGTACGGCCGTGCCACTTTTTTGCTCGACTTGGTGGGAGCCCTGTCGGGCTCCCAGATCTAAAAAGTGACAGTTTGTGAACAGAAACTTAAAAAGTGTGTGCTATGCTGCCTGATAAGGAACAGTGAATGTTATCTTTGTATAATATGTCTTAATAACTGCATAAAACAATCAATTAAAAATTTGCAATAGATGACGGGCTATCGTCCTACCCACATCAATACAATCTGTGAATTTTATTCTAAGCTCCGAGCGAAAAATAACACAATGGTAAATGTGAAATGCGCTCTATGTGCCAAGTTCATATCGTCAAAGGATGGTACTCATTGCCTTCAATGCTCATCTGGCAAAAACACCAGCAGCGCAGCGGCCAGCCCATCCAAACACTTAGACAGTGGTATTATTACTGAGATACTTTCACAGTTTAGCATTATGAAGTCCGAGATGTTCGATGAACTAAAATCTTTTAAAAAAGATATGCGTGAAATGCATTATGATATACTTGCGCTAAAATCTGACTTGGCTGGAATACGTACGGATCTAACACTCTGTCAAGTAAACAATATAGCTATAGATACGTGTTACCGAGTTGGAAAATAATGCCAACACCAACAAAACTGAAAGAGTGATTGAACTTGAACAGAATGTTTCTAACCTTAAGCTTGCACTTAATGATTGTGAGCAGGAGTCTTTATCAAATGATATGGAGATAACAGGTTTGCCAGAACAGAAAGGACAAAACCTTCAAGATCTGATCCATAACATAACTACAAGTATTGGTGTTGCACTCGATGAACGTGAAATTGTGTCAATTGAACGTATTGGAGCCAATGGATCCACATCTCAGGATACCACTATCACAAAGAAACCACGTAAAATCTTAATTTGCTTCACCCGGCGATCATCACGTGACGCATGCTTGGCGGGGGCGCGCGCGCGCCGCGTCCTCACCACTGTTGATCTGGGGCTGCAGGGGCCGCCCGAGCGCATCTAACTCAATGAGCGCCTCACCAGGACCAACCGACAGCTGTTCGCAAAGGCTAAGGAGCAGAGCCGCACTTGTGGCTGGAAATATTGCTGGATCAAGAGAGGCCGAATCTACCTTCGAAAAGAACAAGGCTCGCTGGCAGTACGATTAGAAGTAGAGGATGATCTGACGGAAGTTTTCACATAAAATGTAGTATATTTTATATAGGTCTTATTATATCTACGCACCCGTATGTACTTTTAAGTATGAAATATAAGTAGGTAGGTACATATTATATTACTTACCTACACCCTTTATATTTTTATTGTTGATTACCTACTGCGCTGAGTAGCGCTGGATCGATGGGGTCATAGAACCTCATGCTCCAGCACAACGCTGAGTTGAGCCCAATTTTGCCAATAAATCTTTAGACTTCTGACTGAAATCACACTAAGTAGGTTGACTAAGTAGGCTTACTGTATCCATTAAGTGAGTAATTTGTTTGTGTTTTTTTTTTTGGCAAATAAAAACATTTCTATTTCTATTTCTATTTCTACTGTCTGTGCAAATAAAAAGTTTACGTAACTTATGTATTACAACTAATGGATGAATTTAATAACGTCAGTACAAATTAACTACTTATTTAGGAATGTTGTTTATGCAAAAGTGTATGTCATGGCTAGTATCTATTTACGTAAGTACCGAAGTATGAAAAGAAGACTCCCCCAGATATGTTTTACAATATATGTACCTATTTACAATATTTTAGTATAGCAGTACAGTACCTACCTATATAGTTTTATTATGTACCTACTTCTTATAGTATAATTAGCCTGCTAAATAGTTACTATATTAGTAGGTAGATATCTTTTATGTTACCCGCAGTACCTAGACTACCTAGTAACTCACTTGCTTACTTTTGACTGATAGAATGAACATTGTGTTAAGTTGCAACAACTCGCTTCATTTATGATCTACTTTAAAAATTAGCTAGATTAAAAAGTCCTTAGCTATTTAACTTTTTTCTGTTACTGTTACTATAAAAATTACTGTTGGTTAAAAATGTACTTATAAAATATTATTTTTCTTTTTTTTACGTTCGTGCTTTGTCCGTGCGTCAACCGAGGGTCCAAGCTGAAAATCAGCGTTGCAGTCTACTGCAACACATGCTATTTACTTACCTAACGTTTATAACGGCTGACATAATTTAATTACCCGTAAATGTATACCTAGGTACCCGTTATTTTACTGTCCATTTAATCTTAAGCGTCAATAACACACAAGCTTTTTTACAAGCTGATTGTTGGTGTTTTTAAAAGCTAGCGTGTTAGCATTTGGGAAGGATTGTCAACAAGCTGATTGTAAAATCGCCGATGACACTGGGCGACTTTACACGCTACAAGCGAAGTCACTGGCGTGTAGCGTGTAAAAATGCCGTGTGTCATCGTACTATTACGATTCAAATATCCAAAAGTTTAAAAATGCAGCTGCAGTTTTAACCAATATTGTTTTCAATGTTTGAAAGCTATTCGAGAAGCGGGTGAAAACTACTCTTCTGCATCTCATCGCCACCGTCTCACTGCATTCTACAAACTCACTGGATTTCGCGAAAACTCGCTAAATAAATCTTGCAAAATAGTTTATCCAAGATGAGTTAAAATAAGTTGAGATAAAACAGCCAGTTAACGTCTCAGTGAAAAGTATTTTCAAAATAGTTCAAAAAACAATGTCGCAGTCGTTACCGAACGCCGTTAAACGCAATCGTGGTTGGATTTTACTAGCTTTCGTGAGATATTTTTTATTGTTTAACTAGCTGACTCCTGCAACTTCGTTTTAGTTGCGAAGAAACAAAAACATTTATTTTCAACAGACTTCAAAAAAGGAGGAAGTTATCAATTCGGTTAAATGTTTTTTTTCTTTTTTTTTTTGTTTGTTACCGCCTAAGTACTGGTTACCGCAGAATTTTGTTGTTTATTTACCAATTAAAAAAAAAACAGAGTTTGAGAGGATATACATACTTTCAGATTGGTCCCATATAAATTTTATCAAAATCTGTTCAGTAGTTTAGGTTTTAAAACAAAATAACTTTAAAAAAAGTCGTTGTGGTGAACAAAATTGCGTATTTTGCTTTCTTGTGACTTTTCAGTGGTGCCTGCGGTCACTAGAATATTCCGCTTGAAGTCGGTAAAATCTTGATTTTATATTGACGACACGATTGGTCGAGTGGCAAGTATGTTGGACTGCCACGGCGGCGGTATCGTGGGTTCGATACGCGCCTACACTTCCTGATCCACACATCCTCCAAGTTTCAAGTCTCTACCTCCACTGGTTTAGCCTGTAGGCTGTCTTTCCGTCAGTCAATCAGAGCTTCTAAAAATTACATTGTGCGTTTAACTTGCTACATAGACATACATACATTAACAGCCGTATTCAAGAAAAACTACATTCATTACTATTTACTGTCTTCTGCTGGTGACTTAAATCAAATACGATCAGTGGTTTAAGCTTTATTTGTTAGCGAAAATCCCCCTTTTGTCCATAAAATATTTAAAGATATTCAGATGTCACTTGACTTATATTTTTATCTAAACACTTTATTATTAACTTTGAAGTTTACAATAACTGTGGGTACCTACATTTTCATGAATTATTAGAGTTAGGTACTTACGAGTTGGCTTCAATTATTCAGTAAACTTTCTTTGATAACGATTTCAGGTTTCAGTCGTGGTCTCTTACCTGAAAAGAATACTAAAATTTAATTTTCAAAATCCAATTACAAATAACCTTTTAAAATTTGAGTAGGTACGTAAATGAACAGGAAGTAACGTAACACACAGAGCAAACGAAGTAGTACGTGACCAGTATGCTAAACTAGACTACGTAGAACTACGTAGACTACGTATCGTTGAACTGTAGAGTATAACTGACTTTGTAAATTGCAGTCTTACAATGTTCGTACACGTGAGAGCAGTTGGTAGTTGAGTAAGATTTGAACAAGAAACGAAGTGTTTCGATGTTCTCGTAAAAGTCAGTAGCTAGCCCTGATGTAAAATTTTAAGATTTGAAAGTCAAAAAACTTAAAAAATTAGTTAAAACCTTTTTTTCTAGCACTACCACATCTCCATAATATACAAAGGTTAGCTACAAGAGAATGCTTACTAGCATTAAGTTTGCCTGTGTACTTGTTTTTACCTTGTGCAATAAAGCATTTTCTATCCATCTATTATATCTATCCGATTGCGAAGAAGTTGGGTTATGTTTTTGAGTGTATGTATGTTTGTAGGTAGGCATGTACTTATATTTTTGGATGGGTCTGACTCTATGCACCGCTCTACAGCCTAAACGGATAAATTTTCACACATTCAGTGTCGTTAGATTCGTTTAGGTCACTCGAGTGCTATTAGGCGAACTTAAATGTAATAAAATCCAATATAGCGGCTGTATGTCAGAAGTGTCAGAAGTTTTTAGTCATGAGAATGTCAAAAATAAAATTAATGCGTCAGAATCTAATAATATTTCGACAGTCGGGCATTTTCAGTTTTAATAAACGTTAAACTTGTAAGTACATTGATTGCGAAATAAATAAAATTCTGAATTCTAAACAGTTTCTTTGTAACAAACTTGACTAACTTAATTTTCTCATTCACTTGAAATAACAATGAAGTTTTAAATACCTAAATATGTAGTATTATAGATAAGTTTTCGGACTCTAGTTGTAGCTTTAGTAAGTTCTTTGCGCCTGCAGAAGTATTTAATTTATTTACTTTTTAATCAATACGGAAACCTATAAACTATTGATCCCGCTTCATCCCACTAATTTGACACAAAACAAAGCGGTCAAACTCAACTCCGATACCCACAAACCAATAACGTGAAACGGAACGTCGAACTAACGCTAATCATATTACTGTGCGCTCCGTTCCACGCAGTCGAGTCACGCGCTCATGATTAGTGCACGATTGTAATATCAGGTTTCACTGCTTATTGGTATTTTTTATTTCTTGTTTGTTTTACTAATAATTTCAATAAATCGTTAGCTAAAATTAAATATAAGTTATAATTATTGTTATGAGGAAATATGAGCTAGATTTATAAGTGCGTGTGATACAATTCAGCGTGCTACATCGTCGACCACATCTCCACTTACAATCAGGTGAGATGGTAGTCAAACGCAAGTCTATAAAATAGTAAAAAAAAATTGTTGTCTGTAAAGTTGGTTTACGGACGATAGTTTAACTTGACTACCATCGTAACGGGACAATGAGCGTTATCAGACAATCTGCGTTACCGGACAATGCCGTCAACGTTTTCGTGCATGCAGCCGGCGCGGTGACGTTCATCGATTTATTAGACGTAGTTACGTCAAACAAAAAATAATATACAGGGGAATGGTACCTACACACCAGCCCAGCAGTGGGACATGTCAGGCCAATATTATAATAATAATTATTGTTTTAGCGGGAACTGCGCGAAGGAAGAAAATAAAGTTCAAAGAAGTGTAGGTATGTTGGTTTTTCTTTGGTTTCTAAAATAAAAAAAAATCTAGGACATTTACAATGCAAATAATGACACTAATCGCAAAAGAAACTTCTCACTTTATCCGAACACAGATTTTCATCTTGCAACAGCTCAACCTTCGGCGTGACGTGACATCACACTGATGACGTTACGGCATCAATCCCGCTAGTTTCACATCAATCATCTGAGCCAGGGGTGCCATAAGATGCTGCGAACGCGAGGCTTACGAAAACTGCCAATCATTGCTTTTTGTAGAGTTTGAAGGTCAAGGCCGAATTTCGTTGCCACCTTAATATGCTAAGGTGTTTATTTAAGTCATATTTTTTATATTTCAACCTAAAAATTAAAAAAAAAACTTGCTCATCTAGCTTTGTTATCACAACTGTCTTTTTCAGACGAAAAGACACCCAGAAGGTCGTCGCGTCGACTCCTATTAAACTAAACTTGACAACACGCGACAGCCGTGACAAGTGACGTAATCGCTTTGCCGGAGTGACTTAAAAAGATTCAGGTGTTAATAGTTGCTGCCAATGGATTCACCCTCAAAAGCAGTCTGAGCCGTATTCCAGCATTTTTTTAAATAGACCATATTTCAGCTCAACTATCAGCATTTTATTATTTTCTTATGCTATTCAAAATTTACACAATTTTGGTCGTAATGATTCGGAACTCTACCATAGTGCGTGGTATAAGTAGTATACTTAGTCGTTTTATATTAAGTAGTCTTTAGAGACAGAACTGTTGAGGTGTGTCGTACTGCTAATAGTAGGCATAGAAATGATTGCTACTTCTATTTCATAGTCACATGGTGATATGATTTCATTTTGTAACCGTGAAATCACTGGTGATTTTAGTACCGGTGATTTTTCATCAGTGGCCTATTGCGATAATGTCACATTTTGTTAAAATAATCTGAACAAAACATATAATATGTGAAAATAGGAGCCACGATCGAGAAGTCGTTTTCCCCGAAAAAAGACTTCAGATCTACATATATGGCTTGCCAAGGTCTACTATAGACATTCGTAAATTTATTTATAAGAACGTATTACTTTATTTATAACGTATATATTTATAACAATGACAAAGTCAAAAGTGGCTCCAAATGGTTCGTGTAAACTTACACACAGTGCTACTCGCCAGTTCGCTGGGCCTGACTGTGGCTGGACACACTGTCGTGTGTCGAGATTCACGCATGACGCGACGTCACGCAATCACTTCTACTCACAGTCAGCACACTACTGATTGTCTGTTACTGCTATTTACGATACGAATGAAATTGTAAACAGTGACAAGTATCATGACATCACAGCGTACTGAATCGCCTGCCAGGGTGCGCCGGGCGGTAATCACCGGTGATTTTGTAACAGATTTGGTCTCAGAAAATAACAAGTGTTATGTGTGATCAGTTTTTGTATGTTACTCGGTATACTCTCCATGCCTAGTTATTAGAAAATATTTCAAAGACGAGACTTTGTAACAAAGCTGACAGACTTTCTGACTTTGTTTTCAATCAATTATATCGACCTAATTGCCGACACTTTTCAGTCGAATTTACCTTGTTACTGAAAGTTTGTATAAAAGTTCACTTGGAAGCGTAAGTGGGGTAATTGCATCCGTTTATGAACTGTTTTGTACGTTTTTAGTTGAAAACTAGGGGGTGGAGTTTGAGTATTTTCTGCGTAATATTCACTGTAACATAGAAAATTGATTTTTTATACCCAACGTAGTGTGTCGGGATAAAAAATTGTTCATCCATCAGTAATAAAAGGTACAAAGTAACAAGCATAAAGTTTACAAAAACTGAAAACTTTTTCACTAGCTTTTTAGCCCAGATATGAAGCTAGTTCTGTCTACACGAAGCTGCTAACTTGCTAGCTTACTATCACTAATTGCTATCCTGGCTTGAAATACTAGCCTCGTGTAGCCCGTCCATAAATGATGATACCTTGTGATTTTACCCGACGGAAGGGTTATGTTTTTCGCGCGTATCTTGTATGTATGTATGAAAATTTCCGTGTTACCTTGTATCTTCCAAACGGTTGGATAGATTTTTACAATTAAGGTATCGTTAGATTCGTCTCAATCACCCGAGTGTTCTAGAAGAGTTATTTAAAAAATAATCAAAATGGCGGATTTTTGAAGCTATTTATACTTATCGCTAAGCAGCAATCTCTTCCAGGCAACCTTGGGATGCAGAGTGAGACTAAAATATGAAACGTTGGCTAAAGGTGCACCAGGGCGTCTATTTTCAAACTTAAACCGAGGAAATTTAAATTTAAGTGTTCATCTATCTATAAATCTTAAGTTTTGCCAATAAATTATTTCATTACTATGTGTTCATTAAGATGCGTGCGGCAACAGCAGTATCAGTAGTTGGTATAGATTGCAAATGGCCTTTCTGACCTACACATATCGACCCCCAAGCCTCCAAGCGTCCGTTCAATGAGGCGGCAAATTACCTCGGAGCCGCTATAGAGGTCGCAATGACCACGTAGACATATAGACATACAAGAACGACGTAAGGTTACGAATATGCTGCTAATTTAATACCAACCTCTTTTCAGTTAAGTTAAAGGTTGGATAATTGTACATCGTTGTGACGTCATTTGGTTTGTGCGTTTTTATTCACGGTGTTTCAATCCTCAATGCAAAAAGAGGGGTGTTGCAAGTGTGAAACTGCTGTGAATTACTTTTAAACGCATGTCCTGAACATAGTTGAACTCATCAAAATTTTAATTTAGCTATTAAATTTTTTTAGTACCTAATATATTTCAGATAAAGATTTATTTCAAAGATTTCCAAAATTATTGACATTGACGATTTGGTGCAATAGTTACTGTAATGTAGACTATTACTGACTGTAACATTACAGTAACTATTGCACCAAATCGTCAATGTCAATAATTTTGGAAATCTTTGACATAAATCTTTATCTGAATAAAATTGTTATATCTATACGTAATAGAACAAAAACACAACACAAAAAACACAAATACGCACATAAGCTCTTTGCTTATTATATTGTTTTGGGTTTTTACTTTGTTTTATTTTACTTGCAATATATTTTAGTAAAAACTTAAAGATATTAAGAATGATAGCCATGTCACTAGGAAGTGTTAGATATGAAAGTAAATGGATTTACGAGAAGAAGAAGACCAAAGAAAAGATGGATGGACTGTGTGAAAGAGGATATGAACAAAGCAGGCGTGAGTACAGAGGTGACGGCTGATAGAGACGAATGGAAGAAGAAGACATGTTGTGCCGACCCCACCTAAGTGTGGGATGAGGGCAGGGAGATGATGATGAACTTAAAGATTCGCGGTAAAAAAATTTGATCATCTCATTTCTTCAAAGAGGAGGGGCTGGTTTACTTTCTATTTCCATAAACAATAATTTCAAAGCTATCATAAATAATACCCTAACCCTATACAGCTGCACCGTCCTTGGATTACCTCAGTCTATAAACTATAACTAGTTCTATCAAACTATATTAAACTCTAGGTATTACGACATAAAGTCCACATTCAAATGACAAAGCACTGTCCACACAACACAACAGCTGTTGGAAATTGCACCTTATTTCGAAGGCCATAAAGTTGATGGTCCGATCACAATGAGAAAGGTTAGTAGGGTAGTTGTGGCAATTTACAGCCCACTATAAGTCGGCTCGCCCAAGAAAGCAATAAAGCCAGGGCAATCATAAGTTAAGTCGCGACGACCTTGTTAATTTGAGGCTGTTTTCGGAGAATTATGTCTCAATGTGTATTAACGTCGTATTTTGAGGTATTAAATTATACATCAAAATACGACGTTAATACATTACGATTTTATACGTGTTTTAAAATTAACCCTACTTAAAAACTTAAAAACACGTATAAAATCTAAATTAAAGTATGAAACCTTTCACTTTTCTTGTTCACGAAATCAAAAAACATGGACAAAACGAATAGTGTGAAGAAATTACTATAATTCGGCGTACTTTTTGAGTATTTGTCCGAAACATTTTGTATGGAATTCGGATTTGAGGATTACCCTTAATAAGTTAAGTATTTTAGACGGGATTGAGGAACGAACATCCATCGATTTATCCATCTGTCCATCCACAGTAGGATTTGAAGGATAATCAATACCAAATCCTACTAATATTATAAACGCGAAAGTTTGTAAGGATGGATGGATGGATGGATGGATGGATGGATGTTTGTTCCTCTTTCACGTTAAAACTACCGAATGGATTTTAATGAAACTTTACAATAATATAGCTTATACATCAGAATAACACATAGGCTACAATTTATAAAGATACCTGCGCAGACGAAGTCGCGGGCACCAGCTAGTACAGTTATAAAGCTTTTAAATAGTGTTCGTCGTCGGTTATTTTTGACGTGACTACGTCTAATAAATCGATGAGCGCCGGCTGCATGCACGAAAACGTTGACGTCGTTGTCCGGTAAAGCTCATTGTCCCGTTGCGTTGCGCTGTAATTTTATTATTAAAAGTATGCAACCATTTCATCAATGTTTTGTTATGACGTTGTCACGTTAAACTATCGTCCGTAAACCAACTTTACAGATAGATTTTTTTTATTTTATAAATTGAGTTACATAAACATTACTTCTAAAATAACAATTAAAATAAATATTTAGATCAAACCAAGCAAAAATTCGCTTTACACCCATAGAAACAGTTTATAGATTTTTTAACCCTGTGAAATATTAGGCATGAATATACTATACATAGATACAAAGTAGATATACGGGTTCACCTAAAAAACAACTCCTTATTTATTTATGTCGGGTAACAAATATCAACTCTTTAACTAGAATTTAAGTAAGTTATGGTGCAAGTCAAAAGTCATTGCATGAATCAAAACTCCGAGTTCGAAGCTAAACTTGGAGCGCGTCTCTCAGCGGTGAAGCGCTTTCAAGCGGTAATGCGACGGTCTGCAGCGCTGGACCGGATTGCGGCCAAGTCACGGTTTGTGCAGTTTTGGAGTTGTTGTTGAGTTTTTGAAAACAAATAATTATAATTTGATTTTTTCTTCGATATTAGTTTGTTTATTCGGTTTTGCTTACTAAATTTATTTTAAGTACGTAAAAAACATACATAAATACGTCAATTAATGAACTTATCCGGATAACTCAATCATTTATTTTTCAACTGACTTCAAATCGAGGTTATCAATTCGTATGAATGTTTTTTTTTATTGTTGTTTATAAACCGTTCTGAAAAATATTTTTTTTGTTTGACAGGATATACTTTCAGATTGGTCCCATAAAAATTCACAAAATCAGTTCAGTAGTTTAGGTTTTAAATCAATAAAACTGAAAAAAAAAATCGTTTAAGTTACCAAAATTGCGTATTGTACTTCCTTATGACTTGTCAGTGGTGCCTACGGTCACAAAAACAGTCCAATTGAAGTCGGTTGTTGTATGTTTTTGTAAAATCTTGATTATATTTGTGTCAAACAAACTGACAGACAAGATTTAGTTAAGTTTAGGATTCAGGTCCCCATCATAATAATGTATTATAATACGTTATTATTGATCTCAACACCAAGCGAAGTCACGAGCAGAAATAATTTAACTTTATGAACTTTGTCCCATATGCTAATAACTTACAAACAAACACGGTATTATCAAGTTAGCCTACGTCAAAGAAAATAATTGATTCGTAGCGCTCAAAGACTACGAGCTACGGCGTAGGGGCTCTACGCATCTACTCTACTACTCAAATAACTGATGTGGACTGACGAGGCTTGACGGAACCCTTTGTTTCGACATACATATTCAACTGAAGTGTTTTCGGACTAGTATATTTTTCAGGAGGCTTTTGCTCTACAGCCGTTGTCCCACCCGTAATTACTGCTACCTATGTATATAGGTTTTTTTATCAAAAATATTTACCGACACTCATTTGTTTTTTCAACCGACTACAAACAAGGAGGAAGTTATCAATTCAGTTGAATGTTTTTTTTTAATATTTGTTTTCTCAGAACTTTGTAGTTTAGAAATCGATTTGATAAACTTTTTTTATTTGAGAGGATATATTTACCTACTTTCAGACGGATGCATAGAAATTTAATCAAAATCGGTTCAGTGTTTTTAAACCAAAATAACTGAAAAATATGCAAACATTTTAATATATTACTTCCCTGTGACTTGTCGGTGGTGCCTACGGTCACTAGAACCGACCGATTGAAGTCGGTTGTTGTAAAACCTAATTATTTATTTTATGGAGCGCAGAACTTATCACATGCACTTACCCATTTTCGATTTATAATTATTAAAAAAAACACATTTAACTCAAACCACTATTCGGTTATATTATTATTGTTATTTTTCGCAACCCGCTTTGTGATTTTACGCGGAAAATGTATTCGCCAGTTTTGACTCGATTTGCATATCGTTTGCGGATATAGCCCACGGGCTGTACATCGTAACTCGGTTTTTGTGTATGTATACTAGGCAAAACCTTGAATTAAAAGACAAGAGTTTTCCGTAGATGTATCACACACAAAGTTATTAGATTATTAAACTACGGATGTTGCAATACAACCGAAACGTTGAGACATAAAATCGAGAAAAGTGACCACGATTAAGACCCATTAATTCTAATAACTTTATTAAAGTTAAGAATCTTAAATATGAAATGTTTTCTATTTGTTGTTTTACAATATTTGGAAAACAAACATTGTTATTCTTAAAAGCATAGGTGAAAATGATGGGCATTATAATCTAAGGAATTTTCACATATTATGGTAACAGTGTATGATAGAACATAGAAGAAATTAACATTTTGTTTATCCGTTTACAAAAGTACCAAAATTAGTTACTTAAGTTCTGCTGATTACTAAAAATAATTAATTTCTGTAAGTTGTGTAAATTGAAACTACTTAAATATAAAAATAAAACATGACTTGATATTCTTTATTAGAATAGATGTGAGGCTTGCTTGCGTCTCAGATACATTATTTTATTTATTAAACTAATTTAATTAATTACCCTTGTTTGGTAGAACTTCATGACTAGCATGAAAAATAAGTCAATAAGACAAAACGCATTTTACTGATCCACCGTAACAAAACTTGATATATATTAATCTACATATTTTATTAGACTTGTACGGGTCTTTTAGTCATTTCACGAGAATATTGCGTTAGGTAAATAAAAAACCAAATAATTAAATTGATAGTAGGTATTACTTCATTATACTGTTATATTTTGTTTTTCATTTTTAAAAATACCTTTAGAATATTCCCAAATATTTTGGGGACATAATACAATTGATGGTTACAACCCCTAACAAAAACCGCCCCTTTAATATACGGAACCCGATCATTTACTACTATAGAATAACGAACCTATTTGCTTTTACAGGCTATTTTCAACTAATTATTCCCATCTGTCCCCCTGTTCTGTCCGCCTAGGGTGACAAATGGGACAAAAATTTATATCTGTTCCAACGTTGCTGAAAGGGGGACAGATGGTAACGCTCAAGAAATTTCGTCCTATTGGATTTTTAATCCAATGATGCCAAATTTATAAAAGTTTTGATCGCTTTTCTCAAAATCCATCTCGCCAAAGAGTTAGACAAAACAAACACACTATCCCGTGCAAGGTGTTACACTTTGTGAATAAATCCTAACAGTGTTACTCAACCCACCAAAAAATTGGTTGTCTGTAAAGTTGGTATACGGACGATAGTTTAACGTGAAAACGTCATAACAAAACATTGATGAAATGGTTGCATACTACCTACCAGCGTAACGGGACAATGATCGTTACCGGACAATTAAGTCAACGTTTTAGTGTATACAGCCGGCGTTCATCGATTTATAAGACGTAGTCACGTCAAAAGGGAGCTCTTCGCAGGAGGGATATAAATTAAACCTGGCATTTATAGATACCTACTACTTATACGAGTAAAATTTAACGAGTAAATATTAGTCAGAGAAGTTGAGAAAGCAATTGAAACACAGAAACGAGACAAAGCACCTGGGCCAGATAAAATATCAAATGAAATAATATTACATAATAAAACAGTGGCAGCCAAACTCCTGACGAAAATATTTAATGAGGTCATAACAACAGAAAATGTACCTTTACAGTGGACTACATCTGACATCGTGCTTCTATTCAAAAAAGGAGACAGCCTCAATATCAACAACTATAGACCTATCAGTCTCATGTCCAACATCTACAAAATATTTGCCAAAGTACTCCTACGAAGATTGACCAATGTATTCGATGAAAACCAACCAATTGAGCAGGCGGGCTTCAGAGCCGGGTATTCTGTAATTGATCATATCCATGTGGTTAAACAAATTATAGAAAAGTACAACGAGTATAACAGACCACTATACATCGCTTTTGTAGACTACAGTAAAGCTTTTGATTCGATCGAGCACAACTCAATATGGCAAGCACTGCAGGAGCAAGGTGTTCAAAGCAAATACATTAGGCTGCTAAGAAACGTTTATACAATGAGCACAGCTAAAGTTCGCTTGGAGAAAAAGGGAAACAGCATTAAAATAGAAAGGGGAGTCCGTCAAGGTGACCCTATATCACCTAAACTTTTCTCAGCAACACTAGAGCATGCATTTCGCAAACTAAACTGGGAAAACATAGGAATTCTAATAGATGGAGAGAAGCTGACACACTTGAGATTCGCCGACGATGTAGTACTTTTCTCAGAGTCGCCACACATACTAAAGACAATGCTAAAAGACTTACAGATGGAAAGTGAAAGAGTTGGCCTCACCATGAATGCTGAAAAAACTAAGCTATTAACCAATCGAGAGGAAGTGGAAACGATCATTAACAACAAGACAATATCCTACCAAGAAGAATACATATACCTAGGACAAGTTATTTCCACAAGAAACATAAATGAGAGAGAGGTTGATAGACGGATAGCTAATTCATGGAAGCGGTACTGGTCACTAAAAGAGGTGATGAAAAGCAAAAATTTCAGCATCAAGCTTAAAAGGAAACTCTTTGACTCTTGTATCTTGCCAGTATTAACTTATGGTTCTCAGACCTGGGCCCTTACCATCGCTCAGATTAATAAATTGGCAATTTGTCAACGAGCCATGGAGAGGAGCATGTTAAGTATAAGAAGGAGAGACAGAATCAAAAATGATCACATTAGACACAAAACTAAAGTAACGGATGTAGTCTGGAAAATAAGATCCTTGAAGTGGAAGTGGTCTGGACACACAGTTCGTGGCACAGATAAGTGGAGCAGGAGAATCACAGTCTGGCAACCGAGAATAGGAAAAAGGAAAAGAGGAAGGCAAGTCAAGCGATGGCGAGACGATATAGAAGCTGTAGGTGGGAAACACTGGACAAGGACAGCAATGGATAGGGGCGCTTGGAAGGAGTTGGGGGAGGCCTATGCCAAGGGGCACACAGACAAACCATGCCGGTGTTTAGATAAGGATAGGGATTAGTTAGGTAATATTAATAATCATAATGAAATCTTATCTATCAATAATTACTAATTGTTAAAAAAATGTCTGAATAAAAGGCTTATTTATTTTATTTTATTTATTTATTACTTATACGAGTAGTTTGACATTGATTGTATTATTATTGCCTCACAAATCGGCCTCTGAGATACAGTCTCCGACTAGTTCGGAGGGAGAAGTCCAACTGACATACTAATCACTGCGCTGGGCCAACGGCAAAGTCGTTACATTTAGTATTAGGTTAGGTTAGTTTTAGTTTTAGGTAGGTATTCTGTAAGAGATCGTATTAAACGATAAGACCGCCTTTTGTAAAACAATAATTGTACATTGTTACATGTGTTTTTACAATAAAGATTTTTTATTATTATTATTACATACTAATGAATCTAATAGTAAATACACCTATTTAACAAACTTTAGTAACACAAATTTAAGTGTATATTTATGATGCTTATAGTCTAAATAAGTGTATACTAGAAATGTGTACATTGTAAAATCATGAACATCATAATAATACAAGTAGAATAGTGGATTAGATCAAATCGATATGGGTTAAGGTAATTGGGCATATCGACCTATGAAATCTTAATGCGACGTCGTGTAAGCTACCAGTGTATGATACCTGTCAGGCCAATCCACTTGATGGGTGACCGTTCATGTAATATGGTTCAAGTTCTATTTTATGTGTTGATAATCAAACCCATCAAGCTTTGATGCTTTACCCGACTACCAAGGAAGGGTTTGTTTTTCGCGCGTATCTTTTGTATGTATGTAAATTTCTTTGTTACCGCGTATCTTCCAAACGGCTGGCTGGGCTTTGATAGTTAAGGTGTCATTATATTCGTCATAATAACTCAAGTGTCCTCAGATGGGTTTTTAATAAAATTAATAAAATAATCAAAGTGCCCCTAAATGTTCGTTGAAAATTTGTGTTTACTAAGCCTATCCAGTACGGTATCAAAACGAAGGAAATTAAAAGGGAATTACATTATGATTAGATTTTCGCAGTCGGTTTTCACTTTTTATAAAAATTAAGTTTGTTATTGAATTAAAAACACTAACCGGGCGCTTGCCGCTACATTAAAATTCATATAATCTAAATTTACTAATCAAATTAATCTAACTTGTGTGACGTCGACGTATCCAATGACACAACTTATTATTATTTTTTTAAATCCATCGATCCATTGTAGGCTTTGTAGGCCTTGTAGGCTACTACAAGGCGTAACGATAAAATGGAATCTACAGAACAAGAAATGTCAAGAATCTCAGTGAAAATACAATTCTCCACAATATGCTCTACCAAGTCGTTATAAAACGTTAATATCGTTACGGACTTATCCCGTGATTACGCCCATAAGCTATCCGTTATTCGGATAACGATAATACGCCAAGATATAGCACAACAGGACAAAGGAAAATATTCCTGAGAATTGCGGCTGATTTCATTTTCATGCTTGTTATATTAACTAACGTTAAAACCGAAAGTTGAAATATCATTTTCGGTTTTACCGTTACAATAAAACTGAAAAATATGAAATTAAAATCACCGTTTTCTTCAAATTAAGGCGCTTTTTAATCACCATCACTAAATTGGGACCAGCTTAAAAACGAGCGAGCTTTACATTAGTCGCATATGATGTATAATATCTGATAACTCATTTACATTTGGAAGGATTCTATTCACTTCCTGTTACACACTTCCATTGCATTTCACGAAATCACTGCCATAAATTGACTTAAAGCGGTAGGAAAGATGTTACACATCAAAATTTAAATTCATGTTTTCCATCTACATATATATACCTACATAAATATAATAAAGCAGATGACCCCGAATTCTTATACATATTTTTTTACGGAAACGTGTCCAGACGATTTAAATAATACGGCCCATTTTTTTTAAGTGACTAGGTACGTGTAATACATCGATGATCGCCGGCTGTATGCACGAAAACTTTGACGTCATTGTCCAGTAACGCTGTCATTGTTATGCGCGGTTATGCTTATTGTCCCGTTACGTATTTATATAAATTTATATATTTATCACGTAAAAACTTCTGAACGGATTTAACTGAAACCTTACGCTATTATTAATAAAATTACTATTGGTCATGGTCAGGCTTTGAGGTCAGTTAATTTGTTACCGTGATAGAGGACTGATAAATTCTATCAGACACGTACTTTGAACCTTCGTGACTGAGCCAATTATCATAAAAAATCGGAAAAACAAGGCTATATTTTACCTAACTGCGTGTTTATAAAGATAGATGAATGGATATTTTCGTGATGCAAAGGGAAGAATGTCATGTGGCTTGAAGAGTATTGAATATGAAAGTGGAGGGATATAAGAGTAGAAAAAGACCTAAGAAAATTATGGACGGACTGTGTCAAAGATGATTTGAATAAAACAGATATAAGTACAGAGATGACGGCTGATAGAGACGAGTAGAGGAGGAGGAAGGAGGCAACAAGGTTTTTAATAAGTTACCAACAAGTTAAAAAAAAAAATGGTATCTTATTTTCTGTTATTTAAAAAAACTGGCTAGTAGAAAAATGTTTCGTTTCAGTGAACGATTTTTTTAACTACAAGGACACAAACACATAAGGACATAAACTTAATTTATGTAAATTGATAGGGACTTACATATACAATTTGTTTGTTAATATCCCTACAAGGTTAATATCCGAAGGGGGGGTGTTCTGCCCCCCCCCCCTCCACCCCGCCGGAACAACCAATGTTCTACGACTTTTTGAATTTCCATGATTTTCATTGAAGAACTGTGACCAAAGTGCAGCGGACTTTTAACGTGGTGATTACCCTAAAATCAGCTGTTTGGTGAACTTTCCAAGACCTCTGACCTTGACCTCAGTAATGTTAGTAATGAGACAGATTAAGGCTTACCTGACAGAAAACAGCATTTGAGAGGCAAATGGTTTTTTTTTTGTGCTAGGTTTTGTTGTTTGACTTAAATGCCATACGTAATGGTGTACCTACAAAACATCGTGAGGAAGTTGCATTTTGCGCCACTAAGTAGGTACTCCATAAATCCGCATTTTGGTCTATGTGTTGGAGAAACAACGATCACGCTAGAGAAGAGTTTAACCCTAGTCCAGGTAGTGGGAACATGAACATCAATTGTGCTAGTATTTTTATTGGTAATTTTGTTTTGACCACTCTGTCTTTTATATTCTTCATTTCATAGCTAAAGAGGCTTCAGCTACTCGATACTCTTTCGATACTAGATGGCTCTAATAAAACTCCTTTGTATAACATTTTAGATATTTGACATTTTGTTTGTTTTTTCGTAACTTTGGTTATGGACTGAATTATTTTTTTGATTTTTAAATTAATTTCTTCATAAATTCAATAAAACATGGCACAAGTGCTGAGTTATGAGCTGCGAGATGACAAATTGACTCAAACTTCGGCTTTACATAAAGTTGTTTGCGTAAAGTGAAAAATAACTCAAAAATGTGATAAGTTTGTGCGTTCGTCGGTCGGTGCAGTCCTCTGCAGGACATAAGCCTTTCCCAATGTGATCCACACGTGATAGTATTCACACTCTTAGTCTGAATTCGCCCCCTCAGGGCTTGTAGGGACATAACACTACACGGTGTATTAAAACTCTCTTTTCTTATAAATAATTGTATAATAATATGACAAAATTTTCACGCTTGAAACTAAAGGTAGAACATACTTAGGACACCAATACATTGTACCTACTTGTGTTTTGGCAAATAAATTATCTTTATTTTATGAGCATAGTCCGACCCCACGTAAGTGGGAAAAGGAAAATTAGAATCAGAAAATTATGATGATGCTGGCGAGTGCTATGCGGCGTAATAGTGCTACGCGGCGTAGTAGTGCTACACGGCGTAGTAGTGCTACGCGGCGTAGTAGTGCTACACGGCGTAGTAGTGCTACGCGGCATGGTAATGTTACACGGCGTAGTAGTGCTACGCGGCGTGGTAGTGCTACCCGGCTAAGTAGTGCTACGCGGCGTGGTAGTACTTCACAGAGTAGCAGTGATACAAAGCGTTGCACTGTGTGTACCTTCTACCATCCTTATTCCTTAAAATATTTAATTATCATTGTGTTGTTTATTAGGTAGATTGTACGTACATGTTAATTGTTATCTTTCTAATTTTAAGATTTCTGTTTTTTATAATTATGCATACTTGTAATCTCCTATAGTATTTTTAAATGGGTGTTGCCGTGTATGTTGGAATAAATTATTTTCATTTCATTTAATTTCATTGGCTACACGGCGGCGTAGTAGTACTACACGGCGTAGTAGTGCTATGCGGCGTAGTAGTGCTACACTGCGTAGCAGTTCTACACGGCGTACGAGTGTGATAGATTATTGTAGGTATTTATTATGAAGTAAGTATTGTAATTTTGATGTTATTAATTGTTCGTTAAAATCCTTTATCTATTGTTGAATTATCATAATAATAAGCTTGGACATTTTAAACAACGCCATCTATCTCCAAACTTGGCAAACATGTTTTTTTGATAGATTATTGTAGGTATTTATTATGAAGTTGATGTTATTAATTGTTCGTTAAAATCCTTTATCTATTGTTGAATTATCATAATAATAAGCTTGGACATTTTAAACAACGCCATCTATCTCCAAACTTGGCAAACATGTTTTTTGGGAACAGATAACTTATAGACAACATTACGTTTCATTATACGGTAAAAGAGAATTATATAAAACGTTCCGATATCTATAAGTTATCTGTTCCCAAAAAACATGTTTGCCAAGTTTGGAGATAGATGGCGTTGTTTAAAATGTCCAAGCTTATTATTATGATAATTCAACAATAGATAAAGGATTTTAACGAACAATTAATAACATCAAAATTACAATACTTACTTCATAATAAATACCTACAATAATCTATCAAGTGCTACGTGGCGTAGCAGTTCTACGCGGCGTAGTAGTACTACACGGCGTAGCAGTGCTATGAAGCTACGAGCTGTAACATTCAAATAGACGGCATCGTAATTAGCTTTGGTGAACTGATAACGCCTCGCTGAAATAATTATGTATTTATTAGTTTTAATGAGATTTTCGTCAACGCAATTTAAAATTGAATTGCAGTCATTTCATATTTATAACATTCTGAGCTCTTCGTACTTTGATAATGTTTAGTTTATTCAATTATTGTTATTTTTTTAAATATAGTTAAATAATTAGTTTTAATGAGATTTTCGTCAACGCAATTTAAAATTGAATTGCAGTCATTTCATATTTATAATCTTCTGAGCTCTTCGTACTTTGATAATGTTTAGTTTGTTCAATTATTATTATTTTTTTAAATATATTTTATTGCAATTTTAAAAGTTAAATACAAATAATAACAAGGTAAAAAAAATTGGTTGTCTGTAAAGTTGGCTTACGGAAGATTACGTGACAACTTCATAACAAAACATTTATGAAATCGTTGCATATTACATACCAGAGTAACGGGTCAATGAGCGTCACCGGACAATGAAATTAACTTTTTCGTGCATGCAGCCGGCGTTGATCGATTTATTAGACGTAGTCACGTCAAAAATATTTTAAAGTCGAAGCTCAGGTTTACACAAGATTTTTTTTTATGATTTTAAAGAGTTTCCGTTTCATGCTTTTTTCAATTAAGCTTTGTCTATAATATCTTAGCTAAAAATCTTAAACCTTTCATACATTTAAATAATATATATAGCCTTCTGACTCTGGTGAAAAATAACTTAAATTTCAAGTTTAAATTCCCCATCTTAAAACATCACGAGAAGTACAAAATTTTGAAATTCTTTATTGTGCAGTGGCTCTGTAATTGTCTTAACACATAGCTTACGCCGGTGATCTCTTTTGATTAAACCACTTGTGGTTTATATTATGGGTATATCATAAGTGGTTTAATCACATCACTAGTTTACTCACACACACACACATGATGTATTTGTGTGAGTGGTTTAATCACAGAAGAACACCGGCGTAAGCTGGGTGTAAAGACCATTACAGAGCCGACTGTACACAAACAAAGACATTAAAAGACCTTAACTCGTTCAATACTCTTAGACGAGTTTAACAAAATCTTTATACTTTGCAATAAAACGAGCTACAATTTACGAAAGCGATCATAACTAAACATCTTTTGAACTGTTTAATTTGAACGTCTTTTGAAAGTTCTTTTAACCTCTTCCATTCCGTAAATTGGTGTTCAATTTTCTTTTGTCTTTTATTATATCTCTGTCTAGAAATGTTATAAGTGACGGTTGAAGAAATTACGGTCTTTGCTCTTTGGTAAAAGGAGTTAATATAATAATTTCATTATTTTCATTCTTTTCATCTTTTTTTTACGTGTCACTAGTTCTTTCAGACCAGTGTGATGAAAGGATTTCAAGTACGCCGCGAAGAGGCTCCTTTCGTGCACTATTATTTTCATGATTTGCTTCATATTAATACTCGATTATAGGCAGATTAAAATCGGAATGTATTTCGCTTTTAATTATATTTTAATTTAATTTCTATATAGATTATCTCAGATAATATGACGCACCCATATACTATTATGTGCTTATTGAACTATTACTACATATTAATCTTTATAGAATAACAAGCTTACAGTTTATAATAACTGAAAATCCGACTGCGAAATTTTATGCCAAACTACATTGATTGCCAATTCATTAATCCAAATTAAATTTAAACATATGACTCATGTATAAATTTGTAATCACCTTTTAATTTCCTTCATTTTGATATCCTACTCGATAGGTTTGGTGAACACAGCGAACTACATTCCAATTTAACGGGATAAAACCGCCATAGTTTTTTAAAAGCCCACCTAACACTTGGGTTATCGAGACAAATCTAACCATACCCTCATTTTCAAAATCCATCGAGCAGTTTGGAAGATACGAGGTTACAAAGACATACATACAAGATACGCGCGAAAAACATATTCCTTTCTCTGCAGTCGGGTAAAAACAAAACAAATTGCCAAATTCACACTAATTTAACAAATCCGTTAGACATGCAAATTAAATAACCACAGAACGTGACGCCGCTGCAGTTTAACGTAGCAACGGATTATCACGTAGTAACAAAATTACCGGGATCACGTATTCACGTTATATTTGACCGGAAATCATTTTAGGTCACGTAAATTCGCATAGACGTCATTACCCAGATACAATATTTGTCATTTATGAAATTAATTTCATCAAGGCATTTTAGCTGGTGAAATTACTAGCTAATAAGCAGACAACTATTTTTTTTTGACCCAACAATCTAGATAAAAAAATGTAGATAGGAACCAGATGAATCAGCGTTTGTATGTATTATTTATGAATGTGCTGGTGAGTAGGTTATATGTGGTAGGTGATATGGTATATGTGAAAAGGGTATATGCGTCACAAACGGAACATCTCACGTGCGTAGATAACACACTTTGTCACGCAACGGGAATCAGGCTTTTAGGGAGCATGGGGTACTGATCGAAATCTGTAATTGAATAACGTAACGTAAATCGAACAGAAGTGACATCCTCCTACTAATAGGTAGATGAATATACGGGTGAATCAGACTTTTCCTAACACTTTCCAGAACTTGATCCTTATTAATACAAGAAGTTTTATTTGACGTGACTACGTCTAATAAATCGATGAACGACGGCTGCATGCACGAAAACGTTGACGTCATTGTCCGGTAACACTGTCATGGTCTGGTTACGCTCATTGCCCGGAAACGCTGTTATTGTCCGGTAACGCTCATTGTCCGGTAACGCTGGTAGTCACGTTAAACTATCAGAATCAAAGTCAATTAAATTTTATCACTTGAATGACATGTGCTACAAGGATAACAATATGAAATACTATATCAATGTAACCGTCTTTGGCGTTCAAAGAAATTTGAGTATTAAACATAATTTTATTAGATAGTAGTGAGTTTCAACTACGCAGTGTATTCAAGATAGAATATTTGATCGCCTTTATTTGTGAACCGTTGTAATCGACAATACGCCAAAGACATAACCGACGTGAAATGGAGTAGAGTTTACGACGCCGTAAAACGGAACGTATTATCGACGGTCAACCGACCAGCGCACTATTCTGAGCAATCTTAGAATATGCATTTGTTTAAAAAAGGCTTCGTCCCGACTGACTGACTGACAGACAACGCACAAGCCAAAACAGTGCACGTCAATAAATATAAGAGTGTAATAATAAAAAATGTTGTTGATTAGCAACACAAACAAAGTTTGTGTAAGCTAGTGTAAAATTTTACTGTTAGTCGTTTTCGTCATGGAAGAACGTCTGAAGAACGGCGTCCTAATTGGCAGCGATCGTACGATGGCCTAATGCGTTTTGGTCGCGCGATGAAACTGGTTCGAAAGAAAACTAGTTCTTTCGAACCAGTGTGGTGAAAGGATTTCAGGTGCGCCTCGAAAGGAGCCTCTTTCGTGCACTCGACACATGTTTTCGAACTTTAGGTTCTACGACATGCCGATTTCCTCACGATGTTTTCCTTCACCGTTGCGAGAACGTGGGATGCATACATAGATTTATTCCACCGAAAAAAACCCATTTTCCATGACTGCCAAGGGGATTCGAACCTGCGACCATCAGATCGCAAGGCAAGGGCCTCACCCACTTGGCCACCACGTCCTCATTAGGACACTCGGAAGAGATAAGTGTATTAAATCTCGTCGTACGAGCAAATCGCATCGTTTGCTCGTACGATCATTAGACAATTAGGACAGCGCCTTAACTCTTCTCGAAAAGCGTCAATGACACACGGCTTTTTTACATGTTACAAGCCAGCGAGTTCGCTTGTAGCGTGTAAAGTCGTGTCATCACATTTGTGATCACTGTCATGGGTATGTTATAGGCTTTTTTACAAACTGCTTGTTGGCAATCCTTCCCAAAAGCTAACTCGCTCACACGCTAGCTTTTTCAGTATTCAGTATTTATTTGCAATATTGGGCAGGTTACATTTTAGGTCTTAGTAGGTCAAATAAATAAAGTACAGCTACACAATATTACCCGGATAGGGTGTTGCAAATGATAGAGACGGGCCGATATTTATAACTATATTGTTAAGTCACTAAATGAATCGTTTATAAAATCTTGCAACTCGTAATAGCATTTTTTTAAAAGCATTTCTTTTAAATTAATTTCAAAAATGTGATCATTTTAAACTCTAAACAATCAGGTTGTAAAAAAGCCGTATGTGATCGACGCTTTATCGTGTAAGCTTGTTATATGTACAGCTTTTGAGTGAAAGATACGGGTCTAACTGTCGAACACACTATTTTATTTTTTTTGGTCAAAAAGCTATCATCTGATAGAAACGTGCTAACGTCACGTCTTCCCATCACGTAGAACCTTGTCGAGGTACTTTCGGGCCGTCTGCGTCACTCATAAAAACAGTATAAAAACAGCAGTAAAACAACTTGTCCACTCGGAGTTGATTAACTGCGCTGCTTTTAGAGTTGAACTACTATTTTATACGTGAGCTTGTTAAGTTATCCGATTATCTTGTATAAATACTTAATAACCTTTAATTAAGCCGATTAAATTGTGAACGAACGCCTTAAAATTCGTTTAATCCTTCTTAAAATTTGTATAAAACAATATTGTTCTCGGTATTAAGCTAGCTTTTCAAAAACTCATTTTGACGTGACTACGTCTAATGAATCGATGAACGCCGGCTGCATGACAAAAACGTTGACGTCATTGGTAACGCCGTCATTGTCTGGTAACGCTCATTGTCCGGTAACGCTCATTGTCCCGTTACACTGGTAGTCACGTTAAACTATCGTCCGTAAACTTTACAGGCAACCATTTTTAGTTTTATTTTTTTTACATTACATAGCCAGCATCTAGCTGGTGGCTTAGCGCCCACTAAGCCACAGATGGCTTCGACAAATCTCTTCCCATCTATGATAAGCCTACGGGCGTAAGAAAGTTCGTAGCATTTCCTAGCACTCCTCAACAATTTTTTTATACATAGGGAAATCCTCATGGATACCCGTATATGTCGGACTCTAACTGACTAAACCCCCATGGTGGCCGACTTCTGCGCATTAGTGGGACCCCGGGATATCCTCAAAACTCGTACCGGTGTCCCTCACGCACGTTGCTGTGAGGCCCATCCCAAGGAAGGCTTGCGCCGACCCCGAGCTCCGCTTGCAGTGTATGCCTCCCCGAGCACTGCACTCCTCTACCATATATTATCCCGAGATTAGTTACGTGCACCCCTAGCATGGAACTGTCGACAACACTATACGGATTTTTTTTTAGGCCAGATTCATAATTCAACTTATACCTACTGCAGAGAGAATCCCAGTTTTCTGACATAGTAAAACTTCGCTTAGTTCATTTCTTAGATAAGTAATGGGTGTACCAGGGCCGCAGACGTGGCGAGGAGCCAGCGCGACACCTTGGCGAGGTGCCAGCTACATCGATCGCTTAACACGAGGTTCAACGGACGCCCTTCGAACCCAATAAGAAACTGATGGTGAAGTAGCTTGCTTACAAACTTCCGACTATCATCCCATTAAAAAAAACAATTGATTTCTCTGTTCATTATTTGTGTAGGTATATCTAATAGTAGGTAGGATTTATGGATTCAAGCTTCCTGAAAACGAATGGAAATCATAGGAATAGGAACCCTCGAGGGATCTGATTGGCTCAAAGGTAGTTTTATAAAAGGGTTAGTGTTGAGAACATGAATCTGCTTTTAGCACTCAATTCGCTTTTCAACCGACATCAAAAAAGGAGGATGTTATCAATTTGGTTGAATGTTTTTTTTGTGTTCGTTACCTCATAACTGTGTTATTTTCAAATTTAACCCATTAGAAATTTCATAAAAATCAGTTCAGTAGTTTTTTGTAATCAAAATAACTGAAAAAAATATTTCATCGTAGTAAATGAAATTGCGTATTGTGCTTCCCTGTGACTTTTCAGTGGTGTTTACGATCACTCAAACAGTCCAATTAAGATCGGTTGTACTATGTTTTTGTAAGACCTTGGTTATTCTTCGAGGAATTTATTAATTCTAAATCTATTGATAATTTATTGTAAATAATTAATTTATTGTGAATTGACTTATTTTTATGAATTATTATTTTGTTTTTCTTTGAATTTACTTATGTAACTAATTTTATTATTATAAGACGTGTATAAGTAGGTACATTATACAGCTAAGTTCTTAAGTTTTTTGACCTGTAATAATTATTTTTACCAATAAATACTATTGAACTATTGAACTATTCTTTAGTACGTTGTATTTTTATTTACTCCTTGAATAAGAAAGGCAGAACAACGATGTTCGTTTATATTTTCAGAGAAAAGTAATTTTCTGAAACGTGAATGGTAAAAAGTTTAAAGAATGAAATAAGTCTTCAAAGAAAGCTTCCTATCTTGGTGATAATTGTGTCTTTTACTGCTTGTTGTGCAACTGGGTTATCAAAGCTTTGTTAACTTCTATTATATTTTACTTCCTAATTTTGACCATCAATCATTTGGCATTAGGTGAGTACAGTCAGCTGCACAGACATGTTTACTCTCCCAAGCTTTCACATTTTCATTATACTCTTAATTTTACAAAGATATTCTTCCTCTACCAAGAATTCTGACAAGTAAGAAATCTACATTAATTTAAAAATGCTTGCGTGCACGTTGCAAGCTTGGGAGTATATAGGTACATGTATTTGCAGCTGACTGTACTACTAAGAAAAGATGTAAAATATTGTTATATCCCTGACAAACCATAAATTTTTCAGTGGACACCCCATCAATAGCGGCGTACAATATATGGTATAGGTACATATTCGGTGGCCCGCATCTTTCAGAAACATATATGTATGCTAGCTAGTGTTTTTTTGAGTTTAAATATTATGTACACGAAGTTAGGTTCGACTGGGATCGCAGTTGCGGTCTTGGAGTCAGCTGAAAATTTATTTTAATTTTGGTTTTGGGTTCCGAAATCGATTCTCAGTCGACCCTAAGGTTGATTCAAATATTGTTTCGAAATAACAATGTAGACTATTTAAATCCATGGAAGTTTTTATTTGCTATATAAATTTCTTCAAGTAATAAATGGAACATAAACTACTTGTAAATTCGATAAAAAAATTGGTTGGTTTACGGACGATATTTTAACGTGACTACCAGCGTAACGGGACAATGAGCGTTACCGAACAATGACGTCAACGTTTTCGTGCATGCAGCCGGCGTTCATCGATTTATTAGACGTAGTCACGTCAAAACAGATACCGAAAAACTTTTTTAAACTAAAAAGACACAATGTTACAACGTAGGTAGTAAGGTACTACCTACGTACTCAAGCGCGACACAATGTTCGTGTACGTACTTATCAAGTAGCTTACTTTGAATCAAACTTAGGTAGGTACATACATACATATTTATATGTGGTATGCCAAAAATCAGACTCCAGTTTCCAATTTCTAAAATCCATTATTTTCCGAAGGTCCCAACCGATAGAGCCCTGTTATTGTAAATAATCGTTTCGCTCCACTAACGCAAAAGATTAAAACTTCAATAATTTATACAACGTGAATCTTTCGCGTCCCTGATCTTATCCAAATATTTCCTTGGGACAACCGCGCAGGATTAGCAGACCTACCATGTACCTTTTGTCACGAAGTACTCAATTATGCTCAAGGCTTTACCTGGCCGGAAAAAATACCCTATGTTTTTATGCTACGTACTGAATTATATCTTATGGTATTTCAATATTTTTGTTGCAATTTTGTGCTTACAATTTTTTCACAAATCAGAGTGTGAAATAATTTAGAATATAGATCGATGGTTGTTTATTACTTATCCACACCTATGCCTACTTGCACCAAACTGTCTAAGTTCCTAAGCAATTACTTTACTCGCTTGGTAGTTTTTAACAGTCCACATTCTGACCATTAAGAACTGCCAAGTGAGTAAAGTAATTGCTTAGGAACATTGAAAGTTTGGTGCAAGTCGGCATTAATGTTCTAAATTGATTGGGGTAAAATAACGTATGAGGGTATATAGTTCAGAACCCGGAAAGGCAAAGTTGCGATAAGCGCAGCATACTAGACAGTGTTAACTTGTGCTGGTTTACGCTTTGGAGGGTGTATGTACAACTGATGAAACTTAGACTAGTTCTAAAAGATAAACATTAGAGTGTGATAAGATAGATCCAGCAAAAGTATTATCTTGTGAGCTAGAAAGCCAGTTTCAGTTGACCTGAACTGTTAGGGGACAATATAGACTACCGCGAAAGGTCTCAAGGTCTGGTGTATGTTGGGTTTGAGAGGGATGAGGTGGACAGCTGATTTGCAATTTTGGTGTGTGCTTGCGTCAACTGAAATTAATAATAGGGAGGTCAATCTTCTTTGTGCCTAAAGGATTAGATAGATAGATCGATAGAACAAATACACAAGAAGTTTTGTCCTTAAGACTTAATTTTGTAGGTATTAGAAATGTAGGTACATTTTTTTAAAAGCTTAATTTGATGAATCGTTTCATCGAATAAACTTCGTTAAAGCTGTAATTTACCGTTACAAAATATTTCAAGTAGGTAAGTGTAAAAGTCAAAGCAATTTTGATAGAAATCTGGCTTTCGGAGCGTCTTTAAATAAATCTTCAAAAATCTGACTATCAAAAGACAATCATTTCAGATATTATGTAAATATTTTGAAACCTTCGTAAAAATCACAAACGCAAATTCAGCGATTCTTTGCGACCTTTTGAAACGACATTAGAATATAGAACCATTTCAAATATGAAAGATTTCCTTACAAGATTATTTTTATTGGACATACCTTAATAAAATCCACGGTGGGCTGACTGCAGACAACTGAAACAAAATGATTTTATATTAGTAGGTCGCCGAGACGTAGTTCCATTGAGGATTTCTTTTTGGTAAAAGATTTGTGGCGTAATAAAATCTTATTGAAATTATTTTTCCTTCAGTCGGCTTGTAATTTGGGTGAATAGCGTAGCTCGAATCTCGTGTATGGCTTAAAATATAAAAAAATATCTACCATTTTCCTTATGAGTAAATATAATTATTAATAAAGCGATAATAGCAGGGCTGCATCGATTTAGTACCTATAGCACGTGTTACAAGTAAATAATGCATACAAGTGAAGTGAAAACTAGACTTTGTTAGCACTCGAATTATTTTACTGAATAGCATTTTTTAAGTAATTAATAAGGCATTCATCACTTTCATTCTATTGATATAACAATAGCACGTCCAAGTACTTTTAAAAATAATGTTCTTGAGAATTTAGCTTAACTCTAATGTAATTTAGTGGAATAGTGCTAGAATAAATTATGAAATAAAAAAAATTAAATTGAAATTGAAAATGTAATTTAGTATAGCCTACATCGAAACTATGTACTTACACATAAAAATATTTCATAGTAATCTGTGGTAAACGATATTGGTTTCACAATTATTAATCTAGGATACTTAATATTAACTTATTCTAAAGTCTTTATTGTGTAACTGTTTATTTACCTAAATAAATAAAAAAAAAATCTTGTAACACTGCTTTAGATTTTTGTTTAGGCAGTTTAAATTACTGCCTAAACAAGTTTAAAACAGTGTTAAACTAGTCTAGAACAGTGTTACAAGTTAATAATGCATACAAGTGCAGAGTGCCTATAACTGGACTACACGTACCTAGTTTATCAGCAGATTTATTTATTATTTAGCCTTTAGTCACTAATTAATAAAAGCTTTAACTGAAATTCTTTTTCATTTCATTAATCATAAAACATTTCACTTTCGCGAAATAATCCCGACAAAACAACCACGAAAGCAATTCCATTTGGATTTCACAAAAGCGCTTCAGCAGCAGTCTTTCATTAAAACTATTAAAAATAAACTCTATAATCCAGCTCGTCGTAAATCCGCTAATTCGTTGGGCATTTCCGGCGGAAGGAAGCAGTCAAAAAACAACCGTATGACGACTTAGTGTGTCAAATCTTGAGTTATTTAAGAGTTACAAAAAATTGGTTGTCTGTAAAGCTGGTCTACGGACGATAATGGCGTTACGGGACAATGAGCGTATACCGGACAATGACGTCAACGTTTTCGTTCATGCTGCCGGCATTCATCGATTTATTAGACGTAGTCACGTCAAACAAATATTGACTTATTAAGAGCCAAGTTAAAACCTGAATAAATATTGTAAAAATTGATTGATTCAAGATAATTGATTGATTCAGGCGTTACTTTGCGGAAATCCATAAATATCAACAAATTATATAAATATATTTAGTAATAAATCCGCTTGATTTCTAAACAAAGGTTTTAATTAACTTAACTTTAGTTTAGAACTTTAGTACATATTACTATATTATAAACCAAAGAGTCAACGAACAGAAAACCAAAGATACGACACGTGTTTCGCCTCTACACGAGGCATCATCAGGAGGTGTGGACTCGCCGAAGTTGAGTGAATAAACAACGTTGCCCGGCCCGTATTTATACCCGTTATGGTGATGAACTTCGGCGAGTCCACACCTCCTGATGATGCCTCGTGTAGAGGCGAAACACGTGTCGTATCTTTGAACTTTGGTTTTCTGTTCGTTGACTCTTTGGTTTATAATATAGTAATATGTACTAAAGTTCTAAACTAAAGTTAAGTTAATTAAAACCTTTGTTTAGAAATCAAGCGGATTTATTACTAAATATATTTATATAATTTGTTGATATTGTAAAAATTATTTATGAAAGACGTTAATTTGACTCCGTCTCGCGTGGTACTTTAACGCTTCTACCGCATGTCACTCTCTACCATAGAACCATCGAAACCGATAACACACTAATGCCTAGATCACACGGACAGACTACTCGGCCGAGACAGTGCTCTCAGAGAAAGATTCCCACACCACGCTCCAAATCTCTTAATTAGTATCAGTCTTAGTAGTTAGCTTAGATATTGGAAGAGTATAAGGAGCTACTTTTTATCTCATTTTAATAACCTACAAATAAAACCATAGGCTTTTAATTCATCAAAAACTTGGCTGTTTATTTGCCTTTAGTTGAGACTACTAAATGACTTTAAATAATTTTCAGGCCATTATTCTGTTGAATACTAGCTTTGCTTTTTCAATGTTTTTTGATTGAAATTTTAATTGACGACATGATTGGTCAAGTGGCAAGTGCATTGGACTGCTACGCCGAGTGTCGCGGGTTCGATTTCCGCTTCAGGACAAACATTTGAATGATGAACATCGGTGTTTGTTCTGAATCTGGGTGTAAGCTTGCTTAGTTTGGGGCTAGATGGCGTTGTGTGAAATGTCCAAACATTGAAATGAAATAGCAAATTTAAAAACAATGACGAAGATAATAAGGGCCTATTATAATATTAGGTACATATTTATATTCTATCTATCTATTCTTTATTATTAAAATCATATATATCAGCTATATTCCTCCACACAATTTGACTAACCCAGCTGTCCTCAGCCTATCTATTCTTTCTTCCACTTGATACGTTTCAGAGATGCTTTGATGAAAATTTCATTAATTTACGTGTACGCTTTCATCTCGGTGACTGCGTGAATTGGAACGCTCCGCCCAATATCTGTAGGTACTGTGAATTTAATATCTAGCTAAATTAAGAACGTGTGACTCAAAAGTCTTAGTAAAAGTAAAAATTTAAATTTACCTTCTGCGTAATTTTAGTAACAAGTAAGTTTTAAGGTATATCATAAAACAAGCTTAAAGTTTAAAAAAAATTAAAACTCGAAATTATTATGCATTGATTGCCAATTCATTATTCCAAATTAAATTCAAACATGACTTATATGTATATAGGTACTTTTGTAATCTAATTTTAATTTCTTTCATTTTAATACCCTACTCGACAGGTTTGTTTAATAAAAATTTTTCAACGACCTATTTAGCGCAAAAGATCCGACATATGGATATTTTTTTTTAAAACTATCTAAGGACACTTAGTTTAATAAGGCGAATCTAATGATACTTCAACTGTCAAAATCCAGCCGTTTGGAAGCTCATATCTTCCAAACGGCTGGATTTTAACTAATTGATTTTAACAAAGAAATTTACATACATACAAGATACGCGCGAAAATCACCCTTCCTTGTCAGTCGGGTAAAAATGTAGTATTAAGTTCTTCAAAGGTAAGTAAGTAGTAGAACACACACGAGCGAATCCAGAGACATCAGCTAACTATAGTTGTAGCGAAGATGGATAGCTATTAAAGCTCGCTCGTCCCCAAGGCACAATGCTGGCGGATTAATTGGGTGCCGTCCGCGAGGAATGATTGCTCCGTGTGGGCCGGATATTGCACCAGCGTGGGGCCAGGGGACACGACAAAGCTGGTACCTATTCTGAGCATGTCACTTGGGTGCAGAAATAGCCAATGCCTTACTATGTGGTCTACTGTACATTGTACTTAGTTCGACCTATTCCCGTCCGATACCAAAAACTATACCAGTGGTATTTGTTTATTACCCTAATTAATATTCTATTCCCGACGAATACCAAATTTTAAATATTTCAATGAAGTACCAAATCTATTCCCAACTAATACCAAAACATAGCTTTTGGTACAGTCACAGAAACAATTTACTTTCTAATTATTATTTAATATTATGATCATAATACAATAAAACCTTTACGAATTCTCTTCATTCCGGCATTATAAATAACGATGCACATCGATGCAAGTAGCTTAAGTAAATCACTTGCTAAAAATTTTTAGCTGCGAGAAAAGATGCGTTTGCTCCTATTGTTTTTTTTTTAATTTGAAGCAACCAATCAAAGTCAAGCACCGTGCAAACGAAGCTCCCAAAATGATTTTATTTTAATAAACGCTAAATCAATGAAACAAGGTCTGTTTTTCTTACAACAATTTTGTCCTTGAATAAATTATTATTATCTATTTATAGTTAATTATTTTTTTTAATTGTTAAAAAATTAGTTATACAGTGAATGAAATATACGTAACTGACCAACTGGTTGACCAAAAAATTACTGTTGGTCACTGTTTGGAAAAATTAAAAAGAATATTATTAGTTATAATAATGCCTATACAAAATACTTATGATTGGTATGCCAAACATTTGATAATTTTTACTAGGTAAAAGAGTTAATTATTATTTCTTAATAATAAAGTTGGTATTTCTGATATTTTATAATAACAAGTTAATAGTTGCGAATATGATTATAATGCCAAAAACTTGATGATTTTTACTAAGTAAGGAAGTTGATTCTTATTGTATACTCTAAGTTGATTATATGATATTAATATGACTGTAACTTTATGCAAAACATATCAGTTATTAATTGAGATAGGCACTATCATTTCCCGTCATATTAGCAATAATACAACATAACTTCCTGTCTTTAGTCTTAATTTCTAGCTAACTTCCGGTCTTTCAATTCACCACCAGACAGCAGCCATTTTGTGTCATTGGCGTTTTGTTTCCCGTCGAGTGCGGTTGTCTGAGCCATACGCTCTATCAACCATATAAAAAATATATTTTATTTTACCTACATTTTAAAAAAAGTCGTGTCATACGATTTACTTTAAGGATTTATATCCACAGTGCAATGTTTTATTGCATATCAAAGTAGAAAATGTCTGCAGTAGCTGCTGTACGTAAGTTTTTCATAATCTTTTAATTTATTTATTTTTTCAACGTTGTTGAAAATACCTAATGTAGTACTTCGATGTGCTCGTGGTGTTACATTATTACCTACCTACGTAGCAAGGCTGGTTTATAAAAGCTAGCCAAGCGAATTTACGGGTTCGAGTCCCGCGGTAGATTAAATTTACATCGAGCCAGTTTTTTGTTCGTAAGACAAACCGTTTTGCCACATGGTTAAAACTTACTGGCCAGAGAAATATTTTGATTTATAACGGTTTTTGCCGTTCGATATGTTTATGTTGGAGATATACTTTCTGTCTATAAAGTGAAACTGTTGTAAAATACGTGATATTAGCTTGTCATGTCCCTTCCTCAAGATTTAGCGATGTTGTGTCGACTTTCTTCTGCATCATAGTGATTCAAGAATAGAAAGTTTCTGCGAAACATAATAACTGCTATGTAAATGAGAAGATAAGATGAAGACATCGTCGGTGAGTACCTACATTTTACCATAAAAATTCCATGTAAATTGCTAAAAGCAAAGTATCTGTTTCAGTGAAATTATTTATTTTATACTAAGATTGATTAATTACTTGTAAAGTTCTTTATCACATGGAATTTTTGGTGAAAATTTTCAGGTTATGATTATTGGATGAGTTCAATAAAGGTATTCTAAAAGTCCTACCTCGCAGGTGGTTGACGCAAACATTCAGACGTTTCTCCTCGCAGGAGTGCGCATATAAGTCCTACCTCGCAGGTAGTAGACGTACATATTCAGACGTGTTTCCTCGCAGGAGCACGCACATCAGTCCTACCCCGCAAGTAGTAGACGAACATTCAGACGTGTCTCATCGTAAGAGTTCACACGCACAATAGTCCTACCACACAGGTAGGTTATACATTCAGACGCGTCTCCACGCAGAAGTTCGCACACCAGTCCTACTAGCAGTTAACAGACTAACATTCAGACGTGTCTCATCGTAAGAGTTCACACGCATGATAGTCCTACCTCACAGGTAGTTTACACACATACAGACGTATCTCCTCGTAGGAGTACGCACATGTCCTACTAGCAAGTAACAGACTAACATTCAGACGTGTCTCATCGTAAGAGTTCACACGCACGATAGTCCTACCACACAGGTAGTTAACCCACATTCAGACGTGTCTCCTCGCAGGGGTACGCACATCAGTCCTATTCTCAAGTAGCAGACTAACATTTAGACGTGTCTCACCGTAAGAGTTCACACGCACAATAGTCCTAACACACAGGTAGTTTTTCACACAATCAGACATGTCTATTCGCAAGAGTATGCACAGCTAATTCTATCCCACAGAGAGATAAGGAGATATAGGTATGGAAATACGTGGAGCGGAAAGTACACTACAACGTTAAGTATTCAAGAGGTGATAATATCTAAATGATTTGCGTCGCACGCAAACCGGTAACAAAGACTTGCATTTAAGCGAGCTTGGATGTTAAAAATCCAATAAGCCTACCCCACGCAAATATTCGTGGGTAGGTGTACAATCCCTGAGTCTTCTCACAAGTGTGGAAACTTAAGGGAATCTAATTTAAACAAAGATTTGCAGTTGTGAATTTGCCTGCTGGGGGAAAAAATCTATATTGAGGGTAGTTCAAAAAGTTTTGCATCGCTTGTTCTGTGAGTGCACGTAAAACGCCTTGCAAAATATGGGAGCTTGGATGTACAAAATCCAAAGTCTTACTTCACGTAAACATGCGTAGATTGTGAATCATCCTTGAGTCTCCTCATGAATGAAGGAACTTAAAGGAAACAGGAAAGCTATTTCAAAATGTTTTGTGTCAAACTCTCTACGAGAAAAGACTTGCTTTTTGCGAGCTGGATAATCAAAATCATATATTCCTGCCTCACGCAACATGCGTAGGTAGTGATTTGTCCTTGAGTCTCCTCACAAACGTAGGAACTTTCAGGAAACAATATAGTAATTTAAACAAAAATACCTATAGTGTCGTACTCACTACGAACAAATACTTGCAGTTGCGAGCTTGGATATTCAAATCCAATATTCCTTCTTAACGAAAATATGCATAGTCATACACGAAATTATGGTAGTTGAGCAGTCGCTAAGTCTTTTCATAAACGTAAAAACTCCAGAGAGCGTGGATAAAATGAGGACATGTCTTTGCAAAAAGTTGCTGAAAAATTTATTGTATTGCGTCGTATACACTTTCAGGTGCACGCACAAAGACTCGCAGGGTGTGAGCTTGGATATTAAAATCCTATAAAATCTACCGCGCGTGGCTTTCGCGGGTAGTAGGGATGAGTCCTCGATTTTAGTTTTTCGAACGTAAATAATACGATATTGGAAGAAGTTATTCTATACAAACAAAGAATTGCAGTTATGACCTTATTTCAAGTAATGGTGTAAAGTTGAAAGTTTTTAGGAGTAACCAAGCCCAATACGATATTGGCTGCCGGAGTGCTGGATAACTAGTTCTTGCAAAAGTCTAGTAAGCTTGTTTTTGATTATGAGTTAATCTCTGCCTGCGCAGTAAACAGCGAGTTGTATTTCAGAAAATACTAAATTATCCTGTTTATAAAGTGTTATTGATAAGGGTGTCATCGCTGTTGCGTGATTCCCTAGTATCGGCTTGGATAGTGTTTTCGGTATTGCTTACAATCCTGCAGGCGCGGGTCATATCCTAGAGGTACTAGGTTCCTAGAAGGTTACAACGGCCTAATGCGTGTAGATAAAATACCTATTATACCTACCCGATGACAACCGAGTCGGATGTGTTTTTGCCTACTTCATTGTTCAATGAACCCAAAATATTCTTTTGGAATTTTTCGTTTATTCCTTTTTCGGTCATACAACTTAATTAACGAACTATTAGTCCTAAACAAACACAAAAATAAACGACAAAATTTTCATAACGCCTCTTAACGTATTCCGTAAGGGTGTTTCAACGAGTACCTAGCAGTTGTCTAACATACCGAGCGTGTTAATACCACAGCGTTTCGAAAATGAAATAATTGTACAACGTGCTTATTCGAAATAAGGCATATTAGTTCATAATTAAGATCCATTGATCTTTTCCATCGATCCTTTTTGTAAAGCCTTTTTAACAGTGCCTACTTATGTGAATTTTCAGCTATTTATTTAGCAAATGTAGATAAATCACGTGGTTCTTAAGTTCATATTTTCTATATGCTCATCATAAATTCATATTTTGAATTTTCTTTCTTGCTCACCGTTACCTACATCAATGCATCAATGTGGACCCAACATTTTTATCATAAAAAGATGTTTGTGTTTTAGGTTGAATAGGTTAAAGCATTACCATCCCTACGAACGGAGTTATACAAATGCTTATGCACTGTACAATGCACTGTAATGTGTGTGTCAATATTCTATTGACACACACAGTACAGAGTGAAAACAGAGTGCACCATGGGGTATACTATTATAACCCTGGTTGTACCTATCTTTTGTTTTTCAGTAATGAAGAAAATCTTCTTTCTTGGTATACAGAATCCATGAGGTGGGCAGGTACATATGAGTATGTACCTACCTATGTAATGTGCAATATCGTCTCTCGAATGAAGTTGTAATGTGGCTGATGGTAGGTAGTCGGTTTTTTACATGGATTTATGTGTTTGTACTTACGTCTCATAGATGTTTACGATGTTTACATAAATCGTTCTGCCAGATTCCTTTGCGGATAAGATCGATTCATTGTCTATAGATACATACAATGTTACCGATTTTGGAATTGCAAGTTTTTTGACTTTAACCTGAACGATGTTTAAAAATTTAATTTTAATTTAAGCTATTCAAGGTCAGGACTTTTGAAAAGAGAGGAACTCCATCTCTTTCAAAACTGGTTAATAAATAAAGCTTCTTATTGTTAAACGTATCGTGCTTCCTTGCTTAAATAATGTTGAAAATTAAACTTGCATCTGTGGTGGTAGCCACGTCCTTGACTATCAATTTAGTACTTATTACCTACGCGGAAAATGCGTATTAGTTTGGCTTTCACAGAAGTCTTAGCAGATAAAAATAGTCTAATTTTCCTACCCCTGAGTAGAAACTACAGCCTCAGATTAACTACAGGTACTTGGCGTGCTGTGAACTTTTATAATACCTACTTGTCTCTACTATGTAACAAGTATTGTGTTTTTTTGCGCTATTTAAATTCTTTCTCATGAAAATGCTATTATTATAGGTAGCAAGTATCTAATAGTAAAGGCGAAGAAAGGGTTATTTCTGTTCTGAGTACATTGTATGTACGCTGAGACAGATGAACACGTTTTGTGCTTAATGCCTCAAGGTATTCTTTGTAAGTAAATAATTATTCTACATTTACACGATGAAATAAAGTTTTTTATAAGTTAGTTGGCTGCAATCAATCATGTTCCGCTCTTAGTGCGAAATATAATACGTTATCTTATTAGTTAATAACATCAGGTGATTGTTACTTGTCTGATCCTAAGAAAATAATAAATACAGAATTGCGTTGATTCATAACACTCATTCTGTCCAGTTCATATCTGCTTCTACCAGCAGGTTACCTTCTAAAATTTGTCTCAATTCATACTAAGACAACCTATTAGCCTTAGAACGATTTTACTGTTACTATCGTTCATCAGTTTTTGGATATCTTCTATGTCCATAATATATAATTGTTTTTGTTCCATCGGCTTTTTAGCCGTCACATTGGCGTGCGTGTCTCTCCTAATCACCACCAGGCGATAACAAACAAGTCTCAATTAATAACTGATATGTTTTGCATAAAGTTACAGTCATATTAATAGAAACGTTTTACCTACCAATAAAACGTATATTAATATACTTACCTTTATGCAAAACATACACTTTCAGTTCTGCCTAGTGTTCTCAAACTCAATGACACAAAATGGCTGCTGTCTGGTGGTGAATTGAAAGACCGGAAGTTAGCTTGAAATTAAGACTAAAGACAGGAAGTTATGTTGTATTATTGCTAATATGATGGGAAATGATAGTGCCTATCTCAATTAATAACTGATATGTTTTGCATAAAGGTAAGTATATTAATATACGTTTTATTGGTAGGTAAAACGTTTCTATTCTAAAATTGTTTTTCTATTTTTTCATACGTTTTCCAAAATTGTTACCTACTGTTGTAGAGTTACGATAAAATTTGTTGTTTTTTTATATTTTATAAGTTTTAGTAAATAAGTACCTACTTAATAATAATAATACTAAACGTTGATCGTTTGTGATATTCTTCAATTGTTGTATTTTAGACTATAAAAGAAATATCATTTTGATTTCTTGTAAGGACAAACTTTATTTTTACGTGTGTAAGAATTTAGGTAATTTAATTACGTATATGTACCTATGTCTGATTGTCTGTGTTTTTATAATAATGAACCAAACGTTTTCCTACAACACTTTAATTTGTTTGAAAAGACTGATTTTGAAAAAATAAACTCTACTTAAAATTACATTGACAAGCATTTTTGTTACTGACTGTATTTCATACCGTTTAACTTGTTTTGGGATTCGTTTATGAGTGGTATTCGACGGGAATAGAATATTAATTAGGTTAATAAACAAATACCATTGGTATTAGTTTTTGGTATTAGAAAGGAATAGGTCCTTAGTTCATTGTACACGCTCCCTAACATATAAAATAATAATAATAATAAATAGTTTTAAATACCTACTTTATTTTTTTATAATAATTTTGTAAAAAATAAATTTTAATGGGGAAAAAATATTAATAAATGATATAATAATAATAATAACGATTTATTCCAAGCAACTTAATATTACAGAAAAGCAATTAGCGTATAAAAATATAATTATACCTTACAGACTAACATATTTTTTGCCCGCCCGGGTTGACTGGTAGAAAATGCTATTATAGCATTAAGTCCTCCCTCACATATGTAAGTGTTAAAGTCTTAAAATAAATAACTAAATAACATACATAGGTACAATAAACATACAGTACAATACAACATAGTAAGGATTTTTTGTTCGTTGACACCATCCTGTAGCGTATATGTAGCGTATGTTACTTACACACTTGCACAATATAGAGTTCTTATTTATTATTCATACAAACTATTATTTTAATTCGTCGCTTCATTAATCGATATTTATAACACTAGGTAGTTTCCTTAAATCTACAGGCATAGATCGCACAATCTTTACAGACATTACTTTGACTTAAACGAACTTCACATTGTTCAACGTCAGTCCGCCATCTTGACAAACACCTCATTCCTTAATTGTGCGTGGCATCGTTCGCATGCGCCTTCAGAAGCACAATGCCGAAGCGAAGCGCGCAAGAAAAGTTAGAACATTATGCCAATAAGATCAGAAAAATTGAAGAGAAACAAAAACGCAGGAGAATTGTTTCTCCGTTTTCATCATCGGAGGATGAAGGTAAGCAAATTTATTTATTTACTTGGTCGTTCAAAATGAAATGATACGAATATTTTTGTTTCGTATCTGTTTGGTTTTAATATAATCGATGTTTTGAAATGCTTAGGGCTTGACTGCGAGTCAATAACTATGCCATTCTCAAAACTTATAAAAAGTATTTTATCGTACTTACTATCGGATGACCATGTTTGCATCGGGGTTGACCGCGAGTCTTCAACGATGACAATTCAGCAGAAAATATGTGCTCTCTGAAATAGATTTCACATTCCTCTGCGTTGTTGTTTTCGAATATTTTTTTTTTTTTTTTTTCTCCGACCTACCCTCAAAATACTTCACACCCTTAAATGCTCAATGTATTTTTAGGGAACGAAGTTATTATGCACGGCACCGTAGACAACGCTTGCGGCATCCAGGCTCAGGCCTTGGACCCGACCACCGTCGATCGAAGCAGCGAGCAAAGCGCCAATGGCGCCACAGCAGAGTCTCGGGATAATCTTGTCCACAATGAAGACCAGCCGGGGCCTAGTTCCCAGGTGGAAGCTATGCCCACTGAAACGCCCGCTTCGACGCCCACTGAGACGCCCACTGAGACGCCTACTGAGACGCCCACTGCGAAGCCTGCTGACGAACCTGAGTTGGACCCAGAGTTACTTTCAGCCCTCGGCGAATCCATGTCTGACACTCCAGATTACGGTGATAATATTCACAGTAACTTAGCAAAATTGTGGCTCCCTTTGCTTAAGAAAGGTATGCCTAAAGAGGCTAAAGATAAAATGTGTAAAGATTATCTGGTACCCGACAATTGCCGTCTTCTACAGACTCCCAAGTTGAATGCAGAAATTTCTGCTGCAGTACCCGACATGGTGCGAAATCGAGATAAAACAGTGTCTGCTTCTCAGCAACAACTCGGTCAAGGTATTACCGCGATCAATAGGGGAATAGATTTTCTGTTGAAGCACAACGATAAGATTCAGGCTATGAAACATCTAAGCAACGGTTGTCGCTTACTGTGTGATTCACACCATTTGATGACTCAGAATAGAATCAAGCTTATAACGCCAAGCCTAGATAAGACATTCTTGCATGTAGTCCATGATTCTGAAAGAGACGAAACATTGTTCGGCTTATCTCTGTCGGATAAAATAAAGGCGGCAAAAGCCATTGAAAGACAAGGTCTTCAAATAAAGAACAAACCGGCCAAACCCCAAAAGCCACTTCCTCCCCAGGCGAATACTCGTCCGAGTCCCTATCAGGGAAACTGGTCGGCGCCTCCACGGTACCCGACGAACAGGGGGGGGCGCGGCGGCTTCAAGAAGCCATTCACGTCGGCACCGCCCGCGTCAACAGCGCGCCGCCCTTACGCAGCGCAGCAGTCGCGAGCCACGCAGCAGGACAAGCCCCGTGCGCCGGCTCATCAATAGCTGAGGTACATGCCGGTAGACTTACCCACTTTTACGATTGTTGGCTAAAAATAACCGACAATCCCGTAGTTTTAGATTGGATTAAAAATGGCTTTTCCATACCACTTAAAACGTCTGTTGTGCAGTCTGTCATACCTAAGAACACTTTTTCTTCTACCGAAAAACATCAGATGATTGACGCTATCGCTAAACTTAAAGTAATAGGAGCTATATCGGAATGTAAAGCAACAAAAGATCAGTTTATTTCGAAGATTTTTCTAACCCCGAAACCTAATGGCGAGAAGCGCTTTATTTTGAATTTAAAACCATTAAATAAATTTGTACATAGTGACCATTTTAAGATGGAGGACTACCGAACTGCCAGCAAATTAATACCTCATGGTGGTTACCTAGCCACCATTGATTTAAAAGACGCTTTCTTTCTCGTGCCTGTGCGTGTGCCTGACCGCAAGTACTTAAGGTTTGAATTTGAATCTGATAACTTTAAGTCAATTCTGTATCAGTTTGATTCAGTTCCGTTCGGTTTGTCCGTGGCTCCCAGAGTTTTCACGAAAGTGATGAAGGAAGTAATGGCATATTTACGATATCGTGGCTATACTTCTGTCTTTTACCTAGACGATATTCTCTGTATAGGGGATTCTTTCAGCTCTTGTACTGAAAATGTCAATGAAACTTTGAAATTGCTTCAATGTTTAGGGTTTGTTGTCAATTACGACAAAAGTAATCTTTTGCCACAACAGACTTGTAAGTATCTAGAATTTAATTTTGATACTAGAAACCTAACTATGTGTCTTCCATCGGAAAAACGCAGTAAAATTGCTACATTGGTTACAAGGTTCATGAAATTGCCAACATGTACGATTCGAGAGTTCGCTCAGCTTATCGGAGTCCTTGTAGCCGCCTGTCCAGCTGCCAAGTACGGATGGTTGTATACGAAGACATTAGAACGGCAAAAATACCTTGCATTACTAAAAAATAATACCTACGAATCTAAAATAAAACTTCCAGATAGTATATTAGTAGATTTAACCTGGTGGCAGTCACGTATTGACACCACTTACAATTTCATAAGACAGCCTAATTTCGAACTCGAAATATACACCGATGCATCTGGAACAGGGTGGGGTGCCGTCTGTGACGGTAAAAGCGTACACGGAAAATGGAAGGACTCCGAGCAGCAGAGCCACATTAACCTTTTAGAATTGACGGCGGCCTTTCTCGGCCTAAAGTCTTTCGCTCGCGAGGTAACCAATTGTGCAATATTACTTCGCATCGATAACACCACAGCGATAAGCTACATCAATCGTATGGGAGGTATACAATTCCCTCATCTAAATGACTTAGCTAGGGCACTCTGGCAGTGGTGCGAACAGCGTGATTTCTGGGTATTCGCGTCATACGTTAATACCAAAGAGAACGACGCTGACGCCGCATCCAGAATAGTTAATCCAGATACTGAATGGGCGCTTTCCAACAATGCCTTTCAAAAAGTCGTACGTTATTTTGGCCAACCAGAAATTGACTTATTTGCGTCCAGAGACAATGCCAAGTGCGCTAAGTTTGTATCCTGGCAACAAGACCCCGACGCGGTTACCGTTGATGCGTTCACTTTGAACTGGCAGGCGGAATACTTTTATGCGTTTCCACCATTTTCATTAATACTCAAATGCATTAGAAAAATTATTGACGATAAAGCTGACGGTATCTTTGTTTATCCATACTGGCCATCACAGCCCTGGTTCCCGCTCTTACAGAGCTTATTAATCTCAGATGTGGTTTATCTGAGCCCTAGTAAAAACTTATTACAATCTCATTTCAGGGCACACCATCCCCTGCACAAGAACCTTACGTTGGGTGTCGCGAGGCTCTGCGGCAGTCGTTCATCCGTCGCGGCGCCTCCACGGACTCGGCTACGCTAATGTTAGCGTCGCTCTCAGATAGTACTATCAAGCAGTATAATACCACCCTTAAGATCTGGTGGCATTTTTGCAAATCTAACAATATAGATGTATTTGAACCATCTAAGACCGCCGTTCTGAATTTTTTGACTGAACAATTCAGCAATGGTTGCGCATATGGCACCTTGAACTCCCACCGTTCAGCTGTAGCAGCTCTTGTAGGTAATAATATAGGTTCTGACGAGTGTGTAAAGCGACTACTCAAAGGTGCGTACAAATCGAAACCTCCTAGGCCTAAGTACTCTTCTACTTGGGACCCTCAATTAGTCCTAGATCACGTAGGTACATGGTACCCTAATGAAGATCTATCTCTCGAACAAATAACTAAAAAACTAGTTATTCTTATGGCAATTTGTACCGCCCACAGAGTACAGACGCTCTCACTCATTAAAACCGAAAATATACAGTTTTCACAGCTTGGCATTAAGATTAATATCACAGATATAATCAAAACGTCTGCCCCCGGTAGAGAACAGCCAATTTTATACCTACCATATTTTAATGAAAACAGAAGTATATGCCCAGCTACAGTTCTCTCAGACTACATTTCTAAAACTAGAAATTTGAGATCTGGCGAGAGCACTCTCTTGTTGACATACAGGAAGCCACACAGGGCTGCCACTACTCAGTCTATCAGTAGGTGGATTAAACAGGCCCTCTCAGAGAGCGGGGTGGACATCAGCGTGTTCAGCGCGCACAGCACGCGTCACGCGTCCACCTCCGCTGCGAGTGCCGCCAGCGTTAACGTAGAAACAATACGCAAAACTGCCGGCTGGACCCCTTCTTCTAATGCCTTTTGTAAATTCTATAATAGAATAGTTGTAGACGAAGGGCAATTTGCCCGTTCAGTCTGTTTACCTAATGTAAAATTATAAATTGTGGAAAATTTAAATCAGCATGTTATCATATACTTGATTTAAGTGATTACTAAATCAAAATCTAAGAATATATTTTGTTAATAGGATTAAGAATTCACTATACATAATAAAACTAATTTCTGCAAGATATTTGTTTTATTTCAAAAAACTATGCAAAACTTTCATCTCTTAACATCTACCTAGTGTTATAAATATCGATTAATGAAGCGACGAATTAAAATATATGATCAAACGAACTTCCCTGACGTGAAGTTCGATCATTATTTTATGAGTCGCTTCATTATGAAGATATTTACTCCCTCCCGCCCTTGGGATCCCATTAGTGAAAGTTTAGCTTACTATAATATTATACTTACATCTCCAAAGAAAATGAGGTGTTTGTCAAGATGGCGGACTGACGTTGAACAATGTGAAGTTCGTTTAAGTCAAAGTAATGTCTGTAAAGATTGTGCGATCTATGCCTGTAGATTTAAGGAAACTACCTAGTGTTATAAATATCTTCATAATGAAGCGACTCATAAAATAATGATCGAACTTCACGTCAGGGAAGTTCGTTTGATCATATATTATACTGTAAATAGCCATAATATTTTACTTTGAAGTGATTTAGTAGGTAATGTTGTGCCTTTGTGTCATTGGATACTTGTAAGTAAGACAACCATAGAAGGACAAAAATAATGACAGAATGGACTCCTAGGAACAGAAAAACCACTAAGCAGGAAGAACAGGAAGGTAGGCGGGACATTTAATTCAAAAACGTGATTGGACGAAGAAAACGAGGGACAGAAAAACTTAGAAGAGTTTGAAGGCCTACGCTAAATTTTTTGTTTTATTGATTTATTTAAATTTAAACATTTTAAGGAAATTAACAGCTAAAGTAACTATGAGTATAACTAAAGTATAGAAAAATTCTGAAGGTCAATTTTAGAAATGTCCACAGATAGTAATAGAAAAAAACCTTAAAAAACCTTATTTAAAAAGTAAGAATCTGTTACTGGCAATAGGATAAGTTTAAATACATATGGAGTGCTGTTGATTCTATGATAAATAAAAGAAGAAAAAAAATAAAAAAAATATTGTAAACTAGCTCAAAGTCTATTACGTTTCCAAGTGTACAAGATGTTCCAAAGGTAAATAAATCTATGAATATGAATAGGTATATGAATATATGAAAAAAGTATACAAACAATGATATAAGTTAATGGACGACACTATAAAGAATTATTCGTATTATTTATGTCTCTACGCAGCATTTTATTACGCCTAGTAAGTATTTCAGTATTTAATTGCAATATTAGGTAGGTAGGTTACTTTTTAGGTCTTGGTAATTCAACACAATAATACCCGTTTATTATAGGGTATTGTAATTAATAGAGACGGGTAAATTTTTTTGACGTGACTACGTCGTCTGCTAAATCGATGAATGCCGACTGCATACACGAAAACGTTGACGTCATTATCCGGTAACGCTCATTGTCCCGTTACGCTGGTTATGACGTTGTCACGTTAAACTATCGTCCGTAAACCAACTTTACAGGCAACCATTTTTTTTTATTTATACTATGTATATAATTTTGTTAGTAACTAAATAAGTCAGTCATAAAATCGTCGTGTCAGTAGCTAGTAAGTTCCTCTATCTGTCGTACAAGTGGAACGGAACCGGAAGCCAGTGGCAGATTCTCCGATAGTAGTAGACGGGGAACGTAGAGTAGGGCGGTTAGATCGACGTGCATGTCAATGTCACTGTCAACTGTCAGTGTTGAATATGTATGGAAATTAGATAGATCTGAGATAATTTAGGTAAATATAATAAGGAGATGGTGAAAAGTGACTTATCTAGCCGAAAGTTTACTCTCTAAAGAAAGACCGTGACTTCAGAAAACAATCTTCGTGAATCCATGGCGCAGAGTTCATATCTTAGAGTCTCATTATTTTCAGCTTGCACTTTTTTTTCAATATGTTACTAAAATACATAAATATGAAACCTAAATATTGTTGCACACATAAAATATATTCACACAAGTAATTAATATGCATGTACATAGGCGAGCGTTTTCTTCCAATAAAAACCTTTGTGTATTATAGAGAAACAGTGTTCTCCTGTTAAAATTCTTTGGAAACATGATTTAACATCATAACACATGACTTATTTCAAAGTATCTCAGACAAGATGATAAAAAAAATATGTATAACGTTCATAGTCTTTGATCGTGAAGGGCGTTTTGACATTTTTCCAATGACGCGTCCCGACGGCGCCGCCCGCCCTACCGCCGCCGCCCAGGGACACTTCAAACGAGATGAGGCAGACCGGAAGTAATGAATACACCCTCTAATTTACTTTCGGTGATTTAAAAATAAACATTTTAGGCATTTCTGACAACCTAATTTTGATACTGAGTTATTTACACAATATACAAGGTTATGAGATTTTTTTTATTCATTTATACACGGGATATAATATTGAGTTCATTTGTTTATTTTATAGGTTTGTAACCTACTAATTAAATCCTGTAAGTGTAAGTGTGTAACAAATATATACACACAAACTTACGTCGACTTACGACGTAAACTTCGCAATTAATAAAAGCATTTATTGTATGACGTACAACGTATATTAATTGATTGTGAAGTTGGTAAGTCTTATCAGAAGCCTTTAGTGGCTTAAATACTCAGATCCCAAAACTGACTATTTGCTCACACTTACCTAATAATGATGTGTAATACCACCTAATCTGTGGTACAATGCATTCAGAGCAGTTTCAAACTAGCGTATTAAACAGAGCGGATTTGCCACTAGTGTTTTGTTTTTTTCAGCGCGCCTGTATACGCGCGTACTCTGGCGTTTACGCTCGGTTTTTGGTAGTGAACTCGGTCGGGCGTCTAAGCGCGAAAACGCTCGTATAGTAAGCGAGAAACAAATTGTCCTACAGCTAACAACATAATAAAGATGCGCAGAAACAATTTGACCGCTTTGAAGAATTTAGTTCTGCGCATCATTATCACGTGGTTTGCCAGCAGACAATTTGTTTATCGCTTACTTATGCCTAGATAACACGTACCGAGTACTCAGCCGAGACAGTAAAATGTTACTCGTCCGAGACAGTGAAAGCTTGCGTCACTCGCTCAGCTGAGCACTCGACGCTATGTTTATACGTACCGAGTACTCGGTACGTGTGATCTAGGAATTATCGAGTGGCGCGTTCACGCGTTGTAAAAAACAAAATAAGAGCGGCATATCCGCACAGTTTTACACTGGTTTGAAGCTGTATTTACAACCTGTGATACGTTAGCTTATCGTTAGTGTCAGCCATCTTCCCGCAGATAGATAAATAAGATAGTAGATACCTGTAGTAGATAGAGGAAGATAATGTAACGATAGTAGTCGGTAGAGCTTATCTTGTGTTTACATTGATATTGGATTGGAATCAGTTTGTTATCAATTTGTATTGATTATGTTTATGATTCATAAACAAAAAGTAACTAAGCGAGTGCGGTCTTGATAGTAAAAAGTCACGCCAGTCTATTACTAAAAAGTGCTACACAGGACTTTAAAATCACATAGGCCGGTGAAGGACGGTTCATTCGCATAAAGTCATTTTGATGGCCAGTCTCGAAATCTCAGTAATTTCCCTTCGAACCGGAACAAAGTAATGCTCACATTTAACTCTTTTGCGATAATGTCCCTGGCACTTTTACTGAGTTGGTTCTCATCTAGATGGAATCCGAAAAAACTAAAAACGGTATTTTATGTTATGATAAATTTATTTTAGTTATGTTACCACAGACTCTATACTTTATGCTATGGAATTGTGGTCATATCCAAATAGTGTAACAGACCTAGGTCAAGATACATAGATATATATATACACCATAAAATAACTATACATGAAAAGAAACAATACTGAAGAAAAGTGGTACAATGGGCGGCCTATCGCTAAGAGCGATCTCTTCCAGGCAAAATTGGGATGGCCACAACGACGAATAAAAGAGAATGGCTAATAAATAAGTAAGTGTCTTATAAAACGTCTACAACCTAATTAAACACAAATTGTCGAAGTAGTCGCATATTATGATCTGTAACATCTGACATCTCACCTTGGTTATAAGCAACATTATTTAGAAGGATTCTGTTCTATTTTCACGAAAATAACAAATTGACAAAAATCGAGAGGAAAGATGTTACACATCTTGACGTGTAACTTAACTGATTTAAAGTGATTTGAGATCGAGTAGAGCACTACACAACTTAACACCCTTCCACTCGACGTGCTTTGACGGGTAATCAGATGCGGTAAGTAGGTGCTCTGAATGTTAACATTATTTAACATAGATTAGACACTGTTAGAGATGCCAGAGGAATCTATAAATATAATAAAGTAGTAGACGCCGAATTCCTGCTCATATATTTTTTTTTGCTGGAAACCTGTTCACTGTTCAGCCGAGTTTAAATAACATGCACCATTTTTTTTTGTATTAGATGTCTTTGTTTGTGTGTGCATCCATGACGTAAAAACTACTGAACGGATTTAACTGAAACTTTACAGTATCATAGGTACGAAGCTTGAAAACGACATGGGCTATATAAAATTACGCTACATCTCTTCAGAGGGTAGATATAGGAGTAAAAGTTTAGTATTGATTGACTTGCTTAATACTGACACTTTGCTATTCGGTGACATTTCTTCCGCGGGTGGAACAAACAACATCGCATCAACCATAAAAATTTCTTCAACGGGTGACAAAGTCACGCGGGCAGTATTATGTTAAACTGATGCCATCAAAACCGATTTTGTAAAAATTGTAAAAAGTACCAAGTCTCGTTTACTACCGTAAAAAATTCTGAGATCCATGTAACACCAAGCCGGTTACTTTATTAAGTCCCTACTTAAGGGATTTACTGTATTTAGTTATTACGTAATTAGCTAACCTAACAACAACTTATAGTGACCATTATGAATATTATAAACTTTTATGTTTAAAATAAAATAGATTGACTTGGCAATCGGATTAATCAATCTTATTTCATATAATAATTGTATTACTTGTGAGATACATTGTGTTTTATGCGATGGCCAAGTCAATCTATTTTATTTAAAACATAAAAGAAAATGGCCTGAACTGCTTCGAGAAAAGGATAGTACGGCCGTGCCACTTTTTTGCTCGACTTGGTGGGACAGATCTTCTTGTAGTTACGTTTCTGAGATCCACTCGAGTTCAGTAATGTGTGAACGTTATTATATTTTCAATGCGATTATTTCAATAGTTATTATCACATTGCTCTCTTATTTTGGGCATAATGCCCAATTGATAACTTGGTCCATATGATTGATATTCGATCGTTATGATCACGTCCCTTGGATCCTGTATTGATACTAGATCGTTATATTTCTGTCATCTGTCATGGCCGCCGGCACAATGGCGCTGGTGAGTGTTGATAAATGGGACGCGCTGACTTATTGCACAATTGAGGGTCAGTGGTGAATGACGGCATAACGGGAATAACTCATAAGTATTTGTGAAATTCATTATCAGTATTAAAAGCTAATTTGCATTCCATAGAAGTAAAAAGATTATTGTAGAGTGGAAATGATTGGTGCGTGCAAAAAGCGGGCAAAGAATTTCAAAAAGCTTTCATTATTCAATAAATAAATTGGGCAAATAAAAATCTTAAGGTAGCCTTCTGATGTTGGCGACCGCGCGACCCGGATATATGCACATTGCGCGAGTCGCGCGACAAGGTCGCTTGCATCTGACAGTACTTTATACTCATGCTATAGAGGGTGCCGCGCGACCCGTTCTCGGTCGCGTGTCGCGGTTATCGGTCGCGGTCGCCAACATAGATAGGCTAACTTTAGCAGTTCTTCTTCTTATCGTGTCACTAGTTATTTCGAACCAGTGTGGTGAAAGGATTTCAAGTGCGCCTTGATGAGGCTCCTTTCGTGCACTAATTTACAAAGAGCTAAAGAAGCCGCAGAATTCACGTCATATGACAATCACGACTAAATGATAAATAAACAATGGCGGCCATTTTTCATCAATCCCTTCCAAGACATGACAAACACCCCTGTTCTAAGGAGGAGTTATTATACAAGTTGGTACACTCGCCTTCAAAAGTTTATTCACGTTTTACAACTTTAGGCACAAATCTTCATGATCCACCTTATGGGTGCGTTTCCACTGTCGCGGAGCTGGGCGGAGTGAAATGAAATGAAATGAAATGATATTTATTTGCCTGAAGTATGGTCATTACAAGGTATTATATTGCTATCACATACTAACTTCGTCGTTAGTCGACATGCAAATTTTACTTATAATAATTTTCTAATATTTTTAACAGATTATACGTAAGGGGACTGTGAATTGGCCAGTCATAGTGCTCGACATTTTCACTTCAAGTGCTGTGATTGGCCGATTCATGGTCCGCTCCTCTCCACTCCACACATATATATTTAGTAAATGAGTATAAACTCATAGTGTAGTCATAGGCTATCCGTGGCGTCAACAACCGGCTTCGACGGAAGACCAGCGTTGGTTATACCACCAACCAACATAAGCTGAGTCGGAGACCTTTTTGCACCACGCTATCTGTATATTGTATAAACATCGTTTATTCTTTTTTTTCATGTGTCTATAACTGTTTGTGTATACTGTATCGTGTGCAAATAAATATTTTCATTTTAATTTTTTTTCATTTTCACTCCGCTTAGCTCCACGTCGTGGAAAAAAAAACGCAGCCTAAGTTGGCAATGTAGTTTCTTCTTAGCTTGTTTCAAAATAAAATACTTACAAAAGTTATCGTCTAAGTACGAGTAAAGTAGATTAAAAATATAACTTTTTTTAAATTCAAAGCCAAAGTTGAAGTTTGAACAGTTGTATAATTAACTTAAGTGTAGACTGAAGCGTTCTTAGGTAACTAGATTAAAGAAGAATAGAAATGCTAATTTGAATCGTCAACATAAATTATCTTTGAGTTTATTTCTGTTATTCCTGTTTTAGTTTATATTTCTGTTTTTTGGGGGGGAGGAAATTTTTACCTAAATTCCTACCTATCTTACCTCTACGTGTCGTCTAACCAACAACACTTATAAATTATTTTAGTTGGAGTCGTACTTTCGTTTTAAAATTACTACAGCTTTAAACTTTTATTTTTTAAATTTATTCAATATAAGTTCTTTGTATTAAATTATCTTATGAATAGTAGGGTACAAAAGGATTTTGTCATTCTCTCTTGTCCCCCGCAGGGTCCAACAGAATAATATTCCTTTTAAACAGTAAAACCGAAACAAGCTTAAAGTTTAAAAAACTGAAAACCCGACTGCGATATAATTATACATTCACTGTCAATTAATTATTCCAAATTAAATTTAAACATATTATGTCTTATATATTTTTGTAATCTCCTTTAAAATACCTTCATTTGGATACCCTACTCGATAGGTTTGGTAAACAAAAATATATTAACAACTTACTATTTAGCTCCAAAAATCCACCTGTTTGTTTTTTTTTTTAAACTCATCTAAGAATACTCGGGATAGTAAGATAAATCTATGGATACCTTAACTGTCAAAATCCATCCAGCCGTTTGGAAGATACGAGGTCAGGTAGCCCAGAAATTTACAATAATTGATTGATTCAGGCGTTACTTTTTTACATAAAATAGTGTATATAATATTATTGTATGTACTATATATAAGTGTATAAGTATATAATATAATATAACATATAACTTATTGTATATAACATATAAGTATATAATAAAAAATGGTGTATATAATAATTATATTTATATTCATTTATATTTTATATAATATTATTGTATATAATATAGTAATATAAACTAAAGTTACGTTAATTAAAAAAAGGTAAATTAAAATCTTTGAAATTAAGCGGATTTATTACTAAATATATTTATATAATTTGTTGACAGAAATTTACATGCATACATACAAGATATGCGCGAAAAACATAACCCTTCCTTGGCAGTCGGGCAAAAAGGGGAAAACAGGAATAGCCCAAACTACCGTACCTACGTCCACTTTCTAAGGACTAATGTCGGGGACTGTACGAACGGGTTAACGAGCACCGCGGGATCCGTCAACAACAGTTGTTTGTTCTGTTCTAATGAGGGCAGGTGCAGTCTCACTTGTTCTACTGTATTGTATGTACTGTGTCGCGAGGCAATTAGCCTATTGTTGGAGTCCACTTTACACGAATCGCGACTGGTATACTGGTTTAGTTTGTACTATGTCTCAGTGTGATTAGTGGGTTCTTAGTGTACAGGTTAGGAACTCTACTTCGTAGATGGATTACTGTAATTAAGGCCTAAATAGGTTAATACCGTAGTAAATAAAGGTTTTCAGAAGAACTCGCGATTCCAAATCAATACGTCTTTGAATTAAATGCATGACATAAATAGCCTGTAATTGGACTTAGACTAACACCTTTTATGTCTATGATTAATAGGTATATTAGCTTATAACTGATAACTCTTTTGCTCTGGAAATTTTAAAATTGTATTTAAAGAACTATATAACATACAAATTGCGTGTCTCCTGCCACAATCCTCGCACTTCCTCAGGGGTCACGGAAAACCAGCGCCTCAGAACTCACTACTTCTGAGGCAAATGCTGAGTGACTTTCTTTTTTGTTTACATTTTTTTTTCTCTTTCTTCTATTTGTGATGTGTTTTTTTAAATGATATACATATTATGTGTAAGCAAATAAATGTTTTCTTATTCTTATTCTTTCGACTGGACACACAATCCACCACGCTGACTAAATGCGGATTGGAGGATGAAATGCAATACGTGCAATTCATTTCTTAAAACAACGAAGCATTTTTTTTAATTAGTAAAATTGAAGATTTAATTATTATGCCATTTGGGGTCGAGACCCGTGGTCCATGGAGTTTGGGAGTCTTCCACGTTTTAAAATTTTGTCAGCGCGTCTGGTTGAAGCGACGCGTGATCAGAGGGCTGGCAGCTAACTCGCCCAAAGAATAAGCCTTGCAAAAGAGTCAATGCAGCCTGCATTCTCGGCACGCTGCCATCTGGGATCGAGTTGGAGCAGTTGAGCTACCTATAGATTGTTTGCACCGGTCTATGTATGTGTGGCCAATTTTTTTATTTTTGTAAATGTTGTTCGTCTTATCGTGTCACTAATTCCTTCGAACCAATGTGGTGAAAGGATTTCAAGTGCGCCTCGAAGAGGCTCCTTCCGTGCACTCGACACATGTTTTCGAACTTTAGGTTCTACGACATGTTTCCTCACGATGTTTTCCTTCACCGTTGCGAGAACGTGTGATGCACATAGATTTTTTCGACCGAAAAAACCCATTTTCGCATAATTTCCACCGGAATTCGAACCCGCGACCATCAGATCGCAAGGCAAGGGCGTCATCCACATGTAAATGTTGTAATATAGATAGTAGTAGTTATCTTATGCTGTAATAATATATTATTCATTATCATAATTATATTTAAGTTATTTAGTTTCGATATCCAACAAACATCTTCGGTGACCGTGTCTGAACAAAGCAAACTATGCGGTACCAACAAAGCGAACTAAAAGGTTTTTTGTGTTGGCGGCACGTAACGGCACTTCCGGTGAGCTTTGTTACGCCCGCAGTAGTTCGCCATCGAGTGATTTGGGCGGGATTTTTGAAACCTTTTCAGTGTTGGGCGGATATGAGGTGGACTTCGCGAAACGATCGAGGGACTTAAAGTCAAAATGTAAAAAAAAAAAATTGAATTCCCTATTCTTATTACCCTCCAAAATTAAAGTCTCTACGTTCAGTGGTTTGGCCTGTGTTCCGTTGTCAGTCAGTCAGTCAGTCAATCAGGAGTCAGAACTAAGACTTATATATATTGATGATTTACTAAGTTAATCAAAAAACGCGACAACCCCGGAGTTCTCCAGAACGAAATTGTCTCTTCGAGAATCTAGCAAAAGGAGACGTCAAACGTCAGAATCTGCAGATATAAATTTCTACTATTTTAGACGGGGGACGAGGTAAACACGCATTGCACACGCGCCTAACAAAATCTTATTCATATAAACGCACACTATAATAATCTCGCACACCATCTTAAAATATGCACAAAGTTATCAAATACAGCGCATAGTTTTATTTAACTTGAATGGCCAAGAAGGTTATATGGCCGGCAGAGGGGTATACGCCTTGCATTAACATCTCCTTTGGCTAGATTCTCAAATATTACCAATGATGATTAAACGGTAAATTATGCCATGAATCTTCTTCAATACTACGAATTCAAATGAAGCAGAGTCTAGACAAGAACAATTTATCTAGATCTAAGGCTTATTGAGAGATCTAGAGCTTAGGATTTCAGACTTATGTCTATAGAGCGGTAAAATACATTCTTATTATGCTGTTCATAGTGAGTAATGATACTACATGAATCTTTGATATAAATTGTGCCAATAATTTTTGTTACAAATAAAAATGTATTATTTATTATATTTTTAAATGACTGTATGACGCCATCAATCAATATAATGTATATCGAAGGCTAGGTCGTGACTGACTGACTGATAGATATCGTCCAAACCACTGAACGTAGAGACTTGAAACTTGGAAGGTGTGTTCCTCAAGACCTGAAAGTGATTACTAAGAATTAATTTTTACCCGACTTCCAAGGAAGGGTTATTTTTTCGCGAGTATCTTGTAAGTATGTATGTATATAAATTTCTGGTTTACGTCGTATCTTACAAACGGCTGGATGGATTTTGACAGTTATGGTATCGTTAGATTCGTCTTAATAAGCCGAATGTATACATGAGTTTTTAAAAAAAATAATCAAAATGGCCGTTTTGTGGAGCAAAATTTGTAAGTCGTTGATATTTTTTTGTTGACCAAACCTATCGAGTAGGGCATCAAAATGAAGGTATTTTAAAGGAGATTACATATTTATACATAAACAATATGTTTCAATTTTATTTAGAAGATTAGAGTAATGAATGTAAAATTATTTCGCAGTCGGGTTTTCAGTTTTTTAAACTTTAAGCTTGTAACGCAACGCAAACGAAGTTGCAGACGTCAGATAGTCATACATATTAATAGAACAAAATGAACTGTCAAATAGGTAATTCTAAACCAAAATTTTCATTCTATGCATTTGTTTTGTTTTGTTTGCATTGTTTTGTATCGCCGTCATTATTTTTTTAAACCAATTACAAAAGCTCCAGGAATCAGTTTCGAAATTTCCCAAAAGGAATATTCCAAACTTTATTCCGGCATACATACAGAACAATGACAAAAGAATAGCGCCGGTTTATTCCACATTTTCATGTCTTTGTGCAAAATGTGTGTTCACACCGGGGGAGTTACTCGGCTGAACTATAGCTCAAACATACGTTAGCAATATCTAACTCTCAGTTTATATGTTTAAAAATAATTGCTGATATTCGGTTTGTAAGTTAGTAAAGTAAATGTGAAGTAAAATTCAAATTCTTAAATCATTATGGTAAACATCCCTTTTCCACTTTTAATAATTTTGCGTAACATTCAAAAATGGTAGTATGTCAAAGTATATTTATTGCTGAAATACATGTGAACAAGTAGACAAAAAAATAAATATAGTTTCAATGTATCCTATCGTCTCGGCAGTGGTATCAGCAATTAAAAAATCTTATTTCTAGATTTTATTATGTTTAAGAGTCTACTCAACTAGACAGTCGTTAATGTTACCTAACAAACCCATCTAAATAATATCTACATAAAATTGACTCGTATACCCGCCAATGACAGTTTATCAAACTATCGGACTTGCAGATTGTTCCAACGGAATTTTCTCCCAGTGTGAACGCGGCAGAGGTGTCGAGAACCGGCTCACGTAACATTTTCATAAATTCTAAACGTTTTCAATACATTCCCTATTCCTTGTTGCAGCGCTGCCAAATTCCCTGTTTTGTATTCCAGTTTTTTCCGCGGGTATGCGCTTTATTGGTATTTTATACAGTGTTGTAGCACGTTCTGGCGCAACAGTAAACTACAAAGTTGCAAATAACTTGAAAGGATTATGATCTACGGACTATACATACTTTTTGCAACATTCAACCTATCATCATATATGCATAACGGTGTTCCTATAGATGGACAGTATCAAACTAAAATGGAGTCGTGAGACAGGACTAAAATCATTTCAGACACCCTGACAATAAATATGAAATATCTGCATTTTCAAATAATGTTTGATACTATAATTGATTGATTCAGGCGTTACTTTGCGGAAATCCATAAATATCAACAAATTATATAAATATATTTAGTAATAAATCCGCTTAATTTCTAAACAAAGGTTTTAATTAACTTAGCTTTAGTTTATATATATTTTCAACTAAACCAAAGAGTCAACGAACAGAAAACCAAAGTTTAAAGATACGACACGTGTTTCGCCTCTACACGAGGCATCATCAGGAGGTGTGGACTCGCCGAAGTCTGAAACGAGACATCCCATCATCTCGTGTCGTATCTTTAAACTTTGGTTTTCTGTTCGTTGACTCTTTGGTTTAGTTGAAAATATATATAAACTAAAGCTAAGTTAATTAAAACCTTAGTTTAGAAATTAAGCGGATTTATTACTAAATATATTTATATAATTTGTTGATATGTTTGATACTTTTCACGACGTAGGTTTATTAACAATGAAAAGGCCTAGTAGTTTTAACATATAACATTATACGGGTACATATCTAGCCCCGTTAACATCTCTTTTTCGAAAATTAGCATCGGACCAAAATAAACTAGAAGTTAGCCAATGTGGCTTCTTTTATTGGTCGCATTTTCAATATTATATTGTGTTTCTATACTTTAATACTTCTGTGCCTATCATACATGTATTGCAATATTTTTATGCCAGTTCCTGGTGAAATATGCATTTGTACTGTTAACATATTTAACATATTACCTACCGTGTTTCTGACAAATAAAATATATTTATCTTTATCATATTATTGTTCTTCTTATCGTGTCACTAGTTCTTTCGAAGCAGTGTGGTGAAAGTATTTCAAGTGCGCCTCGAAGAGGCTCTTTTGCACTTGACACATGTTTTCGAATTTTGTATGGTTCTATGACATGCCGGTTTCCTCACGATGTTTTCCTTCACCGTTAAACACGTTTTTTATAAAGCACACATAGATTTTTTGAACAGAAAAATCTATAGGTGTACGAACAGGTTCGAACCAACGACCTTAGGATCGAAAGTCGAGGCACTTCCCACTCAGCCCCCGTCAACACGGCGGCCAATAGTAGTAATATTTATTGTCATATCTGTACATTATTCCTTAGAATCCATCTCTCATTAATTCTGGCATATCTTTAAATCCTCACTCACATTCCGAGATCCAATTGCTAATGTGCGCTACTGCCGCTTCCGGTTCCGCTGGTATAATCCGACCGGTTACGGAAGTCATTAACCGGAGGCTAAACACCATCTACATGTGAACTACGAAAAATGGAGGGATGAATCAAAAAGCATTCATCCAAGCAAAAGTTAATCTCAACAGTAGATCTTTCAGTGTAACAAGCTTACAGTTTATAAAAACTGTGGAGCCTGACTGCGAAATAATAAAACATTGATTGCCAATTCATTATTCCAAATTAAAATTAAAAATATTATGACTTATAAATGTATATATTTTTAATCTCCTTTTAATTTTTTGCATTTTGATACCCCACTCGATAGGTTGGGTAAACAAATATTTACTAACGACTTACTATTTAGCGCCAAATATCCGCCAATATGAATATTTAAAAAACTCATCTAAGAACACTCGAGTTATTGAGACGAATCTAACGATACCTTAACTGTAAAATCCATCCAGCCGTTTAGAGGATACGAGGTAACAAATAATTTACATGCATATAGACATACATACAACATACGCGCAAAAATATAACCCTTTCTTGGCAGTCGGGTAAAAAGAAAACGCGATCAACTTCTTAAAAAAATGGTTGTCTGTAAAGTTGGTTTACGGACGATAGTTTGACGTGACTACCAGCGTAACGGACCATGAGCGTTACCGGACAATGACGTCAACGTTTTCGTGCATGCAGCCGGCCGCGGCGGCGTTCATCGATTTATTAGACGTAGTCACGTCAAAATTATTCTTACAATTTTTAAGCATAATTGAATTTATCATAATTTTCATAAACATTTTCCTGACGCGAATGATGATGATATTTTGCCACTTACGTAAAGTGTATCAATCAATCCCTGACGGGCGTCACGGTGTACCGTGCTTACGTAGCAAAGCGTTAATTACTACCTACTTAATATGTGAGGTACACACGCTGTTTTTCCGAAGTGGTGAGGTCCAATTAGAGGCGACAAGCCAGGGAAACCAACGTTTTCATAATTCCGCCAAGTTCTTTTCCAACCGACTTCAAAAAGGGATGAGGTTAATGCATTTTGCAAGTTCAGGTATCGTGAGATTCGTTTTAATAACCTGCCTTTAGATAGGTTTTTAAAACAAATTACCAAAATGGCGGATTTTTGGCGCTAAATAGTAAGTCGTTAATAATTTTTTTTTTACCAAACCTATCGAGTAGGGTATCAAAATGAAGGAAATTAAAAGGATTATGATTACAAAAATATATATAGGTAAGTCATACATTTAAAAGTCATGTGAAATAATGAATTTGCAATCAATCCATAATATTTTTGCAGTCGGGTTTAAGTTTATATAAACTATAATTATTTATAAACTCTATGATGGTTAAACACGCTTGATTGTTTATTCGATGAACTGTAACTAACTAATACCATTCCGATATTGCACAGAGTATTCTAAACCAATTATAAGTGTTTGATCAATGAGTATACTGATTAGGTAGCTAATATAATTTGGTATCTGTTTCAATTAGGTGTGGAGTATCTCTATAATTTGCAATGTAGGCATCATTCTACTGAATAGGGTAGAAATTCTCTGAAAATTATTAGAACTAGGTTACAGTTGGCTTTCAAAATGAGATGATTTTATATGCCGTTTTAACCGGACTGCGAAAAAAAAGGGTTTTTGTGTCTGTTCCTTTGGCGCGCCCTGAAAGCGTTAAGCTTTAGGCTTGATGGATTTTGACAAATGAGGTGTCATTGGATTGGTGTGGTTTACTAGAGTGACATGGAAGATATAAAATGTCCATAAATCCAAAATTCTGACTATAAGTAATATATAAACTCAATGTGAAAGTGGTTTCCAAATGAGAAATATTAAACAAAAATACTATAACCAACTTCAAATTAAACTAAGAAATAAAATTAAAAATCTTTTCTCATGTAAAATCTTTCACTAACTACTTTGAGTCGGTACAAAACCAACAACTTACATCAACAATCAAAATGAGTCGATATTTTCTCCACTCGTGGTTGGAATTTTTTGCTATGATTTAAATGAAACCATCCTCGGAGTATATTCTATCCAATAAAAAGAGAACCAACTTTGGGTGGTCATTTATAAGGAAAGCGTGAATATAAATTAAAAAAATATATATATTTTCATCGGTTTAAAAAGCTTCATAATTGCGAAGGCCTGCATCTACAAAAATAGTTGCAACTGAAAATACAAAAAAAAAAAAAAGTTGGAGCGAACGCGTGATCAGAGGGCTGGCAGCTATCTCGGCCAAAGAATAAGCCTTGCAATACAAAGAGGACAATGCAGCCAGTATCCTCGACATGCTGCCATCGGGTATCGAGTTGGAGCAGTTGAGCTACCTATAGATCGCTTGCAACGGTCTATGGGTGGTATTATAGGTTGTAGTAGTTAGCTTATGCTGTAATAAATAACTTTGCTCTACCTAAATATAAAAGGGGAGCAAATAGGGGTAGAAAATGTGTGACCAAGCATACGTTTACTTCTTAAAAAAACTTAGATTAAAAGATGTCTGAGTTGAAGTGGCCATTAACGAGGTAACTACAAAGTATGCTTCTGATAATTATATTCCTCGGAGCCGAGTTTGTCAAGTGCTGATGCCGGGACAGTTGGCTACTGGAAATTTGACGACAGGAATGGACGAATGGCAAGTGTATTGGACTGCTACGCCCGGTGTCGCGGGTTCGATTCCCGCTTCAGAACAAACATTTGTGTGATGAACATCGGTGTTTGTCCTGAGTCTGGGTGTTTTCTATGTATTCTATGTATGTATCGACAACAAAAAAGTATTTAAGTATTCTATCAGCCATCTGGTTCCCATAGTACAAGCTCTGCTTAGTTAGGGGCTAGATGGCGTTGTGTGAAATGTCCAAAATATTTATTATTATTATTTACTGCTGGGTATTTTAAAAACGAAAAAAACCTAATTTTTATACATTAAGCCTGATCATAAGATGATATTAAATATTTTAAATTAAAATATCAATAATAAGATTTTGATTTAAATTCAGTAAACATTTACGGAATGGAATTTAGGGGAGGCCTACGCCGCCAATGAGGCGACTTCTGCAGAAGAATGAGATAGTTTTAATTAGATTTAAGCAGTTTTGTTTTGTAAGAAGTAGCAATAAAGGGTTTTTTTTAAATCATTTATGGGTTTAATAATAGAATAGTATAATGATATGAGGCAGTCAATTATATACCACAAACTTACTTACGTTTCTTCTACTTCGTCTTATCGTGTCACTAGTTCTTTCGAACCAGTGTGGTGAAAAGATTTCAAGTGCGCCTTGAAGAGGCTTCTTTCGTAACATAAATAAGACCCCTACACTCCCATTTACACAGCTCTACGTTAAAATAATAGCAACAGAAAACAATGACGGATCTCCAGAAGTCAACCTGCTGGAAAAGCACAGTAAATACAATAATGAGTCCGTGCTTATTCGAGTTTACTCGGGTTTTTCTATCTGTGCGCTTTTATTTAGAGAAAATGAAAATAACGAGCCGAGGTAGAGCACTGTAATACTAATGTAACATTGTTTTCTTCACAAATAATGAGGTAGTTTTCATTATCATTATTCTTAGTTATTTCTTGGTTATTCTTATGTAAGAAAGAAGGAAATTATTTCCGTGTTTGAGAAATCTGATTTAAGCAGTTGTGTAACGATAAACTGAAAAATGGAAGTTTCTAATAAACTTTATAGGGCTGATACTTTCTTTGGATTTAAGTCCAATCATTTGGTAGTTTATACTGGAAAAAAATCCGGGAGTATTGAAAACGGGTAGGTTTTCCAACTTAAATACAAGATGCAAATAATACAACCATTATATTCAAACTAATAGGGTATAATTCTGTGCTAAGGGATGGGTCAGTTTTTATGCCCTAGTTACACGAGGCTAGTTTTTCGTGCCAGGATAGCAAGATAGTGATAGCAAGCTAGCAAGGTAGCAGCTCTGGCTTCGTTTAAGAAGTCGTGTTTGATGTTCTGCAAAACTGGTTTACAGGAGAAAGAATAAAGTGGCATAATATTTCCAAATTACACTAATTTATATGCGAAAGCTTGTGATAATGAATCTGTGAAAGATGAATTAATGGATGTTTGTTGCACCCCGAAAATACTGACCCGATTAGAGCTGCAATTTTGGTGTGAGTATAGTTCAAGGTTTTACAAAAACATGCAACAACTGACTTCAATCGGACGGTTTTAGTGACTGTCACTGACAAGTCACTGAGAAGCAAAATACGCTATTTTGTTTACTTCGACGCCATATTTTTTTTATTAAAAAAACTAACCAACTTAAAAACTACTCAACCTTTTTGATAAAATTTCTATGGGACCAAACTGAAAAACTGATTTGAAAAATAATTTTTCAAATCGGTTTCAAATCGGTAATTTTTCAATTCAAAACAAAGTGCTGAGCTAACAAACATTAAGTAAAAAAAAAAACCATCAACCGAATTTATAACCTCCTTTTTTGAAGTCGGTTGAAAAACATTCAATTCCGAACAACAGGCATCAGCTTTTCGTCTAATATGCAATACCAAACTCAGTATCACATGTATCTATCTAAATTGAGACATTTAAATACGAAAGGATACTAAAACTGAAGTGTCGCTTGGATTAGTTTGAGCACTAAACCAGTGTGAACAAGGCTTTGGAGAGACTGAAATTTTAGTACTGACGCTGTAATATGAACTCTGTATAAGCATTATATGATTCACTTTGGCTTGTGCGTGGTTATAATTCATAACGCTTGTAATAACTGTAGTTTCAATTAAGATGATAGCTACTGAAGCAATAACAAGGGAAGTTCCAAACTTGTCGAATTTGAAGTGATTTCTAATTAGTCAGTTTTCATTAAGGTTAAAATAATAATATAATAATAAAAGCGTTGATGGATTCAGGCGTTACTTTGCGGAAATCCATAAATATCAACAAATTATATAAATATATTTAGTAATAAATCCGCTTGATTTCTAAACAAAGGTTTTAATTAACTTAACTTTAGTTTAGAACTTTAGTACATATTATAAACCAAAGAGTCAACGAACAGAAAACCAAAGTTTAAAGATACGACACGTGTTTCGCCTCTACACGATAATTAAAACCTTTGTTTAGAAATCAAGCGGATTTATTACTAAATATATTTATATAATTTGTTAATAAAAGCGTTTTATTTCTTACACGTATTACATAGTTTATCTTCTATTCTACTTGTTTCTTCTATCTAAATTTTTACTCTTTATTTTTTGTGCAAGAACCACCTTTAGTGGCAAAAGCCTCCTCCATGTCTTGCCATTTATTTCTCTCTCTAGCTACTCTATTCCAGGTAACACCAGCTATTTGGGCAATGTCTTTGTTCCACCTCTTATAAGGTCTCGACTTCATTAAGGTTACTATCGCGTAATGTAAACTGTACCTAATATTAAAATTAATTGATACACTCATAATAAGTTAGGCATATATGTATATAATTCGAACACTTTAAATACATGAATTTTGCTATTAATAGCTGATGAAACCTGTTATATAAATTGATTACCAACTCATTATTCCAAATTAAATTTAAACATATTAATTTTGTAGATTACAAAATTTATGTTTAAATTTAATTAGACCTTACCTAACCTTTTATTCCCTACATTTTAATACCGATTTCGATAGGTTTGGTTAACAAATATTTATAAAGGACTTACTATTTAGCGCCAATAATCCGCCATTATGGTAATTTATTTTAAAAACCATCTGAGGATTAGTTATTGAGAAAAATCTAACGATATCTTAAATATCAAAATCCATCCAGCTATTTGAAAGATATGAGGTAATACATATGTACGTACATGCATACATACATGCACATATATGTACAAACATACAAGAAACGCGCGAAAAACATAACCCTTCCTTGGCAGTCGGGTAAAACAAGCATATTCCATAAGTTTATTTCAAAGTCTATCAATATTATGACTAAGGTATCAGGGTTATGCAATGCAACATTTTGGTCAATAAACGACTGAATTGAATTGAATTGCATAGGTATAATAACCAAGTGGACCTAGTAGCTCTATAAGCCCTTGTGCAAAAGAAAAGGTCAAGGCCTTTTTTTGAGCTCTTGGATATTTATGAGCCCAAGCTGCATCAGCTGGTTCCGACATGGTTCCAAACAAAAGAAAGGGTTTGGGGATCAATCGAGCGTGGACCCCATCGGTTAGGGGTGAAAAGTTAATTTCCTTTTGTTGAAGAAGGTTTGGCAGCTACATAAAGGCTGTATTGAAGGTCAACAGAAAGTAGTTTAAAAGTAATAGTATCTTAACAAAATATAATTAAATTTTCTTCCGATTTCCGAGTAACACTGGGTGTTACTCGTTGGGAAAAAAACCCAACGAGTAACACCCTCACTCAGGGTGTTACTCGTTTGGGTGTTACTCGATGGTAACCCATCAATGTAAATATGTAGGTAGATAGGTAATGATCATTTATAAGTACACTAGCCCGTAACTTCGTTTGGTTTACGATATAACAAAATTCCTTTCTCAATAAGCGTTTATATACCTATACACCTTGATGAACCCTCGCAGGTCTCTACGTCCAGTGGTTTGGCCTATGTGTTGTCTGTCAGTCAGTAGTCAGTAAGGACCAAGCCTTTTATATATTTTGATAGCAGGCAAAAATATAAGTTATGTATGTAGAATGTAATTTCAATTAATTTTAAGGAATATTTATTTATTTCAGGGGATCCTTCAGCGCAACAAAGCAATTTATACTATTTGGTTAAGTGTTAGGTGACTTTTAAAAGTATATGTGAATAGAGTTACGTAAACAGGAAAGTAAAGTAGGTATTTATATGAAAGTTATTGGTATCTGTTATGATGTTATTATCCTTATTAACTTAGTAGTAAATAGTAGTAAAATCTCTACAATATATTTTAATACTAATAAGATGTTACTTATGACTCTATCCTCCTCATAATTTTATTGATGTTTCTCCAGTTCTGTGAGGACGTATAACAAAATTTAATAACTAATGTAAACTAATTTTTTTATGTTTAATATTTATTGATTATTTTAATGACTTCTATGTTTTAAATATGTAAGTACCTAATCTTTTGACAAATGTAAACTATCTTGAATTAGCATAATTGGCGTAGGCCGTTCTAGTTAAAGTAAAATAAATAAATAAAAATACAAAATACAAATAATCTAATTCTGGCAAATAAAACGAATGAGCTTAAAACTCTATAATAAATTACCCAAGCGAAAGATATATAATGCGGAACATTCGAACAAAGTTACAATAAACCAATTTAATTGTGTGATTAACAACCATCAATAGCCAACAATTATACAAACAACTGAGACACGGCTGTATAAAACCATGAATGAGTGATGACTGTCCCATCCACCGCAAACTGAACCATATCCAAAGAACATAGAGCTGAAAGTTCTTTGACGTTGCGCATGAAAGAAGACAAGACTACATACGGACGTTTGGCTTCATGAAAGAAAAACAGTTTTTATAAATAAAGTAAACTAAAATATGGCAAATAAGGATAATGTTGGAGAAAAATGTGACAATCTTGATACTGGCAATGTTCCGGTAGACCCTCGTAATCGTTATAGAAATGGAGCATAATACCGGCCCGACTAAACATGTTTACATAAAGGAATCTTTCATATTGATATTGATATAGCTTCAGGCGCTTTCATGGTTGTAAAACCTTCCTGTAAAAATATACCAGGAAAAATATGTAAGTCTTTGACTAGTATGTTATTTTTCTGTTAATAGCTTACAATATATTATTAAAGGCTACCCATACGTATATAAAATAGTTTACAGTACATAGGTACCTATACTTAAGTATAGTTGTATACATTTAAGGAATCAGAAATATATTAGATCGCCGAAAAGCCTTCCAAATGTTAAACGGATCAAGTGTACGTAATACAATTAGTACAGTAGAACGTCCGCATAACAGATAAACCGACAAAATAAAAACTGCACATAATCAGCTGGTATATTACGCCATGAATCATCTTTCGTAAGTGGCGGCATAGCAAACAATGTTTTAATAAATAAACCATCAAAACGTTTCACTTTGGAGCCTGAAACTGAAGTGGTAGAGCGTGGAAGTGATGTAGATGTAGTAGAAAGTGGGTTACCTGGCTGTGTCGGTGTGCCGGGGCAGCTGACGGCAGCGGCAGTTAGGGAGGTTAAGTTCGGGACGCGAACACGTGCGACGCGCTCGACGGTCGGGCGCTGACTGCGCGCGTCGATCGATACGACACCAGTCGCTGCGTTACGTTCCGTTTACACCAAAATCGGATACGGCCGGGCCTATGGCTCCCAATTTGAATTTTATTGGGCTTTTCTTCTATATTCCAGTTCCGTACTACGCAGATGGTATTCAGATAGGCTCGTGCAGAGTAATAATCTCTCATTGCAGCTTGCTATGAAAAAGATCTTGTACTAATTTCATGGTGTAGGTTCTTTTCATACACTCTCGGTTGTCTCACGCATCAACTTTTAAAAGAGTTGAAGGTTAAATGAGCATTGCTTTCATACTATTATTTTTTTTCAATGCTTTGATACTGCCAGATTTTCGGGGTAACAAGTAAATTTATGCATATAAGTAATCAAGAACTTTATATAAGGTATAGAGTAAATTTTCCTTACTAAAATTATCGAGGAAAATGCATCTCATTTAACTATTTTAATTGATTCTGAATCAGTTTAGTTCTTGGAGGGCATATGAAAGTAAGTCACAGAATATTTTTATCTGTGACTTACTTTAAACATTGAAATGACATAGTATAGGTAGCTTAAAACATTTAATCAATTGTCGTTACTAAGTCATATCATGGTTTTAAGACTCAAAAATCTCTAACGAGCAATTTTGAAAAGCTGAGCATCTAGGTCCTATTTTTGGACCTTCTCTCTAAGTTACTTTAATTAAACCTTGAAATGACATAGTATAGGTAACTTAAAACATTTAAACAATTATCGTATAGCTGAGAATCTAGGTTCTATTTTTGGACCCTCTCTTCAAGTTCCACAAAAACATTTAAAAAATTGTCGTTACTATGTCATTTAAAGTTTTAAGACTCAAAACTATACTACTAGCGATTTCGAGAAGCCGAGAGTCTAGGTTCTATTTTTGGACCCTCTCTCCAAGTTCCACAAAGAGCCGTTTCTGACGTAGCGCCCCCGATAGTGCTCATTCGCGCGCCCCTGACCCCGATCCCAAATGCAAAGGGGTCACGGTCTCAGTTGGGAACTCCTACATTTAGATACAAAAGAATCAAAGAAAATCACCTTGCTCCAAAACTCAATCAAACAGCGTTTTATAATTCCACTCTTCAAAACTATCTAATGCTCGCTTCGTTTGCGTGGCGAAATTCCTCTCTAAGTACTTTTATTTTTACCCGACTGCCAAGGAAGGGTTAGGTATGTGTTTCGCGCGTATCTTGTATGTATGTACACTCGGGTAATAGAGACGAATCTAACGATACCTTAACTGTCAAAATCCATCCAACCGTTTGGAAGATACGAGGTAACCCAGAAATTTACATGCATACATACAAGATACGCGCGAAAAACATAACCTTCAAATCATTGACAGTCGGGTAGAAATAAAGGAACTCTGTAAATTGCTTGTGAAAAGTGTACAGATGTTTTATCTTAACTTTCCACTGCATGCAAATCGTAGTTTTCATACAAATAAGTCTCACATCTGGGAAAATTCATCCTTAAATTACATAAAACAGAACCTAATAGTAATAGTAATGCTACTTGCAACCAGGCGCTGTCTGCTGCAGATATTGCAAGACGGAGGAATACAATTTGGCAAGAGTTCTTGGCAAGGCCGAGCTAGTTTACTTTTTGTGTTTACTGCTACCACGAGAGTAAGTTTGTAACTATCTCATTAATCATTTATTAAAGGTTTATTAAACTGAATTTAAAAGACTTTATTTTCTCTAACCACGTTGTTTTATCTATTTTATCGAAGGTTCTTAGCTTATTGCCAGAATAACCCGGATCACAATAAAATCTGTCAATCGCAATCGTATCGAATCCATCACAGAAGGGTTATTAACACGTGCTTAACGGCGAAGGAAAACATCGTGAGGAAACCAGCATGTCGTAGAATCAACCTATAAAATTTGAAAACATGACATGTGTTAAGTGCACGAAGGAGCCTCTTCGAGGCGCACTTGAAATCCTTTCACCACACTGGTTCGAAAGAACTAGTAACATGATAAGAAGAAGAAGTGTTAACAAGGTTTCAATCCCTTGTTTCAAACTTCCAATCACACAATAGGTACAAATTCCTGTCTCGGAAACAAGATCACAAGCTCCGTAGAAACTGAAAATCGATCAAACTTCATTCGCGGAGCTCGATTCACTTGTACCGGCACGACATCCGTAGTGATTTGCCGGAGTGTCGCGAACCATCTGTTAATATTGGAAATGTAAAGGAAATCATTTTGTCGAAACTGGAAAATTCACCGATACTTTTACGTAGTATAAGAACTAAAAAAGGCCGCATTAGATAGGCAAAAGTGTAAAATAATCCACCAGTTACAGCATCAAGAGCAAAACTACTCAAATTAAATAAATTCATTGCAAAATTAATTTCGATTTTGGATTTTGTTTTTTTGTCATTGATTTTTGTGTTGAAAAGTCAATAATGTCAATAACTTCGAATCTCTTGTACTTTTAATTTCTAATTTAATTTAATTTTTGTGTTGACTTTTACTAGTACTTTTATTTTTTTATTTTATTTAATTATGTGTTAAAGTTTACTTGTACTTTTAATAATGGATCTTTGTCTGAAATAAAAATGTATTTATTATTATTAAAAATCTTAAGGTTTTTCAGAATAAAAACCTTAAGATTTTTAAATATAAAACGAACGAATACCTCGCTTCCCTTACAAGATATACTTGTGGAAAGGGTTTTTTTGCACGAAAGGAGCCTCTTCAAAGCGCACTTGAAATTCTTTCACCACACTGGTTCAAAAGCTAGTTCTTTTGACACGATAAGACGGTATTTTTTGGTGTCGAGTGTAGCATGAACCTTCAAGATTTTGTTCTGCACAAGTTCAAGAATTGGAAGCCATCAGCACCGCTGGTAGTAAACAGGACCAAGGGACATATTACTCTGAGCTGGGTGCAGGAGGAGTTCAGATTCCTGGGGGAACACTTACTGTATCGACTCGAGAAGAACAATAAACTGCCGAAATGGATCGTGGTTTACAGGTAATCATCACTATCTATCAAAGGCCTCACTGCCAAACAAGGATATACGAATACAAAAACTTTAATTGTTTTATCTGTGTTTACAGTCACTGAACGTAAATATCTTGAGACTTGAAGAATTGGCGGAATATGTTCGTTAATAATTGTAAGCTCTTTACGTGTAACGCATAGAGTCTGTCATCTGTAGTCTGTGTTTCCCCATTATTAAAAAAAATATTCTAGGTAACCGTGCTATATGGTGCTAACCGCATAGTAACCAACCATCAGGGGAGGTGGAGGTTAAACGCGAGACTATAACTTAAAAAAAAGTGTAAAGACCTGCCATTATTTTTTACGAAAACATTAATTTTAATTGTATTATCTATGTTTACAGTCACTGAACGTAAATATCTTGAGACTTGAAGACTTGGAGGGATATGTTCGTTAAGGATTGTAAGCTGATTATGATAGCTTATTGTGATAGTCAAGCGTTTGATCACCTCACCTGCGATTGTCACAGGGTGATTAAAGTTAAGGGTCGTAAACATATTTTCACAAATATATTCCAAATGACCTTATTTGTACGAAACAATAGAAAACTTTTTAAATCAAACATAGAATGCAATATTAACTATAATAGAAGAAACAAAGACAAATTGATTATACCCCAAACTCATCTACGTTTAGCTAGGAGAAGCCCTAACAGTAGATTAATTAATATCTACAACAAAATCCCTGACATTATTAAGAATGAAAAAAATTATAATATATTTTACAAAAAACTTAAAAATTTACTTATTCAAAGATGCTACTATTCTGTTAACGAATTTCTAGTTGATAAAATTGACCTCGAACAGTAATTCGTGAATTTAAATTCTTTATGTCATTCAAAACAAATTTACTATTATTATTATGCTAAAACTATTATACCAATTTTATTTAAAATGCCATTAAGAATTTGTATGTAATCTAAAATATTTAAAATCATTTAATAGGACAGAATGTTTGCAGTGCCCTGACAGGGTCATGTACACCGCTAGCTAATATATTAGAACCTAAGCTAATAAGACGATTTTACATGTAAGCAAATGAAATAAACAATAAACAACAATAAACAATAAACAATAAACTTCATTTCAGTGGAGGAAAGACATCCAAACTTATAGACAACTTGGCTCCGAGTCATCCACACAGGTTCAGGTTGAAGGTCATACTGAAAGCCACAGCGGTACAGCGTGTAGCAGAGAAGGCAGTAGAGTACTACGGTAATGAAGAAATTGTACGAGAAAAACTTGAAGGCACAGATACAAGGAATGAAGAACTTTATATAAGTGTTGTGGATGAAGTAGTGGGTGCTTGTGGTGATAATCTTGCGAACATAGCGTTTAATATTGAAGACTTTCATGAACCTAAAGAAATACAAACCGAAGAAAATCAAATTAAGAGTAAAACTGATATTGGCAAAGCTGAGTAAGTAGGTAATACTGAATTGTTATGCCTAGATCACACGTACCGAGCAAAGAGGCGAGACAGTAAACTGTTTCTCGGCTGAGACAATAGTGTAATTAAGTAGCTTACATCACTCGCTCAGCCGAGCACTCGGCGCTATGTTTACACGAACCGAGTACTCGGCTGAGAGCTCTACTCGGTACGTGTGATCAAGGCGTAACGAATGCTATTGTCTAGATGTCTTTATTGATGGAATCTCTCATTTCAGGTCTGGTGAGAAACAGAGATGGGTAGAGTCTGCGTATTCTGAAGAGACGTGGACCAGCACAGATACGGGAGGCACGTCTGCTGTTTGCTTCTGCATGGCGGTCAAATGCGGGTATATCAAACAGGTAACTCACTAGACATCAGTCTTCACATAACACTAATAGTCTACATTAGCTGCTGCTGCTATATCGAGATAAAAGTAGCGTATGTCCTTTTCCAGCTTTTTAACAGATACTAATGCAGAGTGGGAGGTGCCTCGACTTTCGATCCGAAGGTAGTGAGTTCGAACCCGGTCGTACACCAATGGATTTTTCTGTTCAAAAATTCTGTGTGCATTAAAACACGTGTTTAACGGTGAAGGAAAACATCGTGAGGAAACAGGCATGTTATAGAACCTGAAAAGTTCAAAAACATGTATCAAGTGCACGAAAGGAGCCTCTTTGAGGCGCACTTGAAATCCTTTCACCACACTGGTTCGAAAGAACTAGTGACACGATAAGAAGAAGAAGAATAACAGATACTGCGCTAGTACCCATACACAGTACTTAATTCCGTTTCATCAGTTCTGTAGTTAAATCTACCTGTCCATCCATTCTCACGAACTAGGATAGTGGAAAGAAAGAATGCGAAAATATTTGAGGATGGATGAATGTATGGGTATTTGTTAATCCATCACACCTAAGCCAGGACGTGGTGGCCGAGTAGATGAGGCCCTTACCTTGCGATCTGATGGTCGCGGGTTCGAATCCCGGTGACAGTCATGCGTAAATGGGTTTTTTCGGTCGAAAAAATCTATGTATGCATCCCACGTTCTCGCAACGGTGAAGGAAGACATCGTGAGGAAACCGGCATGTCGTAGAACTTAAAAGTTCGAAAACATGTGTCGAGTGCACGAAAGGAGCCTCTTCGAGGCGCACTTGAAATCCTTTCACCACACTGGTTCGAAGGAACTAGTGACACGAAGAAGAACCTAAGCCATACCTGTATCGCGAGTTATTTCAGTATCACGCGTGCCAAGTAATATAGTAAGTCGTTGAAAGTTAATAAACGTTCATCAACAACAGATTCAATTTGGTGTGTGCTAGGTCCAGTCGATGTTTGAGGAGCGTCCAGAGTTGCTCGGCATCGTGAACGCCAGTAGCGGGTTCTCGCCGCTTGCTACCGCCGTAAGGCGAGGTACCGTCACCACAGCTATTACCATCTATACCAATAGAATAGTTTCACCTTACACTTCTTTTCATTTGTAGCCTACTTTTTGGTTGACCACTCTGTATCTTTAATCCCGCACAAACGAAAACTGGGCACTTTATTTTATCAAGCAAATTCTTTTGGCTGTTGTTGCTCGGTAATTTTTATCCAATCGATTTGTTAATAACTTAGAAATACCAAATTTTGTAGGCACTTAACTAGCCCTACTTCGATTTGATAGTCAATAATGCAATCCAGCATCAAAGGGTTCAGAATGATAGATGCTAACGCTTACCGCCAAGTTCCGAGTTAATATTTAAGATCGATAGTCGGTAGCCAAGTTTAGAACTAGGCTAGACTTCGACTGGACGGACTTCGAGGCATGGAGGTGAGCTATAACCGTCCAGTATAGTGTACTGTGTAGAGTAGGTAGAGACAGTTCAGTGCCTTAGGTTCATGTACTAAGATGTCTACTGTCCAAAAGCTGATAAACGGCATAAAACGCATTTGGACGAACTTGTGCCTTATCCCTTTTATTGTAGAGAGCCTACATTTAGTGGTTGATAGTAGTTTTTTTATCAATAGATATTGGGACACATTAACAATTAACATTAACATTAACAGCTGTAGTTAAGCATTGACTTACGGTAGTAGTTCTTCATTATTTCTTTTGTTTAGTATGTAAGTCCTTCTATTTTTATAATTTAAGTGCTTTCATTTTGTATGCATAGATATTCTTAAATTTGTCCTGTGTGCAGTGTACTGTGTATCATAAATACATTATTTTCTTTCTTTCTTTCCATAATAATATAATTTTAATTTAACGAAGATACTTATTTTATAATAATTTTTTTTTACAGTTATGCTGTAAAAAAAAAAATTATAAAATTGCTAACTACTACAATCTTTATATAGGTATATTACAAAATTTACAAAAGGAAACAATTGGGCCACCCATAGACCGTTGCAAACGGTCTATAGGTAGCTCAACTGCTCCAACTCGATACCCGATGGCAGCGTGCCGAGGATACTGGCTGCATTGCCTCTTTGTATAGCAAGGCTTATTCTTTGGCCCAGATAGCTGCCAGCCCTCTGATCACGCGTCGCTTCGACCAGACGCTCTGACAAAATAATAATAATATTTTATAATTGAACAGACTATTGGTGTTGTGAGCCAATCAATTTTACGCGTGAAATTACAGTACCCATACTATAAAATATTTGTGATCTAGCGTCAACTTGATTCAATTTATAGCAAAAATTTAAATTAAAAATTGCGATCTGCCAACGGAAAGCAGACAAATGTGATAGAGCAAATATTCAGTAGAGTTTGAAATATTTCAGATAATAAATTTTCCTATAGGTGTGTTTTTAAGATTAAATTAGTAAAGGGACATTGGTAAGAATGATAGTTAATAAAAAAATACCCAGTCCACTTAATCCGTCTATCTCAGCCGTGTTCAATGTGTTCATACCTACTATTCTTTACATACCTATGCCCTGTAATAAGTTGTTGCCTTTTGCTCCTCGTTTTGCATTGAAACGTATGATGAACTGCAACGCAATTAAAAAGTTGAGACTGGAGTTGTTGCGAGTTGATATTTAGCTTTCAGCTTTGAACACAATAACGACGCGTATTATGTGGGATGGAGTGTTCATGAGCTGGAATGCATCTAATGTGATAACTTGAGGAATTTACTCTTTTCTAATGGCGATGAAAAGGATTTAAATGCTGGAAGTCATAGATTTTATTCTTCCTGTATCCAGTCATTTGTTATTGTGTTTATTTGTAAAACGCTCACGTTCAACTTGTACGAACAATTATTGTAAAATTGTAAAGTAGAGCTGCAATCAGCAGAAAAATCAAAACAAAAAACAAATCCCGCGGTTATGATGAAGACAGACCTTAAGTTTATCATAATTTTATACATAGACAGAACTGAAAGCTTCAAAGTAACTATCACGCTTCTTCTTAATTAACTGCTTGTTTGGTAGCTTGGTAAAGAAGCTAACGATTAATGAACTATCATGTAGTCAGCTGCACAGACATGTTATGTATACACTCCCAAGCTTTCACACTTATATTAATATTCTTAATTTTGCAAAGGCATTCTTCTTTTGACAATAATTCTGACAAGTTAGAAGACTACATTAATTTGAAAATGCTTGCGTGCACATTTCTTTGCGAAATTAAGATAAAATTATATGTGAAAGCTTGGGAGTGTAAACATGTCTGTGCAGCTGACTGTATAAAGATAAATACGTCCTAAAATGTTCTCTCCCACCAGGGGATGCAAACACTGTCAGTTTCCTTCTGAGCCTAGGCGCGGAGGTGAATCAACTGTCTTCTGCAGGGCAGTCGCCGTTGCATCTGGCTGTTCTGTCAGGGGATGTGCCCATGGTCAAACTGTTGTTAGATAACGGTGCCGATTTTCTGGTAAGCTCACCAGCCAGATTTTCTGTGAGCCAAGCTAGGCTTACAGTTAATCAGAAAAGTTATCTAAATTATTTGCAGTTGTTGGTGCATTTTACTCTTAGTAAGATTTGGCGATGGCAAGTAAAGGAATCTGGCTGGATAATGGCTGAGGATAACACCTTTGATTAGATTGGACCACTAGCTTAGTAGATAGACTACTTACCTACTGATGTGAGGAGGTTACTGTTATCAGAATCATAGGAAAACGTGGATGCAGAGAACCGAAGATCGCTTAAACCAGAGTTCAAAAGTTGGCAACTTGCGATGATTATTGTTTTTACCAGGTTTTTATTAATTTACTTTCAAAGTTTTTTATCTGTCTGTTGTTCCGGGTGGAATCTTACAATTCGAATTTTGAGCATTTACTATTTGGTATCCGGCCGAAACTTTATAAGGGTAATTCACAACTCAATGAAAATGCAGTCTCCCCGATTCATAATTCAAGATATTTTTTTTGCGAACAAAGAAATATCAAGAAATATTTTTTCTATTCTATTTTATTCATGAAATGTCACTGTAACAGAGACAGGTCAATGAAAACAAATTTATACCATGGATCACTATTATTAGTAATGGCGCGCGGTCATCTTGGGCGATAGTTACTTATTTTACCTAAATAATTCTCAACCAAACTTATTCAGGTACTTAAGAACACTTTAAAGAAGGTATAATTGGAAATAGAATTTGTGATTTAAAATTAAAGAGATATTAATCATAATATGCAAAGGTGCATAGCAGATTCCTAACAAATATTCATTCGATTCACACAACTGCACACGAACAGCGAAAAAAATATATATAATAAAAAAAATTAATAAAACGTCACTTTGATAAGTAGGTATTATTTTAGTGTTGTGCGGTTTGTAACCAAACCTTTTGATATAAGTAAATTATGCTGGCGATTTTAGAGTATATGTTTTGAGTTTTGAAAGTTCAGTGTCTAGGGCTGAAAACGTTTCTACTGATTTCCGAAGGCAATTGAACACCACCTACCTTTGAACTGCTGCTCCTGGCTTGATGGTTTGATGGCAGGCAAGGTCCTGTGAATCCAGGTTCTTAAGTCTTTGGAAAAGCACACAGCACTGATATGAACCCGCGACACTTCACTAGTATCAAAATGTTGAGATGCAGATTTGGCACGGCCAAAAATAGAGGGTAAATCGACGGATTTTGAGTAGAACGTCCACACGCATCCGATCTCAATGTCTCCCGCCAATGCACTGAGCCTCGAGCTCTTCACGTTCGGGCAGCTGGTGGTGATTTACCAAACTACCCTCAAAATAACAATAGAAACTTCAACTTCAACTTCACGTCACGCGTCACTTCTTGTTTACAAAAAAAATCTTGATTCTGAAACGGGGTATATGGAGATCGCTTTGAAGATCGCCATTTAATAGCATGCTTTGCCGACCTAACCTAAAAAAACCCGTATATCTCGTCAAGAAAGCATAAAAACGTGATTTTTAGATTTTAATCTACATTTATTTCGGGGAGGGGTTATGAGGTGATAGCTTTGAATGAACCTACATATGTGCGCTGCATCAAGCTTACACGATAATTCTCACGTCAGGCTCGAGACTGGAACGGTCTGCGCGTGGAGCACTTCGCCGTGGACTCCTGCAGCCTGCCGATGTTGAGGCTGATCCTAGACCAGGGGGGTGACGTCACCACCCGGGACTGCACCGGCTGGACGCCCTTGTTTAGAGCACGTAATCTATCAGTCTTTACACATTCCATAGAGCACAGATGTTTCCTAGAATACCATATTATATGGTATCTACGAACTGTGGTCAAACGAAGGTATTTTGCCAATAACAAAATGATCAAGGTTTTACAAAAATATAAATAACAACCGACTTCAATTGGACTGTTGTAGTGATCGTAAACACCACTGAAAAGTGACAAGGAAGCAAAATACGCCATTTTGTTTACGTCGACGGCATATTTTTTTTCAGTTATTTTGATTTAAAATATTAAACTACTAAAGCGATTTTGATGAAATTTCTATAGGACCAATCAGAGACCAAGGAAAAAATATATCCTCACAAACAAAAACTTTTTTTTAAATCTTCAATCAGGTAACAAACATTAAAAAAACAACCGAATTGAAAACCTCCTCCGTTTTTAAGTCGGTTGAAAAAACAATGTGTGCTTACACGACGCAAGTGAAAACTTCATCGTAGTTCGTAGGTTTCACGAGAGAAGTGAAAACTTCATAGTCAACTAGAGCCGTCTTTACCGAACGAGCCTAACGTCTGTCTCATTGAATATGCAAAATAAAATGCTCAGCACGCCTAAAGACGTTTTCAATTCAAAAACTGTAACCCCATAGTGTAGTGAAGACGAAGAAGATAGATAGCACTTTGATTAATTCTTATAAGAGCACTTTCATGGATGCGTGGTTACAAGTTTTGTTTGTAACGTAGTAATAAACAATGCTGTCCTGCGATTAAATCCAAATTTGTTGTGTGAAAAAGTGGTCAAAACGTTTATGTTTTTTTTTGTGGTTTCCAGTTTGTCAAGAAGCAAAGACGGAAATCATTGAAGAACTGATAGCCCGCGGCAGTGATCTGAATGCGGTGGATAATGCGGGTCTACCACTTACCTCCGCAGCTAAGCTTTTGAAGAACAGGCAGTACGTAAACGATTTCCCTACAATAATTCATACATTACCATCTGACAGTGTCAAGCTACCAACTAAATTTATTGTCATCAACACGTTTAAGCAGAGAGACTTTGAAGCCACATTTGAGCCGTGTTGACCCAGAGGAAGCCTCGACTTTCGATTCGAAGGTCGTGTCGGTAAGATGTTATGCATGCATAAAACACGTGTTTAACGGTGAAGGAAAACATCGTGAGGTAACCAGCATGTCATAAAAAAAAATTAAAAGTTCGAAAACATGTGGCAAGTGCACGAAAGAAGCCTCTTTGAGGCGCACTTGAAATCTTTTCACCTCTCTGGTTCGAAAGAACTAGTGAAACAATAAGAAGATGAAGCAGATAATGATGTCGATTATTAGATAACTCTAGACATAGCCAAATCTAGTACAAACGAAGAAATAGGAACCTTCCATTTGTATTTAACAATGCATTTGCAGTGGACGCAGTCGGGACTCAGTTCTGCGATTGGTCGACTCCTCCTATCCTCACGAGAAGGCGCTTGCGAACTTCACCAGAATCACCAAGAAGATTTATACCGTGAATACAATCGGCCGAAAGACATAGAAGTTACGTACTTTATACTATAAGAGCAAATAAAGATAAAATAAAAGTAAAAATGATCTTAGGTAAACTTATATAAGAGAAAAAATATATTAATTTAAAAGTGGTAATAAATAAAGCTTTGTGGTATAATTAAAACTATTTTTATTACAATAAACATATTAAAGAAATATTTACAAAACCCTAATATACTAACGGAGTATTGAATTGCATTGCATAAAGTGGTAACAGAAGTAGCTTAGATTATACAAGAGGACAGTACAGCGGAAACTGAGCACGCGTGAACCGATCCACAATCAATACCAATTGAAATGCATTCCATGGCAAGGCTTACGTTTAGGCAATAAATAAGTTTACACTATATTTTAGAACATCTTCATCAATAAAGTTAATAATACTATTTGTGTCGTCCAAAGAAGTCTTTGATTTCTCACAGAGCTCGCCGAGTTCACATCTTCATAATTAATTTGATTTTTCACTAAGCTGTGTCCGTTGGTGTGGACTGGTTCGACCTCTCCTCTCTCAAATTGAGTAGATTTGCTTTCTCTTTTGCGCCTTTTTCTATTTACTTCTTCTTCTTCTTCATCATCTTCATATTCTTCTTCATCCTCATTTTCAACATAATTTTTTTCTGTCACTTCATGGATTTCACTTCCATCAGCTTGTAAATGATCTAAGACGACTTTATCGGGCATCTGAATGTTTACTAATTTTAGTTTAGTCGTTCTTAGGTCTGGTAGTTTAGCAGAATCTCTGGCTATTTGATCATCTACTGGAGGTGGAATCTCACCTTTGAAAGGGCCGAACTGTGGCTTTCTTAGGAGTAAAGCGGTGTTAGCTGGCAATTTGGAAGAAAATAGTTTTGACATAGTTTTGTTTGCATCGGGAACACTAGTTAAAGTGTCAGCAGATACAGTTTTTCCGTCATAAGTGGTGAAAGTTTGTTCGCTGGAGAGTTTTTGAGAGTGCTCTTTGGGCAACTTTGGATCGGGAGGTAAGTAGTGAGGGCTGACTCTGTCCGACTCCATCATCATGTCGGGCACATCTCTCTCCATGTTTTTCTTGCTGAACAGAGCGTTGAGTTCAGTTTCTGTTTTAACGTATACGGGATGTGGTCGATCTTCTTTCGCATGGTTTCTAGGAAATACTTCCTTCGTTTGAGCATCTGTTGGAAGCATATGATCCTCAGGAGAGGGAATAAACATAGGTTCAAACGATTGCGTAATTTTGTCACTCGGAAATGCGTGGTTTGTAATAATTTGCGGTGACTCTTCATAATCCTCTTCAACGTCTGTATCTTCTCGTCTATTTGAATTGCTTTCATACCCATCTGCTATTCTGTCTTCGGCTGCCATCAATGGTTCTCTAATAATTGGTTTAAAACCACTCTCAACTACTATAGAGTCTGGTTTGAAACCAGTGTTGATGGCTGGACGTAATGATGCGTCTGTTGATTCACCAATAAAATCTGATGATTTGATTTCATTGTAATGAGTGTGATGCTCATTGCTTAGCTTTATACGAAGAGTGGTCGTTGGATAGTATTGTGGTGGTGGAGTTGGTGGAGTTTTTATATGTTGAGGTTTGTTCTGAATCATCTGCTGGTCTAGTGGAATCGGGTTATCCATTGGTTTTCCGAGTATAATCTGTCCGGGTTTGAGGTATGGTTGAGGTGAGTTATGTTGAGCAATTGAGTCAAAGTTTTGCTGAAGGACTGTGTCAAAGCTAAGCTGAGGTGTAGCTTCAATCGAACCCGGTAACGTAATCTGGCTTTTCACCACTTGGTTTGCGATTATGTCGGTTTGACCCAAGCTAAGAGTCTGGCTCTTTGTGGACAACGGAATTTGCATTTGGACGTTCCCAGGGACGGGTTTGCCTAAAACTATCGATTGCACCGGATTTATGGGCTTATTAGGCGCTTGTTTTTGGTTAAAATGTGGTTTTTGATGCAAGGGCGGCATAGATATCATGGGTGGAATGTTTCCCATGGGTGGTCTGTTCTTGTTCATATTCATGTTCATGTTGGGCGGTAACCGATTATTAGGATACTTTTGATGTTTCTTTTGCATCATATGCGGCCCATGGTGGCTTTGGTGGTTCGGCATGGGTAGTGGGTAACCATTGTTCTTTTGATACATCGGTGGCGGTCGTCGAAGCTTGATTTCCGGTGGAACCGGTCTCCTGAAAGGCGGCCTCATGTTTCCACTGGGCTTTGGACCATTCGGCCGCAAAACAGATTGTAGTGTCAGCGGTTTTTGGTTTGGTGGTAGGAAATAAGTCTCGGGTACTTTCCCAGTCTCAACAATGTACTCATCGTCCTCTCGGATCGGCTGTTCTGGCGTGAACGCTTCCTTTACATCTTCATGCACTTGGTATTGACTCAAGGGTTGTATCGTTGACGTCTTTTTCAATTCATCTTTCATTTTGCTTTCAATATTTTCAACTGTTTGTATTACTTCCTTGATTTGTATGTTCGATATCGGCAATTCAAACTCCTGTTCTTTTGCATACAACTGGTTTCGGTCCTGGCTGAACACCTCTCCCGTGAGTCCGCTATTGCTGCTGAAATTGTCATAGTTTGTTTTCGTGTTGATTATTTTCCCTACTTTTTTGCGCGCATCTAATTGATTGTCTGGCACGGCTCTGGTATGTACCTGTATCGAATCCTCGCTCTGGAGGTCCTCGGGAAGGACTACCTTCTCTATGACACGACTCTCTTCACCCTCGACCTCATCACATTCATCTAACACGTTGATTTTCCACCCGAGATGGCGATGAGTGTAGCACTGAAACATAACAAGTATAGTTATAGCGACAAGTTTGTATGAAAGTGACGATACAATCACCATCGGATAGGTACAGAACGAGCTATCTCATGCACATAGAAGACTTGGAAGGCTGAAACAGAAAACAGATGATAGATTATATACATAAGGCGATAAAATATAACAATGATAGAGTTAGGTAGGATATCAAGTAATTGTAACATTAGAATATAATAAACTTTGAATGATAACTTTGATGAATGATTTTAATGATCAGTCAAGAGTCATAAATGTTGACTTTTTATCATCCAGTAATGGAACATCAATGGCAAAATCCATTTAATATATGTTTAGTACGGAGCCTAAAGATGAGAGTAGTAAAAGGCAAACTAAAAGATTTCTACTGAAATACTCATGCGTTCCGAATAATATTACGCATCCAATTCCAAATGCTTGTTCATTCAGCTCGATACCCAAGATTTAGGTTCATGCATCAACATGTTTCAAGTTACCTGATAATAGACAGTGTCGGGAGTATTCTTGTCCGGGGTCCAGGTGACGACTCCTGGGTTGCCCTCCTCGCACACGAGGGTTAATGACCGCTGGTAGGCACCAAAGCTCGGGTACTCGTCGGCTTCGGGTCCTGAGTTGTCCGGAGTCCAGTTGCAGAGGCGACCGATGCCTGATGGATGGAGCTCGCCGTTGCGCGCACGACGGACTCCCGCGTATATTTCTACTCCCTGAAATATAACTTTATTACAGCAAAAGCTATCTACTACTATCTATAATACACAATTTACAAAAGGCAAAAATTGGGTCACCTATAGACCGTTACAAACGATCTATAGGTAGCTCAACTCCTCCAACTCGATACCCAATATATGTAGATCTCAGGTCTTTTTTTCGGGGAAAATGACTTCTCCATCAGAATTCAATCCGTCTGATCGTGGCTCGCTATTTTCACATATTATATGTGGTTTTGTTCAGATATCATTTCCTTTTTGTAAATAAATTTATTACTATTCAAAGGTATATAGGTTAGGTACCTACTATAATTATAATAGTTACCTACCTATTTATTTTCCTAATAAGGTGTGGGTACCTGCCTTAAGGTAGGTAGTACCTTGACCCATGTGCCGGGAGATTAAAGTGTTTTCCGACAATTTGCATTTCCACTAGCTTGCGTTCATCTGGGTTCTTGTAAATATTTTTTTAATTATTGATTTTAAAGTAAGTTCATAAAACGATAAAAACAATCTTTCATCATGGAAATGGAAATATCCTGCAAAAATTTGCAAGGCAATTGCTCTCATAATTTGCAAGGCGCAAAATTTACCTCATAAAATCGAATAATTTGAAAAAAAAAATCAAATCTTATAAATTTACTGTTTTCTGATTTTTTCCTTTGTATACACACAATTACCTAGCCGGATGCTAAATTTGAATCTAGGTCATCACTTTCTAGGTCATCTGGAAGTGGGTTAGGTTTTACGTCTATATGTCAGTCAATCAGTGATAAAAATGACGATTTTTGAACGTTAATATCTAAATAACCGTATAAGCTGTGTTTATGAAATTTGAGGTACTTCATTAACTCCGTGACTTCAATACATAAACCAAATTTGGTGTCTTTATATTGATTAGTTTTTTAGCTATGACAAGGTCAAAAGTGGCTCCAAATGGTTCGTGTAAAATTACACACAGTGCTACTCGCCAGTTCGCTGGGCCTGACCGTGGCTTGACAAACTATCGTGTGTCGAGATTTTGGACTTTTCACACAACGCCATCTAGCCCCAAACTAAGCAGAGCTTGTACCAGGAACCAGATGGCTGATATAATACTTAAATACTTGTTTTTTTTACCGATGTTCATCACACAAATGTTTGTCCCAAGGCGGGAATCGAACCCGCGACACCGGGTGTTGCAGTCCAATACACTTGCCATTCGACCATCCGTGTCGTCAATAGGTTTAAAGGTTACCAGCTTATTAGTAATGATGATAAATGTACATACCTTCTTCTCCGCGTCACTCTTATGGAAGTATCCGCCAACAGGGTCGTTGGTGATGTAGAAGGGATGGAAGCGCGCAGGTACCTCGGGGTCGGACCCTCCTTCCGTCACGAACGTGTACTTTTTGCCTCGAACCACATTAATCTCAGGGATCAGCAGTCCGTTGATGTACCACGATATACCCCAGCCAACGTGCCCTGATGACGGAAAAGCCATAAAAATAAAGACAATAAATCTAAAGCTCTTTAATTTGATCATCATTATCATCCACAGCCCATAACTACCCACTGCTTTCTATACACGCCATTCTCTCTGGTCTTGTGCTTTTCGCATTCAAAAGTTGCCCGCGACTTTCGTAATGTCGTCGACCCACTGCGCCAACGGACGACCACGACTTCGATATCCCATTGTCGGCCACCACTCGGTCAAAGCTTTACTCCACCTGCCATCACTTCGTCTGGCCAAGTGTCCTGCCCAGTCCCACTTTAGCTCAATAACCCGATTTCCTACATCATTGACTTTTTTGATAAATAATCAAAATTCATTAAGACCCTTATCGCGCTTCATCATAACCAAACTAATAACTTTTACAATACTAATGCTTCTAACCCATTAAAAAAGCCGAATAGAAATACTATAGCATGAAGTGTCACACCAACAGATAACCTACATAGTATGACCGTACGGCCAAGAACCGCTATCTCTGTATGTTTTCTGTAAGAGTCACGTGATAAAGCGATCATTGCTTACCAGTTATAGCAGGGTAGCCTTGCTTCCCGCCCGTGGGCCCCATCTGCGCGTAGAACACACCATCTGGAGGCTCGTAACACTGGATGGCGGGGATGTCCCACGGTTTTGACTTCGGCACTGGCTTCGGAGTCGGCACTGGGTTAGGCTTGATCACTGCAGTCTACAAAATATTGTGGACAAAAGTTAGATCTGCTCAAATTGATAGATAGATAGATAACTTTATTGTTTACCACTACTAGGAAATAACAATTGGATATTCTTAATCTAATTAAAGGGCGGCCTTATCGCTAAAAGCGATCTCTTCCAGGCAACCGTTCCATGGAATGTAATGAGTAGAGAAAGAGATGGGGTATTAGGGCTAGTAGATAAAGTTGATTAGAAATATATGTACATATAGCGAATAATAAATAAAAATAATATTATACAAACATACATACCTACATAACATATTACAATATATACATACATATGGTATATACCTATATATATACTAGGTACATACATACTTATGATAGCACAAAGGAATGAGTAAGTCATTCAACTTTGGGTCTTATAACACCTTAAATCCGTACTTTTACATATTTTAACTTTAATTTTGAAAATCGGTGAAAACGGTATTTAATTATTTGTTTTGTAAAATATAATTCCAAAGTTTGAGATGTATACACTCATAAAAGAAACTGTTGCCATACAAACTTTAAACTTTTATATCTACCCTCTGAAAAAATGTAGCGTAATATTATATAACCTATAACCATTTCAGGCTTAGTAGCTATGATATCATAAAGTTTCAGTTAAATCCGTTCGGTAGTTTTTACGTGATGGACGAACACACAAACCCACAAACAAACAAAGTCTTCCAATAAAAAAAAAATTGGGGCATATTAATTAATCTCGTCTGAACACGATTCCGTCAAAAAAAACATATGTACAGAAATTCGGGGTCTTCTGCTTTATTATATGTATAGATTGATTGCCAATTCATTATTCCAAATTAAATTTAAACATATGACTTATCCTTAATTTTGATACCCTACTCGATAGGTTTGGTTAACAAACATTTATAAACGACATATTAATTTTAAAAGCCCATATAAGGATACTTGGATAAAGATTATATTATCGTTAGATTTGTCTCAATAGTCAAATCTACATCCATCCAGCCGTTTGGAAGATATAGGGTAACATATTAACATACATACATATTCTTCCTTGGCAGTCGGGTAAAAAAGAAGGTAACGATGCAGTTTCAAATTTAAAGTGGTAAGAAGCTATTTGAATTCAAATGTGTAATTAGTATTTATTTATTAAATCAAAACGGTTATACCAATTACATTACGATGAAAGGACCTCATAAGTTTTCTCTCACCTGCTCACGTTGCGGTTGAGGTGCTTTATGAAGAGGTTCGGGATGATGTTCCTCTTCTCCTTCCGATCTGGGACAGTTCCATACTGGCGGTCTTCCGAATTCGATGAATTTGTCACCCTGTGAAAAGTGGTATTTTAAAACATCTTACCATCAGGAGAATATTTAGCTTGTCTCTTCACTTGTTTATAACAAAAATCTATGGTTACTTTACAAGTATCTCAATACAATATTTAATTTGCTCAGTCATATTTTGATTTAGTTATATCCCGTTTATATTTACTGTATCCTGTGTTAGTGTTTTATCCTGAGGAATTAATAATCTCAGATTCAATTCAAAGACATAACAAAACTAGCGAGCCTTGCAGCATATGATAAGTAACATTTGACATCTCGTTTAAATTTGGAAGGATTCTATTTACATAATTTTTTTTGGAAGGATTCTATTTCTGAGGTTGGTACCATCTTCCTGTTACACACTTCCGTTGCATTTCACGAAATCACTACCAAAAATTTTCAAGAAAACGAGAGGAAAGATGCATCAATAAGCGTTCTGCTGTTAATATAGAAATAAAATACCTTGGTGAATGTATGATGGTAGGACACCTCGTCCCGCGAATTGAGTGGCCCGACGGCCCAGATGACGGGCTGGCTCTGGTTGGTCAGCACGGGTAGATCCAGCTCGTCCGTCGCCTTCAGCGTGCGCTGGTACGTCACGATGGAGTACCCGTTCGCGATCACCGAGTTCATCAGCTTTATGGAGTTTGTGTTCTCCTGCCAAACGGAATGTTTCATGAAATATCAAACAAACATTATTTCATTTTATTTATTAGGGGCAATAAACAGCAATATATACATTTTACTTAATTATTATAGTACTTAGCTGTATAATACTAGAACCACAGATTTATAAATAACTAGCTGGTGCCCGCGACTTCGTCTGCGCACGTATCTTTATAAATTGTACCTAGCGTATGTGTTATTCTGATGTATATAAGCTATATTATTGTAGTTTCATTCAAATCCATTCAGTAGTTTTTACGTGAAAGAGTAACAAACATCCATCCATCCATTCATCCATACTTACAAACTTTCGCGTTTATAATATTAGTAGGATATAATTATGTAGACCACCTAGACTCTAGTTGGTCCTCATAATTATTTATTTATTTAATTTAATTAGAACGGTTTACACCACTTTCACTAACTGATATTATATTATACATTACAAGAACAATTAAATTAAATTATGTAATTTTTTTTAAATAGTCTTCATAATTATGTAAAATTTTAATTCTAGGTCCTAGAGGATCGGTAATTATAAAGTGAGAAGCTTATAGCCATGTTGTAACAATAGTAATAAAAAGAATGTTTTAACATAAATAGTGTATTATTAAATATAGTGTTTTTAAGAAATCTAACCAGGTGACTAAAACCAAATGAATACAGTCTGTAAATATTGTTTCCTTTTGGAAGAAAACAAATGATTGAAAACAATATCAACTGCGCTGGAAATTTTTACGACAATTACTTCTATTTCATTCGATTTTTATGCTGACTCTAGCAAGAACTGCAATTCAATATTATTCTGCGCAAACTTCATCGTACAAAACGAACAAGCGATCCAAAACTAAGCAGCTCAACCCCGGATCGAATATCACCACAACGCAATCTTTCCTAGATTATGACGCCCCTGGCGCTCAGAGTTCACACCCAACTTGCTTAATATCTGAGTACAGAGACATTATAATAACATTGGATGTTACATGTCATAGAACATTGTTTATTTTTGTCTTTTGACATACCGGATTCCTCACCTTTGCGAGAACGTGGGATGAATACATAGATTTTTTGTACGCATGACTGCCACCGGGATTCGAACCCGCGACCATCAGATCGCAAGGCATCTATCCTCATCCTCATTCACTAGGCCACCACGTCCGCACTCGGCCTGTAAAAAACTGTTTACTTTCGGTAAACTCAATTTTATCGGACGGATACTAAAACGATTCAGTGTAACGTAAGGATGATGGCCTGATGGGCCATGATATCATAGAAAAGCTGTATATTACCTCACAATAAGGTATTTCCTGCTAAATATATCAAGAGTCTATAACGTTACGAGAATCCAATTAGGTGGCAACATGGCGTGGCGTGGCGTGTGGGATGAACGCGTATAGGAAGCTTAGGGACGCGAATTAGATGAGAGTGTAAAGCGATACGCGGGAATTCATTTTCTTTCACATATTCCCACCTTGAAAAGAAAATTGTTGGCGGATAGCATTATTTGTAAAACGCTTAACATTTCTATTTACTTTATTATTAGTAGTAGGTACCTACTTCAACTCTAAGCATACCTAGTGCGTAAATTTATTGTTTATTTGACAATGTTAAAGAGTCTTTCGATTAGCTATTTTCCTCTGAAGATACAAGTATATTCCACCAGAGAGCAGTATCAGTACATAAGTTTGGACTTCCCTATTCACAACAACGATAAACGTAAATTTTCAATCACTCTTTTTACCCGCTTAAACATTGAATTTAGAAGAAAACTGAAATACATGGTAGTGCTTTTTTTAGGAGATTATAAAAATGTGACTTTATTTTAGATCTTGTATTTATTTCAGGAGACAGGTACAATCAACTTTTAGTCTAAATATCACCTGCATGAATCCTCGCTTACAACTTAACATTACGCCCCGTTACCCCAGTCACTACCCACCTTAAGGTAGGTACAGGTTATGAGGAGTTATCCTTACCCCGAGGACGTGGTGGCCGAGTGGATGAAGCTCTTACCTTGCGATCTGATGCTCGCGGATTCGAATCCCGGTGGCAGTCATGCGTTAATGGGTTTTTTCGGTGAAAAATTTCTATGTATGCATGCATCCCACGTTCTCGCAACGGTAAAGGGAAACATCGTGAGGAAACCGTCATGTCGAAAACCTAAAGTTCGAAAACATGTGTCGAGTGCGCTAAAGGAGCCTCTTCGAGGCGCACTTGAAATCCTTTCACCACACCTGGTATGAAGGAACTAGTGACACGATAAGAAGAAGATCCTTACCCCAAGGCGCTCGTCCGGGCAGGAGCCCCTGACACCCGCGCACTGACTCTTCGCATCCAAGTAGTAGTCCATCGCGTACCCCTTGAGCGTCTTCTTGTCTACCCAAGCAACGGCCACGTCGCCGCCCACCATCTGGGAGTGCGCCTTGTCGCCAGATATACCGAACGACATGTATTCACCGTCCTCTGAAACAAGAATAACGTGCTATAGCGAGTGTAGATTTAAGGAGGTGGATTGTGTACTGTACATGTTGGATAGGAATAAGTGGAAGGATAAAAGTGAAAAATAGAAGAATATACATAATATATATAGTAAAAAAACGTTAAAAGGTCCTTTTAATAGTATTAAAAAAAGTGGAAAGATACCAAGATATGAAGATAAGTTGAAAAAATTTGAATAAATGAACAATTATAAAGGGCTTGGACATTCTTGACTGACTGACTGCACTTGAAATTTTAAGAGTATGTTTATCAACAAGTATCAAATAGAAAAGAATGTAATTTTTTTTTAATTAGTCGAATTTATTTTTTTAAAACGCTAACGAAGGTGTGAGACTATACCTGGCTGACAAATGAGTTATGAAGAGTGAATTCGATCCTAGGAATATGCATAGTGAAAAAGAAAGAGTTAAAATTTTTCTTAGACAAGCTAACAACATTGTTTGCGTTGTGAATTTTTATAATTCCTTTCTTTATACAAATTTTCAGCTCTTGACGAACACATCCTGTTTCAAGTCTATACGTTCAGTGGTTTGGCCTGTACGTTGTCTGTCAGTCAGTCTGTCAGTCAGTCTGTCAGTCATTCATTCATTCAGTCAGGTCCAAGACTTTTATTAATATCGATGAGTAGGTTCTTACCGAGCTTGGCGACGATTTGTATTACGATGCTGTCCTCCGCGACCGCCCACCGCACCTCGAAGGCTAGCTCGTCGTGGAGCACCTCGCAGTTCAGCTTCGACTGTGGAAACCAAGCTTAATAACAGCTCGCCCCAAAGAACATTTCACGCGCCTTCTATTTTCTAAAGCCTTTGATACTGATTAACTCGTCTTCATACTTAAAAAAATTCATCATTATAAAAACCTTTGCCTTTTGCCTTTTAGGTGCGGTTCTGTTCAGTAACAATGCTTTTTGTAAATAAATTTATTACTATTCAAAGGTATATAGGTTAGGTACCTACTATATTTATAATAGTTACCTACCTATTTATTTTCCTTACTTACACACCACCATCATCGTCTCTAAATGTATGTAGATAAGTAAAAGTACAATAAGTTAAGTACCTAACCTACCTAAATAGCGTAAATAAGGTGTTTTCCGACAATTTGCATTTCCACTAGCTTGCGTTCATCTGGGCTCGTTTTCGAATTTTTATATTATTGATATTAAAGTAAGTACATAAAACGATAAAAACAACCTTTCATCATGGAAATGGAAATATCCTGCAAAAATTTGCAAGGCAATTGCTCTCATAATTTGCAAGGCGCTAAATTTTTCTCATAAAATCGAATAATTTGAAAAAAAAATCAAATCTTATAAATTTACTGTTTTCTGATTTTTTCCTTTGTATTCACACAATTACCTAGCTGGATGCCAAATTTGAACTTTCTAGGTCATCTGGAAGTGGGTTAGGTTTTACGTCTATATGTCAGTCAATCAGTAATAAAAATGTCGATTTTTGAACGTTAATATTTAAATAACCGTATAAGCTGTGTTTATGAAATTTGAGGTACTTCATTAACTCCGGGCTTTCAATACATAAACCAAATTTGGTAACCAAGTTTTTTAGCTATGACAAGGTCAAAAGTGGCTCCAAATGGTTCGTGTAAACTTACACACAGTGCTACTCGCCAGTACGCTGGGCCTGACCGTGGCTTGACACACTGTCGTGTGTCGAGATCATGTTTATCATTTAGCAGTTAAATGAAATGAATTTGATAATGTTCATGATATTGACATTGTAAAGTGACATTGTAGAGGGTGCTATTCACAGTTTCAGTAACAATGTCCGTTGCTTTTTCCGCGGGCCAGCGACTCCGGACGGTCGTTAAAACTCGCGCTGAGTGTACCAACTTTGTCGTTTTCAATTTCACCGAGAACCGGGGCGTTCCTTTATAATTAGTCTTTGATATTATTTAAAGACATTGTTTTTAAACATTTTCTTACAAAAATATTTAATATAACACAAAACGAAATCAAAAGTCTTCAATCTAGCTCAATGATTTACCAATCTACCTTTGTTAAACCAATTTCAAGCTCACGAGTCCAGCTGAGGGTATTGAGGTGAGGTCAATCGGCCCTGGGACATGGTGTTCCTGACGCTTCATTTTCCACTACATTTGCATGCAGAGGTAGGCGGGTACCTGGCCTACACACTGCTCCGTTGCGCTGCGTTGCATCTATATTTTGTACTGGTGTTTTGTAAATACTGCGTCCAAATCTAAGGTTGCGACGTAATGCAACGCAATGGAGTGTATGTAATATAGTGTAGTTTGGCTCTTAGTGGCTCTTAGTTGGTTATTTAAGAGGTGTAGGATAATAACTGCATTTGGGTGAGCGTAATGTGTCACCGCCAATTCTAATACCGAATTCGTGAGGTGTAATTGAAACCTACATTCAAAATTCTACATCATCTGAAGTACCTAACAGCCAAACAAACAAATAAGGACAGTGTTATAAGTTGTAATACAAATAAATCATTCATTCATTCATAATATTATATTATAATTGGTCCTATCTAAACTCTCTACCTTTACTAAAATGACGTAATTGTTGTTTCGTAGTATCTAGAGAGGAGGAAAATGAAAAAGTGCATTAACTTGGTAACATTTATTACCTAATTGCGCAAATATAACTAAAGTTTTAGTAAAAATAACGTCATAAGATTAGTGAAAATCAACTAACAATCGTTATAAGTAAACTTTACGGTACCGATAACCAAAACAAAACTAAACAAGTACCTACTAAATGTAGATAAGCTAAATTGTTAGTTGCTTTCATACAAAAAATGTACGGAAATCACATTATGTTTCATTTATCACAGAGAGGAATTTTAGAAAACTCTACAATGAGTATTTTCGTACTGTTGAGTATTTTGTGAATAAACATCTCATAAAAATAACTTTCAAAACTTAATAATAAATATAAAATATATTAAATAATATTAATTGTACCTACTCAATAAAGAATTCCTTTTACGTGTCTCATTAATTTAAACTCATGAACTCGGTGAAATGTACAAAGTTTCATTGGCAAGTCTGATTGGCAAGAAAGTAAGGGTTTTAATGAAAATTATTATATCACCAAGTTTGCTCACGAAGTTGAAATTGAGTTTGACGAAATAATCCAACCACGCATGGCCCTTCAAAATTATTTCTCAGTGAGATAAGTTGCGAACTTTTCCCTTTTAACTAATAAGTTACATATTAAGGGACAAGAAATACCTACACACTTAAAATTCATTTACCTCTTTAATTTCAAAGATTACTGACATTTTTCAACTATCTAAAGACCACAAAAAATCGGAATCAGACTTGGTAAATCACTTTTCTTAATATGTTATCAATATTTTTTTTGTTCGATAAAAGGCTTAATAAGCTTTTGTGGGCTGTACCAATGGGATGTACCATTTGAATAACGTTTCATTTCGTAACCCTTGTTAAATGCCTACGCAAAAGTTGCATTTGGCAAACTTTTTATTTTTCTTACATTTTGTAGCATTTGGACAACCATGATTTTAGTTAGATACAGTCAGCTTACATTTTTATAATGATGTGCTAGTTTATATAGTATCAAAAATAGTGAGCATTCCTCCTTTGAGTTCAGTTGAGTAGGTACGTAAAAGCAATCCCTCGTATTACAGTTACTGGCGCTAGCTACTTAACTAAGACTAATGGTAACTACTGGCCGATTCGGTGCATTAAAGTAATATTTACTGGACTGACCTAACACTCTCGTAAGCCGATAGTAAACATGATTGAGAACAGTGGGAGTATTTAATTTTATTAGTATTTGTGTAGGCTTTCGTCGCTCTTTCTAGTTATTATAATTTTTACAAAAAAATATAGGTATTATTGAAAATAACAATTTTCTTTTGTAGTTCTACATCCGCACAATTTTTTTTTAATTGCCATCAAATTATCAACTTCGAGCACTATTTCATAAATTTCAAAGTAATTGAAGTTATTTTTCAGAAATATGAAACAATAAAGAGCAAAGTGATAAACTAAAATCCTGTAAGATTCATTATCATCGTCTAAAAGTAATGTGATTGAGATTTGCCTACTAAAATATGTACAGCCAATACAAGGCAAGCTGAAACATTCTGTATGCAAACAGATCTACAAGTGTTGTTCGAATTGAACTATAAATCTGTAGGACAGCCATCCTGGGACGATTAAGCTAGTAGATAAGAATTGGTTTAAACTATCGCATATTTTCAAATAAAGTACTGTAGCGTTTCTTTGACAAACTTTCTGGTTAGCAGACAAACTTAGTTCATCGATAGTAAAATTAGTATGTAGGTTCCATAGTTAAACTTTAATACATAGCAATAACGATAAATTAAGAGGTAATAGGCTAGCTTGGTATGGACACGTGTGCGAAGGGAAGAATGTCATGTGACTAGAAGAGTACTGAATATGGAAGTGGATGGATATAAGAGTAGAGGAAGGCCAAAGAAAAGAGTGATGGACTGTGTGAAAGATGATATGAATAAAACAGGTGTAGGTACAGAGATGACGGCTGATAGAGACTAATGGAAGAAGACATGTTGTGCCGATCCTAGATGTAAGTGGGAAAAGACCAGAAAATGATGATGACGTAGCAATTAACTACTGTTTCATTCTACATCATAGAGATGGCTACGGACAAAACTACAAACGAGTCCTTTTTACAGTGTACAGGGTTTACAGGGATCAAAAAAGTTCGATTCAGGCGTCAAGGGAAATTTAAATCACTATGTGTTCTAGAAAACTTTCTTGTAGGTGGTGTCAGAACATGATGTGTATTTCTTTGTTAAAATTTCGTGTCCCGTAGTACGTAAGTTCTCGACACTACAGCTATAACTCCAGGATAGAGACAGCCTTGATAGCAGAATAGTATCGCGTTAGTTATCGCACAATATGTCATGGCGTGTTCCGATGCAGAGGCAATTCGGCAATAATCGACGACTCTCGAACACAAACCAATATATTGATGCTTTAAAATAATGCGATGTTATTTGAAATATAAAATATGTTATATATAATTTTCAATGTCAACCTTGGGGATTATAAGTTAAGTGCCCTAGCCAAGTGCTCTGACAAAAAGGTCAGGATCTGTTAAAATCGCTGATAGCAAAAAGCCACCTCTCACCCCTCTTCTTTATTTGAATGAAATATTTATTTAAGCCCTACAAGTTTTAAGAATCTAGAATTAATTGAATTACCTAATGGTTTAATTGGGGCGGTCCGTTGATTGTCAGTCAGTCAGCATCAGTTTAGATTATTCACTATGAAACCTAAAGGTACAAAAATGCATGTAATGTTACAACATTATGTATGGTAGTTCTAAAGCGCTCAAGTGTGTATGTGTAATTTCAAATTATACAAGTGTTAGTACATAAAGCACTCAAGTGTGTACAAGTACGCAGTATGTAAGTGTATATGAGTCGGCTGTATGATGGATGGGAGCAGGTTAGTGATGAATGTCAGAAGGAAAGGATGTCGCAAGAGCGCATCGCGCCGCTCTCCGGCCCTCGGAACTAGGCCAAGGTCATCTCACAGCCCACACATCTGCACGCGTGAGGATTAGCCAGATTTTGACGTGACCACGTCTAATAAATCGACGCCGCCGCGGTGGCTGCATGCACGAAAACGTTGCCGTCATTGTCCGGTAACGCTCATTGTCCCGTTACGTTGGTAGTCACGTTAAACTATCGTCCGTTAACCAACTTTACAGACAACCATTTTTTTTTACCTAGCTTTATATTGACTCATGTGAACAAGTGGCTGATTTTGGTGAGAGGAAATTAGCGAGTTAGTCAGCGCTCGTGCTTTTTGAGAATAAACCGAAACTGAGAGAATGGTAGATATGATAGAGCTCGTAATAAATGCCAGTGAAGATAGTGAGGTAACTCTGGCAACACTTTTTGCTTCACTTGACGCAGTATCATCTAGAATGAATTTGTACTTTCAATCTTGCGAAGGCCGTCTGGTAATCTGTGGCTTCAGACTTTTCATATAGGTTTTCATTTGTGTTTTTATCCATTAACCTGTTCTGTTATTAAATCTATTTCAATCTTGATAAATCGATTCATTAATATCGTATTTACGGTCCACGTCTTGTTCAACAGTCTCTTGTCCATCCAAAGGTTGTCTGGAAGTTGTCGCTTTTAGCGATAAGACCATTGTCCACTATTTTCACCATTGTTTTCTACTTTCTGTATATTTTTGTAAGTTTTGTGGTGTGCAATGAAGAATAATCTATCTATCTATTTGAGTATTCTCGAAGATTTGAGGGTATCAATCCAATTGAAAGTGAGGCAAAGAGTTTCTCTTGATTTACTTGTGTAATCAATTATGATAATTAGAACTGTCCGTTACTGTACGGAACTAAGCGGTACTGAAGCGGCTGGTACTGCCGATTGTTGAGAAGAGCAAAAGCTTGCTGCTGGTATCTTTGATTAAAGATATCTTGATAGTAAGGATCTTGATACTGCTGTTGGAAAGGGACTTGATACTGTTGCACTTGATAGTTTGGTTGAGTTTGATAGTTTTGTTGATAGATTGTCTGTGGAGCCTGGTATCTCGGCTGGTATTGCTGATAGTTCGGTTCCTGATAGTGCTCAGTGTAGATCTCTTGGCTTCGTTCTTGATGGTAATACGGGTTCGGTTGCTCGATCTGTTGATTTTTTTGTTTCTGTGCGTTATGCGCTTGCTGCGTCCGTACGATTGGGTTCTGAGTCACGCTCTGTGCTTGTTGCTCATCTTCAGTAGTAACCTTCTGGTCTTTGGTATCTTTTTGTGTTTTCTTGATGAGTTGAGCGGCTGCTGGGGTATAGTTGTCCGCTCTGCGGTGAAGGGAGGAGTGGACCGGGGAGTCTAGGATGGCAGCCAGGGGGCCGGTTCCGGGTTTGAGCTGAGGACGGTAGGTGGTAGCGTCGAGGCGGGCGATGGGGCGGCGCGGAGAGGGGCGGCGGCCGCGGGATGGGGGGGATGGCTGCGTTCCCGCCACCAGCTCCTTGTTGCGGCTCTGCAACAGGAAACCTGCGCTCAGATTGGATGGGAGGGGAGGGACTGGCTTTGGGGCAGTTCGTGTGTGTTGCTGCTTGAAGTTGATGTGTGGGTTACGTGCTAAATTAAATGTATATAATAAACATATTTTTTACAATTGAGTCAACATCAAAAGGAACTTAGTCGGTGTATCTGGTGTAACGTTCTCAACTTTTCTCTATTTAAGATGACCTCATTTTAGTTCTTGATAAGACCTAACAGCAACCTTCTCTTTTACCATTGGTTAAACTCCTACTATGTAACCTGTTTTCGAAATAAATATGTTGTATTTGTATTTGTGCCTAGTTTATGTTATTTATCCATAGCCTATTCCTGCCGTACGATAATAATAGGGTAGTTGAAGTACAATTGAATAACGATGAAATAAATATTAAAGGTCCAAATCCACTAAAGCAAATAATCTTTGAGATAATATTATTATTTTTAATTATTCAATGAATATAATCCTACCAGCCAGCCATTAATCTTCCGTAAAAAGAACGCACAAAATATCCACCATCCACCAGTAACTCTTCAAAGTCTTGAATGTGGAAATTGAAAGTGTCACGAGTTTCTCAAACTTTAAAATCTTGAGGAAAAATTAAAATAATATGAAACGAGTCAAAAGATTTCTCGAATTTTTATAGGAGATCGAAAAAATCATTCAGAAATTTTGTGTTTTTTTTTTCATATTAAATAAGTGAATAAAAATAAATGTTTCGCAGCACTTTTCAAGACAAAAAAATAATATTATTATAATTTTTTTTTTGACCCCCCTTTGACGCCTATCAGTTTTTAACCTGAGCATTTTGGCCTACCGTTACAGATTACAATATAGCGATTGCCCTATATTGCTCTTAACGGAGCTGAAACGCATAGAGTACTAACGATGCAAAGTCAGGTCATCGACTCAGCTTATATTCGAAAGTCGAAGGTCGTCTCTCGGTAGAAGAGTAACATCACATTGTATGCTAATAAATGCAGCCTTCAATAGAACCTCATTTGTTTCAAGATTACACCTTATCATTCGTAGTGAAGGTATGTATATACAGGTGTTTTTTTTACCCGACTGCCAAGGAAGGGTTATGTTTTATCGAGTAGTAGAGTAGTAGTGTTTAACAAGGTAAGGAAATTTAATGGAGATTTCAAAGTTTATTGTATAGGTATGAGTCATAATCTGGGAGCCCGGCAGGGCTCCCACCAAGTCGAGCAAAAAAGTGGCACGATCGTACTATCCTTTTCTCGAAGCAGTTCAGGCCATTTTCGACCCCCTATAGCTTTGTTGTGGATAAAACTAGAAGCCTGATTTTCAGTACCCAAGCAGGCATTGTATAAACACGGTATATTTGAAATTTCATTCAATTTGAACCAGTAGTTTAAGAATTATAACTAGTCAGAATTCTTAATTTTGTCACTGACTGACTGACTGACTGACCGATCATCAAAAGTCTAAGGCACTTCTAGCAGACATAGAAGCTTCAATTTTTTTATTTATTTCGATAAAACTCTGAATGGGCTTACAGATAACTCCAAGGCATTTAGAATGCAATTAGTGTTTAGTGTATAAATCAAGGAAAAACTAAAATATTTTGTAATATTGTAAGTTAATTGAGAAGTTCAATTTGATAAATTTATTTCATACTCCTATCTACCTAACTCCTAATTTAATTTTCAATTTGAACCTAATCATTTATTAGGTTCCGTGTAATAAGCGCGTAGCATTCCCGCTGTAAGTCAATATTACCGCATTAATCAGCCTCATTGTGTTGAATACCTAATTAATCAATCTCCCCACAATTACCCCGCCCCGGGCGTTTATTGGCAACAGAATCACTGCATCTGTGCTCAACACAATATTTCCCAAACAATAGGTACAGTCATCTGCACAGACATGTATATACTTTAAAGCTTTCATATTTATATTTCGCACACCATAAAATGGTAGAACATAAAGCACTAATACTATTTTTAACAACATGCTATGTATTGTATACTATGTTCTGGCGAATAACAATCTAGAATCTTGAATCTTTATACTTTTAATTTTGCAAAAAACATTCTTCTTCTGACTAGAATTCTAACAATAAAGAGGACTATATTAATTTTAAAATGCTTGCGTGCACATTTCTTTTCAAAATTAAGATTAATATTAATGTAGAAGCTTGGGAGTGTATACATGTCTGTGCAGTATATTTGCCAGCTTATTTTTTTTTCAGTTTCAGCTGCATTTCTCAAGTCCCTGATTAGATAGAGACAGCTGAAACTGCCTTGTTGAATATGCCTTCTGAATTACATAACACATAATATTTACATACTTGTAGTCGTCACAAATCATTTTCCGATAAAGAAAATATAAGAAAAAATATTGAATAATGGACTTATAATTGATTGTACAATGTATAAGCATCACGAGTTTCACCAACAGACTAAATATTTAGCACAAAATGACAAAATTCGTGCTAAATTCTATTGGAATATCATAAATTAATTTTGCTACGCACTATTGGAACCATATCGAGTGTATTCAATTCCAAGAGTGACATCGACAGATCGCTTGATGTCGGTGATTCCCATCACTAGTGTTGGTCGTTTAATAATTTGTCGTCGCTTTCAAACGCTAGCTTATTGTGCTAGCACAGCTTGTGAATTTTAATGCAACAGAAGCAGTCACATTGGGAAAGCTTCTAAATTATTAAGAAACGGATATAAAAGGGGGAGAATGTACTTGACTTGACTCTTAAAATGGGCGCTGCTGTCAAATCTGGTCATGGGTAGCCATGCAATCCTTTCACCACACTGGTTCGAAAGAACTAGATAAGAAGAAGATGGGTAGCCGTGATCTAACCACTAGGAGCGCGCCTAGTAACTCTCGCCAGTTGTTTAATTTAAAAATAAAATGTTTGTCTGTGAAGTTTGGTTTACGGATGATAGTTTAACGTGACTACCAGCGTAACGGGACCATGGGCGTTACCGGACAATGACAGCGTTACCGAGCAATGACGTCAACTTTCAGATTTCTGCCACCCTACTCGTTTGTCTAAAAGACAGTAAAGTGACATGACCAAAATTTTTGGGTCCGTCCAAAAACGTGCCAATTAATATTAATCCTAATAGTACTAAGTGGTATGTTTTTGGCTGTACCCAAAAATTTGGTTATGTCTCTTTACTGTCTTTTAGACATAGCACGGCAGATTTGTCTCGTAGACATTTCATCAAATGTAACCGGACATTGAGCGTTACCGGACAATGACAGCGTTATCGGAAAATGAGCGTTGCCGGACAATGACAGCGTTACCAATGCCGTCAACGATTTCGTGCATGCAGACGGCGTGGATCGATTTATTAAACGTAGTCAAAAATATGACATCTAAGTAAACGAAAATGTGTATTTTGCTTTCCTGTGACTTGATGTTTACTCAACTGAAGTCAGTTGTAGTACGTTTTTGTTAAAAACTAACTGTTACTGTGTTTTTGTTAAAAAAGACTTTATTCTTAAAAAACGAACAACAATGGCAAGACCTTGGCGATAAAACTTTGAGTTCATTCTTCGCTGGTCCATTTAAAAATACATTAAAGTGTAATCTATTCCGGTCAGTGGTTTTCAAAGGCTAGTGCTGTACTTTATTGTAATATTTCGGTTGCCTGGCAAAGCGCCCTCGCCCGTCCACACTGATAAGTCGATGAATAGGGTTTCGAGAGTTGTCCCAATCGCCGGAAGAAAAATAATAAAATTAAATCGATCCGTCGAATGGGACCGCGGTCCCAAACCGAGTGGTCCCAATCGACGGAAGCCTCATGAGGCAACCCGACAACCTAGTTGTTTGTAATATGATATTCATTTACTATCCTACTAATATTATAAAGGCGAAAGTTTGTAGAGATGTATGGATCGAAATATGGACCTACCTAAAGATAACTTATCTACTAAAGGTAGCAACTAAACTAAAACTATATAGACCGAGAACGGTCGCAGTGTCATCAAAGCCGCAAATCAATAATTAAAAAAAGGGTAAAACTAAATAAGCTGAAACGTGTGTGCTTTTAAGGCTACTTTTTGTGCCAAAATCACGCGGGCGAAGTCCCTGTCTATCTATCGGCCCCAATGTTGTTGGTAGGCGGAGCGTGTCTCTGACCCTATGCAATTTTATATAACTTTTACTTTATCGACATCGATGTTGTCCCATCACTAGTAATGGTCCTGTCCGTTTCAGTTAGCACTTTACTGCATTAAGTATCTGGGTCGTTATTCGTACGAACGTCAGCTTTTAATGTGTCGGATGAATTGAAGTTTTTAATGGCTTTTGAATCTGTGGATGCTCCATTTTCGGTTCTGAAATATTTTGCCGAAAACTTCCTTATGGCTTAATATTTAGAAAATCGTTTCAGCCAATTTAAAGCTTATAACCCATCCCAAACAGTGTTACCATCAGGCATAGATGAATAACAGTGTTCCTACGGAACAGTAAGATGAACTACTGTCCATCTTGTACACCGCATCAATCAATCAATCGGTGTATAAGACAGAAAGTTTTGTAGCACATGGAGAAAACATCATCACGCGACCAAAAAAAACCATGTGTGTAAGTTCTTCTTCTTTTTATCGTGTCACTAGTTCTTTCGAACCATTGTGGTGAAAGCATTTCAAGTGCGCCTCAAACAGGCTCTTTCATTAGTAGAGTGTGTGTTAGTAGAGTTGAAATAGCAATTTTTTTTAAAATGAATATTTTTCCACGGATTTTATTTAGTCATTTTCGTGTCTATCTGTCGTTCCGGGTGGAATCTTTGAGTTCAAATTTCGAGCACTTCCCGATTAGATATCTGGCTGAAACTTTCAGGGTAGCCCACAACTGACACACTGACTGCCAATGCATTCAAAATCAATAAAAAAATATTATAATCATTTTAATAAGTAACCTCAAGAAACATAAAAATATTTAATTAAAATCCGCTATATCTCGTAACGGAAGCAAGATAGAGCAAAAGCATAAAAACATGATAATTTAAATGTAAATTTCTGGTTTTTGATAAAATCTGATGGTCATATACTTTTATCAACATTACCAACTTCAATTAGGTAGATGCTGAACAAGCCGGCCTTGAAAGTGCAATGTGCCACATCTTCCACTTACCCACCAATAGGTCGTTGACCTCATTGCTTCACTCTTTATCAGAAATTTTGTACAACTCATCAAAATTTCGACACACTTGCCAAATATTCGCACGAGTGAATGACAACTCTAGCTCATTAGCAATAAGGTTTACAATTATTTGGTAAATGTTCGATTTACCTTATCGCCTAAGGAGCTTTCGTAAAGTTGACTTCAACTGTCTTTAAAATTGCTTTAAGTGGGTAGTTATGTTACTTATTTGGACTTGACAGTCTTCTAACAAATAGGTACAAGGTTAACTTATTTGTAAAGAGTCCTTGTGTGAATCGTGCTTCAAAGAATAAACTTATATTACATCAAATCTACGTGATTACAATTCAAAACTCAAAAGTTACTGATCTTTTTGCGGGAATCGAACCTGTAGAGTCGAAAATTTATGTATTTCTCAGCCACGCCACACCGTTGCATTCACCCACAAAAGTCATTTGTCAAAGATTCTAAAGTCTTTGAATAACTGTTTAATTATTGTTAAATATACATACATATTACGTACAACACAAGTAGGTATATCAATTTTACATTTAACTTTTTATTGTCAAACGAAAATAATTTTATGACTATAAATTGCGCGAACTCGGTAATGGAGCGCCGCGCCTGGCGATTATTGTATAACTCGTGGAAAAAGTCTAAAATAATGCCTGTTGTTGAATAACTACAGAGATTCTTTTCAATATTTTATGTAACACTAGCTGCATGCTAAAAAAAAAAAACTATTAAATATGTTTTGGTGTAGATACCTACTTAGATAATAGGTAATTTGCCAATGTAAAAATATTGTACGTCCGAAACGGACAAAACTGTTTGCTCCTAACGTTTAAAAATATGACCATCTTTTGTACCAGTTTTCACAATAAAATGTTCTTATTCTTATTCTTATTCTTATTCTGCCTCAAGTTGCGCCCGCGGTGTACTGTACATATCGGGAAGCAAATTAGTCTTTTTCTTTCAAGTCGTAAACTATACCTTAACAGGTTCAGTAATTTCAGCTCTACCTAATTTCTTATTTCAGCTCAACCTAATTTCTTATTTCAGCTCAACCTGTTTAGTAATTTTACCTCAACTTGTTCAGAAATTACAGCTCAACCTGTTCATTAATTTCAGTTCAACCTGTTCATTAATTTTAGCTCAACCTTTTCAGTAATTTCAGCTCAACCTTTTCAGTAATTTCAGCTCTTAACTGTTCAGTAATTTCAGCGTGATTGAGTAACAAACGTCCTTCAAGCTTCGCCCGCGTCGTATCGGTATGAAGTGATTTTTGTCTTTTCCAGCTCATAAACTAAGTATTCCTAAGCCATCCATCCTCAAAAACTTATAAAATTAGTATTATTGGGAAATTCTCTCAAAGTCTGTCTACATTAGTTCGATGGGTTTCCATCTATCTGTCATATTATTGACTTAGTGTTTGGTGTTGACTACTCGGCTCTGAGCGAACCAGCGAAGTGATAAATGTGAGGAAATATGAGGAAATGTGAGACTGAATCCAGTCGATTGATCCCTAGCGCTGCCGTCGCCCGCCCCGGTTCACTCATGTTCACGTCGACAAGACAGGACGTTTGGTGTGGAGACGTTTCTCGACAAGAGGTTCAGACATTATTCTTGTAGCATATATTTTTGACGTGACTACGTCTAATAAATTGATGAACGCCGCCGCGCCGGGTGCATGCTCGAAAAAGTTGACGTAGTCATGGTCCGGTAACGGTCATCGTCCCGTTACGCTGGTAGTCAGGGTTAACTTTCGTCCGTAAACCAACTTTACAGACAACCATTTTTTTTTTGTATCTGGCATTTCTTTTTGTGGTAGCATTTCAGATGCCTAACATTTGTATGTCAGGCATCGTTCCGTTCATTACAAATTGTTTTATGTATAAAAAAAACTATTAATTTGGCGCATAATAACAACTTTTTGGGTCTCTTTCTACTAGTGATGTATTCTGCTACCTACTTGCTTCATTCTTGGAAATAAAAGAAAAATCGTACACTCGAAAAATATCCTATTTTCCGCTCGAAGATCGCTAAGCTATCACTTTTCAACTTTACTTGTCTCCATTGCAGTTCTTTCTTAGGATTTCCTTTCGATTCGAATACCTGTCTGTTTTTAATATTTTGATTGTAAATTTATTGCATAAACTGTATTTAATATATAATTTAATTTGTATTGACCTTATGAATAATTTGTGTAATTGGTATGTGCCGTCTTAATATTCAGTAAACAATTAAACCTGAAATAAATGTGTGTATTTGTACATACCTGAGGCGAGACGCCCAGCATCTTGAGGCTGGGCGGGATGTTCTGCAGCTGGGCGGGCGGCAGCGCTACGTGCCCGAAGTTCACCGTGAAAGCCTCGCACCACACGCCGAAGTGGCCGATGTCAAACACCGTCAGTTCCTGGGAACCAGATCGATGATTAGGATCCTAAATTCGGAATGCATCTTTGGATCCCATAATCCCTTCCCGTGTAGTCCCATCCGACTAATATTTTGTGGGGATGGATAGATAGATGTAAATTAGTAAATTGTTATGGCTGAAACTCATTATGTAAATAAATGTGCTGCTACCTGTACCTACTTGTAACTGTGTAATTGTAATTTATTATTTATTAGTAGGTTTATTGAATTTGAATCTTAATTAATAATGTTTGTGAAATATGGATCATAGTAGTCTGAAATAAAATATTTTTATTTTATTTTTATTTTATTTTATTACATAACGCCATCTAGCCCCAAACTAAGCAGAGCTTGTACTATGGGAACCATATAGCTGATAGAATGCATATTTTTTTTTGTAAATACTTATAGCAATAGGATAAATAGAGAAAACTCAGACTCAGGACAAACACCGATTTTCATCGCACAATTTTTTGTCATGAAGCGGGAATTGAACCTGTTACACTCAGCGTAGCATTCCAACGCTGAAATAGGATTATGAACACCTTTGTATCTTGAAACCATACAGGCGCGGAGCCAGGGGCAGCAGAGTCAATTATAAGTGTAGTGTAGTGCTTACCCCGGGAAGTGTGAGCACGATGGTCTTCTTGTCGTACTTCCTCAGCGGGTCTTCCTTCCCGTGCTCGTCGGGGATGCGGATTCCCTGCGGAGACGGCTTCTCGCCGCGCCCCACCCAGAACTTCGCGTCTGTAACAAACACCGAAATTACAACTTGAAGAACTTACTACACTTATGTTCTCACTCTGTAGCTAAACTTCTCCTTCATAGTCGAGCACTCTTGACAGAGTGGTCGATGTCATAATCGGTCCTTATGAATGGCAGCTCCAGCTATGCGCCTCCGCCTGGCTCTGTTCCACGCATCGTGGGGCAGTTGGTCATGGTTGCTTTTGTGAGAGATTTGATGAGGTCTTACCATCTAGTTGGAGAGTGACCACGGGATCTCTTGCCCTCCATTCTGCCTTGAACTAAACTGCATCACCATAATTTCAGAGAGTTAAGACCCACTGCTGGATATAGGTCTTCTTTCGCTGTAGCCTCCATGATCTTATTCAACTCTCATCCAAGTAGTCCTGTCGACTTTTGTAATGTCATCGACCTACCAAGCTGTTGGCCGACCCGTATTTCTTTAGCCAGTCCTTACATCCCTATCTAAACTTACAGGCTTTAATATCAAACATAGAGCCTTAGAAAATGCTACAAATAATTAAGATTATCTAGCATTAACTCCGTCGCCGTGCTTATAAAAATATATGCTGATATTAAAATAAGATTAATTTTAAAGTATTAATGCCGATTTGCAGCAACCTATAAAAGTTCCTAAGCAATTACTTAACTCGTTTGACAGTTCTTAACAGTCTGAATTTGGACCGTTATGAACTGGCAAGCAAGAAAAGTAATTGCTTAGGAGCTTTGACAGTTTGGTGCAAGTAGGCATAACTCAGTCGCCGTGCTTATACAAATACCTACATGCTGAGATTAATCTTAGTTAATACCAATTGTTTTACTATCCAAACCATAAGTTCTGAATAACCAGTGTAACTAACTAAAGGTATACATAGATATACTCGTAGAATTCAATCAAAACTGAACACAAACCGGTGTTGAACACCGCAGCGAGTTGTCACAACTCATGACCACAACTCATCTCTTAAACTTTTCGAATTTCCTCCGCAAGTTGAATATGCAAAAGATTCAGTTTGAACTGACACCATTTGATGATGGAGTACACTCCACACTCATTCACAGACTAAAACCAATCTTATTTTTTAACAGTTAAGATTTAATATCTTTTGGTAGGTCACAAACTGGAACTTGGCAAATAAAATGCCCGGCGCACTATGAATCATCCCTAACTTTCAGCCCGATAGATAGTTTCAGTTTCAAGTCTGGGAGAACTTTAGGAAGTCGAATTTCAGGTGACTTCCGAACCTACTTTGAGCATAATTTGAGTAAACGAAGTTAGAGTTTGTTGATAAGTACCTAAATATCTTCGATGAGTAAGTTCAACTACGGAGACATTGCAAAGACCAAGTCTTTTCTCAGAATTATGTTACAACATAGCAGAATGTTTTAGACATTACAAAGAACATTATCTTTTGCCGCGTTCAAGAAAATCTCCTTAGAAGCTTGAAAATACAGGCGTTCCATACGTGTCGCTCCGTAATTTCCTATTTAGGGGAAGATTCCCTATTTACGGGAAATTCCCCCTATTACGGGGGAAATTTGCAACAAGGGAGAGTGTCACAGATCATGACATCCTGTAGAACCTTCTCGAGGCTTATCTGTTGTGTGGTTTTTAGGCAGTAATCGTTTGTTGTCGTGGATTGGGCTATTACAGGGGGAATGTGGGGAAATTGTTTGATGGCGGGTGAGATATTTTTGTGAGGATATTTTTTGAATTAGGAAATAAATTGGTTTTAAGCGTAATATGTACAGTCAGCTGCACAGACATGTATATACGGCCAAGCTTTCACATTTATACTACTCCTAATTTTGCAAAGAAAAGTGCACGCAAACATTTTCAAATTAATGTAGTCGACACCGTGGCTTAGTTGGTAGTGACCCTGCCTACGAAGCTTGCTGTTCCGGGTTCGATCCCCGGCCGGGGCAAATATTTGTGACAAACACAAATGTTTGTTCTCGGGTCTTGGATGTTGTGATGTCTTGTATGTGTCCATGCCACCTGCGACACAGAGAATCCTAGTGCAGGGGTGTGAGTGTGTGAATGTAGTTTTATGTTTATGTTCTTTTTACTTGTAGAATTCTTTACAGAAGAAAAATGTCTTTGCAAAATTAAGAGTATAATAGAAATGTAAAAACTTGGAAGTATATACATGTCTGTACATAGACAGTTATGTAAACGGTTCTTATAAGGGTGAGTCAAATGATAAGTGAAATCGCCACTGTCCTAGCTACTTCGAATATGGTTGTGTTGTGTCCTGTAAATTATGAGTATTTGAAATTAAATTGATACCTACATTGTAAATGTTTCGCAGTTCATAATTTTCAAGTTTGTGTTGACATCCCCACTTTCACGAAATGAATAAAACATTTTCATTTAATCTACATCCAGGGCGTCCATCGAGCCGGGCGTTGAGAAATTAATTATTGTTCTGAATATGAGTCCGGGCAGCTCGTGCGCGATCAACGGTAAACGTGTTCGAAAAATACACCATTATGCCACAGCTCATCGACTCTGCAGGTAGTTCACTTGTTACGAGTACATACTGCTACATCAGCGCGGCCTCTGTTCATCATATCCGCAACATCATCAATACGTGATGATCTGCTTCACGTTAACGAGTGCATGGCACTCTAGACCTACTTCCGTGTCATACTTCAACCGGATGGCACTGGGCTAATTAAATATTAAGTTATATTAAAATCTTGATTATCAAAGTGCGCAGGAGCGCACAGGGCAAGTTCTTAAAGAAAACGCCTGTAGCGCACAGAGCACTATTTACACGAAACGCTTCGAGCCATTTTGACCCACTCCGTAAACATAGTTCTAATCGAGATATAAGTTTACAGGAAGAAAGGCCTTTTCCTGCAACCCCCAGTTGCCTCCTATATAATTCACTTACCTTTATTGTTTTTTTACTTTACAAAAATGTTAAATTGAAGCGTGTATTCTATCACAGAAAAATTGTCAACTTGTGCTAGTGCCTGTGGTCACAGACCTGCGCCTGCGACTGACAAGTCGTTCGCCTGTTTTAGTTGCTCTAGCAATGAAGTATTTATATTTGTCTTAGAAATATATTAAACTAGACGAACTTTACTCTTAAATCGTTACATTTTAAGCGAGAATACTTATTAAAAACATGTTTTTATTAATAATTGATTGATTCAGGCGTTACTTTGCGGAAATCCATAAATATCAACAAATTATATAAATATATTTAGTAATAAATCTGCTTGATTTCTAAACAAAGGTTTTAATTAACTTAACTTTAGTATAGAACTTTAGTACATATAACTATATTATAAACCAAAGAGTCAACGAACAGAAAACCAAAGTTTAAAGATACGACACGTGTTTCGCCTCTACACGGGGCATCATCAGGAGGTGTGGACTCGCCGAAGTTCGAAACGAGACAAATACGGATTTATTACTAAATATATTTATATAATTTGTTGATGTTTTTATTGTCCATCTGAAGGTAATCGACATTGAGGAGTGGTAGTAGCAACTCTAGAATAACACACACTCATGATACTGAAGATATATTTAAATCAAATTAATTTTCTACATTTTGTTGACTTATAAATAATTGAACAAATTATTAATAAAATGTTTATGCTGTTTATTAATATTGCAGGGGTGCGAGTAAATGAACGTTGCTCACTGAGCAAGCTACGTTCGCGTCGGGGTCGCCCCGCGCTGTGCCAGTCCGCTCGAGCTAACATCGTAAATTGTATCTGTTCGCCGCTCGCGAAATATTGTGCTCCACATTTTAAATTATCGGCATCCAGTTCAAGGGATTTATTTCTTTGTTGGTTTTAATCAGTGAAATGCCTGTTTTAACAATAACATTTGAAATCAACGTAGTCAGTTCTTGAAAGCTTTATCAGTTGCAAACAATTGATTTATCACCCGCGCGGGCTTCGAGAATTTAGCCAAAGGAGATGTTATTGCAAGGCGTACCCCTCTGCTGGCCATATACCCTTCTTGGCCATTCACGTTAAATAAAACTATACGCCGTATTTGATAACTGTGTGCGTATTTTAAGATGGTGTGCGAGATTATTGTAGTGTGCGTTTACATGAATAAGCTTTGTTGGCGCGTGTGCAATGCATGTTTACCTCGTACCCCATCAAAAATGGCAGAAAATTATGATAGCAGATTCTGACGTTTAACAGCTCCTTTTGCTAAATTCTCGCAGCCCGCGGGCGTTCATAAAAATTATATATCAGCCCAGATCAGGATGAAAATCGAAATACTCAAATTGATGAATGAACGTCATACATTGTTGACGTCATCGTACCTGCATCCCAATCGCTCTCCATTTTCATCTGGTTAATTAAGCGACGGTTCATCATCTCCGCATTTATGAGCGGGTTTCACATGACTTACGTACCTAAATACTTACTTAGTTACTTACTTAAAATTACGCTATTATAGAAACCATATCATAGGCAAACGTGTTCCTGAGTGGAGACCGCGTCTAGGCAACTGTAGTGTAGGAAAACCTTTGGCCAGATGGAACGATGATCTGCTCGTTATAGCTGGCAGAAGGTGGATGAGAAGAGCCGAAGATCGTGCTCAGTGGCGCACCTTGGGAGAGACCTACGTCCAGTAGTAAACTGCTGTAGGTTGATGATGAAAGAAACCATTAATTGTGTGCTAGAGTAGTTAGTTAAGTAAATCCTCAAGCAACTCGACATAAAGGATCGTCTGTCTACGATTTGCCGCCGCCGAATCCTAACCTATTTCGGCCAGATCGCGAGACGAGGCGTCGATAACCTGGAAAAACAAGTCATCGTCGGACAAGTAGAGGGGAAAAGATCACGCGGTAGATCCCCGATCAGCTGGTCTGACCAGGTTAAAGATAATGCGTCATTCTACAATGTGGTACAGGCAGCCAAAGACCGGAACCGTTGGAGACAGGCCGTGCGCACATACAAAATGGGTGATCACGATCTTCAGTAATGAAGTACCGACAACAGATAGAGAGAGAGAGAAGTAAGTTACCTGGCGCCTCTCCGTCGTAGGAGAAGTTGGGCACGAGCAGCGTCTGCGCATCCACCACACATCAGTAATGAAGTACCGACAACAGAGAGATAGAGAGAGAAGTTAGTTACCTGGCGCCTCTCCGTCGTAGGAGAAGTTGGGCACGAGCAGCGTCTGCGCATCCACCACTATGACGGCGTCCGAGGAGACGCCGTGGATGCCACGCAGACCAGCCAGCTTCACCGAGCGCGGAAACTCCAGCTCGCGCGTGATCGACACGTCGCCGAAGTTCACCTGAGAAGGACAAGGCTAGCTTCATAAAAACATCACCATATGGTTATAATATTGACGCCAATTTGATTTTGTTGCTTCGCAAAACCTTGAAAAATGCAAATCAATTTCAAAAGTTTGCCATTGTTATTGTTATATAATCCTACAGGAGGCCAGAGAGCCTGATTTACAAATCATTAACCTCATTATTCGCAGCTGGATAGAACTACGCTACAATATCGCTTCATAAACTCTACCCATTTTTTTTTAATCTCCACCTACGAGTGAGTGAGTACGCTACGCATTTAGCAATAAAGTGTATTTATTTTCAAATTCAGTTTAGTACAAAAGTAATAATCCCGTTTTCTAATTTCCTTTGCGGTAAGTTACGAGTATTTTGTTGTTTTCATAACAAATTATTTGTTGCATGCTGAAAACGAACCATATCGTTAAATTATTTAAGTCGATAGTTGAGTAATATTTCGAAAATCCAAAAAGCTGTCTTGCAGACAGAAGCTAATATAAAATGCACGTACAAGTAAAACTTTTAATTAGATTTACTTCGTTGCGAACTAGTCTCGCGTTAACTCCAGATAAGAGAGAGAATTAGTTACACAGCTGAAATTGGTCCATCCAGCAACCGAAAGTTTAACCCTACACTTTCTCGGATCGGTTCAAATAATTTACTGTGATGCAGTTTAGTATTCAGAGCAGAATGGTGCTCATTCACTGCGTTTGTAAGAACGTGAGACGGGCGTGCTCCGGAAACTACACCAAATTGTATAATATACGATTAGTTTTTGTTTATGCGGAAGCCGAGAGCCATTTATTCCTATTTATTTTTCTAGTCACTTAACTAAAATATATTTTTTCTAAAATTTACCGATATAATTCATGCTTCGTTGTCTTACAACATACTCAACAAAAACTAATTTTTAATTTTTGACTAATCACGAAAAAATAATAAGAAATATTTTTTGTAGAGATCTGTTACCTTTAACAGTGTTTGGTTTATTTTATTTATTAACTTGGTTATCGATTCTGAGCAAACTAATTTCAGATTTCATATAAACAAATACTAGTGTTGTATATTCTCTAGATTTTTATTTGGTTTCAAGATTAATGCACTTTCTTTTAAAATGTAGGATAACACAGTCAAACCCAAAATCAGTACAATTTAATAACCGACCACATTTACATGATTACAATTTTTAACAACACTAATATTTACAGATCTTTAGAACACATGTATTCTACGTACTAATTGCTTACAAAATAGTTCACATATATTTTAAGTTATTGTTTTAGACACGCTGTACTATTCACATCATAATAACTTTAATCTACCCATTGTAAGCCAGTGCAGGGTGAACTAGCAACATAGTAAGTAATGAGTGCATAACCCTCCTTGTGCGGGGCAGTCGGGTAAATAATCAGCGCGGGTGACCGCAGCCTCGATGCTATGCGACCTAATGAAACCGCAATCATGGTGGAGTCAGCGGGGAGCTCACCCTAGACCCCTGCTATTTATTGTTTGCCTACTACATACTAAAGTCATCAAGTAGTTTTTTTTACAATTGAAATTAAAAATATTTTATAAGCAGGTTACGTAGATTAAATTAGGTTTTTTTTTTATCAAACTAGTAAAAATAATTTACAATTCATAGCTAATAGAAAAAAAGGATCTGTTCTAAAACTGTAACGATAACGCTAAAGTAAATAAAAATTTTCAAAACTTCGAATTATTAAAATCTAGATAAATTCCATCCTGATATTCATAGCCGAGACAAGATTATAAGTTTGGACCTCAAATCATCATCAAGTCAGCCTCTGGATAATCAGATAGGCATATGATGGAATTATTCCCATCTGTCACCCTGCTCTGTCCGCCTAGGGTGACTAATGGGCCTAAAAAGTTCTATTTGTCCCCCTTTCAGCAACAGGGTGACAGATGGAACTTTTAGGCTTACCATCATTATGGCCAATATAACGAAAATATAACAGTACCTTGATTAATATACGTCATTGCAACATAGGCTAGTTAAAATCCAAAAAAGATAGGACATAATTCGTACATTTGTAGAATGTTGCGGGATCGATAGAGGATACCACCAGGAGCCACCACCTAATTTGCACCGATTCTAGCACCTACGGAACCCTGTTAAATACTCAGTTGAAACTTTGAAATCGGTGTAAAATGTAAACGGGTAAAGTCTATCTCATGAAATTTGTACCACACATTAAGACTATCCTAATGTACCTCTACAATAAATTTCAAAGTTTTACAAGTAGCATGACCAGGAAAAAATGATTTTTTGTAGTTAAATATGCAGTTATTAGCTCGGAAAACATTGACACAGTCAGTGCAAATAAACACAAGGTTTCTACAGCTATGATAAACCTTTCGGTGCATTTGCACCATCCTTCCTCATACGGAACATGGTTTTTTTCACCAACTTATGAATCGCCGAACTGTGCTTCGGAGAAAAGGAATTTATTCGTGATTTTTTTTCAGTGATAACTACTAGTAGTTAGTTACAATCACCACTCTTAAAATATACAAGTTTCTCTCAGAAAAATCCAGAAACTTGAGGTTATTTATCACCTATATTACAAATTAATTAACAGTAGACCCACATAAAACTGCAGTGGTGTGCGTAAATTGAGTCATTCTCTCAATAGCAACATGAGCACCGGCTATATAGCCGGTGCTCATTTTGAGCACCAACATTATTCAATCAGCCCTATGGCGGAATACAGTGGAGGGGTTTTGGGGTTTCATAAGCCCCCGCCCCTCCCCCCGAAATGTCTAAGTCTAAAATTTTTATATAGTAAACGCACAAGTTCTACAAAAAGTAGAATTTTAACTTGCTCGTTAATTGCTCTACAAAAAGTTTTAAGGTCTTTGTCTATTTTTATGTAAGACTTACTATCTAGATAATGTTTATATTAATTAATCATACTTTCAACACTGCCTTCGTCTATGGGTGGCCCAATTGTTGGGCAGCTGCTCGTGTTTTCTCATCCCACGACGTATTTTTTTTCAGAGATTTTTAAGAAATAATTCATAATTATAATTCATTTTTGCGTTGTTTTTGGGTCCCGATAAAGTTATTTTCAGAACAATAAAAAAAACTATGGGCATAAAAAATTGCATAAAAAGGCTCACTTTGCTCACAGCTATAAGATTTATTTCACACCACCTGCTCCACCTCCACACCAATTTCTAATTACATATCATGCTATCATCAAGTTGTCAATGATCAATGCATTACCTCTCTAGGGAGGTAATAGTGTATGAAACTCCCAAGAATTGTAATGTGATTTGAATTTGGAACGTGAAATTCGTGTGGAAACTCGTGGAAAACTCCAAGTAAAAGAACGCCCTTATGGCATTGTAAAAAGTTTGTTCGAAAATCGAACTAGCCACTCACAAAAAAAAAACAAAACAGGTGCGACTTCAAAGATTGTGAAACAAAAGACGGTGCTGGCTGCTGAGTGCGAGGCAATAAAAGATAATTGTAAAATAATTGTAATTCTGATTTTGTAAAAAGATGGGGTATATTTTTTATAAATTGTTTAAAAATTTGCGGCTCGCTTTGCTCGCCACGATTGGGTTTGTTTTATTAGGTGATTTTGGCTACTATAAAGTGATTTTCCTTAATCAACCAAGATCCTGAAAAAAATGTATCGATACATTTGTATTATTGACGGTGTTTCTTTCCTAAATTACCTAAAGTTCTAAAAAAATGCGATTTGTTCGTTATTTCTGTCTTGTTATTGATCAATTTAACTTATTTACTTTGGGTTTTGTATTGCATAAAAAATGAACAATTTAATGTACTTCTATACGCGTAATAACGATTGATAAATTCAATTTTTTTCAAATGTTTCAGTCTCAGTATCGATAAAAACATTAGGACAGATTTTTAAATGAGTTGGTGCTATTGATAAATCGTCTTGTTATTAGGTGCAGTAGCATGAAATTCAAGAATTGAATGGCATTCGAGTGGCATTTTGACAACTGCTTGAGGTTCAATTTTCGTTTTAAAGTTTGAACGATCTACATGTTTAGTAGACATTTGTCACGTCAAACAGCATTTTCCTGATTATAAATAAATGACGTATATATGCGCTTTTAATTTAAAGACATAAGTCGTTTGGTGTCAAAATTGAACCTGTAAAACTTACAAACGATGACGCGTTCAATTTTTCATAGATGGAAAAGCTTGTGGAAGAGATTTATTTTGTTTATCTGACGTGAAATGCAACTGTCGCTTCTGTTGGCTAAGTTCCTATGTTATTTACCTATAATGCCCAATAAACACTTGTTCCGTATTAGATCCCAAAGTTTTTTAACTGGCATACGTTACAATTACCTCGTTAATATATTTGAGATAAGTTTTGAAACTGTGTCGATTTTGCCTGTAGAATTGTGGTACAAAACCTCTGAAAAAATGCGTAAATCTAAGGATATACTCCTATTTAGAAAACGTAGGCAGTTGAAAATTTGGGAGAGCAGTGTGGCAAAGACCTTGACCATTACATCAAATTGCACAACAACAGGAGTTGACCCAGAATAGATTTATCTGATACCAAAGTATTGTAATTGCTATCACAATTCAAAGGTGTTCCCGGTTTCGGATTTAGCTGAAACTTGGTGGGAACGTGGAGCATGGTGTCGTACAAAATATATCACACTGCACCAACTGTATACAAACGCCTCATCAAGCTATGGCCTTATGAAGGTATCTCCGGATCCAGCCATCTCCGGAGGTTGAAATTTATATATGGTAGGGGCAAATTCATTTGAAATCAATTTATGTAAAAATTAAAGCTTTAAACAAATGTGTTCAATTATGTCCTATCTTTGCTCAAAACACGCCTAATTTGACTGCACTAACACTGCTATTCACTGCAACACTGCGCTCGTCACATTTGAGACATTTGATGCTCAATCTCAAAAGCCCAGTAATGTAAGATAGTTAATTGTTATATTTAGATATATGTTAGGAAGTGTTGTGTTAATAGCAGGAGCCGGCCAATAACTCAAACTATAAAGCACACAGTCCCAAGTGGCTGTTAATCTCGCGAGCCCGCTCCGCCACACTCCCATTTTCCGCCATTTTCCTCAATTAGCCGAGCCTGTCGGTGATCGAGTGGACCGCCACTTCTTACTACAATATCCTATAATCTGGTATAACAATGTTTGATTATCCAACGATCAAATAATTTCAACTAATGTCTCGGCCGAGTACTCGGTACGTGTGATCTAGGCATAACCATCGCGTCGCTACCAATTAATCCAAAAATGTAACATGCTAACTAACATAAATAATGAATGTAATTAGTTATGCTAACTTGGCTCGATATTGTTTCGTCTTGTAAAAACAGTGGTTTTGATTTCATAGCTTTCAAGCCGCCTGAAGACCTTTCCCTTGACATAATGATAATTTACTCAGGATCGTATGGATAGTTGGAAATCATCTACAAGATTGAATTATTCGTTCTCTCTCCTTTCGAGGCGCACTATATACGTCATATTTATAAATGGAAGGGAATAAATTTATTTTTTATTTAACTCACGGCATACTCGTCGCACCAGACGGAGAACCACTTGACGTCCTTGAGGGTCTTTCCATCGGGCAGCGCCAGCGTCAGGCCCTCGCCGCGGTAGCGCCGCAGCGGACCCGTGCCGCCGCGCTCGTCCCGCAGACGCAGCGCCCCCGACGGCCCTGGGGTCTTCGAGTTACCCACGTAGAAGTACGCCGCTGCGGGAAAAACAAACAAATTAATTAATAGCACACAAGTATTAAAGTACAGAAACACAATGTAGTACATTGAAAATGCGACCAAGAAAAGGGAGCCACATTGGCTAACTTCTAGTACATTTTGGTCCAATGCTAATTTTCGAAAAAGAGAAGTAATAGGGCTAGATTACTATTATATGCTAAAACTACTAGGCTTTTGTCTAAATTGTCAATAAAACTACATCGTAAAAAGTAAAAAAACATATTTGCAAATAGAGATATATTCATTTTTATTAACAGGGTATCTGAAAATTTTCGGTCCTATATACCGCATCCATATTGGTTTGCTACGGTCCATCTATACTATAAGAACACCGTTACTCATCTATGATAATAGTAAAAAAAATTGTTGTCTGTAAAGTTAGTTTGCGGATGATAGTTTAACGTGACAACGTCATAACAAACCATTGATGACAGCGTAACGGATGAGCGTAACCGTCAACGTTTTCGTGCATGTAGCTGGCGTTCATCGATTTATTAAACATAGTCACGTCAAAAAACATTTTTAAAAACAAGCTTTTCGACATCTTGGCCGATCCACCATTATGGATTTAGAGTGAAGACATTATATTTTGCGCATTTTAAGATAAAATAACTAGTCCGCCATCTTGGGCCGTCCGTGACTTCAATTACCTTACCATGTATTGTCATCCAAACTAAACGTGTATTAAAATTGGCCTGTGACCTTTTCCAGTTCCTAAAGTAAACCCATATTTTTATCTAATTTGATACAGTAGTTTTGACATGATTGAGGAATAAACATATATTTATCTATCTCTAGAAACTGTTGCCTTTAATTTATTAGTATGACTGTGTTGACATAGCCATCAAGATACAAAATAGAATTATTTAGGTTCCGGACAATCCATACAAAAATTCAGCCGAAACAATTCTTGTTCCTCGATCTTCACGCAAACATTTGACAATTAATTTTACAAAACCTTGTGATAATTGGTTTCTGGAGTCATTGAATTGCTGTAATTTAAAAGTCAAAGCAGCAAGTTTTTTTAATTAAAAGTATTTATCGGGTAATGATTAAACAGCCAAGGAAATGAAAGCTCTCGACTAGTCCCGACAACCTTGTGTTTGACCAGTTGTGAGTTGATACTATTCTGTGGCTAATAATGATGAACTTCACCATCACTCATTGCTGCGAGATGAAAGTGTCTCTTCGTATTTCAATTTACTTTAGGAAAATAAGCTTTATAATCAACAGTTTTTATATAAACATGGTACAACCGACTTCAATTGGACTGTTCTAGTGACCATAAACACCACTGAAAATTCACAGGGAAGCAAAATACGCAAATACGTTTATTTCGACGCCATATTTTTTAAGTTATTTTGATGTAAAAACAAAACTACTGAATCAATTTTGAAAACAAATACTTCTGAAACAAATTTGTATGGGACCCAAATGAAAACATTTTCTTTCAACCAAAAAAAAAACTTTTCAAAAATCGGTTTATAAACAACAAAGTTCTGAGGTAACAAACATAACACATTCAAAAAACTGACTCGTGTCAGCCCGTGACCACGGCTGTTGCAAACAGTCGAAACGTCGGGACACAAAAACGAGGTGAGCGCGATAAATACCCGTTACATCAAATAACTATATTGATAACCTCCTCCTTTCTTGAAGAAAAAATATTTCATTGTTTGAGAGGTTATACTTTCAGATTGGTCCATTTTATTCAAATCGGTTCAGTAGTTTAGTTTTAAAATCATAATAACTGAAAAAAAAGGTCGTTGAAGTGAAAAAAATTGCGTATTTTGCAACAGTCCGATTGAAGTCGATTGTTGTATGTTATTGTAAAACCTTGATTTGTTAACACCAAACCTAACATAAAAGATAACAAGTACAATGAGCGGTCTTATCGCTAAGAAGCAATTTTAGCATTTACCAACTATTAATTCTCCACAAAGTGAGTATGCTGAACATGCAAATTGTCCAACTAGCCTGCGTAACGTAACGTAACGCGACGTCGCACAGTAACGCAGGTCAAAGGACAAAGCATTCCCGCGCAGGTATGCTGCACGAATTTACATTTATATCACAGAGACAGGGTACATGTTGTACATGGAATATTCGCGTGCAAAGCACATTTTTTTTATTTTCACCTTTTTATTAAGTAGTCACTTTCTTGTTCGTCTGTCTGTTTCTACGGGTGGAATTTGAATTTCGATCACTTCCCGATTTAGCTATCTGGCTGAAACTTTCATGGTAGCTCAAAACTCGATGACAATGCATTCCAAAACCGCTGTTTATATCTCATAACGGAGGTGAGATAGATAGTCCAATCATTTGGTAGTTTTGACTGGAAAAAATCCCGGGAGTTTTGAAAATGGGTAGGTTTATGTATTTCGATGTGCTCTTTCAGAATTTCAACTTTGCGACCACTATTTGATATGCGCGCGCCGCCAATTGTAAAAATGACGTCTGCTAGCGCCAGACACTATCTCCTTTCCGACCCATTACCTACACGATAAAAACATATACCACAAAAATAAACTAGAGAAAATTTCCATCAATTTATGCATCAACAACTTTTTTGTAAAATCAATAGTTCAGCCGTACGAGCACGCGCAGGCAAAAAGCTAGCAGGCGTTATTTTTACAATATAAAGGCGCGAGCATAAAAAAATAGTGGTCGCAAAGTTGAAATTCTGAAAGAGCACATCAAAATACATAAACCTACCCATTTTCAAAACTCCCGGAATTATTTACGCCTAACCCCCTTTTTTCTGACCAAATGACTGGACTAAGACCAAACACATAACAATGTGGTTTTTCGATTTTAATCCATCAAGATGGCATCCTGCAGGGCACGCCTCCCCCCAACAGTACAGTTTTTGTTTTTTTCCAGCTTATAAATAATAGCTCCCACAACGAATTCAACGTAGGCTGTTCATTCCTCCTCATACACTTTCTTAATTACAACAGTAATACTCTACTAATTACTATATCTATATAGTAATAATCTGTTTTAAAAATTTAATCCAATTTTACTACGACTGCCTACAAGCTAATTTTACTACAAGCGAACTGCATCTCTTATATTTGTTTTGGTATTAAAATATATTTACGCTCGCTGATACAAGCTGAGAAAGCTTTTCGTAACTAAGTTACTTAGCTGTCGTAAAAACTTTTCTTATTTAAAAAGAACTGCCAAGTAAAGCCAGTGACCTACGCGGTCTTGTAATTCCGTAATAATGCATGAGTAATATTATTCCAAAATAATGCATGAGTAATATTACTTCATATGTAAGAATTAATAGGTTCCATAAATAAATGAAACAGCTAAATAACTATGGAGTAACGATTACGTTTTGAACTGTAGCAATACATTACGAAGGTTATAAATAAAAACATTAACAGGTAATTAGAATAATTATTACTTTTATAATAAAATCCGCTGTTCGCCTCACATACAACACATTAATTCAGTCGTAGTCACGCGATCCTCACTTTCAGTTACATTTGGAGCAACACATCTCCACACGACACTCATTCAAGTTTTATTTACTGCAATATATGTATAATAGTACGTTATTTGGAATGTCTTTTCGTTGAATATATTTTTTTTAAACTTTGTTATCATATAACTTTGTTATCATATAACTTTGTTATCATATAACTTTGTTATCATATAACTTTGTTATCATATAACTTTGTTATCATATAACTTTGTTATCATATAACTTTGTTATCATATAACTTTGTTATCATATAACTTTGTTATCATATACCTACAGATTTAAAAATACCTTTATAACGTGACTACGTCTAATAAATCGATGAACGCTGGCTGCATGCACGAAAACGTTGACGTTATTGTCCGATAACGCTCATTATCCCGTTACGTTGGTAGTCACGTTAAACTATCGTCCGTAATATTAACCAACTTTACACACAACCATTTTTTCAATTGGGAGGATGTACTTCCAGATTGATTTCATATAAATTTCATGAAAATTGTTTCAGTACTTTGGTTTTTTAATCAAAATAACTGAAAAACGACGTTATCCAAGTAAACGAAATTGCGTATCTTGCTTCCCTGTGACTATTCAGTAGTGTTTACGGTCACTAAAACAGTCCAATTGAAGTCGGTGGTTTTTGTAAAACCTTGAATATATTGTTTTTAGATTTTACATATAACTGATAGATTAATCAAATCGGTTTACTATAATATTTCAGGTTTATACCGGGAATTCTGTTTTAATTCCATAAAGTATTCAAAAGTTAAGGGTCGTTTTGTTAGGCTCAATTCACACTGGGATGGCAGGGGCCGGCAGAACAATTTCAGTGTTAAATAATTTTGAACATTATTTACAATATTTAAAGACCAGTATCGCTTGAGATTGAGATTCTCAATAGGCCCAGAGGTGATATTCATCTTCTTTAATGAGTTATATTAGACGAAAATGAAGTTTCTTTTCATTTGGTGTATCGTCGCGGCTACATCTGTCACACAAATAAATGTTCACAACTTGATCCACGCACGCACTGGGAAAAGGAATCAGGCTCTACCAAGTATGTTGTAATTTTGATGTAGGTACTTCTTTAACTGGTAAAATAAAGTGAACATCAGCGCGAATAATATAAATGAATCCACGATGATTGATTTCCCGTCGCTTCCACCTTTGGTTTCGTTAAAGGTTTCAAATTATTATTTTCAAGAATTTTGCGATTACGAAACAACTTTTCTATATGCCATGTTTACAAAATACAAGATTAATAACAAAATTGAAGTTATTTTAATACGCCTACATAGTTTAATCTCTAAAGCGTCGATGACACAGGGCTAGTTTACAAGCTACAAGTCAGCGTCTTAAAAAACTAGCGAGTAAGCGAGTTAAAGTAAAAAACCCGATGACGCGGAGCAATTTTACTTTTAAACTAGCCATGTATCATCGAGGCTTTAGTGTCAGTGATTAATTAGGACTACATTACAGACTACGTTTAACGATTTTTTTTTCAGTAGCTCCTAACTAGTCTGATTCACGTTGCGACTCTACATTTCCTCCACATTGAAATTTAAACTGTATTTTCATATAATCAAGGTTTATTTTGGCTTAAGGAGCATTAAAAGATAGTAAATGCATAAGTTTGTTGCGATGTTATTACAAGAAGCAGCTCGCGGCCATTCGGAATATCTGTGCTAGGCGCTTGTCCTCCGAAGTTGACACAAGAACTTCGTGGCTTATACGATATCGTGTTACTTTTCTTGTTCTGAAATTTATGGAGGCCACCTTAGACTTAAGCCATAAGTAGAGATGGGCTGGGCACTTGGCAAGGCTTGGATCACAGGTAGAAGACGTTGTGGCCGAGTGGATGAGGATTTGCGATCCTTACCTTGCGATCTGATTGTCGCAGGTTCTACCCGAAAATTTTGAATTTACGTAAGACAAGAGTGATTATAATGTTTTTGTAATCTTGATTTTGATTGAACTGAGCTAGCGCATGAAAACAATTTACTTTTCGGCCTAAAAAGTATAAGTTAGTATAAGCCTCACACTGGCCTATTTCTTAGACTACCGGGCAAAAATTCTTAGACAGTGCTGGTGGTGCAGTGGGCACCCCTACAGTCTTAGAATTTTTGGTCACCTGGAAAATTTATTCGCCAGCCTTGTTTTAGACCGTTACTTGGAACGTCTTGGGTACCAGTCGTGCACTAAATGGTAAACTTCGGACAACACACATTGGGAAAAGTCAATAAATGCTTTGGACTACTATGAAGTACTTACTGGGTCCTTCTCCGTCGTAGTGGAAGTCCTGCAGGTAGAGCGTGCGGCTGTCGATGGCGTACACCGTGCCTTTGACGCCGTGGTGCAGCTGTGACAGCGGCCCGATCTCCTTGCCGAAGTAACCGGCGCCGCGGCATGAGCCTGCAACAATATAATCAAGGTTTTACAAACACATACAACAATTTCAATCGGACTGTTCTGGTGACCGTAAGCACCACTGAAAAGTCACAGGGAAGCGAAATACTTTGATTTGAAAATCAAAGTACTGAACCGTTCATTAAATTTCTATGGGACTAATTGGTTTATACAACAAAGTTCTAAGGTAACAGACATTAAAAAAGCAACTGAATTTATAACCTCCTCCTTTTTTGAAATTGGTACCCAGGGCCCCCATCCTGAAAGGGTACCCGAAGGACACTCACATTTATTATCAAAATATTTCATAATTATATATCATATTTCAAAATATTTTTGTCGGGCACATTACATATTTTTCACTAAAAAAGTTACAACCCTAGATCTATATCTGTGGTTACAGGTCAAAATGAAATGATCGAAATAATTCCTAAGCTCAGGTACTCCGTATTTTTTAGGGTAGAAAAATTAAAGTAATAAAAAAATAATGATTTATCATTGTTGTCCCACTGCTGGGCAAAGGCCTCAACCCATTCTTTCCATTTCCCTCTGTCATGGGCCTAAAAATTAATAGTAACCAAAAAACCAGCAGCATACTTATGTATGTTATTAATGACATAATGTATTTGATTACTCATAATAAAAAATCATAGTAGAAAACATGTTAGTATACATTGCTTTCATTACTGCACAAAAGGGCCCCAAATTCTTGTGTGCCCAAGGGCCCCAGTATAGTTTCAGACGGCTTTGGGTCTGGTGATTGAGAGATTCAAAAGCCCATAAGCTTCATTGCTTGTCAAGATGTGAACCCGTTTGGTGCGGAGTCGAGTGGCATTTGACTCCGCCGTGTCTCGTGAATGTCGAGCAAATGTTGACGGCTCACCTTGGGCCACATCTACTACAGCTGCAGAGCACGTCTGTATTTTCACTTGTATTTTGTCTGTTTATACACGAACAGTCAATAGTACAAAAACAGTTAACTTTGAAGTTATTTTTTCACTTGTATTTACCACAATGTCTACGGTAGCTTACGTTTATAAGAAATAGATGGACTCCCTTTTCCGCTCTTAGACTCTTGTTAGTGATCTTTGCGTTTGTAATCTACCAAACTATGTAGCCAGCTTACGGTTGTAAGAAGTATAATTAAATCATTTTATTTCAGATAAAAATCCATAATTCAAACATTCACAAAAGCAAAATTCAAATTCACATTAATTTAAAAATACAATTTATATATTTATATATTATATATATTTTTATGAAAAATAAAAATGGTATATTTTTATTTTTCATAAAAATATACCTACAACTGAATATATAATTTCAAAACTGCACTGTGTCCAATAATAGTTTCATCTATTTATTTTGGTATTTCCCGAAACAATTTAACAAATATTTAATTTCTAAAAAGTTAACAATATTCTAAAAATTTACTTAATTTGGATGTCATCCGTCATTGAAGAAAAATAAAAAGATTTGGGACACTTTTGTCGGCTACTCGTTAAATCCACATTACAAGTACATATTTACTGTAAGTCGGTTAAATTTTTACTCGGACATAAATAAGTTAATAGTGCACCAAGCCAGGCAGTTACCAAGTGTTATAGCACAGTACGTTATATTTAAAAGCACATTATAATATCCGTTTTATCGCGTTTGTGATGAAACTCGTTTAATTAAACCGTGGGAATATTGGTATACTTATTTAATTAATTTATAAACATTTGGAAATATTTCAAAGTACTCACGTTAACTTTACATTAATGGTTATTTACGTAACAAGAAATGAATGTGATTTGATATATTATTACTTTTATTTTATTGATTGCGGTGAAGTAATATTTTCCTTTGGCGATGGCGTAAGTTTGTATACCTGATGAATTAGACATTATAACATTTTGTATTTCGAAATAAATTAAGTACTGTAAATTTTGTGAATGTAAATCTTGTAATATAGATTGTAGTAGTTAAATTATGCTGTAATAAAGGTATTAATTACTTACTTAAAACTAAAATAACCTCATAAAATAAATCATTAATAAAAGTAACTTAAAGCTGAAATTTGGATTTTATGATAATTAATGTAATGCTCTACCGCAAGACAAACAAAGCGATTCTGTCAAAATTATATCCTAACATATTTATCCTAGTTATATTTTAACTCTGATACGCTTTATAGTGGACCGTTTTATACGCAGTAAGAATACATTAGTTGTCTGTAAAGTTGGTTTACGGACGATAGTTTAACGTGACTACCAGCGTAACGGGTCAATGAGCGTTACCGGACAATAACAACGTTACCGGACAATGACGTCAGTTCATCAATCAATTTAAGATACCTACTTATCATCATCATCATCATCCGTAGCCGGTCTTGGCCCACTGCTGGGTAATGTTCTGCTATCTTGTGTACTCTACCTACATTTTACCTGTCATCGAGTCAGACTGCACTTTCAACTGGCAGGTTTAAGAGGATATGTGAAAATTTGGAGACGCTGCGTTACATTATTACTCAGTAACGATACAGGTTACAAACTTGATGTTAATACAGTGATTACTCGAGGATATAATCAAAATAAATGTAAGACAGAAACACGATTGGTGAAACTTTTCTCGATAGATTTTTTTAAACTCGGCCCTTATTAAATCTAATTTAAATCCATCCTCCGAATTCAGAGAATATTTAAGGTAAGTGTTTATACTATTGAGTGAGTAATCAAAGAACTTAGATAAATGTAAACGGATTGTTTATAAATTCGATACTTATCAAGCAATACGATGTTTTATCATTTGTCGCTTACGCCAGTTACTTTGGAGCGACACAATTCTATACCTAACCTCTTCCCTCGGGGTAAGGTATGTAATTGCGCTATCACTGTCTTGCAATTCGGCCGCTGTCATTTCTGACAGTTTCACATATCCTCTTAATAGTGTTTATTATAACATACAACGCATGTGCTACACGCGAGAAAGTGATATAGAAACCTGTCGCAGCCAGCGTGGGCCGGAAAAACGTACGTACACACGATTACTGAGAAAGTATCTCAATCGGGACGTACTCGCAGCGTTTGGTATGCGAAAGAGTGTTTTGTATGTGTCACAGGAAAGTTGCAAGAATCGTATGTTTATAACTTTCAGCATCGTCATCATATTAGTCTTAGAACGTCCACTGCTAGAGACAGGCCTCCTTCTTAAGGCCCAAAATCCCACGTGCCGCTATCTTGCTCACATTTGTACATTTTTGAAGATATAAATTGATAGTATAAATTTTAAAAAAGTAGAGCAGTGAAATTGTTACTAAAAAGTCACGAAATTTTGTCGTGACTACGTCTAATAAATCGATGAACGCCGGCTGAATGCACGAAAACTTTGACGTCATTGTCCGGTAACGCTCATTATCCCGTTACGCTGGAAGTCACGTTAAACTATCGTCCGTAAGCCAACTTTACAAACAACCAATTTATTGACATGCTACGTCTAATAAATCGATGAACGCCGGCTGCATGCACGAAAACGTTAACGTCATTGTCCGGTAACCCTGTAATTGTCCGGTAACGCTCATTGTCCTGTTACGCTGGTAGTCACGGTAAACTATCGTTCATAAACCAACGTTATAGACAACCAATTTTTTGTATATTTTTTGTTTTCATATGTTTATAAGCTCTGAATCAATAGAAAAACATTTTTGCCCAAACTCGTTCGGACTTAGTATTTAATGAAGCACTGTTTACTTTTTCGCTTGATGTTCTGATCTTTTTGTTATCAAACATTATACTGATAGACAAAATACACCTATCAATAACCAAATCATTGATTGAATCAGGCGTTACTTTGCGGAAACCCATAATTATCAACAAATTATATAAATATATTTAGTAATAAATCCGCTTAATTTCAAAGTTTAAAGATACGACACGTGTTTCGCCTCTACACGAGGCATCATCCACACCTCCTGATGATAAATAATAAATATATTTATATAATTTGTTGATAACCAAATCATTGAAGGCTTTGCACTCGCTGCTACTAATTTATCACATTCTGTGCAATCTTAACTCACTGAGTTGTCACACTCTTGTATTTTTATAATAGTTTTCAGATAATTGTGCACCTTTCCCCTCAACCAATTATAATAAGAAATTATTAGTTCCATGTTGTGTTGTAGTAATGATATTAGTATGGCTTTCTATAAAATAAACATTAGACACAGCAATATAACAGTTTAAAGGGAAAGTAAACATAGATCGAGTGTATAATGTAGGTACGTGAAAGTAGAGTCTCACTCATTGCCAATGACCGAGAGGTGACCTCCGCAGCCTGGAAACCTCACGATCCAGCACACAGTAAAGTTTAATCGATTTAAATAAAATATCATAGAGCAAGGTTGTAACCAAAAGTTACTTGGTTGTTCTTCTTATCGTGTCACTAGTTCTTTCGAACCAGTGTGGTGAAAGGATTTCAATTTCGCCTCGATGAGGCTACTTTCGTGCACTCGACACATGTTTTCGATCTTTTTGATTCTACGACATGCCGGTTTCCTCACGATGTTTTCCTTCACCGTTGCGAGAACGTGGGATGCATACATAGATTACTATATACTTGGTTGTTAATACAGTTTTACGAGGGATGATTTTACAGATTTAAGCCAAAGAAACTTATTAACACAATTTACTTGTTATCAATTATAACGGTTATGCAATATTATGATAACGAGACATCACCATCCAGCTGGCAGTAAAGTTTAATCGATTTAAATTTATTATCATAGTGCAAGGTTGCAACCAAAAGTTACTTGGTTCTTAATACAGTTTTGCGAGGGACGATTTTTACAGATTTAAGCCAAAGAAATATCAACTTTGATATAATTTATTGATATAAAATTAGCTGACCCGCGTGCGACTTTGTCACCCGTGGAAGAATTGTTTATTGTCGATGTTGTTTGTTACACCCACGGAAGAAATGTCACAGAAAAGCAAAGTGTCAGTACTAAGCAAGTCAATCAATACTTATACTATTATATCTACCCTCTGAAAATATGTAGCGTAATATTATATAGCCTTTTCAGGCTTCGTACCGTATTGTAAAGTTTCAGTTAAATCCGTTCAGTAGTTTTTACGTGATGGACGCACACACAAACAAACGTACAAAAAAAAGTGCGAAGGGCATTTTATTTAAACTCTACGGAACACGTTTACGTCAAAAAAACATAATGTACAGGAATTCGGGGTTGATGAATAGATTTACTAGTTAAAAATGATAACAGATAAGCAATATTGGTAGCTGCTGCGCGCGTATTTAACTACTTGGCAACGGGAGGGCAGCCTGCCTGTATCCTTTCCAGTCATTAATTATAAGCTAAAGTGCCTTTTAATTAGGTTTATCAGGAAAAAAAATAATCGGGGTTTTCCGTAACTCGGCCTCTGGTATTGGGGTACTCAGGGAATAACTCATTAGCACGCCTAATCAGTTCAGCAGTCTCAGCATGATTCAGGAACCGATATCCATCCATCCATCTTCGCAAATCTCAATCGAACTTACGAAGGTTTTGTGTTTTTGTCAAAAGATGTGTAAGAATTGCATCTATCTGTTTGGTATTGCACAATTGTGACATAACGGTTACGTAGTAAGGTAGACCTTGTTACCGGGTAGTAAAGTTCAAAGTTGTTAGTGGTGATAATTAGGGTTATTGTTTGATTAAGGTCGTGTCACTGATGGGAAGAGGAAATAAAACCTTGATTACCTACATATATCTTTTTTCACCAACAAAATTCCAGTGAATTCTATCAAATCAAGTTATCTGAGGTATTAGATAGCTGAGTTTCTCCCCAACATTTTCTTCTTGGGGTAGTAATTTGGTGATTACCATTAAACTGGGAAAGTATAATTTTTCTTATTCCAATAATTCGTAACTCAGTCTAACGAGCTGAAAGCGACGAGCTCTCAGAATTTTTGAATGAACGCCGGCTGCATGCACAAAAACGTTGACGTCATTGGTAACGCTGTCATTGTCCGGTAACGTTCAGTGTCCGGTAACGCTCTCATTGTCCGGTAACGCTCATTGTCCCGTGACGCTGGTAGTCACGTTAATCTATCGTCAATAGGTTGTTATATCAATTGTGATATCAATGTCGATAGGTTGATGGTAGTAGGCAAATAGCGAAGCTTCTCGATCCGTAATGTAATCGTCCATCTGCATAATGAAGGCATACCTACCCCTCCCCCTCTCTCTACCCGCCCTATCTCCCCTAACGAGGGCTCATTAAAGAGAGGCTGCGGTCTCCACCTCTACCGTAGTCAATAATCATGGCTTTCCGCACTTTGATGTGAGTATGTTAATCATTGAAAGAGCTTTCTTTTAGTATTCAGTTTTCAGTATCTTTATTGCAGTTAATAAGTCATGTTACATTTGGTACAAAGTTACTCTTTGACTCTTTATCCTGTTTACCGTTTACGCCGCCATAAATGCCCTTACTTATGCCTAAATCACACGTACCGAACAAACGGGCGAGACAGTAAAATGTTAATCGGCAGAGACGCTTGTTCGCTTAGCTGAGCACACGGCGCTATGTTTATACGTACCGAGTACTCAGCCGTTTGCTCGGTACGTGTGATCAAGGCATTAGGCTGACTGCGCAAGTTGAGTGGTGCATATTTAGACTGAATGATCTTTTACTTAAACTAGAACAAAACATCATATCGATGTAGGTACATAATATTTATTATTTGATGACCAGTCTGCTCTGTACAGGAACTTGAATAGATCTCCAACAGGTACTCAATAGCCTGCCCTAGGTCTCGGCACCGGAAGCTCTATCCGCCAGATTACGTTGTGATGTCACATCCAGGAACAGCGCTCATATCCTCAGCTGGGTACCCGATAACGCCTGCTATTAATATTGCAGCATCTGTTGCTCAATGCTGAGCTACCAGGGACTATAGCTAGGTTATTGAGTTTTATGCTTTTTCAATGTTACGAGGTAAACGTAAGTCTCCTTGTTGTTATAGGCCAGAATTATCTTCGTGCAGAAGTATTTTGTGTTTCAGTCATAAAGTTAGAATGATGAATAACGGCGTTCCTATAGAGAACTAAGATAGATAGAATCAAGCCATGTTGGAGTCGTAAATCAGGGCAAAAAAATCCTTGTCAATAAAAATGAAAAATTTCCATTTTCAAATATTGTTTGTTACTTTTTCCGGTGGATTTTTAAAAGCATTGAATAAACCTAGTACCAATTTTAGCTTTTATTTCTCTAGTCTTGTTACTTAACTTCTCTATTTCGAAATTTAGAAGTTTTTTAAAATTTGCCAGCTTTTATGGTGCGTTTTCAATGTGTACTACATTATGATTCTAGTACACTCTTGTAGATTATAGTACTCCTAGTAGTTTTGAGTCAGAATTTATGGGTTAGAGGCGCTTTGTCTTTGTGCAGAAGTCTATTGTGTTGCAGTAGACGCAGTTGTAGCGACTCTTATCAAAAACTTGTTTTTAGCTCACGATTAATAAGATATAAGATTCTTTAGTACCAACTGCTGAATAATAGGTACCAACTGCTGAACTAATAGGTATGTACTTTGAAATGCCTTTGTCTTTTTCTAGCTCATAAGTTTAAACCATACCGAAATTCAGTCCAGTCAGTTTGGTAGTTTTGGGGTGATAGAGCAAACATCCATCTAACTATCCACCCATTCTAACACTTCGTAGTATTGGTATGAATATCAATTCAATTCAATTTATATGAAATGAGTTTTTTTATTATTTTTTTATACTTGTCGGGACGAAATACTTTAGCTGTTTTCATGAACAGACAACATCAGAAAGTTTCGTATATTTTTACTACAGCATAAACATTTTTTTAGTCAAATTGGTTCTGTAAGCGGCAAACAAGTTGTCCTCTGGCGAACCTCGTGACAAAGGTGCGCAGAATGCATGTCTTTCTTTCGTAATTCTTATGTCAAAGTGCACAAAGTTCTGCGCAATATACAATACAGCACCTACATTAAAAATATGCCCTGTAAAAGGGCTATCTTCTAGTACATTTTGGTCCCATGCAAATTTTCGAAAAACAGAAGTCATTACAGGGCTAGATAAATATTATGTTAAAATTACTAGGCTTTTTCATCTATCTATACATCTTCTTCTATCTATATCTATACATATAATAAAGCAAAAGACCCCGAATTTCTGTACATATGTTTTTTTTGACGGAAACGTGTTCAGACGAGATTAATTAACATGCACCATTTATTTTTTTATTGGAAGACTGTTTGTTTGTTTGTGGGTTTGTGTGATCGTCCATCACGTAAAAACTACCGAACGGATTTTACTGAAACTTTACGATATTATAGTTACAAAGCCTGAAATGGTTATAGGCTATATCATATTACGCTAAATATCTTCAGAGGGTAGATATAAAAGTTTAAAGTTTGTATGGAAACAGTTTATTTTATGAGTGTATACATCTCAAACTTTGGAACTATATTTTACAAAACAAATAATTAGATACGGGTTTCACCGATTTTCAAAATTAAAGTTAAAATATGTAAAAGTACGGATTTAAGGTGTTATAAGACCAAAAGTTGAATGACCCTATCTCCTCAGGTAAACACAATATTTAATTGAAAATTGCATTTTTATAACCTCCGAAGATAAATATCGCTAAGTTTTGACGTTTTCTACTCAATTCAATGTTTGAGTGGTTAAAAAGAGGGTTTGAAAATGTGCAAGTTTTGATTGACTTGCTTAGTACTGACACTTTGCTATTCTGTGATATTTATTTCGCGGGTGGAACAAACAACACTGACAATAAACAATTCGTCCACGGGTGACGAAGTCGCACGCGGGTACAGCTAGTTGTTAATAAAACAATATTGTAAAAAGTAACAAACATTATTTGAAAATGCAGATATTTCATTGTTATTGACAAGGTGTCTGAATTTTTTTGGTCCTGTCTTACGATTCCATTTTGGTTTGATACTGTCCATCTTGTTCTGTATGAACATCGTTATTCATCTATGACTACACGGTATTGCAGTCAAGATCGGCCGCCCTACACGTAGACGAGGCCCGGGTGATCGCGAGCCGCGGGATGACAAATCACTTTCGCTGCTGCGCGTGCGCCGCCTGCTTTCACGCATTTTTGCGCTTGCTACTGATCTCCGTACATACCTACTGGACTAGGTAAGTGGACACTTTGACTTTCATTTCAATTGGTTCACTTGTCGTGAACCAGTCCAATCTAGAAGAAACACGGCGCCCATTTGGGACTTTTAACTCGAAATATGGTAGAGTCATCCCAGTTATGGCAAATATTAGATTAGACACTAGCTGACACCCGCAATTTTGTTTACGTTGCAAATGAACAATAGTAGATTATGCACCAAGGGTATAAAGCAGTGTCTTATGTCGCGGGCTGCATGTTGAACCCTGAGTGTAACGACTAACGAAGGAAGGAAGTTGAACCCTGAGTGTAACGCTTCGGAGTTATGTAGAGTCCTTAGTGAATCGAGGGGTTCAAGCTGCCCAAGACGAAGACTGGCTTTATTCCAGAGTATTTTCTTTTCACACCTTCTGCGAGACCTCCGAGAGTCTGCGAGAGTTCATTGATATGGTGGCCAGTTAGATTTTAGAACAAACCTCTTTACAATGCCATATGGACATTCTTTTACTTAGAGTTTTCCAAGAGTTTCCACACGAATTTCACTTGAGAATACTGAACACTGATGAATTGAGTTTCCATTTACATACCAAAACAGCAAGAGTCGTCCGTACATTTCATAGGTACCTAAAAAAAGCACTTTACCTGCTTAATCATTTATAACAAGGACATTTAGCTAGTCCACTTTCCATTATTCAGTGCAACGTAGTTTCTACTTAAGTAGAAGTTTATTTTCCTCATGTCACTGCATTTTCTACAGAAAGTAACATGTTTCCGTAATGGTTATTTCTTCGCAAGTGCATTCCGTAAAAAATACCTATGATTTCTTAAAAGACGCAGGGTCTGGAGAGGTTTCGAGAAGTCCTTTGTCGGCGTCCACTTCAGCCCGGAGGCTCTTCAAAGGCATTGTTGGACGTTTACGGGTCCCGATGGGATTTGAGCCCGTCCGGGACATTCGATTCACGGGTTTGTGTTAGAGAAGTGATTGAGACAACTTCCGACGGGACTCCTAAATATTTAGTCTTGATTTAAAAACAAACATTCTATTTTCATTATTTAGTTTGGGTGTTTTCTATATATTCTCTAATGTATTTACAAAAAAAATTGGTTGTCTGTAAAGTTAGTTTACGGACGATAGTTTAACGTGACTACCAGCGTAACGAGACAATGAGCGTTACCGCACAATGACGTCAACGTTTTAACGGCTGTATGCACAGCCGGCGTTCATCGATTAATTAGAAGAAGTCACGTCAAAAAGTATGTGAGTATTTATCATTCATATGGTTCACATAATACAAGCTTGCTTAATTTGAGGCTATATGGACTTGTGAAAAATGTTCAAACATTAATATTATTATTTTAAACTGCAAAATATACCTATATAAATCCTCGAAATTTCATGGAGTGACTTCAATACTAAGATTCTAATCGTCTACGAAGCTTCTTCGCAATGCCTTATTTACGTAGCTTCTACTCTATGCATATCTACATAATATGTATACCCTACTCTTGTAGTGCAAATAATCGTATTCATTGCTCTACCAGTCACGAGTAAATGTATTCTTGAGCTTCGCTATCCGTTACATAACATTTTTGCAATTTAAAAACGTATAAAACTTTAAGCTAGGCTGCCTCATTTTTTACGAAAACCACAATTTCCCGACAATCAATAGTACTGTTTGCGAACAAAAGACTCGAACGCGCAAAAACTCAGGCGCTGAGACACCGTTCATTGTGGCCAAAATACTAACTACATAACTTCACAGCATTACTTGTTACCAGGTATAAAGTTTCATTATTTTGAATAAAATCAACTTATTAATTAGTTACTGTGCCTGATTGGTCTGCTTGAAAATGGATGGTAGTTGCGTTTTACTTCCTCTAGCGTTTATAACTTTACGAATTTGTTAGCAGTAAACGTATTAACTTACGGTTCTTACAATTTTACGGTGACTTATCTAAAAAATTAGTCACTACGTTTATTCAGCTCAATTAGCTTAATATTTTCTTTAAGAATCGGTCGTATTTACATCTGAGCGTTGAGCGTGAGTTTATACCAAAGCGTATCGTTACATCGAAGGCAGGACACTGTAATCTAGAATCGGTTGAATTATACCAGTTACACTTTCTAAACCTACAGGATGTTGACGTGGCTACATTATGTAGATACCGGAACTTGGGTAACAACCAAAATAAGTGAACTACTAGCCACTGCCCGTGGCTTCACCCGCATGCTGTCGGGATGAAATGTAACACATTTTCCTATCCAGTTATGCAGTTTGTCCAAACTTTGACCTCACGCGCCTAAACATATGAACCGATTTGATTCATCTACGAACTCACTAATCAATGTTTTACAAAAACAACCGACTTCAATTGGACACGACTTTTTTTCAGTTCAACTAAACTACTGAACCGATTTTGATAAATTTTATGTTTATCTATGGGACTAATATGAAATTATAACCTCTCAAACAAAAATAATTCTTCAAATCAGTGTATAAACAAACAACAAAATTCTGAGGTATCAAACATAAAAAAACAACCGAATTGAAAACGGGCTGACTGCAAATAAACTTTCATTACAGCACTTCTTTCTACCTAAAGTGTCAATTACAATAACAACTTCAAAACCTACTCACAATATCAAGTAGAGTACAGAATCATTAGCATAATAGTAATTGCTCCGTTGACTTCGGTAGACAGCCTAGCGAGACAGTGTGTAATTAGCTCGGGCGTGTCTGGCCGTCAGCATGTGACATGCTGTCAGCATTATACATCGTGACCCGCCGAGGGCTAGGTCAATGGGACACGCCAGACCTCACACCTGGTTGCGCTCGGTAGCCAGAATCCTAATGCCTAGATCACACGTACCGAGTACTCGGCCGAGACAGTAAAATGTTACTCAGCCGAGACAGTGAAAGCTTCCGTCACTCGCTATGTTTATACGTAGCGAGTACTCGGCTAAGAGCACTGTCTCGGCCGAGTACTCGGTACGTGTAATTTAAGCATAACTATAAAACAAGGCTAAGTTAATAGTAGCTTATAATTTATTACAGCTGATTACAGCATAAGCTAACAATATATAATACAAAATTAACAAAAGGAAACAATTAGGCCAACCATAGACCGTTGCAAGAGATCTATAGGTAGCTAAACTGCTCCAACTCGATACCCACAGCGTGCCGAGGATACTGGCTGCATTGCCTCTTTGTATTGCAAGGCTTATTCTTTGGTATAGCTGCCAGCCTTCTGTTCAAGTGTCGCTTCGACCAGACGCTCTGACAAAATTTTGAAAACGCGGAAGGCTCTTTTCCCCATGGACCTAGGTCTCGACCCCGAAGGGCTCGAACATATACGACCTATCAAGACCTACGTATTTTAACCTTTCGGATCTTCAGCAGAGGTTGCCGCCGCACTAGCCTTAATTTGCGTAGTAACTTGTTAGCTTGAAGAAATAAATAAATATTTAGGACAAATTACAAAACGCCATCTAGCCCCAAACTAAACAGCTTGTACTATGGAAACCAGATAACTGATTTAATACTTATATACTTTTTGACGTGACTACGTCAAATTAATCGATGAACGCCTGCACCTGCAACGGCTGCATGAACAAAAACGTTGAAGTCATTGTCCGGTAACGCTCATTGTCCCGTTACGCTGGTAGTCATGTTAAACTATCGTCCGTAAGCCAACTTTACAGACAACCAATTTTTTTATTTTAAAGACATACATAGAATGCATAGAAAATACTCAGATTCAGGACAAACACCGATGTTCATCAGACTAACTTAACTAAGAGAATAACTAAAATGTTTAAAGTAAAATTAATCTTTAAAGCGCAGTGCAGTTACCTACTTGAACTTATGTAGGTATTCTTAGTATTTTGAAATACGCAATTATACCTTTGGATTTTTAAAGTAATCAAAAAATGTTTATCTATTGTTGTGCGGTTTTTAAACCAAACCTTTTTGAGATTAATTATGCTGGCGATTTTAGAGTATACTATGTGTTTTGTGTTTTGAAAGTACAGTGTCTAGGGCTGAAAACGTTTCTACTGATTTTCGAAGGCAATTGAACACCACCTACCTTTGAACTGCTGCTCCTGGCTTGTTGGTTTGGTGGCAAGCAAGGTCCTGTGGACTCGCACGGCGAGTCCAGGTTCGAAAAGTCTTTGGAAAAGCACACAGCACGGCTATGAACCCGCAACACTTCACTAGTATCAAAATGTTGAGATGCAGTTTTGGCATGGCCAAAAATGGAGGGAAAATCGACGGATTTTGAGTAGAACGTCCACACGCATCCGAGGGCAATGACTCCCGCTAATGCATTGATGAGCCTCGAGCTTTTCACGTTCGGGCAGGCGGTGATTTACCAAACTACCCTCAAAATAACAATAGAAACGCAACAATTGTTACAATATATTACAGCATAAGCTAATTACTGCAATTTACGAGTATATTACAAAATTTTCAAAAAGAGACAATTGGGCCACACATAGACCGTTGGAAAATATCTATATAGGAATTTTAAATTAAATATATCAAGAATGTAAATCCTGCGGCCTGAAGTTATAAAATAAAAATAAGCCTTCACTACTACTACAACCACGAGTCGAGTTTCTCTCCTCCGCCCTGCTGAAGACCCTACGACGACCCAGTGGTAACTGGAGGGGCTGCCCGGAAGATCAACGAGTCCAGTGCCAACGGCGGGCGGCCCCCGACGTCACGAGGAACCTCTGGCCGAGCCGACCCCGACAGCCGGCCGGGCCCTGACGTCACGAAGATCGCCAGCCCAGTAACCACTGCGGGCCCTCCTAACCAGCTTCCTCTCACTGGGCCAAGACACCTTTAGCCCTCGACTCTGTCGAGCCAGCCTATGAGTCTGTAGGTTGGACAGTGAGAAAACCCCCACTCCTGTGTACATTGCACGCCGTACACATCCCACTTTCCTCCCAACTCTCCGCCTGTTGTCTTAGGTCTCTGGCAACAGGCTTCCCGCACGTATCTATATATTTATCTATTCACACACTTATGGTTAGGCCAGGGCACACATTAGGCACACACCACACAATAGGGTCACAGCATAGGGTATTTTCACAGACGTCACGTAGAGCCCACAGGGCCTGCTCGGCGTTTGTACATGGTCCTTCGAGCCTCCTAGTTAGGAACTAGGAATTAGGATACAGGACATTGTTCCTGTGAACCAGAAATTAGGATTGTACATGGTCCTTCGAGCAACTTTTGAACTAGTAGGTAACTTTCGCGCTCCCCGCCCTTATTTTTGACTGACTGACCACTTGGCGTACATCAAGCTAGCGTACCCAAAAAAGCGTTAGTTCTGTTGTACAGTCAAGTACATACCATTAACACTTAGCTGCCATTCGTACGGTAGCGGATCGGGTACCGGCCTCCCACAAGCGGGTCTCACCGGTATTTTGAGAAGTCGCATATACCGTATCGAGGATTTGATTGCAGCTAAGTGTCTACCAGTTGATAGGATAGGATAGGAATTGATAGGATAGGATAGGAAAGGTTAGGGTTAGGGGCAGCAAGAAAGAAGATGGAAACACCAGAAATAAACCAACTCCTAAGAAGCCAAGAAGAAGACTACAATCAACTACAAACAATATTTTCCAATTGCAAAAAAGATAAACTAAGTACCAAAAATCAAAGATATATAAATGAAAAGAGAACTCGATTCAACGAAATTTTTACAAGAATCACCAAGAACCACGATATACTAAGAAACGAAAGAGCACTAGCAAACCACAAATATATCGCCACAAATTATTACGAAGATATTCAAGAACTATACTACCAAATAATGGAGTATTTAGTGAAGTCCGAAAAACAATACCAAGAAGTATACCAACAAAACGAAACACAACAAAAGAAACAAGAAGATGAAACTGAACCAATTTCAAACGAATTAAGTGACCAGCTTTTCCGAGTAAAAACATTGAAAGAAGATTTAGAAACTATTAGAAATTCAATGACTGAAGATAATTCACCATATTACTATGAAAACGAGATAGAATCAATTCAAACACAATGGAAAGATATTGAAAAAAATCATTTAAAAGTCCGTAACGAAGAAGCTAACATAAATCATTTTTATTTTGAAGAAGAAATTTATGATAAATTACGCAAAAAATACAAAGAAATCGTCGTACAATTAAAAATAAAATTAAATGAAACAAAGATGACAATTACAACTACAAGTCCAGTAACAACTACAAGTCAACAAAAAGTAAAATTACCAAAAATAATCATACCTACATTTACGGGCAGTTACGAGTCATGGAACTCTTTCTACGATTTATTCCAGAAAATAATACACGAAGATCCCTTGTTATCATCTACTGAAAAGATGCAGAATTTAAAAACATATGTTCAAGGAGAGGCAGCCAAACTTATTAAACATCTTACAGTATGTGAAGATCACTACTTGACAGCCTGGACGCTCATAACAAATAGATATAGAAACAAGAGAATAATCGTCACCAAACATATTGATAACATTTTAAACCTAGAAAAAATAACCAAAGGAACCTCTACTAATCTTAAAAATCTGCATGACATGATAAATGAAAATCTAGAAGCATTGAAGAGTCAACACATTAACATTTCATCCTGGGATCCGTTACTTACCAGAATAATTTCAAGAACATGGGATTCAGAAACCAATGAAAAGTTTGAACTACAAGTCGAAGAACCACACGAGATTCCAAAGTTCTCAGCCATGATGAAATTTTTAGAGAAGAGATTTCAATGTTTAGAAACAATAATATCAGAAAACAAAAAAGAAAATGAATTTTATGAGCCAAGATACGAAATACCAGTACAAGATAAGCAACCAAAACGACGTTATTGCTGGTTCTGTAAAAGTTACGAACACAAAATTTACCATTGTGCAGAGTTTAAATCACTATCAATAATAGAACGAATCAAAGCTGTCAAAGAACAACAAAAATGTAAGAATTGCCTAATGCACAACATACAATTTATTTGTCACAGTACAAAAGCATGTCACTACTGCGGAGAACAAGGACACCATTCATACCTTCACCAAGATAAACAGCAACAATATAACAAGTTTAACAGAAGACCAATGAATCAAACATATGAAAAATTTAGTGAATCGGAAAATCATAGTTCAATCACTCAAACTACTAGTAAACCTGTGAAAAAATCCCACAATTTGACTACTACAATCGAAACTAATGAAAATAGAAATAAAATGACGCTACTACCTACTGCTCTCATCAAAGTCAATGCAATGGATGGAAAAGCTCACCTTTTACGAGTATTATGCGATCAAGGATCTGAAGCATCATATTGTACCGAAGAAGTGGCTCAATTACTAGATTACCCACGTATTAAAACACAAACTGAAGTGATTGGGATAGCTGATAAAAAACCAAAACTATCGAACTACACCATAAATCTAAAACTACAACCAAGATTTTCAAGCAACTACAAATTACCAACAAAACTAATAATCTTACCCAAGTTGACCGATTCATTACCAAACGAAAATATAAATGAAATAAATTCAAAGTGGTTAAACAACAAGTTACTAGCAGATCCAATGTACCACAAACGAGGACCCATAAACATAATATTGGGTGCACAAGAGTACAGCAACCTTTTACTTAACGGTCTACAAAAACTAGAAAATGGAATAATGGCGCAAAACTCAGAATTCGGCTGGATATTATCAGGAGTATGCCTTAAAGAATAATCAAACTTAAGTTCAACAATACTTACAAACAATTACCAACAACTTAATAAACGTCGGGGCTCAGAAAATTATCCAAAACCTAAACAAACTTCTTACAAAAATTACTACTAAGAAACTACTACAAGTAATTCATACGTAACAAATCCAGAGAGACTGAAATATTATAGAGATACTATGTATGGTGATATACTGCGTGAAAAGTCTAGTGCGAGACAACTACAATTAGAACCAAAACATAATGAAGACCAAGAACGAAAAAATTACTAAGTTTACCAATGTACCAAATGAATGAAAATTACCAATTTTACCAAGACTACCAAGCTATCCAATGAAAACTACCAAGATTTCCAAGTTCAACTACCAAGAATTCCAAGTGAAACTACAAGATTACCAATTAAAACTACCAATTTACCAAATGAATGAAAATTACCAATTTAACCAAGACTATAAAACTACCAATTTACCAAATGAATGAAAATTACCAATTTAACCAAGACTATAAAACTACCAATTTACCAAATGAATGAAAACTACCAAGATTATCAAGTAAAATTACCAATTTAACAAACGAATGGAAACTACAGGATTTCCAAGTAAAACTACAAAATAAGTGAAAATTACTAAGACTATCTTAACAATCAAGTCGATGAAACGTCAAATGGATGGACTCAACTAGTTCGATCTACCAAACTATAAAGTATGATCAGGTAACAACTGTTATAAAAGTATTAAATTGTCAGAATTTACGACTCTGGCAATAAAACTGTCAACGTCTGAAGCAATTAAATAATTGTCAGAATTTACAACTCTGGCAATAAATAGATAAGAAGTTATTATCAGAATTTACAACTCTGGTAATTAGTTTAGTTAAATCTTAAGCAACTGAAGCAGTTACAACAGGGAAATTACAGTTAAAATAAAAGTAAAAATACTATAGAATTGTCAGAACTTACAACTCTGGCAATCAAGTTAGTTTAGTTTGAAGCAATTAAAGAAGTAATTGTCAGAATTTACAACTCTGGTAATTAATTTAGTTATATCTAAAGTAACAATGCAGAAATTACATTTAAATTTAACAAACTATATTACATGATAAGTTATTCAAGGAAATTTTCAAAGAAGTGTTTTTCCTGGAGTCGTGAAGAACATGCAATTATAAATTGCAGTGTTAATAAATTTCCAACCAATTTTACTATTTCTAAAAACCCAATTCCAACATTCTTGCTGCCATTAGATGTTAGAGACTATACATTTTACTTTACTTTAAAATTCAATTATTTTTCCTTAAATTAGAAAATTAATTTTTACTATACTAGATTCATACTAAAATTATACTAGATTAGATACTACAATTAACTAGGAATTAACAAAAATACTTTTTAAACTACTACCAATTCTATACTAGAACTAGACTATACAATTTTACGATAGATTATTATATAGATACACCATGAATAGCACCAGTACTACCAAATTTTCTACTACAACTACTATCCTGCCCAACAAGTAATCATCAAACATCAGCATCGTGTGACTGACGACAACGTGTTCCGACTTACTACTAAGAAGAAGAACGAATGCAGCGACGCAGCGCAGCACTACCACAACAAGAAGAAGAAAATCATCATAAAACAATCCCTAAAATCCTTCGAGAAAACAACCTGCAAACTAGTCCATGAATAAACACTATGCGAATTATCGCCAAGCAGAACAACAACAAAACGCCACAACATCGCGACAGATGAACGAGTACCTACCTATAAGCAGAACGATCACCAATGGAACTTCAAAACAACCTCAAAGAGGACAGAATACTAGAACCAACGAAGAACACCAGCTAAAGCACTGTTTCTGAGAGACGCCAGAATGTTCAAACCAATACCTACTGTTTTGAACATAATTATTTTAAATTTATTACTCCAAAATACCAATACGAAGATACAACTCAAGAATGCCAATGAACTAGCAAATATGCAGAATCGACGGAATGGACAGGCGAGCGACCCAGTTACAGCGGACGCCAGCAGAGTCAGCGGAACACGGACAGCACACTACTATATTATTGTTAATGTGATAATAGAGTAATTTAGTATATAAGATGTAATTTGTTTTAAATAAATGTCTTCACTACTACTACAACCACGAGTCGAGTTTCTCTCCTCCGCCCTGCTGAAGACCCTACGACGATCCAGTGGTTACTGGAGGGGCTGCCCGGAAGATCCACGAGTCCAGCGCCAGCGGCGGGCGGCCCCCGACGTCACGAGGAACCTCTGGCCGAGCCGACCCCGACAGCCGGCCGGGCCCTGACGTCACGAAGATCGCCAGCCCAGTAACCACTGCGGGCCCTCCTAACCAGCTTCCTCTCACTGGGCCAAGACACCTTTAGCCCTCGACTCTGTCGAGCCAGCCTATGAGTCTGTAGGTTGGACAGTGAGAAAACCCCCACTCCTGTGTACATTGCACGCCGTACACATCCCACTTTCCTCCCAACTCTCCGCCTGTTGTCTTAGGTCTCTGGCAACAGGCTTCCCGCACGTATCTATATATTTATCTATTCACACACTTATGGTTAGGCCAGGGCACACATTAGGCACACACCACACAATAGGGTCACAGCATAGGGTATTTTCACAGACGTCACGTAGAGCCCACAGGGCCTGCTCGGCGTTTGTACATGGTCCTTCGAGCCTCCTAGTTAGGAACTAGGAATTAGGATACAGGACATTGTTCCTGTGAACCAGAAATTAGGATTGTACATGGTCCTTCGAGCAACTTTTGAACTAGTAGGTAACTTTCGCGCTCCCCGCCCTTATTTTTGACTGACTGACCACTTGGCGTACATCAAGCTAGCGTACCCAAAAAAGCGTTAGTTCTGTTGTACAGTCAAGTACATACCATTAACACTTAGCTGCCATTCGTACGGTAGCGGATCGGGTACCGGCCTCCCACAAGCGGGTCTCACCGGTATTTTGAGAAGTCGCATATACCGTATCGAGGATTTGATTGCAGCTAAGTGTCTACCAGTTGATAGGATAGGATAGGAATTGATAGGATAGGATAGGAAAGGTTAGGGTTAGGGGCAGCAAGAAAGAAGATGGAAACACCAGAAATAAACCAACTCCTAAGAAGCCAAGAAGAAGACTACAATCAACTACAAACAATATTTTCCAATTGCAAAAAAGATAAACTAAGTACCAAAAATCAAAGATATATAAATGAAAAGAGAACTCGATTCAACGAAATTTTTACAAGAATCACCAAGAACCACGATATACTAAGAAACGAAAGAGCACTAGCAAACCACAAATATATCGCCACAAATTATTACGAAGATATTCAAGAACTATACTACCAAATAATGGAGTATTTAGTGAAGTCCGAAAAACAATACCAAGAAGTATACCAACAAAACGAAACACAACAAAAGAAACAAGAAGATGAAACTGAACCAATTTCAAACGAATTAAGTGACCAGCTTTTCCGAGTAAAAACATTGAAAGAAGATTTAGAAACTATTAGAAATTCAATGACTGAAGATAATTCACCATATTACTATGAAAACGAGATAGAATCAATTCAAACACAATGGAAAGATATTGAAAAAAATCATTTAAAAGTCCGTAACGAAGAAGCTAACATAAATCATTTTTATTTTGAAGAAGAAATTTATGATAAATTACGCAAAAAATACAAAGAAATCGTCGTACAATTAAAAATAAAATTAAATGAAACAAAGATGACAATTACAACTACAAGTCCAGTAACAACTACAAGTCAACAAAAAGTAAAATTACCAAAAATAATCATACCTACATTTACGGGCAGTTACGAGTCATGGAACTCTTTCTACGATTTATTCCAGAAAATAATACACGAAGATCCCTTGTTATCATCTACTGAAAAGATGCAGAATTTAAAAACATATGTTCAAGGAGAGGCAGCCAAACTTATTAAACATCTTACAGTATCCTTCGGGCGAAGAAAACAGCTCCAGGGCCAGATGGAGTTCCAGGTCGAGTTGCAGCACTTGCACTGAAACACATGAGGGACCGATGTGTAGGACTTTTTGACTCCTGCCTCAAGGAGGGTTGGTTCCCTAAATCCTGGAAAGACGGTCGCCTATGTCTCCTTAGAAAAGAGAGTCGCCCAGCGGAGTCTCCCTCTGGATACAGGCCTATCATACTGCTCGATGAGATGGGTAAGTTACTAGAGCGCATAGTGGCTGCCCGTATCATCGAGCATATGACATCTGTGGGCCCTAACTTAGGGGAAGAGCAGTATGGGTTCAGAGCTGGGCGTTCTACCATCCATGCTCTGTTGCGCCTTAAAGGCATTGCGCAGGAAGGGGTAGCCCAAGGAGAACGCGTGCTGGCGGTATCCTTTGATATAGCCAACGCTTTTAATAGTTTACCCTACGAATGCATAGAAGAGGCGCTGCGCTACCATGCAGTGCCCCTGTACCTCAGGCGCCTAGTAGAGCATTATCTAAGGGGACGCGATGTACTCTACGCAGACGATGAGGGACGAATCCGAGCCAGGCGCATGACGTCCGGTGTTCCGCAGGGTTCAGTAATGGGCCCACTTCTGTGGAACATCGGGTATGATTATGTACTGCGTGGAGAGCTGCTACCCCGAACAAGTGTTATCTGCTATGCAGATGACACTCTATTCATTGCACGGGGAAGCAGCTACGCTGAAGTCGCACATCTAGCTTCAGTAGGCTCCAGCCTTTTGGTTGAGCGCATTCGCTCCCTTGGGCTCCAAGTGGCTGTTAGCAAAACTGAGGCCTTGCTATTTCACGGCAGAGGTGGTAGACCACCAGCCAATGCCTTCATTTTGGTCGATGGGGTCCGAGTCTACCTTTCGCCCCGCTTGAAATACTTGGGGCTCACTCTGGACAGAGCATGGAAATTTTCCGAGCACTTCCAGATGTTGACCCCCAAGATTCAGAGTGCAGCGGGATCTCTTGCACGTCTCTTGCCCAATTTGGGCGGACCAAGCACACACTGCCGCCACCTGTTCGCGGGGGTCATCCGCTCTATGGCTCTTTACGGTGCACCAGTGTGGGCGGACGCTCTGACTGCCGGTAATCGGAGGCTTTTGTTAAAGCCTCAAAGGATTATGGCGGTCAGAGCGATACGTGGTTACCGCACTGTGTCGCATGGAGCGGCTTGTGCCATTGCTGGTTTCTTGCCGTGGGACAAGGAGGCGGAAGTTTTGGCGAAGCTGTACCGTTACCGGGAGGATAGGCGAGCTGAGGGTGTTCGCTTGGCTCCTCAAGAGGTACTGTTCGCCAGAGAGCAAGCGAGGGAAGAGGCGATTCAGCAATGGGCGGTGGAGATGGAGTCCAGCCAGTTTGGCCGGTGGACCATCGACGCCATCCGCCCTGCGCTGGGAGAGTGGGTGCAACGTAAGCACGGTGCACTCACTTTTCGATTGGTGCAGATACTGTCCGGCCATGGATGCTTTGGACGGTATCTGCACCGAGTCGCCTTGAGAGAGGTGACTCCGGCCTGCCAGCACTGCGATGCCCCCGAGGACACAGCGCAGCACACCTTAGAAGTGTGCAGCGCTTGGGCACCGCAGCGACAGTCGCTGGAGGCCGTTGTTGGCCCGGATCTCTCGCTGCCGAGTTTGGTTAAAGCCATGATCGACAGCGACAGATCCTGGGAAGCTATGGTCTCTTTCTGCGAGGAGGTCATCTTGCAGAAGGAGACAGCGGAGCGGATCAGAGAGGAAGACCCTCAGGCTGATCCACTCCGCCGGCGGAGGGCCGGAAGGAGGCGGCGGGAATTCCGCCGCCTTCTTCCGCTCGATGGAGGCCAGCTGGGCATGGGTGCGGGGAGCCCCATCCCGGCATCGCACAGGCCTCCTACGCCGGGGGATGTCCTTAATATTCCGGGACATCCCTCGCCCCCTCAAAGGGGTGACCGAGGGGTCCGCCACAGGCGGACAATCACTGACAGGGCCGCGGTCGAATCCGACCGGGACCCCGTGACCCTGTCAAGTGCCGATGCGCCGTCAAACCTCTCGTCCGATGACGAGTGGTTTGACGACGCATTGGCACTGAGGTGATTGAAGGAATATCAATGGGTTTTTAGTCGGTATGCCCTGGTGGTGAGCCCGACATAACCCTTTGGCCCTCCCCGGCTAAAGGGTATGCGTAACTGCATTTTCCCATTGAAAAAAAAAAAAAAAAAAAAAAAAAGGGCACACATTAGGCACACACCACACAATAGGGTCACAGCATAGGGTATTTTCACAGACGTCACGTAGAGCCCACGGGGCCTGCTCGGCGTTTGTACAAAGCCTAAAGGTACCTATAATGTTATATGAAATATGATACAATAATTTTATTAAGCTCTGAGATGATAGCATCATGACATCATAGCATCTGTCTGTTCCCAGAAATGACCATCCTTCATTAGAATGTAAATTATTGATTAATTATTGGAACCAAATTAGCAGTGTTGGCACCCATGTGGACTCGTATGATACGACCCAATGCTCGCAAATTTCAATAAATACAATTCATTGTAAGATTTGTTAGAAAACTTTGCAACATCCTGCAGCCACAGAAGTATTAAAATATAGAAACAAAATGTAGTACATTGAAAATTCGTAAAAAAAGGGAGCCACATTGGCTAACTTCTAGTACATTTTGATCCGAGGGTAATATTCGAAAAAGAAAAGTAACAGAGCTAGAAACATATTTTATGTTAAAACTACTAGGCTTTTTCATTGTTAATAAAACGCCATCGTAAAAAGTAACAAATTAACATTATTTGAATAGAGATAATTATGTTTCATTTTTATTGACAAGGTGTCTAAAAATTGTATGTCCTATATACCGCATCCATTTTGGTTTGATACTGTTCATCTTGGTGTTCTATAAAACACCGTTATTCATCAATGGATGAAGCTTGTTCTTGGCATTCAGCTTTAAAAACCAGTGATAATTATTACCTATTTCGAATGTGATCTAGACTAGCTAAATAGAAGATTGGTTTACGAAAAGAGGGTATAATAAACAATTAAACACATTGCCATTTATGGTTTTAGGAAAATATTGATTGATTTTCTCTCAGATCTAGTTGTGTATTCTTAACTATCATAAACAAATAAAGTTGGTAGGTACGTAGCACGCAGTAGAAGACACGAATCTCGCACACCTGGTGTTTTTATTTCCCGAAACCAAAAGTGGTTGAAATTTGAAACTTATTATATTTCCATAATTATTATAATTATATGTTCTTCGAACATCGATATTATTTCTTTCTAATAACTCTGAGAAAACAGTTGGTTATCACATTTCATACGCCAAAATGTTTTTTGTAAGAAATAGATTTGGAGAATAAAGCGTAAATAAATTTTACATGACATCAAATTTATGTAAATAAAATATTACTCAAAAAACCTACACCTGTACCATAATACTTAAATTTACGCATAATTTGGTGTTATTTTATTTTATTATTCATTCCAATTATCTATAATTATCTTTTTTATCCATTAATTAAATAATTATGTCATCAGTTTATTGGAGCTGTGACCTCATGCTTGACACTATAATTTCATTTCGATTTATGAATCTCTTGAACTCTTTATTATGCTACACTTTACTTAGGAGTTAATTACTTGAGTCATGAGAAGGTAACTTTTACAGGTAAAAGAACTGTCAACAACTTTCTCTGAAGCCTGGAGTTGTCGAGCTGCATTGCGATCCGTATCTACATGCACACTGTCAATGATCTTCCATTACACCTCAGCAGACCTCCCTATCTCACGAATCCATCGATAATCACATAATAACTGCGTAATATACAACTGTAATGAACTGTAAGTAAGCTACAAAGTCAGTACCCCAGATTCACTTTCTGGCTCGCGCTTACCTACATATTTGAAATTTTCATGAGTAAAACCTTGCCCAAAGAAAAACATCTTACACATGAAACTTGTTTGGGTTGAATTGGATTTTTTACTACACGTTTGTTATGTTATTTTTTACATCGTGGAGGTCCGTGTGTTTTGTAATTTACAAGTAGTAATTTTTAAATCTTCTATAATCAAGGTTTTACGAAAAATAGACAACCGACTTCAAATGGACTGTTTAAGCGACCAGTTTGAGTACAGTTTGAGGTGTAAACACCACTGAAAAGTCACAGGGAAGCAAAATACGCAATTTCGTTTACCTCGACGATATTTTTTTCAGTTATTTGGATATATATATTAACTAAACTACTATATCGATTTTGATAAAATTTGTATTGGTGGTCCATCTGAAAGTATATTCTCTCAAACAAAAAAAGATAAAATTAACCCTACTAACTTAAAAACACATATAAAATCTAAATGACGAAATCAAAAAACATGGACGAAACGAATAATGTGAAGAAATTACTATAATACGGCGTACTTTTTGAGTATTTGTCCGAATCATTTTGTATGGAATTCGGATTTGAGGATTGGCTTTAAAGACATAATATCCACACACTTGTAAAACATAAAGTTGTAAGTAACATTTTAATTGAATCAAATGTGTGCTTTAAGTTAGTTCTAAGTACATATTTGGTTTCGAATGTAAACTAAGCCTGAATTAATTGTGAATGAGATTAAATCGGCCACGCGTCGTGATTTAGAGCTAGAACGTGAATAATTACGTACATTTGCGTACATTACTGTATGTATTGTGTTTTTGGGTTACTTGTACCGAATCGTGACGAATCGTACCAAACATTCACAATGCTTAAATACGCTTTAATAGCCTCAACACGTAACGGATCACAGCACTTTTAAAACCAACACAAACCTAGTGACACAGAGAGAAATAAGGTACATTTATAGTTCGTAATAAAAGTCTTCTTCCTATCGTGTCACTAGTTCTTTTCGAACCAGGGTGGTGAAAGGATTTCAAGTGCACCTCGAAGAAGCTCCTTTGTGCACTTGACACATGTTTCCGAACTTTTTGGGTTCTATGACATGCCGGTTTCCTCACGATGTTTATCTGCAGCGTTAAGCACGTGTTTAAATGCACACATAGATTTTTTAAACAGAAAAATCCATTGGTATACGACCAGGTTCGAACCCACGACCTTCGGATCGAAAGTCGAGGCATCTCCCACTCGGCCACTTTGGCAATAAAAGTGGCGGACTAGCGGTTCATAAGACCTGACTTACACTCATAGATAATGTCACCATTCTAAGGCACGGGAAATGTTTTTGCCTCAATTTTCTCCCAAGTACCAGGCATTATCTATCTAGATGGATTTGTGTCTGATTTCTCAGGCTTAAGTTTATACTCAATACCTTTTAAACTGCGATGCAAGAGCGGCCTATTCAGTCAGAGAATGATGTATAGACGTAGGTATTGAGGTGTGTTACGAAAGTTACATTTGGCGTATGAATGCTTAGAACGACATCACAGTTCACATTACTACCTAACTTGTAAATGTCAGCGTGCCGGGTGACAGGGCATACCAAGATTACCAAGCAAGTGACTGGGCAAGACTTTGAATGTCTCCTATTACGACAACATGGGCAGTAAATACATGTAAAGAATTAACCAATTTTAGATTAATTTGGTGACCATTTGTATATGCTCAATCATGTTAACCTCTTCTTTATTCATATTTTAGTTTAGCTACTTTGACTTTCAGTTCGTACACTTTGGTCTTTAAGGTTTAAGTTGAAATAGAAAAAACATGGCAGAAAGATGGTCATTGAAATTAGTGTTATTGCAATTTTTTCAAGACCTGGTTATGATCATTCAATTGTATTTACAAGGGTATCTGCTACTTTTAATGTCGACACCATGCGTACGTGGCCACAAGCACATCACTAAAGCATCATCATGACATGATCACCGTGAAGGCATCACTAAGCTCAATGGCGGGAGACAATCGCTGATCACGCTGACTTCCCAATTCGTGTGAACTTGGTTTTGTGCCGCATTTGGAACGTTCATTGTGCGACAACCGCGCCGCTCGCGTGAGAACCTGCCCTACGTTATATACCATACAAAAAACAACTGAACTGGAAATAATTAAAAACTTTGAAATATGTTTGTTTGTTCGTTGTGCGAAAGCATTATTTATTTTAAATAATAAATATTATTTTTAATTTCTAGCCTAGTAGATTCATGTAAGTAATTCTTTATTTTGTACACACAAACAAACACGTTAAAATATGGCTACATCCCATTTGGACAAACGTTTCATTTCGTAACCCTTATAAATCATTAAAGAAAATACACTAAATAAATACTTAAAAATAATACTTTTTATACTAGCCTAGTAGTTCTTTAAAATATAACTTTTTATACTGGCCTAATAGATACTAAAAATAATACTTTTTCTAGGCAATAACTTGATTATGGATGTAAATAGTGTTGAGTTAAACATCAAGCAAAGCTCAACCTAAAAACGCTATAGCAATTTAGCACTGGCCTTTTTGATAGATAGTCCTGTGTAGCACTGTTCTAGTCATGGCCATGCGTGATCTTTTACCGTCAGAAGAGCACCTAGTTCGTTTCATGTTTACGTGAAAAAATACGTGTAATAAAATCGCGATTTCACGACTCTACAATATTTACTTATATTTACTATGTAATATCGATACTGTATCTGCTAAAAACCATTGCAACATAACATAATTCATTTCGTTTTCAGTAACACAAATGACAAACAAGCTTAAAGTTATAAAAAATCTGAAAACAATTTAAAAAAAAATCATTGTCAATCAAAAATCGGTTTGTATTTTTGGTAAAACCTTATTGGGGAAAGTAGGTCTGTTTGTTTCATCAACAAAGACCTGAAATAAAGAAAGAAAATTGTTTTTATCTGAGATAATAAACATAAAAAATTGGTTGTCTGTAAAGTTGGTTAACGGACGATAGTTTAACGTGACTACCAGCGTAACGAGACAATGAGCGTTACCGGACAATGACGTCAACGTTTTCGTGCACGCAGCCGGCGCGGCGGCGTTCATCGATTTACTAGACGTAGTCACGTCATCCTTATTTTTTGAGTCGGTTGAAAAATTCATTGTCAATCAAAAATCATTATTCCAAATTAAATTTAAACATATTACTTATCAATATTTTTGTGATCTCCTTTAAAATACCTTCATTTTGATACCCTATTCCATGGGTTTGGTAAACAAAAAATTATTAACAACTTACTATTTAGCTCCAAAAATCCGCCGTTTTGATTTTTTTTTAATCCCTTCTAAGAACACTCAGGTGATCGAGACGAATCTAACGATACCTTAACTGTCAAAATCCATCCAGCCGTTTAGAAAACATAACCAAGGAAGCTTGGCAGTCGGGTAAAAATCATTGCAACATAACATACCTAATTCATTTCGTTGTCAAACAAATGACAAATAAGTTTGTGTGGCTGTTGGAAGCTTCGCCTCAAATATAAACCTAAGTTGTGCAACTTGGCCGTAACTCGCCGTAACTTCATTCAAATTAAATCCTTCTAACGATTATATTGTTTAGTTAATTAAGACTAATATACTCCCACGGTTTGTATTTTGGTAAAACCTTATTGGGGAAAGTAGGTCAAATCCATTTGGAAATGAAATTTGCTTAGATTTATATTAATTTTTCACATTAGAAAACTTAAAAACATTTCTATTAAATATGTATTAATTTATAATATATTCCAACCGGAACACAGTAATGCTTGTTCAGAACACGCTTGGGCAGAATATCTGGCACTGTGTCGGTACCCATCTAGACTTCATACATACCAATTCCTTATAGGTAGGTATACTCTGTCCTGTTACGATAAAACTCTAGGTAGAGTCTAGTTAGACAATATTTTATTATTATTCGATGAGGTCTATAAATTATGTTCTAATTAAACCTAAGTGTACGTAGACCACCAATTTTTATTTATCAAAAAAACGTAATTGGGCAATAAAGAAGGGTTAGGTACTACGTTGTATCTGGGCACACAGAATTTTTGGTTACTACAAAATGACAGAGTGACAGCGGCGCGAGTGCGGCGCCCGAGCCGAGCGGCTCGATCTAGGTGCTCCGAGTTTGCCAAACGATGAATGAAACTCAAATTATTATCAATTATGGTTACCTATTGACGTAAGGCCTGAGGAAAACAAGTAACGGGAACAGTTATCCAATTTCCATCAAATGTATTTTGAAAGACGTTTTTGACGTGACTAAGTCTAATAAATCGATGAACGCCGGCTGCATGCAACGATAACGTTGACGTCATTGTCCGGTAACGCTCATCCGTTACGCTGTCATCAATGTTTTATGATGTTGTCACGTTAAACTATCGTCCGTAAACCAACTTTACAGACAACCAAGTTTTTGCCAGTAACGGCGGCTGATTAAGTGTATTCTAGTAATTAAAGATTGCGGTCTATAATATTGCAACAGCGCATACTCTAATATCCATAGACCAATGCCATAAAATGTAATATTGTATCGGATAATAGGAGCCGAAGTAATTAGGACCCGCGGGAAATTAGATCGGGATAGATAATAATCAGCGCAATATGGCCGCCGCTGCCGCCACTTTATAATTTGTTTTATCACTAATGAGTTTCTGATTAGAACTACTCTTCCAGAACGACCAAATCACGGGTTGTTCTTACATACGATGAGTTTTAGTATTTCTAATAATAAATCACATACATGTTTTTATGCGAAAGTTTGTAAAAATAGATGGATGAAAAGATGAATAGTTTTTCGTAGACTTTCGCAATTATCGATAAATACCCGTTACAATCAAAAGATGAATGTTTGTCATTTAAACTAGCCAAAACTACTGAACTGACACAGCTGAAATTCAGTAAGAAAACACAACTACTTTTTACTAACTTTTTATCCTGGCAATGCCGCGGGCATCAGCTTGTAACAAAATACACATGTTTTGAGAGCAGGATCCCTTTTTGTATCTATCCCAATTTTTATGGAATTGTAACTATACCCTTTAAAATAAAAAAAAATATATTTCATCAACAAAGACCTGAAATAAAGAAAAAAAATTGTTTTTATCTGAGATAATAAACATAAAAAAATTGGTTGTCTGTAAAGTTGGTTTACGGACGATAGTTTAACGTGACTACCAGCGTAACGAGACAATGAGCGTTACCGGACAATGACGTCAACGTTTTCGTGCACGCAGCCGGCGCGGCGGCGTTCATCGATTTACTAGACGTAGTCACGTCATCCTTATTTTTTGAGTCGGTTGAAAATTTACATAAGACCGGTGTTGCGTTGGTATGATGTGCGACAAGCCCGATGTGGAGTGGCGCGCGGCACCGGTGCGGGTCCCGTTGCGACCCACTGCCGCCGCGACCGACGCCGCCGCTTCGCCTGCTGCCGCCACACTAGCTACTGACAGTGACTTTACCCGCTTGTTACTGGTCTCATTAATAGCATGTATCCTTTTCCAGCTCATAAACTACAGCCATGCCGAAATTCAGCTGTGTACGTTCAGAACTTTCGGAGTAATTAACAGGCATCTATCCAACCTATAAAAAAATTGGTTATCTGTAAAGTTGGTTTACGGACGATAGCTTAACGTAACTACCAGCGTAACGGGACAATGAGCGTTACCGGACAATGACAGCGTTACCGGTCAATGACGTCAACGTTTTGGTGCATGCAGCCTGCACGGCGGCGTTCATTGATTTATTAGACATAGTCACGTTAAAAAGTTTTTTCCAAATCGGCTGATAATAAATGACGAAGTTGTGAGGTACAACAAACATAAAAAAACCGAAATGAGAACCTCCATTTGTGAAGTCAAATGAAAAGTTCTGAAAATTATGTAATTAAATCCGTCAGTACTCTTATATTGCCTGCCTTAGCCGTCGATGACACATGTCTTTTTTACAAGCTGATTGTTGGCGAGTTTAAAAGCTAGCGTGTGAGCGGTTTAGCTTTTGTCTAGCGCTATTTAGACGTATTCAGTGTCAAATGCCAGTACAAAACCGCGACGCAACACAACGGAACGAAACAGTGTGGCTTTGCTCTTAGACTAACTTTCTCTGCAGCATTTCTCAGCGAGCCATCAACGTATCTTTGCCTGGTGCAACATAACGGGCATTAGTTACACATCATTATCCAGCAGACACGTAATTACTGTTAGTGCGGTGTTACGCTTTGGTTGTGGGTTGTGGGAACGCGGCTCTGGGTGAAGGTCACCGCTGGAACCTGCTGTTTTATTTATGACATTCTTTGATTTAGTTTGCAATGTTTGTATGTATTTATGTTTGGGTCAAATCTTGCCACTGAATTTATGAAGCAGTTATCCCTAATCTTGATAATAGATATTGACTAATATGATTTGCTGAGAAGAAAATTGTGTGAAAATTTGTGCACGAAAGGAGCTTCTTTGAGGCGCACTTGAAATCCTTTCACCACACTGGTTCGATAGAACTAGTGACACGATTAGAATAAGAAGTGGGAATTGAGCCTTATAAGTTTTAATACAAGTCGTGTAAACTATTCCAAACTGAAAGTTTTAAATACAGATTTTTTGACAATTCCAGTGCCTGAGGATAACCGGTCTTAGAAAACTAAGGTATGTAGAATGTTATTAAACTTACTGCAATCCAGGCTCAAAATATCACTCTCTCCGGGTATATAGTACCTAGTCAGGGTGCAGTTAAACCTAGCGCAGCGGACTAACCGCCACCATCAATCCCGGAGACAGCGTCTCCACGAGATCGGCGCAACCCTACTGCGATAGCGTTGAGATAGGATGCTGGAATCGTTATGGTCAAAGGTTTTATCTTATAACTAACGGCTGACCGTGATTTGGTATTGGAATAAAAAATAGGTAACCTTTCCAGGTCCTGTAGTTTGAACTTTTGCGTTGTGACGTCAAAGTATCGTATCCGCCACAGAGAAGTCAATTGTTTGTATAGCATGAACTTTTGCGTCGACGTCAACGCAACAGTTTTTATACGCAAAAATTAATGCTTGAGCTACTGAACTTAATGTCTTATAGCACAATGACACACGGCTTTTTTACACGATTCACGCCAGCAACTTCGCTTGTAGCGTGTAAAGTCGCTCAGTGTCATCGGCGTTTTTACAATCTGCGTGTTGACAATTCTTCCCGAAAGCCAACGCTCACACGCTAGCTTTTAAAAATGCCAACTGTCAGCTTGTAAAAAAGCTTGTGTGTCATTGACGCTTTACTAAACTTTACTTTTCCGCACAATCAGTTCATTGGTATCTGCGTATTGAAGAACAGCATCCATATATTACATACATCCATCCTCTCAAGCTTTTGCATTCGATTTAAATAACAGTGTGTGTGGCTATTATATTCCCTCCAGATTGAACTAAGTATAAATAGAATGTAGAAGTTTTAATCTTACGCTCTCCTATTCAAATTCTATCAAAGATTCATCTGACTGAACGACTGATATGCTGGCTTTTAAATTTCAATCGATTTCGATGACTATAAAATATAGAAAACAATAAAAAATCTTTAACTTGTTTTTTAAATAAATAAACAAGATATTTCAATAATTTACATGTTAGATACATACTCAGATTTATAACAATTCGCATTCTTGACCCCTCGAAATCACTTTGCATAAGAATGAGCATTTATAACTCTATCTCGTGAAATAAAAGTAGGTATAAGTTTTATAAGCCTGCAGTAAATGTCAAGGCTACATAATTTGTATTTTTTATATATATATTTACTTTTGTGTTAGGCGCCAGTGTTTAAAGTACCTAAGAAAGGACTTGTGTTTATTTTTACCGGATTGTAAAGGAGGGTTAGGTATTTTCAATCAATAAAAGAACTAGAAAACAGTCGAATACTTCTGAATTGTTTGAGAAATATTTTTAGACAATGTAATTTTTTGTTGCTTGTTTTTTTTTTTAATTTACTATCGCATACAATATGATTAGGTTAATGAAAAAAAAATTATTTGCATAATACGGTGAAAATATATTGCAAGTAAAGAGCTTCTAGGCTAATTTCAAACAGTATACGACACAAAATGGTCCAGAGATAGGCCATTCATATTGCCATTGTCATAAAATGTAATTTATCTCCACAAGTGTGCCGCTTTCCCTATAATTTCACCCACTTTAACTAAATTATGTTATTCATAAGTTTTTCCCCGTCCTCGTTGCGACATTATTGCTCAGCGCCGTGTGTTCTGTTTGCACCACTAAAGGCAGAACATACTTAGGACCAATTTATTTAAGACCATGTAATGTTCTTGTGTTTTGGCAAATAATTTATCTTTATCTTTAACACCTATCTGATAATAATGCCAAACACCACACATGTAGACAGTGCAGTGCAAAAATATCCAGAGATATGTCTAGAGTCACGACGACCATTTCATTCTTGTGAAAAAAAGATAAATAAACTCTTCCCAGGTAAACATTTGTATAGTAAAAAAATAATAACAATGTATGCTTTATTATTCTTTGGCCGAAATAGCTGCCAGCCCTCTGATCACGCATCGCTTCGACCAGACGCTCTGACTACATTTTGAAAACGCGGAAGGCTCCCATTCCCAATGGACCAGGGTAGGGTCTCATCCCCAAACTATACAACCTATCAAGACCTAGCATCCTTGTAGAGTATGCTGCTTTCTAACTGGCTACTTGACCGACTTTATGGAACACCTTTGCTCAGCACTTTACATCCAGAACGTAATTACGTGTGCTCGTAGGCAGTCATCAAAACGACCAAAGTTTCGTCAACTTTCTACATGACATGTAACACAGCATAAGTGGAGTAGGCACTTATCTGTGATCTGTTGGAAGCAGAGCATAACCTCTACCAAGCTGCAGTCATTTACTTGAACCGCTATTTAGGTAGTTGGCAATAGAGGTGTCGTAAAGACTATGTACATAAGTGTTTATGCTCTGTATTCGTTATAGTTTCATTGTTGTGTCATCTAGGATTCATAGCGGTGATCGGTTTACTGGCCGTACCAATCACACATCAACAACAAGCTTTAATTTTACAAAAACAGAAACCACCTGCGAAATACTGCGTTATGGATTAGGTATCCTTTAACCTGATACGAATCTGACGATACCTTATTTTATAACCAAATATAAATATTATTCTCTTTCACCACACATCTAGCACTAGCTCATCTCCATAATACACAGAGATTAGCTGGAAGAGAATGCTAACTAGCATTAAGTTCGCCTGTGTACCTACTTGTTTTTTACCTTGCTTAAAGCATTTTCTATCAATCTATCTACGAATCTATTAATTTGTATGTCAAGCCATTTGTATGTCACGTACAAAGGAACCGACTCATATACCCACAATCCGTATTAATACATTTACGCATATACATCTTTTTTCTCAGCAATCGGGTAAAGATGAAAAAAGAACGGAAAGTCCAGTTAGTGAGGTCGTGGATTGAATCGCAAGAGTCGTGCTAATAGAGGCAGGTCTCGAACTGAAAAACGCCACTAATTCCACAATAATGGCGAATTCCGTAATAGCAGCTACGTCCGAAATGGCATTCATTAAATTCCGTTCGTTTTAGTTCGCCTGCCTCAGCGAGCAGAGATCGAAGAAACAACGTCTAGTCCAGTAGACCAAGTAGTGCACGAAACGAGCCTCTTCGAGGTGTACTTGAAATCCTTTCACCATTCTGGTTCAAAAAAACTTTCTGTGAGCGTATTTCTGTGCGAATAGAATTTTACAAAACTTTTTCAGTTTTTGCTCCGTTCATCTCGTAATAACACGATAGTCGCCATCTGAACGTCATCATCGCGTAGGCTCCGATGTTCCACTTACATAATACTCATTTACAAATTATTTCAGCAAACTTGAAACCGGACTATTTAGGCAATTGGCAAGGTCTGAATAAAATGCTAACTCATTGCTTACGGTACTTCCGAACTATTTTTTTTCCTGAATTAAACAGCAAATTCAGAATCACTCTAGCTAAGAATAAATCATGAAAAAAAAATAAACAAAATCTTGTTTCTAAAATATATAACAATTAGAAATAATCTGTAATTTATTCATTCACTCAGCTAAATAATCTACATATGTATATGTAGACTTTAATAACAAATATGTTCATCTGTTCCCTCCAATCTTCCCTTCACTCTCTCCATTCGAAAGCTGGAACACTGACAAAAACGAAAATAAAAAAAGATATGGTGTCTGTAAAGTTGGTTTACGGATGATAGTTTAACGTGACTACCAGCGTTACCGAACAATGACGTCAACGTTTTCGTGCATGCAGCCGGCACGGCGGCGTTCATTGATTTATTAGACGTAGTCACGTCAAAGAAAATCAAGAATCCTTATTATCGTACCAAAATAGTACTCTAGAATCTAGAAATATAAATCTCTTCTATATATAAATCTCTTCTATTGAATAAATACAAAAATGCTATAAATACCAGATAACACGTATTATACCTAGTCCCAAGTCGTTAGGTATACGAATGCTCATAAATAAGCCGGCGCCTATCGTATTGTTATTTGACACGCTTCTCTCAGAGTTCTCTGCGGTCACAGAAGTATTAATGTATAGAAACACAATGTAGTACATTGAAAATGGGAAAAAGGGAGCCACATTGGCTAACTTCTTGTACATTTTGATCCGATGCTAATTTTCGAAAAAGAGAAGTAACAGGGCTTGATAACTATTATATGTTGAAACTTCTAGGCTTTTTCATTTCTAATAAAAGTCCATCGTAAAAAGTATTTTTTTTTTAAATAGAGATATTTCTTTTTATTGACAGGGTGTCTAAAAATTTTCCGTCCTGTATACGGCATCCATTTTGATTAGATACTGTCCATCTTGGTGTTCTATAGGAACACCGTTATTCATCTATGTCTGCGATGCTCTGCGGGCGACAACATAGCGCGGGACCGGCTTCAGTTGCAATCACATGTTTAGGCAGGTATCGCACCTCGCTTAAATGTCATCCTATATTAATACTAGGTTCACTTTTTATGGTTTCTAAGCCATAGGAGATAGCGATTAGAGCTAAGAGTTTATAATAACTAAAACCCGACTGCCAAAATGTTATCGCCATCCATACAGAATTTTTGACCATACCGAATCTACAGATACCTACCTCATTTAGGGAAATATTTCAGAGTAGCGCATAACTCTATGACAATGCATTCTAAAACCATACGAATTTTATGGTTTTGAAATAGAGCAAAAGCATAAAAACGTCGTTTTAAGATTGTGACGTGACTACGTCTGATAAATCGATGAACGCCGCTGCGCCAGCTGCATGCACCAAAACATTGATGTCATTGTCCGGTAACGCTCAGTGTCCCGTTACGCTGGTAGTCACGTTAAACTATCGTCCGTAAACCAACTTTACAGACAACCAATTTTTTATTCTAAATTTCTTATTTGTACATGGTGTATAACGCATACACAGATTATGGTTTTTCTTCGTTTCTATACATATAAAATGTTTTATTTGTATTTTACTAAGTAGATATATAGTATTTCTATTACTTACTATAATAATTTATTAAAATATAAGTCGAAGGCCTTCGGGTGGTTAAAAACAGACAGTATTACACTATTAAAGTTTAAGTATTAGAGGCCTGAGCCAATGAGGCGACTACTAATATTAGGTATTGTAGATTAAGAAAAATAGTTTATGTACCAAATTTTCTTTTTTGTAGAAATTAAGGCTATAAAAAAATTGATGCTAAAACTTTAGTACCAGTACAAAGCTGATGCAAAACAATGTCTGAAAAGAATTTTCGTTTGATTAATATGCAAATGTGCCCTAGTTGTGACCCGCGACCGAAGGGTCGAACTGGATATTGTGTGAATTAATTGTATTAAAGTTATTTTAAAAGAGCAATTATTAACTAAGTAGGTATAATAAATTGCAGTATTTTTTGTAAGAAGTATCTTAAAGTCCGTATTGTAAATAAACATTAATTAACTTTGTCAATTATTATCTCGGGACCATAGAAGTATTATAGTACAGAATCACACACTGTAGTACATTGAAAATGCGACCAAGAAAAGGGAGCCACTTTGGCTAACTTCTAGTACATTTTGGTCCGATGCAATTTTTTGAAAAAGAGTCGTAACAGTGTTGTAAATATTATAATGTAAAAACTACTTGACTTTTTGACGTGACTACGTCTAATAAATCGATGAACACCGGCTGCATGCACAATAAAGGTGACGTCATTGTTCGGTAACGCTGTCATTGTCCGGTAACGCTCATTGTCCCGTTACGCTGGTAGTTACGTTAAACTATCGTCCGTAAACCAACTTTACAGACAACCAATTTTTTCATTGTCAATAAAACTACATCGTAAAAAGTAATAAACATTATTTGAAATTAGAGATATTTAATGACAAGGTGTCTGAAAATTTTCTATATTTCCTGTATTTCGCATCCATTTTGGTTTGATACAGTCTATCTTAGTGTTCTATAGGAACACCGTTATTAATCTATGCTCGGAAGTTATTAATTCAATCAAGCAAATAAGTCAGTGAGTCAAATGTTCGATTTCCATTCGGCTCCCACGGTGTTGCGTAAGTCGAGATCACCCTCCACTTAGCCTAGACTTGGGCAACCTCCGACTGGATCGCGATGGAGCTACACTCGTTGCCAAACCCGGCTCTTCCCGCCGATTGCTCAACGAGAACGGAAGCCAACTAGCCCTAAGTTACATTCAAACTAGATACCCTTGACGACTTATGTACAAATCACTACATCGCTCGTATATAATTATTTACTGAATTTTAATTTAATTTACTTACCCATCGAGATAAATTATTCCCATCTGTCACCCTGCTCTGTCACCCTAGGGGGACAAATGGGCCAAAATAGTTATATCTGTTCCCCTTTCAGTAACAGGGTGACAGATGGAACTTTTATTATTTGAAAAAGTTCTATCTGTCCTCCCGTCAGTAGCAGGGGGACAGACAGAATTATTTTATTCCTGCCTGATATCTATATATCTATCCATCCATCTATCTCTACAAACTTTCACTTAGATCATTATTTATTTGTGTGATTTTGTTTGGTAGAGCAACTGCTCTACATAGCTTTTCTACATCAGTTCCAATCCAACAAACATCCATTTTCCACTATCGTCTTTAAATTTTTTTTCTCAAATTATTTGTTGTACTTCTAAATCATAAATATAGGTCAAAATATAATAATTATAGTGTGTTTTTCTTTGGTAGAGCAATTCCTCGATATAGTTATATACTTTCAAATAAATTACAAAATAATAACGCATTCTAAATCCACTCTACATCACAGCCTAATAAATTATTTTTTTAGCAGTACGTACTCGTGTTTATTACAGCATAAGCTAACTGCTACAATCTATATTACAAAATTTACAAAAGGAAACAATTGGGCCACCCATAGACCGTTGCAAACAATTATTATTATTATTGTTTCCGTTTTAAGACTTAACTAAAATTAAATATTTTTATGCAGCTTAAACAAAAAGTAACCTTTATGCACTCACTAACTCTCTTTGGTTAATTTCCTATTTTTTAACGACTACAAGAGGCCCTAACGAACGACTTCAGTTGAAGCGGTCGTAACGACCAACGGAACTTAGGTAATCCTATAAAACTCTCACTTTCTTTGAGGTCCATTGACACAGACTTCGTATAATTGAGGCGATAATTCGATTAGAACCGCCACAGATAGTACTTTATGTAACAGTAAGTAGATACATAGGTTCATACTTTCTCTTACTGAACTCAAAATGGATGCTCACGTGTGAATTGGAGTTAAAGATCCTATTGCATGATATGATTGAAAGATGTATGATTATGTTATGAAAAACAGAAATGATCGGGAAGGTGAGAACTATGTTTCTCTTGTGTAATGCCACTTTGAGCAGAAATGTTTTTAATAACAAAAGTTGAGGTACTTTTATTCGTCGTAGGAACAATCATAGATAGAAAACGATATTACTGTATCATAATATATTCGATCCATATTCGAATTAAGAAAAAACCTTAGTACGCGCCTACATATCTTGACTCTACTTGACTTGTCTCTACATACAGTGGTTTAGCTACTGGATGTAGAGACTATGGTTACTGTATGTAGACTAATAAGTCAGTAAGTCAGGATTAAATCTCATGTCTAAATTGAAACAAAATTATAAATGCGAACATTTGTGGTGGATGGATGATGTTTGCTAAATCAAGCTAAACTAATTGAACTAAAGTTCAATAAAACTAATAAATAAATATTATAATTGATTGATTCAGGCGTTACTTTGCGGAAATCCATAAATATCAACAAATTATATAAATATATTTAGTAATAAATCCGCTTAATTTCTAAACAAAGGTTTTAATTAACTTAACTTTAGTTCAACTAAACCAAAGAGTCAACGAACAGAAAACCAAAGTTTAAAGATACGACACGTGTTTCGCCTCTACACTTACTAAATATATTTATATAATTTGCTAATAAATAAAATATCCCATGTATAAAATATAAACCTAGATATATAATAATATCATAAAAAATTGGCTGTCTGTAAAGTTGGTTTACGGACGATAGTTTAACGTGACTACCGGCGTAACGGGACGATGAGCGTTACCGGACAATGATGTCAACGTTTTCGTGCATGCAGCTGGCGTTCATCGATTTATTAGACGTAGCAGTCACGACAAAAACTTTTAATTATGATGGTTGGATACCGTTAATAAGTGGTTTGCAAGTCGGTAACGACCGCTGGCGATGGTATCTGCTCTCCGTGACTCGATAGGGGCACTTATTCCACCTTATCGCAGACACGCCCTCGCCTTCCGTAGATGCTACCCTCTGCTAGCCGCTACGTGTGAAGAATTGTGCTTCCTTTTCACAGATTACGTAAAAAGCCCCGGCTCATTCAAAGGCTTTGCATATCAAATGGCACGGGTCAGTCGTATAAGATAAAGGTATCCAAGAATAATAAAAGAATTTATGGATACATTTTTATTTGTTACATTTAACATGGTTTGTGCTGAGTTGCATTAGCAACTATGTAAGTTCTGACACCGATACTTTCGGCAGACGCCTCCAATTCTAACTTTAAGTGTAGAATGGTAGTTTTATTCACGTGTAACTGATGCAATAACCATTTCAGTAATAAATTCAGCTTTAAAATTCTTGCCTCCTAAGTTAAACTCTTAGGATAAGAGATTAGATATAGATAAAGGATAGGACTAAGAACCCACATAGTGCTTACAAGGTTTTGTTCTGTGAGACTAACTCACAAATAAAGCACAAGCTTAAAACCTGAACGTAAGACTATCTTCGTAGGAAACAGCCAGTCAGTAATAACACGACATTTGGGTAAACCAGATTATATTTATTTATGTAGTATCTATGGTAGAGTTCTATCACCTAACCGAAACTGCGCCAACAATTTAAGAGTAAAAATAAGACTGCGGTATGTATCTTACCTAATGTGGCTCTACCACACACGCAACTGATCTACAATCCTAATGAATTGTCTCAGAGAAAACCTTCTCATGTATTATGTAGGCTTTTGTGAAAGATCTTAGAGTGGTTTGGTTACAAGTAGGCTTTAACTTAAACTGCAGAAATAGCGCCTTCTTGTATATTACTCACATAGATTTGTACCTTTCATATAAAAACGAATCAAGAAAACGTTGGACTTACAAAGTAGGGAAAATTGGTATTCAAATAAAACTTGTTTCTGTTTCTGTTTTATTTGGACCACTCGCGAAGTGGCGCCGGGCGCCAACATTCCTCGCGCCGCGTCGCCCGCGCTGACCCACTGCCGGCCCCGGCGCGGCGGCGCTACCACTGCCCGGTCACACCGACACATGCCTGCTACCAACACTCTGCATATATGCTAATATCTTAGTTCGGGCACAACTGCGGTTAAGATAATGTTTTTGATCTATTTTTTATGTGATTCAGACTATCTGGTTTTATTCGTACAAGAAGTGACTTATTTATTTGTTTGAAAAAAAACAAAACGGTTTTGTCCGCTTACAACAATATATTTGTCGTGCAATATTTTCACAGAAAGGTACAGACAGCGTCTTAGATAAGTGTCCCCCTTGCACAAGATACCCAGCTTCCCCTTAAAAAACCCTTTAAAAAATAGTATAAAGTTATGTATGATGAAGCTTACATGTGTTTAGACATACCTATAGTTTATTTTTTTACTTATTTCAAAATGTATAAAAAAGTTTTTGACTTACCAGAGTTATGCAATGTAACATTTTGGCCAATAAATGATTGAATTGAATTGAATTGAATTTTGAAGGCAAAATTTATTCGTACGCTTCGTAGGGATGCGGGCGTTTTGTAGGGATTTGAAGCTAGTTGTCTTGTGCAAGGGGATACTTAGGTATCTATGACGCTGTCTACAACCTAACTAGAAAAATATGGAATAAATAAGATAAAAAAGTTTTTTTCATCTGACTATCGAACCACATAATATTAACGACAAGAAATCTTACGAGGTGACATAATGGTGTTGATAAGGATCGGCAATCAAAGCAACGAACAGTGTGAATTTCACTACCAAAACCTGTTAAGTATTTTTTAATTAGTACAGTCGGAGTGCGAATGGCATGTTGGCTGGTTCCACAACTTTCAAAGATACTTGTTGTACAGAAAAGGGAGTTATTTTGTATGTAATTAATGTAGAAATAAGAAAGTAAATTTATTCTAAAGGCCTACTTTTAATCCTGACTCGATTCCCTGCTCTTTCTAATAAGATTAGGTATTGAATACTCAATCTTATTCTATACAAAGAGGCAGGCAATGCAGCCAGTATCCTCGGCAAGCTGCCATCGGGTATCGAGTTGGAGCAGTTGATCTACGTATACATCGTTTGCAACGGTCAACGATAAATTTTGTAATAAAGATTGTAGTAGTTAGCTTATGCTGTAATAAAAGTTTATCTTATTCTTATATCTGATTATTATTGGCAGTTTTTTCAAGTTCTGATAAATAGAGCTACCTTTAGAACCTGGCAACTAAGCTCTTTTCCTAAAGGGACTGACGCCGAAGCGACAACAGCTTGAAATCTACATCTAGCATCTACAATGTAAGCAGACTTGATCTAGGTTATGACTTAATTAGCACTAGCCAGTGCGTTGCCGGGGGCTATCTAGCTGGACCTCAGGCGCCCCGCGAGAGCGCCCCTTAATTGGCACGTGTAGACCCGCCGCTTTACCGCCATTACTGGGCGGCTAATGAACCGGGCCTATTACCCGCCCAACCTGCCGCCGCAGCCATGCGACTTGCACCCCATGGGAACCTACTTTCGAAGGCGAGGACAAGGAATTTCGGTACCATTTACTTCGCACTATGAAGTACATCTACTAGATAGACACAGATATAAATACATAGGTTGTTTTATGTCAGAACTATACCCTAACCAAAGAATATACCTAGCTCTTCATAAACAGACAGAGAAGATCGCTCTTGGTACATTCATAAGTATAAATCATGTATAAATCAATCGTATTTTTTGGTGGTAAGTAATAAAGCTTACTCTCTATTTCACTAAGCTGTATGTGCACAGATACCTACACATAATGTAGATACTGGTTTTGCTTGGCTCTAGCTCAATCAAGAATATTGAACTGCAGACTGCAGTGACGACCAACGAAGACACACCTTTTAAATACCTACTCGTAACTACATATTCGTAGATAGTGGATCTTTCGTGCACAAACCAGGTACCAATAAAGAGTTGTGTCACACGACTGTAAGCTTCATAGTTCAAAGGTGGCACTGAGACCCGCTTCACGGTGCCGGTGGAGCAACCAGCTCTACCAGAACTAATGCTTATAGCCTAGGTTCGGTAACACGATTCAGTGCCTACGTTCCTATAACTGAGCATCGTTTGAGATCGCGGCTATTGTCTCTACATTAATTTGAAAAAAGTCTTCTCGATTGCTTTCAGAAGAGGTTACAAAGTTCTGATTTCGCTGAAAGCTTTTAGATTGTTTTATTTTCTAAAGCGAAACACTGACTCTACAATTCTATAGGGTCTAGTAGATACTTTTCTTTACGTAAATAATAGCTAGAGTTTCTGTTAGAGCTGCAGTTGTGTTCGGATCGAGGACGACGGTGCCGTCGCGGGTCACTGCTATTGGATCCAGCTTTCTTTGTTGGCGAATCTGAATACCTCCGAGGTAGGGGTCAGTGAATATTCTGTGCCTTTCAATACCGTTATTACTTTTAGCATGAAAACTTATCGTTTCATGACCCACGTAAATCAAGATATTATGTTATGACAGAGATCGCAATAATGAACTTTTCGCAAGACCATCTTAACTCAACACTTCGATGCAACCAAATTTTGTTTTGCCATCGTCCCCGCATTCTTCGCCCTCGATATCAAATTCCATGCATATTTTGCCCCAGAAACTGCTTAAAGCCGTTCCACCGCAGCTTCACAAGTAGAGCGAGTTAAGATTGATCGTAGTGAGTGTGGGTACCGTTAGCATCCTAACTTTCTAAACTCACCTAGGAAGGCGGAGGCGGCGAGGAGAGCGAGCGCGGAGGCTCCTTGGTGCATCATGGTGCACTGACACTGCGGGCGGGTGGCGCGAGGGTTAGCGAGGGAGGCAGTGCTGCACGCGAGTGGCGCGCGCGACGTCTGCGAGACGACTGGCGACTGGAGAGCGGCGCGAGCGCAGCCTCGTGCGTTATGCAACCGACCACCCGACCGACCGCTCTTGCAACGACAGTCGGTGGCGGCGGGTGCTGCGACCCTCTGCAGCAGTAGCGGATGACTGCCGAACTGAACACCACATCTTATGCAGGTTTCAGGACATTTGCGACAAAGACATTTGCGCGAAAGTCACTTGCGCGACTCCATTTGCGCGAAAGGACATTTGTGCGACTGGACATTTGCGCGACAGGACATTTTCCGACAATAACCCGGATCCTCTTGTGCAAGCCCAAACTATATCATACCTTACAAATACAACATAAGAATTTAGGCAGAAAAAGAGCTTTCCCCAAGGGAGAAGTTCATTTCCAACATTCATTTCCTCATTTGTCCAACAATATCCAGTCCATCAAAGGTTGTCTGGAAGAGATCACTTTTCGGCGATAAGACTGTCCACTGTCCATTGTTAAATACCTAGCCGAAGCCGTTAGTCTCATCGAATTGTATGAAGGACTTATCTACATAACATTTATTTATTTATTTATTGGAGAACCAACAGCTTTATACATCTATTATACATCTAAGTACATACAATAGTTTAGCTTTAGAGAGCCAATTACAGGTTCCCACAAGAACAACATAATAGCTCTGTCGAATATACCACTGTCTCTACCTCTAAAAGACAGGCTATCTAGTATAACACTATAGGTAAGTACTTTTATAAGTTCCTACTTATCCTTTATCGGTGGCAAAAGATTTGAAAATAATGTGTTCATAATTAGGTTTTCAGCCAGCTTCATACATAGAAATACCTATGCGATCGCGGTTCTCAAAGGGTCCCGTTGACACCTATATTATGGAACCACAAATCTATCTTATCTATCTATATCTATACATATAATAAAGCAGAAGACCCCGAATTTCTGTACATATGTTTTTTTTGACGGAAACGCGTTCAGACGATATTAATTAACATGCCCTAATTTTTTTTTTCGATTGGAAGGCTTTGTTTGTTTGTTTGTGGGTTTGTGTGTTCGTCCATCACGTAAAAACTACCGAACGGATTTAACTGAAACTTTATGATATCATAGCTACTAAGCCTGAAATGGTTATAGGCTACATAATATTATATTACGCTAAATATCTTCAGAGGGTAGATATAGAAGTTTAAAGTTTTATATGGAAACAGTTTTTTTTATGAGTGTATACATCTCAAACTTTGGAATTATGTTTTACAAAACAAATAATTAGATACGGGTTTCACCGATTTTCAAAATTAAAGTTAAAATATGTAAAAGTACGGATTTAAGGTGTTATAAGACCAAAAGTTGAATGACCCTATCTCCACAGGTAAACACAATATTTAATTGAAAGTTGCATTTTTATAACCTCCAAAGATAAGTACCGCTAAGTTTTTCAGTTTTCTACTAAATTCAATGTTTGAGTTGGTAAAAAGTGGGTTTGAAAATGTGCAAGTTTTGATTGACTTGCTTAGTACTAACACTTTGCTATTCTGTGATATTTATTTCGCGGGTGGAACAAGCAACAAGCGAAGGCATCCTAGTAGCTCAATTTTATTTCAGATTCTCATCAGTTCTAAATCTTTGTACGCTTAGGGAAAATGCGCAAGAATGGAAATCACTGTTACTTTTTTACTCATAAGTAAGGCAGGTCGATTATCTCTGTACGATGATGGTAATTCCCAGTAAAAAAGACAAAAATAAATTGATGGTGTGTGAAAAGCAATTTCGAATCAATAAACTTTCCGAGTTACCACGTTATAGTGTGGTAGACCATTTTGTTTTTTGAACGAAATGGTTGGATACTAGGTAGGTACCTTACCTACTAACTACCTACCTACTAGATACTTATAACTATATGCACCAGAAAGGTGATGATATTGTATGGATTGGTGACTTCGAAGCTTTTAGAGTATAGCTATAAGTATTGCAAAACTGCCCCGAACTGAGTCATCATTGAGGTTTAGCTCTAGGGTAGACACTCGGCGAGCTCATCTTGATTTTCAAGATCAAAGTTTCACTACTCGTTTCTACTATCTATGTAAATAGTTTTTAGATCTTCTTTTTTTTCAGCCTTGGCAACACTTTTAAAAACGTCATTGAGTAGTGACGTTGAGATGTGGATGACACTCTACAAAAAGTGAAAGTTTCCATACTTCTCTGTGATTGGCCATTACTGACAGTACATTTTAATTGGACCAATCAGCGCCTTGACCTTGCGCCAAGTAAGAAGTAAGTTCAGCAAATGAAATCAAAATAGCAATGAGCTGTCAAAACCGGAAATAAGTTACAATAAGTTAGTAAAGTTGTCTAAAATAAATTAAAATGTTTCGGGTGTAGTTTTTAATTAAAAAGTGGCTGAAAAGTAGTGATAACTACCAAATTAAACCCAAAAATGATTAAACTATGGATTATAGTGATCGCACTAGTCACGCGAGGTATGGAACAGAGTTTCGCAATGTCTAAAAGTTGGTGACTTTCTCTCGCTTTGTTTTGAGGAGTTCAATGCCGCGGTTTGGTTCTAGAATGTGAGCTGCAGGACCCGGAAGACAACGGGCCTTACCGGGGCAGGTTTATCGGAGCCCTGAACACGTACCATCACCAGGTGACTACACTTTCACACAAAGCCTCCCAAGTTCATAAACTTTCTAAAACTTATAAACTGGTCGTGAAAAATAACTTATTATTACAAACAAGTAAATTACAGATTTGAGACATTAGTCTCACAATATTTATGCAGGGCTGGCAATGTAAATAAGTGACTTCTTAGATAGTTATGTTGACATCTTAAAATAAATTGTTATTAGATATTATGCATGATCAATTTAGCATGGCGTCTCACGGTGGAGTATGTAAAACCAATTATTATAATTTAGAACAAAAAATTTAGAAGAGAAGAGAGAATAACTATTCATGGTATTATGCCTTCAAGTAGATTAGATCAAGTAGGTATAGGTGGGGTCCGGATACTGTTCAATTTTTTTTATCAAGATCCAGAAACTAAAACTTATTTAAGATAATTGATTGATTCAGGCGTTACTTTGCGGAAATCCATAAATATCAACAAATTATATAAATATATTTAGTAATAAATTAAGCGGATTTATTACTAAATATATTTATATAATTTGTTTAAAACTTATTTATTGAGTAGTACTATTTTTAATTTTGCTCTCAAATGAAGGTAGGTACCAAAAAGGTTTTTCACACAACAAATTATAAATCAAATTAACAATTGTGTGTGATGTGAGGACTACCAGTCTGCTCTCTTCCGCCACTCTCTATCACAAGAACTCCAGTTGTACAACTATAGCAAGTGACTAAGTGGGTAATGTTCTGATGCGCAGGTGTCTGGTGACGTGTACGCAGTAGACGAGTGGACGCTGTTGCTGGTGAACTTCAACTATGATGGGACGGGAGACGACACCTTCTTCTGGGCGGGAGACGCGCCGCGCCCCGGCCCACAGGGGTTCATCGTGCCCGACCAGCTTGGCAAGTGAGTGTTTTTTTTTTGTTTAATGGTTATTATTCATTATTTCAATAAAACTTCAACCTAGTACAGTTGCAGTGTAAATTAACCAACCAGACTACAGAAAAGTCAACACTGTGGACACATCAGCGAAAGCTGTTCTTCTATCAACAAACAAATAAAATAAACTAAAATAATCAATCAAATCAATTTTTTCTGTTTTTTGAGGCCAGTAATGAAAAGTTCATACACAGAATTCATCAGAACTGCTACAGTGCCCTTATAACTGGAACACAGTAATGCTTACACATTACTGCTTTACGGCAGAGTTTTTGGCACTGTATTGTAACCTATCTAGTCTGGATAGGTGACAATATAGTGCCAATTGTGATCAAAAATATAAATTCCATTAGATGGACCCCATTTTGATTGTGGTCTTAGTTTGGAACTTAAAAACATTTTGTTTTCATTTTATAATTGAGACATTCTATTCACCTCATTAAAATTCAAGGTTTGATGTTATAATTGTTGTGTTTTCTCATTAGGTATTGTTTCCTAAAATGTTTATGAAAATGTCAAGGGCCGCTTATGGTTAAATGTCTCTAAATATATGTATTTCGTTTGGGGACTGTCTTATCTATCTGACTTTTTATCCAATAAATAAGCCCTTGGTGTGCAAATAACTATTTTAACATGCAATAATAAGCAGCGGGCTGCAAATACACGACGACACAATTGGTCGAGTGGCAATTGTGTTGGACTGCCACGCCGGTGTCGCGGGTTCGATTCCTGCTTCAGCACAAGCATTTGTGTAATGAAAATCGGTGTTTGTCCTGAGTCTGGGTGTTTCTATGTATTCTATGTATGTATTTACAAAAGAAAAAAGTATTTAAGTATTCTATCAGTCATCTGGTTCCCATAGTACAAGCTCTGCTTAGTTTGGGGCTAGATGGCGTTGTGTGAAATGTCCAAAATATTTGTTATTATTATTATTTATTTGTTTTTCTGTTTTCCACCTATCAAAGTTGGGGTCCAATAGGATTATAAGATTCTTGTTGGACCCTGCCTTTGTTAGCTCGCTTCAGGTAGCCTTTGTGTTTATTCAGCTCATAAATGTCTGTCCCTATTCTAAATTTGAGCTCTGTCTGTTCCGTAGTGTTGGCAGGATTGAGGAACAAATATCCATCCTCACAAACTTTCACCTAGAAAATTTCGGACAAATACACAAAAAGTACGCCGTATTATACTAGTAATTTCTTCACACTATTCGTTTCGTTTATGTTTTCCGATTGTGTCAACAAAAATTAGTAAGGTTTCATACTTTAATTTAGATTTTATACGTGTTTTAAAATTAACACTACTAATTTAAAAACACGTATAAAATCTAAATTAAAGTATCTATGGCTGCAAATAATTATGTACATTGTTGCAATAAAGATTATGATTATAATACTATGTGTGTAGAACCAACATCCTGGAGCGCTACATCAACCAGGATATCCGCCTCACGCTGCCGGAGGGCAAGCGCGTGTCGCGGCTGCGCTGGTTCAGCATCTACGACATCGACTCGCAGAACGCGTTCGGCGACGTGTACGTGCCCGACGAGTTCGACCCCCCCGCCCCGCGCGCGCTGCCCGCCTTCGCCACGCAGCAGGTGTCCAGTCTGCCGCTGCGCATTCTCACCGCGTCCACGCTGCTGTGAGTACCTGCTCGCTGCTCGTGCTAATGGCGACGAGGCGAGCGAGCCGCTCTCCTGCTGGCGAGTGATCCCGCTTTTGCATCAATTGTTTCAAAAGTAAAGCAGCGCTATAGCAGTGTTGTAGCGACCTATGTATGTATATATATGTATGTAACTCCAAGTCTTATGTATCACAGTCCAGTAATCAATATTAATAAAAGGCTTAAACTTATACACTATTTATATACCTACTATATATATATACTATTTATATTTTATTGATTTAATTTATTTATTTATATACTATTTATATTTATATAATTTATATATATATTTATACACTATTTATTTATATATTATTTATTAATATATTTATATATTTATTTTATTTTAATATTAATATAATTAATATTTATTTATATTTATGTTAATTAGCTTAAACCTGACTGACTGACTGACAGACAACATACAGGTGAAACCACTGAACTTAGAGACTTGAATCTTGGAGGATGTGTTCGTCAAGAGCAGAAGGTGAGTACTAAGAAAATAATTTTAAAAACCAAGTTGCGGGTGATAACTAGAATATTATATAGCGTTCGTCTACTTTGAATAAAAAATTACTAGCTACAGCAACACAAAAAACTCCTCACCCTTCAAACCGGAACACAGTATTGTTTGCACATCACTACTTGATGTTAAAATATCTGGAATTACGTCGGTTACCACCTAATCCTAATATCTTGCAGGGGATGCCTCCCAATCGTTGTTTAATATTTTTTAAATATTTAAGCAACAAGACGGTTAGTGAGAGGCTCTAATGTACGAATACAATGTTGTTGTGCGACAGCATCCCTGAGTTCCGGTACGACGGTAGCGGCGAGGAGGTGTACTTCTGGGCGGGCGCCGGCCCGCAGCCTTCGCACAAGGGCAAGAAGATACCCGACGAGTTCGGATAGTGAGTGCCAACCCTAACCTTACCCTTAACCCTTACTCTAGCCCACCAGTGCGTCTTGCTCGCATTCCCTGAGTCGGCGTGATTGTCAGATCGGCGTTTTCGGCGTCAATACCGCCGGAGCCGGCGTCATCGTGAAAATCGCCATGATGGCAGATAACGTCATGAGAGTCTGCGTCATTATTAACATACCTTTTTTTTCTTAAGTTTGTACCACAGATCTCGGATACTTTCGGCTGTCGCCTCCAAAAGATCGGTTAATGAAAGAGATGCAAGTATAGCTTTTTATGATTAAGAGCAGTATAGAACTAAGTCACGTCACTCAAAACATTTTGAAGCACCTGAGACCCCGTCAGTTATTGTTTGTAAATTAATTTATCTTTTTACAATAATCTACAAAATGAAACCATTTTATTAATTTTAAAGATCATGGTTACTTGCTCAATCAACACGTGTGGCACAACGCATAGAAATAACCCAGATAATCATTCATTTCACAGGTGAGTAAAGAAAATATTTGGTTTATTTTCGTAGAAAAATTTATGGACAATTTTCTTCTACAATTAGTTATAAAATCGTTGTGCCTTGTGGAGTTTTGATTGCTCTTGCCGTGTGTACAAATGGTTCTTACATATATGGAGAAATAATAGATTTTTCACGTAAAAACAAATATTGCTTCGTTACGCTAGGGCTTGATAAAATGATGACGTCATGAAATATCGATAGTACCTAATGAGTAGGTAGTTATGCAAAGTGGTACAAAACTCTTTTCTTTTCTATCGTTAGGGTATTTTTACCTAGTTAAAATAAATTTACCACTTGTGTCATTTTTATTTTGTTTATTAAAATACGAGTATTATTATAACTAATCGTTTTTACTTATTTAATTTCAGCTTACCAAAGGATCCGCAAAACAGAAAAAAATGGTTACAAATTCTTCAGAAACAGAGCGATGATCAAAACAATATAAAAGTTTGCAGCAATCATTTTAAAAACGATTGTTTTTTATTCAGAATACATTAACGTGTTTTGAAGAAAGGTTCGCTGCCTACGTTACATGTTCCAGTAAGTACCATGTTGAACAATGTTTCAATTCAGGCGTAAAGAATGTATTTTGTGACCTTATGCCGACTTGTACAAAGTTGTCAAAGCTCTTAAGCAATCTCGCTTGGCAGTTTTTAACGGTTCAGATTCAGACCGATCAAGATCTGTCAAGCGAGTGAAGTAATTGTTTAGAACTTTGGAAGTTTGGTGCAAGTAGGCATTAGTCAAGTAATTATTAGTTAAGGACATAAATCATAAATCAACCTCTTTTACAGATTCAACTCAAGAAAAAGCGAGATCCAACTTCATATTGCAATTGGATCCCTATTTTATAGTACCTACCTTACCTACCTGAAACTAATAGGCTACATATATTATGACAGACAGATATACCTACGTATCGTGCCTACATATAATGACAAAACTCAGAATTAATATTCTTAAATAAAGTATTTTTCAGTCATTGAATAAAACATTTGCATGGGCTTCATTATTGTTTATTATAATCAACCAACTTTAAAAAAAGAACAGATATATATATTAAACACAATCGACTTTCTAGCTATTACAATCTTATTTCGAAGATTTGGATTGATGAGTAAGTTGTAGGTAAATATTGGTAAGTCCTGCTACTATGTATTATGAATGTAAGTTTGTGAGGATGGATAAGTTTTTGTTCCTGAATAACGCCAAAACTTGGCTATTTAGTCTTTAGTATCTAATAACTAATAACCAAACCCATCTCATTCCTTTGGTTAAAATCTTCATATGTACAGGTGGTGCCGTAATTAGTGAATAATCTTCAGCTGCGGGGGGACTTCAGGTCTAATCAGAAAATGAAAATATGTACCCAGTAAAAATTCTAAGTCCGTGGGATTTCTACTGGGAACATATTTTCATTTTCTGATGACCCCCACACGCAGCTGAAGGATTATCCACTAATTAACACTCTATTAACAACATGATTGTGTAGTAGGCACTATTTTTTTCTCTATTATGACTTGTGACGCAAAATGGGTAGGTACCACAGTTATCGATGTCGATAAAACATCTTATTGAAAGTCCATCACTATTTTTGAGCAACACATAGACAATCACTCGCACATGCTTATTATCATTTCTTGTATCGCATTTGAAATGTCATTACCCCTCTTTACATTCTAACTTTATGGTTTGTACATTACAGATTTACTTCCGATAATTATGAACCGATTTTGTATGGGACCAATCTGAAAGTATAACCTCGCAAACAAAAAAATATTTTTTAAATCGGTTTATAAACAATAAAGCTCTAAAGTACCAAACATTATTTTAAAAAAACCCCCTTCTTCTTTAAAGTCAGTTGAAAACTATAATTACATGATAATTAAAAGTAAGAACCTACTTATTATACCATTTTGATTATATACAACGGTATATTATGTGGCTATTTTAGCCTGGAGCCGCTTCAAGCTTACGCCGGCGTCGACGTGACGCTGGAGCTGGCCGGCGGGATGACGGTGTTCGACATCAACTGGATCAGCATCTACGACCTCGCCGCCAAGAGGAGCCTCGCCACCGTGCTCATACCCGAAGCCGTTAACGTGCCGCCCAGCGCCGCCGCTACGCATCCCTACCAGTGAGTACTATCAACTATAATATAAGCACTTACCTATAAGTTATTAATAAAAATATTATTTAATTATTGCTTAAAATCTATTAATATCAACCCGCCTCTATTGTCTATTGTGTAGCTGTTCTTACTTATAGACAACTTATTAAGACACGAGATCTAATCTACCTACTTAATAAATGACTGAATACTATCAGAAATGTCTTCAAAAAAGTCTGCGTTAACATGAAAATAGGCGTCGTCGGCGTGATCAAAGCAGTATTTGTGTCAATGAATACTTTTTTTTTTTGGATTTTAACACTTACCCAGATTGGGTACTCTTCTGATGGTAACAGACACACCCACCCATGATTAGAACAGAGCACAATTTACACAATACTTTAAGTTGACGGCATTTGACGGTAGACGGTATTCTTGGTTAATATAATAGACTGTGATTCTCCTATTCTTGTCTAGTCTTGTAAGGCAAGGGTAAAATGTGATCATGAGCTAGTGCACGAAAGGAGCCTCTTCGAAGCGCACTTGAAATCCTTTCACTACACTGGTAACGAGTGTCGTGGCGCAGGTCGAGCCTGCCGCACTGCAAGCAGCTGCACCGCGACTACCAGGTGTCGTGGGAGGTGTTCGGGCCGCAGGTCACCTTCGAGCTCGCGGGACAGGTGAGAGACAACCCGCCCCACACACACAACGCTCGCTGCACAGTCGGGAGCCCCTTCATTGTCGTACACCACTTCTAGTAGTCAGATACAGGGGTATGACTACTAGAAGTGGTGTTAGTCAGGCACCCCTTCATTGTCATACATCACTTTCAGGAGAGTAAGATACCCCTTCATTGTCATACACGACTTTTAGTAGAGTCAAATACCCCTTCATTGTCATACACAACTTCTGGGAGAGTCAGATGAAGGGGTATCTGGCTCTACTAGAAGTCGTGTGTGACAATGAAGGGGTCATTTACACTTCTCAAGTAGTGCCTCCACTACTAATGAAGATTTGCATTTTCATGATCCTTAGCGAGGCGAAACAACTCACACACATTCTAGGAAATATGTTTGAATGCTAGTCATAGCAATTAAAAAATAGTTTAATTCAAAAACGATTCAAAGCTTTTCTAAAAAACGTTCATAATTTTTTTATATACCTACAAGGTTTTACAAAAACATACTACAGCCGACTTCAATTCGACTGTTCTTGTGGCCGTAAACACCATTAAATAGTCACAGGGAAGCAAAATACGCAATTTTGTTTACCTGGCTGACGTATTTTTTTTTAGTTATTTTGATTTCAAAACCTTTTCAATTTTTCTTTATTTATTCATAAACAACAAAGTTAACAAGAAAAATAAAAATGTGTTTCCAGATAGAGCTAGACGAGTACATGGCGTGGGGCCTCTCGGGCAGTCCGGAGGCCTCCGAGATGCTGGGCGCGGACGTGGCCGTGGCGTACTACAGCGACGCCACCCGACAGGCCTTCGTCAACGACTACAACATCTCCGCCAAGGCGCCGGTACGTGCCACACCAACACCATACATGAATAACGGTGTTCCAAAACAACTCATAGATAGACAGTATCAAAAGTCAATAGGCCAAAAAAAATTCAGACATCTTATCAATAAAAATGAAATATCTTACTTTCAAATAGTTATTGCTACTTTCTACGAAAGTATGTATGAAAAAGTCTTGTTATTTGAACTAATAATATTCCTTTTATTAGCTCCTCTCTAGTTACTTCTCATTTTCGAAATTTAGCCTCTGACCAAAATGTACTAAAAGTTAGCTAAATTAGATCCCTTTTAATACCATTCGTAGACGTGGTGGCCGAGTGGATGAGGCCCTTGCTTTGCGATCTGATGGTCGCGCATTCGAATCCCGGAGGCAGTCATGCGTAAATAGGCTTTTTCGGTCGAAAAAATCTATGTATGCGTCCCACGTTCTCGCAACGGTGAAGGAAAACATCGTGAGGAAACCGGCATGTCAAAGGACAGAAAAAAAAACATGTTCTATGGCATGTGACATCCACCAATCCGCATTGGGTCTGCGAGGTGGATTAAGACCCATTCGCTCTCCTGCCGAGAGTAGGCCTGAGTCCCAGCAGTGGGAACATTATGGGCTGATTATGCTATGCTATGTGTACTACGTACAGACGAGTCCTCGAGGATCGGGGGTGTAGAAGTGAGACTGGAGGCGTTATGATAAAAACAAATATATACTGGTACTCAGCTATATTGTTTTATGTGCATACAACAATTCACCTATGTTAAATTATTACACTCAAGTCTATCCGAGCCGTGCGTTTTCGTCAACGCGATGTACGATTGTTACAAACTTAGCAGCGCCATCTAGTTTGAGTTTCGAAACTAACCAATAAAATAACTTTTATATTAACTATGCTACTTTCAGCTTAACACTATGCTTAATACCATTCTAATTCTTAATACCCATGGTTCACGCTAACGCTGACTCTGACGGTAGGGAACCGACAGATTCGGCGTTAACGTGACATTATCATTACAAATTCAAAATATTAAAAAAAAAAAAACATTTGTTCAAAAATATAATAATACTGATTCTGAATAAACAAGTTTCCTATTCTATTATCCTATCCTACTAATATTATAAACGCGAAAGTTTGTAAGTATGGATGGATGGGGATGTTTGTTACTCTTTCACGTAAAAACTACTGAATGGATTTTAATGAAACTTTACAATAATATGGCTTATACATCAGAATAACACACAGGCTACAATTTATAAAGATACCTGCGCCACCAGCTAGTATATGATACTGTATTGCCGGCAGTGCGTGCAAGTGCTGGACCGGCGCGCGGGCGTGTGCCGCGACGACTCGCTGGGCGGGGTCAACTCCTACCAGCTGTTCCAGTCGCGGCGCGAGGACGGGCTCACCGTCGTCACCTTCAGGAGGAACCTCAAGCCTGGTACGTACACAACACACTGACACTATTCATCCATATACACCAAACGTTTTTAGTAACAAAAAACATGGGCAATTTAGAAGGGTATATTAAGCGTCAAACAACATGTCCTCTGTCGAATCACGTGACAAAGATGCGCAGAACCAATATGACCTAAGAATTGCGTTCTGCGCATCTTTGTCACGTGGTTCGACAGAGGGCAACTTGTTTGTCGTCGTACCAAGTCGAACTAAGTTCTATCCGCGTAGTCAGAATTTTTGTTGAAATCATCTATCTCCAAATTCATAAAATAATAAAGTCCGGTGTCACAGTAAAGGCAATCTGCGGCCAACTGCATTCAACGTCTATCCAAAAAAAAAAATTCAAAGTCCATTCGAAAAAAAAAAATATAAATAATGTTGTATTTCCAGACGAGGACATGGACCGCGAGTGGTCGCCGGACGCGTCGCAGGCGGTGGTGTGGGCGCTGGGGCGGCTGGACCACGCGCGCGAGCCCGCCTTCCACACGCGCTACCCCACGCGCGCGCTCACACTGCGCCTCGCGCAGCCCGCCGCGCTCAACGACTGCTTCAAGTTCCCCGTGTGAGTGAGAGTGGGTGATGAGTTGCTTGAGTAATGATGAGTTGCTTGAGTAATGATGAGTTGCTTGAGTAATGATGAGTTGGTTGATAATGATGAGTTGGTTGAGTAATTATGAGTTGTGTTATATATATCTAAAAAAACTTGTAAAATAATTAATAACGTTTATTTAGCCGACAGCTATTGTGCTCCCGGCAAAGGCCATGTAGAAAGAGAAAGAGATAGATACACGACAGGTCAATACATGACAAGTAGGTCGAGTAATTATGAGTTTGTTGAATTGATGAATTGGACGAATAAAAATGAGTTAGTTGAATAATGGTGAGTTGGTTGAATAATGATGAGTTGGTTGTATGTGTCTGATGAGTGTGTTGACGCTCGCTCCCGGTGTCGCAGCGGGGCGGGGGCGGCGCCGGCGGCGTGGGAGACGGCGCAGCTGTTCGACCCCGCGCTGCGCGTGTTCCGCTTCACGCTGGGCGGCGCGGGCGGCGCGCGCGGCGTGGCGGGGCGCGGCCTCAGCGCGGCGCACGCGGGCGCGCCGCTCGCCTGGTACGTCAACGGCCAGCTCGCGCCCGACCTGCAGCTGCGGCGCGGGCTGCAGTACACCTTCCTGGTACGTCACACTACACTACACGGACAGTCATGTACACTACACATACACTTACAAGCTTTCACATTTAGATTACTCATAATATTACAAAGAAAAATGCACGCAAGCATTTTCAAATTAATGTACAATACGGCCGACGTATCTTGGCGAGTCTGAACATAGGCTGTGCGAACTTTAGCGCATGCAATAATATGTTTACACATCGTAATTTTCAAAATTATGTCTCCCTGCTAAATTGCAATAAGATGTACACACCAAAATACCAAAATTATGTCGCCATCAACTTGTGTCATAATATTGTAAACAGATCTATGTCAGATATGAGTAAACACCATTACTCTCATAAATAAGTAACCAAACTGAATTTCAAAAATATGTAAACACGTTCAGTTGCATTAAAATGAAGTCATTAATTCCTATGAAAAGTTTCATAAATATGTATACAATTTGATATTTGGTAGACAATCAAGTCTTGAGGTCTTTGTCATCAAATGGAGTTGATAGGTCCCCAATCAACCAACTGGTCCAACTCGATACCCGATGGCAAATAAAACAAAAATTAGAGAAGCGAATTAATTTGTACCTGATCATTATTTTTTATTAAACTTAATTTTAGTTAGTTTAGTTAGCTTTTAATAAAGCTGCATTACCACTGACTGATTGATTGTTTTCCTAGATGCAGGCTGAATTTTAAAAATCTAACATAGGAATGTATAGGGGTGAAAGGGTTAGTTCAGTAAAATTTTGACTTTTCACCCCCCTTCACCCCCCTTGGGGTGCAGCATGTTATTTCGAAAAGTGTTAGTCGTAACGAGTTGAAACTTTCACGTTAGGTAATTTACTTGTTCCAATTTAGAAATTTTGAATAATCCAATATGGCCGCCATACAAAAGTTAATTATATTTTTCCACTCAAAACCTTAAACGATTGTATCTCGTAAGCGATGACAGTTAGAGACATGGTTTTTGGACTTATTTTTTTGGAAGAGGTGCGTTATTGCAAAGCCAGCGACCTCCACAAAGCGAGATAATAATTTTTGGTTTTTGGTGACCCATACTCATAGTTTTCAACCGACTTTTTAAAGGACCGCCAAGGAAGGGTTATGTTTTTCTATGTTTAGTTTACACCCTGTTGTGCTTCGTTGTCCTACCTTTTTCATGGAGAACCTACTCCTGCGCTAAATTACTCAACTAAAACTAACCGTATGCATAAGGTTAGTTTTCACAGACATAATATTAGATCTGTGGTTTTGGTTTATGAAAAGCTGAGCCCCATTTATTTTATTTTCTTTTTACTAAATTAATTTCTATTTATTTTCACATTTGGAAAATATCTCATTTTTTTTTAAACGCGTTTTTTTTTAACTTGTTTATTGATTCTCAGCAAACTAATTTCAGGTTTCGCATAAACAAAAACTAACCCAGTATTATTGACGTATACCTAATTATTTAGCAGTCGGGGTTTCAGTTTTTTTAAACTTTAAGTTGTTTAATATTTGTTACCTCATAATTTTGTTGTTTATTTACCAATATACAATATGAATGGTATGTAAAAATATTTTACCTTAAGTTTTATAAAATAATAATACTGTTAAAATAGGTACACATAAAAAATATAATATAAAATACCTACCTAATACCTAAAAAATAATAATAATAATACACTGTACTTTACTATATATTACTGGCTCACTATACGCTTTAAATTGGTACGATGCGCTGAGTTTATGCTGTGCTATATCACGCGCCGCGCTCTTCCTCCTTCCTCACCCCCGGGTGTCCCTCAAGATTAATCAACTGAGCTTGCATAAATACTTTAAATGCTTGCGATAATATCGCGTAATGTGAACGCCATGCTAGTATAGCATTAGGGCATTTTTTGCTATTACTTTGATTTACTATATAGCACAATAGTATAGCATAGTCTGAAATTAGCTTTAGGTTGAGCAACTCGCTTTGCTGAAAATGGGGAAAAATAAATTTGGACAAAAAAATATTGTCTAAAAAAAAGTAGGGCAAAAGAATTTTGCCAAAAAAAATTTGGGTAGAAATAAAATGAGCAAAATGATATAAAAAAATATTTAAAAAATGAGTAAAAAAAGGAATAAAAAGGTTTAAAAGAGATTAAAAAAACACATCCCAAATAAAATAAAATAAAAAATTAAAATAATTCTATTTAATTTGAATTAATTTAATTCAATTAAATATCATTGGAAAAAAAAAAGGTTGTCTGTAAAGTCGGCTTACGGACGATAGTTTAACGTGACAAGGTTATAACAAAACATTCTACCTACCTACTTACCTACCTACCTACCTACTTACCTACCTACCTACCTACCTAATTACCTACCGACCTACCTATCTACCTACCTCCTACCCACCTATTTACCTACCTACTACCTACCTAAATACCTACCTACCAGCGCAAAAAATCTATATCTCAAAAAATACAATGTTAAATCACTGTTTACATTTTAATGACGCCTAGGGTGTATACATCATTTTGACCATTTGCTGATAAAATCCTCAAGACTTGATTGTCTGCCAAATATCAAATTGTATACATATTTATGAAACTTTTCAAAGGAATGAATGACTACATTTTAATGCAACTGAAAACGTTTACATATTCTTGAAATTCAGTTTGGATACTTATTCATGAGAGTAATGGTGTTTACTCATATCTGACATAGACCTGTTTACAATATTATAACACAAGTTGATGGCGACATAATTTTGGTATTTTGGTGTGTACATCTTATTGCAATTTAGCAGAGAGACATAATTTTGAAAATTACGATGTGTATACATATTATTGCACGCTACTGTACACACGTCACATTGAGAACGTGGTGGCCGAGTGGATGATGCCCTTGCCTTGCGATCTGATGGTCGCGGGTTTGAATCTCGCTGGCAGTCATGCTTAAATGGTTTTTTTCGGTCGAAAACATCTATGTTTGCATCCCACTTTTAATTTATCGAACCTAATTACCTATTTAATCAATTCAATTTAGGGTTTGATCACTACGAAATAAACAAAAATCCTAAAGTAGTGACCCCGTGAATCCTAAACCACGTTCTCGCAACGGTGTAGGAAAACATCGTGAGGAAACCGGCATGTCGTAGAATTTAAAGTTCGAAAACATGTGTCGAGTGCACAAAAGGAGTCTCTTCGAGGCGCACTTGAAATCCTTTCACCATACTGGTTCGAAGGAACTAGTGACACGATAAGAAGAAGCATGTGTGTTGACGCAGGTGCTGGGCGGCAACAACCCGCACTCGGCCACGGAGTACCACCCGCTGATCGTGACGGCGGAGCCGGCGGGCGGCCTGGAGCGGCTGAGCGAGCCGGCGCAGCGCCAGGTGCGCGTGCTGGCCGGCGTGCACGTCACGCGCCGCGGCCGCCTCAGCCCCACGGCCGGTGAGTACCGCGCGTGACAAGGGAGCGGCGGGACGTGGGATCAATTACTCATTACGCAAGGCCAATCCTAACTTTTTTTTTTTATTAAGAATAGACAAGCGTTTACCCACTACCTAAGATTATAGTGGTCCGGAAATACAGACGCCGGTAGCGAGTTCCACTCCTTGCTTGTGCTCAATATAAAGGTTGACGCGAAACGCCTGGTTCGAGCAGTGGGGATGTTAACTAAGTAAGGGTGGTGTCGTGATAAAGAGGAGGCTTATAAGCCTATACCCTGCACCCACTGCTGGGTATAGGGTATACCCAGCAGTGGGTGCAGACGGGCCGATATGATGATGATGAATGAATGTGTGTGTTGCAGCGGGCCCGCTGTGCGTGGGCGCGGAGGCGGGCGGCGCGGCGCGGCGCGCGGCCGCCTTCCCCACGTTCCGCGCGTACAACCGCTCGCTGGCGTGGCGCTGCGACGGCACCGCGCCGCCCGCCGCGCTGCGCCTCACGCCCAACTCCTCCTGGCCCGACCTCGTGTACTACCACTCCTTCACGCACTCGGGTACGTCACGTGCTACTCGGCCGAATCAACATGACACCTGGCTCGAATCACGTTTGTGCAAAGTACAGCGTGGAATTGGATAATCTTGATAGAGAAGAGGTCCTGCAATACTTAGTAATGATAAGTTTTTGACGTGACTACTAATAAATCGATGAATGCCGGCTGCATGCACGAAAACGTTGACGTCATTGTTCGGTAACGCTGTCATTTTCCGGTAACGCTCATTGTTCCGTTACGCTGGTAGTCACGTTAAACTATCGTTTGTAAACCAACTTTACAGACAACCAATTTTTTTTATGGTGATAAAAAATTAACTGTGTATAGTTATGTAATTTCCTTCATTTTGTCGACTGTTGCAGGCATGGGCGGGCGCATCTTCATAGTGGACCGCCACAAGCGCAGCCTCGGCCGCGGCGGGAGCAGCGCGGCAACATCCGTCTCGCTCGCACGTGCGCCAATCGTCAGCGCCGTACTACTCGCCGTCTCACTCGCACGCATGTACTAGCCTCCTAAGGCCACGACAACAATCGAAGTGGAATGTCAAGTTCTGGTTTCCTAAGATAGTGGAGCCGTAATATAGCAGGCGTAATGTTACGAAGCTATGTGGAATGTTCCACGGCCGTATTTTTTTTTGTTATTATTAGATTCATAAAACTGGTTAAACACAGTAATAAAAATCGGCTTTAATAAAAACATAGTCTATGTTTTTATTAACCTTCTTGATATAAACACTGCATGCAAATTAATATTATACCTAGCGCTTTCTAAAAAAAAAAAAGTAGCCTCTTCGAGGCGCACTTAAAATCCTTTTCGAAAGAACTAGTGACACGATAAGAAAAAGAATCTCTTTCAAAATTAAACATCAAACAAAATGTATCATATCGTATGACATTGTTTCATACTAAATCCATTAAACTTTCGTCGTCCTCCCTTCTCGAGTTGGAATTGGAACTCATTTATTAACTCGTCCAGTCAAAAAAAAAAACATAAAAAACGTCATTCACCGCTGTATTACGGCACCGCTATCTTAGGAAACACCTTCGGAGCACAAGTTCCACTCTGTCTGGGCAATTACATCGAAGTTCAGCCAAGTTCCACTCTGTCTGGGCAATTACATCGAAGTTCAGCCAAGTTCCACTCTGTCTGGGCAATTACATCGAAGTTCAGCCAAGTTCCACTCTGTCTGGGCAATTACATCGAAGTTCAGCTAAGTTCCACTCTGTCTGGGCAATTACATCGAAGTTCAGCCAAGTTCCACTCTGTCTGGGCAATTACATCGAAGTTCAGCCAAGTTCCACTCTGTCCGGGCAATAACATCGAAGTTCAGCCAAGTTCGATGCTAAATACTCAATATCTAGCTGCTCATATTCAACTATTTAAAAATATGTTGAGTAAATAATAAGGCTTTAAAATATCCGTCCTTTATGTATAGTAGGTAGTTTAGACTTTATTTTTTAAGTATCACACAAATATGAGCTAAACGAATGTCTATCAAGGTATAAAAGCTATTGGTTCTCCAATAAATAAATTAACAAGCTTAAAGTTAAAAAAACTGAAAATCGACTGCGAAATAATTATACATTCATTGTCAATCCATTATTCCAAATTTAATGTAAACATATAACTTTTATGTAAACATATAATGAAATTAAATTAAATGAAATCGTTTATTGCATGAAGTATGGTATACAGTTCTTAAATTATAATATATGGTTTCACATACTCCACCGTATAACTTTGTAATCTCCTTAAAAGTACCTTCAATATCCTACTCGATAGGTTTGGTCAACAAAAAATTATTAACGACTTACTATTTAGCTCCTAAAATCCGCCATTTTGATTATTTTTTTAAAATACCTATATATGAACACTCGGGTGATTGAGACGAATATAACTATACCGTAACTGTCAAAATCCATCCAGCCGTTTGGAAGATACGAGGTAACCCAGAAATTTACATACATACAAGATACGCGCGAAAAACATAACCCTTTCTTGGTAGTCGGGTAAAAATAATCAAATTATTAAAAAAATCAAAAATAATTATGTATTTAATATAATTTGACATGATTATCATACAAGATACAGGTTTCTTATGATTTTACCTATGTATAAACTTGATTATATTGTTATGTATAAGTGATCTCCTATTATTACTAAGTAGGAACTAAATATACATTTATATATTTTATAAAAATAAAAAATAAATATAAGAGTAAATATATTTTATTTGATCTTAGTAACAAGGTTTTCGAGACACGAGTTAAACAATTATTTGTCTTGTTTAGTTAGTTACTATAATAACATTACACATGCTTTTATTTTTATTTAGATTACATTATACAGGACTAGATGTCTTCTATTCTAGACAATATTTTGTGATTAAATACCTCTAGAATTTATAAAACAGTCTATATAAATCAGAGTATTTTTTTACATTTTGACGTGAGTACGTCTAATAAATCGATGAACGCCGGCTGCATGCACGAAAACGTTGACGTCATTTCCCGGTAACGCTCATGGTCCTGTTACGCTAGTAGTCACGTTAAACTATCGTCCGTACACCAACTAAAAACGTAAACCAAGACAACAACAGACAACCAATTTTTTTTTTGTTTCAAACTAAACCTAAAAACTAAACTAAAGAGTGGTTAATTTAACTATAAGTATTTCAGTTCAAAATGATAACTTAATTTAAAACTGTATGTGTAATATAAACATTTTCTTTTAACTTGAAGCAAAATAATAATACTGTTCACATATGATACACTGATAATGTAGAGATCGAAGGCGGCGCGGCGCACGGCACATGGCACGCGGCGTACAGCACGGCACGGCACACTGCGTGCGCTCGGCACGGTGGTAATCATTACTTGAAACTAACTAATTTACACACAGAAACCGATAACTGACATAAGTAAATGTTGTTAAATAAAAAAATTGAAATTGAAATCCCTGTTTCTGTTCATGTTACATTTACAACTAAATTAATCTATAATCCCACTAAAATGTAGTCTGCATCCTGCAATTATCAAAGTTACTTTTCAAAAAATATTATAGAGCATATTTTCCTTTCACTAAAATTATAAGTATTTGGTTTAACAGGGCTGGTATCCACCAGTGTTATGATTAATATCTGAAGTACGACCCTGGTACCCGCGGGCAGGGGCGGGGCAGGGGCGGCTCAGGGGCGGTGCAGGTCGAGGAAGGGGCGCAGCGTGGCGGGCAGCGCGGCGAGGTCGGGCGTGCCGCGCGACACGAGCGCGCGCGCCGCGCGACACGCCAGCGTGACGTGCCGCAGCGGACACACGCGCGACTGCGGGTTCTGCACCACCAGCTCGGCCGGCGAGTCGCCGAACCGGTTGGGCTGGTCGAGGTGCGCGCCCGCCGCCACCAGCGCCTCCACCAGCTGCAACACACAAGCGCGAGGCTGACTCCAAGAAAAGGAGCAAAATTCACACCTACCACTTAAGTTACCGCCCATTGTGCAATGTAATTTTAATTTTTGTGCAATAAAGAATTTTAATAATAATAATAAACTGGCTACGCGTCGGTGACCTCTGACAAATAATAGACAATGCAGCAAAATTGCTTTGCCCTATGCTTACAGGGTGTATGTGTATTGTTTATATGTAGATTGGTATACTTATATCAAGGAATCCACTACTTATGTACTTACTCTACTAATGGCAATAAATAAATGAATACTGAATACTCTTTGGGGAAACCGAGGGTTCTGTCTGTGCAATTATGGATGAGGTTGTCTAGACGAACAACTACCGGAAGTATATCATAAGGGATGGAACGGTGGATATTTGTCAAGCATGCCACCGGCCCGGTGAATCCCTTAGCTATATACTTTCGGGTTGTTCGCATCTTGCCAATGGCGTATACTTGTACCGACATAACCTTGTAGCCAAGATCATACACCAGCAGCTTGCTCTCGTTTATGACCTTGTAAGATGTGACGGGTGACGCACCTCCGTGCTGAAGTTGTGCGGGATGGCGGCCACGTGCAGCGGCGTGCAGCGTGCACGGTTGCGCGCCGCCACGTCCGCGCCGCACGCCGCCAGCACGCGCACCACGCGCGGGCACGGGAACACACTCTCCTGGATACAAATTACAAATCAGAAAATCTCGTAATACACCAAAATATATTTTGATTATTTAAGTTGTAATTTAGAAGTCACTTGGATATCTTATTGACATTTTGGTTCTCAACAACTGTATCCATTCTGCTTACTAATCGTGAAGACTTGTAATTATTTGTATTGTTGTTAAATAAACCTATTACATAAACAAAAACTTTGTGATGTAGGTAGGTATCCGTTTTTAATATGTCCAGAAGTTCTTATCAGTTTGTTTAATAATTAAAGTCTGTACTAGTTAAATAATAATAATATTGGATGGAACGCACTATTTACCATAGTACAAGTTTTTCAAACTTAGTTTGGTAACTAGGGCTTATACTAAAATGTAAGAACTTGAAAGAAATAAAGAATTTTATTTATTTATTAATTAGCTTAATGTAACCTAGAAATAAGTTACTAAATTTATAAGCCGTTGGTCTTCCAATATAAATAAATAAATAAAAAGTAAAAAAAGTAGTGTTCAGAAGTGCGATACCTGCGGCAGCTCGTCCGCGAAGTACGTGGAGCGGATGACGTTGAGGCGCGAGCAGGCCAGGTGCAGCAGCGAGTCGCCCGTGGCCGGCGCGCGCGGCTCGCGCCGCACCAGCGCGCGCACCTGCGCACACACTCATCTATCTGCCAATCTTTGGGGAGTTGCCTCCTCCATATAAAGTCTCCTCTACACGTCAACGGATGCATCTGCAGACGTCATCTGCGGATGCCTCCGCCGACGTGTAGACGGGGTGATTTGTGTGTCTATGGTAGGTATTTAACGTCTGCAGATGCGTCCGTCTCGAATCGTAGTTGTAAGTATACTAATAATTGATAAAATATTTAACTAAGTAGCTATCTCAATTAATTTGTTCTATTGAGACTACTGTAAAATAAAATATAAAATAATAATTGAATGTTAATATGCGAGTGCGAGTTGAGTCTGTCCAGAATGAACATAGAGTGATCGACCTACAGACGTGTGGACAGCTCGTGGAAATTCGCACGCAACTGTTGACGTGTAGAGGAGCCTTTACTCGTGTCGTGTGGGTCACCTCGTGCAGCAGCGCCGGGTCCGGGTCGGGGTCATCGGCGGGGCCCAGCGCCACGAGGATGAGGTGCGCAGCGCAGCGCAGCGCGCGCCCCCACGCGCCCGCCTGCGCGCGGCACGCCGGCCGCACCGCCAGCAGCGCCTGGCACTCTGCGCCAACATGCAACCAGGGATACATCATGAACGATCAATTATGAGGAACGTTGATACAGCGAACTAACTCTGAGAAAGATAATTGTTACCGGGAACCGCTCTGTTGATGTATCGCAGCAGCTCGATGGCGGCGCGGGGCTCGGCCGGGCGGTGCTCAGCCCCCCGCGCCTCCAGCAGCAGCCGCGTCAGCGCCAGCAGCGTCTGGCACGACTCTGTAAAACCCACACCCACCCCACCGTCAGTCAGCCGCGAGCCGCAGGGCGGAGCCGCGCCATGCGGTGCTCACCCGAGTCCAGCAGCGTATCCTTGCGTATGCGCAGGTCGAGCGCCAGCGTCCACAGCTCCACGGAGCGCTCGTAGCGTAGCGCGTCCGCGTACGCCGCGCCCCTGCAACATGCGAACGTTACGCCGGGCGGCGGGGGAGGCGGGGAGGAGGTAGAGGGGCCACACGCACCGGTACATGATGCGGAAGAGCGTGTCGCGATGTTCGGTACCGAGCACGCGCATGGCGACGAGCAGCGCCTGCGTGCGCAGCCAGTCGGCGTCCCCGGCGTGCGCGCGCAGCTCGTCCGCGCGTGTCCACTCGCGCGCGCCGCGCAGCGCCCCCAGCGGCGCGCGCACCGGCCGCTTCGCCACGTACCTGCGGTCACACGCGCGCTATAGACGCTCCGCCCTACTCGCGCGCGCGCGGGGTGGCGTTGGGGTGGTAGACTTGCGTGTTGTGTCCGTGTCGCAGCGCAGTGGCGCGGTGCCAGTCGGGCAGCGCGGCCAGCACGTCGTTGTACTCGTCGATGCGCGTGGCCCCCAGCAGCTCGTAGGCGTCCGCCACGCGCGCGCGCGCCCACTGCACGCGGCTCAGCAGCAGCTGCACCACGTCGCCCGCGCCCTGCACACGCACGCAGCCGTTCACACTCGGGGGGAGGCGGGGGGCGAGTGGGAGGGTGGCGGGGGCGCACCTTGATGCACGCAAGGCGCAGCGCATCGTCGCCGTCGCGCGTCTCGCGGCGCGGGTCGGCGCCGCGGTCGAGCAGCAGGCGCGCCGTGTCGAGGCGGTGCTCCTGCACGGCGTAGTGCAGCGGCGTCTTGAGCTGCGCGTCGGGCGCGTCCACGGCGGCACCCGCGTCCAGCAGCAGCGCGCACAGTCGCTCCGACTGCACGCTGTTGACGAGCGGCGTGCCGCCCGTGTGGTTGGCGGCGTTCGGGTCGGCGCCGCGCGCGAGCAGGAAGCGCGCCACCTCCACGTGCGACACGAAGCAGGCGGAACGCAGCGGCGTGGAGCCCGTGTCGGAGCGCGCGTCCGGGTCGGCGCCCGCGGCCGCCAGCAGCGCGAGCACGTCGAGCCGGCCGGCCACCGCGGCCGCCCACAGCGGCGTGACGCGGTGCGGCGCGGGGTCGGCCGGCGCGCGGTACTCGCCGCGCTGCTCGAGCGGCGCGCCGCACACCTGGATGAGGTACTGCGCCGCCTGCAGGTTGCCGCGCGCGCACGCCACGAACAGCGGCGCCGCGCCGCCGCGCGTGCCCGTAGCCAGCGACCGTCGCGCCATCGGACTCAGCCTGCGCAAACGCTACACTCGCTACAACGCTGATTGAATCCAGTAAATACTGTTGATCTACTGTTACATGTCCAGCCCGAACTACAAATAAAGCAGTAGATCCTAAATCTATCCATGTATTTTTTTTACAAAAATGTGTATGCATGCATCAAATAGAAAATAATCAATGGATTTCATTCATTGTTCATACTGTAACTGAAACTTGAACAGTATCATACATACTCAGCCAGAATAGGACATAGGTTTTACATTATATGCTTCATCTCTCATCAACATTAAACCATTAAACATTGCTTCCATAAATTCACAAAGTCGCACACTGGTAGTACAAAATAAAAGTGAGAATCGATGCCAAAGTACAATCTGCTGTTATAAAATTAAGAACAAAGAATCCATAAATAGCTTGCAATGATTCAGCACTGAAAAAAGAACTATATACAGTAAATAATACTACATACAGTGCAGGCAAGCTTGCCTTTCATTACTCTTAACATAATATACTCATTTATATTTTAATTCTTCAAGGAAATGTTCATACTAATGGTTTAAGACTATTTATAATTTCAATTTTGTTGCTCTTCACAGCACCTAGATACTCTTTGGAAAGGGTCAATAACCTATACAATTCAAGTTTGACAAAATCGATTATAACTATTTTTTATTTTTTGAACACCAATAGTGTACACTAATAATTTTTTTAAGTTACATGATACATAGCAGATCAAGTGCCACTGCAATTATAGGTGAAGATGACATGCAAGAGGTAATAACCATGAAGCATGAAGAGTTGATGCCAGAACTATAGGGCTTATTTACGATGGCTATTTTTCTCATGAGTCTTACATCAATTTAACAATTAGGTAGGAATTTATGAATGAATGTAACTTAATGTAAGTGTGTAATGGGCCTACCACACGCATAAGCTTCGCCAGTCTTGCCTGCGCAGGACTTGTACAGGGAACACTGTGTGTGGTTGGTAATTTTACCATGGTGTATTGTGTACAAACCGGCTCATAAGGCTTAAACAAGGTCTGCTCTACCACTCTCGCTGTTATCATCCTGCCAGACTAGACTGGCAAAGCCGGAGCATCTGGTAACAAGGTGTAAGTGAAAAAAGGTGGTTGGTGTTGTGTGGTTCACTGACCTCTCGATCTGTTGTCGCAGTTGGCGCGAGTACCGGGCGCCGGGCGCGTTGGCACGGCTCTCATGCATGAGCCGCTCGAACAGCACGCGCCGCTCGGGCCCGCGCGCTGGCCCCGGAGACCCCTCGCCCGAGCTCGACTCGCACTCGCAATCCGCCTGTTCACACTCCTCCGGCTCCGTGCCATCCATCGCTACTGCCCACACTCGACCACAGCACTCGACTACGCACGCTCGGTCTCACTACCCACACGATATGACGATAATAATATAAAAGTCGAAAACAATATCACTATCACGCAAACAAGACGAAAACAACAACAACAAATAACAATAATAAATATCTGGACCAAAGAACACAGCACAGATTAAATCAGCAATCAAGCTGTCACCAGCTGTCAAACGTTCTCAGCGCCATCCTTTGACTATTCACGACACGACGAATGTGCGCAACGGAATCCAAGTCCTAGGTTTTCTTTTCTTGTGTCGTGCATTCCAGCCCTGTACTTTTTGTATGCGCAACGTTTGTATGTTGTGAGTCTAATGTTAAATAAATAAAAAATAAAATAAATAAATAAACCAAGGCCGTAGCCAGGAATTCACTTCGGGGGGGGGGGGGGGGGTCGAGCATGGTGGGCAGTTGGAGCATCGAGCAATATGGATCATATTTTTAACCTTAGTTGAGTTCAAAAATCACTATAACATATTTTTTCAGGATCATAATTGTCTAAGAAAAATCACTTTTTCAGGAGCGAAAATCACCCAATAGAGCAAACCTGATTGTGACGAGCGAAGCGAGCCGCTAATATATACGCCATTGGTTTATCTTTAAAGAAATCTCATCTCTAATTTAATCCTGAAAACTACTGCATTATACATACGTATATGCCGAATAGGCCTAATAGAAACCTGAAATTAATAGAGATAATAGAAACCGGATTGTGGCAAGAAAAGCGAGCCGCCAATTTTGTGGGCCTAAACGGCCTAATTTTAAATAAGACTGAGAAAAAACACGTCTTTAAGATGAGCAATCACGAGTCAACTGGCCCAACAATTGGCCCACCCATAGACGAAGGCAGCGTTGTATGAATAATTAGGATAAAAATAATCTAGATTGCAAGTCTCACTTAAAAATAGACAAAAACTTAAGACTTTTTGTAGAGCAAATTATCGAGCGAATTAAAATTTTACATCTTGTAAAACTTGTGCGTTTACTACTGTATGAAATTTTTTGACTCAAACATTTCGGGGGGGGGTTTGAACCCCCAAACCCCCCCTCTCCTGTATACGACCATGTGCGCAACACTTGCGGGCGCTGGGCGGGGCGAAGCGAAGGCAACATAGTGGCCGATACGGAACCCAAGTCTTTCTATTCTAGTGCCGAACAAATCCGAACAATCCCACAGAGCAGCAACGAGTAACGCACAGCCCAGGAATAGAAAGCCGTTAGGACGCGGATTCCGGGGCTGTACATTCCGGGGTCATACATTACCGTTTCGTACATTACATATACTCGTTTGTTTTGAATTTGATTGAAATAAATAATTTCTGTTGAGTTTTGGCGGGAACATGAGAAATGGCGCATTGGCGGCATTAAATTAATTGACAAAACTTGTATAACTTTGAGTGTTTAAGTGTAAAAGCGGTGGTTTTTTTAACCATTAAGTGCTCGTGAACGTGTATGAGTGTTGGTGAATAGTGTAATGCTGTAAAACGTGACTTTTAGTGTTGCCTCCAAAACTCCATAGAAGGCTCTAGTAAAGTCGCAACCACCACTACTTTACAGGGGCATGACTTGACTTATCGACTCTGACTTATGACAAAATAATCGCTCCAATTACTTGACACTGGCTATATACCTTTGATGTGAAGCCAAAACCGAAGAACTTAGGTTCTTCGAAAGAAAAAAAATATTAAAATTAAATAATATTCTCTTTGATAACCACTAATATTTGGTTTATATAAAATCATTGAGATTCATTCGTGCAATTTCTAGCTTTTAAATTATTCAGTTTGTGTAAAAAATGAGTGAGGATGAAGACTATGATGAACTACCACCTATTAATGTAAATACGTCTCTTCGCGATTCGGTAAGTAACCATGCTATAGGTTTGGCTGTGACTGATTTGTTACTAGTTTATTCGTAGTTTCGTCCATGTTTTTTGTTTCGTCAACAAAAAAAGTGAAAGGTTTCATACTTTAATTTAGATTTTATACGTGTTTTAAAATTAACCCTACTAACTTAAAAACACGTATAAAATCTAACTAAATTAAAGTATGAAACCTTTCACTTTTTTTGTTGACGAAATCAAAAACCATGGACGTAAAGATAGACAAGTTAAAATCCGAAAAAGATAGGACATAATTCGTACATTTGTAGAATGTTGCGGGATCGATAGAGGATACCACCAGGAGTCACCACCTAATTTGCACCGATTCTAGCACCTACGGAACCCTGTTAAATACTCAGTTGAAACTTTGAAAACGGTATAAAATGTAAACGGGTAAAGTCTATCTCATGAAATTTGTACCACACATTATGACTATCCTAATGTACCTCTACAATAAATTTCAAAGTTTTAGAAGTAGAATGACCAGGTAAAAATGATTTTTTGTAGTTAAATATGCAGTTATTAGCTCGGAAAACATTGGCACAGTCGGTGCAAATAAATACAAGGTTTCTACAGCTATGATAAACCTTTCGGTGCATTTACACCATCCTTCCGCATACGGAACATGGTTTTTTTCACCAACTTATGAATCGCCGAACTGTGCTTCGGAGAAAAGGAATTTATTTGTGATTTTTTTTCTATGATAACTACTAGTAGTTAGTTACAATTACCACTCTTAAAATATACAAGTTTCTCTCAGAAAAATCCAGAAACTTGAGGTTATTTATCACCAATATTACAGATTAATTAATAGTAGACCCACATAAAACTGCAGTGGTGTGTGTAAATTGAGTTATTCTCTCAATAGCAACATGAGCACCGGCTATATAGTCGGTGCTCATTTTGAGCACCAAGCCAACACCTTTCAATCAGACCTATGGTGGAATACAGGGGGGGGGTTTGGGGTTAAACCCCCCCCCCCCCCTCCCCACCCCCGAAATGTCTAAGTCTAAGAATTTCATACATTAAACGCATTAACTTGCTTGATAATATTTTTTATATTAATTAATCATACATTCAACTCTGCCTTCGTCTATGGGTGGCCCAATTGTTGGGCAGCTGCTCGTGTTTTCTCATCCCACGACGTAAAAAACACAATTTAATGTATTTCTATACGCGTAATAACAATTGATAAATTAAAATTTTTTCAAATCATTTCAGTCTCAGTATCGATAAAAACATTAGGACAGATTTTTAAATGAGTTGGTGCTATTGATAAATCGTCTTGTTGTTAGGTGCAGTAGCATGAAATTCAAGAATTGAATGGCATTCGAGTGGCATTTTGACAACTGCTTGAGGTTCTATTTTCGTTTTAAAGTTTGAACGATCTACATGTTTAGTAGACATTTGTCACGTCAAACAGCATTTTCCTGATTATAAATAAATGACGTTTAAATGCGCTTTTAATTTATAGACATAAGTCGTTTGGTGTCAAAATCGAACCTGTAAAACTTGCAAACGATGACGCGTTCAATTTTTCATAGATGGAAAAGCTTGTGGAAGAGACTTATTTTGTTTATCTGACGTGAAATGCAACTGTCGCTTCTGTTGGCTAAGTTCCTATGTTATTTACCTATAATGCCCAATAAATACTTGTTCCGTATTAGAATCCGAAAGTTTTTTAACTGGCATACGTTACATTTACCTCGTTAATATATTTGAGATAAGTTTTGAAACTGTGTCGCTTTTGCTTGTAGAATTGTGGTTTAAAACCTCTCAAAAAATGCGTAAATCTAAGGATATACTCCTTTTTAGAAGACGTAGGCAGTTGAAAATTTGGGAGAACATTGTGGCAAAGACCTTGACCATTATATCAAAATGTACAACAACAGGAGTTGACCCAGATTAGATTTATCTGCTACCAAAGTATTGTAATTGCTATCACAATTCAAAGGTGTTCCCGGTTTCGGATTTAGCTGAAACTTGGTGGGAACGTGGAGCATGGTGTCGTACAAAATATATCACACTGCACCAACTGTATACAAACGCCTCATCAAGCTATTCTTTATTCTTTATTCTTTATTTATTCATTTTACACAAACAGTAACTTACAGACTATAGGTCCAAGGCGTTACAGAGTGGAGCTAAGGTAAGCAAGTGCCGTAGCGTTAACCTTGCCCACCTTATCGTGGAAGAAGTCTAGTTCTGGGTGTTGAGCGAGCAAACCGTTTATTAGCTTTATAGCGCGTGCGGTGGGGGCATTGCTAGCGTATCGCGTGTGCAGGTGTGACGGGTGCGCGAACAAGCGTGGCAAGCGGCGCGGCCCAACCTCAGTATCGGCACCGCGACGATGAGGTACTGATAAGGAAAATAGTTCGTGGGCAGTGGGGTTATTAATTTTGTTGTGGAACAACAAGTAAAAATGTAAAATTAGAGAGATTTTACGTCTGAGCTCAAGCGTGTAAAACCCTACCATTCCTGTAACAAATAAGGAGGGGAACATATATGGATAGTATCCTAGTTTCTTTTTATAGATGTACCTAGCAAATTTTCGCTGTATTCTTTCGATCATAAGTGAGTATTTTTTTTCTGAAGGATCCCAAATAACAGAATTATATTCAAGTTTGCTTCGAACATAAGCCGTATAAAGCGTTATTGAAGGTTGTGCACTTTTGAAGCCGTAGCATGTCCGCATAATAAAACCTAGCATACGATAGGCCTGTTTACACACAGCCATCACGTGTGGCCTAAAAGTCAACTGAGAGTCTAACACCAAACCCAGATCCCTTATCTCATTCACTCGCTCTAGGTCTGAGTCAGCCAGTTTATATTGTCGTTGGATAGGATTTTTTAATCTAGAGAGGGATATGACTTTGCATTTGCTAGTGTTGAAGTGTAGGCGGTTGCGTACACTCCACTCAGCTACTCGGTCGATATCCTGTTGGAGTAAGTCAGCGTCCCGCTCGGTCCGAATAGCAGTAAAGATTTTTAAATCATCAGCAAAGAGTAAGCAGCTTGAAGATGTGATACAGTTTGGCAGGTCATTGATCATAATTAAAAACTGAGTTGGACCGAGTGTAGAACCTTGACTCACACCAGATCGAGTATAATAAGGTCGGGAATCGAATCCCGAGAGCTGTACATACTGAGAGCGATTTTGAAGATAGCTTGCAAAAAGCCGGAGAAGTGTGGGATTAAAACCCATAGCGGCACATTTCTGTAAAAGAATGTCATTATCAACGCGATCAAAAGCTTTTTGGAAGTCAAAATAAGCTGTATCTATCTGTGCACCATCATCCATATTTTTGGTAACAAAGTTAATGAAGTTTATATGATTTGTGACCGTCGAGCGTTCAGACCTAAAACCGTGCTGGCTATCGTGTAGGTATATTTCCAATTGGTTAACAATACGAGCATTCAAAATAGCTTCAAATAATTTTCCAAAGACAGATAAGACAGCGATAGGTCTATAATTAGTTATGTCCATTTTTTCTCCCCCTTTATGAATCGGTGATACTCGTGAAAGCTTCCATTTATCTGGATATATAGAGGTATAGATAGATAAATTAAATATATGCAATAATGGTGCAGTTAGTGAAAATTTACAGTCCTTGACGATATAGGGAGGTACACCGTCCGGACCAGCAGCTGAGCAACCCTTCAGACGATTGATGGCGCACAGAATTTCTTTTTCCGAAATATTAGTCATTGTGATAAAAGGCGAGAAATCTCTAGAATTTTGATAAATTCGTTGTGACTCAGACACGTCTAGTGTAGGTACTTTGTCTAGAAAAACAGAACCAAAATACCTAGCAAAGGAATCCGCAGCAGCCTGGCCAGTAACAAGCTCGCCAGCATCCACATACCCGTCACTAACCCGCAAATCACGACGTTGCTTCTTTACATACCGCCAAAAGGCCTTTGGATCCTTGGCTAAGTTAGACTCAGTATTTTTTATATAATATTGATAAGCCGCATCAATTTAAACATTTCCAAATTAAAAATCTTGTTGTCTTTTCTGTACCGCTTTAGATGAAAATATTTATTCTTTATATTACGTATGATATCAATTGTAAACCATTCTGGATATAAATACTTTGAAATTGAATGTTTCTGTGTTTTTGCAGGAACATATTGGTTTAAGCTATTATTAAACTTGAGATAAAAATTTTGGACAGCTATATTAACATCAGTGGTAGACAATACATCATCCCAATCCGTGTTATAAATAGATGCATATAATGCGAAGAAATTGGCTTTGTAGAAATTCCAGGAAGGTTTAGTTGTTGATTCTGAGTCAGGTTGCGGGAGGGGCGGGGTGCGATCTTGATTACCATTGCACATAGATACCGCCTGCAGTCTCACCGTGACCTCTAGAGGAGGATGATAAGCGTCGATCGGAACGAGTGGTTCGCATTCATTTATCAAAACGTGATCAGCAGGCAGGTCGCTCAACACCAGATCTAGTAGTCCACCGTACTTATTAGTTATACAATTATGTTGTGATAAAGTACAAAAGTCTAAAAACAAGTCGTAGTCTTCTTTAGTGCTCCGTCCAAACGAATTTAAGTTAAAATCACCAAAAATAATTACATCTATAGATGAGTATTTACAAATTGCATTTTCTAAAACATTAAGCACAGAGGAGTACTGTTCGTTACTTGAATTTGGCGGAATGTAGACAAGGCAACATAACAGTTTAATTTTCTTATGTGAAATTAATGAAATAATAATTTCGTGTTCAGATGTTAGTCCGTCTATATCAGTGATGTGTTATACTGTGAGTTTGTTGTGTACCGCGAGAAGGACTCCTCCCCATCCAGTGTCGCGGACACGATCCTTCCGTAGAACTGCATACCCTGGTGGAAATAATTCTGCGTCGTAGACGGAGCTGTTCAGGAACGATTCAGTGATGGCAATTATGTCATACGTATTGCCGATGATAGCTTTTTTGAACTGGTGAGTTTTAGTGCGTAGACCGCGTACATTTTGGTATATAATATGTAATATTGGTGTATTACTAGGACGCTTGCTTAGCGATCTCGACGGGCGTGGTTGAGGCACGAAATGTCTGCCGCCACGGTTTGATACATACGTCTTCAGGCCAGTTTTCAGCAGAAAGTAATTTCTCAGAGTGCTTAGGAGATATTCCAAGTTTGAAAGACGCGTAGTTGCCTTTAGGACTGAGCGCTTCCACAGTGCAAACATCGGTTACGAATATCGATTTTAGGTGTTCTTTTATCTGCTCATCAGTTGTGCCTGCCTTTACGTAGTATAGATGATAAAAGTACCTACGTTCAGATGCCTCTAGACTAGTTTTCCCAGGCGCAGCGGCACCTTTAATTACATTTATTGGCACTCGCTTACGCTTAGGCCTAACTACGTTCCATGGTTGAATATCGTCAGCTGTTTCACTAGCTGTCAACGCAGTCTCAATGGTAGGCTGAGTGAGCAGGACAGGCATAGGTTCGAGAGATGGATCAACTGGAGTCTTCGTCTCGCTTGCGCTTAGCGTGTTTGTAGGTACCACAATAGGTGTCACCTTAGGTGATACGCCTCTTCTTTCTCGCTTATTAGATGGGTCGCTTGCGATGGTAGATAAAGCCTTAATGCCTGCTGCACGACGTTGTTTAGTGGGCCCCGGAACACAGCTAGCGATGACTGGCGCTGGCTGCTCGGTAACCAAGATGTCGGCGCCCGGTAACTTAGCCAGCAAAGTTTTGATGATGGTATTCTGACCCAGGATCACCTTTTCCAGCGAATCCACTTTTTCAGTCAGGTTCGTCACTGAATGTTGTAGCTCTTGAAGTATTTTATCACTCTTATTTTGCGACATTTTCACTAGATTTTAATAATAAGTTAGAGACGTAAGTACGTGACAGTTCGCGTTCGGAACCGGAAGTAAGAGAAGCTATGGCCTTATGAAGGTATCTCCGGATCCAGCCATCTCCGGAGGTTGAAATTTATATATGGTACGGGCAAATTCATTTGAAATCTATTTATGTAAAAATTAAAGCTTTAAACAAATGTGTTCAATTATGTCCTATCTTTGCTCAAAACTCGCCTAATTTGACTGCACTAAGAAGTAGGCCATTTTTCTCGTAGGTAGCTATCTGCCTGTCATAGTAATCTATTTAAGGTAAATTAAGCCGTGTTGGCCGAGTGGAAGGTGCCTCGACAATCCGAAGAGGTCGAACCCGGTCGTACACTCATGGATTTTTCTGTTCCATAAGATCTATGTGTGCAAAAAAAACACGTACTTAGCGGTGAAGGAAAACATCGTGAGGAAACTGGCATGTCAAAGAACCTTAAGTTCGAAAACATGTGCACAAAAGAATCCTCTTTGAGGCGCACTTCAAATCTTCACCACGCCTGTTCGAAAGAACTAGTGATACAATAACAAGAAGAAGTAGTAATCTAGGATCATCATTCATTCATTCAATCTAGGAATAGTTTAGTTGATTGAGGAGACAGCATTCACTGCAGCTGTTGTTCGATTGGGATGCGTTGCAGAGTTTGTTCAGCATGCCGAGTGCGGAGGCGCTGGCGGAGGAGCGCGCGCGCGCCGCCGCCTGCGAGCGCGAGCTGCTGCGCCTACGCGAGGAGCACGCGCGAGCCGACCTGGAGGTACCATACCACTTACTAATGTTGTTTACTCCCAATGTTGGCATTCACCAAACCTTAAACGCTCTATGTACAGTCGGCTTTGTAATTGTCATTACACCCAGCTTACCTGATGTTCTTTTGTGATTAAATTACTTGTGGTTTATTTTAGGGGTATATCTTAAGTGGTTTAATCACATCAGTAGTTTATTCACTGTGTAGTGGTTTAAACACTGGGGAAATCCGGCGTAAGCTGGGTGTAAAGACAATTAAAGAGCAGACTGTACACAGTTCTTTCACAGACCACACAGGTGATATTAAAAAATTCATAGCTTCGTCATTATTTAAGATATTCAAGTATTTTTTTACTATTATTAATGTAATTTTACTATATTTAAATTGATATATTTTATTTTGTTTTTATTTTACTGGAAACTTCCTCATGGTTCTGAATAAATAATTATGATTTTTGAATGTTGTAGTGTGCGCGCGTGGGCGTGACGGGGCTGGCGCACTCTGACTCGAGCGGGTCGGAGGGCGAGGCGGCGCTGGCGGCGGCGGTGGGGGCGATGCGCGTGCGCGCGGGGGCCGCGGGGGCGCCGCGCCCCGCCGCGCTGGTGGCCGCGCTGCTGCGGCACGTGCCGCCGCCCGCGCCGCTGCTCACCTCCTACCTCAACATGCTCAACGGGGCCGGCGAGCGCACCGCCAACAGAATCACCGATGAGGTTCGAATTACATATTTATTTAAAAAACTATTAAACGTATCATTCTTTTAAAGTCTGAGAATTTTGAAATTAATGATAGCCTTGTGTTTAGGGCCTGCAATTCTGATATGTGATATCCGAATTATCCAAAATAGAATCCGCCCTATTTTAGTATCCGAATAATGAGGGCAACAGTATCCGGATAATTTGGATAAAACGGATAGTAAAATAAATAAAGAAAACACGAGTTTAATATGTTTTTTACTGCTAAAAACATTAATTTTAGCATTATGTACACTACGTATGTGTGTGCTGTAAGTATTTTTCATTTAAAAACTGTTTTTTAGTCCAACATAAAAAAATAAGTTTCACCATGTTTGTTAGTTCGTCCGTAAAAGGTAAACGTCATTATTGCTATTCATGGATAATTAGGAGTATGGATTAAATATAATATTTTTTCCGATTTTTTAATTTATTTATTTTAGTTTTTAAAAATTACTTTTTGTTTAAAATTTATTTACTTGTCGTTATTACTCAGAAAGTGATTCAACATATAATTTTTTTTTTTTGTTTTTAAATTTATTAGGTTCATAAAACTGGTTAAACACAGCATAAATAGACTTAAATAAAAACATGGACTATCAGATTAGTGTTACAAGTACAACCTTCTTAATATGAACACTGCATGCAAATTAATTTTATACCTAGCTCTGGAAATTAATACTATTTAATAATAAGCTTATCTTAATATTATAACTAAGAAAAAATCTCTTGATGGAAGAGACAGATGAAGAGAATATGTCAATTTCGTGACAAACATCTAAGACGAACACATTCTATAAATTGGAGAGTGCTGACTGTATTTTCTATGACAGATAAGAAGGTTGAACGTTTTTCTATTCGGAAGGCGGCTAGAGATACGAGGAATTTGAAATTGAATTTTTTGCAATATCTAACATATTGCAAAAAATTCAATTTCAAATCTAGACTATCGATTCTACCATGAATAATCTTGAGCAGGTAAACAATATCAGCAACCTTTGCTCAAGAGTTGACAATTTAAAATGCAGAAGTCTAGATTATACCGAATAATAGGATTTACTACTATCCAAATTATCCGGATACCAAAAATCAACGGATAATGCAAGCCCTACTTGTGTTAGAGTGATCACACCACCCTTGTGTCCCCAGCTAGTGGGCGAGCTGATGGGCATGGCGGTGGCGAGCAGCGCGGCGGGGGAGGCGGGGGAGGCGGGGGAGGCGTGGGACGACGACGAGCTGGTGGAGGCGGTGGCGTGGCTGTGCGCGGTCGCCTCGCGCGCCGAGCCCTCGCGCCGCGCCGCACGGGCTCTGCACCTGCTGCTCGATGACGTCGCCACGGACGCGCAGGTCCGCCTCACTCCCGCGCGCTCGCCAAGGAGTCAAATGTCATTTTGAGAACGGGCCATTTCGCGAAAGGGACTGTAAATTCAGGAGCAAAGAAAGAGGATCTGGAGCAGTGAAAAATTATATTGTGCGAGCCGGTGTTCACAGTCCAACGGACCGATCGAGAAGGGAGAGCTCCAAGTTTGTCGCCAGATGGCACTATCCGTTTGACATTGACTTACAAATGTGAAATGTACGACGCGTTAACATTATCGGTCATTTTTCCGGTGAGAAGGCAGTTCGGCTACTCAACGCTAGATGGCGTGAGGAGTCGAACAGGGACGTTACACTCCGATTCGCGCGCGCTGTCCGCCGCGCTGCTAGTCCCGCACTGTGTTGTGTTCGGTCGCAGGTGGAGGCGGCGCGGCGCGTGCTGCGGCGGTGCGCGCCGGAGCCCGAGGCGGCGCTGGAGCTGAGCGACGCGCTGCGCGGCGGCGGCGAGCGCGCGCTGGAGCTCGCGAACGACGTGGCCATGCGCGCGCTCGCGCAACTCGCCGCTCTGCAGGAGGAACAGGTCACACACACTACCTCCCCTACGCATTTCATTTACGACCACACGGTGGCTTAGTTGGTAGTGACTTGCCTAAGAAGCTTGGTGTTCAGGGTTCGATCCCCGGCCAGGGCAAATATTTGCGATTAACACAAATGTCTGTTCTCGGGTCTTGGATGTTGTGATGTGTTGTATGTGTCCATGCCACCTGCGACACAGGGAATCCTAGTGCAGGGGTGTGAGTGTGTGAACGTTTATTTATTTAATTTCATTTATTATCAAACAATTTTTACATTGTGTCGGAAATACAGGGTGTGTCGTAATGAGTGGATAATCCTTCAGGTGCGGGTGCAGCAAAAACAATGGAGAAAGGTAAAAAAAACGGAAGTTTCGAAAACGTCCAGTAACTCGAAATCCGTGGGATTTTTACTGGGTACATATTTTCATTTTCTGATCAGTCTTGGAGTCCACCACCCGCACCTGAAGGATTATCCACTCATTACGACACACCCTGTATAGGTACTTACTAAACAACGCCAAGATCACCTAATATAATATTATGTGACCGTTTCCACCAATAATACTAAGCTATGTAGCAGTGCGAGGAAGATGCGCCGCTGCAAAATAGCTGTGCGAAAAAGATGCGCAGCTCGAGCTACGCGATGTATCGATAGCAGGGAAGCGGTGAGTGGAGATATACGGCCCATAGCACGCATCCTTCCATATAAAAACATGGCTTAGTTGAATCCGTTTCCACCAGTGCTAAGCTACGTGCACCAATGAATATGATTGGTGGATATCAAACGCATCCATAGCAACGTAGCATAGCACATCTCTGGTGGAAAAGCACCCTAATTCCTGTACATTGTATGTTGCAGGAGTGTAGCATGGAGGCTATAATGAGCAGCCTGCCGATGTCGTGGCGCCGCCTGCCCCCGCCGCGCCGCTACCTCGCGCTGCAGCTGCTGGCGCGCCTGCTGCCGCCCGCGGGCGGGGGCGCGGGGGAGGCGGCGGGCGGGGGCGCGGGGGAGGCGGCGGGCGGGGGCGCGGGGGAGGCGGCGGGCGGGGGCGCGGGGGAGGCGGCGGGCCGGCTGCTGGAGGCGCTCGCGCAGGCGCAGCCGGGGCAGGGCGCCGCCGCCGCGCAGAGCACCGACACGCTCCGGGTAGGTACAGTCGGCTCTGTAATTGTCTTTACACCCAGCTTACGCCGGTTTTCTCCTGTGATTAAACCACTCACACAAACATATCATGTGTGTGTGTGTAAATAAACTACTGATATGATTAAACCACTTATGATATACCTCTAATATAAAACACAAGTATTTTAATCACAAAAGAACATCGGCGTAAGCTGGGTGTCAAGACAATTACAGAGCCGACTGTACTACGTACATCGCTGATTGACTGAACCAACTGTCTCTGAGTTTAGAGATCCCGTGGTTGCATGTTTGCCAGATAATATAATAGTAGATTATGCACTAAGGGGATAAAGCAGTGTCTTATGTCGCGGGTGGCATATGTAGTTATGTAGAGTCCTGAGTGACGCGAGGGGTTCAAGCTATTCAAGACGAAGACAATTATTATTTATTTATTAAATTAAAACGGTTAAACCAATTACATTAATTTAAAATTAGACAAGCTTTATCCCAGAGGAGCATACTCTACTTTTCACACCTTCATGCGAGGCAATAAAAAGCCAGGGCTCCAGCAGCGAACATGCACCGTCTTTTGTTTCACAACCTTTGAAGTCGCGCTTTTTTTTTTATGAGTGGCCAGTTCGTTTTACGAACAAAACTTTTTACAATGCCATATGGGCGTTTTTTTACTCATTTCCACGAAAAATCGTGGAACCTGACGACACGAATCTGACGACTTGAGAGTTTCATACAACATTACCTCCCTTGAGATGTAATGCTTTGCTTTAAAATATTATTTTTCACACCACCTGCTCGACAATGTCCAAATACATATCATGCTATCATCGAGGTAAAGCAAAGCATTACCTCTCTAGGGAGGTAATGTTGTATGAAACTCCCAAGGGTTGTAATGTGTGTGTTTCTTTTCTTTCTTTCTTTCTATTTGAATTTGGAACGTCAAATTCGTGTGGAAACTCGTGGGAAAACTCTAAGTAAAAGAACGAATGGCATTGTAAAAAGGTTTGTTCGAAAATTGAACTGGCCACTCATAAAAAAAGAAAAAATGCGCGACTTCAAAGATTGTGAAACAAAAGACGATGCATGTTCGCTGCTGCCGCCCTGGCTTTTTATTGCCTCGCAGAAGGTGTGAAAAGTAGAGTATGCTCCTCTGGGATAAAGCCTGTCTTCGCCTTGGGTAGCTTAAACCCCTCGTTAGCTCAGGGTTCAATATGCCACCCGCGACACAAGACACTGCTTTATCCCCTTAGTGCATAATCTACTATTTCACTTCTCATGCTCGTAAAACTCAAATTCTTGCATGCTTTAGGGGAAGTAAAACTGCATTTTAGGCTCTAGGAAAAAAAAGTGATTGCTTATTAAATCTTTTCAAAGAAGTTCATCTGTAATATGGTTTCATGGTGGAAGTTGAGAACTTTATTCACATTTCGAACATCGGTCCTTCATAATACCCATAGATCAGAGTATTATGGGGGACCTAAATATTACATAATTTCAAATTTCGAACATCTTTGTTACATTAGATGGCCGTCTCTAATGGGCGCTAATTTCAGGTTAGGTTTACTTAATTTCCTCGCAATTGAAGTGAAAAATCTTGTGTTTACTTCGGTCCTGAAGCCCATTTCATACTCGACTTGAATATCCGCCGCTGATAAGTCTCGTATAAAATGTCTTGCTTCAGGCCCTTGGTAAACAAATAACTATTAGCATGTTACAGCTGATGGTTTGAAAACTGTAAATATTGTTACAGGTTCTGGTAATGGCTGCTAAACTTCAAGTATTATTCAGACTCAAGAAGAAACCTCATGTTGATAGACGCTAGTCTGCCTACTTTTTACATGTGGGTGTGGGTACGCTACTATACTTATTAGTAGAGGACTACATTTAGAAATACTACTCCTAGCTATAAGTTGCTTGGATTGCCTGATGCCCATTGTTACCTAGAGCTAGTGTTGACTGCCTGTATAGGTATAGGGTATTCCTATGCATACAAGTAAATTAAGTAGAAGAATTAAACATAACTGTGTTTATATAAGAAAAGACTGATTTCAGGTAATATAGTTTTAATTAAACATTCTAAAAACTTCATTTTCTTTTCATATAAATGATTTTATGTAGGTGTATATCAGTAAAAATCGAGAAAGAAAATTGTAAAACTACTTGATCAGTCTAACTAACTTATAAAACTACACTTAAAATTACTATACATTACAGTGTACGGCCAAGAGAGCCTTATCACAACGAAAATAGATCTTAATTCCTTATCAGTCAAAAATCTTGCTGGTCTAACTTTTTCAGTTTTGTTCATGTCACTTTCTTAATGAGTTGGAATTTTACGCGGTCGCGGGTAGGGTAGCGCGGGCTCGGATATTGTAGGGTGGGTAGCGCGGGCCCGGGTAGGGTCGGGAAGCGCGGGCCCGGTTAGGGTCGGGAAGCGCGGGCCCGGGTAGGGTAGGGTAGCGCGCATCACGCGTACGGCAGGGGCAGCGTGAGCTGCGTGACGGGGAGCGTGAGCGCGCTCCACACGATCGGCCGCTGGAACGAGCCGCGCAACTGCCAACTGAAACATCACATCATTCATTCACACCTATTCCATTTTGACTTTTTGAAGTTTTTTTTTGCAATAATCTGTAATCAGTAACGGCACAGATAATATAATACTATACTAATAACGGCAATGCTGAGTATGTGTATTTTTTTTCTGGTTATTAAAAATTTAAGTGATGGCCAATTGATTAGTCTCAGAAATATCAGAGATGTTATCGTAGGTATGTAGGTGCGACATGCGTGTAAGTTATATCTCACTCCATATTGGTAACGGGGGGATAGATAGAACTTTTACAATCAATAAAAGTTCCATCTATCCCCCTTTTAGCAACTGGGGGACAGATAGATCTTATTCGTCTAATCTGTCACCCTAGCGGGACACAGCAGGGCGACAGTTGGGAATGGGCCAATAGGGTGGTGTGTAGTTACCCAGCGTCGTGCAGGCAGGCGCGCGCGGCGGGCGCCAGCTCGGTGGTGTGCGCCTCCAGCGACTCGAAGCCGCGCGCCGCCGCCCACGCGCGCGCCGCGCCCGCCAGCGCACGCGCCACGCCGCGCCGCTGCCACCTGACAACACGACACCCGAGCCTGCACCATCCCGTACCATCCCGTACTCACACTTCACCTGCCGAGTACTGGTATGGTAGGTAGGTAACAAGTAATACTACAGAAGCATGTATGAGTCCTTTTAGGGTATTCGCCGCGACAGATACTCGTTTAACTAACCTAGTGAAATACTACTTCTAACTGGTATGGTATGAGTAAGGAAGGTATTTAAGATAAAGTGTGGAATTATGTATGGGTAACTTCTGTGTGGTGTGGTGTGGTATACCGCAAGTTACCGTATGGGAAGGGCACAAAAACAATTAACTTTGCAAGCATCAGTATGATTAGGGTACAGGTCACATTGTGAGACGTGGTATAGGTAGGATACTAGTAACGTTGCGAGTATCGGTATGAATCCTACCCGGTATGATTATGGTACAGGTAACGTCGTGAGACTTGGTATGATTAGGGTACAGGTAACGTCGTGAGACTTGGTATGATTAGGGTACAAGTAACGTCGTGAGACTTGGTATGATTAGGGTACAGGTAACGTAGGACGTGGTACTCACAGCGGGTGCACGGCGAGCGCGTGCACGTAGCCAATGCGGCGGTAGGGCGCCGCACGGTGCCGGCTCAGCGACACCGTGCCCACCAGCGTGCTCGCGCCACTGTCCTGAACATAGAGAATCTAATAAATAATATTAATTGCAACACCCAAACGGGTTACATTGTGTAGCTGCTCTTATTCCTAGACAACTTATTAAGACCCGAGATGTAATGTAACCTACCTACCCAATATGGTAATAGATGACTGAATACTGAAAACAGAGATCAAAATGACATTGCTATGTTCTTAAACAAATAACACACTTCATATCTAATAACTTGCTATTGTATGATTCAATTGTGTACAGTCAGCTGCACAGTTCCAATCTTTTACATTTATATTATAATCTCAATTTTGCAAAGACATTCTTCTTCTGACAAGTAAGATGACTACATGAATTTGAAATGCTTGCATGCACTTTTCTTTGCAAAATGAAGAGTAATATTAATGTGAAAGCTTGAGAGTGTATACATGTATGTGCAGCTGACTGTACATCCACAAGACTAGGCACTAAGTATCAAATATACCACATACATTCATAGTCAGGTGGACTAATATGATGATATCATAGATTAGAAACGGTGTTCCTATGGGACACCCAGATAGACTGACACATCTCCAATGTACCTACTACATTGCGATTCTATACCTTAATACTTCTGTGGATGATATATTGTTAATAAGAGTCTTACTAGCTGGTGTGTGAGTAGGTCAGACGGAGCCTGCGCCCCCTCGAGGCGGATACGCAGAGCTCCGGGCGGCGCCGAGCCGGGGCGCACGCTCAACGCCTCCGCCACCCAGCCAGCCTCTTCGCTACACATGTCCTGCAAACACAAATGTTCCAATAATGCTGTCCTTCTGCAATCAGAAAAGGTTGCAGTAAGAATATGGCAGTGGTAAGCTGAAGATGAGACGCGATGGCGTGTTTTGGAAGATGCTTATGGCTTTGTCCAGCTATAGACTGGTATGCTGATGTAGATAAATGCAATATTGAACGTGCCTGGGTGGTATTTCATAACTTGGAAGAGTACCTCTAATGGATATGGTCACTCATTGGTAGATTTTGTTGGTGGTTATCATCTATAAGTAACAAAAAAAGCAGGCTGTTGATAATGTGTGTCATATACAGAAATATGCTATATTAATTGTGGGTACTACTTTTCTGCCTTGTTTCATAATAATGTAGGTAGTTATATAAGTTTCACTTTCTGTGCAGCTACCGAGCTGATTACATGGTCTACCAAGAATACATGTGTTTTCATAATATCTGGACAAAATAATGTGTTACCTTAGTTTTAAGAAGTTAGAGAAAAATCATATTCGGGGTTAATGCTTTCTACAACAAGTCGGCCAGTGCAAGCCCTTCATAGCCCCGCTCCGGAATGATAAGTGAGTGTTACCTGGTGCTTCTGTCGAGCATACTGCGCGTGCGTGATCGCGACGGCGGCGCTCACAAGCAGCGCGGCGGCCGGCAGCAGCGCGCCGCACGCCGCCGCCCCGCCGCCCGCGAAGATGAACACCACCGCGCCGCACAGCACGCACGCCTGCAGCGTCAACTACACACCACACAACGCAGCTAACAATTATGGGTTCCCATAGAGTAACACCCACACGAATCACAGTTAAGCGTCAATGACACAGAGCTAGTTTACACGCTACTATAGTCACCGCGTGACAAACTGAGTCGTCACATTGTCACAATACTATAATATATCTATCTGATTTTATTCTTATCGATATGCGCCTATAACCATCTTTCGTACATCACTATGCAACTCCATAAGACCCACAAGTGCGAGTGAGATAGACATAGAGAAATGATTTATGGCCGCACAACTCAGTTGGTAACGCTGTGACTCTAGCCAGCAATGTAGCTTGTGAACTCCCCCGGTGTCATTGGCTTTTTTACAATCTGCTTGTAAGACAATCTTTCCTGAAAGCTAACTCACTAGCTTTTTAACTCACTGGCTTGTAGTGTGTAAACTATCCATTTGTAGTTCGATACTTTACTCATTAGGGGGAAAAACCCGTCCCATAATGTAGGACCCTACACTATCACCGCCATACCAAATGTTGATAGCTGATAAGCTCGAGTGAAGTGTATTTTTCAACTGAAGAACTGAGGGATCTCTATGCCTGCACCCGGTCACCATACCAAGCATATATGGTGCAGGGTCTACTCTACCGGCTCCAGCATCAAGGTAACTTTTGATGATACACAACAATTGCACTATATTTTTACTTATCTATTAGCAAATATACACATAAAATATTATTATTATTTGTTGATAGACGAGCAGCTTCCGCTGATGTGTCTATATCACACAGTGTTGGTTTTTTTTTAATAGTTTTGTGTCACTTTTTTTAACATAGTCTTGTTGGTTCGTAACCAAGTGTCGAGTTTGTTCTTGAACGAGTTTGTGGATGCTGCAGAAACAACATCTTCTGGCAGTATATTACAGTTGTCAAAAAAAAAATCAAGTTTGTGTAGAAGAATGGTCCGTGAATCATACCAAAATTATTAGATTGATTGAGCTGAAAGGTATGGCTCGTAAGTTAGAAAAACACATACCATACATAGAGATACACTTAGCCCAACTTTAATTCTGTATACCTACTAGACTAGCTGCTACCCGCGGAGTTCCTTTCTCCATCTGGTATCGAGATAAAAACTACCATAGGTGGCCATGGGTTCACAAACCAACATCTCATGATCTCATCTCATCTTTGAACCTCATGCTCATCATAATTCATTCAATAATCAACAAGCAAATTTAAAGGTTGCGTGGAGCGGTTGGTTGACAAACATTCTCGAGGTTGACTGTAGTTATATCTGGTGGTGTGAGAAGCCAGCCTGTAGGTACAGCTTACCTCCTGGCAGATGAAGTAGAGCACGGCTCCGGGATAAGCCTGCCGCAAGCCGCGCCGGACGAGAGCCGCGCGCGCCGCGCTCTCCTCGCGTGAGCCGCCGGCCGCGCGCACTACCACCTCCACGCACGACATTAATGAACGATATAACCACCAATACAACACGATCAAAGAGTAGCTTAGCTACTACATAGTACTGACTAATTTATTTATCGTTCATATTTACATTTCGCAATAATCAATGTTTACAAAATGAGCTATTTTGACACAAATTCACAGATTATCACTATTTTATTCTGGCACAAAACTCAACGCATGTATGTAGGGTTCTACTTCGAAATTTGAAAACGCCTGTCAATAAAAAGCTTTAAATACTTATAAATTAGTGTATACTATTCAATAGGCCAACATTAACTAATAACTGCTCTAAAACATAACCCTTCCTTGGCAATCGGGTATAAATCAATTTTAACCTCTGGTTTTGGAGATCGTAAAGCCATCATCGGTCAATCGACTATTTATTGCACAATTTGTCATATTGCTAGTTTTTTCCTCCGTAATATTGCGCTGTATTTAATTGATCGTCTAGGGATCGCCTTAAATAACACAGGACTCTAGGTCACTGACCTCTATATATATTATCCTGAGGGGCACAGCCTATCCATAGAGATCAGTGCTCTATATGGACTCTAGTCTTCGGTTGCCATGGCGATTTAAAAACAAACAAACAATTGATGAAAGTTTTGAAAATAGATAAAAATGTGACAATAAAATTATCCTGCTTACCTTTCTGCTTCCTTTTATACATCTTAATTAATTTCTATGGAATAAGGTGTTTAGCTATAAAAATGTCGAATCTCAGCGGTTATGACAGCGAAGCGGTAGGATTCGAATCGATATCCTGCAAAAAACAAGCAGGAAGCAGCTGTTCCACACAAACCACTGAGTTCGCGGAGACCGGCACGGCCTCTCAGACGGCCCTGTCCAAGGACTGCGGCTCCACAGCCTCGCCTGAAGAACTGAACGCTCAGGATGAGGTCAGTCGGTACCTATCTAACTACAAAATTACATTCTACCTCGTCTCGGGGTGGGATGGTCTGGTCAATTGAGGTGGATTAGTTTGGGGGCAGTGCTCAATGGACTGTGCAATGTGTCGCCCAGCTTTTAACTGGTAGATTTTGACCTCTTGCTAGGCGGTCGTTGACCTTAGAGGTCAATGCCCTGAACTAAAGTGTCTCCAAGCCACCTCCTCTCTGATGGTAGGTACAGTCAGCATCAAAAGTCGACGACCACATTCAGATTTTCAAAATCGCTTTACACTATTTAATAAACCTAAAACACTCGTGACAAGCACCAGTATTTAATTACCATCATTAAAGTTCAAAATTAACACCACTTTGTCAAAAATGTAATATTATTATGGTGTAATAGCGATTTGAAAATTTGAATGTGGTCATCGACTTTTGATGCTGGCTGACTGTACCATAAGTAGACGTTAACAGTGGAGCAAATTTTTCATCAAAAAATTTAAGTCTTTTTGCCTCAGTGCCCCGTTTGCTATGCTACACCCCAACCGCCTGAGCCCTTTCGCATGGATATGCAGCCGACACAGTTATCACGTTATGTGTCACGAATTCTTAACTGGATCTAAAGCCCGACTCACGGCTTATTAATACCTAACCACCTTGTTAGGTTTTAAAGGAGTACCCTCCCCCTGGCTTGAACGAGTTCCTGCGCCGCGTGGTACCCGCTATGATCGAGCAGCTGGACGAGAATGACAAGGAAGTGTACGGATCCTCGGACGAGGAAGAGGTGGAAACTATCAAAGCACAACTTTTACAGGTACACTCTCGTGCTCGTGAACAGTCGAAGATACTTGAACCCTGAAACTTATTCAGGCCCACGTTCAGCTCAGCACGTTCTTCGAGCTCAGCATGATCTCTGCATCTAATGTGACCTTAATAGTGAACGAAACTTAACAGACACATAGGTACAAGTTTCGTTGCGCATTTAGTCTTAGGTAGGTAGGTAGGTATCTACTGTTTCTGTCCAAATTCCGTTAGTCCGTGTCATATTGTCGCGAGACCTTGAAAGTCACGAATTAAAGTGTTTCCTGTCTGGATTTAAAGCATCGATGACACACGGCTTTTTACACGCTACAAGACAGCTTGTTGACAATCCTTCCCGAAAGCTAACTTGCTCACTCGCTAACTTTTAAACTCGTCGGCTTGTAGCGTGTAAGCTACCCGTATGTCATTGACGCTGACGAATAGTCTAGATTCCTACAGTTGTTATCCAAAGAATTTCCCAAGTCAAAATGATTCCCCCCCCCCCCCCCTCACCCCCTTAGGAGATTCTGGTAGCGGAGTGCAACGGCGCCGGCGACCACGCCACCACGGTGCTGGACCTCTCGTGGAGCAGCGCGGGCCGCTCGCTGGCGGTGAGCGTGGGGCACGCGCAGCACGCGGCGTGGTGCGCGCACGCGGGCCTGGTGCGCGTGTACGCGGCGCGGCGCGCGGGGGGCGACGCGGCGGGGGGGGACGCGCTCGCGCACGCGTACGACATCCACGAGAAGAACTGCGTGTCGGTGGTGCGCTTCCACCACTCGCTGGCCGCCGCGCTCGCCTACGGAACCACGGCGGGCGAAGTCGTCTTCTGCAATCTCAGTGAAATTGGTACGTTAAAGTACCTATAATGGGCCTACCACTCGCACAAGCTTTACCACAGTCTTACCTGCGCAGGCCGGTTTGTACACGGAACACTGGTAATTTCACCAATCGATCACAAGCACAGTGTTCCGTGTACAAATCGGCGGCCTCCGCAGGCAAGACTGGTGAAGCTTTTGCGTGTGGTAGGCCCTTAGCAATGTAGATCGTGCTGTAGACCACGAACTGTAGACAATAGACATAGACCATAGACAAGGTTTAATTTTTAACCTCTCAAAATGTACCTACAAAAAAAAATATGATGTACTCTACCTACTTACTTCGTACCTAATTGCAAACTGTCTAAAGAACAGTAGATTTGGTTAACTTTTTGACTTTTGGTTGGTAAGTAGATAGTAGATGAATCGGTATAGCTAGGTTTCGATTGATTCCAGGCTCAGACATGCAGCTGACGTCTCCGAGCGGATGCCACGGCTCGAAGCGCGTGACAGCATTACTGTGGGCCGACTCTGCGCTCGCCAACACCTATCTCACCATGCAGATCAACAGCACGGGCAAGCGGCGCGGCGCCTCCGACCAGATACTCATCTCCTCAGGTCAGCTTTCTGCGGCGCCCTACTACCTCCGGCGCCCCCCCCCCCCCCCCTACCTCTGGCGCCCCCCTAGCTGCGGCGCCCCGCTCCCGGTGGCACCGGCCGACACCAGAGAGGACTCCACTCTCTCTGAACTGTGCAACCAAGGTGCTCTCGAACTCGCGACCTTCAGATATCAAGTGCAACCCATCAGTCGGCCACGAAGACGCCGACGCCAAATGATAACATGACAACGCGGGCGGCTAGTAACAGTAGGTACCTACACCTACCTAGACCACCCTACTTTATTACGAGTGTACACTATAGTGTACACAATACGGCCGACGTATCTTGGCGATTCTGAACATAGGCTATGCGAACTTTAGCGCATGTACACACGTATCACATTTTGCACATTTTTATATGTACCTATAATATATCAACGCGGGCGAAAGCGCGGGCTTATGCTAGTTGGTTTGTAAAAAAGAAATTGGCATCAACAGTTTTCTGTTGCGGGTTTTTATGCGCTAATCGCATATCCTATGTTCAGACTCGCCAAGATACGTCGGCCGTATTGTATGAGCATTGAGTATCAAGTTAGCTGCAAGTGTGCAAAAGTAGAAATAAGTACAAGTTGTAGGGCTATTCCCAAAAGCCCCACTATCCATCCACTCACACTAGTCAGAATTTGGGGAAAAAATACAAAATTCCCATTGTTCAGTGCGCGTACCTAAGCGTGTGTAGTACCTACCCTACCTACCTACAGAGGTACGCGCACTACCTACAACAGATAGGTTACCTAGTACCTAGGCTGTAGGCTGTAGGATACTTATGGCTTTCAGTCTCGATGACTTTCTGAGTCCCGGGAAAAAAAAATCGAGACTCGATGCGGTCTCGAAATTCCCGGGAAAAACGAGACTTTCGAGACTAATTTAATAGTACATAAAGGCACACTCATAGGAATGGCATTTAGGCCTCTTATGGCGTATTAGCGAACACATCACAGTTTAACTTTACAATCCAGTATTTGATGATGTTCGGTGATGTCCGATGTTCCTGATTTATCAAAATTTGCGTTTTTCTTCGAAATGGTTCGTCATTCCACACATACACACACAAACCAACAAAGGTACAGGGGCCTTTCATTTGATTACAACATGAACAACATATCAATGACTCTCGGGCTGTGCATACAGCTCCATATTCCAATGCGAATGTGTAGCGATCACCGAGTCAGCAAACACCATACTTCGGAGGAAAATCGAAAATCAAAATATACGAATTCTAACCGCTATACTAAAAGCACTAGATAGCAATACTTGCGACTCAATGCTCGTTAACGAATGCCACCGAGCACTGGAGAGAATAACCCAAGCCAACCGAATAACACTCCAGGGATTAAGGGGCACAGTAACTCATTAGGGAACGACGCCGCAGACGAGTTGGCTAGAAAAGGATCTGAGACTGGAAGGGAAGGGCCATCTCCCTTCCTACCACAACCCTTTTCTCAATTGCGAGCGTGGATACGCAAACGTACAAAGACACAGCACAGTGAGCGCTGGCGGCAAACCAAGAAGTGCAAACAATCAAGAATGGCCTTTCCGCAACTTGCACCACGTCTAACTAGACGTTTACTTAGTTTGAAACGACCAGATTTAAGAATCATTGTGGGTACTATCACAGGACATTGCCTGCTTAACAAACATCTGCACAACATTGGAAACACAGACAGCCCACTCTGTAGAGGCTGCTTGACCGAGGAGGAAACGCTCGCCCACGTAATCCTGGAATGCGTGGGAGTGGCAAAGCAACGAGAGGAAATCCTCAAAAACCCGAGGTCACTCCGCAAAGCCTGCGAAGAACCCAGGAAACTTCTGTGCTTCTGGGCGGAGTTAGGCTGGCTAAACTATTAGTCAGGAAATCCGACGCACAAAGGATCAACAGGAGTCCAAGTGCGGAAAAGGGAGTCCATTTACATTTACATTCATTCCACACATATTATTTTTTTTTTTAATTGCCCTTTTTGGTAAACTAAAGTCATAAGACTATACCACTATGTCTTATCCTTGTTTTAGATTATACTAAGGGCTATCTACACTGAATATTGTTAAGATTTTTATAAGTATCGAAAGTCTCGTTATTCCCGGTACCGAAACCATCCAGTCTCGAGTCTCGAAAATAACGAAAAATCGTCGAGACTCTCGAAATTTTCGAGACCGAGACTCCCGGGATGAAAGCCTTAGTAGGTATAGTAGTAGGCAGTAGAGTAGTGTCTGCAGTGATGTGAATGTGACGGCGAGTGTTGCAGGCAGCGACGGCACCGTGAACGTGTGGCAAGTGAACGCGAGCCTCCGGATCTTCGAGAACGTCATCACCTACCATGTCAATGGTAACTATTTATTTATCAAAATTACACTAAAATAGCTACTACCAGCCCGCGGGGTGAAATATGAGTACTTGAGTACCTACCTACCTACGTACATAGGTACATGTTACTTTGTGGTACGTACGTACCTGTCTTTTAATAACTATTTAAGTACCTACCTAATGTACCTACATAATTATTAGGTTACTTACTTATTTACGTTACTTATATTTTGGACGTTTTGGGGAAGCACCAATGTACGACATGACAATGCACAACATGATAATGCACGACATGGGAATGTACAGCAGGGAATAAAAGACAAAGGCTTTCTATTGCCATGTCAAGTCATCAAGTCTCGAAGTTCGATCATCAAGTCGAACATTCCCGCCCGGACAAATTTTGTATATCAATGTGCGTCAGGACAATGCACAACATGGGAATAGAAAGCCGTTATGTCGCGGATTCCCATGCTGTAAATTGTTATGTCGTACATTACACGGAATCAATATAATAGTGATGCAGGTTCGCGCAAGCTGCCTGCGCCGGACATCTCGTGCTTCGACTTCGTGAGGAGCGGCCCGCTGCGGGCGGTGGAGGAGCGCGCGGCCGCCGACGTGTTCGTGGTGGGCACCAACACGGGCGCGCTCTACTTGTGCAGGTTACTGCAGAAAGACTCTCTGTAATTCACGACTCGGTCGTGTACAGGTACATGTACAGCCCGGATATCCGCGACACGACTTCCAATTCATACTCGTACTTTGCTGAGTCGCGCATTACGTTAACTTACGAGGGATTACACTACATGCATTTAACCATTGTAGGAGACAAACCTCAATTAGATCCATTCCAGATTAATTCCACTATTTATGTCATATGAACTCACCGATGATTTATTTATTGTATTTTATTTTATGTGATTGTTTATTGATGTTTTTGATAGGATTTCTTTCTATCTATGTTTCTTCTAGGTCTATTACACATTTACTTCACGCTCACCTCGCGCTTACTTTGCGCTAACTTCACGCTACAGGATATGAGAAATCATTGCTAGCTTCAGAAAATATACCTACTACAAGTTTTACTTCAAATACCTACGTTTTAATTTTAGTCTGCCCTAAATAAACACTAACCACTGGCTTACATGACAAGGAAAGTAGGAACGTAAGGGCAGCTTCTTCTTCTTATCGTGTCACTAGTTCTTTCGAACCAGTGCGGTGAAAGATTTCAAGTGTGCCTCGAAGGCCTCTTCAAGGAGCCTTCCTTTCGTGCATTTGACACATGTTTTCGAACTTTTTAGATTCTTTGATTTGCCGGTTTCCTCATGATGTTTTCCTACACCACTAAGCGCGTGTTATAGCACACATAGATATTTTTTTGAACAGACATAGACATAGACATTTATTTATTTGCTTCAATATGGTACTTATAGTAAGGTGTTTACACAAATAGATAGCTCAGCAAAAAACACATAAAAACCATTGGTGTAGAACCGGATTCGAACCCATCGGAACCAACCTTCGGATCGGAAGTCGAGGCACCTCCCACTCTTAATTAACTTGACTCTAGTTTTGAATTTTAGTATCTAAACCAAAGCGCCGAAAACAGTAAAACCAAGTCAGTATTTCGCCTCTACACGAGACATTCTCAGGACATGTTGAAAACTCGCCGAAATCTGAAACGAGAGGGGACCTCGTAGTCTGCCAACACGGCTAAACTTGCCACCCCTGTCCCCCTCTGGGTACGCCCAACCGGCCCAACTAATGTGTGATGATCCCGAAAGTCGTGTCTTGTGGTGTGGTGTGCGCAGGAAACAGGGGAATTTTTCTGTCCCATCTGTCACCCTAGGCGGACAGAGCAGAGTGACAGATGGGAATAATTCAGGATATAGCCGGCGGCGTCCGGCAGCGGTGAACTTTTCTGTCCCATCTGTCACCCTAAGCGGACAGAGCAGAGTGACAGATGGGAATAATTCAGGATATAGCCGGCGGAGTCCGGCAGCGGTGAACTTTTCTGTCCCATCTGTCACCCTAAGCGGACAGAGCAGAGTGACAGATGGGAATAATTCAGGATATAGCCGGCGGCGTCCGGCAGCGGTGAACTTTTCTGTCCCATCTGTCACTCTAAGCGGACAGAGCAGAGTGACAGATGGGAATAATTCAGGATATAGCCGGCGGCGTCCGGCAGCGGTGAACTTTTCTGTCCCATCTGTCACCCTAAGCGGACAGAGCAGAGTGACAGATGGGAATAATTCAGGATATAGCCGGCGGCGTCCGGCAGCGGTGAACTTTTCTGTCCCATCTGTCACCCTAAGCGGACAGAGCAGAGTGACAGATGGGAATAATTCAGGATATAGCCGGCGGCGTCCGGCAGCGGTGAACTTTTCTGTCCCATCTGTCACCCTAAGCGGACAGAGCAGAGTGACAGATGGGAATAATTCAGGATATAGCCGGCGGCGTCCGGCAGCGGTGAACTTTTCTGTCCCATCTATCACCCTAGGCGGACAGAGCAGAGTGACAGATGGTAATATAATAATTCAGGATAAAGCCGGCGGCGTCCGGCGGCGACCCGGTGTGCAGCGCGCTGGAGGGGCACGCCGCATGCGTGGTGGGCGTGGCGTTCAGCGCGCACGCGCCCGGCCTCTTCGTGACCGCCTCCGTAGACGCCGAGCTGCGGCTCTACGACGTGCAGCAGGCCTGCCCGCTCAAGGTACTGTAGCAGCTCACACGCGACATACAGACAGATGGCGCTGATCAATGTTTTTATAGTAGATTATGCACTAAGGGGATAAAGCAGTGTCTTATGTCGCGGGTGGCATATTGAATCCTGAGCTAACGAGGGACTGAGTTATGTAGAGTCCTGAGTGACGCGAGGGGTTCAAGCTACCCAAAACGAAGACAGGCTTTATCCTAGAGGAGCATACCTACTCTACTTTTCACACCTTCTGCGAGGCAATAAAAGCCAGGGCTCCAGCAGCGAACACCGTCTTTTGTTTCACAATCTTTGAAGTCGCGCCTTTTTTCTTTTATTTTATAGTGGTCAGTTCCTTTTCCTTACCTCCCTTGGGAGGTAATGTTTTGCTTTACCTTGATGATAGCATGTTAAGTAATTGGATATTGTCGAGCAGGTGGTGTGAAAAAAATATTAACGACGTACTATTTAGCTCTAAAAATCCGCCATTTTGATTATGTCAGGTGTTGTCGGTGGCGAGCACGGTGTCGTGCCTGGCGCCGGTGGGGCCGGCCCCCTGGCTGGTGGCGGTGGGCGCGGGCGAAGGCGTGGCGCTGTACGACGTGCGGGACGGCGCGCGCCTGCCCGTCGAGGGCATGGAGGGGGGGCCGCCTACCGCACTCTCGCTCAACCACAACGGGTCAGTTACACCTACTACACACTACTTGCCTACTTATCAACATGTCCTGAGTTCTGACATAACCGACTGACTTATTTATCACCGCTGGTTTTAAGTCACTGAACGTAATTAAGCCCTGTTACTTCTCTTTTTCAAAAATTTGCATCGGACCAAAATGTACCTACTAGAAGTTAGCCAATGTGGTTCCTTTTTATTGGTCGCATGTTCAATGTACTACATTATGTTTCTATAGGTACTTTAATACTTCTGTGTGTGTATTATTATTATTAATGTTGTGTATATGTGTATGTGTGTGCCAGACGGGTGGTGGCGGCGGGCGAGGCGTCGGGCCGCGTGCGCGTGTGGGCGCTGCCCCCGCGCCGCCAGCCATTCCCTGCGGACGACTACTGCTAGTTTTAATAAATAAATAATGATTTTCACTAAATTTTTATTATCATTTTATTTTACCGAATTATTCCCATCTGTCACCCTGCTCTGTCCGCCTAGGGTGACAGATGGGACAAAAAAGTTCTATCTGTCCCACCGTTGCTGATAGGGGGACAGACGAAACTTTTATTAATTTTAAAAGTTCACCATTCAGCTACAACTTTATCTATTTTATTAATCAGTTTTTGTATTCTTAACGAAGAAAGGGCCTTTTGTACACAGCGCCATCTTAATTTCAACCAGTATATTTCATAATTTTAACCTACGAATAGAATGCAGAGGAATTTTCTCAGTTCAACCCGTAGCGTAGGTATATTTGTTTACTGTGACTGCGAAAGAGGGTTGTGTGCTTCGATTTTATGTGTCTGATTCTAGTGGCGCCCCCTACCTACAGCCTAAACAGCTTGCTGGATTTTGACAAATGATGTGTTGGATTCGTCTAGGTCACACATGAGCACAGATCTCGGATACTTTTGACTGTCGTACATTTTATCTTTATGCACACGAGTGACAAAGAGACAAGCAAAATTGCTTTGCCTGTAAGCATAAGGCAAAGCAATTTTGCAAAGCAATGTAAACTGTAGGTGTATTGTTTATATGTATATTGGTATACTTATATTAAGGAATCCACTACGTATGTGCTTACTCTACTTATGGCAATAAATAAATGAATACTGAATAGGTACAAAGTCTCTCTTAAAAAATCCAATTTGCTGGCTGTAGGCATCCATAAATTTCAATAAATCCATTATGGCGGCTGTAACCAACCAATGCCAACCCCCAACTAAGCTTACGGGTTTGGGTGGGGATGGGAGGGTCATAATCACTACGACCGACCCCCTGGATCCGCCCCTGGTCTGAGTGAGCACGGAGAGGCACTACCTTTCACATTGTAACGGTATGTAGGAACCATAAAGTTAGAATGTAAAGAGGGGTAATGACATTTCAAATGCGATACAAGAAATGATAATAAGCATGTGCGAGTGATTGTCTTTGTGTTGCTCAAAAATAGTGATGGACTTTCAATAAGATGTTTTATCGACATCGATAACTGTGGTACCTACCCATTTTGCGTCACAAGTCTTAATAGAGAAAAAAATAGTGCCTACTACACAATCATGTTGTTAATAGAGGGTTAATGAGTGGATAATCCTTCAGCTGCGTGTGGGGGTCATCAGAAAATGAAGATATGTTCCCAGTAGAAATCCCACGGACTTAGAATTTTTACTGGGTACATATTTTCATTTTCTGATTAGTCCTGAAGTCCCCCACCCGCAGCTGAAAGATTATTCACTGATTACGTCACCACCTGTACATATGAAGATTTTAACCAAAGGAATGAGATGGGTTTGGTTATTATTTATTAGATACCTTCTAAAGACTAAAGAGCCAAGTTTTGGCGTTATTTAGGAACAAAAACTTATCCATCCTCACAAACTTACATTCATAATACATAGTAGCAGGACTTACCAATATTTACCTACAACTTACTCACCAATCCAAATAGGCGGTAGTCTTCGAAATAAGATTGTAATAGCTAGAAAGTCGATTGTGTATATATAATATATATATCTGTTCTTTTTTTAAAGTTGGTTGATTATAATAAACAATAATAAACAAATAAATAATAATAATAATCCAAATAGGCGGTAGTCTTCGAAATAAGATTGTAATAGCTAGAAAGTCGATTGTGTATAATATACATATCATAATATATATATCTGTTCTTTTTTTAAAGTTGGTTGATTATAATAAACAATAATAAACAAATAAATAATAATAATAATCCAAATAGGCGGTAGTCTTCGAAATAAGATTGTAATAGCTAGAAAGTCGATTGTGTATATATAATATTGTATATATCTGTTCTTTTTTTAAAGTTGGTTGATTATAATAAACAATAATAATTGGGGGCGACAGCCGAAAGTATCCGAGATCTGTGGTAGGAACTATACCAAAGAGTTTCTATACTATACATAGTACATGTACATGTACTTCTATACATAGTATACAAGTTCTTTGAACTATACGCACTGTTATGACTTATGACAGTGCTCGACAGTGCCGAGACAGTGCTCTCGGTCGGTACGTATAAACATAGCGCCGAGTGCTCGGCTGAGCGAGTGATGTAAGCTTTCACTGTCTCGGTCGAGTATTCGGTGCGTGTGATCTAGGCAATTCTCACCTAAACTTTATGGTAAAAACTATTTATAATAAAACCAAACTATTTGAACGTCAATTAATCTTTATCTTTCAAATTTGGAAGGTTTTGTCAAAGAGACAATAAGGTTTTGTATTGGGATCTGTCTGTCACGCACGGGGGATTGGAAAAAAAGAAGTCCAGTTTTGGCGGGAACGTGAAAAATGGCACATTGGCGGCATTAAATTAATTGACAAAACTTATAAAACTTTGAGTGTTTAAGTGTAAAAACGGTGGTATTTTATCCATTAAGTGCTCGTGAACGTGTATGAGTGTTGGTGAATAGTTTAATGCTGTAAAACGTGACTTTTCGTGTTGCCTCCAAAACTCCATAGAAGCCTCTAGTAAAGTCGCAACCACCACTACTTTACAGGGGCATGACTTGACTTATCGACTCTGACTTATGACAAAATAATATCTCCAATTACTTGACACTGGCTATATACCTTTGATGTGAAGCCAAAACCGAAGAACTTAGGTTCTTCGAAAGAAAAAAAAAAAAAAAAAAGAAGTCTGTAAGAAAATTTCTATTTTCTTTTTCTTGGGAGAAATTTAATACCTACTCAACAAAACCGAACGCTAGTTAAAATATTTATGATTTCAATATCTAAAAAGTGAAATGTGCATTGTATGTGTTTTCTGGTAGAACTGGATTGGATGGGGTAAGTTTTTGAACAAATTTTTGCCTTCGGAATGATTTACAGAAGGCTAAGCCCATAGTTAGAAAGCACCAGAAGAAGGCATAGCGTCGTAGACGATACCATCGGGAGACGATGCAAATCTTCCACTAGAGATGGGCAATGTTGGACTACTATTGGGAATTTCCGTTACTTTTGATTTGTGTGTACGAGTATGTTAGAAGTGCTCTTTGGTGTAGGGCCTATACTTGAATGCAATGTAGGTAGGTAGGCTAGGCACTCTATTTGTTTATCTCAGGTAGGTACCTAGGTTCTTATCTGCAATAACTTTAAGGTCTTAGTATTGAAAAAAAAAAATAGTGTTCACTATGTAATTTGTGATATGATAATATAGTTAAGTTGTAGTTATTGTATTCATGTAATAAGGTATTCATAAAATTTAATATTTTTATTATAGTTAAGCACTTAAATATGCGTATATTTTCTAAATCGTAAATCTATTTCGGAAGTTCGGTAAAGTCTGGGCTCCGGACTCATTATCTCAATTCTAGAAGCTCTTGAGTATTCAACCGAATTAATCAATTGGTGTCATGGCGTCTACGCGTCTGGCAGAAACAATGTTGAAACAAACAAATAATGCCGTAAATGCTGCAAAAATCCGACCAGAATACAAAATAAATAATATGGAAATATTTTCCAGAAGTACCTACATACGACAAAGAGTTGCCACAAATTAACGGAGAAAAAAAGGCTTAGTTACGCGAAATATCAAGAAATATTTTTTTTATGATAATTACCTACCTACATAATACCTTGTCATGATACCAACTTGTGCTGCTGCAGGTGTTCAGTAGGTACTGACAAAGATTTTTTTTATGTTATCAAGTGGCGAGGCGCTTTGATTCCCATAGGCCCGTGCAACACTGCTATATGGCGCTCGTCCACCTTGAGACATCTTGATGGTCAGTCTCGAAAGCCCAGTAATTTCACAAGCTACAGTATTCTTTCAACTGGAACACAGTAATCTTCTTGTCATGTCACTAGTTCCTTCAAACCAGTGTGGTGAAAGGATTTCAAGTGCGCCTCGTAGAGGCTCCTTTCGTGCACTCGACACATTTTTTCAAACTTTTGGTTCTACGACATGCCGGTTTCCTCACGAAGTTTTCCTTCACCGTTGCGTGAACGTTGGATGCATACATAGATTTTTTCGACCGAAGAACCCATTTACGCATGACTGCCACCGGGATTCGTACCCGCGAGACCATCAGATCGCAAGGTAAGGGCCTCATCTACTCGGCCACAACGTCCTCACACAGTAATGCTAATACATTACTGCTTTGCAACAAAATATCTGGCGCTGTGTTGGTTGGTACCCATTCACCTAGACGGAACCGAGCAGGGGATGCCTCCCAACGGTACCACTACTAAATATTGGACAAGTTTTTATTCTGATACAACGTAGGTGAAGCCAGGGGTAGGCGCTAGCTAGTTTGCATGCTTATACATCAGGTCAATGATTCCAAAATAATTAGCTACCCTGTCAGAAGTTGGTACTCGATTCCTTAGTGATTAATCCTATCCTACTTCCTACTTTCTACTAATATTATAAACGCGAAAGTTTGTAAGGATGGATGGATGGATGGATGTTTGTTTGTTCCTCTTTCACGTAAAAAATACTGAATGGAATTTAATGAAACTTTACAATAATAAAGCTTATACATCAGAATAACACATAAGTAGGCTACTTTGTTGGTCTAGAAGTAGGTATCTATTATTTCGCATTATAGACATTTAGGGACTTTACCAGGACCACAGAGACCAATAAAAATAACTACCAGGACTGAAATAATATCAGATCAGATCTAAACTTTATTAAGATCGTAACAAAGCAGGTAGGCCTACCTACCTACCTACCTACCTAACCTACTTAGATAACAATCTTAACATCAACAAATTATATAAATATTTAATATAATATATAATTTGTTGATATTTATGGATTTCCGCAAAGTAACGCCTGAATCAATCAATTAACAATCTTAACTACAGTACCTTACAAACCGGAACACAGTAATGCTACACATTACTACTTTGCGACAGAAATCCTTTCACCACACTGGTTCGAAAGAACTAGTATTGCAACTACCCAAACTACCTAACATTTTAATTTTAAATTTGCCCGCCGCGCCCTCAGCCGCGCCAACGAATAATAAATATACTTATATGTTAAAACTACTAGAATTTTCATTGTCAGTAAAACTACATCGTAAAAAGTAACAAAGATTATTTGATAATAGAGATATTTCATTTTTATTGATTTTCGGTCATAGACCGTACCGCATCATCATAAATTTCGAAGTCCCTAGTGAAAAAAAGCTCTAGCAATGTGAAAAAAAAAACAATTATTTATTGGTTTGAATTCCATACGGCAGAACTTTCGAGAAAATTTTCTCTCATTGGTCAGCTACAGAGAAAAACGTTTCTAACTTTTGTAAAAATTTTAGTGGTTTATTGAAAAAATATATATAATCGATTGCGCAACTCATTTTAGGTAAGGCAAGTCATACATATGTTAATATTCGTACAGCTGCTAAACCATTAGATTCATTGTTACATGTTTCGAACGAAAACAACCATACATAAATTACAATTTTTGCCCTAACTTTGCTCTCATTGGTTGTAATCCGCTTCCGGTGCAGCGCGGCCTGTGGTTGGTAGATTCGCTTACGTGGCCGATCCCAACGCCCGTTACGAGTCGTTGTCTCTCTCGCACCCCGCACCCGCATTACGCTGAATGTTGCCGTCTTTTAAAGGTTTTCCTAAATATGGTAAATTATACAGTTGAAATAACTGGTTGAAATAGATATCAATTCTCATTTACTGCCCGTAGCTTCGCCCCGTGTAGTTTTGGGCTATGGAGCCTAGCATTTATTCAGGTCATAAACTAAAACAGTTACAGCACAATTGGCAAATTAATTTAGTGCGATCTATGTATCTATTATATCACAAACATTTGCATAGTTTATTCTACACAGAAAAGGATTAAGTAATTTAATATGAAACTTCTCAGTTTTAATAAAAAGGTTTTTGTAAAAATTTTAGTTCTAATAATACTGGTAAAATATTTTGGGTAAATTTTGTTTAAACGCGGCAACATCGCCGTTCTCTGCCGATCACCCGACACCCTCGACAACCGAAGTTTCAAATTCGCAACGGACATGGGAATGTCGTTACGTCGGCGTCGTTAGTCGGGCCCCCGCCCGCCGCCCGCCCGCCCACACGGCTTAGCACTCTGCTCGACACTCAACTCTCGACAGTCGTTCGTTCGTCGCGTAGCTCGCCTGTTCGGTCGGCGATTTTATTCCGTACCGTTTTCGAAGGCCAAAGGTTTGGTCTGCGTAGGGTTCGTAGGGCTGAAGTGTTTGTTAAAAGTTTAGGTTCTAGCTCGTGTGTGTGTTTAATCTAGGTAGGTAGGTTAGGAATGACCTATGCAGTGTAGAATCAGTGTCACGCGGTTCTGTTTCGAGTTTTATTCGAGAATCACATGTCGTATCGCGAGTGTGAAGTGTCTGACAATGCCTGATGCTGGTCTGATCTAGGTCCTGTAGGTTAACTTACGCAGGTAGTGCAATGAGGTGGTGCAGTGTAGGTAGAATCAGTGATTGTTTATCCTGGTATAATGCCCCAGTGCAGTGTAGAACCCATCGATTTGTATCGATGGTAGAACCAGTGTCACGCACGCGGCTCGTGTTTCGAGATTGATGAGTGTGAAGTGTCTGATGTAGGACCTGCCCTGTAGGATAACTTACGTAAGTACCTAGTGCAGTGTAGGTAGAATTTGTCTAACGTATGTAGTAAGATAACCCAGTGCAGGGTAGAAACCTAGTATTTTTTTTATTAGTGCATTTTTTGGGTTGGATTTATTATTTAGTACAGGTTGACACGAGTTTGAGGTTAAATACGGTTTTTATTGGTAGGGTTTTGGTCACTGATTGTATCAATATTGTCAGTTTTTTCATACGAAACTGCTACCAGATAAAAGTTGGGTGACGGTAGGTTGATAGGTTTTTTTTTGCGTCCCTCGAACGCGGGCGAAGCGAGCGTGCACTGCTTTGTGTCAAAATATTTTTTATTTGCGTCCAGTTTGCGACACAATGACCAAATTTTTATCATATTTCATCCATTTTTCCATACTTAACCTCAAAGTTCATATTTTTATTTCTCTAAAATAACTCATTTCCTTTGGGAGGGGTACCAGGTGTACCAGGGGGCAGGGGAATCCTCCCTCTACCTCTCCCCTTCTCGTCGCTCTTTTCGTGCCAATGTGTACTAAATCTTTCCCAAACATAGTTTTACATCTTCATTTCTTGTTATTAACTTAATGCTTGCTATGAGGGTGTCGCCGCGCGCCGCCGCCTGAAGAAGATGCGACGTCCCGCGTGTCGCGTCGTCGGTCGCCGCGTCATCGCGCCGCGTCATCGCGCCGCGTCGGTCGCCGCGTCGGTTCCGAGCGGAGCAAGCATTCCATAGGTAAGCTGAGTTCCGTTAAGCTCGATGACACTATTTTACACGCTACAAGCCAGCGAGTTCGCTTGTAGCTTGTGAACTCGCCCCGTGTCATCGTCTTGTTACCTGACTGCGAAGGATTATTTTTCGCGCGTATTTCTGTCTTTACGTTCAGTGATTTGGCCTGTACGTTGTTGTCAGTCAGTCAGTCAGGTCCAAGCCTTTTATAACTATTGATGACGCGTCGCTTATAGATTTGGTATGGAAAAGACCGGATTGTTCCGGATGGAATCTTGAAACTCAAATCAAAGTATGAGCACTTTCCAATTAGCTGTCTGACTGAAACTTTCAAGGTAGCTCGCAACTCTATGACAATGCATTATAAATCCATGTAATAAATAGCATGCAATGCCGAGCTTACAAAAATAACAACATAAAAACCAAATCATATCGAGATATAATATACCTAAGTACCTACTACCTACATATCTCGTACTTAAAGTAAGGGAGATAGAGCAAAAGCATAAAAACATGGTTTTTACATAACATAAAATCTTCATTTCTTGTTATAAACTTACTGCTTGCTATGAGGGTGTCGCCGCGCGCCGCCGCCGGAACAAGATGCGTCGTGCCGCGTGTCGCGTCGTCGTCGCGTCGTCGGTCGCCGCGTCGCGTCGGTTGCGAGCAGTGCGAGCATTCCATAGGTAAGCTGAGCTCCGTTAAGCTCGATGACACAGGGCTAGTTTACACGCTAGCCAGCGAGTTCGCTTGTAGCTTGTGAACCCGCCCCATGTCATCGTCTTTTTACCTGACTGCGAAGGAAGGGGTATATTTTTCGCGCGTATCTTGTATGTATGTATGTAAACTTCCGTGTTACCTTGTATCTTCCAAACGGCTGGATGGATTTTGACAGTTAAGGTATCGTTAGATTTGTCTCAATCACCCAAGTGTTCATAGATGGGTTTATAAAAAAAAACGGTGGATGTTTGGAGCTAAATAGTAAGTCGTTAATATTTTTTTGTTTACCAAACCCTTCAAGTAGGGTATCAAAATATGACATGGATGGTCGAGTGGCAAGTGAATTGGACTGCCACGCTGACACGCTGGTGTCACGGGTTCGATTCCTGCTCCAGGAGAAACATTTGTGTTATGAACATGTTGTTTGTCCTGAGTCTGGGTGTTTTCTACGTATTCCATGTATGTATTTAAAAAAAAAAAATTTAAGTATTCTATCAGTCATACGGTTCCCATAGCACAAGTTCTGCTTAGTTTGGGGCTAGGCCCTAGGAGTTTGGCGTTGTGTGAAAATGTCCTAAATATTATTCATTACTAGCTGGTACCCGCGACTTCGTCTGCGCAGCTATCTTTATAAATTGTAGCCTATGTGTTATTCTGATGTATAAGCTATATTATTGTAAAGTTTCATTAAAATCCATTCGGTAGTTTTAACGTGAAAGAGGAACAAACATCCATCCATCCATCCATCCATCCATCCATCCATCCATCCTTACAAACTTTCGCGTTTATAATATTAGTAGGATTATTTTAAAATGAAGGTATTTTAAATTTAATTTGGAATAATTAATTGACAATGAATGAACAAATTCGCTACTAGATATATTTTTACCATGTTTTTATTAAGTCACTTGCTTGTTTATCTGCCTGTCTGTCTGTCTGTCGTTCCGGTGGAACCTTGAAACTTGGATCACTTTACGATTAGCTATCCGGCTGAAATCTGAGCTGAAACTTTCAGAGGAAACGAGATAGAGCAAAACCATAAAAATATCGTTTTTACCTATATTTAAAGACCTACATCTTCATTTCTTGTTATAAACTTAATGCTTGCTATGAGGGTGTCACCGCCGCCGCCGCCGGAACAAGATGCGACGTCCCGCGTGTCGCATCGTCGTCGCCGCGTCGCGTCGGTGGCCGCCGTTACATAGGTAAGCTGAGTTCCGCTTTTTAACAATCTGATAGTTGACAATTATTTTCGAGAGCTAACTCTCTCACTCGCTATTATGTAATTAGTATATTTATTATCTAAATTATATAGTTATATAATTTAGATAATAATGTTTTCTATTACCCAGCTAGACTATCTACAGTATCTATCTACTTAGGTACATAAAGTAACGATCCCATAGTCGCTTATTTAACAAATTTTTAGTTATTAAGTCACTTTCTTGTTTATTTGTCTGTCTGTCTGTAGCTCCGGAAGGAATCTTGAAACTTAAATTTGGAGCACTTTCCGATTAGCTATCCGGCTGAAACTTTCAGAGGTAGCTTATTTTGACAATTAAGGTATCGTTAGATTCATCTCAATAAACCGAGTGTTCTTAGATGGGTAATTAAAAAAAACAAAATAGCGGATTTCTAAATAAAGAAAAGATAGAGCAAAAGCATAAAAACATGGTTTTACACCTTCATTTCTTGTAATAAACTTAATACTTGCTATGAGGGTGTCGCCGCGCGCCGCCGCCGCCGCCTGAACAAGATGCGACGTGCCGCGTGTCGCGTCGCCGCCGCCGCCGCCGCCGCCGCCGCCGCCGCCGCCGCGTCGGTAGCCGCCATTACATAGGTAAGTTGAGTTCCGCTTTTTAAAAATCTGCTACTTGACAATTCTTCCCGAAAGTTAACTCTCTCACTCGCTAAATATGTAATTTACTTATTAATGTTTTCTACTACCCAGCTAAAATGTCTACAGTATCTAATCTATCTACTTAGGTACATAAAGTAACGATTCCATAGTCGTTTATTAAACAAATTCGCGACTAGAAATATTTTTACCATCTTGTTATTAAGTTACTTTCTTGTTTATCTGCCTATCTGTCTGTCTGTCGCTCTGGAGGAATCTTGAAACTTAAATTTGGAGTGTCGTGTGCGGGTTGGTGGGGGGATTTGTGGTGTTCAATCAAAAGACGTGCGCTCGTTAGAGGTTGGTTTATTCGACTGCTCATTGCTTACTCTACCTATTACTATCTTACTACTATTACTTATACTACACCACCACATCAAAGGGGTTGTTTTTTTAAAAAAAAAAATATTGTTTACAATTTTTTTTTTTTTTTACATATTTTTACTTATTTACTTAATATCTAAACACTACAAGAGTATACTACTTCACAAATAATTTTGTTCTGTTTTTATGAACAGTTTCTGCTTTATCGCCTTTTAACACAGTAACATTAGGTTCATTTTCACTCAACACTTCATAAGGTCCATCATATAACATATCCAATTTTTTACCAGTTTCGTTTTTTATTAAAATCATATCTCCTTCTTTATAACTGACTGGGTTACATTTACGGTCATAAACACATTTTCTTTCCATTTTCCTTAACATTAAATTATTCCTAACTTCCTTACTTGCTAATTGTAATCTATACTTAAGTTCTAAAGCATAATTATCAGAATTATATAGTGGATCTACTACATCGCTAGTTAAATTAGTAGGTAAATTACATGTTTTACCAAAAACAAGTTCAAAGGGCGTGTATTTCGTCTCCGTATGTATGGTCGTGTTATACGAAAAACACCAAAATTGTAGCCATTGGCTCCAAGTGTTACTATGCCCATCGCATTGTGTTCTTAGGAAAGCTGCTAAATGCTTATGCGTATTTTCAAGAGCACCTATAGTCTCATGGTGATAAGCAGTGGAATGCTTCTTATCTATTTCAAGTAACTTACATACTTCCGCCATGGTTTCGGATACGAATTCCGTGCCTCGATCTGATACGATGGTTTTCGGAACTCCGTACCTTAGAATAAAGTTATTTACTAATGATCTTGCTACACTTACCGTATCTTTACGCGGAATCGGATACGCCTCTACATATTTACTCAACTCGCACTGCAAACTTAAAATATAAACATTACCTTCTAAATCCTTATCTAATGGGCCCACTAAATCTAAAAATACCCTATCAAATGCACTTGTTGCCGTAGTTGTAACTACCATCGGCTCTACTATATTTCTAGAATACTTACTTGTTTGACACCTCTGACATTTATTTACGTACCGTCGTACATCATTTTCAAGTCCTGACCAAAAGTATTTACTTTTGATATTGTTTACCATCCTTCTAATACCTGCATGCCCACTCGTAGGCAATAAATGATAGTCATGTAATATTAATGCTTTTTCGTCACTATTTATTACTCGCCTTACACCTCTTAGGACATTTATTCGCGGTCCAGTCCATTTTTCTCTACTCGTGATTTCATGCACTAACTCTTTAATAAAACTTTTGTTGAATTCTTCCTTAATAATGCAAATCTCTTCAATATTAAATTTTCTACAACAATTACTTAACATATTCGCAAATTCGACTCGCGTAAAATGCGACATAAAATTGAGATTGATATATAAAATTGATTCTTTTTCTACGTAGGCAAAACATTCCTCTTCGTAAGTTATCTCTTTCTTTTTCAAATCTTTTCCTGATAAAAACTTTAACTCTATGCTGTCACTTGGTTTTCTTAATATATCTGCAACCCTCGGTTGGCCAGACCTCGGTTCGTCAGGTATACTAATAGACCTCGTGTTTTCCTCATTTTCCCTATTTTCCTGCTCTATTTTTGCCTTTTGTGCTCGAGTCATTACCGCTACCACTTTTTCGTTCATTGATTTTAATTCATCTGAACTTATTATGACTCTGCTCAACGCGTCTGCTACAACGTTATCGCTACCTTTTACGTAAACAATGTTATAATCGTATTCCTCTAATTGTAATCTAAATTTTAAAAGTCTCGTTGAAGGATCTTTCATACCGAATAAATAAATTAATGGTTTATGATCTGTCATAATTGTAAATTTTTTCCCATATATATAAGGTCTAAAATATTTTATACTCCAAACGATAGCTCTTTTTGTATTGTCGGATAATTTAATTCTGCTTTATTTGGTGGTCGACTGGCATAAGCTACTGGTCTTGAGTCGCTATTGCATAACACACTTCCTATTGCCAGACCTGATGCATCAGTTTGCAAAATAAATGTATTTTCTTCACAAAAATCTGGGTATTGCAAAATTGGTGAAGATGATAATTTTTGTTTCAAAATTTCAAAACATTTTTGGCATTCATTAGTCCAAATAAATGGTTCATTTTTCCTACATAATTTATTTAATGGTATTGTTATTTCTGCAAAATTTGGTATAAATTTTCTATAGTAATTACAAAAAGCTACGAATCGTCTAACTTCATCCGCATTCTTTGGTACTGGGTACTTTTGCAACACTCTTATTTTTTCTGGATCGGGTAACACTCCGTCTGCTGATACTACGTGACCTAAGTATAGTAATTGCGTTTTCATAAAATCGCACTTGTATGGATTGAGCTTAAGGTTCATTTTCCTGAGTCTTTCAAATACATCCATTAAATTTTTATTGTGTATTTCAGTTGTCCTTCCAAATACAATTAAGTCGTCGCAATAAATAAAACATTTATCATAAGTTAACCCTGACATTGCTATAGACATTACCCTGGAAAATGCACTGGGACTTATTTTAAGACCCATAGGTAACCTTTTCATCTGATACTGTCCAGTACTTGCCGCAAAGCTAGTGATGTTCCTACTCTCTGGTTTTAAATTTGCTTGATAAAATCCTTGGTGTAAATCTAGATGGCTAAAACAAATACTTCCTGATAACGAATCTAAAATTTCGGTTATATTTGGTAACGGGAATTTGTCATCTTGTATAGAATTGTTGACTTTCCTGTAATCTATCACTAAACGCCATTTTTTCTCACCATCAGATTTTTTCGGAACTAACAAAACCGGACTATTCCATTCGCTATTACTTGGCTCTATTATATCGTCATCTAACATTTTTCTTACCTGCCTATTTATTTCTGGTTGCATTGACTTTGGCAAACGATAAGGCTTGGTATAAACAGGTTTCGTATTAGGTTTCACTACTATAGACTGATCTACGACTTTCGCTGTACCGAGCTTATCACCTTCCAAGAAAAATATATCAGCGTACTTAGCGCAGATGATTTCGATTTGTTTTCGATCATTGGAGTTTAAATGTGATAATTTTAATTCGGGTAATAATTTTTTGACTCTACTTACATTAGAAGGATGATTGTAAAAACTGCAAATTTCATAGTTTTCTAAGTAATCTATGTCTTCGACTCGAATTAAATTTTTATTTAAAAATTTTATGTCATTTTCATCCGTATTTAATATTTTAATTGGTATTCTACCCCTATCTGGTTTGACTATACTTGATGCTAAAAATAAGTGTTCTTCTAATTGTTTCGCATATATAACACACTCTTTGTACACATTCCGATTTATTTCTATGTAGTGAACTGATTCGCTTCTAGCTGGTATAATCAGATACTCTTCTGAGTCAACAGTTTCTTCATTACGCTTCTGTATATCAATAGTACATTCTTTATAATTTTGCAATGTAAGTCGATTCGTTGGTAAGTCTATATTTGCATTGTATTTTCTGAGAAAGTCTAAACCGATAATACCGTCGGCAGCACAAGACATTATGTCAAAAAGATATAACTTGTGACGAAATTCTATGCCACACTCCGATTGCAAAGGAATGTATGCGAAGCTCTTGGCGCTGATTTTCCCACCTATTCCGTTAATTACTGTCGTATCATTATAAGTTTTAATGAATTTTTCTACTTTGCTACTTTTGATTATAGATAACGATGCGCCTGTATCAAGTAAGAATTTTAATTTTTGATGCCTGAAATATAAATTTATGTAATCTAAACCTTCACATGTTAGGATATAGTTAGACTCGAAAAAACTGATCTAGGTTGGCAATTTCCTCCTCTTTCTCACCATCATTGTTCTGCGTCTGTGATGCGTAATACGTATTTTGTTGTCCTCTGTTATTAACATTACCTCTTGGAGCATAGGACGCTCTGTAATTTGGTCCTCTGCTTGGTCCAGAATACCCACGGTTTGCCCTTCCGCGGTAATATGAAGGATAGGTAGGTGCATGTTGGTACCACCCACGTTGCGGTTGGCTGTGGCCGCGTGTAGCCTGGTTTGCTAAAAAGTACCTAGGCTGGGGGAATCCACGTTGTTGGGAATTTCCACGGTGCTGGTCGAATCCACGCTGCTGATGGAAACCACGTCCTCTGAACCTAGGATTCCTACCTCTCATTGTGTATACGTCCTGTCCTGACGGTCCTGGGTGCGCCAGCTCCTCATCCTGCGCCGCGCGCACGGCTTCCTTCAGCTGCTTGTAACCCCTCGCGGATATGATAGTACTCAGCCGCCGGTTTCTCAATCCATCTGCGAATCTTTTTATTACGATTTTTTCGTTTATAGGGCTAAGTATTGCGCTTACCTTCTGATTTCCTTCGGATTGCGCAATAGTTAACTCCATGAACAAGTCCTCTAGCCTATCACCATATTCTGAGATAGTCATACTATTTTGAGACAGATTATTGATCTGCGCGAACAAATAACTTGGAGATTGTTGTGATAACAGATATTTCTTTATATCAAGTACTAACGCGGAAACGCTAGAATAATCATTTTCCAGTTTCAATTTCGCTATTTTAGTTAGCCTCGTCTTTATTACAAATGCTATGAGCAATTTTTTACTTTCTTCTGTTTCAAACAAGTTTCATACATTTCAATTCCCTCAATAATTATTTCAGTGGTCTGTTCCTTTCCATCCATTACAGGAATTAACGAGCTAGCTGTTTTAAGATCGAACCCTTCCATTTTAATATCTTGTGTTTCTTCGCTTTTATATGATAAAACTTTTTTATACAAGTTTTCAATTGTCTCATATATTATTTCTAAACTATAACCAGATAATTCCGTACACAATTCATGCTTATCTAAACTTCTAACAAGTAATTGGTATTCCTTAAATAATGTTTCAACATGTAAATATTTCTCCTTACCTATATTTTGTAGTCTTCTTTTCGGACCTAGTTTTCTTATATTTTCACATGTATTTTTAAAATCTTGGAATAGCTCAATTATCCTATCCATATGAATTATATTATAATTAATTACTTACTGGAGTCCATAACGATTATATTCTATTCACTAACACTCTATTTCTTAATATTTATTTTTTTACGAACGCTATTTATATACCAAAGTTTTTTTTTTTTTTTTTTTTTTACGCACTTTCACTCCCGCACTTTCACTTTAGTCCATCTCGACACATTCTTCTGCTTCCTGGCGCCTCTCGCGCCGGCCGGAAAGCCTCGCCTGCACTCGACGTACCATTTCTAGCCGTATTTCTTTCCTGAAGAATTTCTGTAGACGGCTTTTCACGTACTTCGCTGCCAAAAATATTGTACCAGCTCCGAGCAGGGCCAATATTACACAGATTAATATGGTATATAAACTGGTATTCTCAATCGATGTACTGCCTGCTGCCGTCTGAGCCACAATTATTTCCTCTTTGCTATACGTTTTCCCCATTTTATTGACTACATAATAGATGTCCTCCAGAAAAAATTAAAACCATCCCGACGCACCACACTATCGCACCGGGCATGGCAGGGTCGCCATGTCGTGTGCGGGTTGGTGGGGGGATTTGTGGTGTTCAATCAAAAGACGTGCGCTCGTTAGAGGTTGGTTTATTCGACTGCTCATTGCTTACTCTACCTATTACTATTTTACTACTATTACTTATACTACACCACCACAGGAGCATTCCGATTAACTATCCGGCTGAAACTTTCAGAGGTAGCTTATTTTGACAATTAAGGTATCGTTAGATTCATCTCAATAAACCGAGTGTTCTTTTGATGGGTAATTAAAAAAAAACAAAATAGCGGATTTTTGGCGTTAAATAAAGATAATTAAGATAGAGCAAAAGCATCAAAACATGGTTTTTATCTATACCATATCTTCATTTCTTGTTATAAACTTAATGCTTGCTATGAGGGTGTCGCCGCGCGCCGCCGCCGCCTCCGCGCCGCCTGAACAAGATGCGACGACGTTCCGCGTGTCGCGTCGTCGCGTCGTCGCGTCGTCGCGTCGTCGCGTCGTCGCGTCGTCGCGTCGTCGCGTCGTCGCGTCGTCGCGTCGTCGCGTCGTCGCGTCGTCGCGTCGTCGGTTCCGAGCGGAGCGAGCGTTCCATAGGTAAGCTGAGTTCCGTTAAGCTTTGATGACACGGGGCTACGGGGCTAGTTTACAAGCTACTAGCCAGCGAGTTCGCTTGTAGCTTGTAAACTCGCCCCGTGTGAGCGGCTTATTTTACAATCTGCTAGTTGACAATCCTTCCCGAAGGCTAACTCGCTCACTCGCTGGCTTTTAAACTCGCTTGCTTATTAAGACTTGAGATGTAACCTACTTTCCCAATAAGTATGGTAATAAATGACTGAATACTGAATACTGATGCCTAGATTACCTTCTTCTTCTTCTTATCGTGTCACTAGTTCTTATGAACCAGTGTGGTGGAAGGATTTCATGTGCGTATAGAAGAGGTTCCTTTCGTGCATTCCTAGATTACCTGCCTACTACCTAACCTACCTACTTCAAAGTGCTTGAACCTAGCAAAAACCTAATTATTCCCATCTGTCATCCTGCACTGTCCGCCTAGGGTGACATATGGGCCAAAAAGTTCTATCTATCTGTCCCCCTGGGTGACAGATAGAACTTTTATAAATTAAAAAGTCTCCTCCGTCAGTAACAGGGGGACAAACAGAACTAATTTATTCCTGTCTGTCTACCAAGTTTCTCATCAAAATTATTTATCTATTTTCCAGGGTGCTGAAGCAGGAAGCTTCGGTTCCAAGTCGCGAGCGGCTGTAACGTGAGAAAAGTAATCATTTTGTCACTCTTAATTAGATAATTGATTGATTCAGGCGTCACTTTGCGCAAATCCATAAATATTAACAAATAGTATAAATATTACAGGGCGTCCCACGGCTATGCCAATGGAACATTTTACTGAAAGAAGACATTATTTGAATTTAAAAAACAATTTAAACTGCATTCATAGATATTTAAATAATTACATGGTAGGACCGGGAATCGAACCCGTTACACGAGAAAAATAATCATAATCATCATACCTATCATCAAAAGGCTTCATCATAAGGATTATTTTTTGCTGAATAACATAGTGTCAGAAACAAAAGGAAGACAAGTGTAATTGAGCCACAAACATCCATACATCCTAACAAACTCGCCTGTACACCGCAAATTTTTAATCATCAGAATTTAAAATACACATAATCAGTTGCCGTTGCTGAACACAGATATGTCAAAAAAAAATTGAAAAAATTGATGAATTTTTGACAAAATAAATTCGGTAATAATTGGAAAGCTGTTAACGTTAGTCGTTTTCCTATGGCTTTGCATCAGGCGGTACCCATCATGGATAATAATTTAAGTTTAATAAATAATAATAAGAAGCTGCTGTCACTCAAACATTTTGTAGAAAAATTCTGACTACACAGATACAACCCCTTCTGCATTGCCTATTGAAGTTTTTTGGTAATAAAACATTTGTGGTCTATACTCTTAATTTAAGTAAAATATACCTGTTAGTTTTTTTAATTATTCCAGGTGTTGTTGGTGAGGCAGGCTGCAGTTTCGCTGAGCAGCGTGATAGCGGCGGCGGTTACAAAAGGCTTGAATAACTAAGGTTAGCTAAAGCACCTTAAAATTTAATATTTAGCGCGCCTGGTCTCCTAAAAATGCCACAAACAACAAAAATCTAACTGAAGTTTAATATTCTTCTCGTTAATTTTAACGCCTAGCGCCATCTATCCAAAATTATCGACATTAAACCGCCTCAAAGGTACTGTAACAAATATGTTCGAAATTTTAAATGATGTAACATCAAGGTCCCCCTTAATACCCTGGGTATTAAGAGGAATCAAAGTTCGATGTATGAATTAAGTTCTCAACTTCCAGCATGAAACCTATTACAAATGAACTTCTTTGAACGATTTTATAGGCAAACACTTTTTCCCTAGAGCCTAAAATGCAGTTTTACATCCCTAAAGCATGCACCAATTTCAACATTCAAAAATTTTGCACGCCTGTGCCACAAATAACAAAAATATGACAAAAATCTAACTGACGTTTAATATATTTCACGCCTGGCGCCATCTATCAAAAAGTATCGACATTAAACCGCCTCGAAAGTACTGGATGTTTAGTTCTAGGTCTTGCCTCTAGATGGCGTTATCGTCAATTTACCCACAGTAGTAGTTCAATCAAAGTGAGGTCTCGCGTAAGTCTCCAGCCAGAACTTTTTACTGATTATCTCGATTTCTTTACAATCTTAAAGCATAATTTACGTTATTTCTCGTCAATTGGAATTTGTTTATTTCGAAATTATATCAATTATTCGATTTCTTCTCGCCTAAATAGCTAGGTATGAATGGATTGTTTGTCATTTTTTGCACATTTTGATAGGTCAAGTCTAAGGTAGGCTAAGTTAGTTAGTCGTCTTACCATCTAGATATATAACTGTCTAGTCTAGGTGTAGGCACAGGCAAATAATATGTAAAGGTAGAATGAAAGGGAGCACCTATTTATTGCAATGTAAGGGATGGGATGAAATGAAACGAAATGAAACCCAGATATGTACATACTAAGAATTTCAACATTATTATCCGCCACAGTCATACGTAGGCATAGAAGTATTAAAGTATACAAACACAATGTAGTAAGTACATTTTAAATGCGACCAAGAAAAGGGAGCCACATTTGCTAATTTCTAGTACATTTTGGTCCGATGCTGATTTTCTAAAAAGAGAAGTAATAGGGCTAAATAACTATTATATGTTAAAACTACTAGGCTTTAAGGCTACTAGGATTAAAACTACATCGTAAAAAGTAACAAACATTATTTGAAAATAGAGAAATTTCATTTATTGACAGGGTGTCTGAAAATTTTCGGTCTACGAGTATTTAATTTCATTTCATTTATTCACAAACAATTTTTACATTGTGTCGGAAATATAGGTACATACATTAAACAACGCAAGATCACATATTATAACAAGTAACTTTTTAAACAAGACCGCGTCCATTTTGGTTTGGTACTGTCCACCTTGTTCTATAGGATATTATTCATCTACGTATTATAACGTAGGTACTAGATATTTTATTACTATAAGGGCAAAGATGGGTTCCCATCGAGTAACACCTACACGAGTGAAGTGTTACTCGTTGGAATTAAATTATGGAAACGGCGTAACTGATAAAGCATTACTGTGTTCCGGTTCAAAGGGCAATGTAGCTTGTGAAATAACAGGGCTTTCGAGACTGACCATCCAAATGTCTCAATGTGGACGAGCGCTTTAGCAGTGTTGCGCCGGCCTGTGTCAATCAAAGACCTGTGTTACACAGGCGTTGAGCAAGCGTGATCTGTTACCATCAGGAGAGCGCTTAGGTCGTCTAGTCCCATTCAAAAAAAAAAGTTGCCGCGTTTTCTTTTCTACATTACTAGGTACATAAATATTTAGGATGATGTAATTTTTCCGGCTTAAAATACAAAACCCATACGAATTTTAAGCACAATCGATTCAGTAGTGCCAGCGCGATTGAAGAGCAAACTTCCATCTATCTGTCCTTCCAAATGTTCCCTTTTTACCTGATTGCAAACAAAAAGTAAGGTTATCTTTTTCGAGTGAAAGAATGTATGTATGTACGTTACGTATGTAGGTCACGTATGTAGGTCACGCGACTGCTATAGCTTTATGCCACAATAAATATCAAACAATCTAACAACAACAACTTGTTTAGTATCTTTTAATTATATTTTTTGTCAGATTGAGCGATTATATGCGCGCCATAGCTTGCAGAAGGTGCATGAGAAGAGCCAAAGACCGCGCTCAGTGGCGCGCCGCGGGAAAGACCTGCGTCCGGCAGTGGACTGCCATAGGTTGATGATAAAAAATACGCGTTTCAAACTCCAAGTAGCGCCATCTAGTTTCAAAATTGGTACTTTTACAATTCGATAGAAAAAAATTATGTAATTTTGAACGAATTTTCCTGGTACTAAGTATGAATGAATGAATTATTTATTTGTCTCTTTAGTCACATATTTCACTGAAAAATACAGTATATAATTTTCTTTTGATTGATATGGCATATGTTTCTCCCAATCTCGATCAATGTGTCAAAAAATACAAAAAAATGAGGTGTATCAAAGTCCTGTGCAGCAATGTTTTGGTTATTATTATAACTATTATTTGATTATTAGTTTACCAACAGCTATTTACGTTACAGCACAATACATAAATTTAGCTTAAAATAAAACTGTCCTAAGTTGTGTGCATAACACCAATATGAATGAGTCTTTTGATATTTTTCATGCTCTACCTACTTACACTCTATAACGACCTTTGCTTTCCTACAATATCTATTAAAAAGGCTAATTTTCGTGGGAACAACCGCTGGAAAACCAAAGGCATTAAAAGGTCAAATTTGATCAAGAGAAAACTCTATCTGACATATACATTTTTCAAACATTCTAATTTGGGTAGGGGTTGCATGTGGTCTGCACTGACGTCCCGCTGTGGGGTGTATTGTGCATTGACCCCTTTTTGTACTAACTCTACCCCAGCCAGCCCAGCTCCCCAGAATAGCCGAGCAGGACCCTGGGTTGATGGATGGTAGGGTCATCTGGACCCGTATCCAGGATTTTCCTCAGTCCAGTCTTGTTTCTGGCCTCTTCTGTAGCTGTGCAGTGCACAAGCACGTGTTCTACGGTTTCCTCCTCTGCGAAGCAACCGCGGCAGATCACGCTGTCCGTCGCACCCATCTTGAACAGATGGTGATTCAGGTCGCAGTGGCTGGTTATAATTCCTACCATTGTACGTAGTTCTTCTCTTCTTTCAAATATTATTAGGCAGCGACGTAAAACTAAATAATAATGTTTAAATCTATTTATGTACACAGACGAAGCCACGAGCAGCAGTATGTCTAAACAATCTGGTCACACCACTAGTTCTCCGCATCCAATTCGATACAGTTTTTACAACGGACTGTACTAATAAGTTGGTAAGACGGTACTCATTTTCACTGAAAGAAACTAAATTTGATACATGGTTACATAGGGGCACGTTTTACAGCACATACTCGTACATTTAATTTAATTTATTCAATCACTATTTTTTCACAATACTGTACACCTATTAGAGTCGCCTAGCCCAGTCTGTAAAGTAAAAGTAAAAAACTTTTATTCTATTAAGTTTTTGATTAATTACAATTCATTAATTTCGTCTCACCCAGTCCGGACCACCTATTTGATATAAATATCCTCCCACCGCTTCTTAGGACGTCCTTTCTTCCATGTGTTACGTACGTGGTACCCATTCTATTAATATCTTTGTCCATCGTGAGTTTTCCTCGGGGTAAACCATTACTATAAATAATAAAATACAAAGCCTGATATTTCCAACATCCTAATTGCTTTTTTACATTAATGTTAGTAAATTGGTGTTAGTTGTTACTTAAGCTAGTTGTTAGTTGGTTAGTGTCTTTGTTTAGGACGTGGATCCCTCTTCGGGTGAAAGCCTCCTCCAGCTTCTTCCATTGTTCGCGGTTGAGTGATGTCCGGTTCTTCTCCAAGTGGTGGTCAGAAGGGTCCACCTGTTGTCACTATGTCGGGATATGTGTTCTTCTGGTTAAGAAACTTTAATCTCATGAAGAATACAAATATTCACTTAAGTAGTACACGAAACATAAGTAAATTACTTGACTTTTCATTCTACAAATATGACTTGCCCAATTCCAGTTCAGTGTTGTGATTTTGTTTTTTCTTCCAGTCAGCTGAGCTGATGAGCCCAGTCCCTACATGAACGAAAACATTCTCAAGTATTTTTTTTATGGAAATATTCAAATTCAAATTATTTATTCAGAACAATTACTTATAGGAACTATGTAACAGTAGAAACGGTGAGACTACAAAAGTCACAGAGACTGTGTAGCTCTCTCACTCAACGCCCTCGTCCCGGACGGATTTACGTTAATATCTAAGAACTTATCAAGTAGGTATCTATTAACATACAGGGTTTTCTTTTTGACCTGATTTGTATTAGTGTTAATGGTAATTTCGTATGTCTACACTAATAAGCACATAAATGACCTCTATAATATTTCGTCCGTGAACTGCGGCGCGGCGCAAAGGGGCGGCGTTTGTCAAAGGAGCAGGCGCTTTGTCGGCGTTCCCTGATTGGTCGATATGAACCTATCAGAGGCGCTCGCTTTGTGCGCGGCCGCCCTCAAAGGCCCCTGAGAGTATACAAACGTTAGCAGTAAACACAATTTAAAATGTTATTGAATGTTTATTTTGTTTATGTAATGATTGTATGTATTTCTGTAAACTCAAATGTTCATTGAAGTAAATAAGTACCGTAGCTTCTAATAAAAGGCAATCAAATGACATGAAATGATTTATTTGTCTTACGTATGGCCAGTTACATACAGGTCTTATAAATAATTAGATAACAGGCTTCACTGCAGACAGTATACAAATGATCTTTGAAGTAAAGACCAAATGAAAATGTTCTTATTTTATTAAAGACTTAACACTACATAATGGTACACTCAAAGCTTAGAAATGGGTGAAGTTGAGTAAACATAATACTAGCAAAATATAAGTATTTCATAGATTTGGTTTTGGTGTTGAATCTAAGTATGTAGTGTCTTTTCTGTTAATATGAGTACATTTAACGCCGTTATTTTGTAACGAAGAGCAACGTGTGGTACACAAGCATATATCCATTTCGTTGAGATATTTCCTATGATTTTGTGAATATGATTGATAATTTTAATTAATATGTTGTTGGTACTTCGGTGGTAATGTTTCAGCTGCAGTTTGGTGTCAATATTGTTCGCGTGCTCTCCGTAGAACGGGCGTTATCGTTTCCTGAACTACTGAAACGAAAGTATTTTTGTTTTTTTTATTTAAATAGTTTATATTGATGAGGTCCGTACGTTTGTTGAGTTGATAAGTTCGTATGAGGGACGGTTCTCCGCAGAATCGAAGATCTCTGTGATCCCTTCGTTTGATAAAGTTGCCGTAAGGTTTTGGGCATTTTGTGGAGCTTTATATATATGTAGATAGAATTGATAAAAATAACTGTGACCGTTTCGGAGATATGATATCTATCTTCGAAACTAATGGTCGGATTTTATTCAAATTTGTATGTATTTGTAGAGGCAGGGATGGGTAATATTTGAAAATAGTAAAGTATTTAAAATTTAATTGTGTGACCTTGTTTCTAGGCCGTTCCATTGAGCCGGCGCGGGGGGCGCGGGGGGCGCGGGGGGCGCGGGGGGCAGGAGGGGCTCGGGAATAGTCTGTAGACGACTTACGTTCCTGGCGGGGTGTTGTACTCGGTAGAGCAGCGTCGTGTTGCGATCTGTTGAGACTCAGCCCTACGCCAGGTGATTCGTCCGAGGACGAATTTGTTATATATATTTGTGATACCTATAGGAGGGAACGTATAATATATATTATATTTAAAGTTTTATTTCATATGAATATGAATATGGTGCGAATGGGTAAAATTTCTTTAAAATTTTAAAGTACATAATATGTCTATGCCTTTCTCACAGTGTTTAAGTGCCAATTCTGTATTGTTTCAGGTACGGAAATTGATTATGTAATTGATACCTGCCCTTCCCTCCTGGCTGAGACCCATTCTGGTGAGTTTGTTTGCATGCTTCACTAAGTATATTTCCACACGAATTTGACGTTCCAAATTCAAATCACATTACTACCCTTGGGAGTTTCATACAACATTACCTCCCTTGGTAGGTAATGCTTTGCTTTGCTTTACCTTGATGATAGCATGATATGTAATTAGATATTGTCAAGCATCGTTGGCGTTGCGAATTTTTTCAGTTTCTTTACTCACTTTCTTAGTACCTACTCACTTTTAGCTCTTGAAAAACACATCCTCCATCAAGTTTTAAGTCTTTACGTTCAGTGGTTTAACGCACTGGGCGTTATTGTCAGTCAGTTAGTCAGGTCCAAGCCTTTTATTACTATTGATGACGCGTCGCTTAAAGATTTGGTATGGAAAAGACCGGACTAGGTACATCATAATTATGTACCTAGAGATATCGAGATATAATATATCTCGTACTTAAAGGAAGCGAGATACAGACAGCAAAAGCTTAAAAAAAACATGGTTTTACATGTTCATTTCTTGTTATAAACTTAATATGCTTGCTATGAGGGTGTCGCCGCGTCGGTAGCCGCCATTACATAGGTAAGCTGAGTTCCGTTTTTTAACAATCTGCTAATTGACAATTCTTCCCGAAAGTTAACTCTCTCACTCGCTAAATATGTAATTACATAATAATGTTTTACAATAATATAGCTTATATACATCAGAATAACACATTGGCTACAATTTATAGAGATACCTGCGCAGACGAAGTCGCGGGCACCAGCTAGTTATATGTTTAAATTTAATTTGGAATAATGAATTTACAATGAATGTTTAATTATATTGCAGTCTGCTTTTCAGTTTTTTCTCATAACTTTGTTGTTTTTAAACCTATTTCAAAAAATATTTTATATATAAAATTTCATGAAAATCGGTTCAGTAAGTTTAAAATCAAACTAACTGGAAAAATATGTCGTATGTAGTTAACGAAATTGAGTTTTCTGCTTCCCTGTGACTTTTCAGTGGTGTTTACGGTCACGGTTTTTGTAAAACATTGATTATTTTGTGATACTTGCTTGTTAAATTTACTTGATGCCACATAAACGTGTGACAATGTATTGAAGATAATCTTCATTGTAATAATTCAAATTCAAGTATAACTTGTCGTTTGCGCAATCTAATGGATTAAACTAACGAAATTATAGTCGGTCGCTTAGTTCCTTAGCAAAATAATAGGTGTCGTGATCAAGCTTTTGATACCGACCGAACAATATCATTTAATGTTTTTAAGATTATTACTTTAAAGTTATTTGGGAATACTAATTTGACAAAACAAATCATTTAAAAAATATTCATGATTATACAGAATGTGTTTTTTAAGTATAAGTTAGCGGTTTCATATTGAGATTTCAGTGATTGAAATATCTTTTGATGTTGACAAGACGAAGAGAATAACATTGGAACTTTTAGCGTTATATTTCTTAATTAATGTTTTAAAATCATTTTACTTCAAGTAATCAACATTATCTGCAGTGTATAAAAGTATTAAGCAACTTAATTGTGATTGGTCGTAGAATTTGCAAACATGAACAGTTTTGAAATTGTTTATAAGACATTGAAAATACCCTCGTGGATTCATTATTGGTGTGATCGTGAAACAGTCAAAAGTTAAGTACAGTTTCTTATTTAAAAGTTATTTACCGTTCTGTGTACGTGTATAATTGTGTGGATTTATCATTGCCATGTATCTGGTAATATCTTAAACGGACTTTGATATACCTACCTACCTTTATTCCTTATGTGCACTAAGGTAAGTGGCTATGTATTACTAGGCTTGGTGTCTAGCTACACTTTGCTACCATACTCAGGCTCAGGTGGTACATAACTATCTTCGATACTTATGTACTTACTACATTGCTTTGTGCCTAGAAGAACGTTGCAACTTTCTCAAACATTATTATAACTTCCATTGTTACTTGTGTACTATGTACTTCAGTGTTAAAGTGTCCAGCGGTACATTGCAAAAGTACAACAGATATTATTAGTGGTGCCAACAATAGTGTCCAATTATATAGAAGTCCATATGATGGTACCACTACAATATACATAGTGATAGTCTACGCTGTAATCCATGATTTCCTCATATAAAATAATATAATATAAAATATAATAATACTTCCATAATGATGTCTTTTCGATCTACAAATCATAACTTCCTTATTTTATAGGCTCTAATTAGGTTGCAGCTTATAGTTTGAATCGAATTAGATAGATTATTATAATTTAGGCTTTATAATAGTTGGTGCTCTATACTATATATCACACGTGCGTGCATACCGAACTTCATCCAAGATGGTTCACTAGTTTCGGTGTAATCGAAGCCACAAACATCCATACATCCTAACACACTTGCCCATTTGTTTTGCCTATACACTCGTAAATACTTATCAGTTGTTTTTAAATAATTCCAGGTGTTGTTGGTGAGGCAGGCTGCAGTTTGGCGCTGAGCAGGGTGATTGCGGCGGTTACAAGAGGCTTCAATAACTAAGGTTAGTAGTGCTTTACACCTGAAAATTAAATATTTTGCACGCCTGGTCTCCGACAAATGCCATAAATAACAAAAATCTAACCGAAATTTGATATTGTCGACATTAAACCGCCTCAAGGGTACTGAATTTAAATTAAAAATTAATAAATAAATAAAATAAATATTTTGCACGCCCGTTTTCCGAACGATGATGCCACAAACAACATAAAAAAATATGTTAATTTAAAGTACAACTGAAATTTTGCAATCACTGAATGGTGATCAGTAAATTGGCCTATCAGCTTGCCAACGTCCATACCACGTTGAAAACACCGGTTCTCGTCCGATCACCGAAGTTAAGCAACGTCGGGCGCGGTCAGTACTTGGATGGGTGACCGCCTGGGAACACCGCGTGATGTTGGCTTTTTGCACCAATTTTGTTTAAATTTTTTTTTATCCCTTATATAGACACAGTTTAGGGGTTCGGTTCGGTTCGGTTCGGTTCGACCAGAGACTAGTAAACATAATAGTTGCATATATCTGAGCTTCTCAGAACATACGTACCTACCTAGTACTACCTAGTTGGATAAATTGACCAACTTATTTTGGCGTTTTCAATATAATTAGGTGTGATTCTAAACTTAAATGCTAAGCCTTCCATATAACAATATTTTTTTTCATTGTAGTAAGTAAACGAAATTGCGTATTTTGCTTTCCTGTGACTTTTCAGTGGTACAATGAATGTTTAATTATATTGCAGTCTGCTTTTCAGTTTTTTCTCATAACTTTGTTGTTTTTAAACCTATTTCAAAAAATATTTTATACATAAAATTTCATGAAAATCGGTTCAGTAAGTTTAAAATCAAACTAACTGCAAAAATATGTCGTATGTAGTTAACGAAATTGAGTTTTCTGCTTCCCTGTGACTTTTCAGTGGTGTTTACGGTCACGGTTTTTGTAAAACATTGATTATATAGTGATACTTGCTTGTTAAATTTACTTGATGCCACATGAACGTGCATTCACCGAACTTCATCCAAGATGGTTCACCAGTTTCGGTGTAATCGAAGCCACAAACATCCATACATCCTAACACACTTGCCCATTTGTTTTGCCTATACACTCGTAAATACTTATCAGTTGTTTTTAAATAATTCCAGGTGTTGTTGGTGAGGCAGGCTGCAGTTTGGCGCTGAGCAGCGTGATTGCGGCGGTTACAAGAGGCTTGAATAACTAAGGTTAGTCAGCTTTACACATGAAAATTAAATATTTTGCACGCCTGGTCTCCGACAAATGCCATAAATAACAAAAATCTAACCGAAATTTGATATTCTCGACATTAAACCGCCTCAAGGGTACTGAATTTAAATTAAAAATTAATAAATAAATAAAATAAATATTTTGCACGCCTGTTTTCCGAACGATGATGCCACAAACAACATAAAAAAACACCACTATTTACACATTTTTCACATTTTTCACATTTTGTTGCGTGGAACGCATATTCGTATGGAGCTTAATCAGTCTATACTTTTTTTTTTACTAGTCTCTGGTTCGACTCGGGTTAGGTTTAGGTACTATGAACTATGAATATTTTATTTCTCCTTGGAATATCATATAGAAATCACAAATCGAAGGTTAAATCGAAATAAGCGCCACCTACCGTCGGGTCGGTTGCAGGTATTGTGTGTCGCTTAAAATATAATACCTAAATTAATAACAACGCTCCTGACAACATGAGGTGAATAACATTAGAAAAAAAAAAAGCAATTCGATACGGGTGCGTTCGGGCGCATGAAAATCGGTGCAGTAAGTTTAAAATCAAACTAACTGGAAAAATATGTCGTCGTAGTTAACGAAATTGAGTTTTCTGCTTCCCTGTGACTTTTCAGTGGTGTTTACGGTCACGGTTTTTGTAAAACATTGATTATTTTTTTGATACTTGCTTGTTAAATTTACTTGATGCCACATAAACGTGCATTCACCGAACTTCATCCAAGATGGTTCACTAGTTTCGGTGTAATCGAAGCCACAAACATCCATACATCCTAACACACTTGCCCATTTGTTTTGCCTATACACTCTTAAATACTTATCAGTTGTTTTTGAATAATTCCAGGTGTTGTTGGTGAGGCAGGCTGCAGTTTGGCGCTGAGCAGCGTGATTGCGGCGGTTACAAGAGGCTTGAATAACTAAGGTTAGTCAGCTTTACACCTGAAAATTAAATATTTTGCACGCCCGGTGTCCGACAAATGCCATAAATAACAAAAATGTAACGCCTCAAGGGCGTTCGGGCGCATGATTTTTTTTTTCTTTTTATTTGACTAATTACGCGCGGACATTGTCTGTGCGAGCGCGGGCGGCGTTACGTCACGGGCGCGCGGGTGCAGTTGGACAGTGGGACAATTCTAATTATAGAATGTGCATATTTTGGTTGATTTTTCGTGCGTTTTTTGCGTACATCAATGGTTCGCCGACGTCGATAAATAGTAGGGGTGCCCCCTACCCTCGTAGTGGTGTCATGAAAAATTTTTTTTTCCTCTTTCTTTTTTTCATGTTTTTTACGGTTCAGGTTTATCCTCTAGGGGTTAAAGGGGACACTTTTCCCCCCACTATGCACTGTGTGCCCATTGATTTTTGCCAAAGGAAACGTGATAAAATCACTAAAGTTTAAATATAAACCGTGCACAGTGTGACGGTTTTATAACGAGTAACTCTGCGCGTGCGCACAGTACTGTGCGGACGACGCGCGGCAGAGTTGATAAATGAAAGTGAAAATATAAAGTTGAAAAATATATTCAACTTGACGAATTTAATACAATCGGACGGTCGCGAGGGGTTATTCGTTAAAGCGTTCACTCGCTTTGCACTACTCTGCTAAGTTCGGTTGTGATGTTGTGTATTGTGGTAGAATGACAGCAATGTTTGGAAGTAACATTCCCATCGCTGACTAATATTGTCTGCTGTATTGAACTGTTGTTTGGTTGCCAGTGCCTCTTGTGTAATACACGCACGTGTTATGTCACAAAGCACTGTCAGTTGAACCGACACCTTTCGGTGGTCGACTCTCCGACTATATCCGACTTCTCATCGATCAGGTGTGTGCGTGTTGCCGTTTACGGTGGCCGCAACCGGGTCATGGATACTCACGGACCTCTCTCACTCCGGGCGCAGCGCTATTTTATACGTCTTGAACCTGGTTTTTTAAATGTGAGATTGATACTTGTGGACGAATTCAATATGAGACCGTTGACGGTCGAATAATTTTATGACTACTCTTTGTGTTATTATAAACACACAACTGCACAAGACAACCCTCGGAAAGCGATCGTCAAGATGCGCACGAGGGCTCGGTTGGTTCCTCCTCCTCCTCGCTCTTTAGTTAACATACATACATAGAGAGTGGAGAATGGAAAGAAAAGAGTTAGCTCCCTGGTTGATCCTGCCAGTAGTTATATGCTTGTCTCAAAGATTAAGCCATGCATGTCTCAGTGCAAGCCGTATTAAGGCGATACCGCGAATGGCTCAATATATCAGTTTTGGTTCCTTAGATCTTACTCAGTTACTTGGATAACTGTGGTAATTCTAGAGCTAATACATGCAATCAGAACTCTGACCAGTGATGGGATGAGTGCTTTTATTAGATCAAAACCAATCGACGGAGGGCCTCGCGTCCAAAGTCGTTAATTTTGATGAATCTGGATAACTTTTGCCGATCGCATGGTCCAGTACCGGCGACGCATCTTTCAAATGTCTGCCTTATCAACTTTCGATGGTAGTTTCTGCGACTACCATGGTTGTCACGGGTAACGGGGAATCAGGGTTCGATTCCGGAGAGGGAGCCTGAGAAACGGCTACCACATCCAAGGAAGGCAGCAGGCGCGCAAATTACCCACTCCCGGCACGGGGAGGTAGTGACGAAAAATAACGATACGGGACTCTTACGAGGCCTCGTAATCGGAATGAGTACACTTTAAATATTTTAACGAGGAACAATTGGAGGGCAAGTCTGGTGCCAGCAGCCGCGGTAATTCCAGCTCCAATAGCGTATACTAAAATTGTTGCGGTTAAAAAGCTCGTAGTTGCATTTGTGCGCCGCGCTGTCGGTGCACCGCATCCGCGGTGATACTGACACGTTTGCGGAGCATATCGTCGGTGAGCCGTCGGTAACACGGCGGTTCAATATCAAAATCCTATCGCGGTGCTCTTTATTGAGTGTCGAGGTGGGCCGACAATTTTACTTTGAACAAATTAGAGTGCTCAAAGCGGGCTCAAAATGCTGCTTGAATATTTCGTGCATGGAATAATAGAATATGATCTCGGTTCTATTTTGTTGGTTTTCAGAACTCCGAGGTAATGATTAATAGGGATAACTGGGGGCATTCGTATTGCGACGTTAGAGGTGAAATTCTTGGATCGTCGCAAGACGAACATCAGCGAAAGCATTTGCCAAAGGTGTTTTCATCAATCAAGAACGAAAGTTAGAGGTTCGAAGGCGATTAGATACCGCCCTAGTTCTAACCGTAAATATGTCATCTAGCGATCCGCCGACGTTACTACAATGGCTCGGCGGGCAGCTTCCGGGAAACCAAAGATTTTGGACTCCGGGGGGAGTATGGTTGCAAAGCTGAAACTTAAAGGAATTGACGGAAGGGCACCACCAGGAGTGGAGCCTGCGGCTTAATTTGACTCAACACGGGAAATCTCACCAGGCCCGGACACCGGAAGGATTGACAGATTAACAGCTCTTTCTTGATTCGGTGGGTGGTGGTGCATGGCCGTTCTTAGTTGGTGGAGCGATTTGTCTGGTTAATTCCGGTAACGAACGAGACTCTAGCCTGCTAAATAGGCGTCGTCATTTCGGTGTGCATGGCTTCGGTCAAGCAACTCACTGGCGACGTATTAAAATTCTTCTTAGAGGGACCGGCGGTTTCGAGCCGCACGAGATTGAGCAATAACAGGTCTGTGATGCCCTTAGATGTCCTGGGCCGCACGCGCGCTACACTGAAGGAATCAACATGTTCTCCCTGGCCTAAAGGCCCGGGCAACCCGTTGAAACTCCTTCGTGCTGGGGATTGGGGTTTGCAATTATCCCCCATAAACGAGGAATTCCTAGTAAGCGCGAGTCATAAGCTCGCGTTGATTACGTCCCTGCCCTTTGTACACACCGCCCGTCGCTACTACCGATTGAATGATTTAGTGAGGTCTTCGGACCGACACGCGGTGGCTTCACGGCCGTTGGCGTCGTTGGGAAGTTGACCAAACTTGATCA